>CM074718.1:435596804-436884304 GCA_037306005.1 Rhinophrynus dorsalis
AATGAAAACTTTCATTTTATGTGTATCTGCTGTTATAGTTTAAGGGTCACCCCTGCAAGTCTAATGTATACCATTTTATTTCCACAGACCCCTGGATAATGTTGACAGAGAAAAACAAATGAGAACCTGGGTTTCTGGCAGAGGAGGAATACGAGGCAGAGGAAGAGGTGGATTCCCAAGAAATGCAGAGGGTGAGAACCTAAGAGGAAAGAGAGAGTTTGACAGACACAGTGGAAGTGACCGGGCGTAAGTATGAGTGTTTGGAGTTTTCTTCTTGTCCTTGTGTTCTGCTACAAAAGCTAGAATATATATAGATGTGATGAGTACCAATCTTGCTCACCTGGAAAATGAACTCCACTGGGACATGACCTCTATCTGGGACTGGGTGGGTAAGCCTAATAAAATGGTAGCCCTAAATGAGAGACCTTATATTTTGATTGTTCCCCCTACCCCCTCCCATTATGCTGTATTTGGCTTTTCCAACAACTTAGTGCAATTTCTGTGGAAATGCCAGAAGCCGCAAATCTTATGATTTAGCTGCTTACACATGGGGGTCTAGATCTTTCGGATCTTTATATGATTTCACATCTCTGTGCCCTTTTAATGCTTTTCAGAACCCCTGGAAGGAATGGGCTTCCCTTCTCCAGTCACCTTCCCTACCACTTTTTTTCCAACCACTCTTGTGGTCCTAATCAGCTACCTTCCTGACTGTTCTGCACCAGCAACAGATCAGTAAATATTTGCTGCGGCTACAGGTGGACTGCCTCAAAATACAAACCTTTCTTTATTCCGTTCCCCTCTGTATCTGATTATCGGTAACCCAGCATTTACTCCAGGCCTTAAGCAGAGAGTTTTTGATCTATGGTCTTCAGTGGATCTGGATCATCTTTTGCCCACTTCTCTCCTTTCTCTGTATGGATTTTGCCATGCCACAATCTGAGCTGTGGAGATGCATTCAGGTCAGACATCATCTCCAATCCCCCTCACTGAACAAATTAAGTCCCAGGCCACTTACCCACTTTTAAAAGCTGATATTGCTCAACAAGCCCCTGTTTGAAAGGTTAGTCTCCTGAGAGCCAGATCTTGGCATATCAATTAGACACAACAGGGGATAGGTACAGAAGGCAGACCAGATCAGGGAGAGCTAATAACAAGAACATCCCAAAGCACCAGAGGGGGATCCAGAATTTCTCCTGAAAAGTACAATTTAGAAAGTATTCCCAATGGGGAAAAACAGGTTGTCTCCATTTTCATTAGTGGATAGACTGGGACGACATCTTTCAACTTCGTTATCAGTATAGTTGGGCAGTGAATCCAAATTTTGTGTCCTACCTATCTTCCTCTAGACTGTAAGCTCTCACGAGCAGGGCTCTCCAATCATTTTTGTTTTCTGTTATACTCCTTTGTGGAATCAGCTGGTGCTGGAGTTCTGGTTTATTCAGGAAACCAGAATATTTAAGACCTCACTTATTCCAAGAAACCATTTCAAGACCGTAACAATACAGAAAAGTTCAGGATGTTTTTTAAGTAAGGACGTTCCAGTGACCCTGAACAGGTTATGGAATCTACTCAAACTGTAAGGGTTTTTTTTGAGATGGCACTTTCTCCAAATTATTTAACCCCTTAAGGACCGGCCACACACTCATGGTGCTGTCACTTAAGGACCAGGGACTTTTTTTTCCCCGGAATCTGATTACAGACTCCCCAAATGGCGTGTAGCCGTGTGGGGAGCCCGGAATTCCATGACTGTTCAGGACCATCATGGGTCCTTAAGGTTTTAATGTTGCAGAGGTTACAAAAAAAGTAAGCTAAATACAGGCATTACTGACCCTTTAAATCTGCACCAACAAATTACAAAAGCATTTGCATTGGTAAGCCATCTCTTCTCAGATGTGGAATCCAGTCCAGAGCCCAAATCTTCAGGGAATCCAGACTCATACTGGACCTACAGTTGTGGCCAAAAGTTTTGAGAATGACACCTATTTCCGCAAAGTCTCCTGCCTAATTTATATGATGGCAATTTGCATATACTCCAGAATGTTATGAAGAGTGATCAGATAAATTGCAATCAATTGCAAAGTTCTTCTTTGCCATGAAAATGAACTTAATACCCCCCAAAAAAAATATTTCCACTGCATTTCAGCCCTGCCCCAAAAGGACCAGCTGACATGTCAATGATTCTCTCGTTAACACAGGTGTGAGTGTTGACGTGGACAAGGCTAGAGATCACTGTTATGCTGATTGAGTTAGACCAGAAGCTTTAAAAGGAGGGTGGTGCTTGAAATCATTGTGCTTCCTCTGTTAACCATGGTTATCTGCAAGGAAATGTGTGCGGTCATCATTGCTTTGCACAAAAAGGGCTTCACAAGCAATGATATTACTGCTAGTAAGATTGCACCTAAATCATGTCTTTATCGGATCATCAAGAACTTCAAGGAGAGAGGTTCAGTTGTTGTGACGAATGCGTCAGGGCGCCCAAGAAAATCGAGCAAGCACCCGAACAATCTCCTAAAGTTGATTCGGGGCGCCACCAGTGCAGAGCTTGCTCCGGAATGGCGGCAGCTAGGTGTGAGTGCATCTGCACGCACAGTGAGGCAAAGACTTTTGGAGGATGGCCTGGTGTCAAGAAGGGCAGCAAACAAGCCACTTCTCTCCAGGAAGAACATCAGGGACAGACTGATTCTGCAAAAGGTACAGATTGGACTGCTGAGGACTGGGATAGTCATTTTTCTCTGAATCCCCTTTCTGATTGGGGCATCCAGAAAGGATCATCTGGAGAAGACCAGGTGAGCGCTACAATCAGTCCTGTCATGTCAACAGTAAAGCATCCTGAGACCATTAATGTGTGGGGTTGCTTCTCAGCCAAGGGAGTGGGCTCACTCACAATTTTTCCTATGAACACAGCCATGAATAAAGAATGGTACAAACACATCCTTCAAGAGCAACTTCTCCCAACCAGCCAAGAACAGCTTGATGAACAATACCTTTTCCAGCATGATGGAGCACCTTGCCATAAGGCAAAAGTGATAACTAAGTGGCTTGGTGAACAAAAGATCAAAATTTTGGGTCCATGGCCAGGAAACTCCAAAGACCATAATCCCATTAAGAACTTGTCAATCCTCAAGAGGCGGGTTGACAAAAACCCACAAATTCTGACAAACTCCAAGCATTGATTATGCAAGAATGGGCTGCCATCAGTCAGGATGTGGCCCAGAAGCTAATCAACAGCATGCCAGGGTGGATTGCAGAGGTCTTGAAAGAAGGGTCAACACTGCAAATATTGACTCTTTGCATAAACTTAATGTAATTGTCAATAAAAGCCTTTGACACTTACAAAATGTTTGTAATTATACTTCAGTATACCATAGTAACATCTGTCAATAATAGCTAAACACTGAAGCAGCAAACTTTGTGAAGACAGATACTTGTCATTCTCAACTTTTGGCCGCAACTGTAAACAGAACAACTTTATAAAGAGTTCAAGGTGGGGGGGGGGGGCCCTATCTGTTATCAAAGCGGCTGAATCTTATGTGTTCCTGACAACCATAGATCTATAGGATGCTCAACACCAAATTCTTGCAGCTTTCCATATGTGGAAAGCGCTTCCAATTCAGATAATTGCCTCTTGGTGTGGCATCAGCGGCAAGGGTGTTTACAAAGGTCTTTAATAACTGGCAAGTTAAGGGAATCTGTCAGTCCTTTGCAAGGATTCCAACCTTGATGCCGAAGATTTTGTTATGAGATTAAATCACCTGTCTGGGGCATCTGTACAGCGAAGGCTGACTGATAAATCAAAAAGCCAGTTGATGCCTTCCCATAAGCAGCATTTCTGGGATAAAGCTTCAATAACACAGTAAAAGGAAGCTTTATATTTGTTTTTGTGCCCCCCCCCCCCCCAGATGGTAACAAAAGGCTGATGGAAAGGATTTGCCTCTACCTTCAAAATTAGGTATTTCACAGTTCTAGATATCAAACATCTGCATTCCAGATGGTTTTAGGGCAAGACTCCATACTGGGGAAACCCCAGGGCAACTTCCTCGTCTGCGAGAGGGGTTTGGCCAACTCCTACCAGGCATTCCCAGGAAGGGAACTGAAGTGGTGGTTGACGGAGAAGAAAGTTAGAGCCTGCTCTAGGACCCAAAGTGTGGAAATTGTAATTTCGGATGCCAGCCTGAAGGGTTTGGGTGAAATTTACAAAGGAAAGATGCTGCAGGAGTTTTGGTTTGTAAAAGCTTTCTCCATAAATCATCCTTGAGGCGAGCAATATGTAAGTCTGATGCATTTTCATCTATTTGAGGAAGAATGGTACAAGGCAGACATGGCAAAGGTAATGTACATACAAGCTAGGAAGACACAAGAAGCACCCTCCTCTGCAAACTGGTCTCACTGATTCTAGAATGGACAGAAAATAACTTACTGGCCCGGTCATAATCATAATGGGAACCAAAGTCAAACAAGATTTCCTGAAGAGGATAACTCTAGATCAAGGGGAATGTCCCTGAACAAACGTATCTTCAATAACCTCATTTCAAGATGAGGATTCCCAACAGCAGACCCTGTGGCTTCAAAAGAGCTTTCATAGTGCCAACATTTCTTCTGTAGGTAGGACAGGTTCTGGGGCAGGATGCATTCATGAGCAAATGAAGCTTGAAAGAATGCTAAATTGTTTTACTGCCTTCCTCTACCAGAGAATTTGACAGAATACCTATTTGGTCCATCTAGTCTACCTATTTTCCCAGCTGTAAAAACCTCAACCCTTTGTTCCTTAGTCTCTTAGGGTCAGGATAGCCTTGTGCGTGCGTGCGTGCGTGCGTGCGTGCGTGTGTGTGTGTGTGTGTGTGTGTGTATAGTGTCACTATATTAACCTCTGCCACTTCTGCTGTTAGGCTGTTCCACTTATACTTGTACTTTGTATCCTTCTGTATTTGAATGTTAAACCTTGTTGAATAAAACTATAGAAATGCTTCCTAGTAATAGCATTAGTATCGGACAACTTGTTTTTACCAATGCAAATGCTTTTGTAATTTGTTGGTGCAGATTTAAAGGGTCAGTAATGCCTGTATTTAGCTTACTTTTTTTGTAACCTCTGCAACATTAAACCCTTAAGGACCCATGATGGTCCTGAACAGTCATGGAATTCCGGGCTCCCCACACGGCTACACGCCATTTGGGGAGTCTGTAATCAGATTCCGGGGAAAAAAAAGTCCCTGGTCCTTAAGTGACAGCACCATGAGTGTGTGGCCGGTCCTTAAGGGGTTAAATAATTTGGAGAAAGTGCCATCTCAAAAAAAACCCTTAGTTTGAGAGAGATCTTCCACTAAAGTTCCTCCCTCCCCTTCTCTTGATGTCTGCGCTGTGCTGACAACAGGAGATCCCAGTCCTGGGACCAGTTGGTGGCTCTGCAGCAGAGCCGAAACCTCAATATTTAAAAATTACTTTGTTGGAACAGTCTACAAAGTGTGCCTGGTTTGTAAGCATGCTTTGTAGACCGTTCCAGTGAAGTAGTTCTTTTTAAATAATGTGACTTTGGTTCTGCTGAAGAGCCTCCAAGTTGGCCAGGAAACTTTAGCGGTGAATATCTCACACCGTAATGGTTTGAGAGATGACACTTTCTCCAAATACTATTTTTGTAACCTGTACAATTTTAAAGTAAAATAGAGCATTACTGACCCCTTAACTCCTGCTTTCATAATGTCACTTTACCAATAAAATGCTTAAGTTTATGCTTAAATATCTGAAACCAGTGAATCCTTGTTTATACTTCTCCATTAAACCTATTTTGATTATGTAATGGTAATGAAAGTGATACACTGGCTTACTTTAAATCTTTTTTTTTTTTTTTTTTTTTTTTTTTTCCCCGCCCCCCTTACTTGCAGCTCTTAAAGTGTATTTTTAACTTCTCCTTCCTCCGCTTCATACAAAACTAACAATTTCTGTCTCTAGTAGAATAAGAGCAGAAGACAAAAGGGGAGGAAGTGGACCTCGCAACTGGGGCTCAATAAAAGATGCTTTCAGGTACAAGGGTATAAACAATTTAACAAGTCTGGCTTGCGCTCTAGACTTCTGGGTGGTTGTGCACGAAGGCGTGAGCGTTGATAAAGTAGAGATGACATCTCCTGTGATATCCCTTCTCCAGTTCCTATGATGCTCTGTGGAGCCTATGCACTAAGATTTTTTCCAACTTTGGAGATCTTAGTGCTCGATAGAATAACAGGAATTGGAGAGGTGATATAACTGAAAGTCCTCTGTTTTATCACACCTTAGTGCATGTTCCATATGGTGGTGGTGCTGAAATTTTTAGATTAATCTACCTTGTCATATTCCCCCATTTATCCATTGACCTGATTAATCACACTTGAAATCATTCTCGTGGATTTGTCCTAAAGCCATAATATAGAATCTGTGAAAATGTTTTTAGGGTGAGGGTTAAAAATTTGATATAGGCTGCTTTGGTATTTATTGTATATTAGATCTTCATTATGTTCCATATCTGATAATTCTGAATACTGGAAACTTTAAATGTAAACTATACCCTAGGGTCTAGGTGGCTCTCACTGACTTGCCTATAGATTTTCTGTTTTTTCTGTAGTATGTAATCTCTGAAGTCTGCCTCTAGATCATACCTCATGAAATGCAAAGAAGTGGAAAAGCCAGCACTCACTCGATTTTAAAAGATCTTTTAATATGTTCAGTATAGTTTGACAGATGGGGGAAGCAAGTGGTTATTAACAAATGTTACAGGGAAGTGCTGGCTTTTTCAACTTTTTTGCTTATGATGTTGCAATTGCTCCTGATGCTGTATGGCCAGAGCACCAGGTTGATGTGTTGTGATGCTTTGAAACAATGAGTCCCAATTCCAATAATTATTGGACCAGTATATACATTACACAAGCTTAAATTGCAAATTATAGTCAACTATTTGTCTACAATTGTAAAGTATATAGATATAAGACTGCAGGTTGAAGGGAATCAAGGTAACACCTGGTTCTCTTGAATCCTACGTGGAACACAGGTGCCATGGGATAAGTCTCTTCCCTCAGGAGGGCAGGACAGATGCCTTAGGTCATTTTGCCCTGCTTTCCTTTGCTACTTCACTTAACCCCCACCAGTTTAAAACTATTTTAAGTTACCTTCAAAGGAACTGCACCAGGCAAAAAACTTTAATTGCAATGATATAATAGTTCAGACACAATTCACAATACTGAGTGCAATTGGGTATCTCTTGGTGCAGTGCTTACCTGTCCTTCACTACCTCTTCATTCTTGCTGTGTGAACAGGGATCTGTCCTCACAGTAGTTTGATCTTCCGTCTATGTTGTCCTTTTTTGCAGGATGGTGTGAACAAGGGCCTTAGCCTTAGTTCTTTGAAAGTCCAGACCTTAGCTTTGTCTTTTTCCAGAGACATTGTCATGTTGCCAGATGTCAGTCTTTTCATGGTGTCACTCATGCTTTCCCTGCCTATAAGGCTCCCACTCCCCAGTGGGACCTTAACTGGTTCTGGGTGTCCTGCAGCAGCCTTCTTTTGAGTCTGTCTACCATTCCTCTACGTCTTTTGATGTGGAAGATGGCCTTTCTTTTGGCTGTGGTCTTTGCAGAGTAGCTGAGCTGCAGGCTATTTCCTGCAAAGTGCCTTTCTTGGTGTTTCACAAGGACAAGGCAGTTCTTCGCACCTCCCAGGAATTTCTTTCTAAGGTGGGATGATTTCCACATCAATCAAGAGCTTGTGTGCCTTCCTTTTGTCCTGACCCTAAATCTGACCAGGAAAGGGATCTCCACTTGTTAGATGCGGTATGTTACCTCAAGTTCTATGTGCACCGTACTGTGTCCATCCACAAGACAGATGCTTTTTGTCATCCCTGAGTGTCCCAGAGCTGGATTGGTTGTGTCAAAGGTGACTATATTGCATCCTGGATTAAGTCTACCATCCACAAAGCTTATGAGCTCAGAGGGAAACCTGTTCCCTTCCACATTACAGCACACTCCACCAGGTTTGTTGGGGCATCCTGGACCTATAAGAATCAGGCCTCTGCTGAACAACTGTGCAAGATGGCCACTTGGTCTTATGTGCGCACCTTTGCCAAACATTACTGTATGGATGTTCTGGCTTTGGCTGAAGCCAGCTTTGGCATGAAAGTCCAGGAGGTAGCTTTGCCTGTCTAGGACATTCATTCCTGTGCCTTATAGCTCTTTAACTGTTGAGCCCTGTTGGCTCTTGTTCTTGTGTGCTTTGTACTGTTAAGTGTCCATTGTCACTTAATTTTGGGCTGTTCCATGTCCTGGATAGTCCATGGTAACTCTTATGGAGACTGGTGCTTGGTCCTTTCCTTCTCTTCCCACCCTGGAGAGCTCAATGTTAGTACATCCCCATGGTACCTGTATGTTATGTTGGACATTAGAGAAAAGAGGATTTTAGTCTTTCCTGCTAAATCCTTTTCTTAGTCCATATGAAATACAGGTCTCGCACTCAGTGAAAGGGACAATGCTGGGTCTCCTGTGGCTGGAAGTGGGAGTTCTTTTTGTGTTCATTACTCACAGGAGTTTCCGCTCTTCCTTCTTATCCTAGTTAGTAGGTTTTGCCTCAGATCTGTTTTGGCAGGGAGTGGCTAGGGTAGCCTGATATGGAGGGGGGGGGAGGCTCCACCCTTGCACCTCTTTCTAGAATTGTTCCAGCCCACTGAGAGGAGCTTGTTGCCTCCTCATGGTACCTGTATGTCATATGGACTAAGAAGTATTTAACCTGTAAGACTAAAATCCTTTCACTTAACCTTTCAGAATTATAAGCCTTTTTCCCCTATATATTCTAATTTTTTTTTTGTTCGCCTTTACAAATGTTTGTGTGTTTTTGTCTGTGCTTTTAAGAGCGCAATTTACTGTGCGGCCGCACTTGTTCTGTTCACTTCTATGGGACATACTGCTTTGGGACATCTCTGCAGCCGTTTCACTTGAGTGCTCATTTTTCTTGGCTCTCCTTGCCCTACAATCTGGCTTAAATCCCCACTGTCTTGGGGCCCCTGTGAGTTTGTGGTCTGGTGTTGCTAGGTAACGTTAGAACAATGGTGCCCAGAAAGCCCATTTTTCAGGCTTTTCGCTGATTGGCTGTGCTTTCAGATGCCATTTTCTTTCTGAGTATCCTATGCAGAGGGTTGTATCTCCTTGCGCTCCTTCTCAGGTTAACTAATTGCCTGCCAGATAAGTACTCTTGTGCTATCTAAGGTGAATTTTATTAATCTGGGTGACAGTATTTAGGTTCCCTCTTACTGTTTAGGACTCGGGTGTCTTTGACAACCCCCCCCCCCCGACTACTGTTTCTCATGGTAAATGGGGCTTCCTAGAGAACTCGGGACACTTATGCCCTTCATGTGCTGTGGCCCCTATCACTTCACCTGGGTCTTCCAGCCTTGAACAAAAGCCACTTTGGGTCAAAGTCCTTTAGCACAGTTTCCTCAGGAAACTGCAGACAACTCTGTGGAGGAGTCTTTTGAGACTGATAGGAAGGGGAGTGTGAAGAAGGGGCTTCTTCCTACTGTTATGGTCAACCCTTTGAGGTTGACCCTGAGCCCTCTGCTGAGGGTCTCATTAATGCAGTTTTCATCTACCCTGCAGGCTCCTATTAACCCTGTTAAGCGCCAGACTTGTGTCTTTCAAAGACTCAAGAAGTCCCTCATTGTGTTTCCGCCTAAACCTGGTCCAGAGTGGGATATCTTGGATGAGTGGAAAACACATGACAGGTGCCTTTTTTCTTCCTAAGAATTTTTCTAAGCTGTATCCCTTCTCTGAAACAGCTCTGGCTCAGTGGGCTACACTTCAGGTTGATTCCTTTTCTAGACTTTCTAAATCTACTGCTTTACCCCTGGCTGACTCCACTGCACTCAAGGATATGACTGATCAAAAGCCGGAGGCTATTCTGAAGTCTAACTCCACTGCCATAGGTGCTGCCTTGAGGCCTACTTTGGCCTCTATCTGGGTCACTAGACCCATTGCTTTATGGGGCGAACAACTTACTGAAGCTATCTGTAAGGGTTCCCCAAAAGAGGCTCTTTTAGCCTTTTTGGCCAGCATATCTGAAGCCCAGACTTGTGTCACTGATGCTCTTTTTGATACTATCAAACTTGCGGCAAAGGCTTCTGCCTTTTCTGTTTCTGCCAGACACACTTTGCGGCTCAAGATTTGGACTGATGACCTTTCATCTAAGTCACTGATTTCTCTCCCCATTCAGAGCCCTTGACTCTTTGGGCCTGAACTGAAGCAAATGATCAGTGAGTCCACTGGAGGCAAGAGCACACTGTTGTGTCAGGCCTCCAAACACCCTAACCTGATGAGGAAGTGGTGTCTTTTGTCCCCGCCAAAGTGAATTGCAATGGCAGTAAGTGTGTCTCTGGCCAGCACTCCGCCTCCAAGCCCTCCTGCATGACTCTAGGAATCCTGTTCAGCACCTCTCTGGGTGGGCGCCTGCAACATTTTTCAGGCATCTGGGCAGGCTTTTGTGGATCAGTTGGTTTTGGAAGTGGTCTCAGGAGGCTACAGCATTCCCTTCACATCCATGCCTCCCTTCAGATTCTTCCAATTAAGAAGTTGGCTAGGCCGGGAAAAGCTGTCTGGTTGTTTGTTTTTTTTCAACAAGGTGGTGCATTCTCTTGGACAAAGGAGTCCTGGACCCAGTTTCTCAAGAGGTTTAGGTTTTTATTCAAAACTTTGTGGTTCCCAAGTGGGACGGCAGAAGACACCCCATCTTTTTGTGACTGATCACTTCAAGATGGATCTTTGAGCTATGTCATTGCAGCTGTGTCCAGGAGAATTTCTGGCGCCTCTGTATCTTCAGGATGCTTACATGCATCTTCCAATTCATCTTGTCTGTCAGAAGTACCTCAGGTTCTCTTGCACATTGGTGCACTTCCAGTTCACTGCTCTGCTCTTTGGGCTTACTACTGCTCTTCAGGTGTTTGCAAGGGATTCTGGTGACTCCCTGCATGGATGTCCTTCTACTGAAGGCACTGTCCAGGGAACTCCTGGACCAGGAGGTCCAGGACTGTGCTCAGATTATCCTGTCATGGGTGGATTCTGAATTTGGAGAAAGCTGCTCCAGTTCCCTCTTGGATCCTGGTTTGTCTTTGTTTCAGGTTCAACACCTGCCAAGAGTTTTCTTGACAGGATTCTATCCAGCATATAATGCATTATTTGTCCTGAGCCCTGGAGTGGACCTCTGTTCCAGTACGCAAGTTCTCGCCTCAGTGTCCACCGTGGAGGTGGTGCCATACTTCATGGCTCACACCAGGGAGCTCCAGAGGCTCACCATCAGAGCATGGTGTGGAAATCCCAGATCTCTTGGACCGCCTCCCTCAAGAGGTGAGATGGGATATGCTTTGGCTGGACAGGTCCATCCTGGAGAAGGGGAAATCCTTTGTTATTCAGGACTGGACCTTGATGGAAGCCATCCTCAAGGGGCTGGGGAAGTGTTTTGGGTCACCTGGGGGTTCAGGGCAGATGGATTCTGGAGGAGACAATCCAGGCATCAACATCCTGGAGCTCGGGGTGATTTATCTCACTGTGGTGTACTGGACACCTCTGCTGAGGGGTTGTCTAGTCAGAGTATATCAACAAACAAGGATGCACAAAAAGCGCTTCAGCTTGGTCCGAGGTCTAGGTTATCTTAGCCTGGGTGAAAGAACATGTCCCAGCCATCTCCATCATTGCACATACCAGGGGTAGAAAATGTGCTGGCAGACTCTCAGTTGACACTGTGGACCCAGGAGATTGGGAACTCCACACAGAAGTTTTTGACTGTTAGTGCAGAAGTTGGCTCTCCCTTGGATAGACCTGATGGCCACCAGAGACACCGGAAGGTTCAGATGTTTTGCTCTCCCTGGAGGGACCATCTGATGCCCAGTCTATTCCATGGCAGCTTCATCTGTCCTAAATCTTTCACACTCATCCCCAGGGTGCTGAGAGAGATTCGGATGGACGGGGTGGCGGTGGTCATGATTGCCCCCTATTGGACCAGGAAGCCGGCTTAGTTCCCAGAGCTTAGTGGCCTTATCTTTTCAGGATCAGTTTCCTTTGCCACTCAGACCAGATCGCCTCCTTCAGGGTCTCCTTTGGAGAGGACGTGGAGTGCTTGGCTTTGACTGCATTACCGTGGAAACATTCATCCTAAGACGGAAAGGCTATTTCACTGTCGTCCAATACAGGTCACTGGTACAATGGGAGGCGGTCCGCCCCTTTAAGTAGGCAGGAACATTCATTCAAATGTATGCAGGGGGTGGAGCCTCCCCTCCCTCTTAAGCTGCCCTCAGCCAGAACAAGCCAGATTGATTTGTTCCTGTGTGCTGTGCAAACCAGGTGGAGAACATCTCTCGTTCAACTTTAGTTTGTTTTTCTTCAGATATGGAATACCACCATTAGGCGTGTGACCATGGCTGACAATTGCCCTCACCAAAGTGGCTAGTGCAGCTTCCAGGGATTTTCTGGTGGACCTTATGCCCTGAAGAGGGAACAACTTGAGTCAAGTAGCTTCCCTGCTGGGGAATTTTCCTCTGGTTAATTCCCTTTTAACATGGTTACCTGAAGATAGAAGTCCTGCAGAAAGGTGAGCCGCCCTTTGAGTGCTGAAGGTCCACTTGTCCCACAGTGTCCCTTCTTTGGGCATGTATTTGGGAGTTTTCATTATGCACTCCAGCACTCATAGGGTGTTTTTCTTATATTGCCTGTATTTATGCAATGTCTGTGGTATTCCCTGGGTTTTGGAGCTTTGGGCTATTGTTTTATCATGTTTTACATGTGTTTGGTGTATGTTTGGTAACTTTTTTTCTCTCAGGGTAAATTTATAAATAGTTAATGTTCCGCGCCTTTAAGCGCGCTTTTCCCGCATAGACGCCATTGCTCCTTTACTCTCTATGGGTTTACACAGTGTGGGACGTATCTCTGGAACCGCTTGTCACAGCGACTTCAGAGTGGGCTCATTTTGTTGGTCTTCCCTTGCTCTATCATCCGGTTGCATGATTCGGTGTGTTGGGAGTCTGGGGGGCTTCGGGCACTGTTTTGGGGTACTTCTGAGAAACTACGATTCCCATGAGCGCCCGTTTCGCGCTCGTTTTCTGATTGGCTACCGTCGCTTCAGCCATTTTGTGTTATTCTCAGCGGGTATACTATGCAGGGACCGAGCCTTCTCTACTCAGCAGATTAACCCTTCGCTTGCCAGATAAGTTCAATTTTAGACATTTCTGGGGTGAAATTTTAATCTTTCACACTTCAATTGGGTGATTCTTCTTAGTGGAGTATATCTGATGGTGTGAGCATGTTTACTCCACTGGAGTAGACCCAAGACTAAGGAGGCTGGGGTGTCAGTTTCCCCCTTTGCGTTTTGCTCCTCTTGTCACTCTGGGCTGCCTAGAGAATTTTCTGGTCATTTATGCCCAAGATGTGCAGAAAGTCATGACAGCAACCCTGGGCTTTCCAGTCACGCCATTGAGCAAACTTGGGTGAAAGAGTTCAAGGCTGCCACGAGGGATCTCAGATCCACTCTTCAACTTTCCCTCTCAGGTTCAGGGGGCTCTTCAGGTTTGGCAGACCCCCTCCACAGTCAGGACCTCCCTGCCTAAGCCACAGGGGGCTCCTGACAGGTCTGATTCTTCTGAGGAAGAACTTTTACAAGATTCTGATGCTGAGGAAGGCACTGTTGAATCTACCAGGTCTATTGGTGACCCTTATGAATGTGACCCTGAAATCTCTGCTGAGGGTTTGATCAGAGCTGTGCTAACCATGCTCAACCTTCCTCTGACTCAGGAATCTACTCATGATCCAACTGATGTTTTTCAAAGACCGTCTAAAGCTGTTGTATGTTTTCCTACTAACCCTACCCTTGCTCGTTTAGTCTCTGCATGGAGGAATCCTGAAAAATCCTCTTCTGTGTCCAAAAAGTTTGCTAAACTTTACCCCTTTCCTGAGACTGAACTGGCAAAATGGGTTAATCTTCCTAAAGTGGATGCTCCTATTTCTAGGTTATCCAAATCTACTGCCTTAGCTGTATCTGATACCTCTGCCCTGCAGGATTGGACGGACAAAAAGTTAGAAACTTGTCTTAAATCCATTTTTGCCTCTATTGGCACTGCCATGCGGCCAACCTTTGCAGTGGCGTGGGTTAACCAGGCTATTGCGGCCTGGACTGAACAGCTTACTGAGGCGGTTCGCCAGGATGCGCCAGTGTCTGAGCAGCTACAGCTTCTTTCTAATATCTCAGAAGCTAAAAATTATGTTTCTGATGCTGCTTTTGATGCTGTGCGCATGATGGCAAGGGCCTCCACTTCCTCTGTGGTGACTAGATGTGGCTGAAAATTTGGTCTACTGACACCGCTTCTAAGAGAGCCTTGCTTTCATTACCCTTCCAAGGGACCTCACTGTTTGGATCTGAACTTAAGGAGATGATTAGTGAGGCTACTGGTGGTAAAAGTACTCTTCTACCATCAGTCTTCAAGAAGAAGCTTCCAGCCAAACGCAATCGGTCCTTTCGTTCTTTCCAAACTGAGACACGCTCCACGTCCCAGACGGGTCCGTCCTCCACTCGCTCCTCCTCCAAGCCCAAACAGTCCTGAAAGCCCAAAGTTGCCCCCAAGGCCAAGACCTCCAAGACTGCTTCGGCATGACTCGCCGAACCCGGGTCCGCATCCGGCTGTAGGTGGACGTCTCCACATCTTTCGCCGGGTTTGGGAGGAGTCAGTGGCAGACCCTTGGGTTGTTCAGGTGGTATCAGAGGGATACAGGATCCCTTTCTCTTCCCTTCCTCCTTTTCGGTTCCATTTTACTCGTCCTTCTCAGGAGCCTACAAAAAGGCGTCTGTTAGACGCTATTCAGGATCTTTTGAACAAAGAGGTCCTGGAACTGGTTCCATCAGAGGACACAGGTTCAGGATTCTATTCCAACCTGTTCGTTGTGGCCAAAAAGGACGGAGGTGCTCGTCCTATTTTGGATCTCAAGGATCTCAATTCCTTTGTTGTGAGTTCCCACTATCATCAGGAATCCCTGCGTTCTGTGATAGCCGCAATGTCTCCAGGGGAGTTCCTTGCCTCCCTGGACCTTCAGGATGCATATCTTCACATCCCTATTCATCCAGAGAGCAGACGGTATCTCAGATTTGCCTGTCACAAAGGCCACTTTCAGTTTTCAGCTCTTCCCTTTGGACTGACTTCAGCTCCTCAGGTTTTTCAGAGAGTATTGGGAGCTTTGATAGCTGTGCTTCATCGAGATGGAGTCAGGGTGACTCCCTACATGGACGATCTGCTCCTGAAAGCTTCACCTGCGGAGATTCTCCACCAGCAGATGCAATTGTGCATACAGACACTCAATCGCCACGGCTGGATTGTGAATCTAGACAAGTCAGACTTGGTTCCATCTCAACAGATCCTCTTCTTGGGTCTCCTGTTCGACACTCAGCAGTGCATGGTGTTTTTACCGGAGGAAGTGGCTCCTCAGATTGCTCTCCGTGTATCCAAGATCCTGGAGCTCGACAGGGTTCCAGTGCCGAAGTTGACTTCTCTGGTGGGGAAGTTCATTTCCACGACAGAGGCAGTGCCATTTGCTATGGCACACACCAGGGAACTTCAGAGGTTTGTGATCCAGATCATCAGCATCTGTCAGTCTCTCTGCCTCCTCATGTCGAGTTGAGCTTGGAATGGTGGTTGGACCTGTCTCATCTGAAAGGGAGATCCTTTCGGGTTCCCTATTGGACCTCAGTCACGACGGATGCCAGCCTCCGGGGATGGGGGGCAGTGTTGGGTCATTTCAGTGCTCAGGGGAAATGGGGACTGGAAGAATCTCTCCTCTCCATCAATGTTCTGGAACTTCGTGCCATCTTTCTTGCCCTGAGGCACTGGGAATCTCAGCTGGAAGGTTGTCCAGTCAGAGTGGAGTCCGACAACGCCACCGCAGTGGCCTACATCAACAGACAAGGCGGCACAAAGTCTCACCGCTTGGTTAGAGGTCAAGGCCATTTTATCTTGGGCAGAAGCTCATGTGCCCGTCATCTCAGCAGTGCACATTCCAGGCGTAGACAACGTCATGGCAGACTTTCTCAGTCGTCAGTCGACAGCGGAGAGTGGGCGCTTCATCCAGAGGTGTTTCACCTTCTAACCCAGATGTGGGGGGTACCTGTAGTGGATCTGATGGCTACCAGACACAACAGGAAGGTGCCAGTGTTTTGCTCTCAGTGGAGGGATCCTCTTGCTCTAGCAGTGGATGCTTTGTCAATCCCTTGGGAGTTCCCTCTGGCGTACATCTTCCCTCCTCTCCCTCTGTTGATCAGAGTCATCCAGAAGCTGAAGATGGAGCGTTGTCCTGTCATCCTAATCACTCCAAATTGGCCTAGTCAGTCCTGGTATCCGGAACTGCTAGCCATGTCTGTGGCGGATCCCTTTCCGCCCGTCCAGATCTACTTCTTGAAGGATATCTGTGGAAGGAAGATGTTCAGCATCTCCATTTGATGGCTTGGAGGTTGAATCCTCAATTTTAAAGAAGAAAGGGTTTTCCTCTTCAGTGGTGTCCACGATGCTTAGAGCCCGCAAGCCTGTGTCTTCCAAGATCTATCATCGCATATGGTCCACCTTTGTGGCATGGTGTACTGATAAGGATCTATCACTTGATTTCCATCTTCCCACGGTCCTGGCCTTTTTGCAGGATGGGGTTGAGAAGGGACTCAGCATGAGTTCTCTCAAGGTTCAGACTTCGGCTCTGTATTTTTCCAGGAACGGATTGCTATTCTTCCTGATAAGGTTTTCTTTCAAGGTGTGGCTCATGTTCGGCCTGCCTTCAAGAGTCCAACTCCCCAGTGGGACCTCAATTTGGTGCTGGGGGTTCTCCAGAGACCCCCGTTTGAATCCTTGGCTTCTATTCCTTTACGTCTCTTGACCTGGAAAATGGCCTTTCTTTTGGCTATTGTCTCAGTTCGCCGGGTAGCAGAGTTACAAGCTCTGTCTTGTAAACCGCCTTACTTGGTGTTCCACAAGGATAAGGCAGTGCTTCGCACTTCTAAGGAGTTTTTACCCAAGGTTGTCTCCGAATTTCACATCAATCAGGAGATTGTGGTGCCCTCTTTCTGCCCTAACCCTTCCTCTGACAAGGAGAGAGATCTCCATTTGTTGGATGTTGTGCGTGGTCTTAGACTCAGTGCGATGAACATAAAATTTATCAGGAAGTCTGACGCCCTGTTCGTCATTCCTGAGGGGCCTAGGGCAGGGAGACTGTTGCATCTTGGATAAAATCTACCATTCGTGAAGCCTACAAACTGCGGAATAAGCACGTTCCCTTCAGGGTTACTGCTCATTCCACCAGATCAGTTGGGGCCTCTTGGGCCTATAAGAATCAGGCGTCTGCTGATCAACTGTGCCGGGCGGCCACTTGGTCCTCTGTGCACACATTCTCGAAGCACTATCGTGTTGACGTACTGGCCTCAGCTGATGCCAGCTTTGGGAGAAAGGTCCTGGAGGCAGTCTTGCATGTTTAGGATCTTCTACTCTGTGGTTCTTAGTGCTTCTTTGCTGTTGAGCCCTGTTGGCTCTAGTTCAGTGTGCTGTGTTAGTTTGGGGGTTCGTTTTTCACCCTGTTTGGTGTCCGTTGACACTTCTGTTATTGGGCTCTATGATTGGTTCATAGCAGTTCTGGTGACTTTGGGCCTTGCGCTTGGTCCTTGCCTTTCTTCCCGCCTCTGGGAAAGCTCAATGTTTGTACATCCCATTGTACCAGTGACCTGTATTGGACGACAGTGAAAATAGGATTTTAGTATTACCTGTTAAATCCTTTTCACTTAGTCCATACAGGTCACTGGTCTCCCACCCTGTCAAGGGACCATGCTTGGCTCTCCTGTGGCATTCAGTGGGAGACCTTCGGGGCATGCTCACAGGAGTCTTCCTTTTCCTTCTTACTCTGGTCAGGTTAGTGTCTCAAATCAATCTAGCTTGTTCTGGCTGAGGGCAGCTTAAGAGGGAGGGGAGGCTCCACCCCCTGCATACATTTGAATGAATGTTCCTGCCTACTTAAAGGGGCGGATCGCCTCCCATTGTTCCAGTGACCTGTATGGACTAAGTGAAAATGATTTAACAGGTAAGACTAAAATCCTATTTTTCCTGAGGTGGTCTCCATCATGATCCAGGCGAGAAACAGTCTCATCTAAGGCCTACCACAGGGTTTGATCCATTTTCTATTCGTGGTGTGTGGACAGGGATCAGTCTTCACAAGATTTTGATCTCCCGGTAATCCTGTCAGTTTTACAGGATGGTGCGAACAACGGTCTCAGCCTTGGCTCCCTGAAGGTGCAGACCCTCCGCTCTGTCTTCTTCCAGAGATGCATTGCAGTCTTGACAGATGTCAGTAGTCTTTCAGGGTGTAGATCATGCTTTCCCTGCCTATAATGCTCCCACTCCCCAGTGGGACCTTAATTTGGTTTTGGGAGTCTTGTAGCGGCCTCCCTTTGAGTCTCTGGTTAACATTCCTCTGACTTCTGACATGGAAGATGGCCTTTATTTTAGCTGTGGTCTGTCAGCAAAGTTGCTTAACTGTGTAGGCCTTGTCCTGCAAACCACCTTTCCTGGTGTTTCACAATGAGGCTGTGCTTCAAACCTCCCAGGAATTCCTTCCTAAGGTGGTCTCGAGTTTCACATCGGTCATGAAATTGTGCCTTCCTTTTATCCTGACCCCCACAACTGACAAGGAGAGGGATCTCCCACTTGTTTGATGTGGTGCGCTGCCTCATTATGTGTGCACTGCACTGTCTTTGTGCAAAACTGATGTCTTTTGACATCCCTGAGGATCCTAGGGCAGGTATGGCTGCGTCCAAGGTCACTATTGCGTCCTGGATTAAGTCTCCCATTTGTAAGGCTTATGAGCTTAGAAAGAAACCAGTTCCTTTTCGTAAAACTGCACACTCCACCAGGTCTGTTGGGGCTTCCTGGGCCTATAAGAATCGGTCCTCTGCTGAACGGCTGTGCAAGGAGGCCGCTGGGTCTTCTGTGCACACCTTTGCCAAACATTACCGTGTGGATGTTCTGGCTTTGGCAGGAAAGTCCAGGAGGCAGTTTTGCCTGTCTAGGACTCATTCCTGTGCCTTATTGCTCTTTAACTGTTCAAGCCCTGCTGGTTCTTGGTTTTTGTGTGCTGTTTGTTATTCAGTGACCCTTGACTCTTAGTTAATTTGGGCTGTTCCATGTCCTTGATAGTCCATGGGGACTGGCACTTGGTCCTTTCCATCTTCCCACCCTGGGAGCTCAAGGTTGGTATATCCCTGTGGTACCTGTGAGTAATATTGGACGAGAGAGAAAAGAGGATTTTAATCTTGACTAATAAATCCTTTTCTCTTAGTCCATATAACACACAGGTCTCCCACCTGGTGAAACTGACCATGCTGGGTCTTCTGTGGCTGGACGAGGGAGACCTCATGGGTTCATTGCTCACAGGAGTTTTCCTTTCTTCTTTCTTGCTATCTTACTCTAGGCTTTTTAAAAGTCTGTCTGGGGTGGGTTTAGTGGTGTAGCATAAGGAGGAAGGTGGGCTGCTGTAGCCTCTCCATGGTACCTGTGAGTTATATGGACTGAGAAGGATTTGAAAGAAGACTAAAACCCCCTTTTAGGGTGTCTCTCATACTTTCCCTGCCTATAAGGCTTCCACTCCTCAGTGGGACCTTAACTTTGCTTTGAGAGTCTTGCAGTGGCCACCCTTTGAATCACTGGCGGCCTTTCATCTGGCTGTGGTTTGTCCACTGAGTTGCTGAATTGCAGGCTTTGTCCTGCAAACTGCCTGGTGTTTCACAAGGATAAGGCTGTTCATTGTACCTCTCAGGAATTCCTAAAGTGGTCTTGTGAGTTAAACATCAATTGGATGTGGTGCGCAGCCTCAAGTTCTATAGGCACCACACTGAGTCTTTGTGCAAGACTGATGCCTTGTTTGTCATCTGAGGGTCCTAGGGCCGATATGGCTGTTTCCATGGTCATTTTTGCATCCTGGATTGTCTACCATTCGCAAGGCTTATGAATTTAGGAAGAAACCAGTTCCTTTCTGCAGAACAGCACACCCCACCAGGTCTGTTGCGGCTTCATGGCCCTTCAAGAATCAGGCTTCTGCTGAACAGCTGTGCAGGGTGGCCACTTAGTCTTCTGTGCACACCTTTGCCAAACATTACCATGTGGATGTTATGGCTTCGGCTGAAGCCAGCTTTGGCAGGAAAGTCATGGAGACAGTTTTGCCTGTCTTAGAGCTACAAGGCACAGGAATGAAAGTTCTAACTGTTGAGCTCTGTTGGCTCTCATTCTTGTGTGATGTGTACTGTTCATTGTTCGTTGACACTTCATTTTGGGCTGTTCCGTGTCCTGGATAGTTCTTGGGGACTCTGGTATCATGGGGACTGACGTTTTGGTCCTTTCCTTGTCTTCCCACCCTGGAGAGCTCAGTGCTGGTACATGTCAATGGTACCTGTATGTCATATTGAACAGAGAAGAGTATTTTAGTCTTACCTGTTAGATCCTTTTCACTTGGTACATATAACCCACAGGTCTCCCACCCAGTGAAAGGGACCATCCTGGGTCTCCTGTGACTGGATTTATGAGTCCTATTGGGTTCATCTTACTTGGTAGGCTTTTTTGCAAGGTTATCTGGGCGATGGCTGAGGTAGCCTGATAGGGAGGAGGGGGAAGCTCCACCCCTGCACTACTTCTAGAATTGTTCCAGCCTGCTGGGAGGAGGAGCTGTCGCCTCCCCATGGTACCTGTGAGTTATATGGACTATGAGAAAAGGATTTAATAGATAAGACTAAAATACTCTGATCTCTCTGAGCAGGGAAAAAAATCTGGATCCAATATAGGTACATCTTTGCCGATATCACACCTAAATTAAAACCACTGGTCTGATTGGAACAGAGACTAGCAGCCCATCAGGGCTAACAGCAGTAGTAGTGGTCTTGGTCCTAGAGACCAGCAGCACGTCAGGGCTAACAGCAGTGGGAGTGGTCCTAAAGATTCAAGAGCACAAATGGCACAAATGCTGTCATGTTTGTTCTTTAAACACTCTAAAGAAATGTCATATTGCACCTCTCCCCACACCTTTCTCTCCAGCACATTCAAAGCTACAGTTTTCAAGCAGTACTGTACCAGAGTTGGACAAACAGTTGGCTCGTGTGGTGGACAAAAGGTTGGAAACTTAAAGGTTACTCTCGCCACCTCTGGTCAGGTGATGACCTAGATATAGATTGATTATATAGAGTGATAAATATATAGATATCTAGATCGATGTGCTCGCCTCATATTCCTTCCAGTCAGTGGCTAACAGGAGCCTCAGATCACTGCAAGTGTCAGAACCAGATGCAATAGTGGCAAAGGCCAGCTTCAGGGTAGCCCATAAATGGCATATGCCTTTATGCAGGCAGAGCAGAGGGACAAACACTCAAATTTGTGGCAGTATTAAAGAAACTGCTTGTCTCTTGTTCACTGAAACCTGCATTTTGTTTCTGTAATCAGTGCTCATAATGCATTGTTCTGTACAAGAGCATAACCACCTGCCCTAAAATGGTCCTTAACAGGTTCCACATTGTACATACTGGATCATTTTAACAGAGCAAGCCCATTGGAGAATATGCATTGCTTTACTGGAAGGGTTTGGTGGGGCTTTCTAATCTGGTCAGTGACAGATATTGTGTGAGCTGCTGAAGCTTTTTTTGAGGAGACCACCTTCCTGGTTGATACTTCACAAATATAGAATACAGAAAAATGAAGAGCATAACCAAAAACCAGAATCGTCCTGTTATGCCAATTCATGAGTTGGCCTGTCCAGGCCTCTGGTATGTGTAATCTGTATGTGTATCTTGTAGCGATTTAAGTGTTAGCATCAGTACTAGGCCATAAATCAAATGGATAGATAACCTCATCAGACCTGGACTAGGGGTGTCCTACAATGTACTGAGACATCTGCTCTTAGGTGGGTTATCCAGGGGACAGCCAAATAATATGAAATAGGGAGAATGTGTGTGTGTATATTGTAAAAAGGCTAAAAACAAACTTATATTTAGAATGAATAGAAGACAAAGAAACCAAAGCTAGTGGATTATATACAGGCACACAGCTCCTCAAAATCAAAGTATATAGTCTTATACATACCGGAAAATGAATGTTGCCTCAATATAACATAGCATAAATAGGCTATATAGTGAATATTACTAAAACTGTCTTTCGCTCTGCCTCTCTTCCCCTCCCTCTATCCATCCTCCTCCGATGACTGAGGCTTCTGTCTGTAAGCTGGAGCGTCTACTAGCTGTAAGTTGGAGCGGTCCCCTTGGCAGAGAGATTTCTAGCCAAGGAAACTGCTCCAGCTTACAGATAGAAGCCTCCGTCATCGGAGGAGGCTGGATAGAGGGAGGGGAGCAGAGGCAGAGCGAATGACTGCGGATACAGAGCTGGTAACTGCAGTCTATGCAGAAGTAGCAGCAGGATCAATTTTAGAACTTAAATTTATAACACAGCTTACATTTTTTTTTTTTGACAGTTTTATTAATATTCGCTATATAGCCTAACTATTTATGCTATATTATACTGAGGTGACACATCCACTGTAAACTGATAAAATATCATTTAAAAATATGAATAACTTTACTGAATAAACACCTGCCTCAAAAAGAGACCATATTCAGAAAAACTTACATCCCTCCCACATATAAAAGAAAGCAATGTTGCATTTAAAAACAAATTAAAAAAAATGTAATATGCTGGCCTTTATGTGAAATCTCATTACCAGTACTAGTAAGTTTTCAATTCAACAGATGTATACACATAGATAGGGAAGACCACTAAAATATGGACTGATAAATAGTGCTCTTTAAGAATCGCTGGAATATAGATCTCCGTTCAAAGTCTGTTCCACATTAACATTCTGCCACAATGTATAGTCATGAGACTTGTAGATATCCTAAATAGGATGCCTCTATTTTAATGTATCCAAATGACTGTATGGACAATATAACGCTGGTTCCATAGTACTCCGGCTAATTCATGCCACAATGAAAAACCTTCCCACTCGCAATGGGATCTAAAGAGTTAATCATAGCAGACCGTTTTTTTTGTTATGAATATTTCTCACTGCTTCTGTTATGCTTCTATTCAGGAACATCGATTCGCCATAAACATGAGTTATATATTTTGTGCCCGGAGGCAAGTATTCAGTATAGTAGTTATTCATTTACTTATGCTATTGTATCAGTTTAATTTTTTGGGGGTGTATAAGACAATGTTTTTATTTTGAGGAGCTGTGTGCCTGTATATAATACTGGTTTAGATGGAACCCTGTGCAATGTAAGCTCAGTTGTCTCCCAAAATTGTAAAAAGGTGTGCCACCCTGCTATGCATTTTTTTCTATTTAGAAAGCCCATTTTTGGTGAATACCAGAAATGCTCAGGGAGAGGTTTTCCTGTTATGAGTTACAAGAATGGCTACTTTGCAAGCAGTTAGACCCAGCATAATATTAAAGATAGAAAGGGGGAGGGGTTAACAGGTAGGAGGGGTTAACAGGTAGGAGGAGGGAGGAGTGTTTGTTTTGTGCCCAGCCTCCTATAGATACTTAACCCCATGGACTGTGCATCCCTCAATGGACTAAGAGGAAATGACTTTTTGGTAGGTCAAAAGAAATCCAATATTTGTTAACTTTGTTCCTGCTGGTGGGTTGTCTAAGTATCAAATGTCACATCATAGGATAAGGCTGGATTATTCATGCCCATGATGGCGGTAATGGTAGTGGGATAATCTCTACAGAGCACCAGAGGTGACATGGAACAGGTGTTGGTGTTTCCGTCCTGCTAGCCCCACTTTTTTTTTTTTTTTTTTTTTTCTTATCTCCCTTTGTGGCACAGCTTCAGGCTGCATATGAATATTAGGGTGCTTTTGCTGAATATTTTATTTGTCTAGGTGTGTACCATTGTGTGCACATTGTAGTTGGAGAAATTGCAGTCCTTTATGCAAGGAAACTCCTTCCCACACCAGTGGTAGAGCTGCTTATTGTAAACCTCTCAAAATCCACTTAAAATGGCTTGTGGCACTGCTGATGATGCTACCTTATCAGCACTAGTGGAAGTGGAATGTCTGTCCCATATCATTGCTGGTACTTCCATTTATCTATTTTGGGTGTGATTACTTCACTCACAAAGTCCCTCTATGATGGAGACACCAGCCTGATCTTGTGCGAACACCTTATTTTGCTTGTGGGATGGGTTGGCACAGTTCAGCCTAAGAAACTCAAATGCCACCTAAATTTCCACCAAATATGTTGGTCCTGGTGGTGAGACCCACTTCCTCTCCCACTGCTGGCTGGTGACATGAGCACTTTTATACAGCTGGCTAACAGCAACGTATCTCTTAACCAAATTTTGTGTGTAGGCCTGTAATGGCTACAAATTCTTGCAGCACGGCCAGCAAGTGTGGTAGTGCTTCATACAGTTTGCCAATAAAGAGCAGCACATGATCCCCAGAAGCTGCTACCTTCCACATCTCCCACCCTGATCACCTTACACATGTGCGTTGTGCAAAAATGAGGGATAAGGGGTTCAATAGATAAAACAAGAGGATAAAGTAAACATCCTGGTCTTGTGCACCTCTGTAGAGGAAATGTTTGTGAGTTAATGTCAGTGTTAGGACCCTGGTAGAAACATGCAGGCCCTACAAACTAAATAGGTTAAACTCACCTGATACCCATCACAATGGATAATTATCAATCCGTTTTTAGTGGCTTCTTAAACACATGGATACAGTGTCATCTAAACTTTTCTGCTACATAGGTGATATAACCTATATTGACATACAACCAGTATCTACTCCCATGTATAAATGATTTGATTACATATGTTCAATTTTTAGGTTTAAAGTAGATGGGGGACTGCAAGTCGCCCTATATCTGTATATGCTCAGGTATTAGATATTATATACTCTAACATCTTATACCTGAGAATGAGACTACACCTTGAGGGAGTAATCTATCCATATTTGGTTGGACACTTCCTATAGTTCTTCAATCAATTCTTATAGGTTAGTTTTGTGTGTGTATTATATGTATATATGTACAATATGATTTTCTGGGTTTACTTTACCGTATGGAACTTTCAAAGAATATTGAATGGTTTAGAAATATCCAGTTTAACCAACCATACCATCATCCCTTTATGAATTGCCACAGCATTTACTTTTGACTACCTACTTTAGAGCTATTGTTTCCTAGCTAGACCTATTCATGGAGGCCTATTCTAGTGAATCTTCTTTAGCCGTTGAGGGAATATAGAGCAAGGAAGTGGGATGAGTTTGAGTGTCTTGCCTCCTGATACTAGGAGCTCTGTATCCCATGGTCCCTGTGTCTCTCAAAAATCTTTTATTGCACACTTCAAACTTTTAGCCTTGTGATATAAACGCTGACATTTTAGAGATCCTAACTGACCATGCCATAGTATCTGGAACCACAAGTGTTCAGAAGACCTGAGTAATCCTTTATATTTTCCTTAAAAAAAAAAAAAAAAAAAAAAAAAAAAAAAAATTAGAATTGCATAGTTTCCACTTCTGGTGCATTCTGACATGTAAAACTTTTCTGTCTTTGATAGCGAGGCTGAGCCAGCTCCTGTGGAAGAGCATGTGGAAATCAGTGAAACTGTGGAAGCAACAGAGGAAGAACGGGATGCCAAGTAAGGTTGAGCAAACAATCTAACAACCCTTTGTTTGCAGGGTGTTTAGGCCACAAACTCAAAGAATTGGTCTGCTCTCATTACTAGCTTACTGACATTCAAACCAGTGGGGGGAGAGTGGTAATATTGCCCCCTCACTCTAATTCCAGTGTAACTTTCAATATATGAACACAGCCAGAGTAGGAAATGGAGCCAGTCTCCCAAATTCTGTTCAGTCCATTCTGTACAGAAAAATATACACAACAAACAGTAGTGTAGTCATCAGTGACGAGCAGGAATTTGACACACTAACAGCTGTGTTGTTCACAACTGCGCACGCAATCCACGAGTATTGTATATAAAATTGCAGCAAACTTAATGCCTGCCCATCCATCGCACAACATTCTTTTGAGGCATCATTGAGACAACCGTATAAACCACTTAAATTGGCTTTGCCCCCTATGCCTCATGCCAGCCTGTGTCATAATGCAAATTAAGCATACATAAACCTCTAAAAATAGCTTCAGTTTTAAAAGGGGCAGTCCTGACTGCAAAATCCATTCATCACCCCTTCACTTAGAGAAATCAGAGAGAACAAGATTGAGTTTATACTATCCTATCAGTTGTCCTCTGGCAGTAGACTTGTTTATACAATTAGAAAGTATCAAAAGCCATTAAAATGGCATAGATGCAACCATATAACTAGCTAGTATTGGTTCCAGAAAACTCCCCTCTTAAGCATTTAGATTTTGTTTGCCTTTTCTAAATATATATATATATAATATTTTACTGCTCCTTTAATTCAGGGATATAAACTAGTTTTAACCATTTTATACATAGAGTTCCAGGTGAAATATCTGATGGGTTTACTCAAGAAATGACACTTGATGAATGGAAATCCATCCAAGACCAGAGCAGACCAAAGACTGAATTCAACTTGCGAAAAACCGAATCCTCTGTGCCTTCTAAAGCTGTGGTAATCCACAAATCTAAATATAAAAATGTAAGTGCTAGATTATTCAGTTCCTGTGGAAAGGTGTTGGTTTTTTTTTGGGGGGGGGAAGCATTAGGAATGTGCCTTTCAGGAGGCAGGGCACTCTGATTAAAACTCCTCCCACTTACTGGTGGTTATCCCCTCCTTCTGCAGCTTTACGGACGTTTGTTTTTGAAGTGTCCCTCGGGAGACTCAGGGTTTTCCTAAAGTGAAGAAATTAATTTGGTGCGGCACTTGTTTCCATGCTATGATGGAAGACTGTCATACGTTATTTGCTACACCTTTGTTACTTATTACTTGGTTTTCCTTTTCTCAGACTGCCTTTTATGTCAATGTCCTCTGGCATAACACAGCATGTGTGTGCACACTACAGCTAAGTGTGTGAGCATGGTATTCTACTCAGGCTGGAGGACTCACTGTAATTAATACTAGCTCCTTTGGTGCATAGATTTGAGTTTCCTAAATGAGCACAGCTCCGTTGGTGCAAGTCTTACTTATTGTAAGAACAGTACTATTGGGACAGTATTTGGTATATTCTTACAACATTCATTGGGTTTTGAAATGTAGCATTCATTTTTCTAACTAAATTGACACTATGGCAGAGCAAAGGGAAGAGAAGAAAACTAAGAGCAATAAAAGCATTACTTCATCTTGTGGTAAGTTTCAGCCAATTTAACACTATCTAAAATGTTTAGACACTGATACCAATAGGCCTAGCACTTCAAAGGATTTCCCCCAAATTTAGAACCAGAGTAGGCTAAAGCATCACCTGATTCAAAAGCCCTAGGAAGAGTATTAGATGGCTAGCAGAAGCTCTGTGTATAGCTGCTAATGGACCTTTACCTATTAGTTCTAATAAGAATAGAATATTTTCTTTACAAGACTCCTCAAATGAGGGAGAGAGTCACAATGAACAATCTGTTGGTGGCAGAGTGGTCCACACATGATGTCGCATCAATAGATTCTCTGATTAAAGCAATTCTTGAAGTCCTAAAAGTATTGGACAAAAGTCAAGCATACTTCATCCAAATCCCTCTAAGCACAAAGAAATAATCTCTTCGACCAGATACATCCTTGGTTATACCCAAGAATCTAACACATTTGCCCATTTCCTAAAGGGTGATCTTTTGTCTAACCTGCCAGCATGGACTCCACAATATCCAGACTATGTAAACCTACAACAATTCCAATTCAACATTCAGCAGAGCTTCTCTTTGTAAGACAAAAGGAACGCTACATTAAATAGGTTAATGTTCTCAGGGAAAGGAGCAATCAGAGTATCATTTGCATCAGCATGGGCACGCAGAGCGGCTGAGGCTTGGCAAGCTCAAATTATAAGTCATTCAAGACAATAAGCCCGAAGAAAATATACTTCCACTTATGGGTTACTTACAAGAAGTCACTAGGTATATAGGTGAAGTGGCCTTAGAAATAGCAGCCAAATGTTCAGGCACCAGAGTTGCAGTGTGCAACACTTTGTGGCTCGTGATATGGAATGCAGATACTGTCTCTAAAAAAAGCCTTGGTAGCCTTACCATTTTTAGTCTCATTGTTATTTGGGACCGTTTTCAACAAAATTGTCAGTTAAGCCACTGGAGGTAAAAGTATGCTTTTACCATACAATATTCAGTTTTGACTTCACAGTAAGACATTAGACATACATTGCCTAATACACCAGGTGGTTCCTTTTATGGTAAAACCAAACCAACTTGGTGTTCTAAGAAAAACCTACCCAAGTCAGGTGACATTAAACCTACCACATCATGAAATTTGCAGTCCAGAGATCCCCTATTAGGGTAGACTGACATCTTACCCATTAGTCTGGTTGACACTACATTCAATGTATGTCAAATGACACAAGAAGGGTGCAGGATGTCGTTCACAACTCACACCCTTTCTTCTTGTTGAAGGTACCCAAAGAAATGGGTATCCATCAAGCGATTTAGCAATTCTTAGAGAACTAGGATATTTCCAGTGCCAAAAGAGCTTTTATGGCAATATTTTATGGTACCTAAAGATGGAGGATTCAGTTCAATATTCGAGTTAAAGGCATTAAACAAATTCCTCAGCATACCAAAGTTCAAGATCAGATCTGCTATGGTATCCTTGGAATCAGTGGAGTTAATAACATCAATGAACATTAAAGATGTATACTTCCATATACAAGTATGGCCAGAATACTATAGATATCTCATTTTAAGTTTCACAACACATTATCAATTTGTGATACTTCCTTTTGTATTAGCAAAAACATTGTTACCAAAGTGATAGCTTCTCTTACGGTGCACTTAAAATCAAAGAAAATAAATCTGACTCCATGCCTGGACGACATGTTACTAAAAGCTCCCTCCCAGTAATTAACCCAGCAACCTCTTCATTTAATGTTGGAAATGCAAAGAATCGTGGTTGTATTATCAATCTGAACAAATCTCAATTAGTCTCAGGAATAGTATTTTCTGTGATTGAACAAATATTCGATCCAAAATTCAAAGGGTGAAATTAAATTGACAATTTCGAATCTACAGGAGAAAACCTATATGATCCTAACACAACCAGAAATCTGTCAGGCATTGTATGAAGACTGTGAATAAAATGGTAGCCACAATAGAAGCCCTTTGAGACCATTGCAATTGGAAGTCCTCTGCAGTCGGTCCAAAAATCCAAACAATTTTTACCAACACATGACATGAGCGAAACCTCTGGAGATCCTTTCCATTCAGATTCAGTCCGACAATGCCACAGCAGTGGCTTACATAAATCACAAAGGAGAAACAAACAGCAAAGACTCAAGGATGTTGCAGATGAGCTTAATTCTGTCCTCAGGAGAATTTTGCAGCGTGTGGGGCCCTATTTTTGATTCTGACTGGGTCAACAGGGCTGTTGCTATTTTGGGGTGAATAGGTGATGGAAGCTGTCCATGAAGATGCTTCCAAGGAGAACTTGAGTCTCATTTGGCTAACCTGAAAGTAGCTGATGCGTATATTTTTCAGAAGCCTTGTTTGAGGCTGCATGACTCACCTTGTGGCTTAAGACTTGGTCTACGGACCAATCATCCTTACCTTTTCAGGGAAAGTTTAGTGATCCGGTGGGGGGGGGGGTCAAAATCATCTTGCTGTCTCAGATACCCTCACCAAACAGAGGAACAAACTTTGCAGGTCTCAAACCAGCAACCAACCCCCCCCCCCCCCCCCCCCCGACAGGCCCAGACTTGCAACTTCAAGGGCAAGTCTGTCAAGCCAGCTTCCACATGAGTCATGGAATCCTGGTCTTCGGGTATCTTCGCCGGGAAAATCTATCTTTGACCAGTGGGATTTGCGGGTAATTTCAGAAGGGTACTGAATGTTTCAAATCCATTCCACCCTTTTTCTTTTATACTAATCAAAGGTCCCAACTGTACCGGCCAAGTTGAAGTTGTTCCAAGGTGCAGTCAGTGCTGGACAAGAAGTTTCTGGTTCTAGTACCTACCAAAGAGCATGATTTCAGGTTTTTATTTCAACCTGTTTGAAGTTCCGAACGATGGCGGTTGTATTTGCATCCTGGACCTGAAGTCTCGACATGTGGAGACTGCCAGCTTCAAGATAAGGTCCTTGAGCTCTGTCATTGGAGCAATCTGCCTAGGCGAGTAGCTCGCATATCTGGACCTTCACTTATGTGTATCTACACATCCCGATCCTTTACGACCGTAAACGGTATCTGCGTTTTGCCTTGGGCTTGGAGCACTATCAGTTAATTGCTCTGTTTTGGCCTGGCCTCAGCTCCTCTGGTGTTTACCAAGGTGATGGGGGCTTTGTAGGCCTTCATTCAAATCTGGGGCATTCATAACTCCTTATCTAGACAATCTTTTAATCAAGGCTCCTTCATGGGGGAGCTGTTGGCCCAGCATGTCAGACTGTGCTAGACTCCTGGGCCAACAAGGGTGGATTCGGAACATGTCGAAGTCCTCTCTGTTGCTGTTCCAGGAGCTGGTATTCCTCTCGTTTAGGTTCAGCATCAGGTGGGAAAGGTCTTTTTGCTGGGGGACAAGATACTACACAATATGCAGGATGGGTCTGGACTGGCCCTCTGCCACAGTCAAGCAGTTCATGAGGGTTCTGGGCAGACTAGTGTCTACCCTAGAAGCGGTGCCTTACACTCCATTGCACACCAGGCAACTCCAGCATTTTTCATCCAGAAATGGCACAGGAATCTGGCTGTCCTGGATCAGCAGCTCTCCCTCTCTCCGGAAGCCAGACTGGATTTGCAGTGGTTGTTGCAGCGGCACCACCTGGACCTGAGGAAGCCATTCATGTTCCTGGAATGGAATCTGGTCATGACTGTTCAGTTTGAGCAGCTGAAGGGTGATGTGCTGGGTCACCTGGGGATCCAGGGCTGGGGGGCTGCAGAGGAAGATCTTCAGTCATCATTGCTCAGGGCAATCTGTCTGTCTTCGGTGTACTGGACCTCTCAGTTGAAGGGACATCCAGTAAGAGTCCAGTCAGACAATGCAGTGGCTTACATCAACCATTAGGGGGCACTCTAAGCACCACCATCTGGTACAAGGCGAGGTACATTCTGGGCTGTGCAGAAGCCCACGTTCCAGCCATCTCCACTGTTCATTCATGGGGTAGAAAAACATTCTGGCAGACTAAGTCGCCAAGGTAAAGATCCGGGAGCGTGGGAACTCATCCGGAAGAGTTCGACCTGATTGTGCAACAGTGGGGGTCTGCCACTGATAGAACTGATGACCACAAGGAATGGATGTCAAGGTGTTCATTCAAGGGGTTGCTCATGCTTTCTCTGCCTAAAAGACTTATTCCACTGTGTGACCTTTTTAATTTGGTCCTGGGTGTTCTTTAAAGGGGAACTACCAAAAGTCGCCAGAAATATTACCCGGTTCTGCAGATATCAGCGTTTTACAGATGGTGACAGGAGCAGGAAGCACGGATGTCTCTTCACAGTGACGTCCGTGCTCCTGTGCTTTCAGTCCCTTTTGAACCGCGCGGCTCACAAGGGACTGACAGCGCAGGCGCACGGACGTCACTGAAGAGACGTCCATGCTTCCTGCTCCTGTCTCCATCGGTAAAACGCCGATATGTGCAGAACCGGGTAATATTTCTGGCGACTAGCGCTACTAAGCAGCTAGCCGCCAGATGAGCAATCAGTCACGCTTAAGTTATTGAGGGGTGGTAGTTTCCCTTTAAACTTGTCAGGAATTTCTTACTTCCAGAGTTCCACATCAATCAATTTGTTGTGCCTTCATTTTGTCACGAGCCCAAGCCTTATAAAGAAAGGGATCTCTACTTGTTGAATGTGGTTCAGTGCTTTTAAGTTTTATGTGCGCTGTACAGTCTTTGTAAGACAGATTATTTGCCATTCCTGATGGTCCCAGGACCGGTCAGGCTGCTTGAAGGTCACTTGTCTCTTGGATCAAGTCTATCATTTGTAGGGCGTACAAACTCAGGAAGAAACCTGTTCCCTTCAGAGATGTAGCACAATCCACAGTCTGTTTGGGGACGGGGACTCAAGAATCAGTCCTTGGCTGGTCATTGGTGCAAGGCAGAGACTTGACCTTCTTTGCATACCTTTGCTAAGCACTGTTGTATGGATGTTTTGGCTTTGGCAGGAAGGTCCTTCAAGCAGCTCTGATTGTCTGAGAGCCTAATCTTTCCTGTGCCTTACTGTTCAACCATTTGAGCCTGGTTGCTCTTGTGTTCTGTTCAACTTTTTTAGTGTCTGACACTTGGTTTGTGTTTCTGTATAGTCATAAGGACAGGTGTGAGGTCTGTTCTTCCCACCTCTGGGAGCCTACTGTATATCGGTGTTAATGGTGTTCCATATTGGACGATGGAGAAAAGATTTTAGTATTAACTGTTAAATACTTTATCTTGGTCCATATGGAACACAGGTCTCCCCAGGGAAAGGAACCTCTTGGTCTCACCAGCCTGTGGGAGTCCTCCTAGGGTCTTACTCAAGGACAGCAAGAGAAAACGCTCCTGTAATTGGTGGTGGTGACTCTCATCATAACTGGGGGCTGGGAGTCTCCACCCACAAGATCTTGTTGTGTTCGTTTGTTTTGTGTGTGTTCTACCCTCCAAAGGAGCTCAGTCCATATGGAACACAGATACCATGGAGGTTAAAGGATTCAACAGGTAAGACTAAATTCATTATTTATTGCTGTGGAGCAATGTGATACTCTTGTATACAAACCATACAGTAGGATCTCCTAAAAGGGAAAACCAGTGTGAGGAAGAGGCATCGGGGTTTTGGGTCTCAGAGGGACAATGGGACACTAGGGTGGGTAAAGAGGGACAGAGGAATTATTTTTACAAAAAGCTTAATTAGAATCTACACTGTGTGCAAGTGAGTATTTTGACCATATCCTTTATGCATGTTTTCCAACTCCAAGCTGTATAAATTTGAATGCTTATTGGATTTAAACATATCAGGTGATGTGTATTTGTGTAATGAGAGAGGGTGTGGCCTAAGGAGATGTACACCCTATGTCAAGGTGTGCATAATTTAGGCAGATTTGTTTCCTCTGGCAAAATAGGCAGAAATAGAGAACTGACTCTGAAAAGCCAAAAACTTTAAAAAGTACTTCAGAGTGATGCAGCACTCTTGAAATTGCTAAGATATTGGGGCTCGATCACAGAACCATCAAACATTTTGTTGCAAATAGTCAACAGGGTCGCAAGAAACGTGTTGAAGAAAAAGATGCAAATTAACTTCCAGTGATTTAAGAATCCAACATGAAGCTACCAAGAACCCATTTTCTCTGTTGTCCAATACAGCTTACTGGTAACTTTGAGTAGGCAATCTGCCCCTTTAATTGTAGGCAGGAACAATTCTATAATTGTATGCAGGGGGTATAGCCTACCTTCCCTCCTTGGCTGCAGCTAGCCAACCAGCTCCAGAAAGATTTGTTCCTTGGTGAAGGCACAGGCAAGAGAACAGTTCTGCTATAGTTTTAGAATTTTTTATTTTTCTGTTAGAAATGAAATACCACCATTAGGTGGATTACCATAACTGACAATGCCCTTAGATGTGGCTAGCTCAGTATCCAGGTGCTTTTTGTGGACCTTAAGCCCTGGGGGAAAAATCTTGGCTACAAGTTCTTTCCTCAGGAGTTGCCCACTGAGGCTGCTTAATACATGATAATCTGAAGACAGAAGATCTGCAGGAAAGGTGTGCAATCCTTTGAGTGCTGCAGGTCCACATGTCCCACAGTGCCCCTCCTCACAGAAGTTTTACCTTTGGAGTTCCTATTGCACACTCCTGAACTAATTGGGTCTATCTGTGTGTCTGTTGGGTGTTTTGGAGCAAGTTTATGTGGTACTTTAACCCTTTAGCTGCTGGTTTTGCATCTTTTTGGGGGGGGTTCTGACACTTTTCCTACTGGTTCAGTGTTTTTTGGGTATCCTAACATATTCTAGCGATGTTTCAGGCAATTTTGTAAAATTTCAGTTAAGGTGTGCTTTACTGCATAGGCACCATTGCTCCATTCACTCCTGTGGGACATCTCTGCAACTGCTCCACCTAGTGACTTCAGAGATGGCTCATTTTTGTCTGCCCTTGCTCTATCTGATTCATGTTTCTAGTGTGTTGGGGGGCTCGGGGCTTTGGGCACTTTTTCTGGGAAAACTACATTTCCCATGAGCGCTTTCTTTGCGTGCTAGTTTCTGATTTACCACTGTGGAAGCCATTTTGTGCCATTTTGAGAACTCGTATCCTACGCAGGACTTGGAATCTCCTTCTCTCCTCTGCGGATTAACCCGTCGCCTGCCAGATAAGTCTGTTTTTAGTGATTTCTGGGGTGAAACTTTAATCCTACACACTGTAATTGGGTGATTTCTTATACTGTAAAGTTTTTGACACTGAATGTCTAATTCATTGGCAATTGGGGCCAGAACTAAGACTAAGGATGCTGGGGTCTCGGTATCCCCCCTTGTGCATTGCTCTTCCTGTCATTCAGGGTTACCTAGAGAATTCTCAGGTCATTTATGCCCAGCATGTTCTGATGTCCCTGAGGGTCTCCCAGGGACCTCCAGCCATGCATTAGAGCTAGTTTGGGTGCAAGAGTTCAAGGCTGCTACTAGGTACCTTTAGGTCTGCCTTGCAACTCTTTCTATCCCAGTTACAGGGGGTCTGCTATTCTTTGCAGATCCCTTCTTCCATCAAGTCTTCCCTGCCAAAACCACAGGGAGTACCTGACATATCAGATTCCTCTGAGGAACTGCTGGTGGATTCAGATGTTGAGGAATGTTCTGCTGTGGGCTTCTCTGTTTTTTGGTGACCCGTTTGAGGCCGATCCCGAGCCGTCTTCTGAGGGCCTGATCAGGGCTGTTTTGACTACCCTAAACATTCCCTTAGTTCAAGAGGTTCCTTGTGATCCCTCTGTTTCAGGAGCCTAAAAAGCCCCTTACTTGCCTTCCATTTAATCCCACTATTGACCGCCTTGTATCGGACGAGTAGAAATCTCCGGACAGGAAACCTTCTGTGTCCAAGAAACTTGCCAAGCGTTATCCCTTTTCTGAGGCAGTGTTTGCTCAGTGGGTTCAACCTCCCAAAGTGGATGCTTCTATCTCCAGGTTATCTAAGTCTACTGCCTTGCCAGTTTCTGATGCGTCTACTCTAAAAGACTGTACGGACAAACTTGAGGTTTTTAAGTCCATTTTTGCCACTGCTGGTACTGCCATGCGTCAAGCGTTCACTGTGGCATGGGTTAACAGGCCATTGCGGTCTGGGCTGAACAGCTCACCCTGGCTGTCCGTCAGTACTCCTACCTTGGATATGTTGCGGGTTCTTGACAACATTTCTGAGGCCCTCACTGTTTCTGCTGCCTTGTTTGATGCCATCGGTTTGGTGGCTAGGGTTTCCACCATGTCTGTGGTTGCCTAACGGGCTCTTTGGCTCAAGATCTGGTCTGCTGACATTGCTTCCAAGAAAGCCTTGCTCTCCTTGCCTTTTCAAGCACTTCATTGTTTGGGCCAGATCTCAAGGATCTGATTAGAGAGGCCACAGGGGGTAAAAGTATTCTTCTGCCTTTGGTCCCCAGGAAGAAAACGCTGCTTAAGTATAATCTGTATTTTTGTTCCTTTTAGACTGAGAGACGTCCAGTAAACCAGACTGTTCCCTCAGCTCCGCTTACTCCCTCCAAGCCCAAACAGCAATGGAAGCCCAAGGTCTCCAAGACAAAGGCTTCCAAGCCCTCTTCAGCATGACTCTCCAAACCTGGGTCCCCACTCTGCTGTGGGTGGCAGTCTGTGCCACTACCACAGCGTCTGGGAGGATTCAATGGCAGACCCATGTGTTACAGGTGGTGGCGGAAGGATACAGGATCCCTTTCATCTCTTCCTCCCTTTCCTTTTCAGGGTGCAGAGAAACGCCGGCTGTTTAGCAGCGCTATTCGGGCTGTTCTGGACAAGGATGTTCTAGAGCCTGTTCCAGTTCAGGCCAGAGGTATGGGTTTTTACTCTAACCTCTTTGTGGTCTCCAAAAAGGACAGCGATTGTCTCCCTATTTTGGATTTGAATGCTCTCAATTCCTTTGTGATCCGGACTCGTTATCACCAGGAGTCTCTACGGACGGTGATTTCTGCTGTCTCCCAGGGAATTCCTTGCTTCTCTGGATCTTCAGCAAGCGTGTTTACACATCACCATTCATCTAGAGATCTGGCAGTATCTCAGATTTGCCTGAGACCGAGGGTACTTTCAGTTTTCAGCTCAGATCTTTGGTCTGACTACAGCTCCTCAAGTTTTCAACCGTGTCCTGGGAGCCTTAATGTCAGTCCTCAACCAGGACGGCACCAGTGTTACTCCATACATGGATGACCTGCTTCTGAAAGCCCCATCTGCGGAACTTCATCAGCAGGTTCAGCTATGCATTCGTGCTCTCACCCACCACTGGTGGATCAACATGGACAAGTCAGATCTTGTCCCATCCCAGCGTCTGGTCTTCCTGGGCCTTCTCTTCGTCACTCTGAAGAGCATGGTGTTTCTCACGGACGAGGTAGCTCACCAGATTTCCCACAGGGTTTCTGCAGTCCTGGCTCAAGATCCAGTTACAGCCAAAAAGCTGTCCTCTCTAGTGGGGAAATTCATCTCCACCGTAGAAGCGGTCCTGTTTGCCATGGCACACACCAGGGAACCCCAGAGGTTTGATCCAGGTGTGCCAGGATCAGCTGGACCTTCTGAAGACTTCCGTTTCCCTCCCTCTTCATGTGGAACGGAGTTTGTCGTGGTGGCTCGACCTCTCCAATCTGCTGAAGGTCAAGTCCTTCCTGGTATCCTTCTGAACCACGGTGACCGTGAACGCCAGCCTCTCCGGCTGGGGAGCGGTCCTGGGTCACCTGAGTGCTCAGGGTCAGTCTCCAGAGGAATCTCCTTCCCATCAATGTGTTGGGGCTTTGAGAGATATTTAATTCCCTTCGTCATTGGACATCTCAGCTGGAAGACGGTCTAGTCTGGGTACAGTCCGATAACGCCATGGCCGTGGCTTATATCAACAAGCAGGGCGGAATAAGAAGTCTCGCCGCTTGGTTAGAGGTCAAGGCTATTTTGTCCTGGGCAGAACATGTTTCTGCCATATCCGCCGTGCACATTCCTAGTGTAGACAACATTATGGTGAACTTCCTCAGTCGAGACACAGTGGGCAGCAGAGAGTGGGAACTGCACCCAGAGGTTTTCACCCTCATTGTTCAGAAGTGGTGTCTTCCTTACATTGACCTGATTGTGACAAGACACAACAGGAAGGTTCTGAGGTTCTGCTCTTAGTGGAGGGACCCTCTAGCTCTGGCAGTGGATGCAATGTCCATTCCTTGGTGGCTTCCTGTGGCCTATATCTTTCCTCCCCTCCCAATGTTGCACAGGGTGTTACAGAAATTGCAGCTGGAACGCTGTCCAGTCATTCTGATTGCTCTGTACTGGCATCGCCAAGCTTCGTTTCCAGAGTTGCTGGATCTGTCTGTGGCGGAGCCATTCTGGCTCCCTTGCCGTCCGGATCTTCTACAGGGTTACCTGTGGAAGGAGGATGTTCATCAGCTAGCTTTGACGGCTTGGAAATTGAATCCTCAATATTGAAAGGTTTTTCTTCTGGGGTGGTGGCTACTATGCTCTGTGCCCGCAAACCTGTTTCAAGATCTACCATTGTCTGGTCGACATTTCTATCTTGGTGTGCTGACAAGGACCTGTCTCAGGAATCTGATCTGCCTATGGTCCTGGCCTTTTTGCAGGAAGGTGTGGATAAGGGCCTCAGTTGAGTTCATTTAGTTCAGACGTCTGCTCTGTTTTCTTTCAGAAGCACATTTCCATTCTTCCTGATGTCAAGGTTTTCTTCCAGTGCGTTCCTCATACTTGTCCTGCCTTCAAGAATCCCGCTTCTCCGTGGGATCTTAACTTGGTTTTGGGTGTTCTTCAGTGCCCTCCATTTGAGTCCTTGGCTACTATTCCTCTACGCCTGATGTGGAAAATGGCCTTTCTCCTGGCAAGCATGTCAGTTTGCCGTGTTGTGCGGTTACATACTCTTTTAAATCGCCCTTTTTGGTGTTTCACAGGGACAAGGCGGTGCTTCGCACTTCTCAGGAGTTTCTTCCGAAGATGGTTTCAGAGTTGAACATCAATCAGAAGATTGTGGTGCCACCTTTCTGCCCTCACCCACCTCTGACAAGGAGAGGGATATCCACTTGTTTGATGTGGTGCGTTGTCTCAAGGCAATCTGACGCACTGTTTGTCATTTCTGAGGGTCCCAGGGCAGGAAGACCTGCATCCAAGGTGACTATTGCTTCTTGGATCAAGTTCACTATTTGTAAGGCTTACGAGCGGAGGAAGAAGCCTGTCCCCTTTCGGGTCACGGCTCATTCTATTGGGGCTTCTTGGGCTTACAATCATCAGGCCTCCGCTGATCAGTTGTTCAAGGATGCCACCTGGTCATCTGTGCACACCATTTCGAAGCACTACTGTGTTGTGCTGGCATCGGCTGACACCATCTTTGGGAGTAAGCTCCTGGAGGCAGTCTTGCCTGTCTAGGATCTTCTTCGGTTCTTGGTGCTTCCTTCGCTTTTGAGCCCTGTTGGCTCTAGTTCAGTGTGCTGTGTAACAGTTTGGGGTGCTATCCCTGCTTCTCAGTGTCTGTTGACACTTCATTGTTTTGTCAGGCTATCTCTGATCTGATGGCTCATATCTGCTCTGGTGACTTTGGGGGCCTTGCGCCTGGTCCTTGCCTTCCTTCCCGCCTCTGGGAAACTCAATGGTTGGACATCCCAAAGTTACCAGTAACCTGTATTGGACAACAGAGAAAAGGAGGATTTTAGTCTTACCTGTTAAATCCTTTTCTCTTAGTCCATACAGGTTACTGGTCTCCCCTCCATGCTTGGTTCTCTTGTGGCAGACCGCGGGGATCTTTCAGGATCATGCTCACAGGAGTCTTCTTTCCCTTCCATTATCTAGTCAATAGTGTCTCAAATCTTTCTGGAGCTGGCTGGCTAGCTGCAGCCAATGAGGGAAGGTATGCTCCACCCCCTGGATACAATTCTAGAATTGTTCCTGCCTACAATTAGTTACCAGTAACCTGTATGAACTAAGAGAATGATTTAACAGGTAAGACTAAAATCCTCTTATCCTCTAGTGCTGTCATATTCCAGAACTGCAACCTACCTGGAGTTTCCAGAAGTACTAGGTGTTCAGTGCTCAGACATGGCCATGGTAAGGAAGGCTGAAACACCTCACCACTGAACAAGGCGAACAAGGCACATAAGTTGAAACGTCAAGACTGGGCCAAGAAATATCTGAAGGCAGATTTCTCAAAGGTTTTATGGACTGATGAGATGAGGGACTCCTGACGGTCCAGATGGATGAGCCTGTGGCTGAACCAGTAACAGGCACACAGCTCCACTTCAACTCAGATGCCAGCAAGGTGGAGGAGGGGTACTGGTATGGGCTGGTATTATCAAAGATGAGCTTAGCTGGACCTTCTGGGGTTGAAAATGGACTAGTACTCAAATCCCAAACCTACTGCCAGTTTTTAGAAGACACTTTCTTCAAGCAGTGGTACAGGAAAGTCTGCATCTTTCAAGAAGACCATGATTTTTATGCAGGACAACAATGCTCCATCACATGCATGGAAGTACTCCACTGTGTGGCTAGCCAGTGAGGGCCTTAAAGATGATAAAATAATATGGCCCCCCTTCATCACCTGACCTAAACCCTATTGAGAACTTGTGGGACCACCTTAAACGGCAGATTTACACTGAAGGAAAACGGTACACCTGTCTGAACAGTGTCTGGGAGGCTGTGGTTGCTGCGGCACAAAAAGTTGATCTTCAGCAGATCAAACTGGCAGACTCCATGAATGGAAGGCTTATGACTGTTATTGAAAAGAAGGGTGGCTATATTGGCTTGTTTTTTGTCACAAATGTTTGTTTGTAAATTGAGTTGTTTAGTATTCTCACTTTAATAGATGAAAAACATGTAAGATGGGAAAATTATCATTTTTCATTTAGGTGCACAATTCTAAACACTTATAGTTGCCCAATAATTGTGCAAACAGATTCTCCTAAGAGCCAAAACCTCACTTTTTTTACTTAAATATTCAGGTTTAAGGTTTAACATTTTGGATTGACGGAGAACACTGTAGTTCAATAATATAATTAATCCTCAAAAATACAGCTTGCCTAATTGTGCACACAGTGTATGTTCCAATATTTAAGTATTAAGCTTCTCTTGAAATCGTCACTTGCTAAGAAAATCACTTATCTTGTTTGCATACACAAATATTGACTTAACACTGCAAAGAATTGCATGCTTTTAAGATAAGGGCTTATGAACTTATTACAATATTTATTTTTTCTGTTAATAGAATTTAAATGAGAATGAAGAAGTAGATTACCAATATTGCTTCCGCAAACCCGTCAATGATATAACTACTCAGCTGGATATTAACTTTGGCAGCCTGACTCGTCCAAGTCGTGGAGGAAGAGGTGGACGTGGGCGTGTTAGAAGGGAAGAGGCGTTCCCACATGAAGTGGTTAATGTAAGTTGTTAAACAAACGTGTACGTTGCAAAGGTAACTTTTATTAAAATGTCTGAATGTTTGCATGAAGCAGATAATTGGGGAGATAAATTCCAGTTAAGCTTATTCCGTGGAGCTTCATTTTCAAATTTGAGAGACTGTAAGGCATATGTGCCATAGAAGAACAAGAATCTGAGTGGTTCTCCTTTTTAGCTCACCTTAGTGCATTTTATATGCATTGTTGGTTTTTTAACGCCTTAACGACCGGCCAGTCGTCGCAGCGACGCAACAACGACAACGGAGGGTTTTTTTTTCTTCTCTTCTGGTTCCGGACTCCCCGAATGGTGTGCAGCCGTGGGGGGGAAGCCCGGAACTCCATGACTGTCATAGTATGTCATGGGTCGTTAAGTCAAGGGTCCTATGACCATCAAGGGTCGTTAAGGGGTTAACAAACATTGTACCTAGATACTCTAAAATATGAAGTTTAGTGAAGAGCCATCTGTATCTGCCTGATGACATGAAATTATTCAATAATTTGACGCTACTAATTACAAATTGTAAAAGTGTGTGTGTCATAAAAGGACTAAAATTTAAAAGGAAATCTTGCTGTAGGAATGTGGTTCTTTAACTCCTTGAGGACCAGGCATTATTTAGAAATCAAAGTTCTCATGAGACTCACCTCCAGGCATCTTGCTGAGGAGGTATGTGTTTCTGCGCTGTCTGTACATTAAGGTATAATGCAACTCCCTTTGCCATTTCATTGAGTAGACAGGGACAGACACCACACTTGTGCAGATGCCTCTTCAGTAAAATGTCTGCTGTCGGGCGGTGAGTCTCTGAAGAACTTAGATTTCTAAATAATGCTGGACTTGAGGATTATCAAAGGATTTATATGCTTAGTACTAAAGCAGAAATTAATTGTGGGTGGGGGGCACTTCTGAGTGATTAGTTTGCTTTAAAGGGATAGTAATACTTTATTAATATCCCTCATATTGTAGATATTTGCGGCTCTGCTGCAGAACCACATGAAAGTCAGACCGGATATCCGTGCAGTCAGTACAATGCTGACTTGGGGGAGGGAGGGGGGAACTTTGCCTTCGGTTATCTCTCAAACCATAAAGGATTGAGAGATGAACATGGAGGCTATTAAATTATTTTACAAATATCTACAATATGAGGGATAGTAATAATAAAGTATTACTATCCCTTTAACATTATCCTCCTTTTTTGTGTAGCATTTACATGACTATGACCACTAGTCTATTTTCTTTATAATCTAGTTTTGTTTTGGTGTTTTTTTTTTTCTCCTTAGGCACAGCCGCATTTTGATGCCCCAAACCCAGATGACCCTGAGGACTTTCCTGCCTTGGCTTAAAGGCCAATTGAGTCTTCTGCTTTTTGAAATTGTATTTTTCCAAGGCAAAAAGAAGCAACAGCATAATTGTGAAAATAATGTAGTGGGAATAATGGCATTCAAAGGTTATGAGGCTTGTAATGGGAAGACTGCACTAATGTTCAGCTGCACTGAATTTCAACACTGGAATTAATCTGGAATATTCTCAAGGTGTCTAACTTGGAGCACTTATTGGAACTATACATGTGGCGTAGTATAATTATTGCACCTATAGGATTGCTGAATAGAATTCTTCTTGTAAAGTTACTTTTGTAATTTGAAGAACTTCAGTGTAAAATGTATAACTCCTTTTTATGCAGTTGCATTGCAGCCTTGAAATGTTTAAATGAGTAAACTTGCTTATGATGTCCTTGTCTGGGTTTTATTTATATATATTTTGTGCAAAAATTCCTTTGTTCAATTTAAGAAGTTCTGTATTGTGCACACATCTCACGCCTTAAAGATTTGGCTATCAAAGAACAAATGAAGTGACAACTTGGAAATATAAATTAGAAAAACACTCTGCTTAACATTTAAATTGGAAGTTACCATGATTCAAGTTTGCATATTTGAAAGCTTCATTAACCCTCTGTGTGCCAGATGTGTCTGAAGCAATGTTTTGGATACCACTAGCACTCAAAGGGTTAAAAGTTGCCTGTCTTGTTGGCCGAAAGACCAGTAAATATACAGTTAAGGAGCAATTTACATTTTATGCTAATGTATGCTAATTGAGGTACCCATGCAGTACCAGTGCCTTTTCATATGCTAATTGCGCTCTTTAGTGACTTTTTTTTTTTTATCCTATTGAAGGATTGTGCTGCACCAGGATACTTTCCCTTTTCCCAGAAATACTTGTGAATATTTCCTATAAATCTCCTGGTCTTTTGGCAAACATGATGCACAAGCAGTTTTGAATGAGATTTTAAAATCTATAAACTTCAATCAAGGTGACTGGTCCATTTTAAGGAAGCACATATCAAAATGGTAATAGACCTAGTACAGCAGAAGTGTTAAAACACCATAATGTGGTGTATAGAGAGAATATAAAAAACCTTCCCCCCCCCCCCCCCCCCCCCCCCATATTGATGAGTAAAGCTGACATTCAGTTGTCATGATGAAGTAAATTAAGGTTAGGACTTGCCTATGAGTTACAATTTAAAGGGATAGTAATGATTCATAATAAAAGCCACTCTAGTTAATTTTCATAATATTCAGGCCAAGGGGAGTGTTATTTCAATACTGTTAGGAGTAATTGAATGATAAACTATCCCCCTCCCTCCCCTTTTACTGATGTAACACTGCTCACCTCAGAACAGAAAGGTGGGGTCCAGATGGCTTGTAGAGAGGGACAATCTTCAATTGGCATAAGAGAAAATCCTGTCAAGGGGGGGGGGGGGGTTTCATTGTTCTCCCAGTAAGAAGATTGTCCCTTGCTGGAACTGTCTAGTCCCAGTGCCAGATTCCACATCTGAGGGGAGGTGGTTTAGAATAGGTAAAAGGGGGGGATATCATTAGATTAATCTTGAACTACAAATCTGGCAGTAGTGAAATAACAGTCCATGGCCCAAATACTATGAAGATTATTTGTAGCTGCTTTTATCCCTTTAAAGTTGTAGGTTGACCCTTTCTCTGTTCTGCATTGTATTTGGCGATTGTATATGGTTTTCCATAGTTTTGTTGTGGTTTGACAAACTTTTTCAAGCTTGCCGACATTCCCAAAGGGGCACCATTTCAAGTGATTCTTATTTAATTCATATTACTGTTTTTGTGGCTTACAAACTACAGGAGAGGGTCCCTAGTTCTCATGCAAAAACAAGCTTGGGGCAGAGAAAATATTGAAAAAATTGTAATTAATAGGGCTTTTCTTTTGCTAGTGTTCTCCAGTGCATAGCAAAGCAGGTCTTTGAGACCTTGATCTAAATGGGGGTCTTGCCCCCTTGAATACTAAGCTTCTATTACTCTGCTTTCCACCAGATTTGGTACATTTTTGTGCATATGTGCCACCCCCCCCTCCATTATCAGTGTTCTTAAAATGTCAGGCATGTTGTAATGCAATAAATTTCTTCTCATCTCACTGGTAACACTTTGGCGGTTCAGATATGGTCTGGTTTGCCAGTAGTTTTTCTGTTTTAGACGAGTTCTCAGCCTTCCAAATTTTCAAACTGTTAGCTGTGCCCAGGTGCAAAAGTGCCATTGACTTCCAAGAAACTGAAATGGAGTTAATTTGGTTCTGGAAGAATAAGGGTCGTGGACAAGAAGCATGTCCTGCAGTTTGTGCCTAGTCATTTGTTTGCTACAGTTAACCCCTTGACGGTCAGTGTCGATCTGACGGAAAGACCCATGACATACTATGACCGCCATGGAGTTCCGGCCCACCCCCGCGGCTGCACGCCGTTCGGGGAGTCCGGAACCGGAAAACAAAAAAAACTCTCCGGACGTTGAGTCGTGGTGCTGATAGCCCGGTTAAGGGGTTAAAGGAGCAGTAAACTTTTTTTTTTATGAAAAAATATATATTGTAGGGATTTTCCTATTGAGTAAAATAAGGGTACTCCCACTGCTGAGAGGTTTATATTTCCAGAGTTATTACAGTTTAAACCCATGTTTTTTTACATTAGCAGTGCCCTCTAGTGGTCAAATTCTAATTAGATTTCCTGTTAGATTCTAATGGAGAGAAAAGTCAGAGACATACAGTTCTCCATAGAATGTGACAGAAACTGCCAGTCACTTCCTGTCAGTTAGAACTTCCAGGAAGTAAACACAGTAAATTCACTTCCTGGTTATTTAAACTGCTATAAATTTTGAATAAAACATCTGACAGCGATGGGAGTGACCTTGTTTTATTCAGCAGGAAATGCTCTATAAAATGTGTTGTCATAAAAAAAGTTTACTGCTCCTTTAAAGAACATACCCTTAGTATTGGGACACCACCTGAAGTAGAAGCTACTTTGTACCTATCTTAATATTCACAGGTAAATAAGAATTCAACCACTGACAAGGTACGTTCAAACTCCTGTGAGAGAACACCTTGGTGTGGGGTTCCATTTTGGAGGATAGTGTTCCACATCCAGGACAACAGACTTGTTTACAACTCTCAGAAAAATGTATTAACCCCTTCACAACCACTGATGTGGCAGGACCATCACAGAGGTCCGGCACTTGAGGAACAATGACGGTCCTGGCACATCATGGAGTTCAGGTTTCTCAGCCTGGCTGCATGCTGCGCCGGAAGCCCTGAACAGGGGGGGGGGGGGGGGGAAGCCCCATGGTCAAGTGCCAACCGTGCACGTGCCTGTCCTTAACCCTTTAAGGACTGGGAAAATCTGAGGTCATTTTCAATTAAGGACCGGAGCAATTCTGACCTTTTTGACGGTCTTTGTTCAACAGTGCTTTCCCCTCTAAGTCTTCTAGTCCACCCCCATAAATTATATACTGTGCACAAATAGGGCTTTCTTTCCATACCCTACTTATATGGATAATCCACCATTTACTTTTTTTTTTCTCCCTGCTCTTGGGATCAATTGGGTGCAAAGGGTTAAATTTTTATGGAGACTGCATGAAAGGTATGACCAGTCAGTCATACCTACAAACTGCACAGTTTAAAGTGGCCACTGTCCCCCCCCCCCCCCCCCGGTGAAAATCACCATGTCCCTTTTTTCCCCCACCGTATTTTCTCACTTTATCTATTACATTTGGTGATGTGTATAAGTATATTACATGACGCCACAACAATCGCATTTGCAGTTTTGTTTAATGATGTTTTTTTTTTTTTTAAATAATTACAGGTCAGAAATTGACCTTTGTTTAGCCAGCCTCCAGCAGTGAAGGGGTTAATACACCCAGCTGCTGTATTTTCTTTTTCCACTAGGTGTCTCCTCTCTGCTTCTCTCTCTCGGCACTTTCAGTCTCAGCCTGGAATTAATGATAGCAGCGTGCACGGAGGCACTCTGTTATCATTTAAGCCATGATAGTCCAGGACCACCATGGGTCCTTAAGGGTATAACAACCCATGACGGTCCAGGACTGTTGTTGGTCCTTAAGGGGTTAAAGGGACACAACACAGGATTGGAAGTTGTACTAGTCTATGTAGAGATGAATGACTTGACTTGTAATGAGCTTAATATGGGAAGACATTTTAATATTCTAGGTACAGAATTGAAGTAAGTTGCATCCACCCTATGTATGTTTCAGACTCTCCACCAAAGTATAAGGGACAGGATTGTAGAATGCAGCAACTTGGGGAATTTAATTCAGGACTATGGAAATAAGGCCAAGAACACACTGCCTTGTTGTTGTGTTTTTTTTTTGTCCCCCCCCCCCCCCAGTAGAATGAATCCAGTTAAATTCACCACACACACCTACCTACCTACCTACACCTGTGCATGTACATTTGTATATCTGATGCATAGGTCAAAAACCACTGGGTTTTGAGTAATCTGTAACGATTCCTAAACTTACTGCAGTAGTAAGTGAGGATGTGGATATAAGGTGAGTATAGTGACCTGGCATAAACAGAAACTGGGAAGTTGTAATTCTCTAATTCTAGTAACTCTCTAATGGGAAGACACAGAAGGTAGAAAACTAGGAAGCGTTGCCATTTGTGGGGAAAAAAGGCTTAAAGGTCCTCCAATACAAGTTTAAGGAGGAGAACAGTCAGTTTGGATAACTTTGTTCTCTGTCTGATGTGGCATGCAGGGACCATGAGGGTAATAGTCCATTCCTTCAGGAGGGCAGGGCACTTGGCAAAAAGGCTGTAAGGGAGAGATTCCCCCCTATATTTCCATTTTAACCCCTTCCTGGACATTCTAAGTGGCCTTCCAAGAAGTTGGTTAAAAGGGCAAACATTTTCTTTAGGCTTTTTTTTATTTTTGTGCACGGAAATGTATTCTCTCCCATCAGATGGACTCATTTCTGGTCTCCTTCAAAGGATTGAACCAGAGCGTACACTTTAAGTACTTGAGGCTGTGGAGGTTGGCTTGCATTATCAGCCTTTCTCATGGCTTTCTCTGAAGCTGACTTGTAGAAGACTGAAGAGACTGATTCTTTCTCCTGAGTGTATAGGTACTGTGATTTATGTCCATATTTCTCTGGCTGACACATTTCTTTAGCGTTTGAGCAGAAACTGTACTCTAAGATGGGCTTTGGCATATGGTTGTATTCTGCCCCAGTGGGGATTTAACTCCCAGCACAGCCTTTCTGCCTAGGTATTGTCTTGTCCTAGCTGGGACTGCTCTTTTGGGAACCATCTTATAATGGCAGTGCTGTTCATGCTATATTACGTTTATTCACTTGTCCAACCTTTAAGAACATGTGAAGTGGCCATTGGATGGAACATAGAACACTTATCCAAGACACTTAATGCCTTCGTTTCTGTTTTGGAGACACTTAGCAGGCTGATTTTTGAGACTACCTTTTCATTGGGTGTTCATGGAGCCAGATATAAGTCAGGCCGGGCCTCCAGTCCTATGTACATTACTCTAGGTGAGGTCTAACCAGAGATCTGCAGTGACATGACAACCACTGTTTTTTCCTATTATAAATGCTCCTAGCTATACAACCCAGGACCTGGCTAACATTCCCCACCGCTTTTTTTTCTTTTTACATTGCATGCCTACTTTTAAGAAATAATTACTCCCAAATCCCTTTTCTCTGAATCTGAAAGCATGGTAGCCTTAATACTAAATTTTCCTTTGGACTTTTTTTTTTTTTTTTGCATCCAAAGTGCATTATTTTACATTCATCAACATTAAACTGCAGCTGCCACACTTGTCAATTCTTCTAATTTACCTGAATTGTTTGTCATTTGGTTTATTGCCCCAGGAATGGCTACCCTGTTGCAGATCTTTGTATCCTCTCACTTGGCCATTGCCTTATCCATTTAACTATTTTTTGCATCCAGACTTAAACACTGCAACTTATTAATGAGTCTTCTATGAGAGAAAGTGGCAAATGCTTTACTGAAATCTAGATAAGCTATATCCACTTCTTCCCCCTTGGTCTATTATTTTAGTTACCTAGTTAATAAATAAATATTGGTTAGCTTGACAAGATTTCCCTGCTGTAAACACATGCTGTATGGGTTCTTGCAAGCCGTTTAACAATTCTTTAACATAACTGCTATTAATTTTCCAGGAATTATTTATAAATAATATAATCTTGCTCTAATACAGCCTTTCTCCTCTTCTTAAGGAGTTGCAGCGGTACTCAGAAGGTCATCATTAGGATGAACGAACTTCCCCCTCCTCTCTCTAAGTGTAACTGTAGATGTACATGCAGTGGCCCCTGAAAGTCTCCCTCTGTAGATGCACTCACTTGTATTTGAGGTAATGACACACACTCTCTCTCTCTCCTCCCCCCCCCCCCCCCCGAGGCTTTGGACAAACCACCTTCTACATTCCATTTCTTTGCATAAAGTGTAGTTCCTCCCAGATGTAACAACAAAAATAGATATCTCTATCTCAAATACAAGTTGTAAGATAGACCACTGTATAGTGATCACAAGGAATGTTTGTGGTATACACTGAAGCTCGAAAGCCACCAAATCCATAACCTTCAACTTCATACAGAGGGGAAAAAAAAAAAAACCCTGAGAAAATACATTTATTTAATAATTACAAATCATAAAAAATAGGCACACTGCTCTTAACATAATAATGAAGTGAGGTTAGAACCTGAAGCACATACACTTGTCGGTATGTGCGATCCAACAGTGGAACGCAAACCAAATGAGAATATGATGCCCATAGTGGCTTCTTGGAACACACACAAAAAAAAAAATTAAACTATTATTAAAAACGTGAGGCTATATTGATCTCAGCATTAAGACCCTTCTCGCCCAAATTCCTTGTAACTTCTAATGGGCAGTTAAAGTGTTGAGACACCATTGCTGGTGTCTCTCCTATTGATTGTACCCCGGTGCGTGCCAACCCTTTATTTTGAGTTTTCTGGCTGTTTGGTCTACGTACTTTTGGCTGCAGACACATAGCAACATGTAAACCACAAAAGACATATTGCAGTCCACATGTTGCTTGATATCTATCATAAGTGGCCATGTCCATAGTATCAGAGTTAATGCCATCCTCCTTGTACTCACAGTTACTACATTTCCCACTATGATACTTAAAGTTCCCAAACGGAGTATTCAGAAAAAACAAGAACAAGAGAAAATGAACAGAATCCTAATGGATTGATGCTGAAGTAGTGGTACCATGCACTAGTAGTTATTTTATTAATATGGCTAATATTCCCCTTACAAATAAATCTGCGCCTCGTGAAGATGAAATAAGGGAGATAAAGGAACTTATACTGCAAAAAAAGCAAACCTTTTGGGAGCCAACCCGAAGAACTCCTGTAAAAACACAGCAAAAAAAAAAAAGTCTTTAACAGAAAGGAAGAAAACTTCAGAGGGACTAGGAGATAGTTATACAAGACCTCCTGTAGAAGCTCCTATATAGAATGGTGCTATGCAGGCTCCCACGATTTGCAAGCTGGGTAACTATATCCCTGAAAACAAGACAAAAAAGAAAAGAGGCTGCAGAGGGGGAAAAGGAAGAAGACCCCACCAATGTTCCGAAGAAGGGAAAAATTTAGAGGCTAAGAGTACCATGGATGGCATTTATAATTTGTCTGAGTCTTTTAATCCTGAACAAGATCTAATACTGAAGAAAGGTCTTAACAGTCAAGTGAGGGAAGATGATTTGGAAATTTTTAACATTTTAGAGGAATTACAAAATGAGCAAGATACATCTGCTGTAAAGGAACTGAAATGTAAATAAGTAATTTTAAATCCAAATCATCGTTTTATCCATTACATTTTTATCATCTGAAGACTGTAATAGGAGTATTAGGGGTAGAACGGTTAGAAAAGATAATTTGAGTCAGAAAAACAGGCACTGAAAGATCTTTCAAAGAAGAAAACTGTTACGATTTGTGAATTTGATAAAGGGGGCTCCATAGTAATCTAGAACATGGAGGATAAGACTTCTGGGCGATCACCAGTCCTACAGATTACTGAAACAGAACCCAAGTGCTGCTTATCAACAAAATTTGAAGGATATGTTATTGGTGGCCCTGAGAACAGATATTGTTTCAAAACAAGAATTTAAATATCGATGCTTAGAACAACCTGATGTGCCATTTTTCTATCACCTACCAAAAATACATAAGAGAATAAATGATCCTGCAGGTAGGCCTATGATATCCGCCATCAATTCCATGTCATTCAATCTTTCGGTCTATCTCGATTTCTGTGTTGTCCAATACAGGTTATTGGTAACTTTGGGGAGGCGATCAGCCCCTTCAATAGGCAGGAATAATTCTGAGAAGTGACGGCTGGGTGGAGCCTACCTCCTCTCCTTAGCTTGCAGCTAGCCAATCCCCAACCAGTATGATTTGTTCCTTGCTCAAGACACAAGCAAGCAAACAGTACTGCTATAGTTCTAGCTTTTTATTATTGTTCTGTTAGAAATGGAATACCACCATTAGGCGGGTTACCATCACTGACAATCCCTATCACCCAAATATGTATAGCTCGGTTTACCAGGTGCTTTTGTGGACCTAAGCCCCAGGGGGAAAATCTTGGCTGCAAGTTCTTTCCCCAGGAGTTGCTCACTGAGGCTTCTTCTTGATATATGGGAATCAGAAGACATGCTGAAAAAGGCGAGCAACCTTTGAGTGCTGAGGTCCACATGTCCCATGCTTCCCCTCCGACAGGGGTTTCTATTCGAGTTCCACTCATTGGGTTTATTCTGTATGTCTGTGAGGTGTTTGGAGCAAGTTTCTGTGGTAACTTAACCCTTTTGCTGCTGGTTAGCACCTTTTAGGGTTTTTTTTGGGGGGGGGCACTTTCCTTGTTGAGTTCAGTGTTTGAGTGGTTATACGTTTGGTATTCACCTTATAACTTTGTTCTGCACCATTAATGCGCGCATTTACCGCATAGACGCCATTGCTCCATTCTCTTCTATGGGACTTTTCAGTTTGGGAAGTGTCTCTACTCCGTTAGACCTTGGGGCCAAACCTGCATTCAAGCTCTCCTGCCATCATGGGTGGATCATCAATTTGGACAAGTCAGACCTTGTTCTCTCTCAGAAGATGGTCTTTCTGGGTCTCCTCTTCGACACTCAGAGGGGGATAGTGTTTCTGACAGACGAAGTGGCTTATCAGATAGCACTAAAGGTCCAAGCTATCCTGTCTCAGCATCCAGTTCCAGCCAAGAAGTTGTCATCCTTGGTGGGGAAGTTCATTTCCACCATACAAGCAATTCCATTTGCCATGGCTCACACCAGGGAACTTCAAAGGTTTCTGATCCTGGCCTGCAAGGGCCGTCCTGATCTCCTGGAAAGATCCCTGTCTCTCCCTCTTCAAGTGGAGAAGAGTCTCTCGTGGTGGCTCAACCTGAACAATCTCCTGAAAGTTCAACCCTTCCTGGTACCCTCCTGGACCACAGTGACGACGGATGCCAGCCTCTCCGGTTGGGGAACGGTGTTGGGGCACTTGAGTGTTCAGGGCAAGTGGTCTCAGGAGGCATCTCTCATCAATATCTTAGAGCTTCGGGTGATATCTCATGCCCTGCATCACTGAACACGACAACTAGAGGATTGCCAGTAAGGATGCAGTCTGATAACGCCACAGCAGTAGCCTACATCAACAAGCAAGGCGGGGCAAGAAGTCTCACAGCTTGGCTAGAGGTCAAGGCTATTTTGTCATGGGCAGAGAAGCATGTCCTGCCATTTCCACAGTTCATATTCCTGGTGTTCTGGCAGACTTACTCAGTCGACGCACAGTGGACAGCGGGGGGTGGGAGCTGCATCCGGAGGTGTTCAACCTCATCATCCAGCAGTGGGGTCTTCCATGCATCAACCTGATGGCAGCCAGACACAACAGGAAGGTTCCAACATTCTGCTCTCGCTGGGCAGATCCCATGGCTCTGGCATAGGATGCCTTATCAATCCTGTGGGCGATTCCTCTTGCTTACATCTTCCCTCCTGTTCCCTTGTTGAACAGAGTTCTTCAGAAGCTGAGACTAAAGCGCTGCCCAGTCATTCTGATTACTCCGTACTGGCCTTGACAGTCTTGGTTTCCGGAGCTTCTGGACCTCCCAGTGGCGGAACCTCTTTGGCTTCCCTCCCATCTGGACCTTCTTCTACAGGGTTACCTCTGGAAAGATGATGTTCATCTTCTGGCTTTGACGGCATGGAGATTGAATCCTCAATTTTGAGGATTCAAGGACTACTATGCTTAGTGCCCGTAAGCTTGTTTCCTCTAAAGCCTACCATCGAGTTTGGTCTATCTTCCTGGCTTGGTGTGCTGACAAAGACCTATCTCAGGATTTTGACCTTCCTATAGTTCTTTCCTTCCTCCAGGATGGTGTGGATAAAGGTCTCAGTCTGAGTTCTCTCAAGGTTCAGACTTCTGTTCTCTCTGTCCTTTTTCAGAGGCATCTTGCCATCATTCCTGATGTCAAGGTTTTCTTCCTGGGTGTTGCTCATACCCGTCCGGTGTTTAAGTCCCCTGCTCCTCAGTGGGATCTTAACCTGGTCTTGGGAGTGCTCCAGCATCCTCTCTCCATTCCTCTACGTATGCTTACGTGGAAGATGGCCTTTCTCCTGGTGATTGTTACCACCCTTTTTGGTTTTTCACAAGGACAAGGCGGTGCTTCGCACCTCACAAGAGTTTCTCCCGAAAGTTGTGCCTGACTTCCACATCAATCAGGAGATTATGGTTCCTTCCTTCTGTCCTAACCCTACTTCTGACAAAGAGAGGGATCTTCATCTGTTAGATGTTGTGCATTGTCTCAAGTTCTATGTGTCCTTGAGGCAGTCTGACACTCTGTCATTCCTGAGGGTCCTAGGACGGGGAAGCCTGCTTCCAAGGTTACTTTCCCTTCTTGGATCAAGTCCACGATTCTTAAGGCTTACAAACTTAGGAAGAAGCCTGTTCCCTTCAGGGTCACGGCTCATTCTGCGAGGTCTATTGGGGCTTCTTGGGCCTACAAGAACCAGGCCTCAGCTGATCAGTTGTGCAAGGCAGCCACTTGGTCATCTGTGCACACCTTTTCTAAACACTACCGTGTGGATGTTCTGGCATCGGCTGATGCCAGTTTTGGGAGAAAGATCCTGGAGGCAGCCTTGCCTGTCTAGGATCTCCTTAGTCTCTCAGTACTCTTTCACTTTTGAGCCCTGTTAGCTCTAGTTCTGTGTGCTGTATAACAGTTCATGGGGTTTTTTTTTTTTATCCTTGTTCAGTGTCAGTTGACACTTTGCAGTTAGTGTTGAGCCATTTATGATCTGTAGGTTCATTGGTGCTCTAGTGACTTTGGGGGCCTGCGCCTGATCCTTGCTTTTCTTCCTGCCCATGGGGGACTTAATGGTTGGACATCCCAAATTTACCAGTAACCTGTATTTGGATGACAGAGAAAACAGGATTTTAGTTTTACCTGTTAAATCCATTTCTCTTAGTCCATACAGGTTACTGGTCTCCCACAGGAGTCTTCTTTTACCTTCTTACTACCTAGTCAATAAGAATATATACAAAGACAAGTGGAGTGTGACCTCTAATCATATCAAATATATTGACAGCTACTTCTCCACATAGAGACCCGTTCAATGCCTTTCAATTCAATTATGAATAATAAACTGTTAATTTTCAAGGACACTCTCAAAACTTAACCTTCAATTAAAAATACACATTATTCTCCTCAACTATTTGGGACTCTTAAATAAAAAACCAATTATAAAAGAAAAACACTACTTCGGTCTAAATATACGCTCATATATACTTTCATAGAGCTCATACCCAAAAGCAGTGTTAAAGACAGACCAAATCTAAATAAGTATCTAATTACTTCTCTCGTGTCCTCTAACACAATATAGGGTTGTTAACCCGCCACTCATTATTAATTCCACATCGTAATATTTATGGATGCACTCCTCAATCCACTAATATCTTGGAGAAGTTCTATGAGCGCCGGTGGTTCGGTCCCTCAACACTAGTCCCTTGGGGTCCGTTTAAAACAACGTAATCAACCCAGATAAACTAATCCCTCTCCAATTTCCGACCACCAGCGTTAATAGTATAAACGGGAAACTCACTATACCCAATGGATCTATGAGCACCGGAGGTTCGGTCCCTAGTTCTATCCCTAGGGGTTCGTCTAATACGACAAAATCATCCCAAATAAGCTAATCCCTTGACAATTTCCGACCTCCAGTGTTAATAGTACCCATACTGTGTACAATAGGTCACGAACTTAATACACAAATAGATGGTCTAATCTAGAAAACACCCCAACGCGTTTCCCCGCATAAAGCGGATTCTTCAGGGGGCAGTTAGGCCTCGGGTGTCCTATATTTTGTCTTTTTAGATTTTCTTTAGCAAATAAGCACTAAGACATGTCGTGATGTCCATCATAATAATGATCCTGGTGTAATAAAGTTTCAAGGAATAAGTCATATAAAAGAATCAATACGAAGAGGTGACACAGATAAGAAACTGTTGATTAAAGAAGCAGAGTGGATTTATAGTTTGGGGACTTTAAGCCCCTTGGGATTAAATGAAGGATTCACTTACACTCCGTTCATCAGAGAAATATAAAGATTTTTGGACTTTTAGATTGAAATTGTATTTGATATAGGATGCCCAGTTAGATAGAGCGATGAGCAAGGTAATAAAAGCTATAATGAGAAATACATGAGCATTGAAGTGCTTGTTGCTAGATATAATGGATATCTTATATTTTATTCATTGAAAGATTGTATATTTTTCTGTGGACTATTGGTTATTGGTAGTTCAATTGAAGAATATATCTAGCCATTTAATTTGTTAGTTGTAGGAGATTATGTACGTAAGGAGATGACTGGGTGCAACAAAATGTCGAGTCACGATTTTCAACTAGAGTTGAGGTAGATGGATAATATCGCGAGGGTTGCTACTCAGAAACATTGTTACGATGCTTCATATATAGTATCGCGAGATAACGGCGGTCTAAAGTAGACTTGGACACCATACTAACGGTGGGTAAGTACTGATTAGAGCTATTGAGATTAGACATCTAATATCGCGAGGATTGATACATTACGTAGTAACCAATTGACACAATCGAAAGAGCACTTTATACATCATCGAAATTACGTAGGATACTAGCTCATTTTCTATTTGCTAAAGAAAATATAAAAAGACAAAATATAGGACACCCGAGGCCTAACTGCCCCCTGAAGAATCCGCTTTATGCGGGGAAACGCGTTTGGGTGTTTTCTAGATTAGACCATCTATTTGTGTATTAAGTTCGTGACCTATTGTACACAGTATGGGTACTATTAACACTGGAGGTCGGAAATTGGGAAGGGATTAGCTTATTTGGGATGATTTTGTCGTATTAGACGAACCCCTAGGGATAGAACTAGGGACCGAACCTCCGGTGCTCAGATCCATTGGGTATAGTGAGTTTCCCGTTTATACTATTAACGCTGGTGGTCGGAAATTGGAGAGGGATTAGTTTATCTGGGTTGATTACGTTGTTTTAAACGGACCCCAAGGGACTAGTGTTGAGGGACCGAACCACCGGCGCTCATAGAACTTCTCCAAGATATTATGGATTGAGGAGTGCATCCATAAATATTACGATGTGTAATTAATAATGAGTGGCGGGTTAACAACCCTATATTGTGTTAGAGGACACGAGAGAAGTAATTAGATACTTATTTAGATTTGGTCTGTCTTTAACACTGCTTTTGGGTATGAGCTCTATGAAAGTATATATGAACGTATATTTAGACCGAAGTAGTGTTTTTCTTTTATAATTGTTTTTTTTATTTAAGAGTCCCAAATAGTTGAGGAGAATAATGTGTATTTTTAATTGAAGTAAATAAAGGTTAAGTTTTGAGAGTGTCCTTGAAAATTAACAGTTTATTATTCATAATTGAATTGAAAGGCATTGAACGGGTCTCTATGTGGAGAAGTAGCTGTCAATATATTTGATATGATTAGAGGTCACACTCCACTTGTCTTTGTATATATTCTTTAAAGTATATGTCAAGACCTGCAATGCGTATAAAGTTCATATATATCCCGATATATTAGTATATGTCAATACCTAGTCAATAGTTAGTCTGCAAATCTTACTGGTTGGGGATTGGCTAGCTGCAAGCTAAGGAGATGAGGTAGGCTTCACCCAGCAGCCACTTCTCAGAATACTTCCTGCCTATTAAAGGGGCTGATCGCTTACCCAAAGTTACCAGCAACCTGTATGGACTAAGAGAAAAGGATTTAACAGGTAAGACTAAAATACTATTTTCTTCTTACAATAATATGTAAAGATGTTACCCAGCTATACACATGATTCACAATATATTCTTGAATTACTACAAAATATAGAACAGAGGTTCTCAACCCATACCCTCAGTTGCCACTAGCAGGCCAGGACTTAGGAATTTCCCTGCTAGAACACAAGTGCGTTGATCAGAGGCTCAGTCGTATTGATTAACTCACCTGTGCTCCTAAAAGGAAATTCTAAAATCCTGGCCTGTTAATAGCCACTGAGAGCACAGGTTGAGAACCACTGATATAGATTATGTAGAGGATTTATGCTGGGTAACCATGGATGTTGAGGCCTTATATAAGAGCAAAGAACACAAAGGTTTAGAATCCATATCTTTCTTTCTAAACACTGATCAAGAGATGCCTACAAACTAAATTTCCCAAGTGTACAGAGATCATGCTCCATCATAACTTTTCAGTTCCAGGAACAATGGTTCCCACAGACCAGGGGTGGTGGAACACGGGGCCTGAAGCCCTACCGGGTTCCCCCTAAACGCTTCTCTTTGATTGGGATGAAAAAGACTGTCTCTTCACCTGAGGGTTGTGTTTAGGAACCTGAGGCAACATCAAGCTCTTGCTCCCAGTGGCCTCATTGATGGTGTACAGTTCAGGGCCAAAAAGAGAGGTACCCTGAAAGGGAAGAGAAATCAGTGATTTCTTAGAGATCAAGTCCACAGACCGCATCTTCAGCCACAGCATATGCCTAGCAGTCACCAAAAAGGCAGAGGCCTTAGCTTCAAGGAGAATGGCATCAATGAGAGCATCAGTAACAGTGCTGAGTCTCAGAAACGTTGGCCAAAAGGGACAAAGGGTCAGCCTTAGGGGCACCCTTGTTGACAGCAGCAGTCATCTGTTCAGTCCAAACAGTAATGGCCCTATTGACCCATGCAGAGGCCAAGGTGGTGTAACGGTACTATGGGAACAGACCACAGCCAGATGTATGGTAAAAGACAATACTTTATTAAGAATACAATTAAGTAATAACACAGCAATGCAGAGCACAGCAGGAATCAAGATGCCAAGGAGGTAGTCAGACTAGCCAAGGGTCAGAGCTAGAGGAGGTAGTCAAACTAGCCAAGTGTCAGAGCCAGAGGAGTATTTGGAGCCAGAAGAGGATCTATTGCCAAGCAGGGGTCAAACCATTATGCTCAATATTATTCTCACTAGCACCACGTAAGGCGGTTAGTGTATGGGAAGCGCAACCCTAAATATCCCAAGAGGTAGGTGGAGGACGTGACTGCCCGCAGCATAGGACTAGAAGAGAGAGTATGCACGTCACTATAGAGATGCCTCATGATACATGCATGCTCTTGCGATAACTCTGGAAGCCAGCACGGAGAGAGATGCGGCTGCTACCAGCAGCGCAGCCGCATCAGAGGTAACCATGACAGGTGGGTCTCATGGACACACCAATGGCAGTGAAATTAGCCTTCAAAATAGCCTCAAGTTTTTGTCAGTCATGTCCTTAAGAGCTGAAGTGTCCGCAACTGCCAATGCAGTGGACTTAGAGAACCTGGAAATGGGAGAATCAAACTGAGGAGGATTAGCCCATTGAGTCAAGGAAGCTTCAGAGAAGGGATACAGTTTAGAGAATCTCTTAGAGCTAGACACTTGTCAGGAGTCGTCCACTCATCCAGAATAATCTGATCCAGAGTGGGAGTAGGCGGAAAAAAGGTACAGGGCTTCTTGTGCCTCTGAAAGAGGTCCGAAGGAGCCTACAGCTCTACAGGAGTAGAGGGAATGTTCAAGGTAGTCAACACTGAGACCCTCAGCAAGGGGTTCAGGGTCAGCCTCAAAGTGGTCACAGTGAATTTGGTATGAAGCCCCTTCAGAACACATACCATCCTCCTAGTCCCCCTCATCTGAATCCTCAAAAGAAGAATCATATAGATCAGGAATACCAGGAGCCTTAGGGGCCACAAACTGGAAGGAAGTGGGGGGCCTCCAAGACTGAAGAACCCCCTGGAAAGAAAGAGGAAACTGTGCCATAGGGGACTTTAAGTCCTTAATCTAAGGTGGCTCTTGATCATGGCTGAAAGGCTCTGGCAGAGATGCATGGGCCACATCATAGCACCTACCCAAAAGGAAGCCCTGATTGACATGAGGAGCAATACGTGAGGGGGTCAAAGATGCCCCTGAGTCTTTAGCCTTAGGCCTAGCCCCATGTCCAAGTGGATCTGACATCCTAACAGGAGAAAAGTGTCAATACAGTAAAGGAAGACCCAAATACTGTCACCCAGATTAAAGAATTTCACCCCAGAAAGCCTAAAATGCACATATCTGGCGAGCTAAGGGTTAACCTGAGGAGGAGAGCAGGGGAGACCAAGCCCTGCGTATGATACTCATGTAGAGAGAAAACAAAATGGTGATCGAATAAGGAACCCGTCAGCAAATGGCCCTCAAAACAGGCGTTTATGGGAAATGTAGTTTTCCCAGTACAGAGTACTAAAAAGCAGAAACAAATCCCATAAACACTGAGAATGGCCACCGGATAGTCAGGCAAGGGGAGACCAGAAGATTGAGCCATCTCTCAACTGGGTACATGGAGCGGTTGCAGATGTCCTAAAACGTCTGTCCCATAGAGATCAATGGAGCATTGTGGTTATGCAGTAAAGCTCCCCTTTATTCAAAAATAAAGTGAAAAATAAGTATCTAAAAAAAGTGTAAACATATTAAACACCCATAAGAGAAAAGTGAGAAAAAAAGTCCCCCAACTGACCAAGGTTGGCAGGGATAGCGTCAAGTACCACAAAACAGCCCAAATGCTCCAAAGATCCCCAGAGCAGCAATAAATATAACCCAACGAGTGCAGGAGTTATAAAACAAAAACTCCAAATAAACACTTGTGTAGAAGGGAACTGTGGGACAAGTGGACCATGGCACCCAAAGGGTTGCTCACCTTTTTGCAGGACTTTTCAGACTACCATTGCAAGGAAGAAGCCTCAGAGACACCCACTCTGGAGAGAGACATGGGCTACATGGTTCTCTCCCAGGGCTGAAAAGGTCCACGACAAGCTCCTGTAAACTGGGCAATCCAGGGGAAGCCAGTAATGGTAATCCGCCGAATGGGGGAAATTTGGACACTCCATATCTAACGAAAATAATAAAGTAACTAAAAACTAAGCAGAACTGTTCACAGCCTTCCTACCAGAACGAGGAACAAATCTTAACTGGAGGGGAATGGCTAGGTAGCCTGCTATGGATGAGAGGGAGGCTCCACCTCTGCACTTCTTTGAAGAATTGTTACAGCCTACTGAGAGGAGCTGTAGTGTCCCCATGGTACCTGTAAGGAGTGCAGAGAGAAGATACCAGTCTCGTGCTATTTTTTGATTGCAAAGGATAGCATTTCTGAAATAGAGATGCATGTCGTTGGGTTAGAATATAGTGCTCTAAACAAGTGTTTGGGGAATTAAAATTTGCAAAAAGGTGCTAGCATGCATTTCCATTACAATCTATTTAACTCCTTTTGGCTGCAATAACAGCCGGAATAAAATGTTTTGAGCATGATGGATTAAGTTGGCTGCTTGCTAAATTTACCTTGTCAGGGGGAACTAGTGTTGGGAGAAAGGGCAAGTGTCAGTTTGAGAGAATTTTTTTTTTTTTTTTGAGAGAAATTTGTAGGGTCTTTACCCTGCTAATGAAGAAGGATGATCATAGCTTGAAGCATAGATTGGGGGCAGGGTGGTTTGCCTTCATGCCTGGTGTTAAAAACAGCAAGCAGGGTTGGAGAAAGGTCCAAGTATTTGTTAGAAAAGTCATCAGGGCTTGGGGTCTTAGAGATCTTCAGTTGGTTAACCGCATGGGTGAGTTCAAGGAGATCTATTGGGGCATCCAGAGCATGCCTGTGTTCTGGTGAGAGATAGGGAAGAGAACTCTGTAGGTAGGGAAGAACATTAGAAGGGATGGCATCAGGGGAGAGTCAGACTTCAAAGAGGAGGAAAAAAAAGTGGAAAAAGGATCCAGAGTTAGTTTGGTGTACTGCATGAGGGTACCATTTGGAGAACGGATAGAGAAGGTGGTGTTGCATTTTTAGACAGATTTAAGTTTTCGAACTAATGCAGTATGGGCTTTGAGTACTAATAAAAACATTGATCAGTTCATCTCTGCTTTTTCAGCATCTGAGACTAGAAGGGAGTGTAAGAGACCCCTGAAAACAACAATTTCCTGCATGATTAGGCAAGGGGAAGCTTTTATTGCATTGAGAGAGACTAGCCAGGGATGAGGAGAGCGTATTTATGTGTGGTCCTCTGTCACTTTTGCCTGGAAGCAAACTTGATCAAGACATCTTGGATGGAGGCCTTGTGAGCCTCCCAGAGGCAGAGTCTGCTGACTCCTCATTCAGGGGAAAGTTTGAGATAGTTGAGGTGATTTGCAAAGAGAAGAGGGTCAAATAAGAATGTTGTTCACCTTCAAAATCCAGAGATCCCTTATAGGGTCAAGACCCGCAAACCAGGCTAAGATAGGAGAGTGAACAGAGCACAAAACAGTGACAATTTGTGAGCAGGAAAGGGTGGAATGAACAGATTGACAAGAGAATATGAAATCAATTCTGTATTAAGGTCTGTGGGGGGTTGGAATAGTGCATAAAGTCCATCTCTGTGTGTGCAGCTCTCTCCCCCCCTCCGGGAATTGCCCAGAGAAAAAAATCTGAAGATGACAGAATAATTTGGTATAGAAGCATATTTTGTTGGTGTTCGGAGTGTAAACACTAGCCAAAGTGACCACTACTGAGTCTATGGTTCCATGTAAAAATCAGATCTTTACTGCCTGGGTCTGAAACTTGGAGTGAGGGGAAAAAGACAAGTGTGGGAGAGGCAGGTGAGGGACCAGTCTTATGGGGGTGGGGTAAAGACCTGGTGGACTTGTCATGGTGGTGATGGTTGCTTCAACAGTGTTTGGAAAAGACCTGAGTGCTTCCAAGGAAGTGACACCAATCCTGTAGTCTAGTCAGCACAGCTGGAAATAGAGCCCAGGAAAGACCTTGAGAGGGAGAAGGGGCTAGGGTAAGACAGACAGAGTTTAGTGGCAGCAAATGTGAATAAACAAAAGCATGTTAAAATACTATAAGTTGTACACTGTGCAACTTAAAGGGATAGTAATACTTTATTTTATAGGCATTAAAAAAACATGAAGAACGATATAAGTCTTATCTCTCAAACCTTTATGGTTTAAGAGATATTCACAAGTAAAGTTTCCCCCTCCCCCCCCTCTCTTAGCAGGTCTGAATCTGGTTGTAAGACCAGACAGATAACAGAAGGGGACAATCTTCTTTGTATGAAAACAATGAAAACCCTTCCCCCCCCCCCCTTGACAAGTTTTTCAGCTTTTTCCCTTATCTTAACTGAAGATTGTCCCTCTCTGCAGTCTACCTGGGCACCTCCCTTCTGATTTGGCTGAACGGGGGGGGGGGGATACTTTGCTTGTGAATATCTCAAACCATAAAGGTTTGAGAAATAAGACTTATATCGTTCATGTTTTTTTAATGCCTACAAAATAAAATAAAGATAAAACGAAGTAATACTATCCCTTTAAATCCTTAAGGAAGCAGAGCACTATTACCTGATAGAAGGAAGTTATGTTACCCTTCTCAGTAGATAAGTACCTGTTGGGAGCCTAAACTTAGCTGATAGAACTGTATAACTAAACCTAACTAAATCTAGAGTAATCGGGTCTAATGCCGTACCAAGGAAGCCTCCTCAGAGTGAGACACCCCCAAGGAGGGAGTGAAAGGCCAACAATAATGTAAAATTATAACAGTGGTATAGTAAGTCTCTATATCAGGCTGCATCTCCATCTTGAGCATCTGGAGTCCCCCAAGGGAGAAAAATGGAAGTTGCTTCAGGATGTGGAATGCGAAGGTGGTGGAAGAAATCAAGGCCCAAAGCTGGGTCTTTGACAGAATAAAGTCTATTATTGTAGCTGATCATCAAACGGAATGGGAACCCCCACTTCTACCTTATTCTCTGGTGCTGATCTGCTTCAAGTACCTGCATTTGGATAAGGTGCTAGGGGCCAAATATGAGCAGCATTAGCAGCTCTTTTCTTTTAAAATATTGGAGTTTCATGTTTTCTCCCCCATATGCTGAAAATCCATTTGGAGGCTGTGGATGGCCTTACAAAACCTCAGACTAGCTCCCTTTTCATTGAAAGAATGCATTCTTTCAGATCTGCAATGTGCACATTAGTACATGGTAGATAGGCACCTAGTGCAGTAGCACCATATTTAGACGATAATGCTTTCAGGGAAACCACATCGGACTCAAGAGGTAAGGAATCCTTAGAAGGAGCTTCAATCCTAAGGATGAAGTGCTCCAAGTCTTTGGCCAACTTCGTTTGTGCTTTGTCAGCTCATACTGAGAGTACAAAGGTGGGATTGCTGAAGGTAAGCTTTCAGGAGGCAATAATTTTGTGTAGACAGACGAGATCTGTAAACCACAGTAAACCACATCCACAGGAATGAGGTCAGTGCAGTGGAGAAAGGTACCTTAACAAGTGAAAGAAAAAAAGATGAGTTCAAAACACTGGTACTCTCACTTCAAATCTATTATAAAAGAGGATTTTAGACTTACCTGTTAAATCCTTTTCTCTTAGTCCATTTAGGTTACTAGTAACTTTGGGTAGGCGACAACCTCTACGTAGGCAGGAAAAATTCTTGAAGAGAATGCTGGGTGGAGCCTACCTCCTCCTTAGCTGCATCTAGCCGCTCCCCTCCAGTAAGACTTGAAACATTAACTAGTGACTAAGTAGTAAGAAGGGAAAAGAATACTCCTGTGAGCATGAACCCGAAAGGACTCCCATGTTCGGTCACAGGAGAGTCAAGCATGGTCCCTTGACAGGGTGGTATACCAGTAACCTATATGGACTAAGAGAAAAGGATTTAACAGGTAAGACTAAAATACTCTTTTCTCTATCGTCCAATATAGGTTACTGGTAACTATGGGATGTCCAAACTGAGTTTCCCAGACGTGGGAATGAAGGCAAGGATCAGGCACAGGGCCCCCAAAGTCACCAGAGCATATATGAACCATCAGATCATAGACAGTGCAACAATAACAACAAAGTGTCAACGAACACAAAACTGGGGTATAAACACACCAGGAACTGTAGCACAGCACACAGAACTAGAGCCAACTGGGCTCAAAAGTGAAGCAGTACTGAAGAGATGAAAGGAGAACCAAGACAGGCAAGACTGCCTCCAGGATCTTCCTCCCAAACCTATAAGCCGATGCCAGCAGATCAACACAGTAGTGTTTAGAGAAGGTGTGCACAGACAACCAAGTGGCAGCCTTGCACAACTGATCCGCTGAGGCTTGATTCTTGTAAGCCCAAGATGCCCCAATGGATCTAGTGGAATGAGCCAAAACCCCAAATGGAACAGGCTTCTTCCACAGTTGTAAGCCTTATGAATAGTAGACTTAAACCAAGATGCTATGGTCACCTTGGATGCCGGTCTCCCTGCCCTGGGACCCTCAGGAATTGCGAACAGGGTGCCAGACCGGTGAATAGACTTAGTGCGGTGCACATAGAACTTGAGACATTGCACCACATCCAGCAAGTGAAGATCCCTCTCCTTGTCAGATGTAGGGTCAGGACAGAAAGAGGGCACCACGATTTCCTGATTCATGTGGAATTCAGAGACCACGTTCAGAAGAAACTCCTGAAAAAAGTGTGGAGAACCGCCTAGCTTTTGTGAAACACCAGAAAGGGTGATTTACAAGACAGGGCATGCAACTCCGCAACACGGAGAACAGACAATTGCCAGGAGAAAGGCCATTTTCCAAGTCAGCATGTGCAGAGGAATAGTAGCCAGTGACTCAAATGGAGGGAACTGAAGGACGCCCAAGACCAAGTTAAGATCCCACTGAGGAGCAGGCTGTCGAAAAGCAGGGAGAGTATAAGAGATGCCCTGAAAGAACACCTTGACGTCTGTAAGGATAGCGATGAGTCTCTGAAAGAAAACACAGAGAACAGAAGTGTGACCCTTAAGGGAACTCAAGCTGAGGCCCTTGTCCACGCCATCTTGTAGGAAGGACAGAATTGTTGGCAGATCAAATTCCTGGGAAATATCCTTATCGGCATACCAGGAGAGGAAGGAAGACCAGACTCTGTGCTATGCCTTAGAGGAAACAGATTTGCGGGCACTAAGCATAGTGGCCACCACACCTGAAGAAAAACCCTTCTTAAGTATTGAGGATTCAATTTCCATGCCATCAAACCCAGACGGTCCACATCCTCCTTCCACAGGTACCCCTGCAGAAGAAGATCCGGACGGCAGGGAAGCCAAAAGGGCTCCGCCATGGAGAGATCCAGGAGCTCCGAAAACAAAGCTTGACAAGGCCAGTATGGAGCAATCAGAATGACTGGAGAGCCGTACAGATGCAGTTTCAGCAACACCCTGTGTAGCATTGGAATAGGAGGAAAGATGTACGCCAGAGGGAAGTGCCATGGGATCGACATGGTATCCACTGCCAGAGCTAGAGGGTCCCTCCAGCGAGAGCAGAACGGAACCTTCTGATTGTGCCTTGTAGCCATCAGATTGATGCAAGATAGTCCCCACTTCTGAACAATGAGGATGAACACTTCTTGATTCAGTTCCCACTCTCCACTGTGTTCCGACTCAGGAAGTCTGCCAGCTTGTTGTCCATGCCGGGAATATGAACTGTGGATATGGCAGGAACATGTTCTTCTGCCCAGAATAAAATAGGTTTGACCTCCAACCAAGCTGTGAGACTTCTTGTACCATCTTGCTTGCTGATGTAAGCCACGGCCGAGGCGTTGTTGGACTGGGCATCCCTCCAGGTGGCGCGTCCAGTGGTGAACAGCATGAAATATCGCCCGCAGCTCCAACACATTGATGAGAAGGAGAGATTCCTCTGGAGACCACTGACCCAGGGCATTGCTGTGACCCAGGACCGCTCCCCAGCTGGAGACGCTGGCATCCATCATCACAGTAGTCCATAAGGGTATTAGGAAGGGACTCCCCTTCAGCAGATTGGAGAGGTTGAGCCACCACGAAAGACTCAGCTCCACGTGAAGGGGAAGAGAAATAGACATCTTCAATAGATCCGGCTGACTCCTGCACACATGGATCACAAACCTCTGAAGTTCCCTGGTGTGAGCTATAGCAAATGGAACCACTTCTATGGAGGAAATGAACTTCCCCACTAGGGAGGTCCACTTCTTGGCCGGAGCTGGATCGTGAGCCAGAACAGCAGACACTTTGTGGACGATCTGGTTAGCCACCTCGTCCGTGAGAAACACCATACCCTGCTTGGTGTTGAAGAGGAGACCCAGGAAGACTAGTCTCTGAGATGGTACAAGTTCCGACTTGTCCATGTTGAGGACCGTGATGGGTCAAGTGCATGAATGCAGTCCTTGACCTGCTGATGGAGTTCCGGAGCGGGGGCCTTCAGAAGCAAGACATCTATGTATGGAGTGACTCTGATGCCGTCCTGGTGGAGGACAACCACTAATGCACCCAGGACGTGATTGAAGACCATGGGGAGCTGTAGTCAGACCAAAGGACCTGAACGGCGAAAGAGGCCAAAGGGATCCGGTAACCCTTTGACACAACTGCAAAACCCACGGATCCACCACGGTGTCTGTCCAGACACTGACGAAGTGGCGCAAATCACCCACTGGCGCATGGGGACTGGGCTTCAGCGAGTCATGCTGAAGGAGGTTTGGAAGCCTTGGGCTTGGTGAAGGACTGTTTGGCCCTCCATTGTTGTTTGGGCTTAGAGGAGGAGCACAGAGCCTAGGGAACCACCCGGCTCACTGTGTGCACCTCAGCCTGAAAGCAGATTCCGCTTCGCTGGAGGGTTCTTCCTATGAAGGGCAGCAGGGTACTTTTACCCCCTGTGGCCTCACTAATGAGGTCTTTAACTCTGGCCCCAACAGAAAGGTACCCTGAAAAGGTAACAAAAGCAAGCCTCTCAGAGGTAGTGTCAGCAGACCAGATCTTGAGCCAAGGAGCCTGTCTGGCTACCACAGACATGGCAGAAACTCTAGCCACCAAGCAGATGGCGTCAAGGATAGCAGTAGAAACATAATGGTGAGCCTCAGAGATGCTTGCAAGGAGCCACAACATATCAGCAGTAGTAGCACCCTGATGGAAAGCCACAGTCAGCTGTTCAGTCCATACTGCAATGGCACTGTTCACCCAAGCAGCAGTAAACACTGGGCGCAACAAAGTACCAGCCATAGCAAATATGGACTTAGGGATGTCTCAAGCTTCCTGTCAGTCCAGTCCTTGAGGACAGATGTGCCTGCCACAGGCAAAGCAGCGGACTTGGTCTAGAGACTGGAGTGTCCACCTTGGGTGGATGAGCCCATTGAGCTAGTGCCGCTTCAGAAAAGGGGTACAACTTAGCAAACTTCTTAGAAACAGTAGGCTTCTTGTCAGGAGCTTTCCACTCATCAGACACAGGATGGTCAAGAGTGGGGATAGGTGTAAAACAGGTAGACTGCTTGTTAGGCTCCTGAAACACATCAGAGGAGTCCGTGGGAGCCTCTGGAACCAAGGGGATGTTTAGCGTGTTTAACACTGCCCTGATCAGGCCCTCAGCTGAGGGATCAGGATCAGTTTCAAAGGGGTCCCCATAGAATTGGGAAGAGACCACCACAGAACATTCCCGCTCATCAGAATCCACTAACAGTTCCTCCTCAGAGGAGTCAGATACATCAGGGACGCCCTGCAGTTTTGGTACAGAAGACCTGATAGGAGTAGGGGGCTGCCAAGAGTGGAAGACCCCCCGTAAGGAGTTGTAAGGTAGACCTTAAGGTCTCTAGTAGTGGCCTTAAACTCTTGTATCCACAGTGGCTGTAGTGCATGGCTGTAGGTCCATGGGGGAGATGCAGGGGCAGCAGCGCATGCTGGGCATAAATGAGTATTCTCTAGGTAACCCTGATTTACATGAGGAGCAATGCGCAATGGGGGACACAGACACCCCAGTATCCTTAGTCTTAGGTCTCCCCCCCAAGTTCCAATGGAGTTGACATCCTCACAGTGTCAAAACATTCGAAGTATAAGGAAACAAACAAATAGTGTGCAAGATTAAAATTTCACCCCAGAAATTGGTAACTTGCACTTATCTGGCAGGAGAAGGGTTAATCTGCTGAGGAGAGAAGGAGAGTCCAAGCCCTGCATAGGATACTCGTGAAGGGAAAACAGAAAAATGGCTGCCGCGACGGGAGACAACTAGAAACGGGGGGGGGGGGGGGGGGGCAAAGCAAGAGCTCATGGGAAATGTAGTTTTCCCTAAAGAAAAAGCACCCCAACAGTAGCACCCCAACAGTGCCCAAAGCCCCCTGAGCCCCCTTTAACACACAGAACATTGACTGGATGATAAACCAAGGGCAGACAAACAAAATGAGCAGTCTCTGAAGTCATTACGTTGAGCGGTTGCAGAGATAGGTCGCAAACTATAAAGTCCCATAGTGGTGAATGGAGCATGGCGGAACTCAAAAATTTGTAAATTTTTTCAGTGAAGTAAAAAAAAAAAAAAAAGGTGTAAAAAGCATCACAAAACATTTCAAAAAGCAAACACACACTATACCCTGAAGGGAAAAGTGCTAAAACAGCCTAAAAATGCCAAATCAGCAAAGTGTTAATTTACCACAGAAACTCTGCTCCAAACCCCCAGCAGACATACAGACAAATCCAATGAGTGCAGGAGTATGTATTAGGAACTCCAAAGGAGACCCCTGTGCGGAGGGGAAGTGTGGGACAAGTGGACCTCAGCACTCAAAGGGTTGCTCACCTTTTTAGCAGGTCTTCTGTGTTCAGATTACCATTGATAAAGAAGAAACCTCAGTGGGCAACTCCAATGGAAAGAACTTGCTAAACAAGATTTTCCCTCCAGGGCGGAGAGGTCCACCATAGCACCTGGAAACTGAGCTATCCAATAGGGAATGTCAGTAATGGTAATCCAATGGTAATCCATAACAGATAACAAAAAATAAGCTAAAACTATAGCAGAACTTTTCTCTTGCCTTGTATCTTCATCAAGGAAGATAATCTTACTGGGGGGGGGGGGGGAGTAGCTAGATGCAGCTAAGGAGAGGAGGTAGGTTCCACCCAGCACTCTTCAAGAATGATTCCTGCCTATTTAAAGGGGAGGTCGACTACTCAAAGTTACCAGTAAGGTATATTGGACGACAGAGGAATATAAATTCAAATATAATATCAAGTAGCACTGGATTATACAAAAAATTTACCCAAAGTAGCCCTACCTCCAGAGGTACAGCCCCCATAAAAATAAGAGATATGACACTACAAACACTATATACCCAATTCCTATAAGGTCCTAATGTAAGATGAAGTACAGTAGCTGGGCCCAAGCTACAAAAATACTAATGGTATGCCTACACAAAAAAAGGAATTACAGATAGCCTGAAAGTCATGATCATATTACTTCCATGTAATTTATATGTATGTACATCTTCAACCTCAAGGATCCTCTCAGGAATATGTAAGCAGTCAGTATACAAAACTAAGGTGACATGAATAGCAGTAAGTCAGTATTTGCTAAAACTTGCAAGCAGCCGTCAACATAGCCAGTCAATTAAGAAGCTGATGTAGTGCTCCACAGTTCCCAAGCCAAGATCACAACCACACATCTCCATTGCCCATATATATGCAGATATAGATGCACAAAATCAAAGTTAGGCACGACAGCACCACAAACACAGCAATGATCTCACCGTTCTGCTGCTGTTCCTCCTCTGCCATCAATAATGTTTTGCCTTAATGTACAGTCTTGTATTAGAGAGGATATGTAATCCGGGCGTTTGTGCTTGATCATACAGTCTCGTTACCACTGCACTTCTTACCCCAGTAATATAGCGGCTACAATCTTGTAGGGGCACCACAAAGCATACTGACACAGCTCATCTTTGACAATCACTAAGGTATAGCACTGGGATAGCTTTCAAACATTTCGCCCACCAGTGTAGGGCTTTATCAAGGCGAAACAGAAAACTATAATTTCCCACCGGTCTTTTATCCAACATGACCGGATGTCTGCAGTTCAAAAACAACCAGTCACCTAACAGATCATGTTTACATTTCACTGAAAGGGGTTTCTAAACCAAGTTGTCAGTGTGTTTCAGTCACGGCTCATTTAAAGGTAAACTTAACCCAAAAAGCAATGTATACATAAACTCAAGAGTATATATGTGTTGCCAAAAAACAGGGCTATAAACGTATACCTTAAGAACAGAATTATGCTCTCCTTGGACCAAAGCAATTTAGTTAGACACTCAAAAACGGAAACAGTTAACCCAGTATGAGAAGCTATAGGAACAGGTGGTATTTAATCTCTTCATTAAGTCCAAATTCTCCCATTGCTTCTAACTCAAATATCCATCTTGTCTCTTTCTGAAGTATGAGTTTATCCCTTTCCCCTCAATGTTTTTCAGAGTAGATCCATCCCCATTGCTTTTAAACCTGCTGGGAAGCCTGCATGCTTTTCCTAAAAACTGCATGCTGTTGGACTGTCACATTTTTGAGATATCTCCCACATGCTCCAAAACTCTCCTTCGTAACGGTCTCAGTTTTGCTCACTATATAATAAAAGTATTTTAGTCTTACCTGTTAAATCCTTTTCTCTTAGTCCATACAGGTTACTGGTAACTCTGGGAGGCGATCCAACCCTTAGTAGGCAGGAACAGTTCTAAAAGTGTATGCAGGGGGTGGCGCCTCCCTTCCCTCCTTGGCTGCAGCTAGCCATCCAGCTCCAGAAAGATGAGACACTAACTATGACTAGATAGCAGAAGGGAAGAAGACTCCTGTGAGCATGACCCCGAAGGACCCCCACGGTCTACCACAGGAGAGCCAAGCATGGTTTCTTGCCAGGGTGGGAGACCAGTAACCTGTATGGACTAAGAGAAAAGGATTTAACAGGTAAGACTAAAATCCTCTTTTCTCTGTCGTCCAGTACAGGTTACTGGTAACTCTGGGATGTCCAACCATAAAGTTTCCTAGAGCCGAGAAGGTGGCAAGGACCAAGTGCAAGGCCCCCAAAGTCACCAGTGCAGATATGAACCATCAGATCAGAGATAGCCCAATAAAACAACTGAAGTGTCAATGGACACTGGACAGGGGTAACACCACAGGAACTTTACACAGCACACTGAACTAGAGCCAAAAAAAGTGAAGGAAGCACCAAGAACCAAGGGAAATCCTAGACAGGCAATACTGCCTCCAGGATTTTCCTCCCAAAGCTGGCAACCACCGATGCAAACACATCAACATGGTAGGGCTTCGAAAAGGTGTGCACAGATGACCAAGTGGCAGCCTTGCATAACTGATCAGCGGAGGCCTGATTCTTGTAAGCCCAAGAGGCCCTAATAGATCGAGTAGAATGAGCAGAGACCCTGAAAGGGACAGGCTTCTTCCTCAGCTCATAAGCCTTACGAATAGTGGACTTGATCCAAGAAGCATCCAAGGTCACCATTGCAGGTCTTCCTGCCCTAGGATCCTCAAGAATGACTAACGCCGCTTCTGATTTCCTGATAGACTCAGTGCGATGTACATAAAACTTGAGACAACGCACCACGTCTAACAAGTGGAGATCCCTCTCCTCGTCAGAGATGGGGTCAGGGCAGAAAGAGGGCACCACAATCTCCTGACTGATGTGGAACTCAGAGACCACCTTCAGCAGAAACTCCTTAGAAGTGCGAAGCACCGCCTTGTCCGTGTGAAACACCAAATAGGGTGGTTTACAGGACAGAGTATGTAACTCCGCAACACGGCGAACTGACACAATCACCAGGAGAAAGGCCATTTTCCACGTCAACAGGCGTAGAGTAATAGTAGCCAAAGACTCAAAGGGAGGGCGCTGAAGGATGCCCAAAACCAAGTTAAGATCCCACTGAGGAGTGGGAGACTTGAAAACAGGATGAGTATGAGCAATGCCCTGGAAGAAAATCTTGACATCAGGAAGGATGGCAACGCGCCTCTGAAAGAAAACAAAGAGCGCAGAAGTCTGAGCCTTAAGGGAACTCAAACCGAGGCCCTTATCCACACCTTCCTGCAAAAAAAACAGGACCGTAGGCAGATAAAATTTCTGAGACAGGTCCCTGTCAGCACACCAAGACAGAAAGGTCGACCAGACACAATGGTAGATCTTGGAAAAAACAGGCTTGCAGGCACTGAGCATAGTAGCCACCACGCCAGAAGAGAACCCTTTCTTCTTCAGTCTTGAGGATTCAATTTCCAAGTCATCAAAACTAGCCGATGAACATCCTCCTTCCACAGGTAACCCTGTAGAAGAAGATCCGGACAGTAAGGGAGCCGAATGGGCTCCGCCACTGACAGATCCAAGAGCTCCAGAAACCAAGACTGACTAGGCCAGAATAACTGGGCAACACTCCAGACGCAATATCCATAACACCCTGTGCAACATGGGAAGGGGAGGAAAGATGTAAGCCAGAGGAAAGAACCACAGAATGAACACTGCATCCGCCGCTAGAGCCAGAGGGTCTCGCCACAGAGAGCAAAACAATGGAACCTTCCTGTTGTGTCTCGTCGCCATCAGGTTGATGTAAGGGGGACCCCATCACTGAACAATGAGTTGGAATACCTCTGGGTGCAACTCCCACTCTCCAACGTGTGTGGACTGAGGAAGTCCGCCATGACGTTGTCTACACCTGGAATGTACACTGTGGATATGGCAGGAACGTGTTCTTCTGCCCAGGACAAAATAGCCTTGACCTCTAACCAAGCAGCGAGACTTCTTGTTCCTCCTTGCTTGTTGATGTAAGCCACAGCTGTGGCATTGTCAAACTCCACTTGGACCGGACAGTCTTCCATCTGAGATGTCCAGTGTTGAAGGGCATGAAATATCGCCCGAAGCTCCAATATGTTGATTGGAAAGAGGGACTCCTCCGGAGACCACCAACCCTGAGCGCTCAAGCGACCCAAGACCGCACCCCAGCCGGAGAGGCTGGCATCCGTTGTCACCTTGGTCCAGAAGGGTACCACGAAGGACCTGCCCTTCAGCAGGTTGGAAAGGTCGAGCCACCATGACAAGCTCAGTTCCACATGAAGAGGAAGAGAAACAAACGTCTTCAGAAGATCTGGTTGACCCTTGCACACCTGGATCACAAACCTCTTGAGCTCCCTGGTGTCCACCATGGCAAACTGAACCACTTCCATGGTGGATATGAACTTCCCCACCAGAGAGGATAGCTTCTGGACTGGAACTGGATCCTGAGACAGAATTGTGGAAACCCTGTGGGCGATCTGGTGAGCCACCTCGCCCGTGAGGAACACCATGCTCTTCTGAGTGTCGAAGAGGAGGCCCAGGAAAACCAGACGCTGGGATGCAGTTCTGATGAAGAACATCCACAGAGGGGGCTTTCAGAAGCAAGTCATCCATGTATGGAGTACTCTGATGCCGTTCCGGTGGAGGACGGATATCAAGTCACCCAGGACATGGTTGAAGACCTGAGAAGCAGTCATCAGACCAAATGGAAGAGCTGAGAACTGAAAATGTCCCCTGATGCAGGCAAACCGGAGGTACTGCCTGCTCTCTGGATGAATTGCAATGTGTAAATACGTGTCCTGAAGATCCAGAGAAGCAAGGAATTCCCCCAGGGACATGTCAGCAATCACTGTGCGCAGACACTCCTGACGATAATGAGTCCATGTCACAAAGGAATTGAGATCCATCAAGTGCAAAATAAGGCAACAACCGCCATCCTTTTTGGAAACCACAAAGAGGTTTGAGTAGAAACCCAAACCCCTGTCCTGGATAGGCACCGGCTCGAGAACATCCTTGTCCAGAAGAGCCTGAACAGTGCTGTTGAACAGACAGCGTTTCTCTGTACCCTATGGCATGTGAGAAGGACTAAAGCGAAAGAGAGGAAAAGAAATGAAAGGGCTCTTGTATCCTTCCGTCACCACCTGGAAAACCCATGGTTACACCACCGAGTCCTCCCAAATGCTGCGATAGTGTCAGACTACCACACACAGCGGAGTGCAGACTCTGGTTCGGCAAGTCATGCCAAAGAAGTCTTGGAAGTCTTGGGCAAGGAGGAGACCTTGGACTTTCATTGTTGTTTGGGCTTGGTGGAGGTACGTGGAGCTTAGGAAACCGTCTGGTTCGCCGGACGTGTCTCATTCTGAAAGGAACAAAAATACCAGTTACGCTTAAGCGGCAATTTCTTCCTGGGAACCAAGGGTAGAAGAGTACTCTTACCCCCTGTGGCCTCACTGATCAGATCCTTAAGATCTGGCCCAAACAAAGAGGTACCCTGAAAGGTTAGCGAAATTAAAGCTTTCTTGGAAGAAATGTCAGCAGACCAGATCTTGAGCCAAAGAGCCCAACCGGCCACCACAGACATGGTGGAAATCTTAGCCACCAAATGGATGGCATCAAATAAGGCAGCAGAAACATAGTGCTGTGCTTCAGATATGTTGGCAAGAAGGCACAACTTATCAGAAGTAGGTGCATCCTGACGGACAGCCTTGGTGAGCTGTTCAGTCCAGACCGCAATGGCCCGGTTCACCCATGCTGTGGCAAACGGTGGACGCATAGCAGAACCAGCAGTAGCAAAAAATGGACTTGAGGGAAACCTCAAGTTTCTTGTCTGTCCATTCTTTCAGAGCAGAGGCATCAGACTTATTTAGATAGCCTGGAAATAGGAGCATCCACTTTGTGGGGATGAACCCACTGAGCAAGCGCAGCTTCAGAAAAGGGGTAAAGCTTGGCAAATTTCTTGAACACAGATGCTTTCTTGCCTGGGGATTTCCACTCCTCAGACACAAGGCGGACAAGAGTGGGATTAGGTGGAAAGTAAGTAAGGGGCTTAGCAGGCTCCTGGAATACATCAGAAGGATCACAAGGGACCTCCTGAACTAGGGGGATGTTAAGAGTAGTTAAGACAGCCCTGATCATGCCCTCAGCGGAGGGTTCAGGGTCAGCCTCAAAAGGGTCCCCAAAAAACTGAGAGGACCCCAACACAGAACACTCAACATCCAAATCCACCAGCAGTTCCTCCTTAGAGGAATCTGACACGTCAGGTACTCCGAGGTTTAGGCAGTAAAGACCTGACTGAGGAGGAGGCCTGCCAAGACTGAAATGCCCCCTGTAACTGGGATAGAAAGAGTTGCAGTGTGGACCTAAGGTCACTAGTCGCAGCCTTGAACTCTTGCACCCAAGCTGGCTCTATTGCTTGGCTGGAGGCCCTGGAATGCTGCCAGGGACATCAGAACATGCTGGGCATAAGTGACCTGAGAATTCTCTAGGTAACCCTGAGTGACAAGAAGAGCAATGCGCAATGGGGATACAGAGACCCCAGCCTCCTTAGTCTTAGGTCTAGCCCCAAGCTCCAGCGGAATAGACATACTCACGGTGTCAAATAACCTACTGTACAATAAATCACCCAATTATAGTATGTAGGATTAAAGTTTCACCCCAGAAATCGCTAAAATAAACTTCTTACAGGCGAAGCATTAATCTACAGATGAGAGAAGGAGAGTCCAAGCCCTGTGTTGGATACTTGCCCAGAAATGCTCACAAAATGGCTGCCGTGGCGGGAGCCAATCAGAAACAAGGGCGCTCATAGGAAGTGTAGTTTTTCCCAAAAAGTACCCCAAACAGTGCCCAAAGCCCCCTGAGCCCCCCAACACACTAGAAACATGAACCTGATGATACAGCAAGGGCAGACAAGTAAAATGAGCCATCTCTGAAGTCGCTAGGTTAAACGGTTGCAGAGATACGTCCCAAACAGTGCAGTCCCATAGGAGTGAATGGAGCAATGGCGTGTATGCGGTAAAGCGCACCTTAAAGGCGCAGTACACAAATTTTAAAGTAAAAAATTAAAATGTGTAAATCAATAGAACATGTGAGGATACCCAAAAAACACTAACCCAGTTGGAAAAGTGTTAGAACCCCCCCAAAAAAATGCTAAACCAGAAATTAAAGGGTTAAGTTACCACAGAAACCTGCTCCAAGCACCCAACAGACATACAGATATACCCAGTGAGTGCAGGAGTGTGCAACAGGAACTCCAGGAATACACCCCTGTGCGGAGGGGCACTATGGGACAAGTGGACCTGCAGCACTCAAAGGGTTGCTTACCTTTCCTGCAGATCTTCTGTCTTCAGATTACCATGTAGTAAGGAGTACCTCAGTGGGTAACTCCTGGGGAAACACTTGGAATCAAGGTTTTCACCCTCAGGGCTTAAGGTCCACAAAAAGCACCTGGATATTGAGCTTGCCACATCGAAGGGCATCGACAGTCATGGTAATCCACCTAATGGTTGTATTCCATATCTAACAGAAAATAAAGATTCTAAAAGCTATAGCAGAACTGTTCTCAGCCTGAGAACAAATCTTTCTGGCGCTGGTTGGCTAGCTGCAGCCAAGGAGGGAATGGAAGGCTCCACCCCCTGCATATACTTTTAGAATTGTTCCTGCCTACTAAGGGGCGGACCGCCTCCCAGAGTTACCAGTAACCTGTATTGGACAATAGAGAAATATATTTTTTTTTTTCCCCCCCACAGGAGCAACTCAATATAAATCACACCTGCTGATCTACAATTTTTAAAAATTGTCATTTGGTATGACATTTCTTGGCCCTTTGGAGAAACTTTCCAACTTTTATAAATGTACACGCTTTGCATGACCCACATTGGTACATGCCCGAATTCTTTTGTTTTACTTAACCAAATCAGATGTACCATTTTTCTTATATTCAGACTGTACCAACTGGTCATGCAAATTTCTCGCTCTTTTGGCAACCAAAAAGACATTTCCCAACTACCCTTTTCAAATTTCCATTAGCTGTCAATATACGCCAGTGTTTTAATAAAACTCCTCTTAAATGCTCCCACTGGCTGCCAAATGTTGAGATAAAGCAACCCTGTCCCTCCGTATTAGTTTTCCCATTTTTGGATAACCCCTTTCAACAAATTTGTGGACCAGTTCTTTTTCCTGTAATTTAAAATCCTCTCTATTCTTACAATTACATCTAAGACACAAAAATCAGATTAGTTATCTGGGGTCTGCCCATATTCCAAGAGTTCTCCTGCAGATGCCCAGATCTCAGGGAGGTCTGGCAGGCCCCATCATCAATACCCATCATTTTGGATCAGACCCTGAAGTGGCAGAATCCCCTTCGATATGGTGGTTTCAAATCAAGTTGAGCAAATCAAGTTCTTACTGTATGGCTTCTTACCAGATTTACTATGGACTCCACCCCGGGATAGACCTAGGATTGCCCAGTGTGACTTCTTTATACTTTCCTCCCTCCTCTGTGAACATCTAAACGTCACTCTCAAACTAGCTGCCTGCTGCTCCTGATCACTTTTTTCTATCCCAATCACTGACATCTGTCTTCCTGGCATAGTTAGGGCATCACTTACCTCCTGTAACTATGCTTTCTTCATTCTTTAAAATCCTTTAGTGATTTGCAATGGTAATTTCAACAACCTTACTACTACAAGAACATGCAAGTTTCTCATTACATACACTCCCTCAAAATCTTCAAAACTCCCCCTTTACGCCACACTCTGTGTTCCTCTCTTTCTGAGCTCCATATGCCTCTGGGATAAGCTCTGCAAGATATACTCTAACATCTGTGCCAGAAACGGATTTAAAATCCTGTTACATGAAACACTGGGAGTTTGATTTGGGTCTTACAGCAGACCCAAGAGACTGGGTTTTAAACTGTCCATGTGTACAAACCATGTTGAATCAGCCACAAAGGTCCCCTTAAGAGAATGGAGAAATAAGTTATTTTGAGTAATACTTTGAAAACCCCACCTGTTGGTGTGCTTTGGGGACTGAAGATATTAATCCCTTGAGGACCAGAAAAAAAGTGTCCTCAAGGAGTTATACCTCTGGAATGTCCTTAGTTTATTTCCATTTAAAGGAATAGTAATACTTGAAAATAATTGTATTTTATATTGTAGCCCTTAAAAAAAACATGAAAAATGATATATCTCATATTTACATGTAAAATATAGTAAAGTTCTCTTTTCCTGGCTGTTTCAGCCAAGTCTGCCATCTAGTGGACAGATTTGGAATTTCGGTCCACAGAGCAACCGGCAGCTCTTTAGCAGTGCTGAGATCACGATCTTTGAAAAGAACTACTTAATTGGAACTATCTACAAAGTGTGCCTGGCTTGAAAGCACACTTTGTAGACCATTCCAATTAAGAAATTCTTTAAAGATGGTGATCTCAGCACCTCTGGAGAGGCACAACCGGTCCAGGGACAGGATTCCAAATCTGAAGGTCAGAGCAATGACGTCACTCCAGGGGGAAATTTACTTCTGAATATCTCCCAAACCATAAAGGTTTGGGAGATAAGACTTATATCATTTTTCATGTTTTTTTTAAGGGCTGCAATATAAATTAAACTTATTTTCAAGTATTACTATCTGTTTAAACATCACTGGCCATTGTAAATGAGAGAATAAAATATCCAGTTTAAACAAAGTGATTCTGCCCTATATAATGTGTAAAACAAAGACAGCTAAAATACAAAATGCTTTTGCGTTAAAGGTTTTAATTCTGCAGAATTATGTATTTACAATCATTTTCAGATTCTGTATATAAAACAAGTTCACAACATGATTTTTCTGCAAGACAATGCATTTTGAACCAATTGACATAAAGCACCTTAACCCCTTGGATGTTAACCCTTTGTGTGCCAGAGGGCTAGAGAAGTCTCCAGCTCATGTACTGGAAATGTATGACATACCAAAGGGGTTAAAGAGGCTTGATTTTTTTTTTTCTCATAAAAATACCTTCCGCAAACATCCTTTCCATAGCTCATTCCAGTTTTAAAAAAATAAGATTACAAATATACAGTTTACTAAAAATCAAGAGGTAACATGAGTAAACGTCTTAAATTTGGATTGATCTGTACATGAAGAGGCACAATTATATTGACATAATATGAACAAAACATTGTAGTATATATGAAGGATACAAACTCTCCTCACACGACTACTTTTATCTACACCTTAACCCTTTGAATGCCAGAGGGGTACATAACTCATTGCTTTGCAATGTGTTGCGTACCCCCTCTGGCATTCACTGGGTTAAACCTTGAATGCCAGAGGCATATCCAACACAATACATTACATACCTTCTCGCAAGCAAGTGATATAAAGGAAAACAAACATCTAACAAATCTTCACGTATCTTAATCCGGGCAAATCATAACTGACACTACGGATTCTTCTTACACTGGTTCCTCAAAATTAATACTGGATGTCTAATCCACTAAGGTGGTCATGATGCAAAACTCCAGGACAGAAAATTCCTTGCACTGAAGGCTTCCATCTTAAGGGGACCTTCAATGGGAGGAATTTGAGGTGTGAAGCTAAAAATAAAACCCACCACTATGAACATGACTTCCAGCACTAAATGATTATGTTTGGGTAACTAATCCATATGATTGATACACAGTGGGAATTAGAATGTTCTGCCCAAAGAAAAAGTGGGGTGATATCGCTTGTAGTGATTTATGTTCCTTTATTCTCGTCAACCCCTAGCTCAATTAAACATCAGTATTGTGCTATATTACATTTGGTATATATGGTCCTCAATACACATTTCATTAAACAGTTATACAAAGAACTTATTTTCACTCTCTCTATCCCTGAGCTTCCCCCCTCTTCTCTAGTGGTTAGACCAGGGGTGGCCAATGAGGCCCATTGGCTTACAGTCCAGCCACTTCACCAGTGCCCATGCCCAGGTTCCAAAGATAGGTTTCGGCTAGCAACCAGTACAAATAAAATAAATGAAAAGCATACATGTGTAATCTAACTAAAAAGTTACGTATTGACAGGAACAAACAGCCACTGCTGAATTAAAGTAGGAATTTCCTGAGCAATACTTTATTTTTATACATACAGTATGTAAGACTAGGGTAAAATCTGGCTGAGCTCCACCATTGTTATCTTTGGTACAGTACCCAGAAATATTTACTTCTTTAAAGCTTGCCAACTTTCAGTACTGGGAAAATATAATTCAGCAGTACCTTGTTGGTACTATTTAATTATTAATATAAGCAGTCATGGTGAATTACATTTCTATGCCTTAGAGGTGCTTTTTTTTTTTTTTTGGGACGAAACTTAAACCTTTTTTTCATTGGGATTAAGCAGATGAAAAACAAAAATTTATAAAAGTTTAGAGAGCAAGTCTATAGCCATTTTCTTGATTTCAATACACTATAAAAAAAAAAACACGACTTGTTAGACTTCGTTTTTTCAGAGCAATTGGCTTTTTCGTTTCCTACCATTCATTAGCTAAATCAAGGGTGTTACCAGCAGTCCAGAATTCAGCACTAGTGGGGCAAACGAAATGAGACACTGATTAACTTGCAGTGCTTAATGTGGAAAATACCTCAAATCCTGGCCTATTAATAGCCCTTGAGGATTGAATTTGGACTCCCCTGATATAAATAATGCTGAAGTCATTAAGTATTAAACAGTTTAAATTTAATCAGTAACTCTTAAAAAAAAAAACCTACACCAAATAAAACATGCTCTGGTAAGCTCAGGACATGGGTGTCTGCAGGGTGTTATTTTACTTTGCCCCACACTGGAAAAAATTCTGTGCATGACCATGGCTCAGGAGTCAAGTTGCACAGCTGAATTATTAATCCTGTGCCATCTTCTGAACACTAGGGAGAAGGCGGCTCCACATCCAGGTTTGATCAACCACTGGCTACAGGGGCTCTATTTCAAAACCCCACAGAACACGTGTAACAAAGCAGAGGCGACATGTCTCAGCTGTGATTAAGCCACTCATCGTTTAAACCTGGAAGTGGAGCCTCCTTCTCTGTACTCTTCAAAACAATGAGGTTTAACTTACGTGGCTGGGTAAGTATTACATGAGCTGCTGAAGTATGTTAGTAGTAGACCAGTGCACATGTCCAGTGTTTTAGCTGGCATAGTTATCTTCTGTTTACTGTTCTTTAATACTTTACAGTGCATTGCAATGGTTCAGTGTAATATCATTAGCAACAGGGAATTTATGCAAAATTTGTGATACTTACAAACATGCAAGCCCTTAAAATTTACAGCTCAGTTTTGCAAAGATGAATGTTTTCCATAAACTACTTGGATTCTAGAAAGCACTGGTGACCTCTAGCGCCGAGTGGGTTGGAGGAGGGTAGGCAATACTCCTGTGGTCTACACACACAAAATGAATGAGTATTGCAGTATATAATATATTTTTATTGGACATTCAATTTTCAGAACAAACTTTCGAGCATTGGTTCAATAGAAAAGTTATCACATTCTGCAATACACATTCATTTTGCATATAGACACTGAACACAGCCGCTCCAAGTTTTATATAATATAAATAAAATATTAGCAGGAAAACAAAATGGCATGGATATGAGCAACTATGTGCTCACTGTGTAAACATTTAACCCTTTGAGTGCCTGAGGGGTATGGAACACATTGCTTTGCAATGCATTCCGTTCCCCTCTGGCACTCAAAGGGTTAAGGACCACAGAAGGGGGGTGCAACACATTGCTTTAGCATGTTGCTCATGCCTCTGGTGCTTAAATGGTTAAAGTGTTCCATTCCAACTATATATTGTTTAATTCTCTTAGAAAATGAATGTTCCAAGCATACTTGCCATCTGTCTTAATTTCTTTGACTGATATGCAGCTTTGGGTCATGTGCACTACTGGCAGGACCAAGCACAAATAATATCCAGTTTCAGATTTATACATTTTTTAAAGCAAATGTCAACTTTCAAACTAAGTTATTTATATTAAGACTGGAAATAGAAGCAAGCACAGAGATCATCTCTAACACACACTTGAGGCAAGGTGCATAGACTGCCATTTTCTATTCACTCTAGACTATATGCATAAAAGACAAGTGGGACAATTCTGAAGAAAAGTGCACCATAGGGAACAAATACATATACTCTACAAAGGCCATCAATTGGAATTTCACGTTTATTTGTTCCCTATTGGTTAATTCATTTCCTGCAGAATATTTTCAAATGACCTTTAAAAATATGGTCATTAGTGCAGCTTTCCAGATGATCTCACATAGCACACATACCATTAATACAGGTGGGCATTATGACTTGTTGGGTGGGTCCAGCTCTCAAACAGATTTGAATCGTTCTTCAGATCAGACTTATCCTATGCTTATGAGGACACATTACACTTTAACCTGTGCATCATTGGGACAGATTACATCTGGCTTTCTCTGCATTCTCAGCAGAATATCACTGCTCTAATAACGTAGAGCTATAGGTAATTACATTCACTGCATTATCCCAACTACCATGTTACACTAAGTGTGCCTCCATGAGAAGTCCTATTAAAGGGACACACACCCCTACACATCATCAGCTAACATTAACACAAGGAGGAGATGAACTAAGGTGTTATGGAGCAGTGATAAAGTGGTGATAACTTCTCCAGTGTGATAAACACTCCAATTCCTATGTTATTCTATAGAGCTTATGCACTAAGATTCTTGAAGTCTGAGAAAACTTATTCTATGAAGCCTATGCACTAACATTGGTATTGAAGAATGGATATTACTGGAGACGTTATCGCTGCTTTACCTCCCCTTAGTGTATCTCCCCCAGTGTGTCCTTAATACTATGCCTCACAGCTGGAAATGCCACTGGTGTGGTGGTTTTGTTGTTCTCTTTCTCCCCACTTTGAGTAGTATATCACTTCTTTTGTCTTATCTGGATTTAAATGGGGATTTCCCCCAGAGCATAAAGGACACATTTTATTCATCCCCTATGGTGCAGTACTTACATACATTTTATATATTTATATTTACACAGAGTTTCCTTTTAAACAAGGAAGAGTTAAAGACAATATCCAAAAGGAGAAAACAGGATGGAATGTACTTGTCTTGGATACTAACAAGCAGTGCTAGCAGTTATGTTATCAGTGCACTGGGGTTATTCTTTCTAAAGAAAGCAGATAACTAGATACCTAGGGCTATGCTACAAAAGCCAGAACAAACAAATCCAGGAGCAAGCCAGCTGCTTCAATGAAAAATTCCCAAAGATTCCAATCAGGCTTCTTATCCCCTCGAATCTTAGTGAGGCCCAATGCACTGCTTCGCAGATACCTCTCTAGCAGTCAAGGGGTTAAAAGCCTCCATTTAAATCCATGGGGATTTTTATTTTTCCCCAATGCTGACGCCCAGTTTGCTACACCATTGCTCTGCTTTAGATTCACGAGTACAACTTCCCAAGCCTTTAGATTCCTGAATTTCAGCCTCTAGAGCAGGGGAGTACAAGTTCTTTCCTCAAGGATCATGGAAATCCTTAACCCTTTGAGTGCCAGAGAGGTATGCAATGCATTGCGTACCCCTCTGGCACTCAAAGAGTTAAAGCCTGGACTGTTCGTATCTCGAGTATCCAAATTGGACACCACTGCTCTAGAGGCTGTAATTCAGGAATCTAAAGTTCTGCTTATTCTGGAACAATCCAGCTGCACCACAATGGGCAACAAAATCTCCTTGATTTAAAGGAGTATTTTAACCCCATTGAACTCTAGAGAGGTCTCCAATGCAATGCTCAGATAGTTAAAGCCTTTGGTGCCCTATGGGCAATTGGTTTATTCTAGAATCCCTGGTAGCACGAGGCTCTGGGTGCTCACAGTTATTGCCCTAGCAATAAAATGATTGCCATCACAATGTATAACACAATGCAGCCCCATTCAGATTCAATGTCTAACCCAATGGAATCTACAGAGGTCTCCAATGCATCGCGTTGGAAACCTTTCAGGCATCCACAACGTTTAGGAGCAGGTCTTGTATACAGTGTGCATGAGCCACACATTTGTTCGTATTTGTAGTCCAGTTATAAGAGTGGAAAAAGCTCCATTTATCTTCTTGTGGTGGGTGAGAAAGGCAATGCAGTGATACGTGGTTTGGTATTTAAAGGAATATAAAAAAAAAAAAAAAAAAAAAAAAAAAAGGGAGGATTGAGAAAAGATTCAAAGTTTTATATCCTGCAAGTCCATAGATAAGCATTCGGAACCACTTCTCACATTGCTACTTTCATTTTATGTTTCCCTTCTTCTGGGAAGACCATCCGCGATTTCAGGTTGGGTAATTTTGTTTACCGCAAAACTGTTCTTGTCCTTGGAACGGAGTGACTGTTGAAATTTAAAGAAAAAAAGAAGATACATTAAAATCTCACCCAGAACATAAAGAGAAGCAAATATAAATAATATAAATCTTAAAGTGGGAACAAAAAAATAATGATAAAAGAGACACACATACACACAAACACACCAGTGGCAAACAAAAAGAAACAGCGGATAAAATTGGAGCAGACAAACATGGTGTTTTTTAATGAAGGAGGGAATGTTGTATTAGTTTGAAAGCAGCACAGACAGGTTGGATTAACATGACTCAAAGAACAGGGCAAGCAATTGTTGCAGGCAAAAGGCAGCAGAAGACTGGGAGTACCATAATTTCATTAAGCGCATTTGGTGCAAAGCATTCCTTTTCCTCCTCTTGGAAATCAGGCTGTAGGGAAAGTAGAAAGAATGGTAACAAGTAATGAGAAAAAGCGAAAGGTTTTATTGTTAATAAATGGTAGTTGAAAGGAAAAGAATTACACATGGGGCAGTTCACTTAGAAATCAGGTATGCAAGGTAGTGTTAAGGTCAGATATAAAATAGGAGACTGAGCACCTGCAAGTAAGCTATTATGAAAGATTGTCTGTATGCATAAGCATCTACCAGACTTTGGGGCATCCTGGTTTTACTCAGTTTATATATGCTAAAGGGATTTACATTTGATTTTTTAGTTTACGATCCCTTTAAAGAATCAACAGAATGCCACTTTGCTCTGTACAAATGTCAGAAAGGATAGTAGTTTTAAGTAGATAAAGGGTCTAAGCTTCTCTCCATTACCAGCTATTCATGTATGCATTAATTATAAGCTTGCACAAATAAAAGGAAGATGTGGCGTCACACACTTATTAGTGTCACAATCTAAATATTAATCACTAACAACTGTGCCCTATCAGCAAATCTGCTTTCCTAGGAGACGTGGTGAAGAAGACCAGGCTGCACTACAAGTCCTGATGGGCCAATAGGGGAGCAGAATTGGGGTCTGAAAAGAGAACCCCCACCCCCCAATTGCTTCTTCATTTTTCCTGAGTAGACTGAACAGAGCTGTTTTAGGGCTGCACACTATCTCACCCCAGCCCCCCAAATTCTGCTGCCACAGGACAAGACTTAAGAAAAAATTATTGCCCCTTTAAAGACTCCTCACATCGAGGTGTGTGTCTCCACATGAACCTGATTTTCAGAATCAACATCAATAATTCAAAAAGCTGATGGACTTAAAGTGGCCATTGTCTTTACAAATTGATTGGATTTGTATAAATACAAAATTGTGCAATTCTAGGGCAAAACCAACTGCACAACAGTGCGTAATTAAACATTCACATTGATTTAAATGGGGATTTTACCCCATGAAAGTTAGGAGTATTTCTAGCATTCAAGTGAATGCCCAGACTGGAGGAATGTGTTACCTATGGTATATATGAGTGGTTCTGAAGTGCAGCCACCATCAATGTTGCATACAGCCACCATGGCACATGTGCTCATGGTGGCTACATGTCACTATCAAGCTGGTAGTGGACAGCCACCTCAAACCTTTTTTCGTATGTGCTATTGGAACCAGGCAAAAAACACTTAATGAAATTGGTGAAAGTCAGTGTGTGGTTCTGTGGCTACAAGTGACACTGGGACAAGGCTGACAGGGGTATAGCTACCACTGCAGTGCTGTCACTGTGTGTGGCTACTGTGGAACAAACATGGAGCTCTAAATGTGTTGTTATATGGCTACTAGTGCAATAGGACAAGGCTAGGGAGTCAGTATGTGTGGTTCTTTGGATACCAGTTCAGTGGCTCAGTGCTGAGGAGTCAGTATGTGTGGCTCTATGGCTTCCAGTGCAATAGTACAAGGCTGGAGGGTCAGTAGGTATGGTTATAAAGTTATTGGTGCATTGACACAGGGCTGGGGTCAGTATGTGTGGTTCTATGACTGCAAGTGACAGTTGGACAAGGCTGCTGGGAGTATTACTACCATTTCAGGGGGTCAGTATGTGAGTGGTTCTATGGCTATTGCAGGACAAGAGTGGTGGTCTGCATGTGTAGTTCCATGGCTAATGTGGGACAAGGCTTAGGGGGATCATTGAAAGTTATATGGCTTCCAATGTAATGGCACAAGGCTGGGGGGGCGGGTTAGTATGTGTGGTTCCATCATGGTTACAAAGCAAATGGTACAAACTATAGGGTGTTATTCACCAAGCTAAATAGTAGAAGAGGAGAGTATGAATTATTAATTCTGAGCAGACAAAGATTATTATCTGGGCAAAAGAAGAAGAGGTTCTAGCAGGAAAAGGGGGGGGGGTACTGGGGCAGAGAAGTTGTGGTTGGAAAAAGAGGATTACGTTTTGGCCAGAAATCAATTTGGACTGGGGTGTTCGATCCAGGGAAGGGTAATTATACTTGTGTATGGATGTTATGGCAGTGGAAGATTGGCTAATGGAAGAGAAGTGGGGTTATGAATGAGTACTGGGGAATATATTACACACACACACACACACACACACACACACACACACACACACACACACACACACACACACACACACACACACACACACACACACACACACACACACACACACACACACACACACACAAAAATCTTTAGCGAACTACTGATATAGATGGTTTTCCTTAGTATTGCACCACTTTGCTTTTATACAGACACTACTCTGTTTAATACTGTTCACCAATCACAGACAGAACTTCAGAGAGGAGATGAAGTCAACTGGATTATTTAACAATAAAAAATTATATATTAATGCCCAGGACATGTAAATACTGACTTGTGTTAACATCACAGTTCCCCCTCCTCCTTACACAATGATGTATTTTACATCTTTAAGGAAGCGGATGTGCATTGTACTAACTTAGGGTTGCACACCTCTCTATCAAGTTGGTTATGAAAAAAATTAAAACATACATACAACTTAACAGAAAAGCCACAAGATTACCAGGACTTATAAATAGTATGAGAAAAATATAGAATCTACACATTACTTAAAGGAGCAGTAAACACCAAAAAATAAGTTTAAAGGGCATGCTGCTGTAACTAAAGCAATGCTAGATTCACAGTGAAGAAATTAGAGTTGCTCACTCTATCCAGTCATGGTTTATAAAAAGTTGGACACATAAGGGCCCTTTCCAGCTTTATAACCAACCAGTAATACAGAGTTTGAGAATGGACAAACTTCCTTTCTGCTCAAAGTCTATATTATTACTGTTTATGCATCAACACATTTCTGCTTTGCACCTGTACTAATACAAAGTTTGAGCAGGGAGAAGTCTGCACCCATTTCAATAAGCTAAAGAATCAATTGATATTTGTGGAATATTCATTTCTCTGTCATCAAATACAGCTTAAGGGTAACTTTGGGTAGGCGATCAGCCCCTTTAATAGGCAGGAACAATTCTGAGAAGGGACTGCTGGGTGGAGCCTACCTCCTCTCCTTAGCATGCAGCTAGACAATCCCCAACCAGTAAGATTTGTTCCCTGGTCAAGACACAAGCTAGTGAACAGTTCTGCTATAGTTTTAGCTTTTTTATTATTTTTCTGTTAGATATGGAATACCACCATTAGGCGGATTACCATCAATGACAATTCCCATCACCCAAATGTGGATAGCTCAGTTTACCAGGTGCTTTTGTGGACCTAAGCCGTGGGGGGAAAATCTTGGCTGCAAGTTCTTTCCCCAGGAGTTGCCCACTGAGGCTTCTTCTTGATATATGGTAATCTGAAGACAGAAGACCTGCTGAAAAAGGTGAGGACCCTTTGAGTGCAGAGGTCCCCATGTCCCATGCTTCCCCTCTGCACAGGGGTCTCATTTTGAGTTCCTATTACATACTCATGCACTCATTGGGTTTACCTGTATGTCTGGGGTGTTTGGAGCAAGTTTTTGTGGTAACTTAACCCTTTTGTTGCTGGTTAGCATGTTTTTGAGGGGCTTTGGGCACTTTCCCTACAGGGACCAGTGTTTGTTGGGTCTGCTGCTTAATTCTAGGGGGCTTTTGAGTGGTTTTACATTTTGGTATTCACCTCATTAACTTTATGTTCCGCACCTTTAAGACGCACGTTTACCGCATAGACACCATTGCTTCATTCACTTCTATAGGACTTTACAGTTTGGGACACATCTATGCAACCGTTTCACGGAGCGAGGTCAGAGATTACTCATTTTGTGGGTTTGCCCTTGCTCTGTAATCCAGTCAACGCTCGGGTACTCTGTCAGCGAAACTATGTTTCCTATGAGCACCCACTTTGCTTGCTCGTTTCAGATTGGCTCCCGTTGTGGCAGCCATTTTGTGTATTTGCAGATCGAGTATCCTATGCAGGGCTTGGACTCTCCTCCGCAGTTTAACCCTTCACCTACCAGATAAGTCTTATTTAGCATTTCTGGGGTGCATTTATTTATCATACACGCTGTTTTGTGTGTGTTTTTTATACTTTGACCACTTGACTCTGTGAGAACGTCTATTCCGTTACTCTGGGGCTAAACCTAAGACTAAGGATACTGGGGTGTCTGTGTCCCCCATTGCTCCTCATGCCACTCAGGGTTACCTAGAGAATACTCAGGTCATGTTGGCCCAGCATGTGCTGCTGCCCCTGAATCCCCTTGCAGGGGCCTCCAGCCATGCACTAGAGCAAGTATGGATGCAAGAGTTTAAGGCAACTACCAGGGACCTACAGTCCACCTTACGACTCCTTCCATCTACTTTACAGGGGGTTTTCCCACTTGTGGCAGACCCCCACCCCCATCAGATCTTCCCTGCCTAAACCGCCGGGTGTACCTGATGCATCTTACTCCTCTGAGGAGGAGTTGGTGGACTGTGATGATGACTGTTCAGCTGTTCCTTCATCTCAGTTTTTTGGGGACCCCTTTGAGACGGACCACATCCCCTCGGATGAGGGCCTGATCAGGGCTGTTTTCTTCACCCTGAACATTCCCTTGGTGCAGGAGGCATCTTCTGACCCACTAATGTTTTTCAGGAACCTGTTAGGCCCCATGCTTGCTTTCCACCTAATCCCACCCTTGACAGTTTGGTGTCAGAGGAGTGGAAATTTCCAGACAAGAAACCCTCTGTGTTTAGGAAGTTTGCTAAACATTACCAGTTTTCTGAAACGGCCCTCACGCAGTGAGTTCAACCCCCCCCCCCCCAAAGTGGATGCCCCAGTTTTCAGGCTAAGCCCACTGCCTTGCCGGTGGCTGACGCCTCTGCTTTCAAAGACTGGACTAATAAGAAGCTTGAGACTCTTCTCAAGGCTATTTCTGTGACAGCAGGCTCTGCCCTTCGCCCTACCTTTGCTGCTCTTTGGCTCAAGATCTTGTCTGCTGTCATGGCCTCCAAGAAGGCTCTCCTGTCTTTGCCTTTTCAGGGATCCTCCCAGTCACGGGAACCCCATGGCCCTTGGAGGGGTCTGGGGGCTAGCCCCCTCCCTATGTATCAGGGATTCCACGCATGGGAAAGCACCTTTCTCATCTTGCCAGTCCCCTCTCGGGTCTAAATCACCCTGTACTTGGGGGCACAGGGTGACTGGCAACACCCCTGCTAGTCTGCCCAGGCCAGACCCAACAGATCATCAGCCCGGAGGGCTGGAGGCATGTAACAAGCCATGGATCACTGCTCAGCAGCTTGGTTGGGGTTACATGAAAAAACAGCTCCTCCAAAGGACTAAATTCATGTTGCATGAGACGGCCAGCAGGACTATCCCGAAAGCCATCCGGCAGTGGAACGTAGGCCGGCTCCGGATTGGTCAAAGCCCTGGGTGCCATGTTTAATGGTCCATCATAGACTTAACATGGGGGAAGTAGGAGTCCCAGGGATTGGTCAGTCAGCCACCCGCCCATAGTGTCCGATAGGCTAAAGGCAGGTGAGACACCAGAGGCCAGGATTGGCCACATTATCCTCGGCCCTGGATTGCCTAGGGTTTGAAGTCGGCTGAATCAAATTGTGTAAAATATGCTTTGGCACAAAGGACACTGTTGTGAATGTGTATTCTGGCCCACTGTATCAAGCCCCAGCCCTTTGTTCTGATGTTTACCCACCGCCCCTCACTAGTGTCAGTTAATGCACTAATGTCTGGCCCTATTGCCCTATGTGCACACCTTCCCTTGTGTAGCTCTGGTGTCCCACACATTGTTCCCTGATCTCACTGTTCTGTATACAAGTCTGCTGGTTTGTGCAATAGAGTTCTAGGTTTTACCCTCCAAACTGGTCCTGTCTGGTTCTTGGAGGGGTTATGTTGAATGAATGATGGAGATTGGGATGTCGGTGCAGCAGAAGCAGAGAAGAGATGGTGGTACTGACCTCTAGTACCAGGACTCACGTCACACTCCCTGTTTGGGCCTGAGTGCAAGGTTCTCATCAAAGAGGCCACTGGAGGGAAGAGTACTCTCCTACCAGTGGTCCTGAGGAAGAAGGCACCTGTCAAAAGGAATGTGCTTTTTCTTCCCTTTCAGGCTGACTAGTGCCAAGCGACCCAGACGGTCCCTCAGGCTCTGCGCTCCTCATCCAAGCCTAAGCAGCAATAGAGATCAAAGTCCTCCATGAAGTCCAAGGCTTCCAAACCGCCTTCTGCATGACTCACCGAACCTGGGTTCCCACCTACAGGTAGGTGGCAGCCTACGCCACTACCTATCAGCTTGGCAGTCCTCTGTGGCGGACCCCTGGGTTTTACAAGTGGTGGCCTCGGGATACAGGATTCCCTTCACCTCTCTTCCTCCTCCCAGGACCTTTGTTTCTCGTTCTCCCTTGGGGGCAGAAAAGCACCGCCTTTTCGAGGAAGCTATACAGGCCCTTCGGGACAAGGCGGTCCTGGAGCCAGTTCCTCCTCAGGAGAGGGGCTTGGTATTCTACTCCAAACTCTTTGTGGTTTTGAAGAAGGACGACGGCTGTTGTCCCATTTTGGATCTGAAGGATCTCAACTCCTTTGTGGTCAGGTCGCAATACCGCCAGGAGTCTCTGCTCACAGTGATAGCGGCCATGTCTCCTAGGGAATTTCTGGCCTCTCTGAATCTTCAAAATGCCAATATGCACATCACCATTCATCCAGAGAGTCAGCAGTATCTCCGCTTTGCCTGAGACCGAGGGCATTTCCAGTTTTCTCTCCTCCCCTTTGGATTGACCATGGCTCCTCAAGTCTTCAGAGTCCTGGAAGCATTGATCTCTGTCCTACATCTTAAATGGCATCAGGGTCACTCCATACATGGACAACCTTCTGAAGGCCTCATCTCTGGAACGCCTTCACCGGCAGGTGCAGGACTGCATTCATGCTCTCTCCCATCACGGGTGGATCAACTTGGACAAGTCAGACCTTGTTCCTTCCCAGAGGATGGTCTTTCTGGGCCTCCTCTTCGACACTCAGAGGGGGATGGTGTTTCTCACGGATGAAGTGGCTCATCAGATAGCACTGAAGGTCCAAGCTATCCTGTCTCAGGATCCAGTTCCAGCCAAGAAATTGTCATCCTTGTTGGGGAATGTTCATTTCCACCATAAAAGCAGTCCCATTTGCCATGGTTCACACCAGGGAACTTCAGAGGTTTCTAATCCTGGTATGCAGGGGACGTCCAGATCTCCTGGAACAATCCATATCTCTCCCTCTTCAAGTGGAGCAGAGCCTCTTGTGGTGGCTCGACCAGAACAATCTCCTGAAAGACAGACCCTTCCTGGTGTCCTTCTGGACCACAGTGATGACAGATGCCAGCCTCTCCGGATGGGGAGCAGTGCTGGGGCACTTGAGTGTTCAGTGCAAGTGGTCTCAGGAGGAATCTCTCCTTCCCATCAATGTCTTGGAGCTTCGGGCGATATTTCATGCCCTGCATCACTGGACACAACTGGAGGATTGCCCAGTCAGGGTACGGTTGGACAATCTCACACTGGTAGTCTACATCCACAAGCAAGGTGGCACAAGAAGTCTTGCAGCTTGGCTAGAGGTCAAGGCTATTTTGTCATGAGCAGAGAAGCATGTCCCTGCCATTTCCGCAACTCATATTCCTGGCTTAGACAACGTTCTGGCTGACTTCCTCAGTTGGCACACTGTGGACAGCGGAGAGTGGGAGTTACATACAGAGATGTTCAACCTCATCATCCAGCAGTGGGTTCTTCCTTGCATAAACCTGATGGCAACCAGGCACAACAGGAAGGTGCCAATGTTCTGCTCTCACTGGGTGGATCCCCTGGCTCTGGCTGCCTTGTCGATCCTGTGGACATTTCCTCTGGCATACATCTTTCCTCCTGTTCCCCTGTTGAACGGAGCACTTCGGAGGCTGAGACTGGAGCACTGCCCAGTCATTCTGATTGCTCTGTACTGGCCCCAACAGACTGTTTCTGGAGCTTCTGGATCTCTCAACAGAACCTCTTCGACTCCCCATCCCCCCCCCCAGTTATCATAATGTAAACACTTGACCACATCCAAGAGATTAAGTTCCTGTCTATTAGTTGAAGCTGGAAAGAGAAGGAAGAACAGAACCACCATAGGAAGGAACCCTATGGGAGTCCACAGAGCCACTCTATTAGAATGGAAAACCAGAAAGGAAAGCATACAAGATACAGCCTAAAGTTCAACCACCAGTTGAACAGATACAATACTCAAGACATCCTTTCTGCTGACTATCAAGAAACAGAAGACATACTGAAAAGGGCCCTTTTGAAGCACTCCCACAACCAGGTTTAAAGGGATAGTAATACTTAATATGGGAAAAAATTATATGGTGTAGGGTTTCTCTCTCTGAGAGAAAGAAAGATACTCCCATAGATGAAAGGTGTTTTATTCAAAAGTTATTACAGGCTCAAACTTATTTTTTGGGAACAATATAACAGTCGCCTGAAATTGTACAGTGGTGCTGTTGGTACACCACCATATGGACAGATTTGGTCAGATGCCCATAAATCTCCATAGGATGGTGTAACAGTGCCACTGGACAATTTCAGGAAACTTATACGGCATGCAAAAAAATTAAAGTTTGAGCTGTAATAACTTTTGAGTAAAACACCTTTAAGCAATGGGAGTACCTCTTTTGCTCAGGGAGAAAAGCCCTGAATTTGTTTTATATTTTTATTAAGTATTACTATCCTTTTAAGTCCAACAGATGAGTGTGATCCCAAGAGAATGGGTAGACATGAACCAACCCTTGCACAAGTGTCTCCACATCAGGTAATAAGGCAATAGGCTTTTGGAAAAGGACTTCACACCACTTACAGAAAGAGACGCTATACCCTGAGGTATGCCTTGAATTAAACTGGCTTTCGATTCTGCGGCATATTCACAATGAAAGCCCCTTCTTCAGGAGACCAGGCTCAACAATCAGGCAGTTAAAGCAAACTTCACCTGTGAATAACACAGTGGACCCATAGTCAAGAGCTCTGGGCACAGAGGGTGCGAAAACTACTGCCACAGATAGATCAAGACGACCTGAAAACCAGGCCAGAAGGGGACAAAAGAGGGTAATCTAAATGACGTGAGCCTGCTTCAATCTGATTTTCCTCTGTGCTCTTGGAATCAAGGGAAATGGAGGAAAAATATACACCAGGGTAAAATACTATGGGAAGACCATCATGGCCACAATGAAAGCTTAAGGATCCCAGGACCTGGCAGATAATTGAGGAACCTTGTATTTGAACTAAGTGGCCATTAGGTCTACCTTTATAACTCACTTATGTGGTCCTCTAAAGTCAAAAATGTTACAATTTAGCTCCCAGTTGCCAGAATCCAAGCATTGGCGACTGCTCCTTTGTCTGCTCCTAAAATATGAATGGCAGAGAGCCAGCACATAGGCATCTGCCCACATGAGGATCAACCGAACCTCAGACCATGAGGATGCACTTCTGGTCCTTCCCACGCAGTAGTTGTAGGCCACCTCTGTGTCCTTGTCAGAGTGGATCCACACTGAGGAGCCCTGAAGGGACTGAGACCAATGCCTCAGGACTAGGCAAACAGCCCAAAGCTCCAGGACACGGATTAACAGAAAGACTCTCTGCCATTGTCCAGAAACCCTAAGCTGTCCGATGACTCAGAATGGCACCCCAGCCTGACAGACTGGCATCCATTATGATTATGACCCAATGTGGGATAACCAGTTGCCGCATCAGTCATAAAAGTAAAAAAATGAATATAAAATTATATTTTTTTCTTGTTTCCATAAAATTATATAAAATACACAAAGGTACCTAAAAGGTATAGAGTGCCAAATTTGGCAAGGTACCCCAGATAATGGAAGTGCGTCTCCCAGACAGACAGGGACATGCTAACAGGACCTTTGCGCTCTGCAAGAAGGCTTGCCCGCTTCAGTCTCCTATGTACCATACAAATATCTGCTTAGGTCTGTTAAGAACTGAGTGGAGATGGCAATATCCCTTAAGAGAACCAGGTCCCTTAAGTCTGTGCTCTGGTTAGAACAGAAAACGGAAGCCAGAAATAGGAGCCCACCTAATTACACAGCCCCATCCTTGAAAAAAGTACATAAAAAATATAGAAAGCAAAGTATGTGAATATTTGCCCTGATAGTTCCTTTGAATGCCAATTAATGAAGCACTGAGAGAGCTTTTCAAGGCAATTGCCCTGCTGGAGAATACTTTACCCCCATGGAGAAAGCAATTTTTAGTACTGCCACATTCTGCAATGTGTCCCCCAAAATTACTTCAGCTTTCTTTTGAAAATATGGCCTATTTATAGAATCCAAAGCATATCAGCAGTGGATATCAAACTCTTAACCCTCTGAGTGCCAGAGGGGTACACAACGCATTGCTTTGCAATGCGTTGCGTACTGCTCTGGCACTCAAAGGGTTAAGTTTGGATGATATGTGCTAGATTGCCAACAGCAAATCTAGCAGAATAAACAATTCAACCAATTGTAAGCTTTTGATTACAATTTCAGAACCTATTCATGCTTCAAGTCTCATGCTACTTTTAAACAAGTATCTTAAATCCACAAGATCATGGGGTGGAAGGAAATATTTTTTGTACAGCTTGCATGACAGAACAAAGTTATAAAGGAAGTGAACAACGGATATTGGATTTTAAAGGGATAGTAACCTTTTATTTTGATTGAACTTCATATGTAATGTCAAATTGCCTAAAATTACTACTTTTGTGAACTTTTCCTGACTGTAAACCCCAGTGTTTCTGCTCAGTGAAGCAATGTAACAGTGCTCTACTTTCATAACACATAACAAAAAGACTCTGCACCCAGACTCAGGGAGCTCCCAGTTTATCGTGAAGATGATAAAAAATAAATAAGTATAGGCAATTTGGTTTTTACACACTAAGCACTTCCAGAATATCTAAAGTCAAAATAAAAGTTAATATCCCTTTAACAGCAATTTCTAAAATGATGCATAAACCTTAATAGGGATTTCTGCCAATGTTATAGAGGCAATATGCAACAAAACACTGTCAGACTCCATATTAGGAGTACAGTAGGTGTGGTCAACTTCCATCTCTGCAGCTGGTGTTGGACTTCAACTCTCACCATCACCAGCCAGATGAGTATGGTGGGAATTTGAGTGCAATAGCAGGTGTAAGGGATGCAGGTTAAACAAGCCTGTATATTATAGTGACATCCCTCATTTACAGGGCTTAGAGCGGGGGTTGTTAATTGCAGAGCCTCCAGCTGCTAGGACTAAAAAATCCCAGATGATGGGAGTTTTAGTTCTCAATAGCTGGAGGTCCAGCAATTGACCACTCCTGGTTCAGTGATATATTTGGACAGGGAAAGTGAAGAACATGGCTTACCCTCTCAAAGTACTGTTTCCCGCAGAAGACCTGGTGGTCCTTTTTGTAATGCAGGAACTGCCAGATAAATCTGACTTGGGGCACTGCAGCCGGGATTGCAGAATTACTCTGAAATGAGTAGGAAATAGGGTGTAATAGGGTGGCCTGTATTAAACAGATGTCTGCTGTCTAAAGCGCAGACACTTGAACATGCAGAAGGAGTGCCTAACAGTAAGAGAGGGCCCTATTCAGGAAGCTAAAATGGTGAGACAAACCAACTGCAATATAGGGGATAAGTGAAAATTCTCAAATATAAATGGTGCTTTTAACCTCATGAACATTAGTGTTCCCAGTGTTTTGCAAAGCAATAACTAGCATTCAGTGTGTTAAAAGCCCCCTTTCAAATCGATGGTAATGATACATTTTATTTGACCAATATTGTGCAGGTGGTTTGCACTCAAATTGTACCTCTTTAGCTGAATATGACCAATAGTTTTACCTGGCAGCAGCAGAGGACCTCTGGCTCCAAGCTCTTTGGGAGCTGGAGAGGTGAGCAGACCAATGAGTCTAAACCCAGTCAATCAAAAGGTTTAAGAATAAAGAACTAAAAGGCCCTATTCAAATATGACATATTATAATATAATATAATATAATATAATATATGACATATTATAATATAATATAATATATGACATATTATAATATAATATAATATATGACATATTATAATATAATATAATATGACATATTATAATATGACATATTATAATATAATATGACATATTGTAATATAATATGACATATTATAATATAATATGACATATTGTAATATAATATGACATATTGTAATATAATATGACATATTATAATATAATATGACATATTATAATATAATATGACATATTATAATATAATATGACATATTATAATATAATATGACATATTATAATATAATATGACATAATATAAATATATATATATATATATATATATATATATATATATATATATATATATATATTACAAAGTCTGACAATACACCTTTATATTAAAGAGATAGTAATCAAAAAAAGTGTTAACTATATGGTAGATACAAATAAGTGTAAGTACTCTTTTAATTGTATCGCTCAAACCGTTATGGTTTGAGAGAAATAGGAAAATAAAGTTCTCAGCTCCCTCCCCTTTCTGCTTGATGAGCTGTAAAGCTGTCAGAAGCAGATTCTGGTTCCTGGATCAGACGGCGGCTCTTCAGCAGAGCCGACAAAGCGATACCTCAAAATAAATACTTAATTGGAGCAGTGTACATGTGCCTGGTTTGCAAGCACACATTGTAGACCATTCCAATGAAGTATTTATCTTTAGATATCGTTATATCGGCTCTGCTAAAGAGCAACATCTGGTCAAGTGACCAGAATCTGCTTCTGACAGCTTTACAGCTCGTAAAGCAGAAAGGGGAGGGAGCGGAGAACTTTATTTTCATATATCTGTCAAATCATAACAGTTTGAGATATACGAATAAGTGCAAGTACTCTCTTAATTGTATCTACCATATGGTTAAAACTTTGTTTCTGACATTACTATAAACCAGTCTTCAAAAGTCTGTAAAACACACAAGTGCATCAATTCTTCATTAAACAAAGAGCATGAATGCCAACCGATGTTCTAATAGTGGTGCCTTAAATACTGGGGCATCGGGGGGTGTGGAATATATTGGACTACATGGTCAATAATCTTTTAGTCTGTTTCTCAAAAAAAGAAAACAGATGGGGACGCTTCCAATAGTGTCATATTGAAAGGACAGCATCATAGGAGTAAAAATACACAAATATACTCACATTTCAGAGTGGTCAGCAAAGTGGAAACCAGACATGGAGATCTCTCACCATCTCCACTAGGTGGTTCATGATCAGCTGCTACACTTACTCAAACACAGAAAGAATACACAAACGTATAATCTCCAAAATAGTTTAATTACAAAATAGACTCCATATTTATAACACATATGTTGAAAGAAGCTGAATAAAAGCGTGCGTGTTTCACAGCCAACACTGCTTTTTCAAGGTCACTAGTTCAATATGTATATACCATTCGGCCCTCCATCAACTGCAATATAAATACATACACTCACAAATGATTGGCTGGAATAGTTGTAGGCTCACCATGGATAGCGTGCAACCTGCTCCCACGTATGTGCCTTGTCTGTAGAGCTATCCTCCAATGGAATAATTCACAGAGACAAGCCTCCAGACTAAGTATGCACATGCACGAATGCGCTACATAGGAACAAAACTAGAATGGGAAAGAGACCACAGCTCTCCATAGTGGATATCGTTCAAGCCACCAGATCAATAAAATCACTGAATCCAATGGATCAAAGCAAACACTAACAGAGGGGCAATCAGTATACACAAATCCTAAGTGGATGCACTTTGGGAGATGTATATTAATCAGTATCAAACAGATATATCCTCCGAAAAACTAAACACACATTATTCTACATATAATTCATAGTTCAGTTCCAATTGGGGGGGGGGCCCCATCATGCCCCCGCCCCAAAAACAAAACAAAAACCACTATACACATTTGAATATACTAATAAAATGACCTATTCCTAATAATGTATCTAAATATATACCCACTATGTGAACAAAACTAGCACCAATATTTATATAATACCCCAATGTGAAATAGGTGTTTCTATGCATTCATTTAATAAAATAAATAATGTAGGCAGACGTATATTATTTATATTGTTATATGTTTAGTTGGTATTTTGGTCAACTGCTTTCATGAGATCTGTCTTGTATGTTCGTTGTTATAGAACATTGGGTGCCTTTGACACAATCTGCATGGTCTCCACATTGCATTATTCTCTTTTTTGGAGGGTTTGGTGGATTGTGTTGAAGATACCCATGTTTATGTGTTTAAAGTGCATCCACTTAGGATGTGTGTATACAGATTGCCTCTCTGTTAGTGTTCGCTTAAATGATATCCACTATGGAGAGAAGTGGTCTTTTTTCCCATTATGGTTGTGTTTGTGGTTATGTAGCACACCTGCTCATATGCACGCTTAGTCTGGGGACTTGTCTCCGTGAATTATTCCATTGGAGGAGAGATCTCCAGATGTGGCGTTTATGTAGGAGGAGGTTGATCCCTATCCATGGAGAGTTAATGTGCGAGCTTCCAACTATTCCAGACAATTTGCTATTTGTATTTATTTATACAGCCTTTGATGGAGGGCCGAACAGTTTATACATACTGTATTAGTGGCCTTGAAAAAGCGTTGGCAGCGAAATGCGTAGCCCATTTTTTATTAGTTTTCTTTCAATATATGTTGTACATTTTATATTAAACTATTTTGCAGATTAAAAAGTGTTAGTAATGTCTAAAAAAAACTTTTTTGCATTTAGAAGAGCTTTAAAAGCTGATCTAAATGCAAAAAACCATATCTCTCATATGGTTTAAGAGATACGAGTGTTTAAAGTTTGATTTTTCCTACTGACAGCTATAAAGCTGTCAGCAGGAGATCAGTGTCGGTCGACATGGAGGCGCTTGAGAAGTGCCGAGATCTCCTTACTTACACGGAATCCCTTCATTGGAATGCTCTAAAACGTGTGTCTGAACACTATATATGAGGTTCACTCGGTTTTTTTTTTTTTTAGACATTACTAACACTTTAAACGTGTGTGGATGTCTTCTGTGTTTGAGTAAATGTAGCAGCTGATCGTGGAGACGTGAGAGTTCTCCATATGTCCGATTGTCAGCTTTGGTTATCCACTCTGAAATGTGAGTATATTGGTGTATTTCTACTCATGCGATACTTTCCTTTCAATATTAGACTCCTGGGCGTTCCCCCATCTATTTTCTTTTTTGGGATATGTCGTGTCACATGGAGTGTGATTAGAGGAGGAGCAGCCAGATATATGGAGTCATATGAACACCATCCCATGTCTGGGTCAGGAAATTTACCCAGTCTGCCTTAAAGCTGTCCTTCATATAAGTGATTGACAGCCTATGAGCTTTGTGAGTACCCACGTGTGGGGTGTTTAAGTGGTGGTATGTGGTTCTTTATTTGACTGCACCAGGGCACTCCCTTGTGCCATAATATAGTCTGTTTGCTTTTTATGTATGTCAGCACCACACACATTTGGTTGTGTCAGCAATACATATTGGGGATTACACAGAAAGGCATCATTTGCAGAGAGTGGTTTATTTGTAAACAGTTTTTTATGCATTATTTTTTGTATTAGTAGTTCATGCTGCATATACAAGATGGTCTTATTTAATACTGATTTTAACAAACATTTCAAACAGTTTGGCATCTACTTATGTGTAAATTAATTTCCACTGTGATAAGAGGGTTTGTGGGACTACTTAGAGGTGTCAGAAGTTAAATTATTTCCAAAAACAGTGCTTACAACTGCTAAAACTACAGGCATAATAAAAAAGTTCTAGTAATCTGTTACAAAAATATACATTGTAGGAGTTTCCTGCAGAGTAAAAACTAATTACAACAAGTTACAACTTAATTTTGATTCATTTGTGTTTTCTCTTTAACCAAAAGTATTTAAAAAGTGACCATACATACATACACACACTTTAAGTAAAAATATTACTATTGGAGGAGGAAGAGATATAGCATTTTATTCTGGAAAAAAATTATATATAGCAGTGTGTTGTAATCTCAGGGAACTAGAACTTATCTGGCATTACAAAGAGTGCAAAAACACACACCATCTATAAAAGGTAATCTACACATTCATTAAAAACCCAATTTTAAGACTAGATTTTAGGGATTTAATATAGAATAACTGATTTGCTTTAAACATACAAGCTGGTAATATACAATATTTAAAATGTTCTAACCCAATTTAAGTTTTAGGTGTGTCTCTTTAATAACTACATACTTTACTCTTACAGTCCATGTGGAACACAGGGATCATGGGATAATGTACCCTCCAGCCAGGAGGGTTCATGAACCAGACACTCCATCCTTATTTCACTTTATCCCCACCAGTAATGTTCAGTTTTAACAAAGATCAAAGACTGAAAAAACAAGGCAGGAAGAAGGGTTACCTGAACCAAAGAACTAAAAAGTACCCCACCTGCCTGGAACTCAAACAACTAGTTTTTCTCTGGGAAGGTAGTCCTTTGTTCCACATTGACCAAGAAAAAGTATTGATCAGCAAGTACGTTTATTTATAATAAAAAAAAAAAAAAAAAAAAACACCCACACACAAAATTTTCTTTGTTGGCCCATGTGGAACAAAGGAACCATCTAGATATACCAAAGTTATCCCCATATTTCCAGGGAGGAAAGGAGAAGCCTCAAATCAAAGACCACTTCCAACAGAAACAAACTGAAATCTGAACCTCATATGTTAGACACTTACCAAACCAAGTAACAGGAAAGCAAACCAGTTACTGGAAGACTGCAAAATAAATAAAAAAGGAAGGAGAATACCTATAAGGGAACAACAGACTGCAGGAACTTCTGACCAAAACTCAGTTCAGCCAAAGGAAGTGTATTATAGTATTTAACAAATGTGTGAAGGGATGATCATGTAGCTGCCTTGCACAGCTGTTCTACAGAGGCCTAGTTCTTGTAGACCGAGGAGGCAGCCAGCAAACTGGCGGAATGAGCTATGACCGTAAAGGGCACAGGCTTCTTCCTAAGGACATACACCTGGCGGATGGCCACCTTAATCCTGGAAGCAGATTGGTCCGCACTAGCATTCTCAGGAATGACAAAAAGCCAGCTGCTTGTGATGAATGTAGTACTTAAAATATCTAACCCAAAAAAAAAAAAAAAAAAAAAAAAAAAAGCTCCTGCTTCTGTCAGATGGAGCAGGACAAAGAAGCGAGAACAATTTCCTGGTTAATGTCAAACTCTGAAATAACCTAAGGTAGAACCTCTGCAGGCATTCCCAAGACCACCTTATCAGAATTGTAGATCGGCAAGGGAGGTTTGCAGCACAAAACCTGTAGTTCGGCAACTCGCCACACAGACAATCGCCAAAAGAAAGGCGGTCTTTGGAGTCAAGAATTAAAGGTCAACAGAAGACAGAGGTTAGAAGGATGCCTTTTGAATCACACCCAGGAACAAGTTTAGATTCCAAGGATTAGTGAGGTCCCGAAAGATACAGCAGGCAAGAAGCACCCTCTGCACAAAGGTCTTCAAATCTGACAATAAAGCAACACATTTAGAAAAGCAAATAGAATAGCAATCTGGACCTTGATAAGACCAAGCCTTTTCTAACGATCATAATGAGGAAAGCATAAGACAACTGGAAGATGAAATGGGTGTGGCCACAACCCCTGGTTGTCACACAAATTGTAGAACAAGGATCATATACTACAATAGATGTTGGATGAATCCAGCTTGCAAGCTATCATAGTGGAGATAACAAAATCAGAGAAATCCTTCAGGATCCTAGCTTCAAGAGCCAAGCAATCAAAGTCAACTTCTCTGAAAACATGACCTAGCCTTCCTTATAATCCAACCCTTAAGCAGTGCCTGCTGCTTGCAGGATCTGGCTTCCCAAGTCTACTGCGGAGTTAGCCTGAGATTGGACTGAGGACACACCTGGCATATAATCAGTGAGACTGATAGTTAAACAACACTAACGCCTGCAACACCCATCCTTTGTCTAATCAGTGAATGCAGCTGATCTGCAACTCCAGTCACTGGATGCAGTGAGGAAACAGCTTACCCTTCATCTTGGGATATAGGAGCACCATTGTTTAATTCTGACTGACATTTAACCCTTCCATTGCATCTCATCTGTATAATACTCACCATATTTATCAAAACTGGTTGTAACTGAACTACAAATCACATTTTGTGGCTCATCTACACATCTGACGTACACTGCAAATCACAGGACCCTCACACTACCAACCAGTTCAACATAAAGCATCACCACAGAATGAATCTGCTAATTTTCTTATTGTTTTTGCCACCACACCTGTGGAAAATATTAGTCTTTTTGTTCTCCCACCAGCTCAGTTTCTCTCTCTTCTATATTGCCCAATGATTTGTTCACATTAGTGATTTTGTTACCTGCACTATCTAAATCAACCAAGAAACAACCCAGAACTTTACACAAATCCTCCTATCACCTGCTATCTCTGTCTGCAACTCTCTTTCTGGCTTCAGTAGATCTCTCACAACCCTGGTCACAGGGTGTATGTGCAAGACTGCTGACTACCCATTCTTCAAGCTGGCAGACCCCAGCAATCTACTGACCATTCCGTTCTCTGCCTCCCTCCATCCCCTTCTGGTGTGCATTATGGAACGCTCACTCTCCATGTAACAAACTACACACAGCTCACCTGGATGGCAGGGGCATAGGACAACTTCTCTCTCAGATCTGCTGCTACAGGCCTCTGCCTCTTCCACCATCAGTCATCTTCACCTCCTCGGACTTTCATGCAGTCCACTATTCTCCCCAATTCCTCTCCAGGTAGCTGAGATTTATCACCTACCAATCAACACTTCAACCTGCCACTCCGACTTTGAAACTTGGCTGTCTTTTTGTCCTCACTCTCCTACATTGCCCCTTGGCAACTTCAGCTTACACAATCATTCGTCCTCATCCAGTGCTTCCTGCTTTTTTTCCTCTGACCATATACTATGCCCTTCAATGTTGAACTGCTGCGAGCATTCACAGAGAAGGGCACTATCTGGAGCTAGTGTTCACCAAAATTGTTCAGCTTCGAACTTCTCAATTCCCTCATTTCCTCTCTCTGATCACCATCTTATATCCTTCACACATCTTCCCCTGCCCCCCCCCTTAAAACACCTTCACCTACAACCTAAACTATATCAATCTAGCAGACCTAGCTTCCACTGTGCACAATTCCCTCTCTGATATTATCTACTACAAACCTAGATTAAGAGCTACATCAATGCAGTCAATGGATAATCCCCTGACAAAGACAATTGTTGGTAACACACGTTAGGTTGGATGGCTTGCAGGGGGGAGATCTGTGTTTCTGCCAACTCCCTCTGTCCATTTCCTCTGTTCCCATTTACACATCTCTGAAAAGTATACTATATTATTCGTTGACTGCGTTGATGTAGCACACCTTTTACATGACCTTTGTTTAGTTACTTTCTTGCACTTTATTGGATTATACAGTTTATTCCACTGTATACTTTTTCACTTTTATATTTACCAGTGGGAGGTTTGATTTGTATGTGTCACCGGTATAATTATATATTGTATTTTGAACCATTTAAAAGATAACATACTTTTGCTGGTTTCCCAATTTCTTTACTAGTTCATAAAAGTATCCCCAGTATGTTTATTATTTTTATTTGTTTTTACATTGTGTCAGATTATATATTATTCGTAATAAAGATAGTTTTTTTGTATTGTATTATCTTGGGTTGAGTGCCTCATTTAGGAGTTTTGTTTTACTTTCACCCCACTGTATCAGATAATTTTGTGCCATCAGTGGACCCAGGGTCCCCCCAGCCCATAAGGCTGGCTTTTGTGGTGACAAATGGATGTATCAGTGTTATATGGGACAGTTGAAGCCATCAGCAAAAATAGTTTTGTCCTCAGAGAATTATATGGGATGAGAGAGTTTAGAGTTAACTTCCTTGTGCGAAATGGAGCTCAGTGGACACTAGGTGGCCTAGCTCTCCTGTACTCCCACACAGTTCCTGATAGCCAGTAAATTGCTTGATTCACCTGAAGAGCAAGAGAATGGATCTTGTCCTCTGGCAGAAACACCTGTCCTTCAAGGGTATTGAATCTCATTCCAAAGAAATGCAGCTAAGGCTGTAGGTCCAAAAATGGACTACCCCTGTACAGAGGTGAGAAATCTTAGTGCAGTGACGAGCAACTCGATCCACCAAGAAGCCCACATTTAGTCTTCCAGACTACCTAAAGGCCTCACATTAAGGTTAAAAAAATTCTAGCTACACCCCTTGGATGCTAGAGAGATCTCTAACATTTCTAGCATCCAATGAGTGAAACTGGAACAGTAAGAGTAAATTGAGGTATTCTCTTTCACAAAATAAAGACAATGCAATGCTTTTTTGGGTGAGAAGGTTTTTTTTTAGTGTGGGAGTGGGAAATTATTTCCTCCTTCCATTGTACCAGAGAAGAGACTGGGGGCCACAGAAGCCTCATGTCCTAGGGCTTCCAGTTGCCCACCATTGTCTTAATGCATAGGATCTATGGCTTCATCTAGGAGTGGGTTCTATCACTGGAGTCAATTCAACTTAGTGGATCATAAGACTTACCGGGATGCCTATTACTGGCAGTGCATTCTGGTATCAACATACAGTTGTGTTTTAAACAGATCCAATACAAATCCTAAGTCTAAGTAGAGAACATTCGGTACTCTGGCTGTTAGGGACTACAGCTTCCATCATCCCAGCCAGCCACTAGCTATGTTAAGAGTGGAAGACCCAACAGCTGGATTGACAAATGTTGCCTATACATTAATGTATACAGTCAACTGGTTCTTTATACAATAAACTGGATGCAGCACAATGAAGAGTTAAAAAAAACCAAAAAAACAGTGTAACCCTATAAGGACCAGAGGGGTGTGCAAGCCATTGCTTCTCAATGTGAAGCTCACCCCTCAGATCCTTAAAGAGATAGTAATACTTTGTAAAAAAAAAAATAAAAAAAAAAAATCTACAATTGTAGATATTAATAATACAATAAGCTACTTCCCATGTCTCAAAATGTCATAGTTTTTGTATTTGTAGCGTTTAAACTTCCCCCTCCCTCCCCTCATACATCAGCACTCTAGCTGAGAGTTGCAGAATCCAATCATTTGACCAGACGGAGGCTCTTCAGCAGAGCCGAAATCATAACATTAATGGAGAACTACTTCATTCGAACGGTCTACAAAGTGGTTGGTTTTTCTAGCAAAAATCACATGCATCTCTGTGGACATGAAATCATTAGTAATGAGAGATCCATTTCTGGGAATGAACCTAGGAAGCACAGATTCTGTGCATTTATTGCAATACAGCATCAGTCCCCTGCAGCTAGGTGGCTCTTTTTAGTAGCAAGGTTGCTGGCTGTTAGGTGTCAGACTGGGCCTGTCTGCTTTAGGACCTCAGTAGGAAGTGTTCAATACATTCAACACTAGAAGCAATAAAATGGCTAATTTTAACCCTTTTGGGACCATGGATATGCCAGGACCGTCACGACAGTGCATTAACCCGTTAAGGACCAGGACCATCATGGGTTGTTATAATCTTAAGGACCCATGATGTGGTCCTTAAAGGGATAGTAATACCTAAAATGTAAAAAAAAAATATGTTGTAGGGTTTATCCCCCTGAGTAAAACAAGAGTACTCCCACTGCTGAAAGATGTTTCATTCAAAAGTTATTAATTTTCAAAGTTGAATTTTTTAGGTGCAATATCACAGTGGCCTGAAATTGTACAGTGGCGCTGTTGCTACACGATCCTATGGACAGCTCTGGTCTCAGGACCATAAATCTCCATAGGATGGTGTAGCAACAGCGCCACTGTACAATTTCAGGCCACTGTGATATTGCACCTAAAAAATTCAACTTTGAAAATTAATAACTTTTGAATGAAACATCTTTCAGCAGTGGGAGTACTCTTGTTTTACTCAGGGGGATAAACCCTACAACATATTTTTTTTTACATTTTAGGTATTACTATCCCTTTAAGTGACTGCCACGTGCTTGCATGTCCAGTCCTTAAGGGGTTAAGGACCGGTGCCGGTCCTGGCACATCAAAGGCAATGGAACAACAGGGCTACATATCTTGCTTATTATAGTTTCAAATTCACCCAGATGCTACTTTTTCCCCAGGTGTGTGTGTCAGCTAAAGTGGCACTCAAATACAAGTGTCTGTCTTTGGAAAACTTCAATGTTCATACGGGGACAATGTAAGGGGCAGTGATATTTCACAAAAAAAAACCGCAGTTCCAATTAATCTTCATAGTATTTGGGCCATGGAGAGTGTTATTCCAATACTGTCAGAGTTGTAGTTAAAGAGCAATGGAATTAAGAAGTATCCCCCTCCCACCCCTTTTACTGATGTAACACTGTCACCTCAGAACAGCAAGACTGTCCAGATGGATCACAGAGAGGGACAATCTTCAGTGAGCATAAAGGAAAAACCAGGAAAACCTGTCAAGGGATGCAGAGTTTTCCTTGTGCTCACAATAAGATTGTCCCTTTCTGTGATCTGTCTGGTCAAGGGACCAGATTCCAACTCTGAGGGGAGGTGGCTTACACTAGGTAAATGTGGCAGGAGAGGGATAATTTATCAATTATTCCTGAACTACAACGCTCACAGTAATGAAATAACACTCTCCATGGCCTATTTTTAAATACTATAAATAAATCAGAATACTGCATGAACTTCTATACAATTATGTATGCTTCTGAAATCAGTGACCATAGGGACAGCTGGATTTTGTTTTTACTACAGATATACTATTTCACCAGCACATCTGCTCTGCAGGTAGCCAAGTTTGGATATGTCCACTACACCACAGGAGGATCAGTGTGAATTTAACCACTTGTATGTTAGAAATGTCTCCCAACATACTGAAAAGTTGTTCATTAAGAGTAGTTCTGGCTTAAAGGCTACATCAATTTGATCTTTCAATAAATAAAGATTTGATCAATCAATATTTATTATAAGAAGAAAACAAACAATCATTGGACATTTCCTTAAGAGTAAATTAAGGGTATACTCACTGCTAGAATTTAATTTATTCAGAAGTTACAACAGTTTGCTAAAAAGTGGTGGAGCTGTTACCATCACATTCTATGAAGGACTATAGTCAGTGGCTTCTCCCAAAGCATGTATAGGAGGCACTAAAAGTTTGAACTAAATTTTGACACTAAGACTCTCAGCAGTAGGAGTACGCTTACAATAAATGTTCTCTCATATTAAAAGTTAATCATGCCATTAAAATGACATCCTGAGATCATTCACTGTTATAAGAGCCCTTGAGGACCAGACATGGCTACTCCTGATATAGACGTACCAGGCAGCTGCACGAAGGACACCTACCAAGTTAAGGTCTTCTGTTAAATAAAGAGTCACTTACTCCTCTAGGTATAATTACACTTTAAATAGCACAATGTTGTGCAGATTTCAGTTTTTCAATATGTCTCCCTTTAAATGCACCAACTAATTTGACATAAACATCACAAAAACAATATATTAAAAATAAGACAAACGAAACACCACAGCATAAAGATCTAGGATTGTATGTGAGGAAAGTGTAGGACCTACTGGATGGGGCAGGAAAGGCAGGTGGTAGGTACAGAATCATGCACATGACTCACACGAGACATACACAAGCAGATTATAGAAACACAGACTGGGACACTTACACCGGCTTTGAGCCATGCTCTCCAAGGTTTACTATGTTCTTACACCATCTAGATAGAATAGCACGAAGGGCAGAGGGGAGCCACAAACAATCCACCAGGTGACAATGCCACACAATGTAGAAACCAGCATAGCTAGGACCCATCTAAAAAAAGGGGAAAAGGTGAACACAAAATGGAGACAGCAGCAGTAAGCGAATCAGAGTAGGCTCCAGGATCAGGGGTTGTCATGCACTACATATCATGCTCTTAGGGGTCATGCGGGAAGGGGATATTAAGGGGGAAAAAAAAATTAAGCAAAGCAAGACATTTTCTCAGGTGCATAAAACATCATATTTTAATCAAGTACACTGCCCAAAGCACAGACAGGAGTCAATATGATGGAACCCATTAGATATACAGTAAATGTGTTATAATACCAGGTTCTCAGTAAGTTAACCACACAAAAGTAGAAGAATGTCATGAGAGATTAATATAAAAAAAACATAACTTTACACAATTTTTTTTCTACTAGATTGTGCTCCATTAGCCAAACAACCTTAAGACAAAATTAATCATATCGTCTCTCATCTAACACTTTAGAAATAAATCACAAGAGACCGATTTATTACTTTTCTAAGAGATAATTAGCTGGTTGGACCTATGTACAGCAATACATTCTGCACTAATAAACCAGAACTGCATAGAGGCTTTCCAATGAGAGAAACACACAAGTAGACCATAATTTCACAGCACAACAATTATTAAAGTTAAGAACACACAGTTAATTAAGGCCAGCTTGTCTTTGGTTCTAATGTCATTCACAACACCTAGAAGTGGTTTGTAGGGGGGGATAAATGAGAAGATTTTTTTTATTCCATGTGAGGGTAAGTTCTCATTCTTCAGTTACATAATTTTTTCCCAAACAAAAGCACAGTGTATGCATAGCTTCACTTCTATGTGTAGAGGTCACCTCAAACCTAATAAAGTTTGGAGATTCAAAGAAACAGGGCATGACATCACTTACAGATACTAAGTTTCATAGAAACCAGGTAACTTTAGAAAGTGCAGACAGGAGGCAGGTTTCTATGGGCATATTATATTTGTCACAGCAGCACAGATATCTACTGTATTTATTTTTGTATCAGTTGCCTATACTTGCTCATCCCCATTTAGGTCTGTATTAAGCTCATGCCTCTTCACAGATGGATACCAGCTATATGGAGAAAACCCTTACAAATCATATTACATTATTGTGGGACTATTCACTACAAAAACCATACATATAATATATACCTATGTCAGGACTTAAAATTTGAAGTCCTTTGCTACTAGCCAGACCTGAAAAGTTACTCGCCACTGCAAGCCATAGCATACCCACCAGGGCTGAATTTCTACTCGCCAGGGCTAAATTTTCACTCGCCATTGGCGAGTGGAAATTTTGAGCCCTGCCTATATTTACTGAAGGACATTTCAATGGGAGTTCCTGTGTTAAACGAAAAGCCTCTTACTACCAGAGTATAAACACCCCGTCACCATTAACCTTGTTGGTGTCTGGGTGAGGCCTGCTAATCCCTCTGGGAGTCAATGTTCACAGAATAGTTCAAGGTCCTGTACTCAAAAGAAACCCGTGGAGAGATGCACTAAGGTTCAATGCAATGGTGAAGCAAGTCTGCCTTGTAGAGAAACATGAAACACTTCGCCATATGCACTATCTATACATACAAGTGGAGGGGGAAATATTTTGCCAATTAGCATATGAGGTTGGCATAGTGACGGCAATGTGTTGAGGAGGGCAAGTGGCGACAGACACGAGGCTGTGCACACCCTTCACCAAGAGCAGCTTCATCCCTCCCTTAACCCTTTGTGTGCCATAGGAATGTGTAATGCATTGCCCTGCAATTTGCTGCATACCCTATGGCACTTTAAAGGTTACAACATACATAGTCCCTTGCTCCTCTAAACTGCTGATTCAGGTAGACAAAGCACTGGCACAACAGTTATGTTTGTCTTGTGGAGTATGGCATAATCTTTTGTTCGCATGAATCTGATCAGCGGATTGTCTGCTGTGAACATGTAACAGTTGAGCTGCCATTAGCTGTTAAAGGGATGTAATACTTCGTTTTAACTTTATTTTATTTTGTAGGCATTAAAAAAACATGAAGTATGATATAAATCTTATCTCTGAAACCTTTATGGTTTAAGAGATATTCACAAACAAAGTATCCCCCCCTGTTCAACCAGATCAGAAGGGAGGTGCCCAGGTAGACTGCAGAGAGGGACAATCTTCAATTAAGATAAGGGAAAAAGCTGAAAAACTTGTCAAGGGGGGAAGGACTTTCATTGTTTTCATACAAAGAAAATTGTCCCCTTCTGTTATCTGTCTGGTCATACAACCTGATCCACATCTGAGAAGAGATGTCTTACACTAGGTAAAAGGGGCGGGGAGGGGAAACTTCGCTTGTGAATATCTCATAAACCATAAAGGTTTGAGACATAAGACTTATATCATTCTGCATGTTTTTTTAATGTCTACAAAATAAAATAAAGTTAAAACAAAGTATTACTATCCCTTTAAGCTAGGCATGAGACTGTGTATGTTATAAACCTTTGAGTGCAACTGGGTGCACAACACATTGCAGTGAAAAGATTATGGGTGGGCTGCTGTGATCTCTGCTCAAAAGTGAAGACACAGAAAACAAATGGTCCTGTTTGGCCGCACAGAAAGCTATGGGAAGATACCAAATTCTCCATCCTTGGGAAAGCAAAATCTTCATTATGCACTTCACAAAAGAGACAACCTACTGTGGATCTAATTTTCCCTTTTAATAGAATTTGTGTTCTCTAAATCTCTCAAATTTCTTTTTGTCCTTCCAACAAAATAGTCCCTAGAACTATTATAAACCTTAAGCTCAAAAGGTTTTATTGTAAAGCTAAGAGCATTATAAACATTAACAATATTGGATGGAGTCCGTGCATAACCAAGTCATCCCTGAGGCAGGCCTTACAGGCAATATCATCATTATCGGATCTGTAAAAAATATTAAATGATGACTGCAAACTACCCGCGACATATCCCCAAACAGACTTAATAGGAGGAATATATTAACAGCGCTAAGAGGGGCATCTACTCCCATCAAACGTGAGTGTTCCTGTTCACCAGTTTAGAGGATGGAGACAAGTGGCACACTATTGGACGTCTGCACATTGTTCTATTTTCATTTGCGCATTAGTTGGGAATAAAGGGTCCACACGTGAAGGGGCTGCAAGTGCAATATATGGGGCTAACTTTATATTATGGATAAATATATATTTTTGTATTTGCCTTGCCCTTTGTGTTTAAGTAAAAAAAAGGTGTCAGTAACGGAATCTTGACCAAAGCGGATGTGAAAGTTTTAGATAGGCACACGATTTCCTGGTACCATATTGGTGTATTCTCTAGTTATGCAAAAATGTGTCAAGAAAACCTGGTGTCCAAGATGCCAATATAATGGTCTACAGGGCAAGAAAAATTAAAGCAACACATTTAAACATGAAATAAAACTGAAAGGAGAACTTACGACAAAGGAGCTGCCCCGGATATTCTGGCCTGCCTCTTACATTTGAGCGCACGAAGCTTATCACCTTGGGTCACGTGGATGGCTTCATCCTCATCGTCACTGTACTGTATAAACAAGATTAAAACACGATTAACCAGTATATATTTGAGAAGTCATTTTATATTAGTTAATACACATGTTCAGCATTAATACTTAGGCCCTTAAGGACTCGTGACGTGCCAGGACCATCATGGATTTGAGGGCTCCCCATGCTGTTGCACGCTGTTCGGGGAGCCCTGAACAATATTTAAACAACAAAAACAAAACCCTTCGAGTGCCAGAGTGGTACGCAACGCATTACTTTAAGGAGGAGTCAAACAAAAGGTAGTAAGTTAAACTGTAAACTCACAAGCAGGGCTCTCTGATTCTTTGTTTTCTATGTTCCATTTGAACTGTTTTAGGGCTCTGGATATCTATTCTCTATTGTACAGCTTGTGGAACAGTTTGGCACTGTATAAATAAAGGATAATAATTACAATCCATAACATCCAGCTGTCTGTGCGTTTCACATCACCTTCATAGCAAATCAGGAAAACTTTTTTCCCCAAAAAAAGAATCCTGTTGCTTCAATTATCCTCACCTTCTTCAGAAGAACAGACTGAATCAATCTCCTGAATACTAGCTTCATCCTCCATCAGCATGAAAGGACCCACAGCTGAATAGTCCAAACCAGATTATAATCCAGACTGAAATGACAAAGCGATGAACAATCATCAGACCGCTGGAGGACAACAGACAGTTCTCCCTCGTCCAGAGGGACCATGACATGAGACAGAGGAGACTGATGTCTGGACCAGTTTCCTCATAGGAGGAAATTAAACTGGGCAAAGGGCAGAAACACCAGGTAACCCATCACCTTCGTGTACCACACCACTGCCAATGGCGATGGATTTTGCCTGTAACACATGAAGACAGCAGTGTATCTTGTCCTCAAGGAGAAATACCCTCCTTTCCAGATTATCAAAATGCATGACCATGACTAGAAAATAAAAGACCCCAGAAGGAATCAGAGGGTTTTTTTTTTTTGTTTTGTTTTTTTAAATAGCTCCCAACTGTGCTGTTCCAGAATGGAAACAACTCTGAATCTGGGTGAACAAGATTACTTCTGAAGGAGCCTTGAGTAAAAGGTCGTCTACGTAGGGAGAGACCCCATGTGTATGTATGTTAGATGCCAAGGCAACATTAACTGTGCAAAAAAAAAAAAGACACAAATCCAGGGCAAACAGATTAAACCTGAACTAGACTGCCCTGAAAAGCAAGACACAGGAATCACTGATGATGCAGATGAATGGTGATGTGTACTTTAGAGTCCTGCAAATCCAGGGAAGAAAAACTCTCCTGGACACAGAGCTATGATGGAGCCAGGAAAAATTGGCATCTTATTTGGGAAACAGAAAAAGAATTGAGTATAATTCAGTGAACAGATTCTTAAGAGGAACCAGGACCAACACCTGCTTTTATAGCAGGAAGGAAACGGTCTGGAAGTAGACTGCCCTGATTTGGATCCTAAAGCAGGGTGTCCCACAGACCAAGAGCTTAGGAACCCTGAATAGATGAGGGGATAGAGGCGACTGGACAGATAAGAGCCTTAACCCAAACAAGTTCATGTTCAGCAGATGAGGGCCGCACTGATGAAGTAGCACAATAGGGACATAAAGAACCAGAATACTCCCTAAAAAACCCAGTTTGGAATGATTAACAATGGGTTAAAAGGAGTCACAAGGACCCCAGAATGTTTTGCCATGGACTTGTCCATGTGCCCAGTGGGTTCTAACAAGGTCAGGTCCCCATAAACAAAGCAAAAACAGTTAAAATTAAAAAAGATAAATGAAAAGTACTTAAAAGTATGCAAAAGTACTTATCTGTGTGCAAGGTGTTAAACTGGAAAGCAGCAGGGAGAGACCAGCCTCTGTGCAGAATCCAAAAAAGCACTCCAAGACCACCTCTTCCCATGCTAGAAAGCAAGGGATTCTGGGTGGAGTGGTTCTCCAGCTGTTCAAAAATGGCACACCCAATAACTGGAGGGGGTTACAAGTGTAATTGCTAGATAGTGTGACCCACCAGAAGCACTATAAGATCACCCATAGTCTCCTAGGAGCAACCACCAGTGAAGGAGATATGTCCCAAAGAAGCTTACTGCGGGAATCCAAAATGACCACCAAGTGGACATTTGTACAATTCAGCAGAAAAATTCACTAGCATAAAGACAGAGACCGTTAATGAGAGAAAAGTGCTCAAACAGCAGCGCAGGGGTTAATAACCCTTTCACCTGAAGGCAACCTGGACTTACAGAAAGCAGTATAAACTGAATGAACAGAGTGCAACTCAAACAAAATTCCTCATGGAAATGAATGCCAGAGGATATCACCCAAGACGTTAATATTATATAGTGTTAGTCTTTAGACACCTATGATAATATCTAATAGAACACAGCTGGGTCTGCAATCAAGCTAGCCCATAGCCAGTGTGTCTCAAAGTCTGCTTTAGCCAAAACTGGAGAAAAACTACGTCCCAGTAGTGTTATCATAGGGGAGATTTTTATCGTATCAAATCCATGTTATGACAGTGTTAAAGAAACAAGACAGTGACGAGGTCCCATTTGATTGCCAAGGAGAGTACAGAAAGCCCTGGTTTTAACCCTTGGAGTGCCAGGGAGTTATCCGATGCATTGAGAAGCAATGCATTTGATAACACTCTGGCACTCAGAGGGCTTATTAAAAGGGTACTCCCACTGCTGAGAACTATATATTCAAAAGTTACAACAGTTCAAACTGTCAAAGTGTTACAGGATGTGATTCAGTACTTACTATAACAGGAAATTAACTGTCAGTGGCTTACGTCTCACAAAGAAAGTAATTATCTGAAATCTAGCTACTAGAGAGCACTTAAACACACAACAGCCCAGTGTAAACTGTAACAACTCTGGAAAGACATCCAGGCAGTGGAATTACCCATACACACATTAATTAATATATATATTATGTTTATTTTGTATAACAAGTTTACTGCTCCTTTAAGATTTCATAATATACATTTTCTGTTTATAGTTATGTTGAATGAAGTGAAGCCTTTTCTATTCACAGGTAAGCATTACTTAGAGATAGTAACGTTACACTATAAATGAATCTCCGATTGTTCTTTATAGTTTTTAATAATCCTCTGTACCTTCCACATTGTCCATTCCTACATAGATTTATTGTAATTTATTTTAAAGTTTCCCCCTCCTGCCCCTTTTCCCTGACATCCCTCTTCTTCCCTCAGATCTGAAATCTGGAAGCTTGACCTTATAGATTGCAATGAGGGACAATAATGTCTGTATAAGGAATATCCTGCCCCCTTTGACTAAGGGAAGCAGGGTTTTCCTTATGCTGACACAAAGTCCCCACCTGATCTAAAGGAAGTACAGTGATGTCAGGAAGATGGGTGGGTGTGAGATAACTCTTTGATACAAAGTCAAGAAGAGATCATCCCTGGAGAATACCATCTGCATCATAAAAGGTCTACAACATTCATTTCAGTGGTGCTTTAACATTGCTTTGCAGGCTGTAGAATGATTAATGGGATTGTTGAGTGCAGAGTGAAAGGATAGAGATGGTAAACTGGAGACAACGTAGTAATCTAGTAGGACAGATCTACAAAGAAATGGAGGCAGACTGGAAGAGGTGGTACGTAGCTTACCAGATCCATGTCTTTTTTGCCAGTTCTGTTCTGATCATCATTAATAGAAATGTCATCCACTCCTGTAAGTATAAATGTAACTGCCACTTTGTTCCCATTTTCCTGTTCTTGTAACTTTTTACGGTAAATGTCTCCCTCATTCCAAAGGCTCTTTTGTTTGCTGTGAGAAAAACACACACAAAGGCAAAATGAACACACTTATCTGTACACTGGCTGACTGATATACTAAGAAGTGGTGCAATTCTGGGTCAAGCAAACTGCACTTTAGGGAACAAATAAAACTTATATTGATGTAAATCGGGTCTTTAATACCTCGAATGCTGAAGAGGTCTTCAACACTTTGCATAGGAAAGCACTGGAGAGCTCTTTAGCATTGGGGGGGGGGGGGGGGATGCAATTGGAACACTTTTAGTCAGTACATCAGCCTCACTGTGCGTATGTACAGTAACGTGTAAAAGCAAACAACCTTAAGTTTGTCATGTGGAACAAGCTTCACATTTTCACAAGGGCTGAAACATACAAGGCCTGTGCATGATTTTGTACGTTTTCCCATTTGTACTTTTATTTCAATGTAAATGCTTACAGACTTTCTGCAATTCAAATACACGCGCACTCACCGCTACTCCCTGTGTCTTGAAAGCTCCTACCATATCTCATCATAGCAGGGATAGTGGAACAATGTACAATTATCTCTGCTAAATACAATATTGGAGGAAAAGAACTTAAGAACCGTGCCTCTCTTCTGGGTCCAGTTTAACTCCCAAACTCTGCCTACATGCAGCTTTCATTTAGCAAATATAGAAGAGCAAAATTATAAATCCGAAAAGATAAGATCCAGCAGAGAAACCCTGCCCCCCCCATGGAAACCATTTATCAGAAAATATAAATATCCAAATTTGTGAGGGACACAAGGACCCTGGGGTGTCCCAAAATAGTCCCAGAAAACACTAGGAGGGATTATATACACACATACAGGTTGAAAAAGGCTAAATCTGTTTGTCAAGGTAATAATTCTGGTGACCAACGCTACTAAGCAGTTGCCAGATGGGGAGTTATTTAAGCTAAAGTTGTGTTCAGGTGGTAGTTCCGCTTTAATATCTTATGTGGTCACATTATATGGATATGCTATTTAATATATATAATAAATATTTATTATATATACACACACACACACATATACACGCATACACTTTATAGTAAAGTTTTTTTACCCCTTTAAAGAACATAGGTGGAGGTGGAGCTGGGGGGGGGGGGGGGCCGACCCAGGAAGAGGGAGAAGCAGAATTGTTTGTTTAACCAAGTACCTGCCTCCTGGCGGAAGAAGCTTACCAACAGTCCTCACAAGGACTGCTTTATATGTTCTACACTTCTGTCCATTAACCTTGAGTGCCATAGGGTGTCCAATGCATTGTTCATCCCCCTGGCACTAAAAAGGTTAAATACCTTTAATGTGAAAAAAAATGATATTAGCACTAGTGAGATAAACAGTGATGTTCTTGAGAGGTGACTGGCTACAGAAAGATCTTTTGAACATTCACTTCTGGGCTTTTTGTGCTTTTTTTTTTTTTTTTAAACTCTGGTTGGTGCTACTTACTCCACCATAAACTGCTGTTGGGGCCCAATCACTGAGCCTGGCCTGCATATCCGGATCCATGCAATGGTTTCTGCAGCCGTCATCCTGTAATGCTTCATGATGTAACACCCTATAAGGGTGCCAGTCCGGCCCAGGCCAGCTGAAATAAAACCATAAAAAATGTGGTTAGGCTAACAAGGAAAACTGTGTTGAACAGAGTGATATGACTAATATGTTGAATGAGAATCAAGATGAGGTGGAATGCCTCAAATATACTTCTATATCCCAAGCAGTCTGAGGCACACAAAATTACACTTTTTATATTGTATAATTTTTCCCTTACATCCTGCATGCATTGTGTTGCCTTTACTTGATAATTTGTTCTAGGCGAGATGATTTCACCAATGCCACCTGATACCTGGAAAGCAATAGTACCCTCAATGCACCTGCACAGCAGATGTTTAGTCTCTTTGATGCCAAACAAACATTTCCATGAAATAAATATGTCTAGCATCCAAGAGGTTAAAGGCTCAATGAACTATATGGAAAAGAATGGCAGTGTTTCCCTGACTACCACTATCATAGTCTGGTAACTCAAATGTTAATACTAAGGCACTCACCAGATACAGCTCACATACCTGTACTTTTGGGTGAATGCCTTCTTTACACAGTCACCGATCAAGCAGGATGTAATGTAGAGTAGGAGAAGGACAAACTTCCTGAATGCTCATGCAGGTATTGGCACAGGAATAGGCGAGCTACATGGAAATGTTAATCCCTGAGCAACCAGACTAGGATAAAAATAGCCAGGGACCCATGGCCATTCTTTGCAGATAGTAAACCTGGTTTTCATACTGCTACTTTAAGCACTTTGAGAAATTCTGAAGCTTTAGAAGCAAAGGAGGATATAGAATACAAGCTGTTTAGGGTTAGCTCAAGAGGAAAATACACACTGGTTAAAAGAAAATATGAACACAAAGTTACAAAGACAAAAAAAACGAACAACCAAAATAAATTGGTATTAATAAACAAATCTAATTTGATGCAGAGGGGGGTTCACTTTTCTCATTTGTGGGCCACATGATCAGAAATCCAAGTGTGTAAAGAGCCGCATTAAATTTGGCAGCAATGGCAAACTGCTGCCTGTCAACTATTCTAAATATGGGTGATTCGGTATGTGGGTGGCCAATAAGGACAGAGTTTTGGCATTTTTTGTATTTTTTTGTTCCGTGGATTCTGATATGGCAGATCAGCCATCCCAGAATTCCACAATGTGCCAGGACTGGCGCGAGGCATGTCATGGGTTAAGAATACAGACAGTAAAAAGAAAAAAAAAAAATGAAACAACCAACTTTACAAAAATGCACAATTATAGACTTTTTAGCTAGGATGAAGTAAATGAGAATATTTTTATTTAACAGACACAAATATTCTCAAACTCTACAGTTGCAGCAGGCAGGTGATTAGGCCACAATGGTGTACTAGTTCATGTGTGCTAGCTAATTAGGTAAAAAAGGTTTAAAGCTAAAAACAAGAAAAAAAAAATTTGGGGATAGCCCACAATTGTGCTAGGAGGGCTGCATTTAGCCCATGGGCCACAAGTTGGCTGTACATTATTTTAAAAGTATCTGCTCAGCTCCAATAATTATTTTTTTAATTGAAATATTAAGCTTTCTTTGGAAAGTAAAATATCTATATAATGAAGATGAAGGAAGTTGCAGTTCCCAATACTACCAAACATTGTGCTATGAATTAATCTAGGCAAAATCCACAGATATGGGGCATTTCTAATACTACAAAATGACAAATCTAGCCTCAAGCATAGCTATTTAGCATATGGTGCACTGACATCAAGAGCCACACTGTACCACTAAAGCCAAGGTTAACCTCACAAAGGATTCTGGCTAGTGCAACATGTATGGGCAAATTTTAATTCTCTATAAAACATGTTCATTTTAAAGATGGTGCACAAGAACTGTCAAAAGGCCAAAAATAAGTTAAATGTTTTGAACCAAGTCTTCCAGGGAAATAACTGAAACCCTCCCTGATGGTACACTGGAACACATTTTATGGAAACCTGCATTACACAAAGTGGATAATTTAGCATTCAGGCAAAATCTAAAGCTTGTCAAAGAGAAGAAAAAATCCTACTTCATTTTAGTTTTTATCCTGCTTTACACAGCCTCCGACATTTCATGAACTAAAAGGTACGCTCCTAGCTACTGCCTCCATAGAACATAAGATATAAGTTTTTGCGCATACTGATCTGTTAACCCTTTGAATGCCAGAGATGTACCTAATGCATTGCAGCACAATGCATTGGATACTTTTCTGACACTCAAAAGGTTAAAGGCTAAGCAATATACAAAGCAAAAGTGTGCGTGGAATGGTCTTAGATGTAACAAGAATAACTTGACGTGGTATGATTTTTTTTTTTGTCCTGCAAAAGATTTCTCTTTACACTGTATGTCTGATCACTCCTGTGCATACAAGAGCCCCAAAAAGGTGTTTATCTGCTCAAATAGTACAGTTGGGCAGTATGATGCATGAATATACCATCTTTCACAGTCCTTCACAGAAAGAGCTCTTGAAACAGATTCAAGAAGCTCAATGTCCAGGACATAAAACAAGTGAAGACAGAGAAATCAGTAGGTATAAGCAGTTTGACTTGCATATTGTGGAAGTGCATTATATGTAAAGCTAAGAGAATATCACTTTAAATATGTGCATGCTGCTCTAGTACACACGAAGTCTTTGAAAAGAAATGTGCGTTGATCCATACAGATGATAAACAATTAAATCCCCCACCTTTGCAGTGTACAGCTACAGCACCGTCTGCATTCTCGCAGATATTTAGGAATTTCTTAACAATGGGGTCACTTGGAGTACTTCCATCCACGAAGAAGAGGTCATGGTGCTCAAACCCTGCATCTGTGAACCTCTTGGCATCATACATTTTCTTGTTAAGGCGAATGATGGTGGAGAGGTTGTGTTTTCTAAAGTAAGGGAAGTAAGCTTCTGGGGCATGATGTGGGTAACCTAAAAGGGGCAATCAAAAGAAATGGTGCTAAAGGCAGGAACGGATCATTTATATTCTTGTCAACAGTATTCATAAAGCTTCTCATTAAAGGGATAGCACTGTTAAAAATTAAAATATCCCTTTGAGTGCCAGAGGGTACGCAACATACATCCGGTTGTTTAGTATAATTTTTTTATAATGAATACTATGTTCAGAAAATCCTGTACCTTTATGTTCGGCTTAAAAATACAGTTAAAAGCTTCCCCCCCCCTCCTGTCCCTTTTCAGTATGTCATGCAGACTCCCCTCATATCCGAAAGCTAGACACTTGTCTGGACGTATTGCAATATTGTGTCTGTCAGTTTAAGGAAAAGCTTGCCACCCTAGATGACAATATTGTCCCACTTTGTGATTCATCCAGACCAGCTCTTATACAAGGAGAGTCAGCACCACCTACTGCAAAAAGGGCGGGAGGGGGAACTTTTAGCTGGATTTTTAATCTGAAAATGAATTTACAGTATTTTCTGAACATATTCATCATAAAAAAATTACAGTGAACAAAGAAGATGTATATTTTTTGACAATACTATATCTTTAAGAGATAAAGAGCAAACAGGCATGAAAAGCTATCCACACACATTCAAAAAAGTTATAATTTTGAAAGAAATAATTTTTCCATTGCAGCTTTTTCTGGCTGAGTAAAACAAGAATACTCACACTGCTGGAAGACTTAACATTTAAACCACTGAGTGTCAGAGTGGTATGCAACACACTTCAAAGCAATACATTGCACACCTATGGCATTCAAAGGGTTAAAAGCTATTTCAACTTACACTTTAACTGAATAAAAAAGTTTTAGTCTTGTGTGAAAACCATGTGTTGCTGTTCATATAGTTTATTATGGAAAGCTTTAGTCTATGATACAAGTGCTCACATACGGCCAAACGATCAAAACATATGTGCAGGAAGTCCAAGCACACCATTTGCACTGTAAGGAAGAATTAAAAATTGCAATGCAATAAGACCTCTAGCATTCTAGGGGTTAATACCCACATTTAAATCAAGGGAATTTGGGGATTTTTGTTTTCATTTTTACTTCTCCCCTATAGTGCAAATGTTTTGCCCCATAACTTCTCCACTTTTCTTTACAACATACAGCTCACAGAGTGCATAACAAATGATATATTTGCCTTTTAGACAAAAAGAAAATAATTGAACTGTAAAAAACTTTTGAATGAAAAATCTAGCAGTAAGAATACTTTTCCTCTTCTCATGAGAAAGTTTTCTGCTCTTTTAAAACAAACTCTTTTCTAATGACAGTTTATACATGAATTTTTCCAGACATATTATAATTAACACTTTAATGTATACGCATGACATATGTTCAGTTCCTAATTTTATATCACAAACAAGGACTTTTTTTTTTTTTTTTTTTTTTTAAGCAAAATCTGTCCAGTCACTGTACATTTGCACCAATTTCTACAAAATAAATAGCCAACGCTAAATGACAGTGCTTACTGAATGGATTCCTCCCAAAGAGCTCCATTAGACTTATTTAGGAGGGTCCTCTTGGGGATTGAGACAAGTTTTAGCAAAGCCCCTAGACATAGAAGGAAGGGAAGTGAACACTATTTGGTGTGCCCCTACTGAACATCTCACAAGGCATGCAGTCAATGCGTAGGCTCTTCCATTGTGAACGGTGATGCAATAAACTGTACACCCGTTCCAGTCTAGAAGAAAAAGGAAAAAAAGCAAGCACATAGAAGCTCCAAGATGGGGTCATTTGAAGGGGACCAGTTAAGAACGTGTTGTCTTCAGGAACTCCCGTCACATCTGCTCTTTAAACACAAAAAGTAAAAAAAGAGCAATTCCGGGGCAAACCAATTTCAGCACAGGAAAAGGGGAAGATGTCCACTTTTTTCCCCAGTTTTAAGCATTCGAATACTAGGGTCTCCAAAGCAATGTGCTAAAGACCTTTCTAGTACTCAAGGGGGTTAAAAGACCAATTTATATCAATGGACATTTTTATTTCTCCCCTGTGGCACAGATGGCTTGCACCAGACTTGCCCTGCTTTCTTGTATATACAACCTTTAGTCTGTTCTTCTGTCAAAGGATGTTGATTTTATGTACTTGAAGGTTTACAGTTGTATTTCCATATTAAAAGAAGGGTAATTAAATTACATACCGCTTTCTATTTTACTTTTCTGATGAGGACCACTGAAAGCTAAAAATTTTCTTGGAACTATCCAGTTAAAATCTCCATTTTCAGCCCTCTGTGAGGAAAAAAAGTACAAATAAAAATTCTAAATACATGTCAATATTCTATACAAGAACAGATTTCAAATGTGGAGAAAAAAAAAAAAAAAAAAAAAAAAAAAAAAAAGTGGCTGGCATTTAACCCTTTGGGCCCCAGACTGGTATGCAACACATTGCTTTGCCATGCGTTGCATATCCCTCTGGCACTCAAATGGTTAATCAGGAAGCTCAGCACTGAGTTACAACAAGCATGCACTTCATGCCAGCAATGCTTACCTCATAATGTTGATACTCCTCCACATCAAATGCTTTGAAATCAAGTAATTCGTACTGTACAGCCTAAACATGGTGGGGAAAGAAGTTTTAAATTGTTGGGCAAACAAAGCCTCACAGCACAGTGAGATCTATGCAGTACAACAGAAAATTGCATACCATTTTCCAAAGGTTTTCCACAGATAAATTGTTATTTTTGGAACCAGGGGTATACGCAACATATTGTGCATCCCTCTATCAAACTGTTACACATGAAATTATAATAATCGTTCACCAGAACCGCAATATTAAAGGGATAGTAATGTTTCATACTAAAAGCAGCTCTAATTAATCATCATAGTATTTAGACTTTGGAGAGTGTTATTTCAATTCTGTCAGAGTTGTAGTACAAGAGTAATTCAATGACAAAGTGTCCCCCTCCCGCCCCTTTTACTGATGTCACACTGTTCAGCCAGAGCAGAAGGGAGGTGCCCAGGTAGATTGCAGAGAGGGACAATCTTCAATTAAGATAAGGGAATAACCTGAAAAACTTGTCAAGGGGGGGCAGGGCTTTCATTGTTTTCATAGGAATAAGAGTGTCCTCTTCCGTTATCTGTCTGGTCTATAGACTGCATTCCACTTCTGAGAAGAGATTGCTTACACTAGGTAAAAGGGGAGGGAGGGGGAAACTTTGCTTGCGAATATCTCAAACCATAAAGGTTTGAGAGATAAGACATATCATTCTTTATTTTATTTTGTAGGCATTAAAAAAACATGAAGTTAAAACGAAGTATTAGTATCCCTTTAAAGCGGATGTATCACCTTATAAAAACGGTTACCATGCGCTCTGTTAAAGTTATTCTAGAAAAGTTTTTTTTTTTTTTTAAATATAGCTACTTATAAAGATATCCCCTCTTCTGTGCGGTGCACTTACGCATTATGTGCACAGAGAGTCTTATTTCTCCTCCCAGCTGCCCCAGGAAGCACATTCACGCTTTCCCTCTGTGTGCTGTGTGCTGTGAACGGCTCCTAGCGTTACAGCAAGCTGCGATTAGCATTAAGTTGTACTAAAATAAAGAGTACAACACTTAAATCCATTAAATGAGGGCAATTAGCATCGCTAATTGCCTGTTGGCAATCGACATGAATGCAAGCACATTGAAAAGGGTGTGTGCACGCATGTGAGAATTTTCATGTGTGCAACTGAATGTGCCCACATGTTTCTGACTAGCGCATTGTGGGCAACTGGTGGCCCTCCAGTTGTTTAAGACTACAATTCCAGTCATCTAGTCCTGAATGGCTAAAGGGTCTTAGATTCCCCAGCCCTGAACTACAGTGTAGTCTGGAAGATTCTGAAGAGAAATTAAACGTGTTCTCTTATGCTGTCAGAGACTTGGATACATACTCAGACTTCTGACAAAGGGTTAATCTTGTTCTCACTTTACTTTGGCACCAGTTGAATGCTTCCAAACAACTGCAGGACTTTGTACTCTTATAGGAGGTTAAGTAACTGCATGTGTTGGGCACTTTCCAGCCCAGTGGGTAACAGGTGTGTCACAGCACGTTTGTGTGTTTCCTCACCAAGTTTAAAAGGTGTTGCACCTTTCCACATATTTTCACGTGTCACAGAAATCTGGATTTTTCAGATCGATGCATCATGAATTACAAGATGTATTGTACGAATAAGTGGGTTTAATTTGTTTAATTTATCTTGGTAGGCGTCCTTTGTGCAACATTCAAGTGTATCAATCTGCACATTTTTGCAGATTCCCATCCTACAGTAATCTCTACTCAAAACTTCACAGCAATGAACTTCAACCCTGAAATGATCACGAGGGACCAAGTTTATCAGATAGTATGCAAAAACTAGCAGTGCACTACAAGAAATCAACTGCCAAAAAATAAACTATACAGACTGCTGTGTAAAGGAGACTTACCTAGCTAAATCATTGTTAACTCCTTTGAGTGCCAGAGAAGTACACATGGAAAAGCAATATATTTCATACCCCTATGGAACTCAAAAGGTTAAGCAAAATTAGAGCCAGTTATTCCTAGGGAAGAGTTCCCTTTTAAAGAAGGCTGTATACGTTGCAAACCCTTCAGGCACTTACGGGTGAATAGAGTTGGTAACCACTGTTTTAGCCAAGAGCTGCAACATTAACATTCCAAATCACAATTAACCCTATGAGTGCCAGAGAGGTTATGCAACACATTATGAAGCAATGTGTTGTACACTGCTCTGGCACCCAAAGGGTTAAAAAGGACAAGGCTTGGCTGATCAGGACTACAATCCCCATTTCAATAGCTCACCTTGTGCACAGCCTGGAAGCAGTCAAGAAGTGTTAAGTGAAAACTGCAAGTACCAAAGGATGCATCCCTGTAAGAAAACAAAGTCACTTTAGACTGGCATACAGGGTTTTATTTATTCTCCTCAGACAACTCAGTAGATTTTACCTTTGGTCACTAACTCCGTATATTTTTGCCACTTTGGTAAAAAGTCCCCTTATTCTTGATTGTCATTCTTATTAGCAAATCAGCCCTGACTAAATTATAATAGCCAGGTCACCTTGACAAAAAACAAAAGCGGTGCAATACTTACCCTTTGAGTGCCAGAGGGGTACGGGTTCCGTACCCCCCTGGCACTCAAAGGTTTAATGTTCTTAACCTTTTGAGGATCAGATAGGTGTGCAACAAATTGCTTCTCTGTTAAACACCACTCTGGTCCTTATGGGTGGAAACTTTACATAAATAGCTACCAGAGGTCCAAACCACCAGTTGTGGTATCTTTTCATTCAACTGAAATGACACGTTTCTTTGCTTCAAAATAAAAGCTCAATTCTGTTGCAAATCAGAGTCAAAACACTCCCACAGATTGAAATGGAGTTTAACCCATTAAATGTTAGAGATATCAAACACCTTGCCTCACAGTTTGTGAGAAACTTCAAAGGGTTAGACAATTAATGAGAATTTTAGGATTGAATTTCTCCTCTATGTATCAATTGATTTTCCCCAGAATGGCTCTACTTTTCCCTTGTGAAAAAAGTCTCTACGGGAACCATTTTATTTGGTGCTTTATTATCATCCTCCCTTTGCAGGGTACCAATTAATTCCACAGTGGAGTGCACTGGGGACCACAGACTAGTTGAACCAGACAAACAAAACAGATACAAAAAAAGGACATGGCTTGTGTTTGTGAGAGCAAGTCCATTTCAGTTTTGTTGTGCTGTTCAGTGACCATTAACTCTATGCGCCAGAGATGTATCCAGTGGGTTAACTCCTTTGAGTGCCAGAATGGTATACAATGCAGTACCCTCTGACACTCAGTGGGTTATATGGCAGAGAAATCACCAGGATGAGAATTGAAAATATATGCAAGACACTTCATGGTTCTCCTCTCTTTACTAAAAATGAAGAATTTCTTACAGTGGAAAAAAACAGACTGTTAGTTTACACTGTGGAGAGGGGCTACACCCTGGTGAAAGCCAGGTCAACATAAATACATACTGTTTATTTACACTGGTTTCAGCAATGTTCTAAGAACTGGGATGCAAGAGTGACTCAGACAAGTTGTCCCTCATTGTCCTCTTCTTTCACTGTTCAAACCCTAAGAACCAGATGGGTGTGCAATACACTGCACATCACTACTCCTTAAGGGGAAGAATGCTCCTTAGTAAGTCACACCCCATCAAGTTACCAGATTTAATTACAAAGTGGGCCTTGTGTGCAAAACAGAAAATGGGAAAATGAGACACAGAAGAAATAAAGGTTCCCATAACTCCCTTTGATTTCAATTGGGTTACTCATTAAAGGATGGAGGTGTCCTAGCATTAGACATCTTTGTCATTCAATTGGTTACATGTTCCATATAATGCTAGTGACTATTTTGTTTCATAAATTGCAGTTTTTCACTGCATTACTCCATTTTGTGCATATGTAATTTATATTTTCATGTGCCCATAGAAATTGTTTTACTGTGGAAGTAATTAGGTGTACAGAACACTTTCACATTATCAGCATTCTCAAAATATTTAGAAAATTACAAAAACTGCATTTGAAAACACCCAAGAGAAAAAAAAAATAGGATAGCTTACACAGTTCACATAGAACATCTCAAAATAAAAGCAGTTTTTTGTAGACTCCTTCAATACAAAAACCCCTGTACTTCGAATTAGAATCAACCACTACACCTGGGTGAATCCTCTGTACAGGTATTTGACATACAAAGGAGACTATTGCAGTGACTATTTTGTAGATAATATTCCCTCAAAAATGTAAATAAATATTTTATCACCTACTCTAAGTTTCCTCAAAAAAGGGTTTAGGGTGGGAAGGTTTTAAAAGAGAATATGAGAGAGGGAGATGAATATGTAATGGGTGGGTAGAATTTTCACACAAATAAATAGATTAAAATTGTTGCTAATGTCAAAATGTATCTAGTCACCACAAACCTTTACAAATATTAAGTCCTAAAAGGCCAGAGGGGTATGCAACACATTTCTACTCAAAGTGTTGCACCACACTCTGGTCCTTAATGGTTTAAAATGTCAGACTAAGCAGTCAGCATGTTCACGCTGAGTACTTATGACAATGAAAAGAAAATGGTTTCACAAAGCCCTGGGGTGGGCCCCCGAGGCCCTCTAGCTGTTGGAGACTACAATTCCCATCTTCGCAAGCACCCCAACTATGTGAGATGCTGTCCACAATAGCTAGAGGACATCAGCATATTAGTCCCTGTACTAGGTACTATGCAAGTGGGAATAAGATTGATTTGCCTTTGGAAACACTACTAATTATCAGGTCTCCAGAGAAAAAGCTTACAATTCCTAACACGGGGAGTTCATCATATACCACCCATTCTGTCCCATTTATTTCTTTATACCTCAACCCTGACAATCTCATTTATGCTCTACCACCATATAAAGCAAATCATCAAAATTTGTGGCATGCAGCACACTACCAACTTACAGTATGTACGTAAAACAAATGCTCATGTAGGTTTTCAACATGAGCAATTTGTACTTACCTAAATGGAAGGTAATTTGTGTTCCCAGCTTGTAATAGCCTAAACATATCTACAGGAAGTTTATTCAAATACATTATCTGTATGGAAAAAAAAAAAAGAAAAAAAAAACCCACATTAGAATTGGTTTTTCATATATGTAACTTGGACAACAGACAGCCTTATTAAAGGAAATATATATTTATATATATATTCACCACTTTAGTGTCCATGCACTTCTACAGCATCCATTTATAACTACGCCCCACCTCAAGCAGGGTCAGGGATGATTTTGCTGGGCTACAAAGCTTTGCTCCAACATAAGGGGACGTAACTTTGTTCTTGATAGGGGTGCAACGAAATTTCGGTGGCCGAAATGTTTCGGCCGAAAATGGCCTTTTCGGCAAAAAGCCGAAATAAAAAAAATGGCAGAAAATCATTGGCACTGAATTAGATGTTGTCAGCCCGCATCATCACGCGCCCCTGCGGGCCGTGATGACATACAGAGAAGAGGGCAGAGGCACCGGAAGAGAAGCGCTTGCTGCCAGCAGACTGATCGTTACTGTCTGGCAGCAAGCGCTTCTCTTCCGGTGCCTCTGCCCTCTTATCTGTATGTATGTCATCACGGCCCGCAGGGGCGAGTGATGATGCGGGCGGGCAGGAGGGAACTCAGAGCCAGCCAGCCGCAGGGGACCGGGAGAAAGAGAGGTACAAAGGGGGAGAAAGTACATAGGGGAGAAAGAGATGCACAAGTGGGAGAAAGGGAGGCACAAGTGGGAGAAAGGGAGGCACAAGGGAGAGAAAAGTACATGGGGGAGAAAGAGGCACAAGGAGGAGAAAGAGAGGCATAAAGAAGTACATGGGGGAGAAAGAGAGGCACAAGGGGGAGAAAGAGGCACAAGGGGGAGAAAGAGGCACAAGGGGGAGAAAGAGGCACAAGGGGGAGAAAGAGAGGCATAAAGAAGTACATGGGGGAGAGAGTGAGGCACAAGGGGGAGAAATAGGCACATGGGGGAGAAATAGGCACATGGGGGAGAAATAGGCACATGGGGGAGAAAGAGAGGCACAAGGAGGAGAAAGAGGCATAAAGAAGTACATGGGGGAGAAAGTGAGGCACAAGGGGGAGAAAGAAGTACATGGGGGAGAAAGAGAGGCACAAGGGGTAGAAAGAAGTACATGGGGGAGAAAGAGGCACATGGGGGAGAAAGAGGCACATGGGGGAGAAAAGTACAAGGGGGGAGAAAGAGAGGCACAAGGGAGGAGAAAGAAGTACATGGGGGGACAAAGAAGTACATGGGGGGACAAAGAAGTACATGGGGGGACAAAGAAGTACATGGGGGGACAAAGAAGTACATGGGGGGACAAAGAAGTACATGGGGGGAGAAAGAGAGGTGCATAGACCCCATAGTAAAATAATAACAATGATGCATGTTAACTGTGTAAAGTTTTTTATTCTACTGTTTGTTTTTAACACTCAGTTTGTTCATTAAATAATGAAAAATTAGCATATTGTTTTTTTTATCCGATCGAAAAAATAATCGGCCAACTAATCGATTATCAAAATAATCGTTAGTTGCAGCCTTAGTAATCCTAGTACTGAGCAGCCGCGCTACGTCACAACGTAGCTAGCGCTGGCTGCTTAAAATCAACAGACACAAAAAAAACAGCTAGGTGGTAAGCTGTTACCACAGTGCTCCCCTGCTGCTGCTTTTGGACATTTTCCGTGCCGAGAGTGACAGGAGACCCTGAGTGGCTGCTGTTGATGCCCAGCCTGCATTCCTCTGCTGGACCATAGAAGAGGTATTGGTAATACACATCCAAAATACCAAAAATGTTTAGAAGAACTAAAAGCTATAGAAAAAATAAATAATAATAAAAAGCCACACTAGATGTAAAAGGATAATTTTATAAAAACCTTTTTCAAAGTCAAGGTTTAAATACATTCATAATGCATATTTTAAAACCCTATCTCTGACTTTGAACCAGGTTTTGACAAAATTATCTTTTAAAATTTGTTTTTGTTTGTAAAATAGAAACATCTTGGCCATTGCTGGGCAGTCATAAGAATCTCATTTCTCCACTACCAGAAATGAGATTCTTATGTTTGCCCAACCCTGGCCAAAATATTTTTTTTCCTTTTTACAAACAAAAACATAATCTAACAGGCTAAGTTTATGAAAACTTTTTAAAAGTCAGGGTTACGGTTTTAAAATATGCATTAAAGTCATTTTCGGTTTCGGTTTTCGGCCAAGTGCATCCTGACGTTTCGGTTCAAAATTTTCATTTCGGTGCACCCCTAGTTCTTGAAGTGCAAATGAACACAGAGCCTCTGCAGAGAAAGCAAGAAACTTGGGGACTAAGGGGACATGAGAGAGAGAGAGAATAAACTTCAGGGATGGGATTGGGTGTTTGTGTTAAGGGAGAGGAGATGCGGGATGGTAAAGAGCAAAAGGCTGCATTAACCAGCCATTTTGGAAAGACCAGACCAGTGTGCATATACCATCCTCCACCCCTTTAAAAAGCAATTTTGTTCATGGTCACAGCTTAAGGAGAGGGGACCTGGTCAGCAATATAAAATGCAACATGTTTGGTAAGTGGAAACCCTACATGGATAGGCCCCAAGTACATTAGGAAAAGATGGCATGAACATAGTGATCACGGTTTAAGGAGGGTGTTGATGACAGAAAAAGTGGTAGGAATAAGCCAGCAGACACCTCCTAGTTGTGAGGGCATACATTAGCTGTATGGATTATGTTATATGAGTTACCTGGACACTTACACCTCCCAGTGCCGGCCCAAGACATTGTGCTGCCTGGGTCCAAGGATGAAATGCTGCCCCCCCCAAACCATGCCTACCAAAGGAATTACAAACTAATCTGTAACAAATGGTCTGTAGCCATCTCTCAAGTGTATTATGAGCGAATGGGTTACTTTAGTTCTACAGCCTGTTCCCCGAAGTAGGTGTCTGTATATATGACACCGCACTGAGATTGTGGTAGCGTATACATCAGTAACGGTACAGAAATAATTAAGATACAGACATCATACGACTGGCTACTAGTTACTTTGTGTAGTAATCTTGCTAGGGTTGCAGATATAAGATCGGATTTCCGAATCCCTAGGTGTCCTCACTTATACCAGTCTCATTACATACTGTATACTGCACACATAAAAGCAGGTAGCTATCACTTATAAGACTGCTCTAGTTTGGGGCTTCCAGCTATCAGTACTATCACTATCAACTAATAGGAGATATACCCCAACTCCTTGCTTTTAAATATAGAGGAATCATAGGATTTGTGTCCTCTAAGTTTTCATTTGTACTTACACATTGACATTTCTGATCTTGCCCAATAGTGGTGACCTTCTTTACGGTTTAATTGAATCGATAATGGATATATTTTATTTTGTCTGTAGGTCATGTCTTGGGCAAGCATAAGGTTTTCTGGGATATATATACTTGGAGGGACGATATACTAAGCAGTACCCAATTTTCTGTGCTCTCTTCCCATTTTAACCTTTTGAGTGCGACAGAGGTATCCAACTCATTGTAATGCATTATCTGGAATTCAAAAGGTTAAAGAGCCAGAGAATTCTGTGTCCCAGTCCCTATCTTTTACCTTCATTCTATTTTCTGTAGGTAGCAGTTATGCTGGGTCTCAGGCTGTGTGGAGCCAACAGGTCCGCGCTGCCTCCACAGGTACCTTCCGGGAGCACTGAGGTGACCTCACCTCGGTGCACCTGTAAGTAAAAGCTGAGGCAGTGCGGCGCAATAGTCGTAGGAGTAGTGTGACGCTGAGGCAGGCTGTTCAACATCACACCACATTCAGGCATTGAAGCCCCCCCCCCCAACTCAATTCATACATAACCTGTAGATTTAAAGTGGCTCAGAACCCACCTGCACCAGAGGAGGAAAAAGCCCTGCAGCTTGAGATCATAATCTATCAATCTACTTTTTTTTTTTTTTTTTTTTTTTACCCCTTTACTGGCTACAGTGTGTATATGTGTTAAAAACATACCGTTTCTCATTGTTTTGACCACCCCTCCCAAACAATCACATTGTTAAGTCTGTCTGTAGGGATATCGCAGATTGCAATGTTTTTTTTTTTCCTCTTGGTCAATGCAGGGGGATGTTGGCTCCATAATGTGAAGTGAGTCTTCATTCCATGTTCATTACACTGATGGGGGGGAGGGGCAGCTTGGTGAAGGTAATGTCATGGGTAAAAGGGAATATATCTGCATAGCCCCAAAGTAGCTAGCCAATAGTTACAGCTAGTTTACATACTTACAGCATAGCTTCCTATTAGAAAAGCAGCGTTGGCTTGTTTTTTCTCATCACCGCAAGTGTAATGCACAATCTTTTTCTTAGCCAGTGAAAAGGACTGTAGGAACAAAAAAAAAAAAAAAAAAAATTACACACATATATTTTTTCACTCAGAAAAGTTAGAATACACTAGGTGGGAACATATAAGTTGCAATTTAATAAGCTAAAGAGATATAGATCAAGCAAACTACATCACAGGTGAGGAGATTGGGGGGGGGGGGGGGTGAAGTAGCTCCAAAATTTCTTCACGTAGGAAATTCATAAAAAAAATCTTTTCCTAGCCCCAACTACATTCCAAGAGACTTAGAAATTTTTGTCTCTCATCTGTCAAATCTCTTTGCAATACTACAAGAGATCAGTTATGATGGAGGATAGTAGAATTTATGGGGACTGACTTGTCCCATCCAACTGACTACTACTGCAAAGCACAGAGGAGGATGTCAGAATAGCACATCAGATTTGTGGCTGTTAGTAGCAGTACTCCTAAGATTGCACAGGACTGAGGGAGACGCAGTAGTAGTAGTGTTGTAGGTGTCTCAAGTAGTACATATATTTGCTCAGTAACTATAACCTGTCTACTACTGCAAAGCACAGTGGAGGATGTCAGACAGGTTATAGTTACTGAGCAAATATATGCACTACTTGAGACACCTACAACACTACTACTACTGCGTCTCCCTCAGCCCTGTGCAATCTTAGAAGTACTGCTACTAACAGCCACAAAACTGATGTGCTACAGATGTGTTTCCCATTCATTCCAGTGGTCCAGATCTGTATGAGAATGTGGTGCCTAAACAGGATCCAGCTTTTGGGAGTTGGATTGGTAGTGAAGTGCCTTCATACCGGAGTGTTTTGGAGGGCCTACTATTTATTACATCACCACTACTACAACAGCAGCAAATGCGCACACTGCTATGGTTGAGGATATTGACCTATGTTGCTATTTAGTTAATAATGAGAATGACTAAATGGTAGTTGGACTTTGAAGCACTAACAAATAATGACAGTGGTGATCATGTATTTTTAGGCAAGTTTACTTATCCAGACTTTCCAGTTGATTTCTCAAAGCATCTATACACAGGCATATTGATCATTTTCCTTTCAGATATTTTATTTAATTTGGCCATATTATCTCTCTACTTGTGTCTCTGTATAAGAAGAGAGGGATATATTCCAAATCCTCAATAATTTGGTCAGAATCATCATCATTTGATAGTACCAAGTTATCTTCCTTGCCACTACTTTCATATTAATGCAGGTTTTTAAAGACTGAAAAAAGTGTTTTTATTTTTACTTTTCACCTTAGGAAAATGTAAAGAACACCAACACTGACCACCAGATTACAGCTGGGTGTCACCGACATAAATAGCAGTGGGCATCACTACCATTAAAGGGGATCTATCACCCCTATACATGCGGTCAACAGTTAGTATATGTAGCGAAAAGCTGGTAAAACTGTTCTGTTTTTAAAATAAAATCGGTATTTTGCTGAAATTAATCAAGTAAATACTTCCCTGTGCCCTGCTTCTGGACAGACTGCAGTTACCAGCTCTGTACCACAGTTTGTCACTCTGCCTTTGCTCCCCTCACTCGATCCAGCCTCCTCAGATGACAGAGGCTTTCTGCACGTAAGCTGAAGCGCACTCTGACCAATATTGTCGGAACACAACCTATAGTTCAAAAAGCTTTTAAACACTGCCCATTTACTGCCTCTTTAAACAAAAAAGTCTGTATTCAGGGTCCCAGGTTAAAGGGGAACATTCACATCCCCAAAAAATGTGAGCATTGTTTTTAATCACTAAAACAATTAGCGCTGAGGTTTTTTTTTGGTTTGTTTTTTTAACCTAGCTATGAGTGGAGATATTGATCCTTAAAATGCGCCACTTCCTCATTCTGCGGCATCTTGTATGTGCGGCACAAAGCTGCAGGACTTCCCACCTCCCTCCCAGCTGCCCCAGGGAACGCGTTCACGCTTCCCTTCGGAGCTGTATTTTTGTGGGCTAACATTACAAGCAGCTCCGTTTACCATGCTACGGAGGTCAGTAGCATGGTAAATGGAGCTTGTTGTAATGTTAGCCCACAAAAATACAGCTCCGAAGGGAAGCCCTGCAGCTTTGTGCCGCACATACAGGATGCCGCAGAATGAGGAAGTGGCGCATTTTAAGGATTAATATCTCCACTCATAGGTAGGTTAAAAAAAAAAATAAAATAAATCCCAGCGCTAATTGTTTTAGTCTCTCATAGGTGGGGGTGGGAACAAAAAAAACACACCCTGAAACCAGCGCTAATATTGTTTTAGTGATAAAATACAATGCTCACATTTTTTTGGGATGTAAATGTTCCCTTTAAAGATGAGCACTGTTTAGGAAAGATTTGTACCAACATGGACCTGGATTACACTGAAGTTAACATTATCAAGGGTTTTAGCTACAAACCTCCCCATAGACTTCAATGGGAATCTGTCAGATAAAGCCAGTTGATACGATTTATCAACTGCAATGTAATCTGGGTCATGAATAGCTAGCATATTCAAGTGAAAACAGTCAGCCATTGTTACCAAATTAGTAAGATGCTTGACACCTTACCTTTATTTTTCTGTTTAGTTTGTTGCAGTATTTGTAGAGCATGGCCAAGTTAAGAGGACCAAAGTCTGCATAGAAGCTGAAAGAGAAGGCAGATTGGAATAGTTACACACTGAATATTACAAAACAAAGCGTAAGAGGGTAACTTGTGTATTCCAAAGTTACTAACAGGTCTTGAATAAAAAAAAAAGCGATTGCCTTAGCCAGTCCTCAAATTTGATATGCTTATATAGCTCATGACCACTCTCCCCTCATATCCACCCAGTGCCAAGTTCACATCAACTTGCTGTCAATGATATTATACTCTTCGTTAAGATTTTATTACAGCCTGGTCAATGTTTTGGCCCCCACTAGATCTGTATCAATTGAGTGTCGTTAAAGGTTCATGAAACTATATAGCATATTGACCATGGATGCCTAGACTGCTATAATAAGATTTTGTATTTATACAAGATAAATATTGGGTTTAATGACTAGTATCTATCTCGTTGATCTCAAGCTCACAATAAGTGTCTACAATAATGTTTTGTTCATTATTACACAAGTCAAATGTTACCCATGTTTTTCCTCTGCGTTTGATTAACATTAAGGATCAGCCCTATGACAGCTACATCAGGATTATATCATTCAAGCCGAACTACAACCCCTTAGCACCATGGGCCAAAATAATTCCCCATCTGACGACTAGATGCTCAGTAGCGCTAGTCGCCAGAATTTATACCATGTTCAAGAGTTTTGTACACTTCTCCAGGACTGACAGGCAGGACGGAGTGCAGAAATCTTTCCATAGTAACGCCTGCACTGTCAGTCCCTTCCGGAGCCGAACGGCTCCTAGCAACGCCTCTTAGAGCAGGATGGGACTGACAGTGCAGGCGTGCAGACGTCACTATGGAAAGATGTCTGTGCTCTGTCCTGTCTGTCAGTCCCGGAGCAGTCTATAAATCTCTTGAACACTGTAAAATTTCTGGCGACTAGCGCTACCGAGCAGCTAGTTGCCAGATGGGGAATTATTTCGGCCCATGATGCTAAGGGGTGGTAGTTCTGTTTTCAGTATATTTTAACACCACAGTTAGCAGAACAAGCAAAGATATCAAGGGTTAAATGTATCCACAGTAATGAACGGAATGAACTGCCAGCTGCTTTGCAAAGGGGAGACATCCTTGTTCGTTGAGGGACATTGGTCGCCATGGTATGCCTTACTAATGTTTTTCTACCTCCATGGATCTCATTTGTGACCCATAGCCAACTCCTAGGTATGCTCACTATGATTGGGACACTGTTAGATTGTTGTGAAATTCACTGGAGTACCAGTCCAGATAAATGACTGCTCATCTCTTCTTAACTCCGTTCTGATTTAGTTTCACATTTTTTACAGTACTCATTGTTTACTGAATACATGGCTTAGATTTCTCGAATATCATGTTATATCTCCCTCTGCAAAATATCGGCGTACCGGACCGGCTCCACATCTCTTCATCCTTTTCAATTACTTACCTCTCTGTTACTGTGACATTTAACTCTCAGTGCCAGAGGGGTAAGCAATGCATTGGAATGTGTTGCACACTGCTCTGTCACTGAAAGTGTTAAGCTGCACAGCGACTATTTACTTGACATTGCCCATGAATTTGCCCTGCCTCGCTGATACTTGGTGCGCTCAGGGATTCACGGCTCAGCATAGTCTATATGGATAGCTTGTAGCATGGCATCTTGTCCTATACTTGAATGCTCCGATATTCTACATAACATGGTAATTAATTTATCAATGCATATTATATATTTTATGGGCTACTAATGTAGCTCTATGGTGGTTGTATAAAAATTACACGATTGATCTATTTACAAAGGATGTCAGATACATACTGGGACAATTGGTTTCATATTAAAACATTGTTTTATACTTTGCACATTAACTTTTATTGAAAAATGTGTTCCCCTCACTGATGGTGTCCTTTCTTGCACGTTGTTTGTTTGCTATAAAAATTGGCTTCAGCCCAAATTAGGGAGCTCTCAATTCTTTCCAGGGTACTCTCAGTCTTGGACAGTGAAAACAACACTTTAAAAAGACAAAGTGTAAAAAAGCAAAACAATGTACAAAATCCTGCCTTCGAATGTAACGCACACAGCCTTCAGTGGTGCAGGGAGACTGCAACATTGTATAGATCTCTGCTTTCACCGTTCAACTGGAATCATGTCAGGGAGCACGGTTAGGGAATTACCTATACTTCCCCCCCCCCCCCTCTTTTTTCACTTGACTACATATTCTGCAAGTACATAATACATAAAGTTCAAACTGTAATGCTGAAAGACTTCAACCCTTTAAAGGCCCAGAGAGGCATGCAAAGGATTGCTTTGCAATATGTTACTCATCTCTCATCCTACATTGGTTATATAGCAGCAATATTCAATTTCTCAGTTTTAACAGCAGTCTTAATTATGCTGGTCAGGTCTTCAGAAGATTCCTTTCACAAAAACACATTCATGGAGCTTCCCCTCCTTTTACTATGGGGACCTCAAAACAGGAACAAATGCCAAATATTTTCTGTTTTACCCAAATAAGGGATTATGAAAGCTTCAGATTGATTAAAGGAACAGGAAACATTCTCAAAAAGATTGTTCTATATAGCAGGGGTGCTAAATCCTATCCTCAAGCCCGCCCAACAGTCCATATTTTGAGGATCTCCTAAATTAAACCACAAGTGAAAGGTCACTGTCAGATTCTGCAGAATAAACAAAAATAAAGTTTGCGCATCAAATCCTGACCTTTACCAATAAATAACCTGCAACTTACAAAAGATAATAAACAGTGAGGTTTACTTACATGTTTCTGGTCAAAACCATAAGACTGCCTGCCCATCAAGGTACCCCACAATAGGCAAGTCCCTATCTGCCTCAAACATGAGTGAACATGTATTTAGTATAAATGCAATTAAAAAGCAGTGGTGCCACTTAACATCTACTGTAAGATAAACCATTGCAAGGGAAATAAAGTTGGTATTTATAGCTTCCCTAATTACAGCTAGCACCTGATACAGGTCACTACCAACCAAGAGCTAAGGAGCCAAAACCTCTGTATATGAAGCCAATATTTATTTATTTCTGCTCTCCTGACTACACAGTTATTTAATGCTTGATAAATGCTAGTTTGAGCTCACCAGGAATCTATATATTGTCCAGAATAACTGGACTACCGATTGATTAATCTGTGTCCATGTAAGGCGATACAAAAAACATGCACCATTAGGAGGGACTGAGGACAGATTTGAGCACAAAAAAAAAAACAACATACCTTGATGAGAGGGACAAGTCAGTTGCACATACACAACTGTGTCAGGGAGAAGTCATGTCAGCTTAGTCATATCTAAAATGAGCATGACATCTGTACTTGACAGTAATCCATACATAATACACTGACTTATTCGGCTATTGCAGGGCACAGCCTCTTTGCTGTTATAGCTTACAAAGTACTTGTTATTTTACACACTTTTGCAGCTGGATTAATAAAAATTAGAGATTTTTCTATTTGTGTAATTTTTCCAAATCCAATAGCAATTATGTGAATACTTGTCCTTGGGTACCCAAACAGCATATTAAAATAGTTTATGAAATCAGCACTTTAACCCTTGGAAGAAGAGACATCACTCGCATCCATGGTACAAGGTTGGCAATATACACCAACAACAGGTGGAGGGCCTCCGCTCCCATTGGCAGCTGCTAGAGGATATTTGGAATTGTAGTCCAGCAACAACTGTAGGGTGTCACTTTACCGACAACAGCTATTTTGCACACTGATACTATGAGCAGTAGGGTAGGGTTGCATGTATAATAAAATTCAGGAAATACCCCATTAAATGTGTACACCTTAAAGATATGTTTCACAAAATTAAATACATACAAAATATTGCATGGCTATTACAGCTGGGCAAAATAAGGACACTCCCATTGAAGAGATGCTTAAATCCAGAGTCATTACAGTTTTAATTGAAAATTTTACCCTTCTATTAACAGTGCTTATGTGTTCATAAAATTCACCTACAGTCCACACTTTGTTCAGTTATGCTATTGCATTCAATGGCATATATGGGTCACAGACTGCAGTTCTCCATAGAATGTGATAGCAGCTACTTCACTTCTTGAAAGTTTAAAGTGCTATAACTTTTGAATAAAAACCTGTCAGCAGTAGGAAAACCCTTGATTTACGCAGCAGAAAAGCTGTATAAAATCATGTTTTTATTAAAAGGGGAAAACATTACTGCTCCTTTAAATTAACTTTTAGGAGTAAGTGAGTTTTGGTAGCAGTGCAGCATTGGCATTTCCTGAGCAATATGCCAGTTAAATCTGGTTGAGGCCAAACTTACTGTAGTATTGGCCCGGAAAACAAAAGGTTCATTTCTCAAACTATATTACATATAAATGGTTAGTATAACAAAGGTAGTTTTAAGTCCTCTAACATAACTAGTTTCATCTTAAAAGTAACAGATACAGTGCCAGAGGTGGAAGAACAGAGGTTGATTTAAGAGTGGTAAAGCAGTCAACGGTGCTTCCATCTTGTGTGTAAATGACAGGAAATATGATGGGGGGGGGTTATTTCTGTGTGCCAGTTCCCTCTGTCATACAAACAGATGGTATTCTAAAACATGTATTAAAGAGCAGCTATAGAAACTTCACTCTTGGGATTTTGCACAGTTGGAGCCACAGAATGCATTATTTCAAATGTTTGTTTTGTGTAGATGCACATAAAATCCACCAGTGGGCCATATCCATAGCTTAGTGCAAGGATAGGCAGTTAATCTCTGAACAAATATTTTTGGGAGTAACGACACAAGAAGGGAGAGCAATAGGGGGCGCCCTAGTGCAATTCAGACATTCAATGCCAATTAGCCTCCACCGAATCACCCCACTCGTGGGTACTCACAAACACATTGGCTGTTATAACACTTATGTGTAAAACAGCATCCAAGCTTGCTGGAAAATATCCTGATCCAGCACAGGATTCTTTAAAGGCTGCTTCTTAACACGCTCTCTCCAGACGGTTCAATAACTCTCAAAAAACAATAAAGAAAAAGAAGCGCCCAATAGTGAAGTATATTCACATAAGATATTCCACCATATAAAAACAATTATCCTTGTACTCACATTTGATCAAGGTTAGCAGAGGGGATATTCCAATGCTAACAAACTCGCTTGTGGAGATCATACACCGTCTCCACTCGGTGCTCCAAACGCTGCTGCTCCAAGAAACGCCAACCACTCAACGAATCCAGTATGGTTTTTTATTATTAAAATATAATGCAATTGCACAAAAAATAAAAAGGCAACGTTTCGCGATTCCAAATCGCTTTCTCAAGCCCTCATAAAAAACATATACATCCAATAGTACCGCATATTCACATTTAAATCCCCACATACATATGGTGATTGGACACCTATCAAATCCCACTAATCGCAACAACCAATGGGCATAGTAAACGTATAGGCTCGGTATTGATTGATCTTCAACAGATATAAACCCTCCGTATATAATTGCAATCACATAAAACATATTAACCCCAAACTTACGGGGACAACATAACATCCCAGATGTATTATATCTATGGATAATAAGATAATTACATCACGTCCACTTATGCCCACTGAACTGTCCGACAGTAAAACTCATGGGCGCATGCGTTGTGTGTATCAAGTCCGTTAGGTTCCCGTGGATTTTGTGAGGGGTCGGACTTGATACACACAACGCATGCGCCCATGAGTTTTACTGTCGGACAGTTCAGTGGGCATAAGTGGACGTGATGTAATTATATGTATGTGGGGATTTAAATGTGAATATGCGGTACTATTGGATGTATATGTTTTTTATGAGGGCTTGAGAAAGCGATTTGGAATCGCGAAACGTTGCCTTTTCATTTTTTGTGCAATTGCATTATATTTTAATAATAAAAAACCATACTGGATTCGTTGAGTGGTTGGCGTTTCTTGGAGCAGCAGCGTTTGGAGCACCGAGTGGAGACGGTGTATGATCTCCACAAGCGAGTTTGTTAGCATTGGAATATCCCCTCTGCTAACCTTGATCAAATGTGAGTACAAGGATAATTGTTTTTATATGGTGGAATATCTTATGTGAATATACTTCACTATTGGGCGCTTCTTTTTCTTTATTGTTTTTTGAGAATTTTTGGGAGTACACCACCATCCCCACCAGCCATTGTGTGGTTGGGGAAGATAAGTGCTGTAGTCCTCAACAGGTAGAAGGCCAAACATTGACTACATTATTCTAAATTGGTTAGTAGGGGCCAGTGATGCATAGACCCGCTGGGACACGTGTAAAAACAAAGCAAGGAGAAAATGTGAAAGCATCCATTTACTAAACGATAACACCCCATTTCTCTTATTTTTGCAGGAAACACAGATGGGAAGAGACAAAAACACTATGTACAATGAAATGAGTAAATCCTATGAAACACAAACCCTTGTAACAATATATGCAAATGTCCTTTAATAAAAGTCATTCAAATTGTGCCAATTTACACAAGAAAATAAGCACAGACTGTTTATAGATAAACAAAGCTAGAGAAATGCATGGCTACATTTTGCCAGTTCCTTACAGATAAAGGCTGCAGACATCTCCCAGGATAGGTTACCAGAATACCTAACCTGTCCCTCAAACTGTTCAACGGGGCTAATCGGGGATGCAAAAGGTTAATAAAGAGCTGTCAGTCATACAGACACTGCTACTATTTCCATAACTAAACAGGAAATTAATATTCAGAAGAAATCTTAGTGGATATCCTCTCGCTAGTACTTTACAGAGATACTTTTAACTATGAGAGCCTGAGGGCTGTACAAAACCAACTTAAAGGGATAGTAATACTTAAAATGTAAAAAAAAATATGTTGTAGGGTTTATCCCCCTGAGTAAAACAAGAGTACTCCCACTGCTGAAAGGTGTTTCATTCAAAAGTTATTAATTTTCAAAGTTGAATTTTTTAGGTGCAATATCACAGTGGCCTGAAATTGTACAGTGGCGCTGTTGCTACACCATCCTATGGAGATTTATGGTCAATTGACCAGAGCTGTCCATAGGATGGTGTAGCAACAGCGCCACTGTACAATTTCAGGCCACTGTGATATTGCACCTAAAAAATTCAACTTTGAAAATTAATAACTTTTGAATGAAACACCTTTCAGCAGTGGGAGTACTCTTGTTTTACTCAGGGGGATAAACCCTACAACATATTTTTTTTTACATTTTAAGTATTACTATCCCTTTAATTCCCTCAGGCACACACTAATGTAACAAAGGAAGAGAGGAAAGACCCCCATTGTACAACTCACTGAAGTGGTAAAGGCCCTATTTAAATTAATGGGGATCTGTATTAGTCTTCTATTGGGCAGTTAGTTTCCTCCATAATGGAAACTCTAATTTCCTACACAAAGCCCTGGCCAAGAAGGTATACAAATTGGCAAAATAGTTATTACAAATGGGGATTTCAATGCTATGAAACCCAGAGGTTTTCCCAACACACACAAGACCTGTATTCAAGAAGGGATATGTACCAAGGCATGATATAGGGGATAAAGTAGAGAGGACTTATCCAGTGATTTCACTTCACCACTTCCTATGTCATTCTGTAGAGCCTAAGATCTTTAAAGCTGAAGAAGTCTTAGAGCATTGGCTCCACAGAATAACATAGGAGTAGTCTTTCACTTTATCACACCTTAGTGCATCTCCCCCTAGAGGTTTAAGAAAGCTTTAAAATCCATGGGGACTTTCAATACCACCCTGTGGCACAGCTGATGTGTTCCAGAATAGTTCATCCTCTTCTTTATGCATAAACCTTTAGGAATGTATTCTTCTTTCCTCTTGGATGTTCTGTGGCCAGAAAATTGTACAATATGCCCTTCTGGAATAGGAGTGAACCATATTTTTCTAAGAGGTTTTCTTTCTCGATTGATCCCCCACATAATTGCATAGGTGGTTGAAGTTTTCCTCTTCTTCAGTGACTGGTATTACGCAGCCTCAGCAGGGACAAACTTCTTCCAACTCAAACTCTGTCTTATTACTAAAAGTATTCAAAAGGGTAAAGATGAGCTCTAAGTACACACAGCAGTAATTCTGGGATTGAACAAAGAGGACGTTAGTTCCAGTGCGGACCACATAGCATCAGGGGCCCAAGCAGCTGGAAGAAGAGTGAGACTTAAATCAAAAATGCGTTCCATGCCCCTCTGGCACTGAAAGGGTTATTAGCAGGTGATCAGGACAATGACTGGGTAAGCAGTCATTTTTGAGCAACCAGAACAAGTTAGTGTATGTCAGGCAACATTGCCTTTTGATTAAGCTTAGTGGAGTTTTGTTTTTTTCCTCCCTTCAATCCCATGGATGTCAGCTGTGTCCAGTGAAGGATATAATAATTGGGTGAGTGATTGTATAGATTATAATAGGGTTGCACCGATACCGATACTGGTATCGGTATCGGTGCCGATACCAGCATTTGCGCGAGTACTTGTACTCGCGCAAATGCGGCCGATGCCAGCACCGATACCCTGTGTCAGGGTCGGTGCTGCAGTGAGGGAACCGGGGAGCTGCTCACAATGCTCCCCGGTTGCCTCTCTCCCTCAAGTAGCGTATGAGCGTTGCCGCGGGTTACCATGGCAACGCTCTGACGCTGACTTCTGCCGGGGCTCGCGAGAGAACAGCGAGCACCCGGCAGAGGAGAGTATGGGAGGCTAGATGGGAGCGGGTGGTGAGAGGCAAAGAGGGGTGAAAAGGAGGGAGAAAAAAGGGACTAAGAAAAAGGGGGGAAAAAAAGGCAAAAGGAATAAAGATCAGGAGACAAAAGGAGGGGAACTAAGAAAAGGCAAAAAAGAGGGGGGATCAGGAGAGAGCAAGACAGGCAAAACAGTGGGATCAAGAGTCAAGGAGGGGGACAAAGGGGGATCAAAAGGAAGAGAAAAAGCCAAGGCAAAAGCTGAAGAGGGGGAGAATGAAGTAAAAGGTAGGAATCAAGAGGGGGAGAAAGAGGCAAAAGGGGACAGTCAAGAGGTGGTGTGTGTGTGTGTGTATATTATATATATAATATTATATTTCAAGTACTCACCAATACTTTTTTGAGGTCATTTGCCAGTTTTCCAAGTACCTAAAGCATATATATTATATATATATATAAAATATATGCGCTTTAAGTACCTGGAAAACTGGCAAATGACCCCAAAAAAAGTATCGGTAATTGGTATCGGCGAGTACTTGAAAAAAGTATCGGTACTTGTACTCGGTCTTAAAAAAGTGGTATCGGTGCATCTCTAGATTATAAGGGTATTAACTAAATGCTGGAAGAGGTTTTACTTAAATTTTATTGTAGCTCAAACAAACCAAGACATTTTTTAAACATTTCTACTGCAGCTGTCTTTTGAAAGTGTTTACCTGTTCATCAACATAAACAACATATAGTCCACAATAACAGCACCACCTAACGGCAAGTTACGCATATTTTTTTTTTTGTAAAAAAGTATTGAGTTGTGATATCTTCTAAATGAAGCACTGGCCGCATAAAGTGTGCTTTTGTTTTGCTCAGCAGGACAAGTATCATTATATAGCACTGTTTTCCATACAACAATATGAATTTAACATTTTTTTCCCCAAAATGGTAATAGAGTTTAACTTACTTTTCATATATCAACTCATCGTCTATGGAGAAATAATGGGTGCTGGAACTGCTCTTTGGTCTGCAGCTAACTATGGCAAAATAGAGACGATCTGAAAAGCAAAATAAAGCGTGAACTTGATAAACAGAATTGGAGACTAAGGGTACAAGATTCAAATAGCTCTTCAACTGAATTCTACACATTGCTGCTTCAATTTAAAATCACTAGAATTGTAATAAAACGGCTGAGCACAAATTAAAAACTTTGAGCATATAGGAGCGATGATTATTATTTGACTAAATATGTTAGGCTGATGACTTATTTGCATAACCTTTGCAGACTATTGGAAACCTTAGCCCATATCTATAGAAGCACAGTGGAGCAATCCATTTGTATTATAGGGGATCATTAATTATGCCCCAAATTCTTAGAAACCAAGACAGATCTCCGATGCATTGTTTTGCAATGAGTTTGAGAGCTCTCAAATTCAAGTGGTTGAAAGCCCCATTTTGATCAAAGGAAACATCAACTGGTTCAGCTACCATGCTTTAGAATTCCACCAGTTTACCTTTATAAGTGGGCAGTTCTGGTTTCACTTGTGGCTTTTAACAAACCAAACGAGAGAGAGGGTATTAATGCAAAAGGTTTAAAAGCCCAGTTTAAAATCATTTGGATTTAACAATCCCCCATGAAGTTGGTTTGCCCTAAAGTTACTCCATTTTGTCTACACAGTTACCCCTTTGAGTGACAGAGTTAAGTTGGAAGCATTAAGGAAAGGTGCCTAACACTCACCTGGCATGGAAAGGGTTAACAAGCAAGTTAAACAATATATAAATAGACATCACACAATTTTAACCATGGATAAGAAAGAAAAACACTGTGCAAAGTTAACCCTTGAAGGACAAGAAGGTTGCATTACACACCCTCTGGCACTAAAAGGGTTAACCAAGAAGATTTGGGGAAAAACACTGCAAAAGAAATATTCAGTCATGTTATCGAACACTGCCTATTATCTTCAAAGATATGCAACCTGTGGACGTTGGCAACCAATCAAAGCCCCACATTTAATCACAGCCGACAGCACTGAACCTAGTGTTGCCTACACATTCATTATATAATGTGACTACAACAGTAAATATTTACTTTAAGAATTGCATAACTAATTGATCTAGAACACTGTCATTTCCAAATTGTCAAACACCTTTTATTCTTTGTAAGTGAACACAATTACATACAGATTCTTTAAAAACACTGCTGCGACACACCCAAACCTTCCCTAATTCCAGCACTAGGCTTGGGATACTAGTCGATGGAAAGGCTGTTTCTGGCTGCGACAGTTGATTTTGATGCCAGCTTTTACTCAAGTATTGAATAGTTTCAAAATAATACAGTTAATAGGCACATTGTGCAATGGAAAGCAATGTGACCATTTTTAGAAGGAATTTTTTTCCCAACAAAAAAAAAGCATTCCAAGTCAGAATTCACTTGTGATTATCAAAAATACGTTGTTGAGAAATGAATATTAGACCATGTTCAGTAAGCTAGGGAGGAGCAAGGAAATCAACCACACCACATCTAATAAAATGGCTAAAGGTGTGAATGGGGTTTTTAACCCCCCTAAATGTTGTAGGTCTCCTTAACACTCTGCAGAAGAACTCACTAGCAATCAAAGCGTTAAAGGGACCCTTTAACCCTTTAAGTGCTAGAGAGGTACCCAACACATTGCACTGAAATGACTGATTCCTCTCCGGCAGTCAAAGGGTTAAATGAATGGGGAAACAAATTGAATGTTAGTATTGTCTAGCCACACAGACATATATGAATTCTCTGTAAAATAGACTAAACATGATTTACGGTAACAGACTGACTTGAAACACAAATCTCAAGTACCAATAAAAAACATTAAAGTGATAGTAATGGTTAATTTTTCCTGTGCTTAATCTTGTTATGGAAAAAAAGGGAATGGCTACAGCAGAGGTAAGACATACCAGGCAGTCTTGACATCACCAGTAAGGTTTTTTGTTGTTTTTTTTTGTTTTTTTAAATGCACTCCCCTTTTCTCTGAGTTCCGTGCGGTCACCTGTCAACTTTCCCTACCCATGGTGCATTGCATCGGCTTGTTTGGCTGACGAACAAAGTTTCTGTGCAGAACCATTCCAATCAATTGCTGTGTTGTATACTGGCAGGACCAGTATGATGTGCTTTAGGATATTTCCTCTCAATGAAAGGCACTAATGAGATAAAGGAGACTGCACCCCGTGTAGGATAACAATCCTAGAAAGCCTAGGAATTGTTCCTAGTTGAGCATCTCTGGCCAGTTTGTTTACCACAACAGCTGGAGGTACTCAGGATGTTCATACCTTATGTTGAGGGCTTTGACAGATTATACACATTCACACACAAAAACAGGTCTCAGTCAACTTATATGCCTGTTAACCCCTTAGCTTTCCAAACTTCATGTTGGTGACACCCTTTTTAGACATGCATCATTTCGTGACACAGTAATTCAGTTTTGCTAGCAAACCGGAGGTTAAACTAATAATCCCTTATAAGAGATACGGACATATACATAAATTGTAATAACAAGATGTATGGGGACACAACATATTTCATGAAAACCTTTCATTCATACTGCGGAAGGCATTAAGCTTGTTGTGTGGTTTTTAAAAGGGTGACATGAGAATGTTGCGCTACAAATAAGAGCAAGATTCTCATGTCGCATTAGTAAATAGATAGCGCATAACTGATTTTAGAAGTACTGTCCGTCTTTCCTGTCTCATGGGCACCACAAGCAGAAGCAGCAGCCATGTGACAGGCAGCCTCAGCACACAGGTACACTCCAGCCTGGCAGCCTGAAGAGAGGGCAGAGGTATAGAGGTGGTGGCTTCAACAGATTTTAACAGCTGAACCACCAAAAGATTTGTAACAGCTGGAGTGCTTCCATGTGCTGCATAAATATTATGTATGAAGCACACGGAGGAAATCTCCCACTGTGTAAATGTGACCATTAAGTAGTAGTGTTTTATCTCAGCTCCCAGTGTAGCTCCTGCTTGATTTGAACGACAATCTCGCGCTGTGTAAACGACACCTTTGCCTGTGACACACCTACACACTGCAGCCGACACAGTTTGGAAAGCACTGCCTTAGTGACCAGTGGCGTGCACATGCGGCTGGCACTTAATGCCCGTGGTACTTTTTTTTTTCTTTTCAAACGATCCCGCAGTCCCCAAAGTACGTGCAGCCGCGCAGGGACCCTGATTTCCGGGACGTACCTGGTACGTCCATTGTTACTGAGTGACAGTGTTTGCGGGACTTACCAGGTAAGTCCATTGTCCTTAAGGAGTTAAAAACGTTACATAATATTGTTTCAGGAAATAGCATATTAGAGTCGTCTGCTGAAATTCCTCTTTTATAGTTTTAAATAAAGTTTCAAGTAGTGAGGAAAACTTATAAATCAGGGCAGCCCCCCCCCCCCCAAACGTAAAAACATGAGAACTGTATATTTTAGAAACAGTAGGTGCATATCTGGGGCAAACCAGTTGCTCCATAAAGGAGAAATGAAAACTCCCATTGATTTAAACAACTTGGGGTTATGCACTATGATGTGAGAAGGTGGTGATAAAGTGGAGATGACCTCCAATTACTGATATTTTATGTAGCCATTGCACTAAGATCTCTCACACATGAAAAATATTATCCCTTTGAGTGCCAGAGAGGTACGCAACGAATTGTGTACACCTCTGGTACTCAAAGGGTTAATGCATTGGTTCCATAGAATAACCTAAGATCTGAATAAGTGATGTCACTGCAGAAGTCACCTCCACATTATCACACTTTAGTACATCTTACTGCTTGAATACTACAGGCCATTGCTTTACAATGTCATATAGATCTCTTTAGCATATTTGTCCCATATGGTGAAGCTGTTTTGCGACAGAATTGAACCTCTGTATAGGTTGAAATAGAATACACACACACTATTTATTTTGAACATTTAAATAATATACACATGGCTATATATAATATTTTTGAAGATAACGGTATGACAATGTACACATACGTAGTAGGGTACAAAGTAACTCGACCACTTCACATCAGCTGGACAGTCTTGATGTGACATAATGATAAAGCGTACCAGCCCCCGCCCCTTCCTTAACAGGAAACAAGTTAAAATGCTTACTCCTACAAAGCTGCTTTGATCTGTTTGAAAACGAAGTATATATTACGAAGGTAAAAGCACACGCGCAATTGCCAGTCATGTGCTTTGGTGTAGTCCCAATATATATATATCTTACTTACTGGGGTTATCAAAGCACTCACATGTAGTTCAAGATGCATTGATGCAGGAGCAAGTTTACTGCGTCAACATTTAGGCCAGAACTTAAGGCATTTTCAATGTGATGACAATGGCCCAGGTTCTGGCCGCTATAAACGTACTCCTGATTCACTGCAACGTAAACGTTATGTGAGTGCACCCATACCCACGCTAAACACACACGTTTTATATAACATATATGCTAGAAGTACAAATAATCAGCTCTCCAGTGGATATCAATATATATGTGATGAGCTGCAAGAAGTTGCCAGCCTTGATATCAGTCTGCTCACAGTAGTCCATAATGATATCTTACCCTTCGAGATCTCTACTGCACCAGGGAGCAGGTCGCTTTCTTCAGTCATGTTGAAGGCTTGGCAAGAAGATGGAGAAAAGGAGGGTGTGTGTCCGTCCAAAGTGCTGATCCCTCTCTGTTAGTTTCTTAGTGGGGGAGGACGATTGTGCGACAGGCTGGCAGAAACACTTGCGACAAATCCTTTCCAGCCATGGACTTTTTACTCCACTGAAGATCAAAAACAACCTTTGTGCTGGGCTGCACCCGTCTTTACACAGAACCTATGTTGTCTTCCGCCTCAAAAGCCAGTGCAGTGCATGCAAGGTGAGCCAATAAAATAATGCAAATAAAATACTGACGTTAAAATATTAATAAAAAAAATGTAGGAGCGCACCAGCACTTTTTTATGTCTAAAGTGATTCCACAGCACAGCTTCTTCTTCTTCGACCACCTGTGAGAGTAAAGAACTTGCGAGACGCACTTGACTGCTATTCAAGATTAGTAATATTGGGGAGCTGTTCGTGTCTGTACTGCCGAATCGTGTGAAGGAGACCTACGCGCTTTATGCTGTGTAAAAAACGTGGGTGCCCTCTCCCTGCACCTTGTAGAGAAGGATCAGACTACTCTGTGGATCCGGGTGTTACAAACGAACGATATGTTCGTTCGACACTCAAGTAGTAGAGCTGGAGGGGGAACGGTATGAACCCGCCCAGTGCTCCAAATCCCGCCCGGTCATTGGCACACACGCCAGCCGTTTGTGAATGGAATGCGCACGACAGCCAATAGGAGGAACCAGACAAGTTTAAATACCCAGAGAGGAGGGACACGCAAATGTCTCACTATTCTTTAAACGTACAGTGAAAGCTAGGATAGGAAGGAGCGCAGTATAGCCTGTTGCTGCAGAGGAAAACTTACAGAACGTGTGTGCGTTAAAGGGAAATTAGGGTTAGCTATACAATATTGCAAGACTCCTTGCAGTACCTGTAGGCTGTAGCGACAAGCATTTCTACATTGTTTTACTGTGTATATTTTTTTTTTACATTGTTGCACTCCGGTTTCACAGTTGCACACACTGCTTTCTGAAATATCAGATATATTCCTGTCAGGGGCATGTATTAAAAAATAAATCCTAATATCCATTTTGGAGTCAGGAAGGATTATGCAATCTTCATTTTCGGGATTATATGTGGCAAAAGGTTGAACTTTTTTAGGTTTTTGTCTTTTTTTTCTACCTAATTTACTATGCAGTTCTTAAGTTATTTACACACCGCAAGTGCGTTGCTGATACATAATCACATCACAAAATTACCTAATCCACGGCATCACCGATGTCATAAATATAGGTAACACCACAAACCGCCTCAGATAAACAGATACAATTTGTGAGACCACGCTTGTCAGCACAGCATAGGGAAGAACATAACCTGTATCTCCTGGCTTTTGTGCATATGAAAATCTAACTGTGGTTTTAAAATAAGTTTTTTTTGCCACCGACATGCCTTCATTTATTTTTGAAATATGCAAACTGGAGTGCACATTTCTTTAAATTGTGCAATTCTGGAGCAAGCCAAGTGCACAACAGTGGTCAAATAAAAAGTCATGATGCTTTAAAGGGATAGTAACACTTCGTTTTAACTTTATTTTATTTTGTAGGCATTAAAAAAACATGAAGAATGATACAAGTCTTATCTCTCAAACCTTTATGGTTTATGAGATATTCACAAGCAAAGTTCCCCTCCCCGCCCCTTTTTCCTAGTGTAAGCCATCTCTTCTCAGATGTGAGTCTGGTTGTATGACAGTACAGATAACAGAAGGGGACAATTTTCTTTGTATGAAAACAATGAAAGCCCTTCCCCCCTTGACAAGTTTTTCAGCTTTTTCCATTATCTTAATTGAAGATTGTCCCTCTCTGCAGTCTACCTGGGCATCTCCCTTCTTATCTGGTTGAACAGGGGGGGGATACTTTGTTTGTGAATATCTCTTAAACCATAAAGGTTTCAGAGATAAGACTTATATCATTCTTCATGTTTTTTTAATGCCTACAAAATAAAATAAAGTTAAAATGAAGTATTACTATCCCTTTAAATTGGGATTTTAACCCAAATGCTAGAAAAGCCTCACAGTGGGATAGTGGGAGTGTGCATTGGTTCAGTAACTACGAGTGATCAATGAAAAGAGGCCGGGATAAAAGTTTATGTTTGGGTCTGTGAGAGCATACCAAAGTGTAGCAAATCTAATAATGAGATGAGCAGAGTAATAGTGATAGCATTATCTGATTTGCTTTACAGTGTAAGCTACCCCATGGGAGAGAGGTGAAAGGGAGTTCAAACTCCCTTGTCTATAGAATGCTCTTCTGCTGAGTACAGAATAAATTGTTTTAAAACTGATGCACAACCGCACACCTTGAATATCATTACTGCTTAGATCCTGGGGTAAACTGCCCCCCTAGTCTGGCATAACAGGGCCTCCCCCAACTTCATCAGGCCTGAGTAGTGTTAGATAATCATAGAGTCCTTTTCTATCTCTCTTTGAACAAAGTATTACAGTGATTCTCAACCAGGGTGCAGTGGCACTTTGGTGTGCCAAGGACATCATCTTAGGGTGCCCCACATTTTCTTTGAAGACTAACAAAAATGGACTTTAAAATAAAGATTAATATAAATTGTTCTGCACCATATGTTTAGTTTTGTTACTATGATTGTAAGACCTAATAATAACTGCATATTTGTGTATTGTACCCTTCATTATGACCTTGATAAAGTACATTAAATATGTTAGGGGTGCCCCAAGTGTCCTAGATTATGTGTTAGGAGTGCCCCGAACAAAAAAAGATTGAGAACCACTGAAGTATTAACATAATAATTACTGAACAACCTGGTGGTAAACTGATCAGATTATACCCTAGGTATAAATAGCTTTTCAATCTTTCATTGCCAGGACAGCTCTCCAAATGGACTGGCTAAATGTTTCTATTTTGCTGAGCCTGTACTGCATACTGTCTGGCAGTTTCCTTCCTTACTTTAATTGAAAAAAAAAATTAAAATAAACATATCAGACCTTGTTGGGGGACATCCAGACCCTCCAGTATTAATTATCTATCATGACAGACTATCAATATTGGCAACTAAAATGGCTATAATTACCTTCCTTCCCTACATCCTCAATCCAGAGCTTTCCAAACTTCTAGTTTGAGTGTGAGAAGCAGGAATGCCCACTAATGTCATCACAGGTGCCATCATTCACTTTCTGGACCCCCTCCTTCCGGATCAACCTGGTTGTTTTTTACAAAAAGGTCTGTTAAATTGAGGAATTCCTTACCCAAGCAAGTGCAAATGGAAGATACAATAGATACATTTAAGATATGATTAGATGAATTTCTAGTAGAAGGGAATCTACAGGGTTATACTGTGTATTTGTAGGAGTAATTTAGGAGTCATGAAGCCTTACAGAATTCTTGTTTTCTTGGTTATACTGTGGCAAAGGTGAAATTTAATAGACTTGTGTCTTTTTCAACCTTATTTACTATGTAACTCCTAATTATGCCAGTTGGTATACTAAAATATCTAATCTGAGGTCTGCATAGAAAGCCATGACATAATCAAGATTTTGCAAGTGTAAGAGAGAAAATTGTTCCTGTGATCTGAAACAATCACTGTTTTTGGATCTTCATGCAGTAGTATAGTCATATTAACATAAAAACACATCCTCTAATATGAAAATGTCATGTGAAGTAATATTTAAATAAGCAGCTGGTGAAGGACCTACTCCAACATCGTAACTGCAACTATATAACTGCAATAAGAGTGTATTTGATGCGTAGTCAAAAGGATAAAAAGTCTATTGCAGCACAGTGCAAACAGATCAAAATACTCTATATATCAACATGCAAGACCCTTATCAAACCTTAGTGCATCTCCATCTGGGACTTAAAGGAACACAGGCTAAAATACAAACTGCTCTTAAATAAAAGAGAATATTTGAACATTCACAGCTTTTCAGCTATTTCTGCAAAGTAGTGGCAGAAGCAGACACCATCTTTATAATTGCGATAAAGTAATTCTATGTCCAGGTACATCTTTTTGGGTGCCAGAAAGGTATCCAAAGCATTGCAAAGCAAAACGTTAGACAGTCCTCTGCTACTCAGAGGGATATACATATATATAGTAGCCATATCTCCTTTGGAAAATACCATTTAGGATAGGAGACAATTGAATGGGAGATCCAACAAGAAAGGACATGCATGTACACTTTCATGTCGAGCCTGGAGTTCACATGTCTTATTTCTTAGAATGTGTTTGCATGCCTCTCCTAGAGTTGGATAAAAATACAAGAAAATGGCTCAGTCTAGATGTGGATGGGATTAAAAGGTGAAGAAAAATAAATGTTTTTAAATAAGGATTACGGATTCTTTATTGAAAATTATTTGGGGATTCCAATGGTAGACCCTCACATTACAGTTGTACATGAATGATGAGGCTTTTTGTACAACATCCTGAGAGTGGAATTCTATAGAACACATGTTTTTTTTATATATTTTTTCATATATATCAAAAAACATTTTTTTTTCAAATCTCAAGGTTCTATGATCAGTTGATGTAGTTGGTGCAATCATGCCTCTGGTGTTCACTGGTGCTCTGTGCTCTACTCATATGTGTGCAGTATTGGTGGAGCCAGGTCAGTCTTCAGCCTCACTTGTCTTCAGGGCTGGGAGGCCTCTTGACTTCTCATCCTTCTTTCTGTGCCAATAGGCCTGCGGGAGGGGTGGATCATTTGCCCTGGAGTCTTACACATGAAAGCATACCTACTCCAGGGCCAAATAGTCTGCTCACCCCTGGGAAACGAGCATCAGCATACTTAGTTAGAGGTGGTACCCATGAGGTAGGCCCACCTTTCTGAGCAAAAGCCCACATCTTATCTAAAATTCATAGACTACATTTGGGCATTCATTCCTTTTCCTGTTTTGCTTGCCAGTGGGTCATGTGACTCAACTTCCTACCTACTGTTACACAGGACCTTAACACTTTGTGTTGCAATTAATTAAACTGTCAGCTGCTAGTCACAGACCCCCACATACATTGTCTGATACCCAGTCCTTGCTCAACTGTCCTCTGTTGCTCAGAGAACTACACTTACATGGTGTGACACCTTAGTCATTTTCCACTGTGCACTGGTAGGCATTTGTGCAGGTCTGATTTACACAGACATTTAACACTGGGTGCAATGGAAGAAATATTATATCTGACCTGAGGTTATTGTTTGTGCACAATATGTTTTTAAGAGAGGTAGTCAGCGTGTAGTCCTCCAGCTTCTAGATTGTAAAATAAACAGATAAGGGCAATGCTACCTACCTGTGTATTCTAGTAGATAATGAATAAAAGTACACACAAACACAAGCAGTATTAGGCGCTCACCCCCCCATGTGGTTCTATTGTTCCCCTGCATCAAATGGCTTTCTTCTTACTCCAAAGCTCAACATTATAATTACATGGGAATCATTTTCTAGCATCCAATCACAGGTTGTACATGATGCAATGTATTTATATGAAATGTGTGCTATGAAGCACACATATCCTATGGGGAGATGGCTTGCGATCGGGAAAAAGAGGGGTAAATGTCATCATATAATTACAGCGTAACTAGCAATGTTTGACCAGTAAGCGCATCAGATATCAGTACTATTAACTATGGTGAACAATCTGAGCTGCTTGTCAAAGGAAACATTAGTAACCCTTTAAAGTTGATATGATTCACCTGAGGGAGAGGTGAATGGAGTCTTTAAATTGAAGGCGGTATGCAGCAAGTGTATGCCCTAATGGATACCTTGAAATAGTGCAGGCTAGGCATGAAACAGATGTCGGTGTTTGATTGACTGACAGTGGGAATGCCAATTGCCACTCTGAAAGCCCTTGTTCATGCAACACTCACGCTAAAAAAACTAGAAGATTGTATCGGTGAGTGTCTGCTTTTTGTCTTTTTTGTTTGGATTTTTTGTTGAATTTGTTACGCCGAGTAACAATGTTATCGCAAAAATGCTGTACAGTAAGAATGCTTTCAAAATAGACATGTCAATAGTTTATATTTATCAATTAACAAACTGATGTGAGTGAACAGAATATAAAAAAATCTAAATCAAATCAATATTTGATGTGACCACCCTTTGCCTTCAAAACAACATCAATTCTTCTTGGTACACTTGCACAGAGTTTAAGGAACTTGGCAGGTAGTTTGTTCCAAACATCTTGGAGAACTAACCACAGTTATTCTGTGGATTTAGGCAGCATCAGTTTCTTCTCTCTTCATATAATCCCAGACAGACTCAATGATGCTGATATCAGGTCTCTGTGGGGGCCACACCATCACTTCCAGGACTCCTTGTTCTTCCTTATGCTGAAGATAGTTCTTAATGATTTTGGCTCTATGCTTTCCAGAGGCCAGTACAATGGAGAATGGGGAGATGACGTGGGGATGGACGTGTATAGACGCTCTCTAACCATGGGAGATGAGTTTGGTGCCACAACTCACCGTGAGCCGAAGAGAGAGATGGAAACAGACGGTGAGTTAAAGAACTGAAGCACGGAAGCAGATGTGTGGAAAAGAGCCGCATTGTTACAATTTGAGGTGTAAAACGATATCCAAATCCAGGAATCTAGGAAAGCCTCCATGCAACGGAAATTAAGTGACTCCTGAGGTGTGGTATCCATGCTCAGCAGAGATTCACTAAACAGAGAAAAAGGAGAGCAAAGGATGGATATCGGGCAAGTGAGAAAATTAAGGTAACATGCAGAGAACTACAAAGTGTGCATAACGTGTTACTAAAAAACTATATACTAAGTTTGCTGACACTGATAAAAGCGGCTAATATAAAGGAAATAAGTTAAGGTGTGGAGAAGAAATTGGATGTCTATCTCTTTAAAATATATAAATCATCATATAGAGCATTTACTGAAAAGAATAAAGAACAAAGACACTTTGAGAACTTGAAAGAAGGATGATGAAATATTAAAAATGCTTAGTTGAAAATATAACTGAGTAAATATTTGAGTAAATATTATGCATCAAACTTGAGGTTAAAGGGGATCTGTCACCCCAGTACAGATGCATGTTAAACGTTAGATTAGCTAGTGATGAGGTGGAATTCATGAATATTTTTTTTAATCCTAAATTAGCTAAAATTAAAGTTTTGTAGACTGTACTCCCAGATAGACTGCGGGTACAGCTCTATATTCGCAGTCTGTAACTCTGCCTCCACTCCCCTCCCTCTAGTCAGCCTCCTCCAAAGACGGAAGCTGTCTGTCTGTAGGCTGGAGCAGTCTCATTGGCTAGATATCGATCTCTGCCAATGAGATTTCTCCATACTACAGACAGAAGCCTCAGTCATCAGAGGAGGGTGGATAGAGGGAGGGGAGCGGAGGTAGTGTTACAGACTGCTGGTATAGAGATGTACCCACAGTCTATCCGGAAGTGCAGTCTAGAAACATTAATTTTTGCCAATTTAGGATTAAAAAAAACATTCATGAATTCCACCTCATCACTAGCTAATCTAACATTTAACATGCATTTGTACTAGGGTGATAGATCCCCTTTAAATGAAATCACTGATAAGAGTGAGACATATATAACTGGCTTTATGAAGATACTTGGATTAAGTGGTTAAACCAAGAAAAGAAGTATTTAAAGAGAGAGAGAGAGGGGAAAATTGACTTGACTGATAAATTACATCTTCCATGGTTTTTTGGTGATAGTATTAGATCAAGACAAGAGAAATGGCATCAAAAAAAGGGTCACGATCAAAAGAGTTAATAAAAAAAAGTAAAAGAAGCAAAACAGAATAAGTCTTTACTGACATATTATTCATTACCAGATGCAAATAAGTCACAAAATAAGACTATGTCAGCACAAAAATGGAAAAAAAAAAAAGAAGATAAAAATGACGATGTGGAGATCTTTACAAATCAGATATTAGATGAAGAAGTAGATGATTTACAAAGAGCCATGCAGAGTATAGTAAGTTCTCAGGATTGGATAGCTAAAGAATTTGTGACAAAAACTCTAGAAGATCATAGAGATAAAATAAGGGGAGATTTCATTGAACATTTAAAGGAAATGAAAGAGGAGTTAATAAAAATGGATAAAAAGTTGCAGGAAAATATAGAGAAAGCAACTCTTCAAGATGACATATCAAGACAGCAGGACATAAGAGGATTTTAGTCTTACCTGTTAAATCCTTTTCTCTTAGTCCACACAGGTTACTGGTAACTTTGGGTAGGCGATCCGCCCCTTAAAGTAGGCAGGAACAATTCTACAATTGATTGCAGGGGGTGAAGCCTACCTTCCCTCCTTTGCTGCAGCTAGCCAACCAGCTCCAGAAAGATTTGAGACACTAACTATTGACTAGATAGTGGAAGGGAAAGAAGACTCCTGTGAGCATGACCCCGAAGGACCCCATGGTCTGCCACAGGACAGCCAAGCATGGTCCCTTGACAGGGTGGGAGACCAGTAACCTGTATGGACTAAGAGAAAAGGATTTGACAGGTAAGACTAAAATCCTCTTTTCTCTGTCGTCCATTACAGGTTACTGGTAACTTTGGGATGACCAACCATTGAGTTTCCCAGAGGAGAGAAGTAAGGCAAGGACCAGGCACAAGATCCCCAAAGTCACCAGAGCAGATATGGACCACCAGATCAGAGATAGCCCAATAAAACTATGAAGTGTCAATGGACACTGAACAGGGGTAACAACACCCCAAAATTGTTACACAGCACACTGAATTAGAGACAACAGGGCTCAAAAGTGAAGGAAGCACCAAGAAGCGAAGAAGATCCTAGACAGTTAAGACTGCTTCCAGGATCTTTCTTCCAAAGCTGGTGTCAGCCGATGCCAGCACATCAACACAGTAATGCTTCGAAAAGGTGTGCACAGATAACCAGGTGGCAGCCTTGCACAACTGATCAGCGGAGGCCTGATTCTTGTAAGCCCAAGAAACCCCAACAGATCTGGTAGAATGAGCTGTAACATGAAAGGGAACGGGCTTCCTCCTTAGCTCGTAAGCCTTAAGAATAGTGGACTTTATCCAAGATGCAATAGTCACTTTGGATGCAGGTCTTCCTGCCCTGGGGCCCTCAGGAATGACGAACAGCGAGTCAGATTGTCTAATGGACTCGGTGCAATCTAGATAAATCTTGAAATGCACCACATCTAACAAGTGGAGATCCCTCTCCTCGTCAGAGGTAGGGCCAGAGCAGAAAGGCGGCACCACAATCTCCTGATTAATGTGTAACTCAGAGACCACCTTCGGGAGAAACTCCTGAGAAGTGCGAAGCACTGCCATGTCTTTGTGAAACACCAAAAAGGGTGGTTTACAAGATAGAGCATGCAAGTCTGCGACACAGAGAACAAATACGATCGCCAGGAGAAAGGCCATTTTCCACGTCAGCAGACGAAGAGGAATAGTAGCCAAGGAGTCAATGGGAGGGCGCTGAAGGACGCCCAAGACCAAATTAAGGTCCCACTGATGTATCTGACCCCTATGTTGCTGTTAGTTTTTCCCCTCCAAATCTTCTTAGTACTAAATCTCTGTTTTCTGACTAGGGATGGGTGAAACTTTTCTCCTCAAAGGTGAAAAAAAATTGAAAAATGTTGCTTACTTCCTTCTGTATAAATTCCTACAAAAAGTACAGTTTTTCTATTTTATTCTGTTCTTTCACTGCATTGAAACCCAGCGGGAGTCTTAAAGACAGGACAAGTATGATCAATGCCCTGGAAGAAAACCCTGACATCACGAAGAATAGCAATGCCCCTCTGAAAGAAAACAGAGAAAGCAGAAGTCTGAATCTTAAGGGAACTCAAGCTGAGGACCTTATCCACACCATCCTGTAAGAAGGCCAGGATGGTAGGCAGATCAAAATCCTGAGAGAAATCCCTATCAGCACACCAAGATAGGAAGGTCGACCAAACACTATGGTAGGCCTTAGAAGAAACTGTTTTGCAGGCACTAAACATAGTAGCCACCACACTAGAAGAAAAACCCTTCTTCAGTATTGAGAATTCAATTTCCATGCCGTCAAAGCCAGACGATGAACATCCTCCTTCCACAGGTAACCCTGTAGAAGAAGATCCAGACAGCAAGGGAGCCGGAAAGGCTCCGCCACGGACAGATCCAGAAGCTCTGGAAACCAAGCCTGCCGAGGCCCGTATGACTGGACAGCACTCCAATCTCAATTTCCGTAACACCCTGTGCAACATGGGAAGGGAAGGAAAGATGTAAGCCAGAGGAAATAACCAAGGAATGGACATGGCATCCACCGCTAGAGCTAGAGGATCCCTCCAGCGAGAGCAGAAACTCGGGACCTTCCGTATGTATCTTGTCGCCATCAGGTCGATTCAAGGAAGACCCCACTTCTGAACAATGAGGGAGTACACCTCTGGGTGCAGTTCCCACTCTCCACTGTCCACCGTGTGTGGACTGAGGAAGTCTGCCATGACGTTGTCTACTCCAGGAATGTGTACTGCAGATATGGCAGGAACGTGTTCTTCTGCCCAGGACAAAATAGCTTTGACTTCTAACCAAGCGGCGAGACTTCTTGTTCTGCCCTACTTGTTGATGTAGGCCACAGCCGTGGTGTTGTCGTACAGTACCCAGACTGGGCATTCTTTCAGCTGGGGAGTCTAATGATGAAGGACATGGAATATCTCCCGAAGCTCCAACACATTGATGGGAAGGAGAGATTCTTCCGGAGACCACCGACCTTGTGCACTCAGGAGAGGCTGGCATCTGTCGTCACCAAGGAAGGAAACTAGGAAGGACTTGCCCTTCAGTATATTGGAGAGGTCGAGCCACCAGGACATACTCAGTTCCACATGAAGAGGAAGCGACACCGACATCTTCAGAAGGTCCGGCTGACCCCTGCACACCTAGATCATGAATCTCTGGAGTTCCCTGGTGTGAGCCATGGCAAATGGGACTGCTTCCATGGTGGAGATGAATTTCCCCACTAGAGAGGACAGCTTCTTGGCTGGAACTGGATTGTGGGCCAATCCCACCGTCCGTTCATACCTCCGTCCTGAACTGGAACCGGCTCTAGAACATCCTTGTCCAGAAGAGCCTGAATAGCGCCTTTGAATAGACTGCGTTTCTCTGCTCCCTGAGGTGTATGTGAAGGAAAAAAAGCAAAAGGGAGGAAGAGAGATGAAAGGGATCCTGTACCCTTCAGTCACCACCTGTAAAACCCACAGGTCATGCCGAAGAAGGCCTGGAAGCCTTGGGCTTGGAGACCTTGGGCTTTCATTGCTGTTTGGGCTTGGAGGAGGCACGGGGAGCTGTGGGAACCTCCTGGGTCGCCGGACGTGTCTCAGTCTGGAAGGAACAAAAAAACCAAGAGGCTTTCTTCCTGGGGACCAAAGGCAGAAGGGTACTTTTACCCCCTGTGGCCTTACTAGGCAGATCCTTAAGATCTGGCCCAAACAATAATGTGCCTTGAAAAGGCAAGGAGAGCAAGGCTTTCTTGGAAGCAGTGTCAGCAGACCAGACCTTGAGCCAAAGAGCCCGTCTGGAAACCACAGACATGGTGTAAACCCTAGCCACCAAACTGATAGCATCAAATAAGGCAGCAGAAAGACAGTGCTGGGCCTCAGAATTGTTGGCAAGAAGGCGCAACATATCCGAAGTAGGAGCATCCGGATGGACAGCCAAAGTGAGCAGTTCAGTCCAGACCGCAACGGCCCAGTTAACCCATGCAGCAGCGAACGCAGGACGCATGGCAGTCCCAACAGTGGCAAAAAATGACTTGAGGGAAACCTCAAATTTCTCATCAGTCCAGTCTTTCAGAGAGGACGCATCAGAAACTGGCAAGGCAGTAGACTTAAATAGCCTGGAGACAGGAGCATCCACTTTGGGGGGATGAACCCACTAAGCAAGCGCCGCCTCAGAAAAAGGGGAGAAGTTTGGCAAATTTCTTGGAAACAGAAGGTTTCCTGTCTGGAGATTTCCACTCATCAGACACAAGGCGGTCAAGAGTGAGATTAGATGGAAAACAAGTGAGGGGCTTTTTAGGCTCCTGAAACACATCAGAAGGATCTGAAGAAACCTCCTGAACTAAGGAAATGTTTTGGGTAGTCAAGACAGCCCTGATCAGGCCCTCCGCCGAGGGCTCAGGATCAGCCTCAAAGGGTTCCCCAAAAAACTGAGAGGAACCCACAGGAGAACATTCCTCAACATCTGAATCCACCAACAGTTCCTCCTCAGAGGAATCTGATATGTCAGGTACTCCTTGCGGTTTAGGCAGGGAAGATTTGACTGAGGAGGGGGTCTGCCATGAATGAAAGACCCCCTGTAACTGGGATGGAAAGAGTTGCAATGTCGACCTAAGGTCCCTAGTAGCAACCTTGAACTCTTGCACCAAACTGTCTCTAATGCATGGCTGGAGGTCCCTGGAAGAGACTCAGGGACATCAGAGCATGCTGGGCATAAATGACCTGAGAATTCTTTAGGTAACCCTGAATGACATGAGGAACAGTGCACAATAGGGGACACAGAGACCCCATCGTCCTTAGTCTTAGGCCTGGCCCCAAGCTCCAACAGATTAGACATTCCGATGTCAAAAAGGTTTAGTATAATGATTCACCCAATTACAGTGTGAAAGATTAAAATTTCAACTCAGAAATCCTAAAATGCACTTAACTGGCAGGTGAAGGGTTAATCTAAAGAGGAGAGAAGGAGAGTCCAAGTCCTGCGTAGGATACTTGTTCTAGAAAAGGCACAAAATGGCTGCCGCGGCGGGAGCCAATCAGAAACAAGCACGCAATGCAAGCGCTCATGGGAAATGTCGTTTTCCCAGAATAAGTACCCCAACAGTGCCCGAAGCCCCCTGAGCCCCCCAACACACTTGCAATGGTAACTGGATGATAGAGCAAGGTCAGACAATTAAAATGAGTCCTCTCTGAAGTTGCTATGTTGAACGGTTGCAGAGATATGTTCCAAACTGTGCAGTCTGATAGGCGTGAATGGAGCAATGGCGTCTACGCGGTAAAGCAACTTTGTCAAAGTTAAAACTGTGAAATAAAATTACATGAGACATCATTAAAACAAGTTAGAAGACCTAAAAAATACACTGAACCCAGTAGGGAAAGTGACAATAACCCCCCAAAGATGCAAACCAGCAGCAAAAGGATTAAGTTACCATATAAACCTGCTCCAAAACACCCAACAGACATACATATAGACCCAATGAGTGCAGGAGTGTGCAATAAGAACTCCCAAGGAAAAAAACCCTGTGCAGAGGGGCACTGTGGGACATGTGGACCTGCAGCACTCAAAGGCTTGCTCACCTTTGCTCCAGCTCTTCTGTCTTCAGATTACCATGTTTAAAGAAGAAGCCTCGGTGGGCAACTCCTAAGGAAAGAACTTGTACCCAAGATTTTCCCCCCAGTGCTTAAGGTCCACAAAAAGCACCTGGATACTGAGCTAGCCACATCTAAGGGCATTGTCAGTTATGGTAATTCGCCTAATGGTGGTATTCCATTTCTAACAGAAAAATAAAAAAAATTGTAAAACTATAGCAGAACTGTTCTTTTGCCTGTGTCTTCACCAAGGAACAAATCTTCCTGGAGCTGGTTGGCTAGCTGCAGCCAAGGAGGGAAGGTAGGCTCTACCCCCTTCAATCAATTCTAGAATTGTTCCCGCCTACTTAAAGGGACAGATCACCTACCCAAAGTTACAAGTAACCTGTATTGGACGACAGAGAAATAAAGATTTAGAAATTAAAATCATGGAAACTCAAAATAAAATGGCTGACACGGAGGAGAGCGAGAAGAAAAAACTGGAGAGTTTAGGGGAATATCAGAGGAGATGATACAAAAAGATCTAAAGGAATTTTGATAGGTTTTCTTTCAGATTATATTATACTTACTTTGAGTAACCCGGTGTCTTTGGTTAAAAATTTAATGGAAGAAGTTAAGACATTTTCAAATTTGTCATATTATAAGCTTAATATAGAAAAATTAATATAGAAAATACTGAAAAAAGGATTCTAAAATTATAAGTTTCAATGGACAGATGAATCAGTTGTATACCTGGGTATCAGAATATCCTTTGAATCTGCGAAAATTTCAGTTTTAAATTATCTGTCATTATTAAAATAGATTTTTAGTAAATTTAATTATTGGAAAAATAGCTTTATATCCTGGAGGGGAAAGATAAATGTGGTAAATTTATGTTTTACCAAAATTAAAATTTCTATTAAGATCTACACCATTAAGAGTAAAAAATGATATTTTGGTTAAATTTCAAAGATGATTCAATAAGCTTATCTGGAAAGGTAAACATCCCAGAGTTGCATTTAGTATTTTGCCCAGAAATTTGAGACAAGGAGGAGTGGCAATTCCAGATGTAATTAAAACACATGATGTTAATACATATAGTTAAATGGTTATGTAAAAATAAAAGTTCTCTACATTGGTTTATTTTAGAACAGATCAGTATGAATACAACTATTTGGAAATCAAGGGAGGATAGGGCAAAGGACAGGGTAAACACAAACCCGATAGTACTTGATTTGATTAGGCTGTGGTATAAAATAAGAGTGAAATATAGATGTCTACATAAGTCATTGAATATCAAATGGCAGTAGACATTGTTGACACCATTATTGAAAATATTGGGTTAAAAATAATATGGCAAATGGTATAAAGAATATAAGTCAAATTATAGCTGAAGCTGGACTTAGTTATGAAATATAATTTGAATCAGGATGAAAGGTTTAACTTAATACAAATAAAAAGTTATATAGAGAAAAACATTTTCAATAAATGCCACACAGGAGATGAAAATATAGATTTGTTTCTTTTAGGCACATGGAAAAATACATTTGGGAGAAGATCCTCAAACTTAGTAATGAGTAAAGAAACTTTAATATCACAGGCCACAATTAAAAGATGAGAATCTGACTTATTGGGAGAGTATGAGGAATCAGTATGGCTAAATGCAATTAAAACAACATCTGCAGTTCACTGTACAAATCTTCTGAAGATATATTATAAAGCTTTATATAGATGGTACAGAACTCCAAATAGGATAAAAAAAATCCAGATAGTGATATAAAATGTTGGAGATGTAACAAGCAAGAGGGCCATATGAGACATCTTTGGTGGGAGTGGGAAAAAAAAACGAAACCTATATGGGAGAAAATATTTCTAATTATGTCTATTTTAACTGGAAAATAAATTAAACTGTGTCTAGAGATTTTACTATTACAGACTGGGGTATCCCATTTTCCAGTGGGAAATAGATACCTGATAGTTCATATATGTTTAGCCTCTAAATTAACAATTGCAAGACATTGGTAGGGTTGTGACTCTTAATTTGAGTAAATTATATGCATAGATTGACCATCAGGCATCGATGGATAAAGGATACTATGTGAAATACTTCGAGACTTTAAAATTACATGATAAACTGTGGTCTCCATGGTATTAAAAAAAGGGTCAAATAACTATTTAGTAACATGCAGAGGAAAATGTGAATGTAAGGAAGAATGCATGAGTATGAATGGAAATGAAAAGTAAGAATGCTTTCAAAAATGTTAATAGTTTATATTCATGAATTAACAAAATGCTCAGTGACTAAACAGAAGAAAAATCTAAATCAAATCAATATTTGGTGTGGCCACCCCTTGCCTTCAAAACAGCATCAGTTTTTCTAGGTACACTTGCACAAAAATCAGCTACAGAGTGGTGAACTGGAAAAAGGAAGGCTGCGCCCATAACATGCAGATCCTTGTGGGTTTCAGTCAGGCCCAGTGTTTTACTCACAGTCTTCAGTAAGGCCTCTAACCTGTCCATATCAAAAGTCCCTGTATCCTTAAAGGGATAGTAATACTACGTTTTTTCTTTATTTTATTTTGTAGGCATTAAAAAAACATGAAGAACGATAGAAGTCTTATCTCTCAAACCTTTATGGTTTGAGAGATATTCACAAGCAAAGTTTACCCCTCCCGCCCCTTTTACCTAGTGTAAGCCATCTCTTCTCAGATGTGGAATCCAGTCCATAGACCAGATAGATAACAGAAGGGGACAATTTTCTTTTTATGAGAACAATGAAAGCCCTGCCCACCTTGACAAGTTTTTCAGGTTATTCCCTTATCTTAATTGAAGATTGTCCCTCTCTGCAATCTACCTGGGCACCTCCCTTCTGATCTGGCTGAACAGTGCTACATCAGTAAAAGGGGCGGGAGGGGGATACTTTATTATTGAATTACTCTTGAACTACAAGTCTGGCAGAATTGAAATAACACTCTACAAAGTCCAAATACTATGATGATTAATTAGAGCTGCTTTTATTATGAAACATTACTATCCCTTTCACTACTCCGCTTCTTTCCAGGTGAGATCTGGGTTTTCCTCCTGTAGGCTTACTTCTCCCTCATCGATTAACCTGGATCGAATTTTACCTACTGGATCAAGGGTCCTCTGTCTTTTCCTGGATGGCTCTTACATTGATTTTTACTGTGATGATTTCATTCAGCCAAGAAATTTCTGAAACTGTGTTAGCATCTCATTGCCAGCTCCTTTCATACAATCCATAGTCAATTTTGATACATCTGTATGAGAGAGCTTGTTTTCACGACCAGCACAAATTATTGCTTTCCGAGTAGATTTTTCACCCTTCGATGACGCAGTCTCTCCTGTGGCATTGCTATTTTCCGACTTTAGTGTCCTGGGTGCAAAATACACTTTAATAGCAGCTCTGCGACTTCAGAGTTAAAACAAGATTGACTGCTAAATTTCCCCACCAGGCTCAACTGGGAATCTACACGCAGAATATGTTCTGGTGTGAAATGTAAGGCCACGATCAGCCTTCATGTTAGTAACCACAGGGGGAGGCAGAGCCCAAGCCTTCTAATAATGTTACCTTCGGTAGCTAGCACCCAATCAAGGCAAGGGACTTCAGGGCCTCATAGCCATGGTTAACTAGGTCCAAGAGCAGCTCCTAGAAGAATATAAAAACTGATAGAGAAAAAAGAGGAGTGAGCCTTCTTGCCCATTTTCCACCTAGGTAAGATCAAGAATAACTACAGCTGCAGATTTTAAGATCTTTAAATTGTTAGTATTGTCGATATCTTAAAAAAGTCACATTGCAGCTATTAAAAAATGAAACTACACAACACCAGTCCCATCTCTCAAACCTTTATGGTCTGAGAGATATAGAAGGTTAACGTTCCCCCCTCCCTCCACTTTCCCTGACATCAGCTGTACACTGACAGCAGGATATCCTGGTCCTGGGACAAGCAAGCGGCTCTCCAGCAGAGCCGAAATAGCACTATGTAAAAATAAATACTTCACTGAACGGTCTACAAAGTGTGCAAGGCACACTTTGTAGACCGTTCCGATGAAGTATTTCTTTTTACATAGTGCTATTTCGGCTCTGTTGAAGAGCCGCCTTGAGTCGGCCTCCTCAAATCTCCTGCTGTCAGCTTTACAGCTGACACCAGGGAAAGCAGAGGGAGGGTGGAACTTTAGGCTTCTATATCTCTCAGACCATAAAGGTTTAAGAGATGGGTCTGGGGTTGTTTAGTTTCATTTTCTAATAGCTGCAATATTATCTTTTTTAAGATATAGACATTACTAACACTTTAATTGGTCATATCCAGCTAGAAAGTGGAAGTAAATCCACTTTCTTGAGGTGGATGATATGTGGATGTGGATGATATGCAGGCAAAATGAAAATGTTGAGTTAAATTGTGCTTTAAACACTTAAAAGCCACAGAGATCTCCAACACATGGAAAAATTCAATCAGTTGAGAATGTTTTTGTCCCTGAATTTTCCCCAGAATTGTATCTCTTTCGATTAAGGAGTACGGCTGTAGCTGTTGCTATAACACTGTTGGAAATGGAGCCACTCAGAAATGACTGCTCCAAAACAAGTCAAAACACTGTAATAAAAATGAGCAAACCGAAAGGAAGAGAGATGTAGTAATGGCAATTGCAAAATAAGCCAGCATAACAACAATTCGTTACCAGACCATTAATCCTGAACGATTGCTTATCTGGCCTGAAATGTGATCCTTTCTAAAGAGCACTTAAATACACTGACAAATATAAGCTTCTAATCACACAAAATGTAACAGGCAATAAATAACACAAAATATTGTAAAATATCAGATAGGATATAGGAACCATTAGAATTGTAAAAAAGAGATGTTTTCATGAAAAAATGAAAAGGGTTCATATTTATTAACTCTCTGAGTACCAGAGGGGAATGCAATGCATTGTTTTGCAATGTGTTGCATACCCCTCTGGCACTCAAAGGGTTAAGACATTATATATTCCTAGCAGGCATTTTTTTCTTCATTGGTGTAAATGTTCTAAAATCTTTAAAAAGAAATGTAAAAAGTGGTTAAAAGTGATAACAGTTATCAGGCCAATTAAAACCAGATTGATTGCTAACTCATCTCATGAACATACATGATTGTTTTCAGATTAAAAGCCTCTGACTTTAGATCACTGAAAATTAGACCTTATTTATTTGTTTACTTCAATTCCATGTCTTACATTGTCCTTATTACTTGTGTGAACAAAGGGTCAATGATCATGCATAGCTGGCAACATGTGAATAGCAGAAGCAGGTTTAGAGGTGTATGCACCAAACAAGTAAGTTTTAGAACAAGCTGACATTTATTCAGTTGTGGTGACCATCCTTCACTCAAGCTATACAGATATGTCCTGTCAGAGAGTGTGTTGCATTGTTTGGTTTTGTTACTATTGCAACCTAAACATTCCACAGGGTGAGGAAAGTCTCTGTAACAAACATAATTTGAACTAAGTTGTGCAATCACTATTTTCAGTGTCCTTGTGATGGAAAAATAATTAGCACCACAGTGTTACTGAATTGCACATGCTTTTTCTGAATTAGTAAATGTTTGCTCATTTTTTAGTAAATGATTTTCAAAAAGTGGACGTGGCTAAAATCCCTGCTGTTTTGTGAGAGGATTATTGATTCCTCCTAATTCAGCAAAGCAGTTAGCACACATTTTCTTACATCTGGCTAACTTTGCCATTAATTTAGGAGCATGTGTTAGTATCTTTCTTGTATCAAAATGTGAGCAATCGAAGTAGCACATAAATATATGGCTTTCAAAAAATAGCAAATGCTTCACCTTCTTGCATTCCATCCTAAGTGGTAAGGCTCAAACAGTGCTCATATATAATAGAATAATGTATTTAAAAATTATTGCATGTGGACATGTGTAAATTGTTAAGACCAATATAATGCAGAAAGGAATGATGAGACCCACCTGAAACCTCAAGTTACACAAAAAAAAAAAAAAAAAAAAAATATATATATATATATATATATATATATATATATATATATATATATATAAAACCCTAGCAATTCTTATGCACCCTGAAACATTGTTTCTCTGCTACTGTCCTTGAAGCACACTAAACAGGCCAGTTTTCATATACAACCCTAATTAAGCACTAGTAGGTCGATCACAATAACCAAGCCACCGAATACTCGCCTGTCAGGAACTGTAAGAACGTGCAGTTTCATCTGTTTTGCTGTTATACACAAATCACAAAATAACACATATCAGTTTATCAATACCAAGAACAGTGGCCAGTTTGGTTAAAATAAGCAGCAAAAGGGTTAATGATAAAAATGATTTTGTTTTCTGATCAGAATTTCTGTTAAACCTCCAACTGCCTTTGAGGTTTCCAACGAATGTGTTGTATACCTTTCTGGCACTTGAAAGGAAAAGATTAGTTAGTGTTAAAGAGAATTAAAAATTGTCTATATGTTGTCCTAGCCCAGTGGTTCTCAGCCTATTTTAAGATGGGACACATCCTTGCTTAACACAAATCCAAATCTGTGACAGATGTGTGAATCAAAATCAACAGAATAATGAAAATATGTGGAAAGGTATGATACATTCAGCGAGGTAACAAAACACGCAAATGTGCTGTGCCATGCTTTTTCTGCGCCACTAGACTAGAACTGATTGTAACATAAATGGTCTCTGAAAAATGAACCACTCTTTGCAGGTGGCACTTTGTTAATTTGTTTCTGTGTTGGGCAATATTAACGCACACTGTGCTATGAATGAATATAGAAACCACACTGGGGACATGACTTCAGAGATAATTAGCAAACAGAGCAGGAAATTAGCATACCGTGCCACCGGAGCATAAAAAGGTTTCAAAAACAATTAATTTGAAAGAAAAATGGCTTAGGGTGAGAGATCAGCTTTAAGGAAGAATCCTAGTCAGGTGTGTGACATCTTACATTAATGCCTTAATATAATTATTCAATTAACTGGTGCACAAAAGAGTCAGAACTGGTATTTTTGTTTTATTTTTAGAGACTTATGCATAAATGAATAGTGGAGAAATTCTGGGGCAAACCAATGTAACCCCTTTACTGATAGAGGAACAACTTGTTGAAGACCTCTCTAGCGTTCAACGGTTTAAAAGTCTCATTGGAAATTGGTGGTGGTGGTGTGGGGGGGCTATTTATCATTACAAAAAGAAAAAAGCAAGATCCTCCATAGGCACAATGACCACATTTAAATTAACATAGAACTTACAGAAATGCACATCTGTAATATCTATGTTAATTTAAATATTTGGTCATTGTGCCTATGGAGAATCTTGCTTTTTTTCTCTTTTTACTTTTTATAATGCTATTTAAGAGATCTGTGGACCCCAATGTGCGATATATACGGTAAGTGGATTATATTATATTATTTACATATATATGTGCTCCTCCTTGTAATGCATTATAGTTCCTTCCTAGGGGTATTTCTCTCCTATGGAGCATTTGGCTTGCCCTAAAATTGCTCATCTTTTATTCTGTGCATATATCCATTATATACATTCGATAGATAAATAGATATTTCTTTATTAGAATTTGTTTATTCATCAGTGTTTAAATCAGAAAGCAGTTGCCCTTATTACATGATTTGTAAATGCATCATTATATTATTTGTCATTACATAAGTAGATGATTTATGCTTCCTGAAGCACAAACAAGGTACAAGTTACACGTGTGCAGCTTTTGTCATTTCCTAAAGCACTTGATGTACAATGCTTTGAGAACTGAATCACGTGTCCCTACATCCACCTGTGTTTACCTAGACTCTAGTGCAATTAAAACATATTACCTTATGTGCATAGGATTGGTTGATTTATATAAAAAAAATTGCCAAATGCTGAATGTTCTGGAGAGAGATATGAACTGTGAAACCAGTAGTTTGGTCATACTGTGCTGTGATGGGAAATATATGCAGCTCTTCAGATATTGTTGGCTTACAGCTCCCATCATGCTCAGCTGGCCAGCTGAGTATGATGGGAACTGTAATGAAAGAATAGAAAAAGACATATTGCCTAACTAACACAGTCACATGTAGAACCTCATAAAATGTCTCTCATTATTGGGGTACTTAAAATGAAGTATTACCATCCCTTTATCTTTATTTTATTTTGTAGGCATTAAAAAAACATGAAGAACGATATAAGTCATATCTCAAACCTTTATGGTTTGAGAAATATTCACAAGCAAAGTTTCCCCTCCCTCCCCTTTTACCTACTGTAAGCCATCTCTTCTCAGATGTGGAATCCAGTCCACAGACCAGACAGATAACAGCAGGGGACAATCTCCTTCCTATGAGAACAATGAAAGCCCTGCCCCCCTTGACAATCTTTTCAGGTTTTTCCCTTATCTTAATTGAAGATTGTCCCTCTCTGAAGTCTACCTGGACACCTCCCTTCTGCTCTGGCTGACCAGTGTTACATCAGTAAAAGGGGCGGGAGGGGGATACTTTATCATTGAATTACTCTTGAACTACAGCTCTGACAGAATTGAAATAACACTCTCCAAAGTACAAATACTATGATGATTAATTCGAGCTGCTTTTATTATGAAACATTACTATCCCTTTAAGCTGTGTCTCTTACTGATCTGACAGGGGTATAAGAGTGCAGAAAGGGGTTTCTGGTCAACTGAAACTGGGCCCTTGAAAGTGACAGACGTATAAGAGTTAGATGGACAATGCTTGCTGCAAAACAGGGACATTGTACCCCCTGCCTAAGATGAATTGACACAGGAAGCTTATGTATAAAGGCACAAGTGGAGCAAATGTGGGGCAATCCAGCTGCACCATTATTTACATTTGGTTTATAACTCTTTGATCACTGGAAAGTGGAGACCTATAGCAGTTTCTCAGCGTTAGTCCTGGGGACACACCAACAGGTGAGCTTTTCAAGATATCCTTTTTAATCACACGTGATGAATCAGTGGCTGTTAATGTGTCAAAGGGTTAAGGACCAGAATAAATGTTCTAGTATTCAAGGGGGTAAAAGCCCCATTTAACTTAGATAATTTGGGGACTTTTTATTTGTTCCTTGTGGCGCAGGTGGTTTGCTCCAGATCTACTTAGTACATCAGCCTCACTGGTTTTTCTTTTGAAGGATAACTATCACCAGGATAGCCCCCCATCAGCAGATCTGTTTCTCTAAGAGCAGATCTATAGATCTGTGAGAAGAGACTGAACTGCAGATCTAATGTGTCTCAGCTCAGTCTTTTTCCTGAGGGAGAGTCTCTGTAGCCCCTTTGGTTTGGGCTTTTAAGCTAGACAAAACAAAAAATAGTTTAAATAAATCCAATAGGACTAAAAGCTGTAACAGGTCCACTTTAAGTGTCTGGAAAGTGACCAAATACTCCAAGTCTTGTTCATCAACCACTCATAGTTGGTGTAAGCTTTTGAGGTGTATGATCATGTTTGAGCATATTTGTGTTCTACAGTGAGGTGCAGTACTGGTAGACAGCCTGGGACTACCCTTTTACACTCAAACCCCTTTCATGCATTTCAATGTGTATTTATATTATTTGTTATTAATAGGATAACCAGATCCAGGGCCAGATTTCCCATTAGGCAAGTGCATAGAGCACCAAGTTCTGAGGAATGCCTCAGCTGTGCTGGCAAAGCAATGTGTTGCGTACCCCTCTGGCACTCAAAGGGTTAACATCACCCAGACCTTGGCCCGTGTACACGGCCTTTTACACTAGTATAGCAACTAAAGAGAAATTAAAGGGTGCAATACAGGCAAAACACCACATGATGGCAAGTGCCAAAATAACAAAGGTATGGAGGTAGAAACATGGCACTCAGAGGTTAACTCATTCAGCTTCAGACTTCAAACTCCCAGTTAATGGGAGCCAGCCTAATGGGAGATTATATAGACCCATATTAATAGGAATACAAATAAAAAAAAAGTGTCTAAACACTCTTTCATAAGGCAGGACATTTGAAACTGGGAATAAGATTTGGGGGTAAAGTGGAGGTAAGAGAGAAGTGTCCTCCTGAGAGGCCTTGCCTTATCTGAAGTGCAATGCAACTTTACCTCATGGTCTCTGTGTTCCACATTGGCTGACAGAGAAAATGGCTAAAATAAGAAACCGAAAGATGACATGAACAAAGGAGAAGATGTATTAAAATGTATTGTTTTGTAATGTATTATTATGTGTGATACGTTGAGCTTGTTTTCTTCTTTTTTTTTTTTTTGTAAGGTGCACTGAATAAATGTACAATGTGAGCAACCCTTTTTTCAGTTCTGGTATTCAGACAATACAGGATAGTAAGTGCTTTACAGAATGAACCAATGGGAGTGGGGTCCCTGCTTTAGATATTTCTATAATGAGTGAGACATGCAGAATACATAATGATTAAAAGGTGTAGTAACACTTAATATGTAAAATCTCCTACAGACAGCTCTTGTCAGTTGACCATAAACTTCCATAGGATTACTATCCCTTTAAGCAAAATTACAACAATAAAAGTGCACATTAAGGTTACATATAAGTTAACAGTGCCTGGAATGCATGAAAAATTTAAGTGCCCATTATTTCATAAATCAGTAATTGAGGAGTTTCAGCTACAAGTGACACTTGAAGATACTGAGAGAAGTGCACTGCCACAGGTGACATTTGAATCTGAAGTAGTTCGTATCACAAAGTGTAATTTGCATAATGAAAACAGCAATGGTCCAAATAGTCAAGGACAGAGACATAAGACACATCAACAGAAGTAAACAGAGATGATGAAGAGAACAACTAATATGATAACCAGTTCAGAGCTGAAGTGAGTGAAGAATGTGTGGGAGAAGACAGTGATCCTGAAAGTCATATGCAGCCAACAGATCAAGCACAACAAGTAGAGAGTAATGGCCATGAGATGTCTCAATCTGTAGATCATTAGCCACTCTTGTGCAAAATGGGTCTAGCACAGGGGTGGACAATTATTATGTTCTAAGAGCCACATCTGTTAATTTGTTTGAGCCATTAGTTTTACTGCATCTAGAAATAAAGCAAAGCAGACTGAGGTCCCACAAACCCCCATGCAGATCAGGCATGCTACAACCTGAATTTGCAATGAATGCAAAGTTGCAGCACAGCAACAGCTTGTGACATGCACTGCACAATCATAGACCACATGTTACAGTTAAATAAGTGTAACAACATTAAAAATGCTGCATTTCTGTCCCCTGTGTAAACTGTACGAGTACTGCTTTTTGGGGTGAAAATGGGGCGTATGTGGTATACTGTGGAAGAGGGTAATTATCTCCTTTTACTGCTTTAATAGAAAACAGAATGGGGGTCTCTGGAGAAGCCCCTGAGGTCTGCACGTGGCCCTAAAGACACCTGTTGTCAACCCTATACTAGATCATTTATTGGCTTAGACCAAAGAACAAAAAACTATAATAAATTACAATGTTATGTCTAATGTTAACGGGACACTTTTTATACACTGATGACAAACTTATGTCGAAATTACTGCATAATAAAATAAAACCCATTTATGGTATACAATTTGCCCCCCAGAGAATAGCACTTACACAAAACCTTTCAGCATATTACTTTTTCAATATAGTGAATTGCTATATGTAACTTGTTCATAATGTATTTGCTTTTGAAAGAATTAATAAAGGCTCTGCAGGGAAGCTAGAATCAGTCATTTAAATAATATCACTGGCAGGAAGAAGTTATTTGAACACATGTTAATTGTTTGCTAAAACTGTAGTTAAAAGTCTAATGGCGAGAGACAGATGTGAAACACAGAATGTGACAGAAAAATAATTACAAGACTCTTATAAATGTTAGGATAGCTAAACTTGCAAGTTACTTTACAAGGCAAAACAAAAAACAAAACTTTGAAAAAAAAAATTGTAGTTTGTAACAGAGAGGTTTGCTGGTAAATAAAATTTAGATAAATCAGTTTGACAATGAACATTCATTATGTAAGCCAGAGATGGGCAATGTGTGGAATGCATGTCACACTATGATCAGAGAACAGCCATAAAAAAATAAAAAAAATGCTGTGGACTTCTATAACGCCTCATTCCAGGACCGCATGGTCCTTAAGGTGTTAAAAATGATAGGATTTGATAGAAAAATATAGCAAAGAAAAATATAAACAAAGTAAAAAAAGTTACAAAAAGATTACCTAAACCTTAAAAACATGCAAAACAGTCAGCAGTCTTGGATTAAATCGCAAGTTAAACACCTTCTGCATCTGCTAGCATTGATATATGGTTTGGTGATACAATTTTGCCTTTTCATATGGCGGCAGAATTTGGTGACACAAACCACAATCAGTCCAAGTTGGGATTCATCCAGGTATTCCTCTGATGGGAACATATGCTTTTGATATAAGTACCATGTTGTATTTATATAGCCAGTTTAGTTGATCAAGTTAAGCCCTTGTTCTTCATAAAAATCATATACCAGAGCAGAGGATGTGTAGAGAAACCTAAACGGATAGTAATGTTTCGAAATAAAAGCAGCTCCAATTAATCTTCAAAGTATTTGGGCCACGGAGAGTTAATTTCAATACTGTCAGAGTTGTAGTTCAAGAGTAATTGAATGATAAAGTATCCCCCTCCTGCCCCTTTTACCTAGTGTAAAGCCACCTCCCCCCAGATGTGAGCATAAGGAAAACCCTGCCCCCCTTGACAGGTTTTTTGGGTTTTTCCATTATGCTCACTGAAGATTGTCCCTCTCTGCAAGCCATCTGGACACCACCTTGCTGCTCTGAGATGAGCAATGTTACATCAGTAAAAGAGGCGGGAGAGGTATACTTTATCATTCAATTACAACTCTGACAGTATTGAAACAACACTCTCCATGGCCCAAATGATATGAAGATTAATTGGAGCTCCTTTTATTTTGAAACATTACTATCCCTTTAAGAATATCTGGAATCCATTAATTGAAATTCTGCTTTCCAGCTTCGATACACTCAAAATCACACATTAAACTCTTTCTTCCTTTTAAGATTAGATGATTTACCAAATCCCAAATTAATAGTTTTCTACTTCATCATGTGTGTGAAATGTCTCAAAACAGGACTATATGTAGGCAGGACAAGATAAACCCTAAGAAATCAGATGAATTCTCATAGGTCCAGAGTGAACAAGAAAAGAGACACCTCAGTAGGTTTTTGCAAAACTTATCACAGCATTAAAGATCTCAAGGTGACTGCACTGATGGGAAATTTTTGGACAGAGAGACAGAAAGGTCTGGGGGGACAAACTGAGACACCAAGTTTAACACTCTGAATTGTGTCCTGAACCATGACAAGGAATGCATGTCTCATTATCCCACAAAATAAACACATTTTGAGCCCTTTGGATGCCAGGGGGCTGCGCAACTCACTGATAGTGATGGGTTGTGCACCCTCTCTGCCACTCAGAGAGATATCCCATACATTCTATAGACTTAACCATCTCTGGCTAAAGACTAAAATACACTGGATTATTAAAACAGTAATACATCTTGTTTGTATCTCTTAGCCAATTACAAAGACACTATACTGGAGCCCAGGGAATAATTATATAGATAATACTAATAAAAATATTCACTGTCAGTGTCAACGACGCCTTAAACTACCGCCTAAAAAAGTAGGACAGGTGATTCAAGGGGCCACAAGGAAGGCATTTGCTGCCTTTCTTTGCCATATACTGGAGCCACTGTATAAGCCAGCTCCAGTAGAAGTGCTTGTAGTGAACCTTGTCATCGGGTTCATTCATGCACTTTCATGAATTAATCAATCACCTGGTTTTGAATGACTGAGTGATTCACCTGGCACTCTCAGGTCTGTTAACTAGTCCCTCAGTAATGATCCAGCTTTGTCTACAGCCGCTAAAAATTAGACAGTGATTTTTAGTTTAAGAATGACAGCTCTTTAATATGTAGCCCCCTCTTTTTCAAGGGACCAAAAGTAATTGGACAGTTGACTCAAAAGCTGTTTCATGGACAGGTGTGGGCTATTCCTTCGTTATGATGGAGACAAACTAATGCACCACGATGGATGTCTTGGGATGCTGAAGTCTTGCAATGCAATGCAGTGATGCTTCGTAGGCTAAATTTCCTCCTTGTTGCTGAGTAAATCCTGAACAGAAATCGGTTGGTTAACTATGTTATTCCACCTTGGTGCAGTTGCTGTGATCCAGAATAATTACTCATGTGCTGTGCTGACCTCTGAGGTTTCAGACGGCAGCATAGAGATACACTACACTGTCTGAAGGCTCTACTCCACCAAATGGTGGAGCAGAATCGTCTCATCTTTTACCTTATATATGGCAAAACACATCTGTCCGGGGAAGGCAGCACCCCACCCCCTGGTCAGCACCCCCGATTCGGATGGGAAATATAGGCGATGCAAGGGAGATATAGGTGATGCAGGGGAGCATAGAGCTCCCCTGCTTACATCATACGTGAACTACCGGGTAGGAGTGGGCTGGATCAGCAAACCCTCCCACACTCTCTGGGTAGAGTCGTCTCTATCGATCTGGGAGATCAATAGCCGGGTAGCATCAAGAGGAGTCCTGATGCCCCACCATGAGGTTTGACTTTAATACAAAAAAAAAACAAAACAAGGTTTGCCGCATGGGCAAAGCCATGCCACACACCTGCTAGGTTATTATATAGATATTACACAATATTACCTTGTCTGAATACCACAGAGAAAAAAAAAAAAAAAAGATTCCAAGAGGTTTCCGAATTAAGAACATTCCTACAACTGGCTGTACAAATGCCAACTTTTTTTTTTTTTTTAAACACAAAAGGATCCATATTCTCAACCAATGTTCACTGGAATTAAAAATGACAAAGGCATGGATTGGTTAAAACAGCTAGACTAACAGGTTGACACATACAGTAACGAATTACCTAAATATAAGAAATGCCCTTTAGGGGGCCAAAACATTAACATTAAATTCAGCTCTTCACACAAGACCTGTGAGCGCACATTTTTCATGCTCATTGCACCATCCTATATAATAATTCGCTAGGATGTTTGTCAGAAGCCGTCATGTGCAGTAGAGACTGCACACTTAACCCTTTGAGTGCCAGAGAGGTATGCAAAGCATTGCAAAGGAATGCATTGCGTACCCCTCTGGCACTCAAAGGGTTAACATTACCATTACCTTGGCCCGTGTACATGGGCTTTTACACTAGTATTTTATAAAGAGAGAGTTGAAGACTATTTTTCCTCTCTTTTCCATTAATTTCAGTTGATTTAAGAGCAAAATTGCTTTTTCTCTATGTCCCTAACCTTTTTAATTGCCTGATGAATTAACTCTGTAATATACACTTGTTCCATGTCCTTTTAATCATAAAGTTGCCTATAACAGATATTTAATAACAGTGATAAGGATTATTGTTCTAAAATAACATGCTTTCTATCCAACTTAACTTCTTCCACCCAAAAAAATCTTTACATCTTATTATGTTTTTGCAAGAATAATTTTAAGAACATTGAAATTTAAGTGAACACCATAGGTCATACTTCATTTTACAATACGTAATGAAGTATGGAAAGAAGGACCATCTTTGTCAGTAAAAAGTGTGAACAGCTTTTGTTCATGATCTGTCGAGAAAACATCAACCCAAGTACCAGCAGGTAAAGTAAAGCAATGGAGATTAAATCGGAACTACCACCTAACACAATCTTTAGCTTCACTAAGTCCCCATCTGGCGACTAGCTGCTTAGTAGCGCTAGTCACCAGAATAATTACCTTATTTAATAGATTTCTGCTCTCTTCCCCGGCTGACAGGCAGGACGGAGCGCGGACATCTTGCCATTGTGACGTCCGTGCGCCTGCGCTGTCAGTCCCAGCCGGGTCTAGGAGGCGTCGCTAGGAGCCAGATGGGGACTTAGTGAAGCTAAAGATTGTGTCGGGTGGTAGTTCCCCTTTCAGTCAAGGAAAAAGAATGAGGAGAGTAAGGGTTAACAAAGGAATATGGTAGGACAGTGGAAGGGAAAACAGGGAAGAGGGCATGGAGGGAAGCGAAGAAAGAAAGAGAAGGCAGATTGAAACAGAGGGGATCAATATCCATTGTCCTGGACCCAACTGCTATGGGTAGTTTGGATATTTTAAACAAACAGATCTTTGTTGACCTTATTAAAGAAGTACTCTTCAACATTCCAGGATATAATTGTGTTTGGATAATTAGTCTCAAAACAGAGCACTAGAACACTGTAAATTCTATGTTATTTATGTAAATCATCACTTGAGCGGTAAGGAAGTTTTCTGCAGACTGGCACTGAGACACTTGGTAGCTGTGAGGATGGGGGATGTGAGAAATGTCAAGCTTAGCTGGGACTCTGAGAACTATCCAGATCTTTAATGAAGGTTCTTTCACCAAGATCTAAAAAGCCATGAAATATGCTGAATTTGTGCTTGAAGAAAGTATATGCAACCAATTTAAGTACTGTACAGACTGATTTAAACAAATTCGAATTCTTTCCATATAAATATAACATCATTGAAGAGCCTACACTAGAGTATAGATCTGCCCCAGAGCAAGTTACATAAGAAACACTATGCTTGTTCTGAACATGTGGGTGAGAAATAAACATGCAGAGGCTTTCCCTACATGCTCGCTCTTGTTACTATATAAATTTCACTTTGTTTTGTATAAAGTCACCCACTACCATCCTGACTGCTGGTAATGTAGATATATTGGACAGTATTCAGGAAGCTAATTCTGGAGCTAACTAAGACAATCAAAGGGGAAAAGAATGTAAAGTCCCATTAAATTAAATGGGGCTTTTAACACCTTGAGTGCTAAAGGTGTCTCCAATGCATTGTGTCGGAGTGCTCTCTAGAATTCAGAGGGTTAAATGTGCCATTTCAATCAATGGACACTTGGTGAATGTTTCATTTGTCCCACATAGGTGCAGTTGGTTTCCTCTAGAACCGCACCTCTTTATTGTCCTAAATACGGCCCCTCCTATTGGTTCCATTTGCTTCCCCTCCCCCCCCTTACCCTTCCTTTTTAAAAAAAAAAAAAAACTTCTCTTTTGTGTGATTATTTGTTATATTCCTGAAATTACTCAACTGCACCACTGTATTTTAGGCTTCCACATATCACATTATAGGCCTCTTTTGTGCAATATAACTTGCATATTCTGCTGATGAGGCAGAACCTGTGTGTTTTGTTTATTTTTTTTTTTAAGATTTTGTTAATGTCAGTTTGAGTTCCACAATGCAGATAAAGAAGTGTGTGACTTTACATCCCACCACACGAGTTCTGTTATTACACTGTACTGTTCTGTTTGTTTACTTGTCTAACCAGGCATCACTGCACTAAGGACAATATTACAACACAACCAAATGGTTCACTGGGAGCATTTTCTTGAGGGTTTGTTTTTCAAGTAATTACATTGTACTACATTTTTGGTAATTAACATCGGGCAAAATCAGAATGTAGCAAAATGTTGCATAGATCACCATTTTAAACAATCTTGTAATTTAATTATAATTACTCAGTCAGCCTTTATTTTCCAGATTGGGCAATTTCTGCTCTGGAAGCTATAAGCTGAAGTTTCAATTTTAAATGGCAAATTTCTATGTTCAGGACATTTGGAGCCTTGTTCTGGGAACTAGTAATAGTTTAGTTTAAATGCCAGTGTCGCTGTGCACAAAAAAAGCTTATTTAGAAGTCAAATTCCTGAAGTGCACAGAAATGTAATTGCTCAGATATGAGACTGTCCAATATATCCAAATAGAAAATAGCTACAGAGAGCCAAAGTAGTCTCCATTATAAGGAATCCATATATTACAGCAGGGGCCTTCAAGTTTTTTTTTTAGATGTCGGACACATGATCAGAAAGCCCTTTTTTAAAATTAATAATGATGGTGAATTACAGTTTGTCACCTATTCAAAAATATGGATTTACTTACTGATCAAGTCCATGACAATACTGTTATTTAAAGAGATAGTACTGTCTCACAATAAATGGAGATTTGATTATTCCTTATAATTTTTAATAAAGCTCTGCACCTTTGGCAGTGTTCTTATCGGTCTGGACGGATTGCGACAAGGGAAAATATTGTATCAGCATAAGGAAAACCCGCCCTCCTTCATCAAGTGGGACAGTTTTCATTATACTGATAGACACAATATTGTCCCTTGTTGCGACCTGTGCAGTCAAGCAACCAGATTTCAGATCTGATGGAGAACAGTGACGTCAGTAAAATGGGAGGGAGTGGAAATTTAACATGTAGTTGGAGAAAAAAAAAAAAAAAACTACACTGATAAGAATGCTGCTGAAGGTACAGAGATTTATTAAGAAGAAGTATAAGGAATAATCAGATCTTCATTTATAGAGAGATATTACTATCTCTTTAACACACAGGATTAAGCCCCACTGGCCTACCAGTTCATGTGTTCTGGTTAATTAGGTATAAAAATAGTTTCTCAGGTGGGATGCACCCAGAGGTCAGGCAGATCGCATTTGGCCCACGTCCACACTTTGGACGCCCACGTGTCATAGTATGGTAAGCTCCCACTTAAAATTATAACAGAAAAAAGTAAACATTAAACACACATTCAAATACTAACTCTGAGGGCTGGATTCCACTGCCATTAATAACATTGTCACAGGCCTTATCTACATATTCCCTCATATACTTTAATAGAAATAATTGTGATAAACCCAGAGGTAATATTTATCACCTGTAATAGAATCCAGCACCAAGTTACGGGTATGTTCACATGTGCAACATGGTCACAGTCCTGATGCCAGCTCAAACTTCTGTCCCACATTAAACAATGCAGGGCCTGGTCTTTATGTCCTGCTACAGCCCAATCATCCATCCTACCCATCTACACTACTCTGCATTCTCCTGGCAACACATCAATATGGGGGCATGATAAAGTTGGTTCACAATGGCATCAGAGAAACATCCTGTGCAAACTGAAGCATTTATGAAAAAAAATCCTATCCTATATAATAATTCGCTAAAACGTGTGTAACGCCACAGTCCTGTGCAGTAGAGACTGCTGTGCGTGCTGGAGTCATGCGCAGTAGAGACTGCCCGCGGCGTGGGCAATCTTTACTTGGCATGAATGACCCGCGACCGGCTGGCAGTGTTACTGTGGCCCGAGTAACGGGCTTATCAACTAGCATAAAAATAATTTGCTAAAACGTGTGTAACAACGCAGTCATGCACAGTAGAGACTGCTGCACGTGCTGCAGTCATGCTTAGCAGAGACTGCCTGCGCATGACTACCCTGTGACAGGCTGGCAGTGGCACTGTTATATTTATATAAAATAAATATATATATATATATATATATATATATATATATATATCAAGTGTACTTAGCTGGAGCTAAAGTAGAAGAGACAGCACTCCGTTGATATCCAAAAAAAATATATACAATATTTATTCATCCATTGTATCCAACCAAACGTTTTCGGTCCTGTTTCGGACCGTCAGCAGTCCTTTAGGGTCATGCTATGAGCATGACTTTGTAGATAACTGAAGTTCTGCGGTATAACATGCGTTAAGCCGTTTCACTGGCAAAACAGCCAGGCACAAAATGCAAACCAATGCAGTGCTGCTGGCCCTTTTACCAAAGAAAGGGAAACAGGTTATCAGTGTGATCCCAACTAGGTTAAATGTATTTGTAAGGGTATACACCAACATGATAAAAAAAAGCCTGCAGAATGCCAAGTAAACACACAAAAATGATAATACAGGACTCAGAACTGTCTCCACACATCCTTAGCATAAATACCACAAAATACCTTAGCAAAATAAGTGAGATATTAAACATTAGCTGCTGAGATTTCTCCACCAATCCCCATACTACTGTCCAGGCAGGCAGTCATAGCTATGACTAAATGGGCAGAGGCCTATATTATCATTGTTGTGTATTAACTTGTCATTCTGCAGGTTTTTTCTACACGTTGGTGTATAACTAACGGTTTGTTTGACTCACAGACACAGAGTTAGGATAAAAACACAGTTTTATTAAATATAATAATACATAAAGAACCCTCACAGGTCCTGTAATATAACACATAGTACAGACACATGACAGGTTAATTAGGCCCACACAGGTCCAGCGTATATATAGGAGACAAACAGTTTATGCTGACACGGGTCAGGCAGATGATAAGGTTTCCAGGTTACAGCAACGTAGGAGTTAACGTTCATCAAGAAAGGAAAACAGTCCCATTAGTTCTGGCAACCAGCTTCTTCTTGAAAACGCCAAAGAGTTCACAGCGATACCAGTCCACTGAAGTAAACAGGAGTACTACTGGTGCTGACACGGAGGCAACACTTGCAACCGGTTTTGACAGAGTGGAGCGTAACCAATGGCAATGTACCGGTGCTATAACAGAGGCAACACTTGCAACCGGTTTTGACAGAGTGGAGCGTAACCAATGGCAATGTACCGGTGCTTTCACGGAGGCAACACTTGCAACCGATTTTGACAGAGTGGAGCGTAACCAATGGCAATGTACCGGTGCTATAACGGACGCAACACTTGCAACCGGTTTTGACAGAGTGGAGCGAACCAATGGCAGTATACCGGTGCAATCACGGAGGCAACACTTGTAACCGATTTTGACAGAGTGGAGCGTAACCAATGGCAATGTACCGGTGCTATAACAGAGGCAACACTTGCAACCGGTTTAGACAGAGTGGAGCAAACCAATGTCAGTATACCGGTGCAATCACGGAGGCAACACTTGCAACCGGTTTAGACAGAGCGTAGCCAATGGCAATGTACCGGTGCTATCACGGAGGCAACACTGGAAACCGGTATGCGAAAGGAGGACTAGGCCAGAGGTGCTCTGCAGAGCAAAATGGAAGACTAGGCAAGCCTGCGGGGCAGAGGTGCCAAACCAAGTAAGGCAACGGAAGTCAGAATGTCGCTGAGGTGACCAGGACCGCAACGGGAGACTGCAGAGTCGGAATCCAGGAGCAGGAACGTCAGCCAGGCCGGGTCAGGATACAGGAGCAGGAATGTCAGCCAATCCGGGTCGGTACATGGTAGCAGGAATGTCATTCAGGCTGGGTCGGTACACAGGAACAATCACTGGAGAGTAGTCAGGCAATCCAGGTCGGTACACAGGGGCAGGAACTGGAGGGTAGTCAGGCAAGCCAAGTCAGTACACTGGAAACCTCAATACAAACATAGAACTGGCACAGGAACACCACGAAAGGGCAGTGAGAGGGTGCAGGAGCCCAGTATATAAAGGCTATACTGGGCGGGCTAAACACAGGGCAACCAATGAGAACCTCACATAGGATAACTGACAGAAAAAATAAAAACAAGGAATCACAGGCACTGTGATAATAACCTTACAAATACCCCTAGTTGGGATCACACCAACCTTTTGTTGGCTGGCTGTTTGAGAGTAGTTAGTATGATGACGGCACACACATTCCATTAGTCTGGTAACCCTTTAGTATCCTGAGATATGTAAAAGCACAGGGAATTAGGGAACTCTGAACCCTAGAATGTGCAATGCTTTCAGTAGAATTTGGGAAAGTCTCAGCTCCATCCCCTAATTCCCCTGCAGTGCACTTACTCGCTGATGACCCCAAGTGTGAGCATACTTGATTCAACTGCAGAGTACTAAAGTGTAACGGTTTTCTGACACTCAGACCAGGGTATGAAGTAAAAACACAGTTTTATTGAAACAGAAATGTAAAACAATGCTCCTAAGGGCCAGCACAGGAATAACAGTAATGGCAATACTGACAAAGTGAATGCACACAATGGTAGTGATATGTGCTATGTATAGATGGGGAATAACCCCAAGGGGTTAACAGGTGCAATACGAGAGATAGAGTCAAGATTAGCCAACGCCCAGGATATATAGCAGTCTCTGGAACACAGTCTCTCAGTAACTGAATAGGAGTAAAGTGTCTGCACTGAATTCACTCTCGAGTTGGAATAGGAATGCGCACCAATGCCCAGAGCTGAGCCAATACCACCTCCGTGGGCTGAAGAGGAATGCTACTGCCAACGCTGAAGTAACCAGAACCAGAAACGCCCTTAACTGGAAATAGTAGTAACCCTGCGTGTGCCAATTGGATTGTGCCCTGACACCCCTTGGGTGCCTATCTGACGGTTACTGCACAAGCTGTAAAGAGCCGGCGCACTGGGAAGTGCAGTGGATAGCGTACCCTCTAGCGTATGTAGGCCGGAGCCAGAACACCCCTCCGGTGCCGTTCTCAATTCTCACAGTAGGAGCGAACAGACTACCAGACTCCGAACACCGGGCAGACAGTGCTCTGAGGGAGGATAATAGGCAGTAATAGAGGTACTCAGAGTAGAGGCTCAAATCAGTAACCGTATGCTTGGCAAGTGATATAGGAGGCACAAGACCGGAGACTACAGGCACTGCAAGGGTTAAGTGGTTCTGTACTGGAGCGAGCACCTTAGCAACCAGCAGAAGGCAAAGCAACCTCAGGCTACAGCTAGACGATAGTGAGAGGAACAGTGAGTCACTTAACCAGTTCAGAATGTCGCCGGAGCGACCGGAGTGGTACTGGAACACCGGAACAGCAGACAGGACCGGAGCGGCAACCGGAACAGGATCAATACTGCAGCAGACACAGCAGCCGAAGAACGGATCAATCACGGAGCAGGATCACCAGCCAGAACCGGGTCAAATCACAGAGCAGGATCATCAGCCAGAACCGGGTCAATCACGGAGCAGGGTCGTCAGCCAGAACCGGGTCAAATCACGGAGCAGGGTCGTCAGCCAGAACCGGGTCAATCACGGAGCAGGGTCGTCAGCCAGAACCGGGTCAAATCACGGAGCAGGGTCTTCAGCCAGAACCGGATCAATCACGGAGCAGGATCAGGAGAGGAGTCAGACAAGCCGGGTCAGTACACAGGAGACACTGGAATTCAGCAACGAGGCGCAGGAACACCACGAAAGGGCAACTGACAAGTGCCCAAACTCCAGCATATAAAGGCACATCCTGGGCGGGCCAATCAGCCTCCTCCAATGCACAGGCAATTCAGTCAAGATTGACAGAAAAACACAGGGACCGTGATATAAAGCCACCATTGCTAAAAAGTCACTGGATAACCTGCTAGATGTTCAGTTCCCAGTGGGCCTTGACGAAAAACCCTTTGAAGCCACAAGAGATCCAGTGTGCTACAGAAGCCTTCTGACACTTTTTATATCTTATATACTTCCCAGTAGTTATTTTTTTCTCTTCTTGTAACAAACTCTAGTTTCAAGGCAATAAATGTTCATACCTGTTAGGGGCTGCTGCTGCAGTGCCCATCGCCGCTGCCAATAAATTTGTGTGGTTACATCACTGATGGCTGCTGCCCTGCACATTTAATCTCTCTCTCACCAGCAGCTCAAGCTACGCCATGCGTAGTGCGAGGTGTGGTTGCATCATGGGACATGACGGTCAGACAGGCTAGCAGCAGTGTGTGCGTGTCACACAGGGGGGCGGCCCAAGGAGCGCAGGCACCAGCAGAATTGAAAACCAAGCATCCTTGCAGTCTCACATTGCACAAACGCTGGTGTTTGTTTTTTAGTTCTGGGGGCGCACATTTCAATCGAACTTGGACAGGCCGGTGGCCGTGACAGGTCTTTGCCAGGTGCTCCTGAAAACTGGGCTCCCTAGGCACGTGCCTCCTCTGCCTAGTTACGAATCTGGCCCTGACCATGGAGAACCCACAATAAGAGTTACTAATCAGAGTAGAGGGGTAGCTTATTAATACAGGCAGAATACTCTGTGGAACTACCATACTCAATGCTTATTTACCATGTTTCTTAGTGGCAAATGCACGTATGTACACACATATTTACCTAGACTTCCAGAGTTTACAAACCCAGCAATATTTAAATAACAAAACACTTTTAAAGACTGACACTGGCAAAGGCTATATTTATATACCATTGCTAATGATTCTGGTGGATAAATCCTGATTTTCATGGCACTCAAATATGTTCCCAGTAGCCTGAACCTCTTCCTACAACGGAGGTGTTATACAGGATCTCTTACTGTAGCGCTATACTTAGTCTAAACCACCAATCATACTAACAGAACATCTACTTAGAACACCACGGAGAACTCAAAATCAGAGCTACTAATCAGAGCAGAGAGGTTGTTTATTAATACAGGAAGCATAATCTGTGGCATTACCTTATTCAAAGTTTATCAATGTGTTTCTTAGTGGCAAATGCATGTATGTACACACCTGCCAACTTTGCAAAATTTCCAGTGACAGTCTCTGAATTTAGCTCCTTGTCGCAACACTCTGCTGTCCCAGATTTTGTTTCAAAATTGAATCTTAAATTGCAACAGTTAATCTAAAATACATTACATGGTTTTAAAGATAATTAAAAACGGACTGACTCCATGTTGTGCTAGCCATTAGTTTATAATGTTTTTTGTGAAGTTAATCTCTTTATTAACTAGTGGCACAGTGTGGCATTTTATGCAATGTAGTGTTTCAGCAGGAAAAATATTACCACACACTGTTATGAATGAATCTACACAGTCCATAAACTGGGGGGACTTTTAATAGTGCAGCAAGTGACATGTTTGGCCTTCAGCTATGTCATGTGACTGAATAGCATAGGAGGAGAATAATATAGTACAGGAGAGGTTTAGCCTCCCAAACAGAGCAACTACAGTAACTTTTTATTGGTAGCATCAAGGTTCTCTGCTGTAAGCTAGCATTTACCTACAATACAAATCAATGTAGTGCCTGAATGGAATAAATACATTGACCTAGTTATACTTCCCAAACATAATGCAGTTACAGCCTGGTCAGATTAGATATGGAATTCATAAAAAAACAGGAAACAGGATTCTTAGTTTTGACATAAACTGAAATATTTACAAAGTTAGTTACACACGACATGCCTCAGAGCAATCCAAGGAGTGGGACTAGCAAATTCACATCTGCCCAAGGGTTGAAGAGAATGTTGGGTGTACTCCCTGATCAAGGACAGAGGTGTGTGTTTTGCATTCCTAAAGGTCACAGACACTGCACATTGTTTATGAAATCCCCAATTGTGCACAGATGATGCAGTTAAAAGGACTTTGTTAATGAATGTGACATCTGTGTATAAATCAAGATAACTCAAAAACCTGCTCTGTCTCTGCCCTTTAGGAATGCAGTTTTATTTAAAAGGAACAGTTCCTAAACATATACACATGATGTCCCCCATTTTGATTTTCACCAAATCTTGATGCCTGCTGTCCACATTTTTACTAAAATAAATATTTTGCATGTATATTATTATTAAATAGTATTTTCTTTACTTTTTAATATATTTTAATTAGATATTCATTATATATATTTTCCTTTGTCACAGACACTTCTACAATATATATTATATATAATGTATATAGCTCATCACTGAATGCAGACATATTAAGGGACCCATGTTACAAAAAAAAAAAATCTGAGAAACTATAGGGGACAAAAATCTCCATTTAATTTATATACAGTTTGCAAATTGCAAATTGAAGGTACATTTTAAAGGGTCTCACAATATGCGAGATCAAAATCATATTAAAAACATCCAAAGTATTTGGTTGTCACAGTGCTACTGAACATAACAATGTATTCAGTGTCAGTCACATTTTATCCACAAAAAATAACACGTCATTTCATTTTAATCTAATATTAAACCTGTAAAGTAGCTCCAGTGATTTCATTTCCCCTACATTTATATGGCTATGATTACTGTTCTGTTAACTAGCTCAAGATAAAAATTAACAAGTCCCCCATATCCACTAGTAGTTAAGTATACTGACATAATATTAAACCCATCATTCCTACTGATGTCACGGTCTGTTAAAACCATAGACGTAGGTTGTTTTTTTTCAGATTTTACACTAGATTTTTAAACAGTTCATTATTTTCAAAACATTTAAATATTATTTTCTGAGTCTGCTATAAAAAACAAAATTGTTTGGACTGTAATTTCATTTACTGAATTGTATTGAAGCAAACTATCACTAGGAGGTGAAGTATTGCTAGATCAACAGGTTAATCATTAATATTTGGAAGGTTTTCTGGATCTGCTACATTAGGAGGAAAACATCACCAGACAGACATTTAAAAATGTTTTAGTTAAATAAAAAAATTATAGTGAAAGACTATAGAACATTAAAATTTGCTTGTCTTATGGACAGTCACTAATCAGAAACTTCAAATTCTAGCTAACTAGTGTCATTATAGAGAAGAAAGGGCCAAATGTATGTCAGTCTGATCCCACAATAAGTACAGTTTCTAAATCAGGGATGGGCAACCTGAAGCCACTCCAGCTGACATGGACTGCAATTCCCATTGGCTGCCCTGGGATGATGGTAACTGTAGTCTTCAACTGCTGGAAAGGGCCTCAGGTTGCCCACATTTGTCCTAACTGCATGGCAGGTTTCCTCTGTAGGAGACTACCACCTCCTCTGTAGGAGAACAGATATAGATTGATTACAGTCTTCTTGGGACACGTCCATTCAAGCTGTAGTGAGAATGAATTACGCAGACCTAATGATACTCCTGGGGCCTTATGCACCAAGAAAAAGTAGAGTAATTCTGTAGCACCTAGCATTATAATTTGTAACACCGCTATTATGAAGTTGACATTTCCTTTGTGGATAAAGCCTATGATCTCTCAATTAAATTTACTACGTGGAAAACAGCTCAGATGCCAAAGCATTACAAGTCCCATAATTAATTCCTCAGTTCCAATAAAATTGGGTAATTGAGTACACATACAGCCTCTGCTTAGGAACAAACCCATATGTGATGTAATTTCAAACAATATGTTGCCCTTGTTATGCCACTGAACCTGTTGGACTGGAAGAACGAGTGTCGATTCAGACAGTGTCAGACACTATTGTAATCTCCTTTCAAAGACACTGCAAGCGGTGTACTCCCCCTGCTGTCTGTTGTGAGACTAGTTTCACCAAGACTGAAAACTAAAAATGTGCACAAATCAAACTAAAGTCCCAGCACAAATAACCCTGTGTATGTGCAGGAAGGGTATTCAATGCATTGCTTACCCTTTTTCCACTTAAAGTGATACAATCCAGAGTTTGCTTTGGCACAGTCTTTCTTGCTTGCATTTCATACTATGAAGGTGTAGTCAACAAGTTTCATAGAATAGATATTGTTTTATATGGGGTTGTTCACCTGGTTGACTACATCTAAAATAACTTTCTATGGCAGTTTTGTGTTGCTGCAACACGTTGCTATAAGAATTTACCCATGTGACCTAGGCCAAAGACTTTTAGTATATACTAGCAGTTTGGGACGGCGTTGCCTGTCATGTTATGCAGGAAATGTTTCTTTTTTTTTAAATAAATGTTATGATAGTGAATTATAGCGTAGGGTGTACGTGTCAGAAAGGTACACACAGTGATAGACAGAGACACATGCAACACACACATATACACACACATGCACTGACAACACAAACAGTGACACACAGCTGCAAATCAGAACATAAATACATACAGTGTGAGCAGTGTAAGTAACATACCTCCCAACATTTCATATGGCCAAAGAGGGACACTTGTGTTTTCGGTGGTGTTACTGGGGGCGTGGCTGGTGGTGTATTTTAGAGAATTTTTAACCCTTTGAGTGCCAGGGGGTAAGCAATGCATTGCATCCCCTCTGGCATTGAAATGGTTAAGTTACTCTTTCTGTAAGTGAATGATTTAGAAGAAGATGAAATTATTTTTACACAGACTAATTTAACAGATATATACAGAAGTTTATACCCACATTACTGTGGGTTTTATTGATGTGGAGCAATCTGATACACTGGTATATACACCACACAATGTGATCTCCTAAATAGAGGAGCAGAGGGATTTGGGTGTCAAACAGGGACTGTCCCTCCTATACTGTATAGTGCCAGTCCTTATACACAGACACATGCAGACTATATACTATACAGCAGAGGTTCTCAGCCCATGCCCTCAGTGGCCACTAACAGGCCAGGACTTAGGAATTTCACTGCTAGAACACAAGTGTGTTGATCAGAGGCTCAGTCATATTGATTAACTCACCTGTGCTCTTAAAAGGAAATTCTAAAATCCTGGCCTGTTAATAGCCACTCAGGGCACAGATTGAGAACCACTGCTATACAGTGCCAGACCATTGTAGAGAATTTTTAACCCTTTGCGTGCCAGGGGGTAAGCAATGCATTGCATCTCCTCTGGCACTGAAATGGTTAAGTTACTCTTTCTGTAAGTGAATGATTTAGAAGAAGATGAAAGTATTTTTTTACACAGACTAATTTAACAGATATATACAGAAGTTTATACCCACATTACCGTGGGTTTTACTGATGTGGAGCAATCTGATACACTTGTACATTAGGCTGACCAGACCTCACCTTTAACCAGTGACACATATGAAAAATGCATACTGCAGGGCTGCTTTGATTTTGGTGCACTCCTGAAATATGCTTATTTCCTATGTGTCCCCGGTTAAAGGTGAGGTCTGGTCAGCCTACTGTATATACACCACACCGTGTGATCTCCTAAATAGAGGAGCAGAGGGATTTGGGTGTCAAACAGGGACTGTCCCTCCTATACTGTATAGTGCCAGTCCTTATACACAGACTGTATACTATACAATGCCAGACCATATATAAATAGTTTGTCATACATGCTATACAGTGAGCTATGTACAGCATGGAGATGATTGCAGGAACTGGCACCTCTACTTACAGACAGACTGACAAACAACCTGCTCTCTTTCTCTCTCTTTGTGCAATATATAAATACAGTCACATCCATGTCTCTGCCATTTACCAGCTCAGCTGAAGCCTTGCTCTGCACTGCCTGATCACCTCTCTGCCGTTGTTTCCACTTTCTCAGCAAGCCAGTATCCTCCTGCTGATTGTTTAGAAATCAGCTCACTTGTAGTAATTAGCAGAGCTGTGTAGGCTCAAAGACAGGGAATGAAGAAGCTGCATAATACAGATTGGACCATGGCCTTCCAGCTGTAGCTTGAACATTGTTCCCATCATCCTCAGCGTGCGTGTGTGTATATGTGTGTATGTGTCTGCTAGTGTGTGTGTGGGAGGGCATGTGCATGTGTCTGTGGTGTAGGAGTGTGTGGCAGCCATTTTTTTTTTCAGCCTTAGATAGTGGTGGGCGGGCTGGATAGTGGGGGCAGGCCAAAAATCACACTCCCACAGAATCACCCAATGGCAGCAGTAATCCTTTTTACTGCCGCCCCTGGGTGTGTTTTGCCAGGCACAAAGTCTTCTTTTATATATATAGATTTAAATGCAGAGAGACAATTACATTTTTTTTTTTTTGCAAGTATGATTTGCAAGCAAAATGCAGAGGGAAAAAAAAATAAAATATCACAGTACCCATTATAAAGCGGTCTTATCACTTGCCCATTTATTAAAAATAATTACAAAACAAAACAAAACATAAAATAATGTAACATAGTAATTTAGGTTGAAAAAAAGACTTGCGTCCATCTAGTTCAACCCTTTTCCTATTCCTGTTTGATCCAAAAGAAGGCAAAAAAAAATAAAGAAAAAAAACCCCTCAATACAGCAATTTCAAATTCTGCCTTAAATGGGGGGAAAATTCCTTCTTGATTCCAAATGGTAATCAGATTTCTCCTTGGATCAACAAGCACTAATTATTAACCCCAGTACTAACATACAGAGCCCTCTATGTTCTGCTCTTTTAAATAAGTATCCAGACTCTTTTTAAAGGCATCTAATGTATTCAATAGTACCACCTTCTCAGGCAGTGAATTCCACACCTTTATTGTCCTTACTGTAAAGAAACCCTTCTGCTGTTGTAGATGAAATCTCCTTTCCTGAAGTCTAAGCGGGTGGCCCCTTGTCCTTTGTACTGTTCTGTTAATGAACAGGTCTTTGGAGAGCCCTTTGTATGGGCCCTGAACACGTATATATATATATATATATATATATATATATATATATATATATATATATATATATATATAGTGTTATCATATCCCCTACTTTGACATTACCTCCCCTCAGTGAAAGCTTCCATCTTGAAAAGATATGCATAATTATTCCTCGTCAACAATTTATTCCACCCTTCTACTCCACTAGTGGAAACTCAGATTTTAGGATCCCAAGAAGGTGATGGAGGGGGCTGATTTTCTGGACATGTAAGTAAATAACTATGCCTGTTTTATCAGACCAAGTCAGAGAACAAAGTGTTCTTGTTCGTTTTTGTGAATGGATCCTTAACCCATTAAGGACTCATGACCTGCCAGGACCATCATGGCGGTACTGCACTTAAGGACCAGTGATGGTACTGGCACGTCATGGAATTCATGCGTGTTGGTAGTTATAAAGTACTGCAGTTACATTTATAAATGTGGTGGCAGTAAAGAATTAGAACAGGTCATACATGGCCTTAAATATTTGGGAAAATTGTCTGTCTAAATTTTCGCAAATACTGACATTTAATATGCAGCGTCACTTTTTACAAACTTTTCTTACTCCATTTTTTTAAAAACATACTACACAGCATTAGATCCTCCTAAACTGTCTTTAATACTTTTATATCTACCAGAGAATCTTACAGTCATTTTAACGCTTCTTTTCCATTAACTCCACTTTTATGAATCCCCCCCCCCCACTGGCCTCGAAAGGCCTATATGTAAAAAAGCAAACTGGAGTTAGTTTGGTTTAAACCAACTGCACCATAGGGGACAAATACAAAGTCCTAAATTCCCATGCACTTGAATAGGGCTTTTTTAACCTCTTGAATGCTAAAGGGGTTTCCAATGCATTGCTTCGCATTCAAGTGGTTAAAGTGGAACTGTCACGTTCTGGCTTCTTCCCCCTAATTGTTTTATAACCCCGAAACAAGGCTAAAACCCCCCATGCAAATCACTATTTTTGATTCTACCAAGATGAAAATCTACCCGATTATTCTGCCGAATCCAGAGGGAGAGCACTGCCATCTTGATGACATTTAGAATGATTGACAGCTCTCTCCCTCTGAGAATCCAATCCTCCTGTGTAGGCCTACCCCCAAGTGTTTCCTATGTCATGCCCTCCTATATCGGGGATGAGCACTGCACTACTCCTCATAGACATTCCTTCAGTTAATGCATACATTAGCCAAACATCAAATTGACATAAAGACAAAAGAAAACTCACAGCGCCAACTCACCATAACCAATCCATAATAAATAAATTTTAATTTTTAAATGTGAATATAAAGTGTATACATAGATAGCAGCTAGGAATGAGAGGGCTCTCCAGACCCCCTAACTTCAGGCCAAAACCCAAAGTATAAACAAACAGACAACAACAAACCAGCGCTTCTCTATGTATAGAATAAATATGTGCCCTGTGTTTAGCATATATAATAATATTTCTAAATGAATAAAATAAGTGAGATATTAGTTTTCACAAACTGGCCAAGTTGCGGGTAGGCTTGCCACCTCGCCAAGGTTTCTCACTGTACGGCAAGTCCTACTCTATACATCTGTAATGCCCTATCTAAAAATTAAAATAAAACTTGAAATTCCCTGAAGAGATGTTATTATAAACGTGTTGGAGAGCAAGGGACCCTCTAAATGTGCTCTTTTTACTGCTTCTGGGTCCCAATGTGGTGCAATTAAAAACAGGAGACCTACATTATAATGAAAAGATGTACATAGTGGACCTACCTAATACAAGAAGACCCCAATGGATCTGCAATGTGAGAATATGAGGCCTGAAGAGCCCTCTCATTCCTAGCTGCTATCTATGTATACACTTTAAATTCACATTTAAAAATTAAAATTTATTTATTATGGATTGGTTATGGTGAGCTGGCGCTGTGAGTTTTCTTTTGTCTTTTGGTTTGTATGTCTCCGTTACTCATTCAAGCAGCCTCCTCACCTATCCAACTTAATTATTTATATATATCACAATTATCTTTGCACAATTAGTATCACTGTAACTTCATTTTTGTTTTTCACACTTTGCCTTTAAGAGCAGGCCTTAGGCCTTCTCTAGCTTAAAGGGATAGTAATACTACGTTTTAACTTTATTTTATTTTGTAGGCATTAAAAAAACACGAAGAATGATATAAGTCTTATCTCTCAAACCTTTATGGTTTATTAGATATTCACAAGCAAAGTTTCCCCTCCCGCCCCTTTTACCTAGTGTAAGCAATCTCTTCTCAGATGTGGCATCCAGTCCATAGACCAGACAGATAACAGAAGGGGACAATCTTCTTCCTATGAGAACAATGAAAGCCCTGCCCCCTTGACAAGTTTTTCAGGTTTTTCCCTTATCTTAATTGAAGATTGTCCCTCTCTGCAGTCTACCTGGGCACCTCCCTTCTGCTCTGGCTGAGCAGTGTTATATCAGTAAAAGGGGAGGGAGGGGGACACTTTGTCATTGAATTACTCTGGAACTACAACTCTGAGAGAATTGAAATAACACTCTCAAAAGTCCAAATACTATGATGATTAATTAGAGCTGCTTTTATTATGAAACATTACTATCCCTTTAAATGTTCCTAGTTTGGTATCAGCTATTCCTCACATGACCTGTGGGGGCTGATATAAAGGTCACATTATTATAGAGTGAGCTGTTGGATCCACAGCTCCCTCATATTCTCACAATGCAGATCCATTGGGGTCTTTTTGTATTAGGTAGGTCCACTATGTACATCTTTTCATTATAATGTAGGTCTCCTGTTTTTAATTGCACCACAATGGGACACAGAAGCAATAAAAAGAGCACATTTAAAAGGTCCCTTGCTCTCCAACGCGTTTATAATAACATCTCTTCAGGGAATTTCAAGTTTTATTTTAATTTTTAATTTTTAGATAGGGCATTACAGATGTATAGAGTAGGACTTGCCGTACAGAGAGAAACCTTGGCGAGGTGGCAAGCTTACCCGCAACTTGGCTAATTTGTGAAAACTAATATCTCACTTATTTTATTTATTTAGAAATATTATTATATATGCTAAACACAGGGCACATATTTATTCTATACATAGAGAAGCACTGGTTTGTTGTTGTCTATCAAATTGACATGTGTGGCCTTCTTTGTGCACCCAGCAGCTATGATTGGTGTTTACTGATGATATTGTGCTGCCTGTTTACAAACATAAGCAGGGCTGTGCTCTTGGTTGTTGTTTGAGTCGATCTGTAATGCACTGCACTCCAGTACACAAGCAGACATCTGATTATACCCATTTGTGTAATTTTTAATACACAAGCCACTTGATAATAAGTGAACTGTTCTCTTGACGGCGCACAAGCCTGTAGACTGCTCCGGCACTACTCACCTAACATTTATTCAGTTCAATAGGCAAGCCGGTTTGTGCCCTGGCAGTACACTTATACCATAATTAAACCCATCAGACCAACTGGGTGATTCCCTTTTCTGGATGTGAGACAATTCAATCTTTGTCTTGGCTTCACATATGTGAAACCCATAGGCAGTGCTGCTTTGCTACTCTGAGCATACAGTGAATCAATCTTTGTAGGCAGATCCAACTCTTGGTAGTATTGCTTACGAGTGGGTTGAATATCCCAGCAGTAGTTCACATTCATTCAAACTAACAGCTCCATGTAACAGAAGATCATGTGAGCATTCCCAGGTGCAGTATAACTCGGGACTCCAGCGCATTGCACAGCATCCCAAAGGACATCTGGGATCATGTGACACATTTTATATCTGAAATCTGCTGAACAAGTTAACCCTTTGAGTGCCAGAGGGGTACACAGCACATTGCAATGCATTTCATACACCTCCTGCACTCAAAGGGTTAAAATGCATGCGTTCAAGGAGATGTTCCCTCCCATGGAGTGTTCTTTTGGTTGCTGTGCAATACGCTGGAGTCCAGGGTATATTGCACAGGAAGGATAGGAAAGAGGAAGACGTACGCAATGAAGGGAGCGTGATCTCTCCCTGGGAGAGCTGGGGAGGGAAGTGGGAGAACAGGAGACATCCTGCAGAAATGTACAGCGCAGCTTGTGCCGCAGGAACAAATCTGGTGATGTCACTGCTTACTTTATAAAATGCAATCTCTCTTAAAATATAACGCTGTAAAAAGAAAAAAAAATAGTATTGCAAAATGTAAAGACATTTTTAAATGCTACATTCAATAACTTGTGTCTTGAAGGTGAACGTTCTCCTTTAAAGGCCCAGATCGAATTTTAATTTAATCATCCCCTATGATGCAGTTTGTTTACTCCAGAGTAACTCCAGTTTGCTTTTATAAATATGGGGCCATAGTTCTGGTGAGATCAGATTCCTCAAATACTAAACCAAATTGCTCTAGAACTATTAACCCTTTGAGTGCCAGAGGGGTACGCAACACATTGCTCTACCCCTCTGGCACTTAAAGGTTTAACGTGTTTGTAAAACATAAAAGAACTTTATAGACAGTTTAAAAAGTTGCATTTCTAAAAGCTGTGTAGGTAACAGGGCCACTTTAGTTTGAATATTTATCAGTTACCAGATTACCAAAGATAAGCTCATACCATTGTTGGGTTGAAAGAAGCTACTCAGATTTACTCACATCAGAATGTTTTCTACCCGCCTGCAGCAATGGTGCAAGACATTCTATTCCAAAACCCATCATGCACTTGGAACTTTTTGAAGAAATGAATGAACAGATCCCTTTAAATGTCTTTGGTCCCTATATTGTGAGGGGGTATCTGTACTGAAAGATAATTGTAGGCACATTTTTTTCCTCTCAGGAGACTGGAAGAGTAAATGTGATACCTTTATTGGCTAACTGAATGCCTCTAGGACGCAAGCGTTCAAGACACTTTAGGCCTCTTCTTCAGGCATAAGACTGAATGCTGAGTACACAACACTTGACAGGTTAAACACTCATGCAAGTTATTTTAACATTTATATTCCACTGGCAGTGGATATTCTTATCAGAATGTTCGCTGCCAGTGGAATATAAATGTTAAAATAATTTGCACGAGTGTTTAACCTGTAATTTATTGTGCATTCAGCCTTCATTTTTTTATACCTGAAGAAAAGTCCTAGGACTCAATACTATTAATAGTGCTAAAACTGTTGTTAGGGGCCAAAGGAGTTCTGGGACGTACACACAGCTGTACCATCGGAATTCTATTGTCTGGCCAGCATCCATCTCAATGAGCTTTGGTCTCAAAAACCCATGTTGTGGCCTAATGCTCACTGCAGCTTCTTGTTCCCATAACTCAGGCTAAATAGCAAAAATAGTGAGATCAAAGGAAACTAGCAAACCCTCGACGTTTGACACGTCAAACATTGAGAGTGAGCTAAAAACGTACAGTCCCCCCCCCCCCCAAACAAAAACCATACTCCTGGCCCTACACTATATCGAACAATAAAGTTAAAACAATACTAGCCCTAGCACTATCCCATGACCCATAACTCATAGTTGTAACCCTTACCTAGAAGTCTGAGGTCCAGCATGGTCTCCTGCATGCTGGTCTTCCTCTTGACTTCATCTTTATGTTTTCTTCTCTGAGCTTCTAGCTTCATCTCTCCATCTTCTCATCTTTCTTCATTTCTCCATCTTCTTTCATGTTAAGTCTCTCTGTTATATGGCCATTTATAAAAGCCAGTCTCTGTTCACATTTCCCTCAGTGTGGATTCTTCTGGCTTAACATGAAAGAAGTAGAAAGAAGATGAGAAGAAGAAAGACAATGGAGAGATGATAAAGAAGAAAGCAGCTTAGAGAAGAAGACAAAGATGAATTCTAGAGTAAGACCAGCATGAAGGAGACCACACTGGACCTCAGAATTACAGGTAAGTGTTAATTTTAAATGTTGCAGGGAATGGGCCATGGGATGGCGATAGCTTTAGGGAGATTAATCTTTTGAGAGCCAGAGGGGTATGCAACGTTCTGCAATGCATTGCATACCCCACTGGCACTCAAAGGGTTATTATTTTTTTCACTCATGTTTTTATACCTTGCATGTATTGATATGGGGATCTCCACGTATCACTACAGTAGGGATATCTAGTTGCACGTGTGTATTTGTTTTAAACCACTATTCAACTGCATGTCGGTGGTTTTTACCACACATTAGGGCAGTGGTTCTCAAGCTTTTTTCCTCAAGGCACCCCTAACACGCAGACTGTCATTTTTGGGGCACCCCTATCACTTTATGTAATATGTTAACCCCTTAAGGACTACATGACGTACTATGACCGTCATGGTCCTTAAATACTTAAGGACTGATGATGGTCATAGCACGTCACGTACTTTTTACTTACAGCGATCTACCGGGAGCACTGCAAGTAAAAATGAGGCCTAAAATTGACCATTCCAAGACTGGAGTGATCTCTTTCAGGCCCCAAAGTGGTGCGCCGATATACGCAACAGGTCACGTGTACCAGCGTGTCGGCAATGATCAAAGTGGTCCTTACGGGACGGAAACGTCCTAGGACCGCTGGTCCTTAAGGGGTTAAGGTTGCAATGAAGGTTACAAATACATAAATGTAGAGTAATTGTTAGACCTCACAAATAAACTACACATATTGTGCATAGTAATATCCTTAAATATACAGTTGGAAGTCTACATCCACATTTTTTGTCAAAGCCTTATAGAAAGAACGGGGCATTCTAACTGGATGTCCGTGGCACACCAAAATGCCATGGCATCCTGGTTGAAAAACACTGCTTTAGGGACTCAATGTCTAGGTTTGCTAGGCATAAATTAAACGAAACAATAGACAGGCCCTTAATGTGTGTTACTGGCCACCGCAAGTAACTGAATTGCACATTAATCTGCTTTTTCACTGTTTTCAGTGGGTGTGAATTTAGCACCCGTTGTGCATTTTTACCTGTAGGTAGTTTCTCAAATAGAGAATAGAATACCAAACTATGAATTAAAACTAACTATACAGTAGTTTGTCTTCACTATAACGGAAGTAATATAATCGAGAAGCTAAAGGGTCTTGAAAGCATGCATCCTAGTGCAACTCAGCCAATAAAATGTGTCATTTTTACTCTACTAGTCTCTTGCTTCTTCGGTGTCTAACACGGTACCACCCATTACCTATGAAGCATTAGGTCACTTCTGGAAATCAATTAAATTAGCACTGTTTTGACAGAAGAAAAAACATTTCAAAATAAGATATGCATATAACTACTGTAATTATAAATAAAATGCATCTTTTTCATGAAAATTTGACATAAAAAACAATTCTTCTTTCTTAACACAACTGTTTAATGTTCATTTTGACCATGCCCAGGGCACATTTATGACTGTGATGCCATTATTTTGGACCTCTGAAACTGTCTGTTGCATATATTAAAGGCAAAACAAAATCAAAAGTGTCATTCATGTGATCAAAACAAGAAAATGAATGAGTTCAGAGAACTACATTACACACAACGTGAGAATTAACCCTTTGCGTGCCAGGGTGTGGGCCATTTCTGAGACCCTGTAGGCCAGACACATTTTAAGTATTTTTGTAATCCATCTGTTTAGGTCTGATTTCCGTAGGTAACTTTCTAGTTACATATGGAAAACTATACATAATTTGGAGTTTCGCATTTGCCTCTCATGAAGTAAATTTTGCACTGTGCGACAAGTTACGTTGTCATAATTACAAAAAAGTAAAACATTACTTATTTTGCTAAAATCTCACACTATATAGCAATCAACATTTATGTTCATTATTAAAGTTTCAATTATTTAAGAAAATCCCAAATCCCCCAAAGTACAAAAATAAATAATGGCCTGCTCTGACCAAAATGCACATTCCAGTGGTTACATGGTAAACCTACACTAAAAACACCTGAATAACTTCATTTTAGGAAAGTAGATATCTTACTGCATGCTGTGCACATGTGTTTCCAGAAGGTGGTGCTAAAGGAGAAAAGTTGCATTTTTTACACTTTCACTACCTGCAAATATACTGAAATCTGTGAACACTATGGAATTTCCAACTGTATTCATTAGCTAGTGCTCTTAAAAGAAAAACAGCACCCCACTGATATCGACATACCATAGGGGTTGCCAGAATCACAAATCTACACTTACTAAAACCTCTCATATTTATTACAATTTTTCAAACATGATTTTCCTTTACTAAAATGATTGTCACAACTACATAAATGAAGAAAAGGTAGAAAAAGCATACCATTTTGGGAATAAGATAACCCACAGCATCAAATGAGGGGTTCACTTGCTTTTCTACCCTTAGCCTGGTGCGCACAAATGTTTCCAGAAGTTGATGCTAAATGTACTGAAATCTGTGAAAACTATGTAATATTATAGGGGGTGACAAAAGCACAAAACTACACCATTTTCTTTTTTTAAAATTGGCTGCATGTACTAAGATTATATGACAAGTTTACAATGAATTGTCAGTAGCTTTTACATATCAAGACCATGATTACAAAATTAAGTGTGTGTATTTAAAGGATTTTAACCCCTTAAAGTCCAGAGGGATGTTCAGTACATAGCTTCACAATATATATATAACATGGCTAAAAATAACTTATGTGTCTAAATGTGCACTTTTAGGAATTAAAATTACATGGGTGTAACATTCATTTTTTTTTTGTTTATATGTTGTCTATGCCATCTTTTATACTATGAAAGGCCATTCTAATTACAGTTTAAAAGGCTCTCCAAAATAGTACTACCGCTTCTTGACCATTATTGAGCAGATCTCTCCAACATTTAGCAGAAGGATCTTATGAGGTAGTCTGTCATTTCACTTATTACTTGTTCATTAGTGTTTTCGTTCCCAAGAAATACTTAATATACAAATACCATCATACTAAACATTTTACAAAAAGATCAAATTGTACACTTAAAAAATTTGTAATTGATGTTTTGTTAAACAAGGTAAAACAATATTTGTTCAATCAAGCATGTGAAGTAAGCTCAGTCAGATCTATAAAAGAGAATGCCATCACAACAGAAATTATCCTTCTGTGCCATGCACAACCTGAGGTGGCAGATCAGACCTATAAAAAAGAACGCCATCACGAAAGAAATTATCCTCCTGTACCGTACACACCCTGAGGTGGCAGTAAGTAGGAGATATCAGAATTTTCTTACTGCCTCTCCAAAAGATACAGGGCTAGGGGTGTGATTTAAAGGAGTTGTCATAGAAACCCCACCCTCCCTTTCTCACCCTCTATCACCACTTCCACTCCCCCTCCCTGCCTTTCCCATTCCCTCCCCTCATTCACAAATTCCTCCATCCCATTCACCACACCATTCTTCCTAGTCTTCCCATTAGCCACATCCTACAACCTTCCCATTTGCCAACTCCTTCTGCATTCACTCCCTCCCATTTGTCAAGTCTTTCCTCCAACCCTTTTGCCATGTGCTTGTGCCCTCCAATTTGCTACCGCCTTCTGCCTTCCCTCCCTACCATTCACCAGATTTTTCCTCCCTCTCTACCCTTAGCCATGTACACTTGTGCTCTTCACCTCGCAGCTCTTTGGATCCCCCTACCTTTCACGACTTTATGTCTTACTTTCACTGCTGTCCACTTCAGCCAGATGCAAGTTAGATAGAGGTGGAGGGGAGGGAGAGAGGGAGGGAGATAAACCTTTGTGTGCAAGAGATGTTCGCAATGCATTGTGAAGCAATGTGCTGGATACCCCTCTGGCAATCAAAGAGTTTAAATTGCACGGGCACCACCATGGCACTATTGCTAGTAATATTTTTTTCTTTTTAAACAAAGGAAATTCAAGGCGAAAAAACACTCACGTTAAATCGGATGTCATAGTTTTAACTAATTAGATGAAAAGCAGAAAAGTTCAGAAAGGAGAACTTTCAGACCACAACATCCTATCCTATATAATAATAATTTGCTAGAAAGTTTGTAACGATGCAGTCATGCTCAGTAGAGACTGCCTGTGACAAGGCTGATACAGAGCGGGGAGCTCCGAAGAAGCATCCAGCTCTGTATCAGCTGCGGAGCGGGCAGTCTGTACTGAGCTTGACTGTATCGAGACAGGCTGGCAGTAGCACTGTGACCCGTGTAACGGGCTCTTCAACTAGTATCCTATAATTTGTTCATAGGTTACAAGTATTAAACACCATAGCACAGGAGTTTCATGGAGTTAAATGGATTCTAACTCCAAGATTTGCAAGCACACTTTGTAGACTGTTTCAGTGAAGTATTTATTTCTAAATATTGCAATTTCGGGTATGCTGAAGAGCCGCCTTCCGGTTAAATGACCAGAATCAGCTGCTGTCAGCTAGAGCGCTGCCTTCTCTCAAACAGACTGGAGGGGTGACTTTAGCCAGTCATATCTCTCAAAGTAGGTTTGAGAGACATTGATGCAATTATTTTTTAATGCCTACAATATTAAAGAAACTTAAAATTAAACATTGCTATCCCTTTAAAGTTCTCCTTCCTGAACAATACACACATTTCCTGCTTCTTTGGCTGAATGAATGGGAACTGACTTTAACACACATTTATTTGCCTTAGAACAGGGGTGTCCACAAGAGCTACCAAAGGGCCAGGATTTATGGATTTCCCTGTGTGAACACAGGTAGGCTAATCCAAATGAATGAGCCACTGATTAACTCACCTGTGCTTAATCAGGGAAATCCTTACATCCTGGCCTGTTGGTGGCCCATGAGGACCGAACTTGGACACCCCTGACCTAGAATATATATGGACATGCAATGCTTCTTGACTGCAAAGCCCCAGCAATATCAACATTTTCTCACAGCAGTAAATGGAGCCTCAACAGTCAAACCATTTAACACTTTCCATGCAAGAGGGGTACGCAACACATTGCTTTGCAATGCGATGCGTACCCTCTAGCACTGAAATGGTTAACTCTCTGGTTGATAGAGAACTCAATTAATTGCTATACAATGGGTTGGAGACCTATCTAGCATCATAGGAGCTAACACAGGGCTGGATTACATTGCAAGTGATACATATTAAAACTGTTTATATGTAACAGATTCCTACTGTATTTTATGGAATAATTTTTTGCAGTTACCAGGGAAAATGTTAACAACTGCAATGGAATTCTATAGTATCAATATCCAATTCAGCAGAAGGCTAGATGGCACTGATAATTTAAGATTAAAATAATATTAGCAGGTAACAATAATCAGGTAATTAGGTTTTGTTTATTTTTTTTTTGTTTTGTTTTTCCTAAATGTTGCATATTAAGAGAGAAAATTGCACTGGGTCAGATGAGTTTCCATGGAACACAGTCTGAGAACCACAACACTTTCAAGCAAACTGAGCCCACGTTCCTGTTTCCACTGCTGGTGGTGTAAAGCTAGGTGTCTGGAGACAAAGGTTACTGCATGCATATTAAGGTGTAATGATAACTTGTTAGGTAAGTGCATATGTAATGTCATAAATTATGTGGACATCATCTCTGTTCCCTCCCACTCAACCCAGAAGTTTGGGTTGTGTGATGGCAGGGAAGCCATGCTCCTGTAGCACTGGCGCCAATATTGCTCGCCCATTGATATGAGCCAAGTAGTGTTATGGCACTACAGATTGCTACAATGTTCAAATTATATTACTGTGTAACAAAGGGAACACAAACACAGGTTTTCAAAACACTCCAAAATAAACTCAATTTGGATGCTAAGGGGATCCTCCCTCATATGGTGCTGTTCCTTTAAATGCAGTTCTGTTTTTCAGTATGCAAAGTTCTCTATGGGGGTAAGAAAATGTTTTTTCTTTTTTCTCTTGATGGGTTGCAGCCCGTCTAGATCACCGGTGGAGAAGGGCGCAAACCCTCTAGGAGCTTATCGGTTTCATATTCATATCCAAATAACCCCTTAATTTTTCATGCTCACCAGAACCAGAATAATCACAGGTGCATCATCTCCTTCGAATCTCCTTGAGAAAGTGTCGTTTTAGATACAAAACGCGTCGGGGCGTTATTTTAAAAGCATATATTATAAAATTACTTTACTTTGGATACTGTCTTAAAACAAAATATTAAACATAAATTTACAATAATTCTTGAATATTGAGAGTGCTGATTCCACACAGAGGAGATCCAAAGGAGATGATCGATTGACTCCTGATGCGCCTGTGATTATTCTGGTTCTGGTGAGTATTAAAAATTAGGGGGTTATTTGGATATGAAACCGATATGCTCTTAGAGGGTTTGCACCCTTCTCTGTTTTGTTTTGTTTTTTTAGTTATATGAGCCGAGTAACAAGGGTTACCAAATTCACACCCCAACAAAGTGAGAATAAAGGGGGGGAAAAAAAAAAATAAATAAAAAAAAAAAAAGGGGTCAGTGTGTGTCCAATGCATTGCACACACACACACATATACAAAATCTGCTTTCCCCTACCCTTCTTCCACTTGTAGCCAAAAAACCACCCATACACTGTCTGACATCCAAGTCTTCTTCCACTGACCCCCCACAGAACCCCACATACGCTATCATACACTATCATATGCTATCTGACATCTCAGTCTTATTCCACTGTTAGACACAGTACCACACATACAATGTTTGACATCCCAGCCTTGTTACACTGTCCAGTGATAGTCATAGACCCACACATACACTTTCTACTTCCCTAGCCTTGTCCCACTGATAGTCTCAGAACCCCAAGTGCGCTGTCAGACACCCCAGCCTTCTTCCACTGTTCACTGGTAGCCACAGAATCCAAAATATGCTGTCTGGCACCTCAGTCATGTTCTACTGTCCTCCTGGTTGCCACAGAATCACACACATATACCTACAGCTTCCCCAGCCTTGATACACTGGTAGCCATGCCCTTAGCACCACCTAGGGAACGTCAACCAATACATATAAGGTATAATTTTTTTCTCAGGCTTGCAAAAGGTGCTGAATTCAGTACGAATACATGTTGTTGAAAGATTTTAGTACATCTGAAGTGACTGAAATATAAAAAAGTAGTTTTTTCTATAGCACCACAGGCAGGTCATACTTGAAAAATGTATGTAACATTTAGATATTGTAGTTGCTGTATTTTTGTGATTCTGGCTTTCCCTACAGTGTGTCAATTCATACCAAGGAGGTGCCATTTTCCTCAGAAGAGCAGTAGCTAATGACTACAAGACATTTCATATTATTTTCCTTTAGGACCATCTTTTAGAAAATGAATGTGTGCACATCAAGCTATGGGTAGAAAGGCAAGTGACACCATGCTAGATGCAGTAGGATACCTGCTTTCAGGAAATGTATGCTTTTAGAGGGTTATTTTTATGCTATGGGGTAATTAAGCCTTCAAACTGTTTACTGCATCTTGGTTATCACTATGAACATGTCATTCAAAATTGTTATATGCTGGTACCAATATGGGGCCCCAGGAAATGACTTATATTTGTGCACCTATACATAATGGGCATCATTGTACTCAGGAGACATGTGGCACATATTTCATAAGTTTTCTGTTTGTTATACTAGATAACGTACAGTAAATTATAACTTTAGTGTAAATTTCTGAAACCTTTCTGAAAATACCCTTTAAAAAAAAAAAAAAAAAAAATGTCTCCATTTTCTTGATAGGATGAAACTTAAGCCATTTTCTGATTCATTAGTTATTCTACTTACAGGAAAATAGGATTTTAGTCTTACCTGTTAAATCCTTTTCACTTAGTCCATACAGGTCACTGGTACTCTGGGAGGCGTAAGTCCCCTTTAATAGGCAGGAACAACTTATGCAAATAATTTGCAAGGGGCGGAGCCTCCCCTCTTACTTAAGCCACCTTCTGGCCAGAGCCACTTTAGATTGATTTGAGACCCTAAAAACTGACCTCAGGTAAGCAAAAAGAAAGACTCCTGTGAGCATGCCCGAACGGTCTCCCACTGAATGCCACAGGAGAGCCAAGACTGGTCCCTTGACAGGGTGGGAGACCAGTGACCTGTATGGACTAAGTGAAAAGGATTTAACAGGTAAGACTAAAATCCTATTTTCACTGTCGTCCAATACAGGTCACTGGTACTCTGGGATGTACAAACATTGAGCTGATCCAGAGGCGGGAAGTAAGGCAAGGACCAGGCGCAAGGCCCAAGTCACTAGAACTGTTATGACCAGATGATAACATAGCCCAAACTGTAAGTGTCAACGGACACCAACCAAGGGAACAATCCCTGAACTAGCACAGCACACGGAACTAGAGCCAACCGGGCTCAACAGTAAAGAAGCACTAAGGATCACAGAGCGGAAGACCTACACAGGCAAGACTGCCTCCAGGACCTTCCTTCCAAAACTGGCATCAGCCGACGCCAGTACATCAACTCGATAGTGCTTTGAAAATGTGTGCACAGAGGACCAAGTGGCCGCTCTGCACAGTTGATCAGCAGAAGCTTGATTCTTGTAGGCCCAAGAGGCCCCAATAGATCTGGTGGAATGGGCAGTTACCCGGAAGGGAACATGCTTATTCCTCAACTTATAGGCTTCACGGATGGTAGCCTTAATCCAAGAGGCAATGGTAACTTTGGAAGCCGGTCTTCCTGCCCTAGGCCCCTCAGGAATGACGAATAGAGCGTCAGACTTCCTGATAGACTCGGTGCGATGAACATAAAACTTGAGGCAACGCACCACATCCAACAGATGGAGATCTCTTTCCTTGTCAGATGAAGGATTAGGGCAGAAAGAGGGAACCACAATCTCCTGATTGATGCGAAACTCAGACACAACCTTGGGTAAGAATTCCTTGGTAGTGCGAAGCACAGCCTTATCCTTGTGGAACACCAGGTAAGGAGGTTTACAAGACAAGGCCTGTAACTCTGCTACCCGGCGCACTGACACAACAGCCAAGAGGAAGGCCATCTTCCAAGTCACAAGACGTAATGGAATGGAAGCCAAGGATTCAAACGGTGGTCGCTGAAGAACTCCCAGCACCAAATTGAGATCCCACTGGGGAGCAGGACTCTTAAAGGCAGGTCGAACATGAGTCACACCCTGGAAGAAGACTTTCACATCAGGAAGGACAGCAATCCGTTCCTGGAAAAACACAGACAAGGCAGAAGTCTGAACTTTGAGGGAACTCAGACTGAGCCCCTTATCCACACCGTCCTGCAAGAAGGCCAGGACAGTGGGAAGATGGAAGTCAAGAGACAACTTCTTGTCAGAGCACCATGTCACGAAAGTCGACCATATGCGATGATAGATCTTGGAAGACACAGGCTTACGAGCACTGAGCATCGTCGATACCACAGAAGGAGAAAAGCCTTTCTTAGCTAGAATCGAGGATTCAACCGCCATGCCATCAAATGGAGAGAGTGAACATCCTCTTTCCACAGATACCCCTGAAGAAGCAGGTCCGGACGGGCTGGAAGTGGGATTGGATCCTTCACTGACATGGCCATCAATTCCGGAAACCAGGACTGGCGAGGCCAGTTTGGAGCAATCAGGATGACAGGACAACGTTCCCTCTTCAACTTCTGGATAACTCTGACCAATAGAGGAAGAGGAGGGAAGATGTAAGCCAGGGAGAAGTCCCAAGGGATCGACAAGGCATCCACTGCTAGAGCAAGGGAGTCCCTCAACCGGGAGCAAAACACCGGAACCTTCCTGTTGTGTCTGGTAGCCATCAGATCCACCACAGGCATCCCCCACCGTTGAGTGAGCATGTGAAACACCTCTGGGTGCAGAGCCCATTCTCCGCTGTCGACGGTATGACGACTGAGGAAGTCTGCCATGACGTTGTCCACGCCTGGAATATGAACCGCAGAGATGACAGGCACGTGATCTTCTGCCCAAGACAAAATATCCTTGACCTCCCACCAGGCGGAACCACTTCTTGTGCCGCCTTGCCTGTTGATGTAAGCCACCGCCGTGGCGTTGTCGGACTCCACTCTGACTGGAAGACCGGTCAATTGAGACTCCCAGTGCCTCAGGGCCAGCCGGACAGCTCGAAGTTCCAGAACATTGATGGAGAGCATGGATTCCTCCAGACCCCATTTCCCCTGAGCACTGAAGCGACCCCAGACTGCACCCCAGCCCCGAAGGCTGGCATCCGTAGTGACTGTGGTCCAAGGAGGAACTAGAAAGGATTTCCCTTTCAGGAGATGAGAGAGATCTAACCACCAGTGCAGACTCGACTCGACATGAGGAGGAAGAGAAACAGACAGATGTTGATGATCTGGATGATTCTTGCACGTCTGGATCACGAATCTCTGAAGATCCCTGGAGTGGGCCATGGCAAATGGTACTGCTTCGATTGTGGAAATGAACTTCCCCACTAAGGACGACAACTTCGGAACTGGAATCTCGTCCAGGTCCAGAATTCCAGCCACTCTGACAGCTATCTGGTGAGCCACGTCCTCTGGAAGAAACACCATGCATTGGCGAGTGTCGAACAGGAGACCCAGGAACAGAAGCCTCTGAGATGGAATCAAGTCCGACTTGTCCAGATTCAGGATCCAGCCATGACGGTTCAGGGTGTGCATGCACATCTGTAGTTGCTGAAGGAGAAGCTCCGCTGAGGAGGCCTTCAGAAGGAGATCGTCCATGTAGGGGGTCACTCTGATCCCATCCTGATGGAGCACCGCTATCAATGAGCCCAACACCCTCTGGAAGACCTGAGGGGCTGAAGTCAGCCCAAAGGGGAGCGCTGCAAACTGAAAGTGTCCCCTGTGGCAGGCAATCCTGAGATACCGTCTGCTCTCTGGATGAATAGGGATGTGAAGATAAGCATCCTGAAGGTCCAGGGAGGCAAGAAACTCCCCTGGAGACATTGCTGCAATCACAGAGCGCAGGGACTCCTGGCGGAAGTGGGAAGTCACCACATAGGCATTGAGATCTTTGAGATCCAAGATGGGACGGGCTCCTCCGTCCTTTTTGGCTACCACAAACAGGTTGGAATAAAATCCTGAACCTGTGTCCCCCTGAGGAACCGCCTCCAGGACCTCTTTGTCCAAGAGATCCTGAATAGCGTCGTCGAACAGACGCCTTTTTGTGGGTTCCTGAGAAGGACGAGTAAAATGGAACCGAAAAGGAGGAAGGGAAGAGAAAGGGATCCTGTATCCCTCTGACACCACCTGAAGAACCCATGGGTCCGCCACTGACTCCTCCCAAGTCCGGCGAAAGATGCGGAGACGACCGCCTACAGCCGGATGCGGACCCGGGTTCGGCGAGTCATGCCGAAGCAGTCTTGGAGGTCTTGGCCTTGGAGGCAACTTTGGGCCTCCAGGACTGTTTGGGCTTGGAGGAGGAGCGCGTAGTGGGAGGACCCGTTTGGGCCGAGGAGCGTGTCTCAGTCTGAAAGGAACGAAAGGACCGATTGCGTTTGGCTGGAAACTTTTTCTTAAAGACTGAGGGTAGAAGAGTACTTTTACCGCCAGTAGCCTCACTGATCATTTCTTTGAGTTCAGACCCAAAAAGCAAATTCCCCTGAAAGGGCAAGGAAAGCAAAGCCTTCTTAGAGGCTGTATCAGCAGACCAAATTTTCAGCCAAAGAGCGCGTCTAGCCACCACAGAAGAAGTGGAGGCCCTCGCCATCATGCGCACAGCATCAAAAGCAGCATCAGCCACATAGTTCTGAGCTTCAGTGATATTAGCAAGAAGCTGTAACTGTTCAGATACAGGCGCATCCTGGCGAACCGCTTCAGTCAGTCGTTCAGTCCAGGCCGCAATAGCTCTATTAACCCATGCCACAGCAAAAGTGGGGCGCATGGCTGTGCCAATGGAGGCAAAAATAGACTTAAGAGAGAGCTCTAGTTTCTTATCCGTCCAGTCCTGCAAGGCAGAGGCATCTGAGACAGCCAAAGCAGTAGATTTGGATAGTCTAGACACAGGAGCATCCACTTTGGGAGGATGAACCCATTTTGCCAGCTCCGCCTCAGGAAAAGGGTAAAGTTTGGCAAACTTTTTGGAGACAGAGGAAGATCTATCAGGATTCTTCCATGCCTCAGAGACCAGACGGGCAAGAGTAGGGTTAGTTGGAAAACAAACAACTGGTTTAGATGGCTTTTTCTGAAAAACATCAGTTGGATCATAAGTGGATTCCTGAGTCAGAGGAAGGTTGAGCATATTCAGAACCGCTCTGATCAGACCCTCAGCCGAAACTTCAGGGTCACACTCATAGGGGTCCCCAATGGACCTGTTAGATTCAATAACAGTACGTTCCTCAGCATCAGAATCCTGTAAAAGTTCTTCTTCAGAAGAATCAGTGATATCAGGAGCTCCCTGTGGCTTAGGCAGGGAGGTCCTGATAGTAGAGGGGGTCTGCCAGACCTGGAGAGCCCCCTGTACCTGAGAGGGAAAGAGTTGAAGCGTGGATCTGAGATCCCTAGTGGCAGCTTTAAACTCCCTCACCCAAGATGGCTCAATAGCGTGGTTGGGAAGCCCAGGGTTGCTATCTTGACCAGTACAATTAGGGCATAGATCCCCCACATTATCGCCATCCAGCCCAATGTGGCAAGAGGAGCAAAACGCCATGGGGGTAGCGGACCCCCCATCCTCCTTAGACTTGGGTCTAGCCCCTAGCTCCAGTGAAGCAGACATGCTCACAGCGTCAATATACCCCACTAATAACACTATCACCCAGAAAAAGTGTTAAGATTAAAGTTTCACCCCAGAAATGTTCTAAAAACGGACTTATCTGGCCAGCGAAGGGTTAATCTGTTGAGGAGAGAGAAGGCTCGGTCCCTGCGTAGTGTACTCGCCTAGGAAAAGTACCACAAAATGGCGGCCGTCGTGACAGCCAATCAGAAACGAGCGCGAACCAAGCGCTCATGGGAAATGTAGTTTTTTCCTACAAGTACCCCAAACAGTGCCCGAAGCCCCCCTGAACACCCCACATAAATAAAACACATTCCGGATGATAGAGCAGGAGCCTAGAATTAAAATGAGCCCTCTCTGAAGTTGCTGTGACAAGCGGTTCCAGAGATATGTCCCATACTGTGAATTCCCATAGAGAGTAAAGGAGCCCTTGCGTCTGAGTGGGAAAAAGCCGCGCTTAAAGGCGCGGAACACCATTTTTAATAAAGTTTAGTAAAACATTAAAAAGTGCCCAAACAAGCATGAAACACATGAGAAACATAAATAAATGAATACCCAATGCTCCAAAACTCAGAGAATAACACAGAAATTGCATAAACAGTAATAATGCAATAAAAACACCCTATGAGTGCTGGAGTGTATTAAAACTCCCAAATACAAGCCCATCAAAGGGACACTGTGGGGACAAGTGGACCTTCAGCACTCAATGGGTGACTCACCTTCCTTGCTGACTTCTGTCTTCAGGTGACCATGATAGGGAGGGAAAGAACCAGAGGTAAATTCCCCAACAGGGGAGCTGCTTAACACAAGCTGTCCCCTCTTCAGGGTATAGGTCCACAGAAAATCCCTGGAAGCTGCACCAGCCACTTTAAAGAGGGCAATTCACAGCCATGGTCACCCTCCTAATGGTGGTATTCCATATTTGAATAAAAAATAATAAAATACTAAGATGCATAGATGTTCTCTACCTGGTGTGGAAGCACACCAGGAACAAATCAATCTAAAGTGGCTCTGGCCAGAAGGTGGCTTAAGTAAGAGGGGAGGCTCCGCCCCTTGCAAATTATTTGCATAAGTTGTTCCTGCCTATTAAAGGGGACTTACGCCTCCCAGAGTACCAGTGACCTGTATTGGACGACAGTGAAATAAGTTTTTATATAGTTATTGAGTTTTAGGGTAGTTTTTCCATATAACTAACGGAATGTGTATTGTAGATCATAAAGGTGAAAATACCATTTTGTGCTCCTGTTGACTGGGGTCTATGCAGCCATGAATTTGGGTAGAGCAGTGTGCTATTGTACAGGGGAATGCAGGGCTTTTACAAATCACTGAGAACAGTCATAATCAGTATATATATATATGTATTTATGGAATCATAGCATGTCGCATGATGCCAAATTTAGTACACACAAGGCACCATGGGAACTCCCCCAATATATCATTTTTCATTAACCCTCTGAGTTCGAGGGGTATGAAGCATTTCAAAGCATACCCCTCTGGCACTCAAAGGGTTAATACTTTATGGGAATTATAAAGGAGAGCAAAAATGGTGAAAATGTGACCAGCCTCTAGGGTACAAAAAATTCCAAGCCTCTGTCACTGAATGGATTAACCCTTTGAGTGCCAGAAAGGTATGAAACGCATTGCTCACGCCTGGGGAGTTAGAAAGGCAGAGTTATGTAAAAATCCCTTTTGGTGATTAGATGAGCCTGCTCCTCAACTAAACCTAGAACACAATGTGAGTTGGCTGAGGAAGAAGAGGTAAAGCACCCTGCTTCATCAGCCAAACAGACAATGCCATTTGCTTCAGAAGGAAGAGGAAGCATGGGGCAAGTTGGCTGAGGAGGAGGAGGTATCCCGATCGCCTGCCCTTTCTCCTCAGGAAAGGGGAGGGGCTACCCTGTTTGCTGTGGCCAATGATGCACATTCCTTTTCGCTATGGTGAAGGGGGCGGTTGTAACTCCCATTCACCAGGGGAACAGGCTCGCCCCTCCCCTTTACCATGGCAAAAGATAATATATTAAAATGTTTTACTTTTTTTTTTTATATATACACACACAAATATAAATCGGACCACGTGGTGGGGCATCAGGACCCCGATTTGGCTGGGAGATCAATAGAGGTGATGCAGGAAAGCAAGAGCTCCCCTGCTTTCATCCTACCTGAACTACAGGGTAGAAGTGGGCGGGATAGTGAAACCCTTTCATGTCAATGATGGAAAGCCTCCCACATTGACATGAGAAGCTTTTCCAATCCCGTCCACTCCTACCTTCTGGTAGGATGGAAGCAAGGAAGCCCTCTTGCTCCTTTGGGACTCCTTTATTTATCTCCCAGCTGAATCAACTAGATCAGTAGCTGGTGGGCATCATGAGGTGTCCTGATGCCTCCCCACATACATTATATTATAACGGGTTCACTGCATGGGCAAAGCCATGTCACCCACGCTAGTATATATACAAAGCTTGCTCCATATCTTTCACTACCTACTACCACTCCCCAATGTTTTATTTAGTTGTTGGTGCTTTTATATGTATATAATATTGATATCGATATTTAGATATACCTACATCTTGTTTCTTGGTCCCCAGCCAAAATGGCTGCAGAGCACCAGCACTGAAGAAACTTTTCTATACAATAGTTCTAACATTCTTTAACCCTTTGAGTGAGAGAGGGGTACGCAACACATTGCAAACCACTCAAAGGGTTAAAGCTGCGATATATTATTTTTCACTGATAACACATGCAGCTGAAAATCAAATAGGCTAATGAAATAAAGCACATTATTATTATTATTTTTTTTTTTGAGATTCTTCACATTCTTCGACATGAAAAACATGCAGAAGAAAACAGATACAATAAATACTTACTACATCTGTATCTACCAAATAGCTATTTAAAATGGTGGAATTCTATAGCCATAAGATGCAACACACCTAAGATACCAGAGTGCCTGAGATGTGCATAACTCACCCACTTGGAACTCAAATGCATAATATGAACCAAGCAGGGGCGGGCTGGCCCGGGGGGCAGGGGGGCAATTGCCCCCCGGGCCGCAGGGCCAGCGCGTGTAGCGGGCCGCCTTGTTAAAAAAAAAAAAAATCAGGAGAAGTGTGACTGTCAGTGTGGCTGCGGGCCAAAGCGGAGCCCAAAGTCTTGTGCTGGGGCGCCAAATTGAGGATATATTTGCTTCTTAACCCTTTGAGCGCCAGAGCGGTCGTACCACTCTGGCGCTCAAAGGGTTAACAAAAAGCTCCAGTCCAATTAAATGTATCCTCTGGCGCCTGGCCGCGTCTAGTGAGTGGGGGCAGGCCGGGTATAGACTCAGTGACGAGCCCTGCGTCTGCTGCGCACCGGGTAGGCCGGCCCGCCGGCGGCCGCACCTAACTCAACTGCAGAGGAGACGAGAGAGCTTATCTGAGCGGGAGGCCAGCGGGAGCAGTCAGTCAGCAGAAGCCAGTCGACAAACAGTGTGGTCACAGGGAAAAGGGGGAAAACAGGTAAAAAGGTCAATCAAAATGGGGAGAAAGGCAAAAGGGGGAGCATTCAAATCAATAGTAGTAAAGAAAGGTAAGGGGGAGAAAGGCAAAAGGGGGAGCATTCAAATCAAGAGGGGTAAAGAGAGGTAAGGGGGAGGAAGACAAAAGGGGGAGAATCAACAGGGGGCAATAAGAGTGGGTGAGAGGCAGAGGGGGGTCAAGAGGGAGAAAAGAGGCAAAAGGAAGGGTGGAATCAAGAGTCAAGAAGGAGAGAGACAGGCAAAGGGGGGATCAAGAGTCAAAGAGGGGGAGAAAGAGGCAAAGGAGGGGATCAAAAGAGGCGGAAATGGTGGGGAGAAAAAGGCAAAAGGAGGAGGATCAAGAGGGGGAGAAAGAGGCAGAAGGGGAGAGAGAGGCAAGGGGGGAGAGGCAAAATGGGGGATCAGGAGGGGGAGAATGGCAAAAGGAAGATCAAGAGGGGTAAAGAGAGGCAACTTGGCAACAGGGGGCATCAAGAGCAGGTGAAAGAGGCAGAGAGGGTCAAGAGGGGGGAAAAAAGAGACAAATTGAGGGGGGATCATGAGGCAAAAGGATCAGGAGGGGAGAAAGAGGCAAAAGGGGGATCAAGAGTCAAGGAGGGGAAGAAAGGGGGTTCAAAAGGGAGAGAAAAAGGCAAAGGGAGGAGGCTTAAGAGTCAAGATGGGGAGAACAAAGCAAGAGGTGGGAATCAAGAGGGGAAGAAAGAGGCAAAAGGGGGAATCAAGAGGTGGTATGTGTGTGTATATATATATATATATATATATATATATATATATATATATATATATATATATAAAATATATCAGGGCTTAAAATTGGAAGTCCCTTGCTACTAGCCAGACCTGAAAAGTTACTCACCACTGCAATCCATAACATACCCACCAGGGCTGAATTTCTACTCGCCAGGGCTAAATTTTAACTCGCCATTGGCTAGTGGCGAGTGGAAATTTTGAGCCCTGCTTATATATATATATATATATATATATATATATATATATATATATATATATATAATATATCCTATATAATAATTCGCTAGGATGTCTGTCAGAAGCCGTCATGTGCAGTAGAGACTGCTAGAACCCGCAGAAAGCACTGGGAGCATTCTGTGCCTTCAGGCAGTCTCTACACCGCATAACTAAGTCGGCCGCAGGACGCAGAGCAGGACCAACCTCCTAACCCTTTGAGTAACAGAGGGGTACCCCTCTGGCACTCAAAGGGTTAACATCACTTGGACCTTGATCCATGTACACGGGCTTTTATACTAGTGTGTATATATATATATATATATATATATATATATATATATATATATATATATATATATATATATACACACCAAACTTTAATCAACCAGCAACTGCAAGGTTAAGTGTTTAATGTGGTGTCAATGCTTCAGTGCAGCCATGTTCACTTTCATCAGCACATGGCTGCACTGAAATGTTGACACTCCACATTAAACACTGTTTTATTTGAACTTAACCCTGTAGTCCAACATTGCTGGAGTATCACAGATTGCCCACAACTGCTGTACACTGACTTGTCCCCCTACACAAGTGATAGGAAGCATGTAGCCCTCCAAAAGTTTTGGACTACAACTCCCATCATCCTGAACTTGGCAACATTGGGATAAAGTTGATAGGAGTTGCAGTACAACACAGCTGGAGGGTCACAGGTTGCCTGCAGGTTTTGTATGCTGATTTACCCTGTTGCATAAATAATGTGAAATCTGTGGCCCTTCAACTGTCGTTGGACTACAACTCCAGTCTTCTTCGGCTGATACTTGTGTTACTTCACAACATTAATGAAAGTTATGAACTCAACAGAAGGGGGTGGAGTGGGATGGAGGGCTGGAGCGATAGTGGAAATGGGCCACTTGATTAAATTTGCCCCCCAGGCCAAATGTTGCCAGCCCTCCCCTGGAACCAAGTATACACTTGCAGTTTATATTAATTAGTAATTTTGCAAGATATGCCTTTACAACCTTTAAAACCCTGGTTTAGCACAAAGGAGAAAAATCTTGTTAGAAAAACTCAGTCTTTTACGATGTACTTCTATTCTCACCTCTGGAAGTTTCAGCTATCAGTGTACAGGTTCATCCCAAGATTCACATCTCACCTCCTTCAAGAAAACATTTGCAGCTGGAGCCTTGTTCCTTTTGGCTGGGCAGGTGGATGTGATGGCACAACAGCCGACAGGTTTCATCAGCTGTCCCTCTAAAGACATAGTAGAAGCTATGGGAAGCAACACATACACTGAAGACTGCAAGCTTATGATGCAGTTAATGCTACAGGTGAGGATAGCAACAAATCCTATATAATAATTCGCTAAGTTGTGTGTAACGCCCGACATGCGCAGTAGACACTGCTGCGCGTGCGGCAGTCATGCGCAGTAGCAACTGCTCGCGCCGCGGCTGATACAGAGCTGGGCGCTCCGAAGGAGCGTCCAGCTCTGTATCAGCCGAGGCGCGGGCAGTATCCACTGCGTGTGACTGCCCCGCGACCGGCTGCCAGAGGCACTGTGGCCCGTGTAACGGGCTGTTCAACTAGTAACTAATAAGAGAAGAAGCTTTAACATGTTTGTGTTTTATTTTGTTGCTCTATAAATATTTTTACAGCATCAAAACACTTGTCCGCATTGCATAATTCATTTGGAAAGATTTAAAAGACACATGGACAAATAAAAGTAAATAAAAACCAAGTAGTAATCTCAGTATATGCACATACAAAATAAATGTTCAAGGCCAGGAGTGGCTATCTTGTCCAGCTTTTAGTAAAAACCCAACTGCAGTCATTCTCTGCAATATGCTGTCCAACCTAAAATGTAATCCAGTGATTCTCAGCTCCAGTCCTCAGAACACACAAACAGGTCATGTTTTGGGGATATCCATAATCAAGCACAAGTGGTACAAGGAAAAGGACTGAATCAATGATTACACACATGTGAATCACGGATGTAATTCAGCAAAAGCAATTGAACAAATAAAGCCCAGGTCTGGCCTTGAAATAAGAGAAGAAAATAACGGTTACATATGTGCAACAAAACTGATAAAGGGACTGGAGGGTCTGAGTTATAAAGAGGGACTAGCCAAACTGGGTTTGTTTACATTAGAGAAGAGACGTCTAAGGGGTGATATGATTACCATTTACAAATACATTCAAGGTCAATACAAAGATCTATCCAATTAATTATTTATGCAAAGAGCTGAGCTAAGAACAAGCGGTCATCCATTAAGACTAGAGGAAAGGCGCTTTTGACTAAAACAAAAGGCAGGGATTTTTTTTTACTGTAAGGGAGGTAAAGTTATGAAATTATTTTCCTCCGGATGTTGTGCTTGCAGATACTGTAACTGCTTTCAAAAAAGCAATGGGTGCCTATCTAGCACAGAACAATAATGAGAATTATGACTTCAATGCAGAGAGGTTGTGGATCCAGGGATCTATATGACTGCCATTTGAAGTCAGGAAGGAATTTTTTTACCTACTTGGGGCTTAACCCTTTGAGTGCCAGATGGGTATGCAATGCATTGCTTTGAAATGCATTGCGTACCCCTCTGGCACTCAAAGGGTTCATTGGAAATGGCTTCGGTGGGGGAGGGGTGACCTTCCTCTGGATCAACAGGGGTGTTTTGGCATGGGCTGGACTTGGACGCATGTCTTTTTTCAGCCTCATCAACTATGTTGCTATGTAAATCAGCCTTAGAATATACACCCCTGGAGAGAGATGTACAGTGCTTTGCTTTAAAATGCATTGTGGTCCCCTTTGGTCCTCAAAGGATGATATTTTATTCATAAAGTACCAACATATTTTGCAGAATTTTACAAATGGAAAGGAAAAAACACAAACACAGACTTTGTGCCTATTGGTATGGAGTGTGAACGGGTAGCAGAGTGATTGTTGTTTCATCTCCATCTACTGTTTCTTAAACAGGTACAAGCACTTACTGCAGAACTAGCAACAAGGTGTGTGGTTGGTGAAAGATGTGTGAACGCATGCGTATAGGCAGAACCTGATCACTTTTGTCTCTTACTTGGTAGAAGAGTGATACATTTTTGTTGCGTGTGCTCAGAAGACAGCCAGACCAGAGGGTCAAATTAATAAAAAAAAAATCTATATATGGCTTGTATATTGTCCATGTCTGCTCTGCACTAACCTTATAGTAGCCTGTTATTTTAACTCTTTGAGTGCTAGAGAGGTATCCAATGCATTGAAAAGCAATGTACTGGATACCTCTCTGGCACTCAAAGGGTTAAAGGGTTAAAGGGTTAAAGGGACAGTAATGTATTATTTTAACGTCATTTAATAACGTAGATAGGAAAAAATAAATCCAGTGATCACAGTCCGATCTCCCAAACTTGTATAGTTTAAGAGATATAAGGTTCCAATGTTCCCCCCTCCCTCCCCTTTCATCGATGTCCGCATCTAGCTGACAGAAGCAGATCCTGGTCCTGGGACCTGTGGAGGCTCTTCAGCAGAGCCAAAAGAGCACAGTCTGAAAATAAATACTTCACTGGAACGGTCTACAAAGTGTGCTTGGTTGCAGCTAGATGCTGATGTCGATGAAAGGGGAGGGAGGGGGGAACTTTGGAACCTTATCTCTCTCTTAAACTATACAAGTTTGAGAGATCGAATTGGGATCAATGGATTTTTTTTTTCATATCTACAATATTAAATGAAGTTAAAATAATACATTACTATCCCCTTAAAGGAACAGTAACACCTCCTTTAAACAGTGCTGGATATCATGTCTACCTAGGCAGACATGATGCCCCAGTGGGCTTGATATCTAGTACTGGTTAAAGATTCATGTTGGGCAATCAATCCATCATGCCTGCCTGTTTACTTATGGTTATTTTAAAACTCTATTACCTCTTTAAACAAAAGTAGACTAAATACTAAATGCGTCCCACTGGATGGGCCACTAATTAACCATATTGATCAAAATAGGGTTAATTAGATGCCCAGTGACTAGGTCAATAATGAATCCTTTTGTTCTCAATAAGAGTCCTGTTGCTTGTTTACAGCTAGAGAGGACTGGAGCTGAGAACCCACTCCATAACAATCATAAACTTTGAAAATGTATTAAAATGTATATAACTATTTTAGTTCTAAAAGGAAACAAAAGAATCGAAACCTACTATATATAATGACCAGGGGACACCCCTTGAGATTAGAGGAAAGGAGGTTTAGACTTCAGCAGAGGAAGGGGTTTTTTTTACAGTAAGGTCTGTTAAATTGTGGAATTCTTTGCCCAAGGAGGTGGTTATGGCAGATACAATTCTGCCATAAGATTAGATACATTTCTTTCAAAAGGGAACATACAGGGTTATACTGTTTATTAGTAGGCAGATCAGGAAGGTCTGAAAAAGATGAACTTATTTTGTAGCAGGATAGCTATACAGTTCTCTTGTCACTAGGGTATGAGGCAAAGGTTGAACTTGATGGACTTGTGTCTTTGTTCAACCTAATTTACTATGTTATGAGGGAAATGTTAGAAAAGTAATATTTGCACACTGATTAAGAAGTTTTTGTTTTGTTTTTTTGGAACCCTTTGAGTATCAGTGGGGTGTCCAGTGCATTGCTTCTCAATGAATTGGACACTGTTCTGGCACCCAAAGGGTTAACAGCCAACACGAAGTTCTAAGATGTTTATAATAACATTAAAAAGGGCACATTGTACACCACACCTTCAGCCTGTTAAATGCTATAGAGCATGGGAGTTCATGCCCACCCCCTCCCCGCTGGACCTCCTCACATGAACACAGGTGAATCAGTCAGGGTTCAATTATTCTGAAGGTACTACCTGAGATAATGACATTCACCTGATTGCCAGACAGATATCCAACACATCTCAACACAATAACTTGGACACCTGTCTGGCACTCAAAGGGTTAACTGAGTAGATCCTGAAAACCAGCACTGTTGGGGGGGCGGGGGTATCTGATGATCCTTTAACATCCCTGCTATACAGATCTCCAAAGAATTAAACCAATGTGTCAGAGACCTTTCGGCAATCCAAGGAGTTAAGAAAAAAAAAAATCTAAAAATAAAATAAGACTTTTTTTATTTTTTATTAAATGAAGCGGTCCAAATGATCTCCTTTCATAAGCACATAATTGTATTGTAAACCTAGTAATTTCACAATAACTCAGAAGAGTCCAGAACTGATTTATGGAGCTAATCAAAAAGACCTAGTTGTATGTCATTGAGCTGTTATGTGTGGTGTGCATTAGGCCACATCATTATGTCTCTATATTAATAATACTCAGTTCCAGTCCTCAAGGTGTAAAGTCTGGTCTTCAGGACAGCCCTGTTAAAACATAGGCAGCTCAATCACAATGACTGAGCCATTGATTACAATATAATGAAAATGTGACCTGTCTGTATGCACTGAGGACTATTGTTTAGAAAAACTGATCTATATGACCCATATCTTCCTGAAGAAATTCCACATGGCAAAACCTATAAAAGAGTGTATAAAAGAGAATACTCTCTTTTTTTCTCAGACAGGAAAATTGTTTCTGTTTGCTATACAAATAACTGCAGGACAGGTCACTGTGAGCAGCAGGTGCCAATATAAAATGTCAAATTCATAAGCAGTGATACAATAAACAGCAGGATGTACAATATTCTTATTGTTTCATATTCATATTCTCATTTGTTTTACTAGGATCTAGTCTAATAATCATGTGCTTCAACAGAGTGATAGTTTAGATGTTCAAAAAGTAATGGTAACTGAATGGTTTAAAATCAGAATAAAAAAAAAAGTTCTTATGCCATGGTCCTTCAATAAATATTTGCATCCAATTCCATGGGCAGAGGGAAAAAAAAGTCTTAACCCTTTGAGCGCTAGAGGGGTACAGAATTCCATTGCTTTGCAATGCATTCTGTATCCCCTGGTGCTCAAAGGGTTAAAAGTGGGTGTTAATCTACCATCATATTGTAAGGTATTTTCAGATAAAATTATTTTTTGTTTCCCAACAGAATAAAAATGGTCTAAGCTTGGAGAAGACAAATTAAAGTACTTTTATGGGGAGAAAGAAGTAGCATGAAGTTAACTGGTAAAAAAAAATGTTTAATTGAAAATTTGTCATTTTAAAGACAAAAAAAAAATATATCTTTGTTTCTTTTAAAATTTTCATTTCAAATACAAAATTAAAGACATTTTTAGCATCAACATTTTTAAGGGCAATGTTCATCAAGATCTTCTGCATTTTTAATTCTTTACAACATATTTTCAAACATAATGGATTTACTTCTGAAAATATTGCCCTTTTTTTTTTTTACCATCAACTCATAATCCAACAGTTTTTTCATTGTGATGACTTTTTTGAACATTGCACCCATTGTGTTTGTTGGATTGACAACAAACTCATTTTTGGTATTCACAGTGATAAATTATTATCTAAACCTTATCCTAAAATAGGTGCTCAACAGATGCTAATGCCAGTCATAGACTTCGGGGGGCGTAGTGTATTCTTCTGCACCACAAAGCCATCTTGGTAAAATCGACAGTCTATATAATTGATTATGCCTCTTTGTCCTCCAGTGTAATTATGCTACCCATGTAGACTGGCTAACACTCTAATCTAGATATGCCCTTTCTTGCCTAGTTTAAATCCACTTCTCTATTATCTACCAGACTACCTGAGCAGTGTGCCCACTCCAGCTTTCCACACTAACAACTCAGAGTATCCCACACTACTAGAAAGAAGCCGGCTGCTCAATCTGCTTTTTCGTTCTGAAATCTCAAAGTCTGGAAATAATCTAACCGAAAAAAGCAAACAAACAAAACTTCTCCCTGTCTAAAATTCCTAAAAATAACTGATCCTTTATATCTAAAAACAATATGTAACTGTATATCATTTTTGTATGTTTGTTTATATTGTAATTGTCTATTTTGTGTAAATATGTAATGTATTACTGTAAAAGCTTTTCAGATCATACTTGAAAACTAGAGAAATCATAATGTGTTCTTCCTGGTAAAACACTTTCTAAATCAGTGGTTCTCAATCTTGTTTTGTTCGGGGCACCCCTAACACACAATCTAGAACATTCAGGGCACACCTAACATTTAATGTACTTTATCAAGGGGATAAGAATGGTACAATACATAAATATACAGTTATTATTAGGTCTTACAATCTTAATAACAAAACTAAACATATTGTGCATAACAATTTCTATAAATCTTTATTTAAAAGTCCATTTCTTCATAGAAAACATGGGGCACCCTAAGTTGATGTTCGTGGCACACCAAAGTGCCATGGCACCCTGGTTGAGAATCACAGTTCTAAATAAATAATCACTGAAAGCTCCAGCAGAGGAAAATGTATGGTGAGACTTAACAGTTGTGAGGCCTTATTCACAAAACAAAACAAGAGTAATTCTGGATCAAACAAACTGTACCACAGCAGACAAATAAAAGGTTACATTGATTTAAGTGGGCTTTTAAACCCATGAATGCTAGAGAGGTCTCCAAGCTTGGTGAGTGCCCTAGCATTCAAGAGTGTTAAAATCCCAATTTAAAGTCAGTGGGAGTTTGGGGGATTTTTATTTTCCACCTATGGTGCAGTTGGATTTCTTCAGCATTGCCCTTCATTTCTTCTGTGAATAATGCCCTTGGTATTTTGTTTATTAGCAAATACTATGATGATATTTTCTGTTATAATACATTATTCAATTTGCCAAGAAATACCTGCAATATATTAAAGTTGTTTTGATAGTGGTAATTATACCAAGCAAAGATAAAAATTAAGAGTTGGGAGATGGGTTGAGTGTTATAATTGAACAATTGTTGAAAAACCAAAGGCTCCCATCACTGTCAGGCAGCAACTGGCTAGCTTAAGATGTTGCAGTAGTTTTAAAGGGATAATAAAGTTGTGTATTAAATGATTGCTATATTGTAGATATTAAAAAAATAGATTACTTGAGGTTAGTCCGATCTCTCAAACCTCTATGGTTTGAGAGATATACAAAAGATAAAAGTTCCTTCTCTTTCCCTGACAGGAGCTGTAAAGCTGTCAGAAGGAGATTCTGGTCATGCAACCAGACAGCGGCTCTTCAGCAGAGCCGAAACAGCGATATTTAAAAATAAATAATTCATTGGAACAGTCTACAAAGTGTGCCTGGTTTGTAGACCATTCCAGTTAAGCATTTACTTTTAGATATCGCTATTTCGGCTCTGCTGAAGAGCCGCCGGCTGGTCTGGGACCAGAATCTCATGCTGTCAGCTATACAGCTGACGTATGAGAAAGGGGAGGGAGTTGGGAAGTTTAACATTGTTTGTATCACTCAAACCATAAAGGTTTGAGAGATCGGACTAACCTCACTTTTTTTTTTTTTTTTAATATCTACAATATAGCAATTACTGAATAAATTGCATTACAATCCCATTAATAGCTGGAAAGCTACATGTTGCTACTTCTGACCTAAGACATAAATCACATCAGAGAGATATTCAAAAATATTGCAGCTCAAACTTGTATTTTTTGGGTGCAGTACCTCCATGGCCCAAAATGTTACAGTGGTGCTGCAGCATAGTAGCCTTTAGAAAATTCCTGTCATTGACAACAGCGTTCTATTTAAAGTGCCTCCATAAAATGTCAGGTCACGTTGATATCGCTCCCAAAAAATATGAGTTTGAGCTGCAATAACTCAAATAAAATAGATCTCAGTAATGGATGTAATTTTGTTTAAGTCAGCAGTATAAACCTTGGAATATTTTTTTTTCTATATTAACCCTTTGAGTGCCAGAGCGGTGTCCAATGCATTGAGAAGAAATACTGGACATTGCATTAGCACTCAAAGGGTTAAGCAAAACTGTAATTGTAAAGTAACTGTACATTTTTTTTTTATTATTTTTTTTTTTTTAAATTTGTGCCCTAAGGTGCAGTTGGTTTTGGAATTACTGAACCATGTGCCATAAGAAAGGCCATGTATTTAATAATAATCTTTAGGCCTCTATGCAAACAAAAACAGAAGCTACAATATAATACACATTTATTCAAGTGTTATATAAAGAACACAACACAAAACATGCTCGGTACTTTAAAATATCAAATACTGAGTTCTTAGATGTTTTATTATAGAAACAAGGATATAATTAATTAACCCTTCGAGTGCCAGAATGGTATCCAACATACCTCTCTAGCACTCAAAGGGTTAAGTCCACCCTGTCATTTTCCATTCGTTATTGTGCTGACATCCCACAATTTTCGCAGTGGTCTAAAATGAGTGTTACCATTTATACACTAAGCATTTCAGTAAGATGTCAGATTTCAATTATCTTTGGGCAAGTATTTTTACAGATTCCCAAAAGATAACATTTCATTAAATGTCCCGATGTTAGCAATATATTTTGAATAGATTTTAAAGCGGAACTACCACCCTACAAAATCGTTATCTTAACTAAGTCCCCATCTGGCAACTAGCTGCTTAGTAGTGCTAGTCGCCAGAATTATTACCTTATTTAATAGATTTATGCTCTCTTCTATGGCTGACCGTAGCACGAAGCGCGGACATCTTGCGATTGTGACGTTCACGCGCCTGCGCTGTCAGTCCCAGCCGGGTCTAGGAGGTGTTGCTAGGAGCCGGACGGCTCCAAAAGGGACTGACAGCGCAGGCACGCAGACGTCACAATGGCAAGATGTCCGCGCTCTGTGCTACTGTCAGCCATAGAAGACAGCATAGATCTATTAAATAAGGTAACAATTCACGCGACTAGCGCTACTAAGCAGCTAGTCGCCAGGTGGGGACTTAGTTAAGCTAAAGATTTTGTCCGGTGGTAGTTCTGCTTTAAGTTCAAAATAGGAACTCAATATATCATTCCTAAAACATTTTCTTGCTCACCACCCATACCTGCCAACTGTTTCCACAGACAGTCCCCCATTTTGGCTATTTGTGCCTCGATCTTTATGTCCCTGTTTTTGTCCCTGCATTTAAAACTGCATTTCAGACCCATATTGTATGTGCTTATTAGAAGATTAATAGTTTATATTCTACTTCACATAGTAATCCTTATTTAAATGACTGAATGTGGTAGTTTGGTGTGGATAATGGCTACTGAACTGCACAAGTACAGCTCTAAGTCTGCTAGTGATATCTTGTCATGTGACTAACCAGGAGACTATGTACATTTTTTAGATGTTGGCAAGTATGCAGTCTGTTACAACCTCTGGCACTGTTTATTGGGTCTTGCGTATAAAAGCAAAGTGGATCAATTCTGGGGCAAACCAAAATCACAATATAATACAAATAAATATTTCCCTTGATTAAAATTGAGTTTTTTAACCAGGGGCATATACTTAGAAGCTACTGGGCTTTGAGCAAAATCTTAGGCTGCCCCCCACCCCCACATACTTTGTCAGACATCTTTCTGGTTCCTAAATGGTGAATTAAGAAACAGGAAGTGGCCCACCAACACTATTCTTACCTTACTGGCTGACAGTGGATGTGTTTGATGTCAGAGGCCACCAGTCAAACTAGCCAGACCGTAAGTGTGGTCTCAGGATAATGCAAAGCTGATGGATGCCTGGTAGGGTTGACACCTTTTACTTCGACCAAAACCGAACATAGACATGGTGATTTTTGTTAAACTCACTGCAAAATGGCACATTTTGGTGGTTAATTTATTTTTACTTTATAATTCTTGCCAATGGGAAGCTTGATTTGTGGCCTTTGGGCTTGTTTTAACCAAATAATGTATTGAGGACCTCTGTATCATACAAGGGGAAAATAATAAAACATCAGCTGTTGAACAACTAGTCAATTAGAATGAGTGATCTAGTGATATATGTGTGCTCTTAACCACCAGGAGCACAAGAGTCTGAATAATGAATGAGTTTCTGAACCCCTTAAACCAGGTCAGTGCTGACTTAACTGGACAAGGCAGGCCAAAACCAGACAGGTGGCAACTCTAATGCCAGGCCCCATCACAAATGCACTCCCTGCACTCCTCTTGTTACGTCAGTTGAATGCTAAACAATTCTCCCCTACACTGTTTCAAAACATGCTGCATTCCCCTATAATAATCAAAGGGTAAAAAAAACAAGCAAACAAAAAAAGAAACATTTAAATCACTGGGGAATTCCATAGTCATCTATGTTGGATTTGGGTTGTTGTTGAATTGCACCTTATAGCTTTCTGAATACAATCAACTCGTTACATTGAAAACACTAGTCTTACCAGTAATACTCATATAAATGTCATCCTCTTCAAAGTCTTCTTCTACTATGGCCTCTACCACCACGTCCTCCTCCATCACCACTTTCCTGGGTCTCTTCAGCCAGCCCATGCCACCCTTCCTATGTGTTCTTCCTCTGTCCCTGTCTGATCTCCTCTTCATGTTCTCCTGCAGATCCCTTGCATACTTAACATGCAACCAGGCAGATACATGGAGGGAATGCCATCCACCATTGAGGGAAACAGACAAGGGCTCAATGACAGCACATCCCAATGGGGATTCTCTTTATGTTTCCCCAACGTTCATTTGAGTGCCCCCTGTCTCACCCCGCTACCTCTGTGATGTTAATGGTAGTATAATCCCCCCAAAATCTTTGCAAAACTGGCGGACAGTTCACAGGATGCTTATAACCGCCAACGCTTGTATAACGGGATCTACAGTGCTGAATATAGCAGTGCAAGCAACTAGTCCAATGCACAGTGCAGCTGCTGTTTGTAATTGTAATGACAGTGCTGCGGCTTCGCAGCTGATCTCCCTCCTTCTCTCCTTGTTGCTGTAGCTGTTTACACTGAGATGGCAACGAACTGGCATTCTCCGTGCAGTAAGATATGCATACCAGACCACATAAGCCCCCCACAGCTTCCCTCCTGCATACTGCGATGTAGCTTAGCAGAAACGGAGGGCTCCTTACAGGGGAAACGGTCTTGGGCCAGAGTGACATGCTCTGCAGTGATTGGTCAGGGCCTGGTGACGTCACCAGCAGCATGTTCACTTTGTTGTGTAGGTCATAAAATGTCTTAAAAACAGAAAGGAGAGGTGTTTTACTCGCTCTCTCACTTATTGCACTCATGTGCTTCATGCACACACCTGAGGAGTTGTTTACAGTTTCCATGGAACTTGCATAGTAATGTTGGATTAACCCCTTGGGTGCTGACTCCCCGTGTGTAGAATGTTTCTTCAGCACCTGAGACGTTGACCCATCCGGAGGCACTCCAGCTGTACAGAACTAGAATTGCCATCATGCTCAGTCAGCCAAGACTGGCTGAGGCTGATAAGGGCTGCTCCTTGGTGATGATGGGAATTGTGGTACAGAACTGCTGCAATAATTCAGAATGCATTTCACATCTCTCTGATCCTCATAGGCATACCAGGAACTTTTAAGACAAGCTCACAGTGAGATGTTTGAAATATCAACCTTTAACGCCACACGTGGAAACTTTTTAAATGAGCTCACCATGACAACTGTGAAGTATTAACCCTTAAAGGGACACTAATGTCCCATAAAAAATTATTCTTGTTTTATAGAGGTTAAAAAAATAAATGATGTGGCACAAAATCCTATCTCTCAAACCTTTACTGTTTGAGAGATATTCACCTGTAAAGTTCCCCCTCCCAGTGCCAGCCCAAGACATTGTGCTGCCTGGGTCCAAGGATGAAATGCTGCCCCCCCCAAACCACGCCCACCAAAGGAATTACAAACTAATCTGTAACAAATGGTCTGTAGCCAGCTCTCAAGTGTATTATGAGCGAATAGGTTACTTTAGTTCTACAGCCTGTTCCCCGAAGTAGATGTCTGTATATATGACGCCACACTGAGATTGTGCTAGCATATACATCAGTAACGGTACAGAAATAATTAAGATACAGACATCATACGACTGGCTACTAGTTACTTTGTGTAGTAATCTTGCTAGGGTTGCAGATATACGAGAGGATTTCCGAATCCCTAGGTGTCCTCACTTATACCAGTCTCATTACATACTGTATACTGCACACTTAAAAACAGGTAGCTATCACTTATAAGACTGCTCTAGTTTGGGGCTTCCAGCTATCAGTACTATCACTATCAACTAATAGGAGATATACCCCGACTCCTTGCTTTTAAATATAGTTTTTTTTGTACTTACGCATTGACATTTCTGATCTTGCCCAATACTTAGTGGAGACCCTCTTTACATTTTAATTGAATTAATAAAGAATATATTTTATTTTGTCTGTTGGTCGTGTCTTGGGCAAGCATAAGGTTTTCTGGGATATATATACTTGGAGGGGTGATATACTAAGCAGCTCAGTATATCTGTACCCAATTTTCTGTGTTCTCTTCCCATATTAAACTTTTGAGTGCCACAGAGGTATCCAACGCATTGTAATGCATTGGATACTTCTCTGGAATTCAAAGGGTTAAAGAGCCAGAGAATTCTGTGTCCCAGTCCCTGTCTTTTACCTTCATTCTATTTTCTGTAAGTAGCAGTTATGCTGGGTCCCAAGCTGTGTGGCGCCGACAGCTCCTCACAGCCTCCACAGGTACTCACCTCAGTGCACCCTGAAGTAAAAGCGGAGGCCGTGATGCGCAATTTTCTCCACACTGAAAGGGAAGACAGCGTGGGACCCAGCATAACTGCTACCTACAGAAAATAGGCCGCAGACAGTGACACAAAATAAGCATGCCTTGGGGCGGCAAACTGCCACCCCTGTCGAAGTGCAGCCTGGGTCCATGGACCCACCGGGACCCATGTAAGTGCCGGCCCTGCCCCCTCCCTCCCCTTCTCCTGACGTCAGCGCTGTGCTGACAGCAGGAGATCCCGGTCCTGGGACCAGCCGGAGGCTCTGCAGCAGAGCCGAAATCACATTATTTAAAAAGAACTACTTCATTGGAAAGGTCTACATAGTTTACCTGGTTTGCAAGCACACTTTGTAGACCGTTCCAATGAAGTCGTTCATTTTAAATAATGTGATTTTGGCTCTGTTGAAGGGAAATTTTAGATGCGAATATCTATCAAACCGTAAAGGTTTGAGAGATAGGATTTGAGCCACATCAATTATTTTTTTACCCTCTACAGAAGAAGAATAATTTTTTATGGGAAATTAGTGTCCCTTTAACAGTCCCAAAAAATTAGATTCTAGGTGCTATATCAATGTTTGCTCTAAGTCAAAGATGATTGAGTCAGTCCTTAGGGAGCCTTTAACATGCTACAGTTCAGAGATATCACTTCTTATACACTCACAAGACAATCATAACTTATCCTTCTTCCTTTCTGGTAGAAATGTCACTAATTTGGACAATAAATAAGCAGTAAATTGGTGTGATCATGTAGTAAGTAACACTGGACTCTCTCATCCTGAGAATTTGGCCCTTCACTATGAGATTTGGTTCAAAACCCTGGGTCTCGGGGTCAAACTCTGAGAATTCCCAGGCATGCTTAATGCTCTCAAGTAAGTAATTTCTAGGTGCTATGCCAGTATTTATTCTAACCCAGAGATGATCCAGTTAGTCCTCAATGAACCTTCAACATACTACAGTTCTGAGATATCACAAGACAAGTAGGAAACAGTGGAAACAGTGGATTCTATCACCCTGATAATTTGGCCCTTGACCCTGAGATATGGTTCAAACCCCTGAATCTCATGGTCAAACCCTGAGAGTTTGCAGGTATGCTCAATGGGTTAGAAAGAAAGGTCAGAGATGCTCAACTAGGCTCATGAGCTTGCAAATACATGCAGAAGCTCACTAGGACTGCGTCCTGCGCTCAGGGTGCAATCTCTTTTAGCTCACCAGTGCCATACACAGAGAGGAAATCTTCTGAAACACATCATACTGGTCCTGCCACAAAATGCCAAACAATTCCTCTCTGAACAAGGGAAGCAGCTAAGCCCAGATGTACGTTTCGGCCTTTTTTGGGCCTCGTCGGTGAGGTGCAACCGATCCCTCTAGGCAATGTGAGCAAGGGTTGGTCACCCTAAGGGTAATGGATGAATCCAGACGTGGACCCCTTGCTCACAAGTCCCTCTAGGGATCAGATGCACCTCACTGCCAAGACCCAATAAGGCCGAAACATACGTCTGGGGTTAGCTGTTTCCCTTGTTCAGAGAAGAATTGTCTGGCATTTCGTGGCTGGACTGTCATTTTGGGAGAACCTGTATGATATGATTCAGAATATTTCTTCTCTATGGATGGCATTTGTGAGCTAAAAGAGATTGCACCCTGGGCGTGAGGACACAGTCCCAGTGAGCTTTTTAGCACAATATACAAACAAAATACAATAAATGAACACAATACACGCACAACACTATATGCAAAATGCTCTACACAAAACTCTATGTGCAAAATGCTATACACAAAAAGCTATACGTAAAACAATATATGCAAAACTAGATACTCTGTATGTTTTCCGCACTACAGAACATGCTATAAGCAGTATGCAAAATACTATACTCAAAATGCTATATGCAACATACAAAAAGCAATACATAAAACGCTATACCCAATATGCAAAACTCTATATGCAAAGTGCTATATGGAAAATATTAAATGCAATACAGAAAATGCAATATGCTATATGTAAAATGCTATGCACTATATGCAAAACTCTATATGCAATACGCTATAAGCAAAATGCAAACTCAAAACGCTATATTCAATACATTATACAAAACACAAAATGCTATACGCAAAATGACATAGAAACATAGAAACATAGAAACATAGAAGATTGACGGCAGAAAAAGACCACCTGGTCCATCTAGTCTGCCCTTTAGTATTCCTTTATTGTTATCTTAGGATAGATACATGTTTATCCCAGGCATGTTTAAACTGTGTTACTGTGGATTTATCAACCACCTCTGCTGGAAGTTTGTTCCAAGTTTCTACTACTCTTTCAGTGAAATAATATTTTCTAATGTTTTTCTTGATTTTTCCTCCAACTAGCCTCAGATTGTGCCCCCTTGTTCTTGTATTCAGATTCTTATTTATCACACTTCCCTCCTGAACCTTGTTCAGTCCTTTAACATATTTAAAGGTTTCAATCATGTCCCCCCTTTCTCTTCTTTCCTCCAGACTATACATATTTAGATCTCTGAGTCGTTCTTGATAAGTTCTATGCTTTAGACCTTCCACCATTTTTGTAGCTCTTCTTTGAACCCGCTCAATTTTAGTTATATCCTTTTGCAGATGAGGCCTCCAGAACTGTACACAGTATTCCAGATGTGGTCTCACTAGAGCTCTATACAGAGGGATCACAATCTCCCTCTTCCTGCTTGTTATACCCCTAGCTATGCAGCCAAGCATACGATTTGCTTTCCCCACCGCCTGGTTGCATTGGTTACTCATCTTGAGGCTGTCAGAGATGACCACCCCCAAATCCTTCTCTTCTGAAGTCTTTGCTACCACAGAACTGCCAATACGATAGTCAGATTGAGGGTTTCTTTTCCCCAAGTGCATTATTTTACATTTGGAAACATTGAACTGAAGTTTCCATTGTTTTGACCACTTATCTAATAGTGCCAAATCATTCTCCATATTACAGACACCTCCTGGAACATCAACCCTATTACACACTTTTGTGTCATCAGCAAACAAGCAAACCTTCCCTGCCAAGCCTTCCCTTATGTCACTTACAAACATGTTGAACAGAACAGGGCCCAGAACAGATCCTTGTGGCACTCCACTTGTAACCAGTCTCTGCTCAGAATACACTCCATTAACAACAACCCTCTGGTTTCTGTCCTTCAGCCAACTGCAGATCCACTGAACTATCCAGGGGTTAAGTCCAATTCTTGATAATTTATCTATCAGCTCTTTATGGGGAACTGTATCGAAAGCTTTACTGAAATCCAGGTAGGCGATATCCACAGCACCACCTTCATCCAGCACTTTAGTTACATAGTCAAAGAAATCAATGAGATTAGTCTGACAGGATCGGCCCTCAGTGAAGCCATGCTGGTTTGGGTCCATCAGGTTGTTTTTTGTTAGATGGTCAATTATCTTCTTCTTTAGAAGAGTCTCCATCATTTTTACCACTACAGATGTCAGGCTGACTGGCCTGTAGTTACTAGCTTCTTCTTTACTACCCTTCTTGTGAATGGGTACAACACTGGCCATTCTCCAATCATCAGGAACTTCTCCCGTAAGAAGGGACTGGTTATACAGATTAGTCAGGGGGCCAACTATGACAGATCGGAGTTCTTTAAGAACTCTAGGGTGGATTCCATCCGGACCCATCGCTTTATTTGACTTTAGCCGGACAAGTTCCTCTAGAACATCGGCCTCTGAAAACACTGGGGCTAAAATTATACAACTAGAGGCAATGCTGTGTTCAGCCATTTTCTGATTACGAGGGCCGCCGTCTGAAAAAACTGAGCAGAAGTAGTTATTTAGATGGTCAGCGACCGCCTTTTCCTCTTCTATATACTGATTTTTTCCGTTGTTAATTTTTGTAATCCCGCAGTTTTTCTTCTTCCTGTCACTGATATATCTGAAGAAGGTTTTATTCCCCTTCTTAACAGATTTGGCCATTTCTTCCTCTTTTGAGACATGCTCAGTACGCTAAATGGAAAACATTATATGCTGCACACAGTACGCCATACTCAATATGGAAAATGCAGTATGCTATATGCAAAATGTATGCATTATTTGCAAGACTCTATAAGCAATACGCTATAGGCAAAATGCTATACTCAAAACACAGTACCTAAAACGCTATATGCAATACACTATACAAAACACAAAATGCTATACGCAAAATGCCATGTTCAATACACTATATGCAAAACATTATATGCTATACGCAAAACAATATAATGCTATATGCAATGTGGTATATGCAAAACTCTATACTCAATATGCAAAACATTACACACAAACTGCACTACACACAAAGAACTACATTCCAAACACACTACACGCACACGCACTTCGCAATGCCTTGGAGCAATTTCTAGCATCCAAGGGGTATAAAACTGGTGCAAGTATGTTGAGATTGCTCTAGCCATACCCACATTCTGACTTGTGGGCCAGCACAGCTGCGGAGCCCCTCAAAATTTGGATCTCTAGGCAGCTGCCTACTCTGTCGATTGGGAAATCCAACCTTGATGGAGTCTATGCACTAAGATTTCTCAAGCTGGAGAAGTCCTAGTGTACAGGCTTCACAGTATTAAATAGGAATTGGAGAAGTGATATCACTGGAGAAGTTATCTCAACTTTATCACCTCTTTATCAACCCTTAGTGGATAACCCCCTTTAGTCATTAACTGCAGCTCTTCAAAAGAACAGCAGCGCCTGGTGGTCACAATAGAAAAATGCAGTTTAATAAAAAATTAAGCTGTAATAACTTTTCAAAATGTTTCAATTTTTTTTCTCAGTAGGAAAAGAAAAATGTTTATATTTTTTCAACCAAACAGTTTGCTGCTTCTTTAACCCCTTCGCGACACAGGACGTACATGTACGTCCTGTGTGGCTGTCACTTAGTGACAGAGGACGTACATGTACGTCCCGGAAATCCGGCTCCCCGTGCGGCTGCACGCCGTTCGGGGACGCCGGATTCTTTTAGAAAAAAAAAAAAAAAAGTTAGACGGACGTTAAGTGACGGCCGCGTCTGCACGCGGCCGTCACTAAGGGGTTAACTTTGATAAGAGGTTTTAAATTGCCTGGCACGTCATGCAGTTCTGGGATGGCAGCGCAGTTGCATGCCACTCTGCCATTTCATTCTAGTCTCTATAAAAATTCTCGATTTTATGAGTCCTAAAATCTAGTCTTATGTATATGCCTGATGTAGCAGATATAAGTATTTATATTGATGTGAAGAAGGTTGCAAACTAGACAGAGCAAGGTCAGAAGAAGACCTCTGGAAACTATTACTTGGCAAATATATTAAACCTGTATTACAGATTTGGAAAACATCGGAAACCCAATTACAGTGAACTCATCAATGCATTGTCTTGGAGACCTCTCAAACCACTAGGTTAAATAACACATATATATGTATACAATATAGAAACACACCATATATATTAAAAGACAAACAACATTAAAGGGATAGTAATATTTCACAAAAACAGCAGCTCCAATAATCTTCATAGTATTTGGGCCATTGAGAGTGTTATTTCAATAGGTCAGAGTTGTAATTCAAGAGTAATTGAATGATAAAATATCCCACTCCTGCCCCATTTACCTAGTGTAAGCCACCTCCCCTCAGATGTGGATCTGGTCCCTTGACACGACAGATCACAGGAAGGGCCAGTCTTCTTACCCCCTTGACAGGTTTTTCAGATTTTTCTTTAGCTCACCGAAGATTGTCCCTCTCTGAGATCCAGACAGTCTTGCTGCTCTGAGGTGAGTAGTGTTACATCAGTATAAGGGGCAGGAGGGGGATACTTTATCATTCAATTACTCCTGAACTACAACTCTGACAATATTGAAATAACATTCTCCATGGCCCAAATAGTATGAAGATTAAATCGGAGCTACTTTTATTGTAAAACATTACTATCCCTTTAGACTAAACATTAAACTTCTCACACAAACAAAAGCTGGTATATTTAGTATTTAATTTCTCATTCAAATTAAAAAAAAAAGTTTGGAAATTCAAAGTTAAGACTTTGTTCACATGAACTATTTGCCCCACCTAATATTTTATTGATAAGATCATATATGACATCATGATAGACATAATTAATAACATAACAAATACCATTTTTTTTTGCAAAGCACAGGGATTATGCAGCGTAAATGACCGAATAATTTAATGTGGGCTTTTAGCAAAAACACGTTTGCCCTTTAATCTCCATTAGTTCTACAGTGTCTTCTGTATTTATCTGATCCAAACCCTGCTGCCATTTCTAACTAGTTATTGATTAAATTTTCCATTGTTCAAGCTGTGTAGTGTAATAGAAAAATAATATTTAATGTATTGATTAATTTAAACAGATTTGATAATTCTTTTTACAAGACTGATCAAGAACCAGATTGATCAAAATTAAAGAAGCCATTGCATTTCTAACATTTGTTATCTGCTTGTTAACACTTGTGAGAGAACTCTAAACAAAATATAATGATCACTGTATGCAATCCATTAAAATCCAACAAGCTCTTGTACTTGTAACATTTGCCATGGCTTGTTATCAAGCCATTACTTTGAACAAAATTAATTGATCATTACACATGTTTGTTCAACACACAACCAATCAAAACACAGAAATCCATCGTACTTAATATTTTCCACCTACTGTCATATGGTCAATATATACTCTGGTTGAATACAATCTACCTCATTACTTGAGAGCTGCACTGAGCCTTGTCTAATACAATATACTATCTGGGGAATGTACCAGTAGGTGTTTGGACTAATATACATGCTTTTGGACCTGTTTACTGCGATTACCTGTCGCCTATGCGCAAAACATTTATGCCAAAACAGTGTCTTTTTTAGTGTGTTATAAAAAGAATTGTGTTACTTGATAAGAATATATTCTTTGGGTGCCTCTTCCAATTCCTGCTTTTATAGTAAAATATATATCCCGACATCCTCCTCCTCCTATAACATAAAGTGGTAGAATGCGTTGCTCCCTGTGAGCATAACCATACATGCGCAGTAGAGACTGCTGTTGCAGCAGTCTCTACTGTGCATGTGTGGTTTCGCACACAGGGAGCTTTGCTGTGAGCCGTCTGGAGCTCCCTGTTAACCATTTGAGTGCCAGAGTGGTACGGAACGCATTGCAAAGCAATGCGTTCCGTACCACTCTGGCAATCAAAGGGTTAAGGATCAGCTCATTCGGCGAGTCTCTACTGTGTATGACTCCAGTCATGCGCAGTAGAGACTCGCCGAACGCGCTGAGCTCACCGCCTGTCTCTGCTCTAGGGCAGCAGCGGGGCAGCTGGGTGCACTTTAGCCCATGTATACGGGCTTTCATACTAGTAATTCAATAAAAACGTAAAGGAGAACTAGAAAAAGGGGATCGAGCGCCAACTAGCTTATGTCCTAGGGATAAATAGTATTCTCAATAATATAATTAAGGTCTCAGACAGATAAAAACGTCAATGAGGTCTTGTATTGGCTTGATAGTGGTGTGGCTCTTGAAAAAATGCTCGTCAGCACGCAGTGTCATTCTTTACTGTAGAGACACACAAAAAAGGATTGATTCTAAGAGTAAATCTGTATACAGGTGAGTGTAGTATCACAGGCCCCCATACAGGTAAGACTCACCGAATGTATAGCTTGAAAGTGTGTCTAAGAAGCCCGGCCCGTACCAATATTCTCCAATGTATCAAACGATAGTAATACAGAGTAGGCTCAAGTGATGGATGCCTTGGGTCTCTTCAAAACAGAAGTATACAACACAACATATCTGAGAGCGAATCTGTATAAAATGGTATTCAAAAAAATGTCCCCTACGGGACCAGACTCACCGGATATATATAGTGTATGTATATGAGGGACCCGACCTGGCCACAGCCCGCAAGAAATCCAACATAAGCAATCCACGTGGAATGATGAATAAAAATATAAAATTTCCCTACGCGTTTCGTGGCTCTATTGTCCACTTCGTCAGGGGATTAAGATTACAGCCATAGACATGTCATATATATATATATATATATATATATATATATATATTCATATGGTAAGTTACTCACATGTGTTGTAGTATCAGCTATGGAGGTAGGCGTCCGGTCTAATGTGGCACTTAGCGCAGCGTCTTCTGACCCGCATGTATCAGACAAGAACCCCACATACATGCGGGTCAGAAGACGCCGCGCTAAGTGCCACGTTAGACCGGACGCCTACCTCCATAGCCGATACTACAACACATGTGAGTAACTTAGCATATGAATATATATATATATATATATATATATATATATATATATATATATGACATGTCTATGGCTGTGAATCTAGGCCCATGTCTACTTTTCAAGTACAGCCCCATATTTTAGATGAGCATTACCAAGAATTTATATAGGTACAGAATTATTTTCACATCCCATTTATCTATACCCCTTTTTATACACTATAGTACACTACTGGCTGTTGTAGCGGCTGAGAAATAAGACACACTACTGTGAAAACCACTGTCTTTCAGTACTCCTAAATCTTTCACAAACAAGGATTCCACAAGTAATTTCCCATTTAGTGAATATATACCGTGTTTGCTTCTGCAACCCAAATGTATTACCTTGCATTTGTCTATATTAAACCCCATTTGCTACTTTTCTGCCCATTTATTCAGTTTATCCAAATATTTCTGCAGAAAACAAAACATCCTGCTTTTTATGTATCTCCTTATACAGTTGTGTCATCAGCAAACATTAAGATGCAATTTTCAGTTCCCACTTAAACAGCAGTAAAGGGGAACTCTCACCTCCTATAAAGTAATGCTTATTTCATTCTTTGTACCTAATACAGGTTAAAAATATATATTTTTTATTTTCAAAACACTACTTTTGTGGAGAAATAAGCTTTTAAAGTGTTACTGCATTACATCACTGCAGGCCTCACTGTTGTGCAGGTCTATACAGCAGGCTGTCGATCTTCTACTCCCCTGTTGTGCCTTATTCCCTCCTCCTTGTTTGACGTTGGAATCCTCCATGTGACCTGGTGCACTCTCTTGCCAATGAGAGTATGCCAGGTCACATGGAGGATTCCAGCATAAGACGAGGAGGAAACGAGCCACAACAGGGGAGGAGAAGAGGAAAAGACTGACAGCCTGCAGTACAAAAATGTACCACACTGCGAGGCCTGAAGTGACATAATCCAATAACACTTTAGAAGCTTATTTCTCCATAAAATTTGCGATTTGAAAAAAAACAAAAACCAAATGATTCAACCTGTATTGTGGACAAATAATGAAATACGTATTACTTTATAAGAGGTGTGAGTTCCCCTCCACTTTAAAGCGAAACTACCACCAGACGTAAAGTCACCCTGCAATAATTAGGCAGGTGGCTACTAGCTTAATAATAGTTATATTACTTCTCACAACGACAAGATTCTATAGAAATCCTTAATCGTCTGAGACTGACGGCCAGGTTAGTGCAGTCTGAGCACCTGCGCCGTCAGTCCCTTCCGGTGCAATGCTTCTGAATGGAGACCGGGATTGATAGCGCAGGAGCGCAGACAAGTTGTCTGCACTGATATCTGGTCTCGGAAGATTAAGGATTTCTATAGAATCTTGTCTTTGTTAGAGGTAATATAACTATTATTAAGCTAGTTGCCACCTGCCTAATTATTGCAGGGTGACTTTACTTCTGGTGGTAGTTCCGTTTTAAACTTAAGACGATTTTGAAAAGGTTCCATTTGCAACATCTCCCGGCCATCTATAATTTAATCACTTCTCCACCCATGCACAGATATCACCTACTTAGCTTAAACCTTTTAATTTATGCATTACCCTGGTGTGAGGCACAGTAGCAAAGGCTTATGCCAAATCCAAGTATACCACATTAACAGTAATACCTTTATCCAAGTTACCACTTACCATTTCATAGACTGCAAGTATATTAGTTTAAAATTCTTTATTCTTCATAAACCCATGCTGACTTCTACAAATAATGTTGTTGATAGTCACAGAGTCAAGAATACTATTAGTAATCCTTCTTATAGTTTATAACTATGGAAATTAAACTCATAGGTCTCTGGTTTAGAACAATAATATTTAATCTGCTTTCTTCCACTCACAGGGCACTATGTCTGATGACAGTCAGTCAGTAAATTACCTTGCGGTTACTGAACTAAGCTCCTTGAGTACCCATGGGTGGATGCCATTAGGTTCAGGTACTTTATTCTCTATAACCTTTTCCAATCTCCTTTGGGTTTTGTCCTTAGTAAGCCATGCATATGATGGAGTGAAATCTGTGATTCAGTTTGCCCAAAGCCTATCATTATTATTTAACTTAAATAATTTAAAAGTCTGCAAATATCTTTATTAAGCCATATTGGTCGTAATTTGTTCCTCTTGTAATTATTCCTCAGAGGTATATACTGAAGCTTATAGGTATCCAAGAGCATTTTTAAACAAATTCCACCTCTTGTGCATTTTTATGGAGTTGCCTGTAATTGTAAGCGCTCGCGCTTACCTTATTATTCGGAGGGGAGCCGGCCACTCCGGTACTCTAGGAGGCAGCCAGTCCTCTCTGAGTGTGCTTCGTGGCCACGCCGCATCATAGTTTGAGGACGCCCTGAGCACCGGTCTCCTCTCTGATGCCCCATGTGGTTCCTGCCACAACTGCAGTCTTCCTCTCCTGGCCAGCAGAGTCGGGCATACGTCACTGGGATTCACTCTGTTGACGTCGCGTCCCCACGCTTAAAGGGACAGGACACCTTAGTGCGCCACCTCTTAGGGGTAGGGAAATAGGTATATAAACTGCCTGGACACCACATCAGTTGCCCTTTTGTGGTGTGCCACTGCAGTTCTGTTTGGAGAGTGTTCGTGTATGACCCTTGGCTTGGCTATCTGTTCTTCCCGGTGTCGTGGCTTGTCTGACTACCTTCTTGGTATTGGACTTTCGGCTCTGGCTGACTACCCGCTCTGGCATTGACCCCTGGCTTGTCCGACTATCCGCTTGGTATTGACCATCGGCTCTGGCTTGTCTGACTATCTGCTTGGTATTGGACCTTTGGCTCTGGCTGACTACCCGCTTTGGTATTGATCCTTGGCTTGTCCGCATACCGCCTGACTGCAGCCCCGAGTCGGTATTCTCCTTGTGGCAACCTGTTTGTATGCTCTTCTGGGTCCTAGCCCCAGTATTCACTATACTTTCCTGGGTCCCAGCCCCAGGGGTGGTATTTCACTGTTGTCTTTGTTTTATCTGCCAAAGCAGCCTCCTATTCCTGGTAGGAACCCCTTGCTTTGTACCTCTCTACTTCATGATCAGTGTGTCTTTACTGTATATATTTACACTGTTTAAAGGGATAGTAATACTTAAAATGTAAAAAAAAAAAAAAAATGTTGTAGGGTTTATCTCCCTGAGTAAAACAAGGGTACTCCCACTGCTGAAAGGTGTTTCATTCAAAAGTTATTAATTTTCAAAGTTGAATTTTTTAGGTGCAATATCACAGTGGCCTGTAATTGTACAGTGGAGCTGTTGCTACACCATCCTATGGATATTTATGGTCCGGGACCAGAGCTGTCCATAGGATTGTGTAGCAACAGTGCCATTGTACAATTTCAGGCCACTGTGATATTGCACCTAAAAAATTCAACTTTGAAAATTAATAACTTTTGAGTGAAACACCTTTCAGCAGTGTTTTACTCAGGGGGATAAACCCTACAACATATATTTTTTTTTTTTTACATTTTAAGTATTACTATCCCTTTAATAAAGGTCGTGTTTCAGTATTTTCCTGATCCATATTTTATTTCACTCCTCTTCACAATAAGCCATTTACCTTATCAGTCTGATTTAGGTTAGCCATAGACAGAAAGTCCACCATAGACCTTTAGAATCATGTAATTATTCTCAAGATAGTGAAATGTCACTGTGTAGCCACAGAAGACTGTATAGTTCAAATGTGGAAAAAATAAACATACTGTGAATAGCTTTATGTGACAGCTGGATGAAAAATACCTACCTAGATACATCATCCTGTTAATGTAACACTAAAAACTGTATTAATAACCCCCCACTCACCTTAATATGGACAGAAAATCCCATTGACCACCATGACAGTACTGAATATATTGGATTCTATTTGGCCTCATGTATTAAAGTGTTAGTAATGTCTGAAAAAAACTTTTTTGCATTTAGAAGAGCTTAAAAAGCTGATCTAAATGCAAAAAAATGTATCTCTCAAACCGCTATGGTTTAAGAGATACGGGCGTTTAAAGTTTGATTTCTCCTACTGACAGCTGTAAAGCTGTCAGCAGGAGATCTGTGTCGGTCAACACGCTGGAGCTTGAGAAGTGCCGGGATTTCGTTACTTACACGGAATCCCTTCACTGGAATGAATAAAGGGATTCCGTGTAAGTAACGAAATCCCGGCACTTCTCAAGCTCCACCATGTCGACCGACACGGATCTCCTGCTGACAGCTTTACAGCTGTCAGTAGGAGAAATCAAACTTTAAACGCCTGTATCTCTTAAACCATAGCGGTTTGAGAGATACATTTTTTTGCATTTAGGTCAGCTTTTTAAGCTCTTCTATATGCAAAAAAGGTTTTTTTAGACATTACTAACACTTTAAAGCAAAAATGCTGCAATTCTGCATCAAAACAACTTCACAACAGGGAAGGAATAAACATTCTCATTGATTTAAAGGGCAACTATTACCAGGATAGTGCTCTATTATCAAATCTGCACTCTTAAGAGCAGATCGGATAGTGAAGCCAGGGCTGCATTTTGAGCCCTAGTTGACTATTAGGGGAGAATGACAGGGTCTGAACGGTGAACTCCGTGCTCAAGTTTTGCAGCTTAGTCTCTTGTCCTCCACATTTCTGTCTCCTTAGATCCTCTGTATCTGGCTTGAAACCCAGGTGCAGTGGCTCTATGTGGACCGCATACTTAATCTGAGAACACTGTGGCTGAGAGCCATATAAATCTGGGTTGGATTCCAGTTGAAGGTGGGGGAAGGTGTCAGTTAACTCACCGTCCCAACTGTCTAACTTGTATGAAGTCTGCTCCCATAGGAGGAGGATTTCTAAAGCAAGATTATTGCTTTTTAAATTGGACTTTTAACCTCCTGGATGCTAAAGAGATCTCCAACATATTAAAAAGCAAAGCACTGGAGACCTTTCTAGCATTCTATTAGTTAAAATCCCCATTAAATCAATAGGAATTTTGATTTCTCTCTGTGCTGTAGTTACTTTGCCCAGATGTGCTCCATGTTATCTTCATACATATTAAGACCTATATGTTTCTAAATGAGTTCCCTATTAAAACCATACATTAGTGATGCTCTATTCCAGTCTTCGGGATATACCAAGAGGTCAGGATTTAAGAATACACCCAGTTAAGCACAGGTACAATGAAAAACAAAAACAGAAGAGCGCAGCATCCTCTAAGTGCAACACGTCATCCACCAGGTAATGTATAGCAAACAGCCTTATCCCCCCCCCAAAAGTGTATATGCACATTCATGGGAGGCCTCGCCTGCCTCTTGGATTATTGTCCTGACTGGACATGACCTCTGGTCTTAGTCATTCATGAATACTCAACTCACCTCACCTCCTGCATTCCTCCATTGATCCAAAATACTTGCTATATCATCTGATATATTGGAAAGGTACCACAAATGACAAAGTGATATGTATGTAGGGAAAGAGGGGCTTAATGTGTATTTAATAAATGAACAGAAGGACTACCTCCTATTGTAAAAAAGAACAAATCAAACAAACAAAAAAAAAAACATACAGTTGCTGCCACTGAGGAAGTTTTTATTATGAACTGTGTTGGGCTATATGCATTGTATTTTAATTGTGCTATTTTTGTGTATGCAGTTGTTACATTAGAAGTATGTCCTTCTGGTTTTTAAGAAGCAGCTCATTTCCCATTAAGCCCCTCTTTCCCTACATACATATCCCTTTGCTGTTTGTGGTCCCTTGCCATTGTATCAGGTGATGCAGTAAGTATTTAGGTTCGACGGAGGAATGAACTAGGAGTAACTGTTCTTTAACCACTTAACAGTCATGGTACATCATGGGTACAAAGTGAAGAAAAAAAAAAAAAAAAAAGCTCTGTGGTCCTTTAGTGACCGCCAAGTGGAAATCTGGAGAATATTTACTTTATCTCCTATGGCACACTTGGTCTGCACCAGAATTGTGCTACTTTTCATAGTACATTGTCCCTACTGTTATAGTAGCTTACTTATTATATCGCAATATCCATCACAAGCTAACAGAGTTCCTCATTTTATTTTCTCATTCCAAAACTGGAAAAAGGGCTGTAGAAAAGTACAAAATACAACATTTATTAAAACCGAAGTTTATATCTAAGGAAAAATAGTCTCTGCTTAACATCTGTACAGGAGCATGATGGGGGCCTGCTTGCTAGGCTTGGAACCATTGCCAGGAGTCACGTGACAGCCTGCTTTGAGAGGACTGTCACAGGCTTGAGCCCTTCACACATCTATTACCACAGGCTTATCCCCAAGAGGAAAGGACTGCACCCCTGCATGTTGAAGCAAGATACTGATTGGAGTCTGATCCAGTCTGTTCATGTCTCGATGCAGAAAATGGACTCTGTTACCTGGGACAAAAGACGGAATTAAATATTATGCAGTACAATATATTGATATAACTAAAATATGCAAGTATCAGAATGAGGCTGATGTATTAACCATTTAAAGGGATAGTATTACTTCAAAATTACTATCCCTCATATTGTAGCCCTTAATAAACTGAGTTAAATGACACCAGTGGCATCTCTCAAACCTTTATGGTTTAAGAGATAGCCGCTTTCAAAGATTCCTCTTCCCTGCTGTCAGCTTTCTGCTGCCAGCAGGAGAATCCGGTCTCTGAATCAAGCGGAAGCTCTTCAGCAGAGCTGATATCTTGTTATGGAAGGAAAAATAATTAATTGAAACAGTCTTCTACGTGTGCTTGGTAACCAAGCACACGTAGAAGACTGTTTCAACGAATCATTTTTCCTTCCATAACAAGATATTGGCTCTGTTTAAGGGCCTCCGCCTGTCCCGGCACCGGATTCCCCTGGGAAATGGAATGCAAACAATTCTAACTGATGCCAATGGCAAGTGAAAATTTAGCCCTGGCGAGAAGAAATTCAGCCCTGGTGCTTATGTTATGGCTTGCAGTGGCGAGGACTTCAAAATTTAAGCCATATTATATATATATATATATATATATATATATATATATATATATATATATATATATAAATGTAGATTTGGGAGTGACTGAAACGGTTTTTAATACAGTAATATATTTATATATAAAACGGCTTCCATTGACAACTATGACATATGAGGTAAAACCTTATGTATAAATACATATATAGTCATAATTAAAACAAGTTGCTCTTGTATGGAAGATCACAATTCCATAATGTTAGGTGTGTATGTAAAACTTCCAAGATATTTATAGCAAGACAAGCAAAAGAGAATTTGTGCACATTAACTTCCAATAATGTGTTGGATTGTAGTTTGCTCACAAGTCTGTTGGCGACCAGGGGATGGGGGCAGGTGCAGAGAGTGCTAACCTTTCAAAGGCAAAGTATAAAAGAGATCATTTAGCATACTGTGACATTAAAATGATAGTAACCTGTTATGTTGATATTATTTATTCTGCTAGGTCAGAATAAAGTCAAGTTGCCTAAATGTTTTATTTCTTTATTCATTTAACCAATTGTATTAACTTTTTATATAATCTAACGACAATACCAGGTCCTCCCTCAACAGGGGGGCCTGGCTCCAAACTGCAAAAGCGTGGATAGTAGCAAACTACTTCTTTTGACAGACACATGCACAGCTCATCAACTCAGCACATAGCTAGGCTGATCCACAAATGTAAAGATGTACTGATGAGGAGAGAAGACCCCACCAGTATAAAGCTGAGACAGGAGTTCCTTAGATGTCAGACTTGAGGTCTAGGGGAACCAAATAAGGACACTTACAGTATACAGAGCAATGAGTACTCTGTACACTGTAATGGATCCATAAGCTTCTTCCTTTTGTTCTTTCTGACAGCAGAAACAGAGGTACATTATACCACTTTACATGCTTCTCTTTTATCAGGAACCAGGATCTCCCTCTAGAGAGAGGAATTGTTGAGTACTTAGATTAGACATAAAGGTTAAAATAAAAGTTAACTGATTAATACAAAATTAAAACATATAAGAACTTAAATCTTTACTTATGCAGCCCTAGCAGAAGAACTAGTCAAAACAAAACTTTAATATTGATTACTTTAACCGCTTAAAGGGATAGTAATACTTCGTTTTATCTTTATTTTATTTTGTAGGCATTAAAAAAACATTAAGAACGATATAAGTCTTATCTCTCAAACCTTTATGGTTTGAGAGATATTCACAAGCAAAGTTTCCCCCTCCCGCCCCTTTTACCTAGTGTAAGCCATCTCTTCTCAGATGTGGAATCCAGTACATAGACCAGACAGATAACAGCAGAGGACAATCTTCTTCCTATGAAAACAATGAAATTCCTCCCTCCCTTGACAAGCTCTTCAGCTTTTTCCCTTATCTTAATTGAAGATTGTCCCTCTCTGCAGTCTACCTGGGCACCTCCCTTCTGCTCTGGCTGAGCAGTGTTATATCAGTAAAAGGGGAGGGAGGGGGACACTTTGTCATTGAATTACTCTTGAACTATAACTCTGACAGTATTGAAATAACACTCTCCAAAGTCCAAATACTATGATGATTAATTAGAGCTGCTTTTATTATGAAACATTACTATCCCTTTAAGGACCACTCTGTTCATGGTTGGGGTGCTCGCTGGAGGACCAACACACTTTTTTTTTCCGGCCTGCCAGGTGATCAGTGAGCCTTGTAGGAGTACTGTAATCATGAAATTTCATGACGTACCAGGACCATTACCGGTCCTTGACACCGGTACCTGGCACATCACCCATCGTTAATGGGTTAAGTAAAGTTGAACGTATAAATCAGTAGTAAAATGTTTTAACGAGACCGTGAAATCTATATATTTGGCTTGATATGCTTATATTGTGTTTATTCTTTGTATAAAGATGGGGAGTAGATGCAAGAAAATACCTTTCTATAAACCCATGAGAAGTTCTCACCTGGAATATGCAGTACAGTTTTTGGTACTAGTTATAATAAAAAAAAAAAAAAAAAAAGAAAGAAAGAAACACACAACAACAACAACATTATTGAACTGAAAAAAAAATACAGAGATGTGTAACTAAGTTGAAAAAAGGGATTTCATAATTTGGTTATATAAAAGACTAGCCAAAATACTTTTTTTTATACTAGAAAAGATATATCTGAGTGTGGATACCACTATATTCAAGGCCAACTTCTGGAGGTGTTGTTATCTAAGAACAGCAGAGAGATTTATAATAACTGGTTTCAATGCAGTTAGAATATTGGTCCAAGTTGTTTCCCCTGTTTGAAGCAAAATGGAAATAGCTGCAGTGGGGCTTTGTTTTATTCATTTTCCACTGGATCAAAAGAGATCTGGCACAGGTGCAACTTGACTGACTCTTGCCTTTTTGCATACAAATTATAATTTTATTCAGTATTTACTTGACATACCTGGACCTACAACTAATGAGCCACCCTGCTGAGCTGGGTCACCTTGAAAGTCAAATGCTGGACTTGTGATTGCTCTCCAAAGACTTTTAATGCTCCCAGTAATGACATTTGACTTCACATGAGGGCTTCTTCCTAGAATATTTAAAGCAAATAATACAAATAAATTAATTCCAAACAGCAAATGGCATTTGTTTGGAACATAAACCATCTACAATTGTCAGCTAAAGTAATAGCATCTATTGATTAATAAAATTATCAGAAATATAACTGATATAAAAACATAACATTACTAAGTTTAAAAAATAATAACGCCAAAGTTATAGGTTTGTACTGGTTCATGATTTAGGTGTTTGTGATTCTGTGCTAGATGCTATACCACTTATGTTAATGAGAAATTGACTGCCATGCCCACCTAGATTACAGCTTAATATTGCTTTTAAGCACAGTCCAAAGACTTAACAAGGAGGTGAAAATATTTTTTTTACATATTAAGTATTACTGTCCCTTTAACATATAAGCTGGAACAAGACAACATAAATCTCTCCACTAGAAGTTTGTTTACCATATTCCATTAACCCTTTGAGTGCCAGAGAGGTATGCAACACATTGCTCCACAATGCGTTGCATACCCCTCTGGCATTCAAAGGGTTAATGAGTCCAATTTATTTATTATCTCTATGCAGTCTTTGGATCCTATACAGGATTTTGTATCTGATTCTGTTATCTTGAGAAGAAATGGACAACAAAAATGCCCTCTAGCATAATAAAATTCTTTCACTCAAGCAAATAAGGTTAAAGTGACAGAAACCTTCATTTCCGACTTTTCATTTTCTTCAAGTGCAGAATATGCAAAATCAATCTGCCTATGCTTTTTATCATGTTTTTCGTCAACACTTATTTTCACTTTTATGTAACCGACAAGAATCTCACTGAATGTCTGCTTTTAGAGACGAGTCAGAGATTATGAAAGCAGGAATAGTGATACAAACACTATCCCTGCATCATAAAAGCCTGTCTCCAGTTTATTAAGTGAAGCATTTTCCTGTGTACATTATGGGGCAGGTGTACGAGGCTTGCTGGCATCAAAGTCCTAGCCAAGGCAGTGTTTACACTGTAGTGCATGCTCTGTGGTATAGTGGAGTTAGACATCATGTCCAGGACTGACAGAAGATGTCTTGAACCTAGAAGCAAGGTCAAATGTCATGCTGGTTATTAGAATTTTCTTGACAAAATAAGGAAAGTCTGGGTTATTATTACTTTAATTCTTTGAGTGCCAGGGGGGTACGCAATGCATTGCACTGCACACCCCTCTGGCACTCAAAGGGTTAATGTATCTTAAGTGGTTAAAGTGGTTCTAATTTGATCACACACATCCATGGTCTGTCAGGGGTAGTCAATTGCTGGACTTCCAGCATTTGCGAACTACAACTCCCATTATCCACACACAGCGTTGGCTTGATTATGCAACAACAAAGGCTAATACCTGATGTTGAAGTTTCTCCTTTCTTCATCCCTAACTTTCCATAAATCTCTCTGTCAGTGTCAACATACATTTCATAAGGGTATCTTGTTAAGGAACAGAAATTCTGAGATGTAAGTAGAGAAAAAAAAACAACATGTATTAATTATTCAGGTTTAAAGAGACCAAGTAATTACAATGAATCTCTGCAGTTCATTCCATTCCCATTTATTTTCTATGTTTGAATGTATGACATGACACATTATGAGGTGGCTGTGGTCCTGAATTATTTGTTACAGTGCCTTTGTGCTTCGTCATTGTGATGTTCTCCTGACAAGGTCTGTCAGCTCCCACTTGTATGATTAAATGTGTGTGCACCTAGATAGGACAGCGAGGCTGTGTTTATTGATCTAATACATCTCTGCATAAAAAGCAATCTCGAAGTATTTTCATGTAGAACTGCGTAGTAAAATTCCTATTATAGATTGCATTTCTGTGAGCTATTTAAACATGTAGAACAGTGGTTCCCAATCTTTATTTCCACAAGGCATCTTTAACATGTAATCTGGAATTTCCAGTGCTCCCCTAACATTTTAATTATTATTTGTCAAGGGTGTAATGAAGGGTAGAAATAAATACATACTATTTAAGGTGTCACAATCAGACTAAAACATGCTTACTGTGCATAGCAATTTCCATAAATATACATATGAAACTCAAAGGCTTTATAGAAAACAAGGGCACCCTAAGTAGATGTACATGGCACACTACAGTGCCACGACACACTAGTTCAGAATCACTATGGGAAATGCATTAAGGAGATATAAAAGGTGATAAAGTGGAGATGACCTCCAGTGATATCACTTCTCCAGTTTCTGTATTATACTATGGAGCCTATGCACTATGATTTCGGCGATTAATGCATAGGCTCCGTAGAACAACACAGGAACTGGAGAACTGATATCACTAGAGAAATCATCTCCACTTTATCACCTCTTTAACATACCTCAGTGCATAACCCACCTGATGTAGGGTTTTACATTTCTTTGCTTCTAATGGTTTATTACAGTAACTGTAGAATGTTATGTTTCAATGGAACACTGGGATGTTAGAAGTCATTTCTCACGAAAAAAAAACAGTCTTCTAGAAGTAAAACAATGGCTAATAACATTTGAGTGCGGCTGAATTGCTGTAACAACGCTTGAAAACTCAGCTGCATCACAAGGAGAATAAACATCCCCTTTGGTTAAAATGGGGCTTTTAACCCCTCAAATGTTAGTGAAGTCTCACCTGCATTGCTTTGAAATGCACTGGAGACCTCTCAAGCATTCAAGTAAGGAAAAGACCCACTTTAATCAACGGGAATTTGCCGAGTTTTCTTTCAACTCTACGGTGCTGTTGGTATTTTGCACAATTGCACCTATGTAGCTTGATGCATAAAGTCCAGTGTATGGAGTGAATGTATAATATGGGAATCAAGTCAGCAGAGTGAGAGTCTGTTCAAACTGTACGAGATCTAATGGTTTGTGAACTTATTTTAAGTGCTGGTACGCTCAAGGGACACCTACCGCAAATACTGTGCACCTTAACCCTTGAGTTCCAGAGAGGTATCCAACACATTGCAATACAAAGCACTGGATAACTTTCTGGCAATCAAAGGGTTAACCATGAAAAACTAGAAAAAGGATCTGGAACTAAGCAAATAAGACAAATATTGAGCTTCTAGAAATAAAACGCGATAAGGCTGATTTCCTAGTCAGGAGAAGTGTCCTTGCTCTGCAAAACGCATTATTTGATCCTGGCTCTTCAGGTAGAGAGGCAGCCTTACTCATTGTTTATGTGATTGTCACATCCAGGTCCTCCTTAGTCTGAGCTATAAGGTAAACCCATTAGATGCTAGAGAGTTCTCAAATGTATTAGACATATTCAGCATTGCAGGGGTTAATTAAGTTGCAGGTTGATCTGAGGCGGAGCTAGATGTCTCTTGGTGATTGTGTCCTGAAGGGATTAGGGTTATCAATGAATATATCCTTGTTCCTAGAGAACTGCAGCATTTCTAGCTGTTTATACTTCGGTTACCTTGGATCTCCTTAGAAACCACAGGTAAAAGTAAACTTATTTAGAGGATTAATGATTGCTTGGCTTGATCTGAATGTTTAACTTTTTGAGTGCCAGGAGAGTGTTTAACACATTACTTTGAAATATGATGCAAACCCTTCTGGCACATAAAGGGATAGTAACACTTAACATATAGTAAAATGTTTATTAAAGGTTGTATCCTTATGAGTGGAAGGGTACTCGCACTGCTGAGAGGGCTTTTATTCAAAAGTTATTGCAGCTCAAACTTGAGTTTTCTAGGTGCAGTATCTCAATGGCCTGAAATTTTACAGTGGCGCTGTTGCTACACCATCCTATGGAGGTTTATGGTCAACTAACTAGAGCCCATACGATAATGAAGCATCAGCTCCACTCTAAAATGTCATGCAATTGAGACACTGAACCTATTCAAGTTTGAGCTGCAATAACTTTTGAATAAAACACCTCTCATAGGTGGGTGTACCCTTGTTTTACTCAGGGGGATAAACTCAAATTATATATATATATATATATATATATATATATATATATATATATATATATTTACATATTAAATGTTATTATCCCTTTAAACAGGCTGATATACTGAGTAGAACTGATGTGGCAAGCTAGCTTCCCCATAGGGGACAAATAAAAAATGCTTCCTTGATCGAAGTTCTTATGGGGGCACACTGAAATCACAACAGTCTGTTTCAGAGAGCTGGTACATGCGATTTCTCACATGTGCTGGCTCCCTGAATGTAGTCTATGTGGTCCTTTAGGGTAAAAGTACCCCAGGTCTACTGGTCCTTAAGGGGTTACTTAGTCTACCTATGCTGATTCAGGGATAGCCAGAAAACACAGACTGGTGGTAGCGCTTGAGGACCAGGGCTGGCTATCCCTGTGTTAACAACAGGCATAGGACAAGAAGTGCCTGGTTTTGTGTGGAATCGTATCTGTAGCCCCCCCCCCTTCAAGAAAGCATAACGTTCTGCTGATATAATGTGTATATATATATATCCTCCATTCAACTGTGTTTAATTCTGCATAATATTAGCTTAAAGAACTAATCAGCATAAGTAATATAAGCCATTTCTGTTAGCAACATTACAATTTTCCTGATGTTGTAATGTTGTAAATTGAGCTGAACAGGAATTAGTGATAAAGAAGCTGCTTTAATGCATTGCAGACTTGGATTAATCACCCCCAGTGAGTTTTTAAGATGCAATGATGAAATCATAAGTCTGCATTGTTTTAACAAAACTGCCTTGTATGTTGCAGAATTTCACATTAGGGGATAATTACATACTGTATTTGAAAGAAAAATGAGGTATTTGTAATATCTACTATGGGTATACTCTTACTGCATTATTAGCCCTAAATGAGTTATAAATGCCAGTTGTTCTCTATGATAAGAGAAAGCAAATATGTTATTAAATTTACATGAAAAAATGTTACCTGAATATGATAATAAGATGACTGTCCAATAACGATAAGTCTGACATCGGCATTCTACAGGACATGCATGGGGAAAGAAGTGCATTTATTTATATTACAAATGTTTATTTATAAGACACCAATGCATTTGGTTCTGAAAAGACAACCTGAGTGCTATGCCACCTTAACCCCTTGGATACTAAATTTGTCTCCCCTGCTTTTTGGAGTAATATTCTGGAGACAACGCTAGATTCCTTCAAGTTAGAGTGCGACTGTGTTAACCCTTTGAGTGCCAGAGGCATACACAACGCTTTGCTCAGCAATACCCTTCTGGCATTCAAATGGTTGCATTGAAATAAATAATAAGGGCTTGATAAAATTAAGCATCTTGTCCAATAGTCAATTACATTAACTTATTGGATCCCATAGACATCTCAAACCTCTCTTAGGAGATTAATGCCTAATTTTCAACATAATTAACTCCATGCGGACCAGAGGTGTGAGTTGCACATCTCTCTGGTCTTCTAGGGGTTAAAGTGGGTTTGTCACCCTAGAGCAGGTATACTTTGTTTTACAGATTATTTAAAGTGGATCTCTCACCTGCATAAAAGTTTCCCTCTATGAATTATACTTTCACAGATTACATGTTATCATTGTTTTAGTTATCTTTTTCAATGAATGCTATAGTGAGATTTTCATTTTTAAATGTGAGCTGGCGACATAACTTCTGAACAGGCTGTGGAAAAACTCTGTCCACAGTCTGTCACTCAACGTCTGTTCCCTTCCCCATGCAGTGCCTTGTTCCAAACTCTTCCAATGACTGAGGATTCCTCCATGTGAGATGGAGCGCTCTCTTGTTAATGAGAGAGCTCCATCTCACATGGAGAAAGTCTGCGTCATTGGAGGAGGTTGGAACAGACAAGGAGTGACAGACTGCGGGCAGAGTTTTGCCACAGCCTGTCCAGAATTTACATCACTGGCTCACATTTAAAAATGAAAATCTCGCTATAGCATTCATTGAAAGGGGGAAAAAAATATATATATCACAGATTACACACTGTAAGTATTATTCATAATCTGTGATATATATATATTTTTTTCAATGAATGCTATAGCAAGATTTTAATTTTTAAATGTGAGTCAGTGATGTAAATTCTGGACAGGCTGTGGCAAAACTCTCCCCGCAGTCTGTCACTCCTTGTCTGTTCCCCTCTCTGATGACGCAGGCTCCCTCCTTGTGAGACGGAGGTCTCTCATTGGCAAGAGAGTGCTCCATCTCACATAGAGGAATCCTCTGTCATTGGAGGATGTAACTGATCATAGTCCGTTAATGGAGCCCTTGTCTGGGCCTGAGACTGCTAACCCACCCAGGAACAAAGAACTGTGAACATTTCTGTCATGCCTAAAACAACCCCTGTCTAGGCGTACGGATTGCCAGCCCAGTGTTGCAAGCTATGTGGAACTTTGGGACTTTATATTGGCGGACAGCTATGCCAAAAGGACTAAAAAAAAAATAGCCTGCTTTCAGGGGACTGGGCCGTTAGGGGTTAAGTATTTGAATTTGGCCAAGGATGCTGAAAATGTATATTGCAGTCCCTCAAGCCTTTTGTTTCATTGTTCACCCTCACCCAAGCTCTGTGTGTATTCTAGCCACTCCAGTTATTGTAGGTTTGTGAACTATACTGAGACCCCCTGTGGTGTGCTAACCTAATCACGTCTGTCCCTTTGTATTGTGTTGTACCATTTGTTGCTAGCCTTTTGTGTAGTAATGCAATCAGGTCTGTGTTATTGTAACTGCTGGGACCTTCTGTGGTTGGTCCTTTGTCTTGTATATTGTGATTATATTATCCCTGTGAGTCACTTATTGTATCCTGCCTGCCCATGTATTTCAATGTGGTTCTGGTGTATAAATATGTGTGGTTTGCTTAATAAAGCTGAATTACTCTGAGTGAACAAGGAGTCCTGGAGTCTTGTATTGCTTATGGTATAAAGTATCCACTGTGATACCCATCTGCGCCAAGTATCCTGAATGGGCGATCGCCAGCTTCCAGCGACCCACCTTTGTATGCTGTCAGGCGGCGATGTGGACTCAGTCTTCTCCTTCCTGCGATTCCAGTGAACTTTCGACTTGAGCTTGCAACGTGCTCGAACCCGCTCGGCAAACAGCTACCAGTGATCCTGCTACACTTTTCCTGTTATTCGTAGACTGGGAGTAGAGGCCTCACTCTCTACTGCTCAGAGTTCGAGCCTGCAACTCGTCTACAGGACCAGAGCCTCGTCGAACACTCTTCGACTCGCATCCTTCAACGCAGAGTCGACAACATCGGGCATTCAACTACTCTGCAGGTCGACAACAAGTCCGTCCATTTGCTCGACCGGTGCATCTGACGGCGCCAGTCCGGCGTCGAGAGGGAGAAACCTGGAAATGATGGTGGAAGACGACGCAGTCCCTTCTAGCTTCTGTTACAGAGGAGATTGGAACAAGGCACTGCATGGGGAAGGGAACACACGTTGAGTGACAGACTGTGGGCAGAGTTTTTCCATAGCCTGTTCAGAAGTTATGTTGCCAGCTCACATTTTAAAATGAAAATCTCGCTATAGCATTCATTGAAAAAAATGAAATAAATCACAGATTACATGTTATCGTTGTAAGTATAATTCATAGAGGGAAACGTTTATGCAGGTGAGAGATCCACTTTAAATCCACCTATGTGTTGTATTAGCCATTTTTCTGTAAAATTGTTTTTTAGAAATTAACCTTCATCATTTGGTGCCATAGTATGGCACATTATGCTAATTTCATGTACAGTATGCTAATTAGTACTGTTTGAATCCAAACATATAGCTCATTGTACTATTAAAATGACCCCAGTGTACGCTTTCTCTAGAATCATTCATAGCGCATTTTGTGGTCATTTTTTGTGCAGGAAAGGAACTTATTAACATACAATTCCACACTGTGATGCACAATATATATATATATATATATATATATATATATATATATATATATATATACACACACACACACACACACACACACACACACACACACACACAAGCATTATTGGCATGGCTTTGCCTGTGCAGTTACTAAAACAAAACAAAAAATAACATAAGAGTCCCATGCATTTGTATGTATAAATAAATAAACATAGAATGTTTGTAAAGGAAGTGTGCACAGAAGTCATCCTAAACAAGATTGCCATTTTGCATATATATGACAAACACACACACACACAGCATACAAAATATAGCGTTTTTCATATCCAATAACGCATTGCTTTTGTGTAGTGTTTTCCATATATCGTATTCTGTTTCACGTTTAGAGTACAGCATATAGTATTTGGCATATAGCGTTTAGTGTATAACATTCTGCATACAGAGTATTGCCAGTGTGTGTATAGAAGCCCTGCAATTCCTTGCGAAGATTTTCACTGGAACATATTTCTGCAAATTGTAATGCACAAGTACTATTTATTTTCTGAATCTAACAGATTCAACAGACAGAAAATGTGATGTGCAAAAGTTTGGCCACCCTATCCTATATAATAATTCGCTAAATCGTGTGTAACGCCGCGACATGCGCAGTACACACTGCTGCGCGTGCTGCAGTCATGCTCAGTAGAGGCTGCCTACGCCGCGGCTGATAAGAGCTGGGCGCTCCGAAGGAGCGTCCAGCTCTGTATCAGCCGCAGCGCGGGCAGTCTCTACTGCGTGTGACTGCCCCGCGACCGGGTGGCAGTGGCACTGTGGCGCGTGTAACGGGCTGTTCAACTAGTCAGTCAATATTTAGTAACGCCCCCTTTGGCAGGAATCACAGCCACTAAATGGTTCTTGTAGCCAGCTACGTCCTATGTAGAAATTGTTTCCCACTCTTCCTGGCAGAATGTTTCAAGGTTCAGAAATATTCTTAGGTTGTCTTGTATGCACCACTTTATTTGAGATCTAGCCACAGATTTTCTATAATATAAAAGGCTGGGGCTTTAAAGACCATTCCAAATCCTTACAGACATAGTAATGTTTCACAAAAACAGCAGCTCCAATGAATCTTCATAGTAATTGAGACATGGAGAGTGTTATTTCAGTACTCAAAGTTGTAGTTCAAAAGAAATTGAATGATAAAATATTCCCATCCCGTCCCTTTTACTTAGTGTAAGCCACCTCCCCTCAGATGTGGAATCTGGTGCTGGGACCAGACAGCTCACAGTATGGGTAAATCTTTCACTGTGAGAATAAGGAAAACCCTGATCCCCTTGACAAGTTTTTCAGGTTATTCCTTATGCTCACTGAAGATTGTCCCTCTCTGCGATCCATCCAGACAATCTTGCTGCTCTGAGGTGAGCAGTGTTAGATCAGTAAAAGAGGCGGGAGGATGATACTTTATCATTCAATTACTCTTGAACTTCAACTATGACAGTATTGAAATAATACTCTCCATGGCCCAAGTACTATGAAGATTAATTGGAGCTGCTTTTATTGAAACATTACTATCCCTTTAAGTTTTCATTTCTTGAAGTAGTTCATGGTTGATTTTGAGGCATGTTATGGATCATTGTGTTGCAATATCCAACATCCTTTCAGCTTCAGTTTCTTCACTGACTGTGGAACATTAGCTTCCAAGGATGTGTTGATACTTAGTAGAATACATTCTTCACTCTACCCACACATTATTTCATGTGCCACTGATTGCTACACATACCAATGCCTAATAGGTCCACTCCCATGCTTAACAGTTTTCAAGGGCTGTCAAACAGTGTTATGTGGGTTTATGGATAACAGTGAAGCAAGGCTAGGCTGGCAGACAATGTACTGTGGTTCTGTGCCTTTTCTGCGACTACCAGTGGATAGTTAAAGAAGGATGGGGTGTCACAAATGTTTGTGTAGTTCTGTGACTACCAGTGGGACAATGGAATATCTCTCCATTCCCTCCCCATATTCTTGCACTGGAAATACCATGCTCATTTTTCTAGTAAAGGTATATTTCTGAAAAATGATCTACACTGCAATCAAATGGTTATCACAACATATAGTCATTTTTTGCTTGTCTTTAACCTTTTAAGGACTAGAGAGGTGTGCAACATATTGCACAGCATTGGTGTGCACCCCTCTTTTACTTAAAGGGTTAATATGAACTAAACTTGTTTTTAGGTGACAGGTCCACTTCACATTGAGAAAATGTGAATAATCACTGAACTATTTGTTATACAATGAAATCAAACCTGTAGCCATACCTCTAGAAAACTTGCGGGAATTTTAGCGAGGTCTTCCACATATTCTTTGCATGTGTAACAGAGGAAATTCTGCAACAGATAAAAATGAATCGGTATCCTAGCAACATGGCAAGAAATTAGCAGACATGACACCCTACTGTTATCTGTTGTTGACTACACAGTCTAGCTGGCAAACTGTTACTCCTCATGTCAAAAAGGAAATCAATTAATTTATTACAAAATTATATACACAAATGCATTACTTTCTTTTACAAATATGCTACCAAAAAGTGCACTTTTTAACTAACAGTACATAAATAAAATATTCTGACCTATCTAATTCTAGGCCAACACGGCGATGTGTGTGTATATACATATATAAAATATATATATACGTATACATTTAAGTGTTCTCTGTCCTCCCAGCCACAGAGCAACATGGGGGCAGAGATAGGTCATATGCAGGGAATCAGGGGAGGTGATTTTTACTGGAGCGTCATCCCCTCGACCACTTCTGTGAAAATCTCTGCAGTGACCCGCCAGGTCCCTCATGTGCACAGTGTGCCCAATCGCATGGGCAATGCCACGCACCATTTGCTAGTATATAAAATGTAGCAGTCCTTTGAGAACCAACTGCAACCATAGAGAACAAATAAAATTACAACTTATTTATATGGGGCTGTTAACCCCTTGATTGCTAGAAAAATGATAACAGCTAAGTATGGATTTTATCCACTTTAATACTAGAACTAAATTGCATTGAAAAACAACGCATTAGAGACCTCTCTAGTATTCTGTGGGTTAAAAGGTCAAGTTAAAGCAACAGGGATATGAATTTGGTCACTACGGTGCAACTAGTTTGCTCTACAACTGCTCCACTTTTCAGTTTTCAGCCTTAATGTACCTGGTGTCTATTTCTTACTGCCTCCCAACTTCTTAACTATTTGAGATCCACAGTCTCAACACTCAGTTTTACTCCATTGGTGTCACAGTACTAAACTACCTGATCCAGATCATATACATTCGAGTGCTAGATGGATTGGCATTCATTTAACCCCCTGATGCAAGCCAATGCGTTTTCACCCCTCTGGCATTCAAATGGTTAAATCAGCTGGTTCAGTATTTATTTTTGGTGTAGATGTAGCAGAGCGCTGTGATCCGTTTGTACCTTCCCCCAGTGATGTGACCTGCACCCAACTAATCAACCCTTTGTGTGCCAGAGGACTCCTCTGGCACTCAAAGATTTACGGACCTGTGATGGCATTGAGCAGGAATTTCTTACCCGCACGAACACTATGATTGCTCTCTTATCCCGGTACAGATCCGCAAATTGGAAGCTCCTCCCGTGCCTGTCCCTCACCAGGCAGTCCGCAGCCTGCTCTAGGTCTGGGTGGTACATAGAAGCGAAGGGTTCAGCCTGGCACTCCTCTGCACTTCTGCCAATCTGCTGGGTGACTGGGGTGCGGCTGAGAGTTACCATGCTGGGCGCTCTCCCACACTCTCAGAGCTTTTTACTCAGGATTGTCAGTGACAAGAGCAAGGCCCCAGAAAAGTTTGCCTTGCCTGCAACTAGCGGACATGTATGTAGACACGGGAGTGGCTGTGTGTACTGTACTCCGCCTTGGCTCCCACCCCTTTGTTATAACAAGACTGAGCAGCGCTTGGCAACAGTTGCCTTCAAGGGCTTTTCTTGTAGCTTTCAGTTGGTTCTGTGGTACTATGGCGACAATGTCACCCCCACCACGTGACCTCACGCACCTAATTTTCACCCTAAAAAAGCAGCATACATCCTCTTATTTTGTCTCTGTGCCTCCCAGCCTGTACACTTACGAAAAACTGGCTTTTAACCGTTTACCAGGACTTGGTTTCAACAAATTGGATACCTGTCTGAACGCGCAGGGTAAAAGATCTGCTTTCACATTTGGTTCTGAATTTACCTGCTGACAGAATCAAAATGGACTGTGTCCACAGTACTGGAGAATATGATGACATGAAGCCCCATAAAAGTATAGAAACTCTGCTCCTAAACTGCAAGCAGTTGTCTATGTTTTTCTTAATTCATATAAGCAGACACATGGAAGCATTAGCCTCCGAACCGCTGTATGTATTTTCTAGGATGGTATGTAGTCGGGTCCGGTACCCGTTTCGCCCACAAGGCTGTCCCGCTTGCTGTGTTCTGCCTGCTAGGCGTGTCCTGCTGCAATGCTCCAGCAGGCCAAGCTTCTGGGTCCTAAGTGCCGGACCTCAGTTTTCATACAAGATACAAACTACTCCACGTCTTCAAGAGTGGCATAAATCTTAATTGCTGGAGAGGCATACATACATAGCACTGTATGCTATACCCAACACGATACATCTTCAACACATTTGCTAGAGGCATGCACCCTATTTGCTACTGAGAAACATAAATCATCATTTGACGCACTGTATACATTGCCGCTAGAGAGATACGCAAATCATCATTTAACCCATGTAAGCTATAGACACGCATAAATGATCGCTAACCATTTTTATGCCAGAGAGGTGTACAACGTGTTATTCTGTGATTAACCCTTTCAGTGCCCCATAGGTTCACAATACATTGCACAGGAATAACCGAATAACCTCTTGTTTACGTTATACAGGCATAAGTCATCAGTGATTATGATTAACCCTTTGTATGCCAGAAAGATGAACATCAATGGGCACCTTTCTGGCATACAAGGGGTTATTCACTGATGAAATATGCTAGAGATGAATAATTAATCAGTGATGAACCCCTTATATGCCAGAAAGATGCACAGCAAAATACTTGTGATTAGCCTACTGAGTGCCAGAGAGTGGAACAATAGCAAAGCATTTATTTGTAATACCTTGCATACCCCTCTGGGATTCACACGGTTAACACCTTCAATGTCTCATAGGTGAACAACTTGCGCAACAATGCATTACTCAGTTACTAAACCCTTGTATGCCAGAACAGTTCACAGCAATGTGTTGATCAGTGATTAATATAGAAAGAAAGGTCAGAGATGCTCAAGTAGGCTCATGAGCTTGCAAAATACGTGTAAAAGCTCACTAGGACTGCGTCCTGCTCCCAGGGTGCAATCTCTTTTAGCTCACCAGTACCATGCACAGAGAGGAAATCTTCTGAAACACATCCTACTGATCCTGCCAAATGACAGTCCAGACACAAAATGCCAGACAGTTCCTCTCTGAACAAGGGAAGTAGGTAACCCCAGATGTACTTTTCAGCCTTTTGGGGCTTTGTCGGTGAGATGCAACTGATCCCTGTAGGAACTGTGAGCAAGGGGTCAACTTCTGGATTCCTTCCATTACTCTTAGGGTGACCAACCCCAAGAGCAATCAGTTATTAATCCATTGAATGTCTCATTGTCTCAAAATATATAGCATAAAACTTAACTTTTATTAAAACATATTGAAAAGCCCAACGTTTCACTCCTCTATGGGACTTACATCAGGGACTAGCGCGCCTGATGAAAGTCCCATAGAGGATTGAAACGTTGGTCTTTTTAATATGTTTTAATAAAAGTATAGTTTTATGCTATATATTTTGGGAGTGCTCAGCTTCTTTACTTGAGAATCAAATTTATTCAACTTTGAGCCTGTAAGCACGCGAATACACTGGAGAGTTAGTGCAGCAGTTCTTTGGATACAGTCATTGTCGCACAATACAACACACAGTAATGTGTTCGTTACTGATTCACCCCTTATATGCTAGAGAAGCATAATTCATCAGTGATTAACCCCTTGTATTCCAGACAGGTGCAGAGCAATTTGTGTATTAGTAATTAACCCAGAGTGTGAAAGTGGTTCACAATGCATTCATTTGCAATTTGTTGCATACTCTTCTTGCATTCAGTGGGTTAACTCATGGATTAACTCCTTGTATGCTAGAGAGTCATAATTCATCAGTTTCTAACCACTTGTATGCCAGAAAGGTGTACAGCAATAAGTTTCATAGGTGCAAACACATTGCATAGCAATGTATTCCTCACTGGAAAGCCCATTGTAGGCTAGAAATGTAGTATTCATCAACGATTAACCTCTTGAATGTCAGACGGGTATTTTTTTTTTATTATTGATTGAAACCCTTAAATGCTAGAGAGGTATGACTACCTGACTAGATGAGTATCCTCTCCCTCTTGGTCCAATGTAGTATCCATTTGGGGTCCATACTTACTTATTAGTGACACTATCGGGGCTGACTGCTGACTGCACCCAGCCCTGTGTCTTTACTGGCACCATGAACAGAAAATATCTCCCCAACAGTGTCATCGCAGTCTGCGTCTCCTCTGTCACAGACCTGTATATATCCAGCTTCTGCATAATAAAATAATGCAAAGGGCCAGGATATGACTTCCTATTCTGATGCTTTATATTATTGGCCAGATTAAAGGGACAGTAATTTTTCACAATAAAAGCAGCTATAAGTAATCTTCATAGTATATGGACCATGGAGAGTGTTATTTCAGTGTTGTCAGAGTTGTAGTTCAAGTGTAATTGAATGATAAAGTATCCCTCTCCCGCCCCTTTTACTGATGTAACACTACTCACCTCAGAACAGCAAGACTGTCCGGATATATAGCAGAGAGGGAAAATCTTCAATAAGCATAAGGAAAAAGTGATTCAAGTGACCAGATTTCACATATGAGGGAAGGTGGCTTACACTAGGTAAAATGGTAGGGAGAGGGATTATCATTCAATTACTCTTGAACTAAACTCTGACTCTAACACTCTTCATGGCCCAAATACTATTAAGATTAATTGGAGCTGCTGTTTTTGTGAAACATTACTATCCCTTTAAGAACCACACAGGAGCTGGATATTGAAGTCTGTGAAGGAGGAATAGACCTCTTTTAGAAATGCTGCTGAACCACCAGTGATCATCATGAGGTCTGCTTCCTGTGCTAGCAAATGAGGTAAGCACAAGAGGGCCTCTGGGGGATACTCTGGGTTAGAGAGAAAGTAGGAAAAGAATGGAGGAGGGAGTTCTGGAAGACTAGGGGACTTGAAACACAAGGAGTAGAGAGAAGGGGAGAAAAGGCAAGAAAAAGTCAGAGGACACTGGTGATTACCAGTGGAACAAGGCTCAGGTGTCAGAGAGAATATATGTGGGTCTGAGATTACTGCTGGGCAGTGGAACAAGGCTGGGGTACCAGACAGTGCTTTTGTGGTTCTGTGGCTACCAGTGGACAGAAGAACAAGGCTGGGATATCAGTGTATATGTTGGTCTGTGACTACCAGTGGACAGTGGAATAAGGTTGGTCATATAGCATTAACCATTTTGACACTGGTGGAAGGATAAGTTGGGGGACAGGGAGAGAGAGAGAGGTACCAAAGACTAGAGGGAAGTGGAGCTGGAGGAGATTGAAGGGGGAAGAGAAGGGAGAATTGGTGGGGAGAGGAGGAAAACACTGTGTGAAAGGGAGGGGAAGACTGGAGGAGAGGGGAAACTACCAGGGGGATAGAAAGAGGGGCTAAAAGACTGGGGAGGTAAATAGGGTATAAAAGATTGGGGAGGGAAAGTGGGGATAAGAGACTGAGGAGGGAAAGAGGGGATAAGAGACAGGGTGTCTTATGGTGTATTGCCCTGCTGGATTCCTACAATGGTGTTTTGCTCTGTTAGATTCACATGATGGTGTACTGCCCTGCTCAGTTTACTAGGTGTATTACCCTGTTGTGTCTCCTGTAATGGGGTGTGTATGGGAGTGTATGTGTGTTTGTGTGAGTTTGTGTGTGCATGGAAGTGTGTGTGTATAGAAGTGTGTATGAGTAGGTGTGTATAGAGCCTACACCCATTGTGGACAGCATTCCCCTGCTAGCACACCCACTGAAAACACCCCTGACCTATACACACACACCAACCACATCTCCTGGCCCATACACATCCTCTAACAACATTGGTATTGACTGACTAGATGCATATCTGTTCCCTCCTGGTCCAACCAAGTACTGAGTGGGTCCTACAGTCATTATGAATACCATTCCTCTGCTAGCATACCCATTCAAAACACATCTGACCAATATACATACACCATCTCTCATGGCCTACACATACACTGACAGAACTGGTATCACCTAGTTATATCCATATCTACTCCCTCCTGGCCTAACCAATACTGTGTGGGACCTACACTAATTATGAACACTAGTTCCCTGTTAGCAAACACACTCAAAACACAGATGACCCATATCACATGCCAAACACCTCTCCTGGCCAACACACATTACAGAATCAGTATCCCCTGAGTAGATGCATATCTGCTCCCTCTTGGTCCAGCTAAGTAATGTGGGGGTCCCACACTCATGAACACCATTCCCCTGGTAGCAAACCCACTAAAACACACTTGACCCATACACACACACACCATCCACCTTCAATGGCCCACAGACATGCCCTGACAGAATCAGTATCCCCGACTAGATGTGTGTCTGCTCCCTTCTGCTCCAGCCAAGTTCTGTGTTAGGTCTAATGTATTGTGCACCTATGAGGCACTGAAGGGTTAATCACAGAATAACACATTGCTGAACACCTCTTTGGCATACAAGGGGCTAATAAGTAATAATGTATGCCACTCTATAGCATACGAGTTAAATGATGGTTTATGCCTTTCTAGTGACCAGTGCATACAGTAGGTTAATGAGGAAGGAATAAAGGAATTTAACCCTCTGTCATACACTACATTAAATTATAATTTATGCCTCTCTAACAAATATGATTAATGCTTCTCCAGCAAATGTGTCAAAGATGTTATCCTGGTGTATGTAGCATACAGTGGGTTAACTTTGCAATGAGTTGGATACCCTTCTGGCATTCACAGAGTTAATGTACATGTAGACTGTTCTTTTAGAAATGTTAATTTTATTTGTGCCATTTGTTCTCATGCCTCTTGTATTCAGAGAGCCTATTACCTTATGCCAGATAATTTACAGATAATACTGCACTTTCACGTCTAAGACACCCTTTCAAGATTGTTGTCCCCATCCTCCAGAGTAATAAGCAAGGCTAGGGATGGGAATGTCTAAACTAAGTGATTTGCTTCATAATGTGGGTGGTACTTAAAGGGATAGTAATGTCTCTTTTAAATAAAATTCAATATTGTAGATATTACAAAAATAAACTAATTGATCCAAGTCCCATCTCACAAACCTTTATAGTTTGAGAAATATGCAACGCTAAACTCCCCCTTCCCTCCCTCCCCTTTCAGAGATGTCAGCTGTAAAGCTGACAGAAGGAGATTCAAGTCGTGCGACTCAACAGGGGCTCTTCAGCAGAGCCGAAATACCGCTATATAAAAATAAATACTTAATTGGAATAGTCTACAAATTGTGCCTGGTTTGCAAGCACACTTTGCAGACTGTTCCAATTTCTTTTTAGATATCAGTATTTCGGCTCTGCTGAAGAGCCACCGAGTGGTCCCGGGACCAGGATCTCATGATGTCAGCTAGAGGCTGACATTTGTGAAAGGAGATGGGACTTGGATCAATTAGTTTATTTTTGTAATATCTACAATATTACATTTTATTTAAGAGACATCACTAACTCTTTAAAAGAACTGAGTGGGATTGGAAGGAGGAAAGGTGGGGTCTGCCTTGACAATGCATGGAATGGAGCGCATGAGTTGGGAAGTTGGATGTGGACATCGTTAACAGGCATCTCACTAATCCTGAGACTCAACCTCTGTTTCAGGATACCTGGTAATTAACTCAGAAAATCGAAGTTTCTGGAACAGATTCAGAGAGTTCATGAGGTCAGGGAGTCCTGCAAAACACATAGATGGATGCCCTGACAAAGCATAGATAAGACTAGATTTTAGGCCTCAGGAATCCAACAGAGAATGTTTATGGATACTAGAATGAAGTATGTATGTAACCTCACTTCACTTTGTGCCAGTGATTTGCCTTAGTTAAAATTAATTAGGGGCATAATTCTGGTAACCAAGTGAAAAAACAAAGAAAGGTGCTTGAGAAAATAAAGCGTGAGCATGCTCATTTGTCACACTCACTTCATGCCCGCCAACATCTGAACTCACATACAGGGACACTTTACTAAATGTAATTGGTTACTGGTCCTTATGCAAAAACAGGAAGAGGAGCACTTTTGGGACAAAGCAGCTGCACCTTGGGGGGAGGGGAATTCCAAAATTCCCCTTACCTGTTACGTATATTTTAGTTTCTGTAAGTTACATTTGTTCAAAATCTTGCGCAACCAGCCACTAAATCCATGTCCCTATGCTATTTAATGATATGCGTGCTTATCTTTTGGTAGATTACAGCATCTGTATTGTGTGCACTGCAAAATTAACTTGTTGTAAAGAGTCAAGTCTTATGCTTTTTAGAATTATATTCAGAACATGGTTACAATGCTGTTTTTGTTATTGTGCTTGTACATAGTGCTTCTATTTGGCTAGCTTTTTTTTACATGAAACAGCTGATTGATGGATAACCTGCTGATCAGCTGGTTCATTGAGTACAGACCCAGTAGAGAAGCTGTTATATGTTGCAATTTCTCTGTTGTTTCTCTCACCATTTGACAATGGCTTTTACTGGTGTAACCCTTTCAGTGCCAAATGGGTGTGCAATGCCTATCCCTTTGTCACTGAAAGGGTTAAGGTAGTGATGATTTTTGTGGTGCTGAAGTATGAGTGCATCATCTACACTCCTCCTGTGGGCAAGAAGGGGAGCAGAAAAGGATGTGCTTAGACTCCAGGGTTGTACGAGGGAGTGCTGATAAGTATTAAGCCTTACCCAGAAAAAATTGAGCTAGGAAGCTGTAACTGCCACACTATTCTACATATTTCCCCAGGAAGTCAATGCACTTGAGACATCTGTCCTGCAGCTTCTTAAGTCCCTGCAAGTAAAATTCTTCCGACTGCAGGTGTAACCACTCATTTGCAGCATTGGTTGCCTCCAGAACACTCCCAAATCGTTGTCCCTTTAGGTGTTTTTTGAGATTGGGGAACAGATGATAGTCAGAAGGAGCCAGGTCGGGTGGATAGGGTGGATGGGGCATAACTTGAAAGCCTAAGGAGGTCAGTTTTGTCATTGTGTAACCTGCAGTGTTTGATGAGGCGTTGTCATGCAACAGGATGACACCTTTGGAGAGCTTTCCTCTAAGTTTTTCCTTGATGTTTTGCCTCAACTTCGTCAATAAAGCACAGTAATATGTTGCATTGATGGTTGAACCCTTTTGGAGGTAGTCCACCAGCAGAACTCCCTTCTTATCCCAAAAAACTGTTGCCATTTGCTTCTGCACTGACCTTTGCACACAGAACTTCTTTGGCCTGGGGGAGCCACTGTGCCTCCATTCCTTAGACTGTTCCTTTGTCTCAGGATCATAACAGTAGATCCATGTCTCATCACCAGTTACCAGTTTGTCCAGGAAATCTGACTCATTGCTTGCAAAATTGTAACGGTTTTATTTGACACTCAGACACAGTAGGTGAGATAAAACACAGTTTTATTGAACAGACTCAGTAACGATAACCCTCACGGGTCCAGTAATATATATATATATATATATATATATATATATACACAATATAGTACTGACACAGGACAGGTTACAGTAATTTATACCCACATTGGTCCAGTATATGTACAATACAGAAATAACAATATACTGACACAGGTCAGGCAAAGTTCGTGTTATACTCAAACGAGGCAGCAATGAATGGGTTACTGTTAGGCCAGGAATGCTGACAGGCCCTAATAGCGCGAGGCCCTTAAGACTCTCACTCTGCAGAGAGTGCACAAATAGCGGGCAACGCCCAGTAGACAACGGAGGCCCGGGATAGGCTTGTGGACTGCCGTAGCAGTAACAGAGGACTGTGAAGGTATGCCCGGGAGGGCACCCAACGGAGACAGCACGGTAGAATAGCCAGTGAATAATGGCACTTTCCCCGAAGGGGTTAATGAACGCTAAGACCAATGTCGACTGCCCGATCGTAAGCACAGCCTGAGGCGCCAATTTGTAAGACCAAACTCAGCGTATTGGCAGGAAGGAGGGTCAAGCGTACCGTGGTGCACAGATGGAAGATAGACACCGGAATGTCGCCCTCGCGACACAGACTGAACCGAGACCAGACTGCAGGAGTGGCACTGAGGCAACAGTGACTCTGTCCGGAGACAGAGAGAAGCCCGGAGGTGAAACCCAGACCAAGGACCGGAATAGGACCGCAGGCAGGAGTGATACACAGGTGATGTAGCCCAACCGGGCCGGTACATGGAGCAGGAACGTCAGCCTGGCTGGGTTGGTACACAGAGCAGGAACGTCAGCCAATCTGAGTCGGTAAACAGAACAGGAACGTCAGCCAGGCCGGGTCGGTACACAGAGCAGGAACGCCAGCCAATCCGAGTCGTTACACAGAGCAGGAACGTCAGCCGGGCCAGGTCAGTACGCAGAGCAGGAACGGATAGAGCAGAGTAGTCAGGCAGTCCGGGTCGGTAAACAGGCAGGAACGGATAGAGCAGAGTAGTCAGGCAGTCCGGCTCGGTACACAGAGATCACACGAGAACTGGAACAAGCACTGGTAACAGAAACTGGGCAGGACAAAGTCACTCCAGCCAATAAGCATCAACAGTAAGCAAAGACTGACATAATGTCGCCAGCATAGCATGGGCACTAGAGGAGGGACCCGGTTTCTGAGGGTATTTGGAATGAAATTTACTCAGCAACCTGGGAGCATGGAGGTCATTCTGGTTAACCCAGGAATGCTCTTCAGGGCCATAGCCCTTCCAAAGGACCAAATACTGCAATCTCCCTCTGAACCTTCGTGAGTCAATAATATTCTGAACTTCGTACTCCTCCTGACCTTGCACTTGAACAGGACCGGGGACCGCAGGAGTGGTAGTGTAACGGTTGCATATCAATAGCTTCAGAAGGGATACATGGAACACACTGTGAATTCGCATGGATGCTGGGAGATCCAGGGCATACGAGACTGGGTTAATTTTGCAGATGACTTTAAAAGGACCAATGAACCGTGGAGCCAACTTATTACAAGGAACTTGCAAATTGAGGTTTCTGGAGGATAACCATACCCTATCCCCAACCTGGAAGGAGGCCGCCGGCAACCGTCTGCGATTAGCATGGCACTGATAACGCTGGAACGAATTACTGAGGGTTCTTTGTACCTGTGCCCAGGTGGAGCAGAGTTGCTCGATATGCTCATCCAGAGCTGGAATCTGCTGCTTCTGAAATGAGTCCGGGAGAAAGCATGGTTGGAACCCGTAGTTAATGAGAAACGGGGAGCTCCCGGATGATGAATTAACCGCACAGTTCTTGGCGAACTCTGCCCATGGCAACAGGTCAGCCCAATTATCATGATGATCAGACACAAAACAGTGTAGGAATTGTTCCAATCCCTGATTGGCACACTTAGTGGCTCCATTGGTCCTGGGATGGTAGGCAGACGAAAAGGACAACTGTATGCCCATCTGGTCACAAAATGCTCTCCAAAATCTGGACACGAATTGGCTCCCGCGGTCTGACACCAGTACCCTTGGTACCCCATGCAACTGAAACACTTCTCTGGCAAAAACAATAGCCAACTCCTGGGCCGAGGGAAGGCCAGGAAGGGGCACAAAGTGTGCCATCTTAGAAAATCTATCGACTACCATCAGAATGAAAGAGTAACCCCTAGACACTGGCAGTTCTCCCAGGAAATCAATAGAAACGTGGGACCAAGGATGCTCGCCATTAGGCACAGGTTGAAGTAACCCAACTGGGAGGTGTCTAGGGGACTTGGCACAGGCACATGTAGTACAAGCTGCTGTGAATGCGGTGCAGTCAGCACGTAGAGAAGCCCACCAAAACAACTGTGAAAGAGACCAGATCAATTGATCTTTCCCTATGTGCCCAGCTGCTCGAGATGCATGATATGTTTCAAGTAGGTGGGTACGAAATGGCATCTGCCCTAACATTCTTGGAACCAGGCAAGTAGGATACAATAAAATTTAAGCGGGACAGAAACAAGGCCCATGCCAGGGCTCATCAGTAACGAGATCATAAAGCCCACCTTAGCTCGGTCCTTTGGAAAGGCTTGAGGAGTTAGCTCCAGGTATATCTCCAATTGGTTGATAAACCCATTGCACAGGGTAGGTTCGCCTTCATATCTTTGAGGTAATGGAGCTGTGGCTGTTAGCCCTTTGCTCGAGGCCACTTGCGTCAGGGATTGAGCTCCCGGTGTCGAAACTGGGGAGACCACCGAGGCTTGAACCGGTTTATCTAGATGAGCGGTGCATTCTAGAATGGTTTGTACGGCCAGTGCCAAATGGTCCAAACGCTGCTCATGTAAATCCATCCGCCAATGGATACTTGTACCGTCTGAGGTCATGGCCCTTTCGTACTGTAACGGTTTTATTTGACATTCAGGCACAGTAGGTGAGATAAAACACAGTTTTATTGAACAGACTCAGTAACGATAACCCTCACGGGTCCAGTAATAATATATATATATATATATATATATATATATATATATATATATATATATATACACACAGTATAGTACTGACACAGGACAGGTCCAGCATATGTACAATACAGAAATAACAATATACTGACACAGGTCAGGCAAAGTCTGTGTGATACTCAAATGAGGCAGCACTGAATGGGTTACTATTAGGCAGTCTGGGTCGGTACACAGAGATCACACGAGAACTGGAACAAGCGCTGGTAATGGAAACACCATGAAAGGGCACCGGAGAAGTGACAAGGCCCAGTATTTAAGGACAAATACTGGGCGGGACAAAGTCACTCCAGCCAATAAGTGTCAGCAGTAAGCAAAGACTGACAGAATTTCACCAGCATAGCACGGGCACCGTGATAAAAATGTTCCAAAACCGCCACTGATGTTTCCACACGTCTCCTTTGTTGTTCAGTTGTCAAAAGTTTTGGGATCCACTTTGCTGCAAGTTTTCTCATTTCCAAGTTGTTGTGGATAATGGCACCAACTCTCTCACGTGATATTCCCAGATATGTAGCAATATGTTTGGCTGATATTCAGCGGTCCTCCATGATCATGTCATGGATGGCTTTCACATTTGCAGGCACAGAGACAGAAACAGACCTTCCACTGGGTTTCTCACTTTCAACACAGAAATGGCCATTTTTGAAATTGACAACCCAACTTTTAACTGTTGCATATGAAGGGCCACTGTCACCCAAAGTTTGTGACTTTTCTTCATGGATCTGCTTCTCACCTTTCCCTTGGAGAAACAGGAACTTGATTATGGTCCTTTGCTCTTCCACATTTAACTTTTCTGGAGGTGCTGCCATGTTCACTTTGGACCTTAAAAATAAAGATAAGTTAAAATCACAGGTAGTTGATTTTTGCACCATTGAATATAGACAAATTGGCCAGTATAGCTTCCTAGCTCAATTTTTTCTGGTTAAGGATCAATACTTATCAGCACTCCCTCGTAGTAATGCTGGCCCCAGCACTAAGACAACCCTCTATGCTAATTATTTAACCCCCCTGGTTGGTTAATTCTTAGTGTATATATGTTAAGCCTATTGAAATCTCCATGGCGATGTGATCGACACACATCATCAGACATACTTCACCATAGAATTTCCCTTTCCTGCTTCTCCCCCTGACGTATTAACCCTTTGAGTGTCAGAGTAGTATACAATACATTGTCTTTCAATGTGTTGGATACCTCTCTGGCACTCAAAAGTTTAGAAATAGGAGATGAGTAGTGAAGTGGTACAGAGTTATTTTAGTCTCAAAGAGGGACTGCCCGGCCTAAAAAGGGAGGAATGTAGATGTGTCAGGTTAATTCTACCCATGGATAATTGATAATAATTGACATAGCTGGCTAGGCACCACCTGTACAATCTATTTGAACCTCAGGGGCTCAGTTCTAGTCCCGGCAAGATCAATTCAGCCTTCCACTCTTCTGAGGTAGGTAAAATGAGTATGCAGGGCATACTTGAAAATGAGAGACAATCTCAATGTATCCTTCCTGGTAAAATACTTTCACTTAAAAAAAAATCTACGGTAATGCCTTATCCCCAATGTGCTTTATATTTCATTTAGAACAATTTGAATTGTGTGAACTCTAAACCATAGTTCTCATTTTTGACAATAAAATCACTTAATCAAGTCGGACACCAACAGAGTGGGGCACCCCTCTGCTACTCAAAGGGTTAACCTCTTGGATGTTGGATATGTTTCTAGATTATTGCTCTGCAGTGCACTGCAGATATTACAGGCATCCAAGTAGTTAAGTCCATGGAACGTGCAATATAATACAGTCACAAAGAACAGTAATTGCTAGAAATAGTCTTTAGTGTTGGCACCCACTGTTTTCTAATTAAGAAAAGTAAAAGGGTCAGATATTAAAACGATAGACTAATTATCATATCTATGAAAATAATGTTGCACTTGGGGAATAGCAAATCACATTTCCATGAAAATAATTACATTTTTAAATATTTTTATCACCACTAGAGGGCACACATATACAGCAGCTGAAAAAATAGGCACACAAGCCTGGTGTAATTCAGTCAAATTGTATGAATTAAAAGCTAATCTGGCTTGTATTTAATACTGAGCTGTAGGGGTAAAAAGAGATTTTATATCTTTTTCAAGTTTCCAGCATCACTCTACTTTATTGTATCTTTGATTTGAGCTGTTAATTTTATGTTACTCCCTTTATTTTTATGCATATCTTTACATGCAAAAATATTATAGTCATAAAGTACACAGTTCCTCAAGGTTTTTTAAGTTAGTTGTCTGCAGATGTGGTCTTACTTTTGGAAAAATGGCTGAGATATTGTGCAGACTGATTTCTATATTTTATTTTTTCACAAGATCAAAAAAAATGTTGGATGTACAGATGCAGCAAACTTTATTGCATACACAGGGGGAACAAAGCATATCAATTAGAGGAACTTAAGCAATTCTGGATCTAACTGCATTAAAAGGAACAAATGTAAAAAAAAATATTTCTGTTGCTCAAAAAAAATGCTTTTAACTCCTCAAAACAGGTGTGGTCAATTGTTTGTCCTCACACTGTTGGGGACTACAGTTCCCATCATCTCCAACCAGCCAAGGGAGTTTTAGATGCCAGCAACTAGAGTGCAAACAAGTGACTGCACCTACTTTAACCGTTTGAGTGCCAGAGGGGTACACAAAGCATTGCAAAGCAATGAGCTTCTAAATCTCTGAATACTGCAGATATTTACTTCAATACAAGGTTGTTACCTACACAGCACTGTAAAACTCCTACACTAATCCCAGGGTGACCACAGCCCTCAATTCAACTCTCAAACCTACAGATCCAGGGGATCAGCAAGAATCGGAACCTCCCCACATAGGGGAGGGGGATGGGCACAGCTGTGTCATTGCCCCCCGTGTGTGTGTCTGTTGTGTGCATGTGTGTGCATGTCTGTTGCATGTGCTTGTCTGTTGCCTGTGTGTGGACATGTCTATTACACATGTGTGTGTGTGTGTGCACATGTCTGTTGAGTGTGTGTACATCTCTGTTACGTGTGTGTGTGCATGTGTGCATCTCTGGTGTGTTTGTGTGCACGTCTTTTGCATGTTTCGCCAGCTCACTGTGTGTATGTGTCTGCCTGTGTGTTGCATATGTCTGTGTTTATCAGTGTGTCCACATCACAGACATGTACGCCCAACCGTCATAACATGACGGGCAATGTAAGAGTCTCCTCCTTGCACGCAGCTTATGCTGCTATTCTCCATTTGCCCCCTTCATGTACCATCTCAATACAGTCATGATGATGACTGAGGGATGAACCTAGTCTTTTCAGAAGTGATCAAAAATGGTCATAGTCTATTGGCCATGAATTTGGTTAGTATTTCGTATTTTGTGTTTAGTAAGGAGATCAGTCTATATAATTCAACGAGATTTGTGATCTTTGCCTGGTTTGGGGAAGACAATTATTCTAGCCACATTGAAAGCAAGCAACGTTGTTTTGGATGTTAGGATATGATTGTATAGTGACAAGAGTGTTACTAATGTGTCCTCTAGTAGGATTTTGTAAAACTCCGCCGGTAAACTGTCTGGTCGGAGCAATTTACCATTGTGAAGGGATGTCAACATTTTGTTAGTTCCTCCATAATTATGGGATAATTAAGAGAATTAGTTTGCTTGCTTCTGATTGTAGGCAGGGGGATGTAGGACAAGAATTCATTTCAGCACGTATGATTGTCTGGTTCCTGGTCATATAATTGCTTGTAGTAATTTACAAAGGTGGTGTTAATGTCTGTTGTATCAATGGTTATATGAGCTTGGGGGGCTTAAGGTGAAGATACTGTGGGGCTGTCTTCTCGGCTTAACGAACTGTACTAGCATCTTGCCTTGTTTGTTGGCAGATTTATAAAATCACTTTTGTAGATTGAGCTGTGCATCCGTTTCATGATGACCTTGTACAAATACTTTGTGTTAAAGTATTTAGATCTGTAAGATGATGTATCTGATCTCAAGTAAGCAGTGTAATGTTTTATGAAAAGTCTTTGGGGTGTGCATTGTTTTGTGGCAGTATATTTTCAGAATTTGGATAGGTATGAAATGATGTTACCTGTCAGGGCCACTTTCACTGCTGTCCAGAATATATTGGGGTTATTTTCATGTTGTGCGTTGATTTCCTTTAGGATTCCCATGCCACTCTAAGGTGGGAGCAAAAATCTTGGGATTGCGCATATGGCAATTGAATGAAGAGGCTGTCACTTTTTTTAAAAGAAAGAGTAAGTAAGATCGGGGAGTGATCAGAGATGAGAAGATCATAAATTGCACTGTCCAAAGTCAGAGGCAGTGCTGAGGTGGAAGAAAAAATAAGTAAATTCTTGTAAAGGTGTTGTGTGGATAAGTGTTAAAACTATTGGCTTTCCGGATATCAACAGATATCAGCCAGCGAAGCCTGGGTTAGGAAACTTTGTAGAGGGTTTTGTGAGAGGGAATGGGAGATTTTGGTTTGACCTTGACTGTGGTTGATGGCAGGATTGATGATTATGTTAAACTTTCCCCCCAGTTTAGTATTATTAGAAGCATGTGGAAGAATATGTGAAAGAAAATGAGAAAAGAAAGGATAAGAAGGGTTGTTGGGGCCTACACATTACACCCTATGAAGGGCACGTGGTCCAGTTCACAGTGGAGGATAAGGAATCTACCTTGTGAATCAACAATTTAGTTTAGAAGAGTGAAATGCAGATTCTTGTGGGCGAGGATAGCCAATCCTCATTTTTTGCTGTTCACACAGTACCCCACCTATGACCGGCATATTTTATTTATGCTTAGTTTCGTTCTTATGGTGGAAGTCAGATAGAAGTGTGTGCAGATAACGAAGAAAGAGAAGGGTACAGGAGTAAAAGAGAGTGTGGCGGTGGGGTCTCTACTTAATTCAATTATAAAAGCAATTCAAGGAACATAAGGAAACTTTGGAGCAATTGATGCTCTAAACTAATGAGTTGCTCTTGGGTGAATAGTGGCACCAACTGTTGTGTCTGAGAGTCCTTCTGCTTTGGCACCTAGTCAGACCAGAGTGGTAGTTGTGAGGGGGCCTTAAGAAACAGAAAGAGTGTTTGTTCAGGGGTGAGCATCACTAGGGAGCAGGGTAGGGTAGTAGATCTATCATTTTAAGCTGCTGGTGTTGTGGGATGGTGTGTAGGTGGCTATGATGCATAAGCAAAAGGAAATGTCTAGTATAGATGAAAAATAAAAACACCCAAACAAAAGAAAGTACAGAGCTCAGAGCATAAACATTGTTTTCTGCATTCAGGAGAGGGGGGACCCTGAAGAGCTCTCTCCCACTTCTCTACCCCAAGTGGCATGAGGGGGCATCGGGAAGCAAGCAGGAGTGCCTCCAGTTGCTGGTCCCAAGTATGACCCACGGAGGTAAAGTCCATCAGGGGTGTACTATGTATTGGTAACTGGAAGAGTAGAGATCAAAGCATCCAGCCACAAGTCTGGGGGTTACATGTAGAGCTGTAAAGAAATATCTGTTTCCAGGCAAGTGAGGATTAATGCTCGCTGCACCAGATCAGGGCAGATTGACGAAATAGTCCCATGCCTCTCTTGGTGATTCAAACTATAAGGTTTTGTCTCTGATAATTTTAAGTCTTGCAGGGTACAAACAGTACAAACTTTATTTCCTTTTCGAATAGCTTGCCACTAGTGTTGAGCGAGCATGCTCGGCCGATGCTCGGATCGGCTCGAGCATCGCTCTGCTCGGCACATGGCGGTACTCGTACGAGTACCGCATGTGCTCGCCCGCCATGTTCGGGTCTCCTCCCCGCACGTTTTGCGGCTGCTGCGCAGCCAATAAACGTGCAGGGAGGCTCTGACATCGGTGTAATGCCAGCAGCCATGTTGGCTGCTGGCATTACACTGATTGGCTGGCCAGAACCCGTGGTCAGGTGCTGTATAGCACCTGACCATCGAGTTCGGCTCAGTCTGAGCCAGGGAGAGCTGAGGATAGGAAGGGAAAGGCAGTGTAGGGAGGAAAAAAACAAAAATTGTGAAAAAAAAAGAACCAAAAGTCCTTTTTAGGACTACTGTGTGTGGGGGCAGCAGGTTATTTGGTGTGGGGGGAAAAAAACAAAAAAAAAAAAAAAAATATATATATTCTGTTTAGTGTGCAAAGTTGCAGATTAGAGCACATTCTGTTTAGTGTGCACAGTTGCAGATTAGAGCACATTCTGTTTAGTGTGCAAAGTTGCAGATTAGAGCACATTCTGTTTAGTGTGCAAAGTTGCAGATTAGAGCACATTCTGTTTAGTGTGCAAAGTTGCAGATTAGAGCACATTCTGTTAAGTCTTCAAACTAAAATATCAAAGTCACGTATTCCATTCAGTGTGCGTCGCCGCAGTTTAGCAGCACATTCTGAGTACTGTGCAGAGTTGCAGAATAGGAAGAAATACTGTTAAGTCTTCAAACTAAAATATCAAAGTCACATATTCCATTCAGTGTGCTTCGCCGCAGTTTAGCAGCACATTCTGTGTACTGTGCAGAGTTGCAGAATAGGAAGAAATACTGTTAAGTCTTCAAACTCAAATATCAAAGTCACATATTCCATTCAGTGTGCTTCGCCGCAGTTTAGCAGCACATTCTGTGTACTGTGCAGAGTTGCAGAATAGGAAGAAATACTGTTAAGTCTTCAAACTAAAATATCAAAGTCACATATTCCATTCAGTGTGCTTCGCCGCAGTGTAGCAGCACATTCTGTGTACTGTGCAGAGTTGCAGAATAGGAAGAAATACTGTTAAGTCTTCAAACTAAAATATCAAAGTCACATATTCCATTCAGTGTGCTTCGCCGCAGTTTAGCAGCACATTCTGTGTACTGTGCAGAGTTGCAGAATAGGAAGAAATACTGTTAAGTCTTCAAACTAAAATATCAAAGTCACATATTCCATTCAGTGTGCTTCGCCGCAGTGTAGCAGCACATTCTGTGTACTGTGCAGAGTTGCAGAATAGGAAGAAATACTGTTAAGTCTTCAAACTAAAATATCAAAGTCACATATTCCATTCAGTGTGCTTCGCCGCAGTTTAGCAGCACATTCTGTGTACTGTGCAGAGTTGCAGAATAGGAAGAAATACTGTTAAGTCTTCAAACTAAAATATCAAAGTCACATATTCCATTCAGTGTGCTTCGCCGCAGTGTAGCAGCACATTCTGTGTACTGTGCAGAGTTGCAGAATAGGAAGAAATACTGTTAAGTCTTCAAACTAAAATATCAAAGTCACATATTCCATTCAGTGTCTTTCACCGCCGTTTAACAGCCTATTCTGTGTACTCTGCAGAGTTGCAGAATTATAAGAAATACTGTTAAGTTTTCAAACTCAAATATTAAAGTCACATATTCCATTCAGTGTCTTTCACCGCCGTTTAACAGCCTATTCTGTGTACTCTGTACAGTTCCAGAATTATAAGAAATACTGTTAAGTTTTCAAACTCAAATATTAAAGTCACATATTCCATTCAGTGTCTTTCACCGCCGTTTAACAGCCTATTCTGTGTACTCTGTACAGTTCCAGAATTATAAGAAATACTGTTAATTTTTCAAACTCAAATATTAAAGTCACATATTCCATTCAGTGTCTTTCACCGCCGTTTAACAGCCTATTCTGTGTACTCTGTACAGTTCCAGAATTATAAGAAATACTGTTAAGTTTTCAAACTCAAATATTAAAGTCACATATTCCATTCAGTGTGTTTCAACGCCGTTTAACAGCCTATTCTGTGTACTCTGCAGAGTTGCAGAATTATAAGAAATACTGTTAAGTTTTCAAACTCAAATATTAAAGTCACATATTCCATTCAGTGTCTTTCACCGCCGTTTAACAGCCTATTCTGTGTACTCTGTACAGTTCCAGAATTATAAGAAATACTGTTAAGTTTTCAAACTCAAATATTAAAGTCACATATTCCATTCAGTGTGTTTCAACGCCGTTTAACAGCCTATTCTGTGTACTCTACAGAGTTGCAGAATTATAAGAAATACTGTTAAGTTTTCAAACTCAAATATTAAAGTCACATATTCCATTCAGTGTCTTTCACCGCCGTTTAACAGCCTATTCTGTGTACTCTGTACAGTTCCAGAATTATAAGAAATACTGTTAAGTTTTCAAACTCAAATATTAAAGTCACATATTCCATTCAGTGTGTTTCAACGCCGTTTAACAGCCTATTCTGTGTACTCTGCAGAGTTGCAGAATAGTAAGAAATACTGTTAAGTTTTCAAACTCAAATATTAAAGTCACATATTCCATTCAGTGTCTTTCACCGCCGTTTAACAGCCTATTCTGTGTACTCTGTACAGTTGCAGAATTATAAGAAATACTGTTAAGTTTTCAAACTCAAATATTAAAGTCACATATTCCATTCAGTGTCTTTCACCGCCGTTTAACAGCCTATTCTGTGTACTCTGTACAGTTCCAGAATTATAAGAAATACTGTTAAGTTTTCAAACTCAAATATTAAAGTCACATATTCCATTCAGTGTGTTTCAACGCCGTTTAACAGCCTATTCTGTGTACTCTGCAGAGTTGCAGAATTATAAGAAATACTGTTAAGTTTTCAAACTCAAATATTAAAGTCACATATTCCATTCAGTGTCTTTCACCGCCGTTTAACAGCCTATTCTGTGTACTCTGTACAGTTCCAGAATTATAAGAAATACTGTTAAGTTTTCAAACTCAAATATTAAAGTCACATATTCCATTCAGTGTGTTTCAACGCCGTTTAACAGCCTATTCTGTGTACTCTGCAGAGTTGCAGAATAGTAAGAAATACTGTTAATTTTTCAAACTCAAATATTAAAGTCACTTATTCCATTCAGTGTGTGTCACCGCAGTTTAGCAGCCTATTCTGTGTACTCTGCAGAGTTGCAGAATAGTAAGAAATACTGTTAAGTTTTCAAACTCATATATATTAAAGTCATATATATCGTGTAAGATGAAGAAGGCGGGTAAAAAGGGACGGGGAAGTGGACGTGATCCTGAAAGTTCAGGGCGCGGGTCAGGATGCGGAGAAACTGTGCCTGGTGCCAGAGCACAAGAAAGAAAGACATCCACCATACCTAGCTTCATGTCTGATTTCACAGGGCGTCGCAGGACATCACTCTCGAGGTCCGACCAGTGCGAACAGGTGGTCGGTTGGATGACAGCTGATACTGCTTCCAGTCGGTTAAGCACCACCCTGTCTTCCACCAAGTCCACTCTCAGTAGCCAAGAGTCTGGTCAACATAATCCTCACTCTGATCATCCTTCCTCCCACCATACACGGTCTGGTCAAAGAAGTGATCCCACACTGGGATATAGTGATGAGCTCGTCTCATCACCAATCCTTCATTTGACCCTCTCTCCAAGCACGCTTGCAGAGGAACATGACATCTTGTGCCCTGATTCACAACCTCTAGAGGCTACCCAATCACAAGAAGATGACAGATGTGAACGGCATTTAAGGTCAAAGGAAGTAGTGGATGATGATGATGATGATGATGATGAGACACAGTTGCCATTAAATCAACCACTATTTCCGTCTCAAGACCTTGTTGAGGAGAATGTTATACAGTTGTCAATGACTGAGTATGTGGTGGGATCAAGACTTGAGGAGGATGATCAGAGTGAGGAAGTGGAGGAGGACTTGGTGGACGATGAGGTGACTGACCCCACCTGGGAAGGTGTAGAGCCGAGCGATGACAGCAGTCCTGAGGGTGAGCCATCTGCAGCACCGCAACAGGCTGGAAGAGGCAGTGGTGTGGCTACAGAAAGAAGGCGGACCGCACCAAACCGGCCCGCAAATGTTCCACGGAGCACCCCCTTGCGTAAATCTACCTTGCCAAGGGGTAGGTGTTCCGCGGTATGGCGTTTTTTTAAGGAAAGTGCGGACGACAAAAGAATTGTAGTTTGCAACCTGTGCCACACCAGAATGAGCCGAGGCATGAACACTAGAAACCTCACCACCACCAGCATGATCCGACACATGGCATCCAAGCACCGTAGTAAGTGGGAGGAACGCCTGGATCGCCCATCTGTGTCTGCAGGCCACACCACTGCCTCCTCTTCCCCTGTTTTCGGTGCCGGCCAATCGCCTGTCGAAGGCGCAGGCCCGCATACCTCCCGCCCTGCACCTGTACCATCTGAAGCACCATCAGCGACCACATCCACTTCCCTGTCCCAGCACAGCGTCCAAATGTCGTTACCCCAGGCATTTGAGCGCAAGAGAAAGTACCCAGCCACCCACCCACAGGCCATAGCACTAACCTCACACCTTTCAAAATTACTGGCCATCGAAATGCTGCCATTTAGGCTTGTGGACACTGAGTCCTTCCGCAGCCTGATGGCAGCAGCTGTCCCTCGGTACGCGGTCCCCAGCCGCCACTACTTTTCCCGGTGTGCCATCCCCGCATTACACCACCATGTGTCCCGTAACATCACCCGTGCCCTGACCAACGCAGTTACTGGGAAGGTCCACTTAACGACTGACACATGGACAAGTGCTTGTGGCCAGGGACGCTACATTTCCCTGACGGCACACTGGGTGAATGTCGTGGAGGCTGGGAGCGACTCGGACCCTGGGATGGCACGGGTGCTACCCACGCCGAGGATTGCGGGCCCTACCTCCATCAGGGTTTCCACCAGCACCTACGTTATTGGCTCCTCCTCCTCCGTTTCCACCTCCGAATTCTCTACACACACCGCCACTCCCCCATCAGCCAGTAGCTGGAAGCAGTGTAGCACTGCAGTGGGGAAGCGTCAACAGGCCGTGCTGAAGCTGATCTGCCTTGGGGACAAACAGCACACGGCCTCAGAGCTGTTGCAGGGGATTAGTCACCAGACCGAGCAGTGGCTCTCGCCACTCAACCTGCAACCAGGCATGGTTGTGTGTGATAATGGGCGTAACTTGGTGGCGGCTTTGGAGCTCGGCAAGCTCACACACGTACCATGCCTAGCGCATGTATTTAATTTAGTGGTGCAGCGATTTCTAAAAACCTACCCCAATGTGCATGATCTCTTGACCAAGGTGCGCCGCGTGTGTGCACATTTCCGTAAGTCATCTACAGCTTCGGCCGGCCTGTTGAAGCTGCAGCAGCGCTTACAATTGCCAGCTCACCGGCTGCTGTGTGACGTGAGCACGCGCTGGAACTCCACCTTCCACATGTTGGCCCGGCTTTGTGAGCAGCAGAGGGCAGTAGTGGAGTACCAGCTGTTACACGGTCGTCGCCTCTCCGTTCAACTTCCTGTAATCAGAAGTGAGGAGTGGGAATGGATGTCAGACCTCTGCGAGGTTTTACGCAATTTTGAGGAATCGACACAGATGGTGAGCGGCGATAACGCTATTATCAGTGTAACCATCCCACTTCTGTGTCTACTGAAACGCTCGCTGCTCACAATTAAAACCGACGCTTTGCATGTGGAAGAGGTGGAAATGGGGGAGGAAGAGCTTACACAAGGTGATAGCCAGAGCACCCTCACTTCGTCTTCTCAGCGACAATTGGAGGAGGCGGAGGAGGAGGAGGAGGAGGAGGAGGAGGAGGAAGACACGGTTGCCTCCGCTACAGAGGGTAGCCATGGAACTTTAGTTCCATCTCTTCAGCGTGGGTGGGCAGAAGAGGAGGAAGAGGATGAGGATATTGAGAGTCAGCCTCCTGGTGAGGACAGCGAAATCTTGACTGTTGGTACTCTGGCACACATGGCTGACTTTATGTTAGGCTGCCTTTCCCGTGACCCACGCGTTGTACGCATTTTAGACAACACGGATTACTGGGTGTTCACCCTTCTGGACCCCCGCTACAAAGAGAATTTCTCATCTCTCATTCCTCCGGTGGAGAGGACAAGCAAAATGGTGCAATACCAGAAGGTTCTTGTTGAAAAATTGCTCCAAAATTTTCCATCTGACAACGCTGGCGGCAGAGTACGTGCTACCTTGGCCAACCGAGAAGGGGAGAAAAGGGGAGCACACAGCAGTTCCGACAAAGGCAGGGCAACACTCTCCAAGGCGTGGGACACCTTCATGACACCCCGCCAGCACCCTCACCCTGATGCGCAGCCTAGTGTCACAAGGAGGGAAAAGTTTTGGAAGATGGTGAAGGAGTACGTAGCAGACCGTGTCAGCGTCCTCAATGATCCCTCTGTGCCTTACAACTACTGGGTGTCCAAGCTGGACACGTGGTATGAACTGGCACTCTACGCCTTGGAGGTGCTGGCCTGCCCTGCCGCCAGCGTTCTGTCTGAGCGGGTATTTAGTGCTGCTGGTGGCATCATAACAGATAAGCGTATCCGCCTTTCCACCGACAATGCTGATAGGTTGACACTTATAAAAATGAACAAGGCCTGGATTTCCCCTGACTTCTCCACTCCACTGGAGGAAAGCCCCGGGGGAACATAAACTCACTTTATATATGTTATTTACAATGATGGGAATACTCTGTATTCCCATTCACCCCTTCCACCCCAAAAACGGGTATATGGTTGACTCTTAATGTTCTCATCCTCCTCCTCCTCTTCCATATGCCCTGGGATATAATTTTTATATAGGGCCAGCTCACCAGCGTGCCCTGGGATATAATTTTTATATAGGGCCAGCTCACCAGCGGGCCCTGTGATATAATTTTTATATAGGGCCAGCTCACCAGCGGGCCCTGTTTGCCAATTTTTATATAGGTCAGCTCACCAGCGGGCCTTCTCATATAATGTTTTATTGGGTCAGCTCTCTAGCGGGCCCTCTCATATAATGTTTTATAGCGTCAGCTCACTAGCGGGCCTTCGCATATAATGTTTAGGATGGTCAGCTCTGCAGCAGACCCTCACCCATAATGTTTTAGATGGTCAGCTCAGCGCACGTTTCCCTCTTAATCATGGCCTCAGTTCTGAAAATCAAGGAAATTTTTGGGAGAATTTGCCTCTGCGCACGTTTCCCTCTTAATCATGGCCTCAGTTCTGAAAATCAAGGAAATTTTTGGGAGAATTTGCCTCTGCGCACGTTTCCCTCTTAATCATGGCCTCAGTTCTGAAAATCAAGGAAATTTTTGGGATAATTTGCCTCTGCGCACGTTTCCCTCTTAATCATGGCCTCAGTTCTGAAAATCAAGGAAATTTTTGGGAGAATTTGCCTCTGCGCACGTTTCCCTCTTAATCATGGCCTCAGTTCTGAAAATCAAGGAAATTTTTGGGAGAATTTGCCTCTGCGCACGTTTCCCTCTTAATCATGGCCTCACTTCAGAAAATCGATGAAATTTTTGGGAGAATTTGCAGATGATATACAAGTAAATATACAGCAAATACTGTTTGGTAACAATTTTTCGCCTAAAGTCGTTTTTATTTTCCTTTTTGTGTGTTTTACGGTCAGTCTGTAAAAATGGCGTACTACGGGCGAAAGATCGTTCCCAGCAGCGATGTTGGAGTCCAAGGTGCATCCAGACATCCTCCCTATGCTGTCCCTGAACCATTTCTGTAGTGTTTCCATCTTTTTCTGCCCTTTTCCTATGGACCAGGCACCCTCCCCTCATCAGAGCAGGGGGTGCCTGGTGTAATGCTCGAGTCCTCCCATTGACTTCAATGGGGCTCGGGTGCTCGGCCGAGCACTCGAGCCTCAGGGGGTGCTCGGTCAGAGCACCCGAACATCCGAGCATTGGGGTGCTCGCTCATCACTACTTGCCACGTAACTCAGAGAACTCTCTCCACCTTCCAGATACACATGCAGAGAAGTTCTGGAAGAATAGGAGTCAGTGATCCCCAATACTCAAATCCGAAGTTAAGTATTTTAAAAATGATGGGGTTTAGTCGCTTTCTCTCAGCTCAGGGCTAGGACTCGGTGCACTCTTTCAATGACAGTGGATTTTAGAGATTGAGAGTTATCCAGATGCAGTAATTTCAGTAGTTCAAGTTTTTTTCACTTTAGTTGCTTGGGCAGGCCTATCAGTCTGAGGTTATTTATACAACTGTGGTTCTCCAAGTATTCTAGCGTTCCAATGATAGACGTTGCTGTGCAGTCTAATGATTTAATTGTATGTTGTACGTCATCAATAAAAGCTTTACATGCCTCCATTTTTTGTTCAGTTTCAGCTGCTGTTTGTTTGTCTTCATTTCTGTTACTATCTCTAGGACCGAGGCCTGTCAATTCTGTCAATTAGAGGTGTGAGGAGTGTCAGCACAGTTTTGGCCGCGACATCCGCTATGGATGACTTAGTGTCCATGATCACCTCCCCACCCCACTCTTGTGAAGTCTCATCTGTTTTGGTGAGTAAACAAGGATTTTTTTCCTCTGTGCCTCACAGCCACTACTAGGGACAATTGGGGTCTCAGGTTATTCCGCCATAGTTAGGAATTTGCTATCTGTACCAAGAGTAATGAAGTATAGGAGGCAGTGCTATCATAGGAATACCGGTGTGTGGGTCAGGGCATTTAGGGTTTGCAACTGGTTCCCCTCAAGTCAAGTTGGGAGTCAACTGCACAAAACACCCAAAGGACCAGGTTGGAGGTCTACTCCATGATGGTGGGATTGAACTGTTGACCTTTGGTGTGCTGGAGTAAGGCAGGAGGGGGGTGGGGATCATTGCAGCATAGTACCCTGAGTGTAAGATGACATGGGTTGGGGGGTGTTGCCGGTCAGATAGCAGTAGATGTTAGGCTGTGTGCTCTGTGGTGCAAACAGGGGTGACTCCAAGTAATGCACCTGAAGAAGGGCTACTTACTTGTTTGATAGGCCAGTATGGCATGATCTGTGACACACACAAGGGGTCTGCAGTGCCAAGGACTCCAAGAACAGTCAAGGCCATTCTGCTTGTGCTGGGCTGCCGATGAGGTATGCTAGGTATGAATAATTTACAATCACCTCCTGTTATGATGGTGAAGCCACATCCTTGCCAAGAGTCTGTGGAGATGAGTCACGATATGTCTGCCTGGGACTAAGAGTTTTTATTAGGCATCCAATATTGTGGTCAATTGTTCCACGCAACTAGGCCCAAAGCACGCCACTCACCGGGTGATGACTACGGCGTACCAGGACAGCTGGGGATTTTTGTGCCACCAACAGGATCAGATAGGCTATCTTTTGTATAGAGCAGACATGGAATTGTCACGGGGTGACTTTGGAATAACAACACTGACAAGTACAGATACAGTAAAAATGAATATCTTTATTGAGAAATAGAACAACATGAAATAAAATGTACTTTCCCAGCCCTCACTGGACCAGGTGTAAGGACAGTGTGTGAGCACTTCCCCAACCCTCACTAAGCAGGTAAGGAACAAGCACAGGATCGCCCGACTGAATAGAGGTAAAAACCACTCTGACTGAAGGCATCAGCTAGTAGCAGTCATGGTACTAGCTACAAGTACAGGAGTAGCCGTAAAGCCCCGGGGAGCAGAGGGAAATTCACCAGATATCTTAGGATGGTTGAGCTCAGAGACAGGACTCCCTAGAAAGCTAGGGTAAACCAACAGGCAGCGGTAACTTAGCCTCCCTAGAATGCTAGGGTACCGGAACAGACATTCATGACTGATATTTCCTAGAACACTAGGATAATGGAACAGGCAGTGGCGACTGAGACTCCCTCGAACGCTAGGTAGCCGAACAGGCAATGGTTACCGAGACTCCCTAGAACGCTAGGGTAGCTGAACAGGCAATGGTGACTGAGACTCTCTAGAACGCTAGGGTAATGGAACAGGCAGTGGTGACTGAGAGTCCCTAGAATGCTAGGGTAATTGAACAGGCAATGGTGACTGAGACTCCCTAGAATGCTAGGGTAGTTGAACAGGCAGCGGTGACCATGAGGCTCTAGCACGCTAGGGTACCCAGTGGCACAGAGCGGAAATAGCGAGAATGCCAGCGGCATGGACTGACATAGACTGAGCACCGCTTGAAGAAGGGAGCATAAGAGGAGACAGAAGGCCACGGGTATTGAGGATCGAGGTCAGCCGGAGCCGGGTCAGTACGGAGTGGGTAGTCAGCCAAAGCCAAAGGTCAAACCGGAGTGGGTAGTCAGCCAAAGCCAGGAGCCAAACCGAGAGCGGGTAGTGAGCCAGAGCCAGGAGTCAAACCGAGAGCGGGTAGTCAGCCAGAGCCAGGAGTCAAACCGAGTGGGCAGCAGTCGGGTATCAAATGGAGCCAAAGTCAAAACGAGCCAGGAGTCATACACAGGAATCGAGCATCGGAATCACAAGAGCTATAACGCACAGGTACACAAGGGAGTAATGGCAGGCTGAAGCCTTTAAGGCCTAGCATGTAGGTGGAGACTCACTCTGGCAATTAACAGCGGACAATAAGAATAGCGACTGTGCTTCAGCGCAACAACCAGGAAGTAATGCAATGTGTGCTCACAGTTGCTGGAAGCAATCACGGGCACTGTGATAGTACCCCCCCCCCCCCAATGATCTCTCCCCTGCGGGACCCTGGGAGATATGAGACCACAACATTAAATCTGGCAAGAATAGTGCCCATCTGGCCTGCCGTGGTGACAGCCTCTTTGCCTCTGATAAATACGTCAAATTTTTACAATCAGTCAAGATCAGAATCTGAGCCTTTGTCCCCTCCATGAGGTGACACCATTCACAGATAGCAAGGATTATGGCTAGCAACTCCTGATTACCTGTGTCGTATAGGCTCTGGGCTCTAGTCATCTTTTTCGAAAAGAACCCACATGGCATGAGGCTCTTACTGGGTTCGGGTCTTTGGGACAGCACTGCCCCTACTTCTGTTTCTGATGCATCCACCTACAAGGTGAAGGGCAAGGCAGGTTTCGGATGCAACAATAATGGAGCCACAGCAAAGGCAGACTTCAAGGTTTAAAAAGCACTGTTGGCCTCAGGGGACCACTCTGAGGGATTAGCCCCTTTATGAGTCAAATCAGTGAAAGGTTTGACTATCGTAGAAAAATTTTGTATAAATTTTCTGTAATAGTTTGTGAATCTTAAGAATCTCTGTATGGCCTTCAAGCCTACCGGACGTGGCCATTGTAGTACTGCCAAGAGTTTCTTTGTGTCCATTGCAGTACCATCAACAGAGATAACATACCCCAGAAATGGCACTCAGTCTTTATGGAATTTGCATTTTTCAAGTTTACAATATAGCTTGTTTTCTCTCAGTCTTTGCAACACAGTCGCAACATCTCTCTGATGTGTCTTAAGGTTAGGAGAATGTATCAGGATATCATCCAAATAAACTACTACACAGGACTGTAATAGATCTCTTTGGCAGCTCACGGGCTGCTGTCTCATCTTTAATAATATAATTAAGCCCTGGGAGAAGGCCGCCACCAGAGCCTTATTGTTCCAGCTTACCTCTGCCGCTAGTGTACGAAATTCAATAGTGTATTCTGCTACTGAATGGGCGCCCTGGTGAATGGTCATCAATTTTTTTGTGGCAGAGGTTGCTCGGCCTGGAACGTTACATACTTTACGGAAGGCATTCACAAATTCAGTAAAGTTTGATGTCATGGGTTTGGCTGTTTCCCATAACGGGTTGGCCCATGCCAAAGCTCTACCTGTCAGCAAGGAAATCATAAAGCCCACTTTGCTTCTTTCACTCTGGAAAGCATTAGGAACAAGTTTCAAAAAAATTCTGAGATGATTTTGAATCCACAGCACAACGTGGGTTCCCCATCATATCTTAGAGGGAGTGGAGCAGCTCCAGGCCACCCTCTATACCTTGTGTTTTCCACCTGAGTGGTTACTACTGATGCCGAAACCGAGGGGGCCATTGGTAGTTGCGCAGGTTTGTCAAGATGCACTGTACGGTTAAGAAGCATCTGCACCGCCATAGACAACTAGTCAATACGTTGCTCCTGAATATCCATTCTGGAAAGGATATTAGCCAACTGTCAGCTACCAGTATGTGTACTTTCAGAGTTCATGGCCCTTTCGTACTGTCACGGGGTGACTTTGGAATAACAACACTGTCAAGTACAGATACAGTAAAAATGAATATCTTTATTGAGAAATAGAACAGCATGAAATAAAATGTACTTTCCCAACCCTCACTGGACCAGGTGAAAGGACAGTGTATGGGCACTTCCCGAACCCTCACTAGGCAGGTAAGGAACAAGCACAGGATGGTCCGACTGAATAGCGGTAAATACCATTTTGCCTGAAGGCATCTACTAGTAGCAATGATGTTAGTAGCTACTAGTACAGGAGCAGCCGTAAAGCCCCTGGGAACAGAGGGAAATTCACCAGATATCTTAGGGTGGTTGAGCTCAGAGACAGGACTCCTTAGCATTCTAGGGTAAACCAACAGGCAGCGGTAACTGAGCCTCCCTAGAACGCTAGGGAACCGGAACAGACAGTCATGACTGATATTCCCTTGAACAATAGGGTGACTGAACAGGCAGTGGTGACAGAGACTTCCTAGAATGCTAAGGTAATGGAACAGGCAGTAATGACTGAGACTTCCTAGAATGCTAGGGTAGTCGAACAGGCAATGGTGACTGAGACTCCCTAGAATGCTAGGGTAATGGAACAGGCAGTGGTGACTGAGATTCCCTAGAACGCTAGGGTAGTTGAACAGGCAATTGTGACTGAGACTCCCTAGAACACTAGGGTAACAGAACAGGCAGTGGTGACTGAGACTCCCTAGAATGCTAGGGTAGTCTAACAGGCAGAGGTGACCATGAGGCCCTAGCACGCTAGGGTACCCAGTGGCGCAAAGCAGAGATAGCGAGAATGCCAGTGGCATGGACTGACACAGACTGAGCACCGCTCGAATGAGGGAGCATAAGCGGAGACAGTAGGCCACGGGTACTGAGGATCAAGGTCAGCCAGAGCCGGATCAGTAAGGAGTGGGTAGTCAGCCAAAGCCAAGGGTCAAACCAGAGCGGGTAGGCAGCCAGAGCCAGGAGCCAAACTGAGAGCGGGTGGTCAGCCAGAGCCAGGAGTCAAACCGAGTGGGCAGCAGTCAGGGATCAAACGGAGCTGAAGTCAAAACAAGCCAGAAGTCATACACAGGAATCGAGCATTGGAATCACAAGAGCTATAGCGCACAAGTACACCACTAAAGGGCAAGGGACTAATGGCAGGCTGAGGCCTTTAAGGCCTAGCATGTAGGCGGAGAATCACTCTGGCAATTAACAGCGGTCAATAAGAATTGTGACTGGAGGCAATCAGTGGCATAGTGATAGAAACGTAGTACAGTTATCTGACTGTATCTTTTAACCTTGAGGGTTAGATACCTCTGTCATTCAAGGAGCGCAAAGCTTCATTTGTAGTCTAGATGTACAGTTACACTATGTTCACCATAGACCTCCCCTCAATTGGTCCTCCCTGTATAAAGGATATAAAGTTCCAGGTATAACACCCCTTTACTTACTAGAAAAAGTAGTGAAAGATGAGGTCCTCCAGTTGTTGTGGACCACAACTATCATCATGCTCAGCTAGCCATTGGCTGGCTTGGCATGATTGGAGTTAAAGGGCTAGTAATACTTTGTTTTAACTTTATTTTATTTTGTAGGCATTAAAAAACATGAATAATGATATAAGTCTTATCTCTCAAACCTTTATGGTTTAAGAGATATTCACAAGCAAAGTTTCCCCTCCCCGCCCCTTTTACCTAGTGTAAGCCATCTCTTCTCAGATGTGAATCTGGTTGTAAGACCAGACACATAACAGCAGGGGACAATCTTCTTCCTATGAAAACAATGAAAGCCCTGCCCCCCTTGACAAGCTTTTCAGGTTTTTCCCTTATCTTAATTGAAGATTGTCCCTCTCTGCAGTCTACCTGGGCACCTCCCTTCTGATCTGGTTGAGCAGTGTGACATCAGTAAAAGGGGCAGGAGGGGGACACTTTGTCATTGAATTACTCCTGAACTATAACTCTGACAGAAATGAAATAACACTCTCCAAAGTCCAAATACTATGATGATTAATTAGAGCTGATTTTATTATGAAACATTACTATCCCTTTAAAGTCTACAAACGCTGGATGGTCCCAGCTTGCCCATCCTTGTACTAAAAGGTGTTTGAAATAAGAGAGAGATGAGAAAGTGGCTAAGTATTCACTATGGGATTCCTCTCTGAGAAATTCAGTGTTACTGTTCTAGGCATTATAAGCCCCATTTAAATCAATTAAGGTTTTACTTGTCCCCTGTGGTGCAGTTGGTTTGCTCCAAAATGGCAGCTAAGATCTCCCTAGCTTGAAAAAGACTCCATAGAATAATAGAGGTGGAAATGTTTCTTTGACTGGAGTGTTGTTCATCTCAGTGTATTTCCCCCAGGATTCCAGCAGGCTGCAGTCATACTGTACATCTGCAAGAAAACAAGAAAGAAATGCTACAGTGAAGAGAATTGTACATAGCTTCACTGTAGGTCCAGACCTGCGTGACATCTAAAAACAGCTGTTTTGCCTAAGTCTGAGCAGCACTGTGTTGCTAAATGCATCCTTCCGTTAAAGGAAAAATGATAATTTCAATGAACACTACAACTTTTTATTAATATATGTAGAAGTTAAAAAAATAATTTATATATATATATATATATATATATATATATATATATACACACACACACACTTTTTTTTTAAGTGACAGTAAACCTCCTTTTTGACATTCAAAATGGCTATAGTTTTTGATAAAGTTTTTAATTAAAAAAGAATGGGCTGGGGCCACAGAGAAATAAAAAGTAAAAATGGCAGGCCTAAGGCAGTTGAGGTATACCTGTTTTTAAAGCACAGTTCGATCACAGCACATCAATAAATTCATCTTCATTCATACACACCTCTACGATGTAATAGAATCAGTGCAAAGCAACTATAATTAACCCTTTAATAGCCAGGGTGTGTGTGCAGTGCATTGCAAAACAATGCATTGCACGCCCCAATAGTTGCTTAAAGGGTTATGATAATTGACCTTGTCCATTAGTTGTCATTACAATGACAGCTCAGCTCCCTCAGATCTTTTCATGTATTTTGCCCACAGGAGCCATATATTTATATTTAGTGATTAGCGAACAACTTCTACAAGGAATATGCTGGTTACCCTGCAATGCTAAATCTAATTTGTTGTGGGAGGATCTGATTTCCACTGCAGAGAAATGATGCTTCTTACGGCATTAGGAAGTTGTTGAAGTAAGGACTTCTAGCAAAGCAATGGAGTGATATTGCACTAAATATTAATACTGTCCCTGCAGCATAAAAGCCTGTCCCCAGAAAGAAACAGAACGCGCTCCTGGTGTAACACCGTACAATAATTTGAAGTTATCAATCCCCTTCACCACTTGGAATATTACTCAGAAAAGATGCGTCCAGCCAAACACTTATGTGTTAGCTAGAGATAGGCGCAGGAGGGATTATCACTGTCACAACAGCAGTATCTCTTGGTTCCCACAACGGGCAGCATCCAAAACGTCCACAAGGAGGTAGTACATAAAAGATTCCTTTTATTTTTATTTATTTATTTATTTATTTTTTATTCTTTTGCTTCTATTTATCTTTTATGTCCCCGGTCTATGAAATAAAGCGTATAGAGCACCATACCTGGAAATTTTCAAAATCAGCAGAGATCTTTGAAATATTAACTCTTCAATAAAGAAGATTTAGGTGATGTGTATACTGCTTACACTAACCCAGAAGTGTTCCAGTCAGTCCTCAAGGAACCTAAATATGCTTGTGCACACGCAAGACGATCAGAAGAGTTATGCACCAAGGTGTGATAAAGAGGTGACAAAGTTTAGATGACCTCCCCTGTGATATCACTTCCCCAGTTGCTATATTTTTCTATAGAGGCTTTGCACTGAGATCTCCAAAGCTGGTGCATTGGCTCAATACAATAACAAAGGAATTGGAGAAGAGATATCATTGGAGAAGTTATCTCCACTTTGTCACCTTCAGGGCTGGTGCCACCTATAGGAGAGGCAGGCGCCAGCCTAGGGCGCCCTCTACTGAGGGTGCAGGTATGGAGCAGAGCCGCAAGCACCTTGCCAGCTGCTGTAAACTGAGGAGAGAGAGAGGCACCTTCACCTGTGTCACCGTGTGGGACAGTTCAGGAAGTAACAGACCCTTCTCCCTGGAAACCCTCCAAATTAATATATATGTCACTCGATAGGCACTAACGTAATTGTCCTCTTGGTCAGGCCAATGTTTAGTGTACACTTATACATGCCTCAAATTCCTTCCTGTGTGTGCACCCATCACTCGAGGATCTCTCCTTATCGCTATATGAAGCAATGCAAATGTTCACCCACCAGCACTCAGGCACAGATCCAGTTACCCAGAGACACACGGCTTTTATCTGATAGTAAATTGCACAGTGCCAGACTCTCAACATGATTTATTTAGATTAACTGTAAACTTTTACTTGTCATACAAGGCAAGGAGATGGAGGCACTAAGAAAATTGGAGGAATTCTGGAGCAAACTAACTTTACCATAGGGGATGGGGGCTTTTAACCTATTACATGTAGAGAGGTCTCCAACACATTGCAAAGTAATGCGTTGGAGACCTCTCTGCCACGCAAAAGGTTAATAGACCTATTTAAATAAATGTGCTTTTTTATTTGTCCATTTTTATGGAGTTAGTATGACCCAGAATTGGTCCAGTTCTACATAATGCATCTGCCTCAATAGATATGTGCTAACAAGTCAGGTAGATTTAACCCTTTCAATGGGTTGGACCCTTCTCTGGCACTCAAGGGGTTAATTGGTATAATTGAAGAATGTCAGATCTAGAGCTGAATATAAGATGATGTGAATGAACTATGTAACTGTACACTCAATCAACTGATGCTGTTTTATATAAAATACTAGCAATATTGGCAAGACTTTGTCCGTCCGGTTAATAAAATAAAATAACCACCCAAACCCCCCCCCCCAAATAGACAAAAGTCCCATGCAACAAAAATATCTGTTAATTAGCTCATAAAAGGTGCTCAGGAAACAATCATTTAAAGAGGTGGGGTATAAAGGGGCAGGACACAAGGGTTGGAGCCAAGGGGGAGCAAAATACGGTTTTGCCTAGGGTGGCAAAAACCCTTGCACCAGCCCTGGTCACCTTCCTATCACACCTTAGTTCACCTTCCCCCTGGTCTTCTCCCTTTGTCTTTCTGGTAGAAATGGCACAAATTTGTAGACTAAAGAAGCAGTAGTTGGCGCATATAATAGCTGATGCTGGGCTCCTTCCCATTGAGAATTTCACCCTGAGATCCTAAGATCTGGCTCACAACCCTGAGACCTCTCAGACAGGCGGAGTGCTCATTGCTGCAGGTAGTGTATTACATTCTATCACTATCTCTGCTTACTCCCTGATCAGAAAGCTCTCTGGAAACTGGGATTCAGGGAACTCACTGCTGGTGAAATAAAAGTGTAAACAATAGGTGAATATGAAACAAAATTATAGGGAATTTGACTTTAGATATTATAAACCTGCATTATATGTAAAGCCAAAAAGGAGGTTGACTGTCACTTTAAAGGTTTTTTCACTTTCCTTTGTTATTTGAGTGCAAGTGTCTTGATCCTGATTGATGGCACTCTCAGGCGCTGCGGTTCCAGTATTACCAGATGGTATTGTTTGGCACTAATTGAAATCATAATCCTACCCTTAGGAGCCTGTAATTGTACTTTAGGGGGATACTGTGAGCTCCAGTGACCTGACTCTGCAGAATATGCTACTGACTTTAATGACAAATATAGCCGTGTTGGACTGCAACACTCAACAGATCAAAGTAGTTTTCCCTCTTTGAATCTGTACAAGAGAAAGCCTCATTGTGAGAAGTGCTGGAGTGTGATATTCCTCAGGGCCGGAGCAGTTGATTTACAGTCAGAAACTGACAATAAGTAAATGCCTTTGAACATTTTTTTTATTTGGTAAGTATATTTTACGGTGGAGTATTAAGCGAATGTAGGTTAATATATAGCATACAGGTACTGCTGGACAAATCTTGGTTTGTGAGTTTGTGACATATAATTATAGGTCCCTGGGGTTAAAAGAAAAATGGGGTAATTCTCAGGCAAACAGATTACACCATAGGAGATGAATACAATTTCACATTGATTTCAATTTTATCTTAATCCTTGAATGCCAGGGAAGTGTCCGATGCATTGCAAATCAGTCTGTAGCATTCAGGGGGTTAACTGTCCAGTTTTAATCATTGGGAATCTGGGGAATATTTGTCACCTGTGATGCAGCTATTTTGTCCCATAATTACTCTGCTGTATATGTGTGTTTCTGTGTGTGCATATTTGCGTGTCTGTGTTTAAGTGTCTTTGTATATGTATATGTATATATGTATGTGTGACTAACGTACAACATAATAATCTGCACACAATGAAGTGAACCGCACAATACAATGCAATGCAGAAAATACAGTGACCTGCAGACAACCCAATGTCCTGTGGGCAACACAGAGTCCTGCATGTGGTGCATTGTCCCACAGATGATGCAGCGACCTGCACACAACACAGTCCACCACAGATACCAAAGTATGTTACATACACACAATACTCAGTTGTTGTGTATTAGCACTGAAGGCCTCCAGCAGTATTTGTCCTGTATTCTTGCTTGTGCTGGATAATCCTCACCTTACTAACCTTTGAGAAGCTATGTGTTGCACAGCCGTCTGCTCCTGAAATAATTAAAGGGATAGTAATACTTATTATGTAAAAATATATATTATAGTGTTTAATCCCCTGAGTAAAACAAAGGTACTCCTATTACTGATATTTTTTTAACATTTATTGAGAAAAAGGCAGTACAAACATACGAGAAAGGACAATCTCTTGTCACCAAAATAAGAATGACATGTTACAAAGTATAGACCTCGAGCTACAAAGTGAGTAGCAGTTTCTTAAGTGAGCATGGCTTACACAAAGTCCAAGCAGGAGAAATCACACAAAGAGAGCAAAACATAGAGAAGAAAAAAAAAACACAAACGTAAAGGACAGAGGGAACTAAGAAGAAAGACAGAGGTGGAAGAAAGTACAGAGAGGAATGTGGGGAGAGGGGAATAGAGGAGTATGGGAATATGTGAGTCGACCCTCCCTGCCACACCAGGCCTATGACATTAATGAAAACTGGAATTGGAAAATTCATCCATCAGAGTGGACTCATCTCCCTTAGAAAGGTCAGTCTAAATAAGGTAAGCTGGTAGCGGACCCTAGCCAGCCACTCTGGGAGAGATGGAGATACCAAGCTCTTCCAGGGCAAAGGGATTAAGGCCTTTGCCGCACCTAATAACGTGTGTTTTGTCACCATTTAGGCAAGCTGGAAAGATGAAGAATAAAATAGTCCAGGGTTGTCTTTGTAGGGTGATCCCCAGGCATTTAACAATACAGTCCAATCAGTCCTTCCAATAATCCTGAATGTGGGGACACTCCCACCATATGTGGGCTGGAGACCCTCTAGCCCATCTACAACACACAGAATGGGGACTCGGGGGGGGGGGGGGTAGAACCAGCTGAATATGAACTTACAATGCATTTCCAGGGTTTGTGTTGAGGCTGAGGAAGAATGAGAGGAATGGCAGTTATATGACCAATTCCCAACATCTAAGTGAAAACCGCAATCACACTCCCAAGCTTTAGCATAATCAGCCATGAGGGCCAGATGGGTATCCAATAAAATGCCATATATCTTTCACAAAAATCCCTTCATGGGTTTTGGACTAGTAGCAGGCGATTAGAATCTCGATGCTGCATGCGACAACCCTGCCTCAACATCTGGTCAACTCAAAAAATGAGAGATTCAAAGAAATTTCCAAATTACTCCCTCCAAAAGAGACAGTCACGCTAAGATCCTCAAAGGGAGTAATCTTGTTATTCAAGATCATATCCCGGATGTGAAGAAAATGTGAACAGGACCATTGAGGGAAGGAGCTGGCTAGAAGTATACACGAGTTGTCCCAAGAATAGAAGATATTCGAGATTGGGGAGAGTGTGGAGGTAAGGGAATCGGTCTTGTTTTGATGGTCCCAGACAGAAAACACTATTGAAATCAGTAGGTGAGATGAGGCTACGCGTGGAAGAGGGGAAAAAAGTTCAGATAGGCAAACCAACCATGGAAAGAAGTGGAGTTCCATATCCACCCACTACTTAACCAAGCTGTTTCGAATCCAATGCGATATCACCGCAAGAATAGCAGCTTCATATTAGAGTTTAACATCAGGTATACTCAGACCCCCACCCTGGAAATTTTACCCGCCAGAGTTCAGAGTGTGACTCTGGAGTGTTTGCCCTTCCAAATGTACCTGGCAAGGACTTGATTGAACTGAACAAAGAATGAGTTGGGAATAGAAATGGGAAAAGTCCGGAAGGTGTATAGTAGTCTTGGGAGGATATTCATCTGGACAACATTAATTCTACCTATCCAAGAAGTATGGAGCGGCTCCCATCTATGTAAATCTGATTGAAAGGACTAAAGCAGAGGAGAGTAATTTATTTATTACAACTGGGAGAAAGAAAGAGATTGTTTGACCCCCAAATACTTAATGAAAGACCTTTATCACTTAAATGGGTATGTCATTTTTAGGCTATATAAGTGCTGGGGTGCAAATTGAGCCGTAAGGCTTCTGATTTCGAAAATGAATCTTAAAGTTTGAGTGCTCCGAGAAAACCTGAAGAGTTATTTTTTTTTTATTCAAAGGTTATTACAGTGCAAACTTAATTTCTTTAGGTGCGCTACCACAATAGCCTAAAATTGTACAATGGCGCTGTTGATACACCATCCTATGGAGATTTATGGTCAACTGACCAGAGCTGTCCATAGGATGGTGTAGCAATAGCGCCACTGTACAATTTCAGACCACTGTCATACTGCACCTAAAAATTTAAGTTTGAACTATGGTAACTTTTGAATAAAACACTTTAGCAGTGGGAGTACTCAGGGTGATAAACTCTACAACACATTGTTTCCATTGTAAGTATTACTATCCCTTTAACTTAGGGAATATATTGAATTCAGTACTGGATACAGAAATGCTCCCAAGCACATCAATACAGAACAGTGCCAGTAACTGCATGAGTTGCAACATCTGTTAATGGACCAATTTATTTGTGTGACATGACATGGGATAAACTGATATATTGTTGTTACATGAGCTTGTGGCTATAGTGACAGATATTGGATGGAACCTTGTGCACCACATTCTCTGTCTGACTAATGAATAGTCTGCTGTACAGTATCATACAACCTTACAGGATAACAGATCACTTTAGAGATCCCTCTCATTATTGCCATGTCTCCCCAACAAAGTGAGCATATCAGTCTATCACTGGGACTGCTGTGTACTATTATTCACACACACACACACACACACACACACACTCTCTCTCCCCCCCCCCCCGATGCACTAAGAACTAGAGCAATTCTGGAGCAATTCAACTACATTGTAGGAGGCAAATACAAATCCGCAAACTTCCCATTGTTACCTATGGTGCAGTTGGTGTGCCCCATAGCTGCACTATTTCTTAGTACATCAACCTCACTGGTACATACACAGACTGTGCTCTTATTTATAACCTGGAAACTATATACACTTCTTATTGCATGGGCAGAGCTGTGCTTCTTTGGCTAGTTGTATATATGATCACACCCATAGACTAGCACATGGTGACATTTGTGAGTCTTCTGAGATTTTTCGAGCCATTGGGCCATATTTAGGAAGCTAAAGATGTGTACTTATGCAGCAAATCAACTGCGCCAAATGAAAATGCCATTGATTGAACCCTATGAGTGCCAGAGCAATGAGATGGATACCCCTCTGGTACTCAAAGGGTTAAATTGACTTATAACCACTTGAATGCTAGAAAGGTGGATTAAAAGCACCATTTTAATCAATGGGAATATACAGAATATTAAATAACTGCAATTCTCAGATAACTTATTGTTTGGAAGGAATATCCAGTCACTGGTCACTCTTATACATCCATAAATGATTTTAGTGTGGAAAAATTGCTCCTCTTGAAAACATCCTTTCATGGGACAGAACACTATTCAAATAAGGCTGGTGCAGATATCTGGCCTCTGAACTGCACTTCCTTGCTGAAAGTGACCATTTGTTCCCAGTGGAAATCAGAGCATCACTAACAAGTTTCTTTTTTAAGTTTCTGAATCTTTTCTCTATTGTCCCCAGTGACATTGCTTTCTGAATTAGGTGGAAAAGCTTCTACTGAGTCAGCGCATTTAGCAGTCGACCTCACTCCAAAAAACATCAAGTGAGGCACAAGAGGGAAATGGGAAAAAAATCTTAATTATAACTCGTGTGGATAAAAAACAACTTCACACAGTATTTTCCTAGATTTAATTCAGGTTTGATACACACAGACCTCTTATGCACTGGAGCAGTTAATGATATCATAGAAATATGACATTTCTTTGCTGCCAGGGTTTTAAGGTCAGTTACACAGAAATCCATCTTCCTTCTTGGTAGCTTATAAGTGCTACTGAGACTGATGGTCTAAGTAGACCTGGAGCAGTAATGGGGCAAACCAAATGCATCATATGGGATAAATTATATGTCACACTGATTTTAATGGGCCTTTTAAATCCTTGAATGCTAAAGAGGTGTCCACTAGCACTCAAGGGGTTAAAAGGCCCAGTTGAGTAAATGGAAATTTAGGGAATTTTTGTTTGTCACATATGTGAAGCAGATTTTCAAAATTGCTTCAGTTATCGTTAACCCTTTGAGTGCCAGAGGGGTACGGAACGCATTGCTTTGCAATGTGTTCCGTACCCCTCTGGCACTCAAAGGGTTAATACATTAGCCACATTTATTATCCTGCAGACTACTGACAGGGGGATATTGTTCCTATCTACACAGGCTGCCTTCAAAAAAGGTATTGGCTGTGGTGGCTGAACCAACAGGTCTCATTCTTAACCCCTTAAGGAACAGCGGTCCCGGGGCATGCCGTCACTTAAGGACCACATAGGAAACTTTGACGTGCCGTCCCACGTGACTGATCACGTGGTGTGGCATGTCAAACGGAGCACTGGAAGAGATCGCTCCGGTCTTGGAGCGATCAACTTCAGTGCCCGGTATTACTCACCACGCTCCTACAGGAGCGCGGTGAGTAAAAGTACATGACGTAACAGGACCGTCACTGGCCCTTAAGTGCCGGACCAGCGTGACGGTCCTGCCACGTCAATGGTCCTTAAGGGGTTAAAGTTTTAGGTCTTGTTGCCAGTTTGGGGTATGCAGTGCTACTAATCTCCCTGCTAGCATAGGTGTAATTGGACTCCACTTGTCCTAATAATGAAACCAAGTTTGTATGTTATTGTTGAGACCAATTTATTTGTTGCTGGTTAAAATGTAGAGAAGATCAGGGGGGTTCTGCACTAAGGCATGATAAAAAGGTAATAAAAGTGGAGATGACTTCTCCAGTGATATCAGTTCTCCAATTCCTATGCTATTCTATGGAGCCAATGAAACATAGAATTTGACGGCAGATAAGAACATTTCGGCCTATTTAGTCTTTCAGTTTTCCTACTGTAAAAACATCAAACCTTTTTTGGTCCTTGGTCTTTTCTTATGTTAACCCCTTAAGGACCAGCGGTCCCGGGGTGTCTGGTCCTTTAAGGACCAGATAGGCGAGTTCCACTTGCCGTTCCACTTGCCGTTCCACGTGACTGATCACGTGTTCCGGCATGTCGAACGAGGGACTGATAGAGATCGCTCCTGTCTTGGAGCGATCAAGTTCAGTCCCCAGTATTACTTACCGCGCTCCTGCAAGAGCGCGGTGAGTAAATGTACGTGATGTACCAGGAACGTCACTGGTCCTTAAGTGCCGGACCAGCATGACGGTCCGGGTACGTCATAGGACGCAAAAGGGTTAAGGACAGCCTTATGCCTATCCCATGCATGGTTAAATTCTGTCACTGTATTAACTTCTACCACTTCTGCTGGTAGGCTATTCCACTTATCTACTACCCTCTCAGTGAAGTAAAACTTTCTTACATTACATCTAAACCTGTGTCCCTCTAGTTTTAGACTATGGCCTCTTGTTCTAACATTTTTACTCTTTTGAAATGAACTTTCATTCTGCACTTTATTGAATCCCTTCATGTATTTGAATGTTTCTATCATATCCCCTCTCTCTCTCTTCTCTCCTCCAAGCTATACATGTTCGGATCCTTTAGTCTATCCTGATATTTCTTTTCCTGTAAACCAGTCACCATTTTAGTAGCCCTTCTCTGAATTTTCTCTAGAGTATCAATATCCTTCTGGAGATGGGGTCTCCAGTACTGTACACAATATTCTAGGTGAGGTCTAACTAGATATCTGTAGAGTGGCATGACCACTTCCCTTTTTCTGCTACTAATGCCCCTAGCTATACAACCCAGCACCCTGCTTGCATTTCCCACAGCTTTATTACATTGCCTGCCTACCTTTAAATCACTAGAAATAATTACTCCCAAATCGCTTTCGTCTGTTGTCTCCAGCTCTGGAAATCTCTGTGCATAGGCTCTATAGAATAACATAGGAACTTTAGAAGTGATGTCACTGGAGAAGTCTTTTCCACTTTATCACACCTTAGTGGATAACCCCCAAGAAGACTTTGGTTGGAACAATCCACTGGTATATTTGGCAGTAAAAACAGTGAGAGTTATTCCAAGGCTATTTGGAAATTGTGGCTTTTTTTAACTGAATCAGATTATATTTAACACCTAATGAACTGAATCCGCAATTTTCCTTGTTATGAAACTAACAGCTTCCCTGCTTTAACCCACGGAATTCTCGAGAAGTCTGCAATACGTCATTGCCATAACCACGTATTACTTCATACTAGCATGCAGAGCTACTTCTCTCATACAGAACCAATATAACACATGTTTTCCCTGCTTATTCAAGTGGAAATTTGATGTGGCATTATGAAATGCATCATAACATTTGCTGTAATATGTATTTGAGCGCAGTGAAATGGTGAAATGTTAATTTATGTCAGACATTGTATACCCTGAGGGCACAGAGGCAGAATGTAGCCATGCGTCCTAGGAAATAATTTGGTAGGCCAGCAGTATATTTCATTTGCCACTGAACAAGATGACTGATATCGAAATTGAACAATGTCAAGTACTGCAGGCAAAGACACAGCTAGATAAACAATCACAAACCAAAGTGAAATCATGCTCAGAAAGCAATGATATCATATGCCACTGGGGAAAATCTCATTCTTGAAAAAAGATCTTGGCATTTTTTATGTTATATTTATAGAATGCTACAGGACTGTAAAGATTAAATCCTTTCTTTTTTGTTGTTCCTGAAGGAACATCAAGTCTCAGATTCCTTTTAACCCCTTTACAATGCGTTTTGCAACTGCTGCTCCTCAAGAGACTAAACTTTCTCAAAGATTACTAAATGCAAAAAATTCTTCCATTGGAAATCCTGACTTCCTGGGACAGGGCAAAAGAAAAGAATGTGAAAAGGTGGGGCAAGCAGGATTAAAAGCAATAGAACCATAGTGCAAACTACAATGGAAGTGTTTAGCCCCTTCGCATCCGGTGACGTACCCGGACCGGCACGCTAGTCCGACACTTAAGGTCCAGTGATGGTATGTTACGTACATTTACTCACCGTGCTCCTGCAGGAGTGCGGTGAGTAATACCGGGAACTGAAGTTCTTTCAATCCCTCGTTCGATGTGCCAGAACATGTGATCAGTCACGTGGGACGGCACGTCGAACTCGCCTATCTGGTCCTTAAAGGATCAGACACTCCGGGACTTCTGGTCCTTAAGGGGGTAAAGAAAAAAATACCTATCTATAAATTTATCTCACTATATTTATTACCATTCTTCTTTATTTATATAGTGCCAACTTATTCTGCATCACTGTACAAAATGGAATAGATATACAGAGATATTCAATAGTACACGTGGAACATGGAAAACAAAAGGATCAGAGGGCCCTGCTCCTGACAGCTTACAGTCTAGAGGAATGTAGGCGGGATATAGATGGAGTAAGTGCTATGGGGTGTAAGTGTCTCCTGCCACATGAACTGCCAGTCAGTGGGTGGGAGAAAGAAGTACTTTTCAGTGCAGTGGTCCGGACAGGAGGTGGTTCTGTTTTGGAGAAAAAGATTATCTGAAAAATGAGGTTATCATGGGGTTGTAGGTGGGAGCGTGATTTTAGAAGGGAATGATCATGAGCAGAAGGAGGACAGGGTGTTGGTCTGGCCTTGCTCATAACGGATATGGAAATAGCTGATAGGCTTTTCATGAATATGTGAGTTTTCAGGGAGCATTTGAAGGCTGGGGGAGAGTCTGGTAGGACGGGGGAGGGTATTCCAGCACTCAGGTGCAGCACAGGAGAAGTCCTGTAGGTAGTAGTGGAGGATGTATTAAGAGCTGTAGAGAGAAGAAGGTCCTGTGCAGGGCGAAGATGGCGGGTGGGAGTGTATTTGGAAATGAGAGATGAAATAAAGGGGGGTGCAGTGTTAGTAAGGACTCCGTAAGTTAGCATTAGCACCAGAATTTAGAATGTAATTCTATATGCTAATGGAAACCAGCGTAGGGATTTGCAAAGAGGAGTGGTGTTGTAGGAGGAGTGGCGTTAGAGAAGTGACGTGGCAGCAGAGTTAATTATGGATACAAAAAGTTGTCGGCAAAGGTATAAAAAACGAACAAGCTCTTTCTCCATCTGCCTAGATTACAATCCTCCACTCTCCACATTGTTAAAATACAAAAATATCTACAAATCTTAGCGCTCGGGGACAGAAAGAATTAAAACTCCCAAAATAAAATCTAGTTTAATATGAGCGTTAAAACTTTCCGAGATACAGAATATCAAAAACTAAACATAAAAAAATAATTATTGCAATACAATTAAGAATATTCTATGCAAAAATACAAGAAAACGACAGTGCACAAAAGCAGATCTAAGTATAGAACCTTTTATTAATATATTTGCAAAAATAATAAAAAGTATATAAAACCAAAAATTAGCGTTAACCAATGGAGTGAGATATTTCAAAGTATAAAATATACTATGTTTGTTTGGGACTGAGGATGAAGTCCATGTGCAGATAAGCTGGCTGCGAGATATGTAAGTGCATCCACAAGCTACAGCTAGGGGCTGGAAGGACTGAAACCTAGTCACCTATCGCTGCATACACTTGATATGGCAACAATATATCTCTGTGATAGTAATGAGAACAGATACTAGTTGTAACCAAATATTGGGTATCCCCAATATTTACGAGTTCCTTTTATGGTAATAGAATATTAAGTAAAAAAATCTGTTTATATATTTTAATATTTATACTAAATTAATGTAGACAATTTTTATATTAAGATTTTAGTATTTTATTGTCATCCATCGTAATATTTGCGTTATAATATTTGACTGTTTGATCCCTTTGCTCTTCCATTTCCAAGAGAATATTGTCCCAGTGAGTTTTCTACTCAGTCTACGTTATATTATATTTATACATTGTTACTTTATACCCTCTTATTTTGGAATAATTTTTCCCAGTGAGCACTGGAGTGTATCTTTTGTTTGTGTAAGAATATTCTCTGACTACAGAAAACTTAGGAGCTACTTCTCAACTTCATTTGGATACTCTGTGGTCAAGATGACTCTCAGCGTTGTTTGTGAAGTGATCTGCAAATAGTACACTCACATATCTTATAGCCAAATAGACATGTGTTAGCATCCATTTTACAGGTGTCCCAAATGGACATTATATCATATATATCTATAATGAGTGTAAAAAATTCCTACGTGTTTCAGAGTGCAACCTTACTCCTTCCTCAGGTAATAATGATTTTAAAATGGATATTTGTTTTATTCACCAGATATATGGCTAGAGTATGTTGACATAATTACAACTTTGGCTTTAAATTAACTCTCAAAACAAAATATAAATTAAAACCTCTATATAGCCATATCAACACATAGAATATCCAATACAATACAAAATAATTTACCCATGAATATTTAATACTCTTATTATGTTTCAATGTCACTATAAAATCTGCATGCCTTAAACACTTGTATGTATGGATGCCACCAAAAAAAAATCTAATGTAACTAAATTACACATAGTGTATGTGGATAGCAATTATTTAAGTAAGCCAGAAATTTCTAATTCGCATTAAGGCCAAAAGGTTGTAATGTCTTAAAAATATAGATGTATTCAGACTCCTTTCTCCATATCCTAGAAATTAAAGGGATAGTAATACTTCATTATTACTATCCCCCATGTTGTAGCCCTTAAAATTCTGAATTAAATGATACCAGAGGCATCTCTCAAACCTTTATGGTTTGAGAGATATCTGCTTTCAAAGTTCCCTCTTTTTGACTTTTCCCCTGACATCAGCATTCTATCTGACAGCAGGGGAAATCCGGTCCCGGGAGCGGCGGCTCTGCAGCAGTGCTGAGATCTCGTTATAGAAGCAGAAATCCTTCACTAAAATGATGATGGAATAGCGGGCAGCCACTCTTCTAGTATGAGCAATACACTTAAACTCTCCTGTCTATCTCCGATATAGGACAACTATTCTATTGGGTCGTAATGGCTGGCAACTATTGAATATAAAGTTACCTCCAACTAACGATCCTACCATATGATGTCCTCTTCCTTTCAATATGTATCCGTCGCACACAGTGCGGTCAAAATGCGGTCATAATGCGATCAAAAACACCCCTCCGTAGATAACAGTAACAATGTTCCGTATTTTTTTTTCAAATAGTAATCCTCTCAATGACAGAGTAATCTTCTCCTCCGACTAGTTTCGTGCTCAACTCGCACTTCATCTGGTAACTTCTCCTTCTGTTACCATTCTGAATTAAAGTGCACCGACGATAATACAGCTCCGGAGCTATAGACTGTTAATTAGTACTTTATTTCTATAGTGGTCACATTGCCAGTAGCAGTGTTATTATATATGTTTTATTGTATGTATTTTTAATAAATTTGTACAGTCCATTTGAGCGCTCTCCTATTGTATTGGATATATATATATATATATATATATATATATATATATATATATATGTATATTCCACATTTTTAAAAACTTTAATGGCTCACTTTTCTGTTATGGTCACCATACCTGTACATATCCTTATTTAATAAATAAGAGTATGCTATTCTCCTTGCATCAGATATGTGAATATTATAACTATCTTCAGCGTAAAGAAAAACAAGGAGTCCTGGAAGTGATGGTATGGCCCCCATAGAGCCCTGATTTCAACAACATGGAGTCTGTCTGGGATTACATGAAGAGACAGAAACAACTGAGGCTGCCTATATCCACAGAACTGTGGTTAGTTCTCTAAGATGTTTGGAACAAACTACCTGCCGAGTTCTGGTCTGTGGACCATAAATCTCCATAGGATGGTGTAGCATCAGCGCCACTGTACAATTTCAGGCCTCTGTGATATTGCACCTAAAAAATTCACTTTGAGCTGTAATAACTTTTGAATAAAACACCTTCCAGCAGTGGGAGTACATTTGTTTTACTCAGGGGGATAAACTCTACAATAAATATTTTTTTTTTACAAATTAAATATTACTATTCCTTTAACAAACTGTGTGCAAGTGTACCTAGAAGAACTGATGCTGTTATGAAGGCAAAGGGTGGTCACACCAAATATTGATTTGATTTAAATTTTTCTTCTGTTCACTCACTATGCGTTTTGTTAATTGATAACAATAAACTGTTAATTTCTATTTTTTAAAGCATTCTTACTTTACAGCATTTTTTCACACCTGCCTAAGACTATTGCACAGTATATTTTAGGTATTTTCCTAGTAAGTAAAAAAAAAGGTACTTCCACTGCTGGGAAAAACACCATTCCAAAGAATACAGTTTAAACTGTTGTTTTTTTTTTACATGAACAGTGCCCTCTAATGTCCAAAAAGTTCACTTACAGTCCCTGCGATAAAGAAGTAATAAAGAATCGCTTCTCCAGTTCCTTCGTTACTCTATGGAGCCTATGCACTAAGATTTCTCAAGCTGGAGAGATCTTAGTGCATAGGTTTCATAGATTGACATATAAACTGGAGAAGTGATATCACTGGAGAAGACATTACCACTTTATCACCTCTTCATCAGACCTTCGAATTCAGTATATGGGAGAGTTGAATTATTTACTGCAGTTCTTCAAAGAATGTAATTCTAACAGCTTAATCACTTTGTGACAGTTTGAACTGTTGTAACTTTAAAATAAAACAACTGCAGCAGTGCGAATGCCATTGTTTTACTCTTCAGTCCTATCAGACATATGTTTTCATAAAAAGTTTACTACTCCTTTAAGATTGCATAGAGATTTCATATTCCCCGTGGCTATCTATCCCTGCAATGCCAGCTGCTTAATCTCAGTACTCCCCTAAGTATATTTCTTATATAGCTAGTCAAAGTGCATTTGCTAGTAGAGAGCCAGCAAAGCATGCACTAAGAACAAAATCTCAAATACACAGCTAACAACTAACTAGGGAAAAGCCTAAAGTAGGACATACCCTAACACAACCATTGCCTCTATTAAGTTAACCTCAACCAGAAAATAAAGCCAACATATTTTGCATACCAAGAATAGACCCAGTGCTTAAAGGAGCAGTACATTTTTGTATGAAAAAAATATGATGTAGGGCTTTTCCTACCCAGTAAAACTATGGTACGCCCACTGCTTTCCATACCTATTACAGTATAAACATTTTTTTTACATTAACAGTGTCCTCTAGAAGTTTCAATTTGTCTAGTGATTTTGATTAGTTAGTCTTTTCTATTCTGTGGCAGGGGTGAGTCACTGACAACTGTTCTACATTTCTGTGAAGTGTATTGCTTTTGCAATATGTTGCACCTCCCTCTAGTACTGAAATGTTTACAATGATAGGACACAATGATCACAGTTATAAGGGCTCTTTGTTAAAAGAAAAAACGATTTCACTTTTAATACAAATTCTTAACATTTCCTTTGATTTAAACTAGGCTTTTAATGCACTGAATGCAAAAGAAGTCTTCGACAAATTGCTTCCAATTGAGTTGGAAACTTCTCTACCATTCAAGGAGGTAACAAATCCCATTTAAATCAATGGACATTTGTATTTGTCCCCTATGGTGCAATTAGTTTGTGCCAGAATGAATCCACGTATCTTTTAAATATAGGGCCCATAGTGTGGTATAGCAAGTTAATCTATTATAAATTTTAAGCATCCCTCAAGATAACCACTCATATCCCAAACAAAATGTATATATTTAAAAGTTTGAACATATTGGTGCAAGCACCTTTCCCACCCCCAGGTGCAATGTTTATTGTCTTTAGGGCACTATAAAATGCAAGTCAGAGAGTCACAAGACAGTGCAAATTAAGGTTAGGATTGCCTAGAATGGAGTTGGGGTACCTTGATGTGGTTGCGATCTTATCATACTATGGCCTTACTGTGTGACTAAAGTCTCAACTATAGTAGAGTGTTTATTTGCAGGCAATACTGGGATTAAAACTGAATTAATATGGCTGGTCATCTATGTTCTGCAGTTCTGTTTTTAGCTGTTTTGGTACAAATTGATTGCACTCCAGCTATTTAAATATATTTTTTAATTTGGACGTGTTTACAAAGACCTGGACTGGAATTACATTAAACACACTTCACAATAATTTATAGTCAACTCCTCCTCCTCCCCAATCCATTACCCTCTAGAAAGAAGCATTCCCAGAGTAACTGATTAAAGAAAAGAATGACATCCTAGAGACGTACATCAAATGTGATGATTTTACCAAAATTCCATGAGCTATCTGTTCTCTTTCATACAGTAATTTTCCCAAAGTTGGAGGTGTCAAGCAATCCTCCCTGGTTGGCAGAGACCTGTCCTGAATATGCAGCCACGATAGGTATACCAGGATCTGCTGGCCCTATGCCTGAGTCAAAAGGTTCTAAATCATTGTTTGACTGCCAGACGACAGTACAGTGCATTGCTTTGCACAAAGCTCCTACAGTCAAGATACACACCTCCAACACAGGAAGCAGGGGGGCACAGGAGGGTCAAGTGGAACTCCCTTCCCAGGATGTGCAGGTTGGCATCTACTGCTTAGGTGGTAAGTGCAAGTAAGTGACCCACGCTATATTGGGCTTGTCAAGCAAAATGGGCTTCTGTGAAAGTAAGTAACAAAGAATAACTGATATTCACACCTTTCAGTCTATAAAGCAATGTAAGATACATAGACTAGATGCAGGGCTTGCTGTGTAAAACAAACCTGGCCTACAAAAATTTCTAGTGCATTTGTTGTTTGGTATCCTGCTGCTATCAAGCTCTGCTGTAGACAAAACAGCTATTCTATAGAGCAGGGACACCCAAACGAAGGTCCATTGGACTATTTATGGCCCTCACACATGGTCGATCTACTTCTAATTGCAAATTCCACTAAATAATAAAACACGTGACCTGCTACAAAACCTAATAATCCTTTACTGATCCTTTAGGAATGAGACAGATATTAAATGCTGAGTATGTAAGTTTGTGCAGCAAAATGATTCAAGCTATGGATTACATATAGTTATTACAATCACTCACTTATGCAAGCTTGTCTTTAATGCAATTGTATTATCTATTATTATTTGTACTTCTAAACATTGTGTTTTTCTCCACCTGTACTTGAAGAGTAAGCAACTTTTTAGAGTGACATATTTAAAGTGCAATGTTTTTGTAACAAAATGTTGGTGCAATATTAATGCTATAGCGTAGTAAGTTACCTGTAACAGTTGTGCAATTTTAATATGACTTAAGTGCAATTTCATTCAAATGAATCTTATTTTCAAACTCTGTGGTTTGGTGTGTATAGCAGGTGTATCACAATGTTTTTCTCTATGCCCCTTTCACAGCCACAGGAAATCGTAAAAAAATGTATGAGCTGTGAATCATAATGTCCTATCGGGCATTCCACACAGCCAGTATGTGCTCTAGTTCAGCATGCTGCAATTTTCATCAGACAATACAAAAATGGAGCTACAAATGTATACTTTTCAGAAAAAAATTCAGGAATACTTTTGCCCTTGGCAGTCTCATTACAGAGCATCCTAGTGGACCAGCAACAGAAAGCCTTGTACTACATACTTAGAGATACAGTTGTCCAGCAGAATGTACATTATCCACAACAAAATACTGAAATAAATCATACAAATAAGCAACATTAACATCTGTTGGGGTGTTGGTAAACTAATATATTTTCAGTAACTAGAAGTAGTAATAATAAAAAAAAATGTAAAACTACCAACAAAATCTAGGACAGCAGGATCCAGGGAAAGGGAACTAAAACCAGGGATTATCCCTGGAAATTTGTGACCAATGACTGGTGTGCTTCTCCACAGGTGACAAATAATAATTCACTTATTTTCAAACTGTAAATATCTTAGCTGTATGGGGATTTAATCTATTGAGCGCACATGAAAAATAGTAGATAGAACAAATAATTGATCTAAAGATTGGATTAACGTATTTTAATTTTTTTTTTTTACCCTTTCACATTTAGACTTTCGGACTCAATATTGACTTTCAATTTAAGGGGGAACTATCACCTTTTGAGAATTTATTCTGTCTTCTGTGATGAATTTCTGCCACAGAAATAAATGTCATGATGTGTTAACTGGGCCTCTATAAATAAAGTACAATAGAATTAATAACATAACCTTTATGCCTTCACTTTTCATCTGCCATTTTATACCTTCAGGCTTTCAATGAAATCTCAGCTTCATATTGCTGTTTAATACAAATGAGCTGATATCCACAATGTACAGAAAGGTATGAGGTAATGTTACCAAAACTTAACTTAGAATTGCACTAATGTTGTATACTTATCCGGCTAATACTTAAGTGTTAAAGTGATAGTAATGTTTCACAAAAACAGCAGCTCCAATTAATCTTCATAGCAATTGAGCCATAGAGAGTGTTATTTCAATACTGTCAGAGTTGTAGTTCAAGAGTAATTGAACGATAAAGTTTTCCCCTCCTGCCCCTTTTACCTAGTGTAAGCCCCCACTCCTCAGATGTGGAATCCAGTCCATAGACCAGACTGCTCACATGAAGGGTCAATATTATACTGTGAGAACAATGAAAACCCTGCCCCCCTTGACAGGTTTTTCAGCTTTTTCCCTTATCTTAACTGAAGATTATCCCTCTCTGCAATCTACCTGGATACTCCCTGCTGTTCTGAGATGAGCAGTGTTACATCAGTAAAAGGGGTGGGAGGATACTTTATCATTCAATTACTCTTGAACTACAACTCTGACAGAATTGAAATAACACGCTCCAAGGCCCAAATACTATGATGATTAATTAGAGCTGCTTTTATTATGAAGCATTACTATCCCTTTAAACATTTTGAGACCAAATGGTCACAGTGTGCTTGTTCTGCTAATGAGGGAGTAGCGTGGTCCTGTGTAGACATTTTGGGAGTTACTGCCAGTTTGTACTATTTTGAGTCTGTACATAAGCACAGATTCAGGTGCTTAAAGGGGAACTACCACCCCTCAACAACTTACGCTTGAGTGGATGTTCATCTGTCGCAAGATGAACATCCACTCAAGCTTAAGTTGTTGAGGGGTGGTAGTTCCCCTTTAATTAGAAAAAGTGTGTGTATATATATATATATATATATGCAAAGCACATACACTGTACCAGCTATACATACATTACTGTTACTCAATATTAATCCATAGATTAAACACAAGACCATTTGTCCATCTAAAAACAGAGTAAGTCTGAATCGATCTAATGCAAGTGATCATTAATCACTGCACACAATCAATTTAGCATGTGATTGATCAAAACTCAGGAAGCCCTTGTATATATGTTCTCCACCTGCTGGAGGATCATTTTACATTTAGATAAAATACTATGTAATCTATCACATTGTATTTGATCTACCATGTTTGATCAATAGAAGTGCAGCAATATTTTTTTAAGAAAACCATCTATCATACCATGAGATCAATACACAAGCTGTTAGTCTTAAAACATCTATACTTAGATTGAATACTAATGTACCACCTTAACTCTATGGTGGAGATGCACTGAAGTGTGATAAAGTGATCATAAAGCAGAGAAGACTTCTCCAGTGATATCACTTCTCCAATTCCTATGTTATTTTATGAAGTCTATGCTCTAAAATCTCTCCCACTTGACAAATGTTAGTGCATAGGCTCTGCAGCATAGCATAGGAACTGGAGAATTGTTATAACTGGAGAAGTTATCTCCACTCTATCACCTCCTTATCACAACTTAGTGTATAACCCCCTATGAATATTTTATAGCTCTCCTGCAGCCAGTCTAACACATACATTGTAAATCCAAGGATATGAGCCAGATCTGGAAGGTGGAAATGGAGCACTGTGATCCCATAGGAAAGTGGTGCATTTAGCCACTGAAACACTGGATTTTATGTGTCGCAGTGAGGCTTATGTACTTAGGAGAACTAGAATCATTCTGAAGCAAACCAGCTATACCATAGGGGACTCATATAAATTTGCAAAAGGTCCCTTGATTTAAATGAGGCTTTTAACCACTTGAATGTCAGGGAGGTCTCCAACACTTTGCAAAACAATGCACTGGAAACTTTCCTAGCAGTAAAGGGGTTAAAATTCCCATTTACAACACTGTCAAATTTTAGCTGTCACATACGTTGCAGTCAGTTCGCCCCATAACTACCACCAGTTCTTCGTACGTCAGCCTCAATAAGTACTTGTATTTTAATTTGATCTTGTGCTGCTCTTTCACCTTACGGTTCTATTGTTTTCGAGGATACTGTTCAGCGGTGAGCACACCAGGGAGGGGAGAACCTTATAGCAGATATTCAGTACAATTCAGTGGGATGTACAAGGAATTGTATTAGTGAGCTGTGGCAGATAAAGTTGGTCCTACAAATGCTTGTCAGTTATGTGTAATTTTAATATGTTCTGAGGAGGAATTTGAAAAAAAGTGAATAGTAGACAATAAGATCTATGAGTAGGTCTCACAAAAAAGTGAAAGCAAAATTAAGTTGCTTTGGTTTAAAGAAGAATTGTGCAAAATATGCACGTTTTGTAGGGACTGGGGATGGAACCTGGAATTCAAGTTGGATGATCTTTTATGAAAATGTGAGAAAAATTGGACATAACATCTTACTTTCAAACACTTCACACACATGTGCTTGCACACAAACACACAAGCACGCATGCATACACACACACACACACACACACATATATGCACACACACAGGAGCACGCATGCACACATACACATATATAAACACATGCCCACACAAAGACACACACACATGCATGTATGCAAATACACATACGCAAACACACACTCATGTACACGCATGCATGCACATATACATACATGCTCACACACACACACAAACATGCATGCACACACATACACATGCACACATACACACACTCATGCATGCACTCATAGACATACAGATTCACTCATGTATGCTCTCATAGACACACACACACTCACATTGACTCATGCATGCACTTATAGACACAAACATATTCATTCATGCACACACTCATAGACATACCTTGGAACGTTGTCTTCCTGTGGTGCTGCTGGGGGAGAAATATAATGCAATTTGCATCAAAAATGGCGGGGCTTAACCATGGTTGGGGGCAGGACTTGACAAACATGTCAAAGTTGGCTGGAAGTAGGAGGAAGAGGCTGAAAAGGAGCAGAAGTGGGCAGAGTTTCATAAGAAGCTCCACACCACAGTAGAATCAGCCTCTGTCCCCAGGGACCCAGTGCTGCACTACAAAAAAAACACACACATGCACTCAATTGTGCATGCACTCATAAACACACATACATATTGTACACACATATTTATTGTACATACACACACTCACACTTTCACTCAAGCAATCACTCATAGACACAAACACACTGTACACACACCTTGTATACACACATACACACTCACTCAAGCATGCACATATAGACGCACACATTGTACACACACAGACACTTATTGTACACATACACACATACACTGTGCACACACACACACACTCTTGCTGTATACACAGACATGCACATATATTTCTTGTGTTTTCCCTCTTATATGTCCTTCTGATGTCACTACTTTTATTTTATATGCACAAAACAAAAGATGGGTATTTCTGGGGCAAAATAACTGCACAATGGGGGAAGGGGGAGACATCAAAAGTCTCAATGATTTAAATGAGGCTTTTAACCCCTTTAATACCTGAGAGGTCACTGGAGACCTGTATCATTCAAGGGCTGAAAGCCAAATTGAAATCAGTGTGCACGGCTGGTTTGCTCCAGAACTGCTCCAGGTTTTGCTAGGACTCCAGCATCTCAGCCTCATCGTCTCCTAAGGAACCTCTGGCTCAATCTAATAGGTACCAGGCTATAAATGGTAATTAACTCACTGACCGCAAGCTTTATTTTTGTATCTCTTTTTAATTTAGAGGCACAGTAGAGCATGATATTGATGTCTGCTGTCATTTATAATATTAAAATATGCTGTTTACCAATTAGCTTCTTGAACTAATCAGAAAATGTCAAAATGCTGTAAAATTGTGATCCTATCAGATGTGCAGAAATTGCCAGAAGCGTGATCTTATTTATGGTTCTCTAACTGTAAAGCACTGAGCCGCTCAGTGCTGACATTTACCAGGCATTTAACCCCCTGGATGCTAGAGGGGTCTCCAGTTAATTGCTGCACAACTAAAGGGTTAATGAAGACATATTTATTATTATTATTATAATCATTTGCCCAACACTGGATACAAAAAATACCTTCAGTTGATGCTCATCTTAACTGAAATCAGTTCATTTTACCAGAGAGGAAGATTCTCTAGAGCAAACCAACTGCACCATAGAGAACAAATAAAAATTCCTCTACATCCCCTTCCCTTTAACCCTTTGAGTGCCAGAGTGGTGAGCAGTTTATAGTCCCCGAATTCTAGATAAGTCTCAAATGTATTGCTTTGCAATGTGACCTCTCTAGCATGCAAGGCTCCATTTACATCAACTGGGGTTTTATATGTATACCTCCCAACATCAAATAGCCAAGGAGGGACACTTCGGTTTTAGGGGGTGTTGGTGGGGGTGTGGCTGATAGGTGGGGCATTACAGATTATTTTTAGGTTATATCATGACCTACTGACACCTTGTTGTGTAAGTAAATAAATTATATAGAGCAAGACCAAATTATTTTATTTACATAGACTCATTTATAAATAGATATACTGATACACTTATAGACACACCACATAGTCAGATCTCCTAAAAAGATGGATATCAGGGTGCGAAAGAGGAACAGAGGAATTTGGGTCTCAAAGAGGGACAGTCCCTCCTAAAGAGGGACACTTGGGAGGTATGTATATTTGTTTCCTATGGTCTAGCTGGATAGATCCAGAATTGCTTCATCTTTACTCTGTACATCAGTCTCTTTGAGTGGAAGGAAACTGACACTGATACACTGAGCTGGAGTGGAGCAGCTGTACCACGGGGGGCCAATAAATGAAGGAAGGGAATCTGGTGGACTTAGCATAGTACATGGATGTTAGACAGGTGTAGGGATGCAGAATACACTCCTGAGCTTGCTATCCAGTAGAGGGGAAATGGTTTTGTACATTCACACCTGCACCATAGGGTAAAATAAAAATTCCCCAAATCCCCTTCCATTTAAATGGGCATAACTGGGAACTTTCAAAATGAGATCTTGTAAATATTAACCCTTAAAGTTCCCATAGTATAGATTCTCTGTGATATGTCCCCGATTGCTGTGATCAAGAGATGATCCAATCAGTCCTAAAGGAGCCATTAATATACAACAACATAAAGGAATCACTACATGAACACCCAGAAGACAGCAGGACTTCTCCCTCTGCCTTCCAGCGCACATATTTATAGACTAGAAAAGCAATAAACTGGAGCAAAATATATAATAGTAGCACTGGACTCTATCATCCTGAGAATTTGGCCATTCCCCTGAGATTAGGGTCAAACCCTGAGAATTCCTAGGTTTGTAAACAGGGTTATAACCCATGAGTGCTAGAGAGGTCTCCAATGTATTTCTTTGCAATGTGCTGGAGACCTCTCTAGCATGCAAGGCCCCATTTAAATCAATTGGGATTTTTATTTGTTTCCTTAGGGTCTCAGAATTGCTCCACTTTTACCCAGTACATCAGCCTCTTTGAATGGATACAGTAAAAGGAACTAGACAATTCTGGGGCAATCAGTATACAAATTCCTATCCATTTATATGGAACCTTTAACCAATTAAATGCTGCAGTGTGTAACTAGCTCACTCCATGTGTGTGTGTGTGAAAGTAAGTGTGTATGTTTGTATGTAAGTGTATGTGTATGTATGTGTCTTTGTAGGTGTGTTTATGTATGCCTCTGTGTAATGTGTGTGTGTATGTGTCTTTGTAGGTGTGTATATGTATACATGTGTGTATTGTGTGTGAGAGTGTGTGTGAAAGAGAAACTGTGTATATATGTGTGTGTGTGTGTGTGTGCAAATGTGTAGGTGTCAAATGTGTAGGTGTATATATGTATGTATGCGTGTGTGTGTTGCTGCTGAATGTGTGTGGGAGTATGCTTGTGTGTGTGTGTGTGTGTGAAAGAAAAAACTGTGTGAGCATGTATGTGTATGTGTAGATGTGTGTGTATAGATGTGTGTGCATAGCTGTGTATATATGTGCATGTGTGTGCTTGTGTGTATGTTATGTGCATGTGTGTGCACGTGTGTGTGTATGTTTATGAGAGAGTGTGTGAATTTTTTGGGAAATGTGTATGTGTGTGTGTGAGAATGTGTATATATCTGTAGGTGTGTGTGTGCCTGTGAATAAGGTATTTCAGAGTGTGCGTGTCTGTGTATATGTGTGTGCATGAGGATGTGTGTGTGAGGGTGTGTGTAGGTGTTTGAGGAAGTGTGTGTAAATTTGTGTGAGAATGTATGAATCTGTAGGTGTATGTGCATGCATTTGTTTGTGTAGGTATACATGTGAATTTTTGTGGAAATGCATGTGTGTGAATGTGTGTGAGAGTGCATGCCTGCATATGTGTGTTAGACAGTATAGGACTGAGTATGAGAGTGTGAGGGTGTGTAAGACAGTATCTGTGTAAGAGGTAATGTGACTGTAATGTGAGGCTAATGTACTAAGAACTGGAGTGGTTCTGTACAATACGGGACAAATAAAAATGCCAAGAATTCCAATTCATTTAGATAGAGCTTTTTTTTTTTTTTTTTTTTTTTTAAGAAATAGTAATGTTTCACAAAAAAGCAGCTCCAATTAATTTTCATAGTATTTGGGCCATTGAGAGTCTTAATTCAATACTGTCTGAGTTGTAGTTCAAGAGTAAATGAATGATAAAGTATCCCCCTCCCTCCCCTTTTACTGATGTAACACTGCTCACCTCAGAGCAGCAAGACTGTCTGGATGCATCACAGACAGGGACAATCTTCAGTGAGCATAACCTGAAAAACCTGTCAAGGGGGACAGGGTTTCCTTATACTCACAGTAAGAAGACTGTCCCTTGCTGCGACTTGTCCGGTCAAAAGACAAGATGCCACATCTGAGGGGAGGTGGCTTACACTAGGTAAAAGGGGAGGGAAGGGGATACTTTATCATTCAATTACTCTTGAACTTCAACTATGACAGTATTGAAATAACACTATCCATGGCCCAAATACTATGAAGATTAATCAGAGATACTGTTTTTGTGAAACATTATTATCACTTTAAATAAGATTTATTGAGAAATTTGCAACATACTGTCAAGCAGTTTTGCATATTGTACAGCAATCATATTAAAACAAACAACAAAATATGAATATAGACTCTATGGACCACATATCTCACTTCCTACCCTTCTTGAGATTATATGGGCTGCCTGACTGTTGGCTCGCTGTCGCCAGGGATGTTGTATGGAGATTTTAACCCCTTGAATGATAAAGAGGTATTCACAATGATTTGACCCCTTCTATTTCATTATCCCCTATCTGTGGATCCTTTGTGTATTAGCAATGACTCTGTGTATGTTCAGTGTCCCCCACATGCTGTTATTGTCTCCTCCCATTGTTGCTGCTGAAGGTGATGTTCTAAGAAAGTGATGCAAATCAACCACACTAAAGGGAACCAATAAAAAGCTCAATTGATTTAAATGGGTCTTTTAAATCCTTGAAATGCATTGTAATGTGGGCAAAAAAGGGCAGGTGGTTAGGCCCTACTGGCCTATTAGTTCAATGTGTACTGGATAATTGGTTAAAAAATATTTTTGTTAAAAAACCTGAGGTGGGTGGCACTCTTGGGTCAGACAGACTGTATTTGGCCCAAGGGCTGCAGGTTGGATGCCCATGCCTTCCAGGCTCACAGATGAGGTGCAGCAGTCATAAAATTCTACTCTATCTTTCCTTTGTATTTCTTCAACTTTGTTATTTAGAAAATATTCCTCAATGTGTAAAGTTAGGACATAAATTCCTGGTTTAAATAGTTACATCAAATGTAAAAATGCCTAAATCATTTTACTTTTACCTCCAGATAGTCAGTAAATGATTTATTTCTCAACCACTAATGGGTGCATTGTGCTAATTTTTCTTCCGTGTGAGACTGGCATCAAGCCTGGTGTGCATAATGTGTACACATTTATCAAACAATAATGTTAATTGGAAATTTTAGAAGGTAAAGAAAATGAGGTCACTATCTGATTCTAATTACCACGATCTTTAAACAGGGAGATAATTATAGTTTTTCATGAGGGAAGATTATGATAAAACAAGAATTCCTGAGAATGTTTTGTTTTATATTATCATACTGTATAAATGAAAAGAACAGCTGGTATTACCGTAATCCAAAAATAGTATTGTACCAGATCCATTAGTGGTTAACACTTTAACCCTTTGAGTGCCAGAGGAATGCGTAACACATTGCAGAGCAATGCGTTCCGCACCACTCTGGCACTCAAAGGGTTAAGGGCCAGAGGAGTGTGCAATGCATTGCTTCACGATGTGTTGCACACCACTCTGGTCATTAAGGGGTTAATTCTAATAAAGTCATTTACTGTAAGTTTATTAACACCGTGAATGCTATAGAGGTCTCTGAAGCACTGCAAAGCAATAGGATTAAAATTAACTTTTTATACCTTTTTTTCAGTAATGTTATATAAGTAAAACTTTGACACTTTATTTTTATGAGGGGTATAGCCTGTCCCTGTCAGGTTGGCTCAAATATGGGTCATGCCCTTGTCCCTTTAAATATGGACCCTGTGTCTGCTACACATAAGGTTCACATTCAGGTCAGCCCACTGATGATCTTACTACTGGGAACTATTCCAGAAACTTTGACTCCCTCAATTGTGCTCATAATGACCAAGCTCAGGAGAGTGTTCTGTCAATGGTGACAGAGCACCCCATCCACTTCTTCACTTTAATGCTGGATTGCCATTACACATTTCAGTAAGGATAAAATGAAAAACAATTTGTTATAAAAGCAGATTTTTTTTTTTCAGTTGACGTGAAGGGATGAGTTGTAGACATCTCTATTATACTTAGACCTCGTTCACACTGGTGATTTGGACAGAGTTACAATACAGAGGCATTCAAATTGCCCAGTTTAATTACCTGCGTTGTCTCTGTATTTCTCTTTAAATCCCACAGGTAAGGGGAAATAGGCAGTTGTGTCATGGGAGTTCCACATGGGAATCAATCATCTGTCATTGTCTGACATCCATGTGGGCCAGCTATTCATTGGACTTAGCAATGTGCAATGTTCAATCTTAGAGCGAATGGTCTGCACCTGCATTGTCCTTGCATTTCTCTTGCAATCTCACAGCTAATTGGAGTAGGGGAGGTGTGTCATGGGAGGTCCACGTGGGTGTCAGTCATATATTATTGGTTTTTGCAATATGTATTGCAACTTCCCGACTGTCAGTGTGAATAGTCTGCACCATAGCCCATAGATTAGATCAGCACTGTTCAACTTCCCTGTGCTCAGCACATGAATGCAGAAATGTTGTGCTATACTGTATTACCACATCACATGGACTTCAGTTTGAATATGATAAAGTGTAACTAACAGTAAATCTGTTTTCCTTGGAGCAGACCTGCCTATGAAACCCGGGCTACACTGTGAGCCTTGGCAGATGAAAGGGGCAATATTAATGGGAATCTGAAAAGAGAAGAGATTGACTTGCAATACTGAAGTCTCACTGTTCAGTATTTCCTGTGAGATTCTGTCATTATAAATAGAGATGGGTGAACGCTTTTGCCTCAACACAGTAATAGGCAAAAAATGGCACTTCACACCTAGCGGAAAATTTGCTGCGAAAAGTGCATTTTTTTCACTTTTTCATCTAACTCATTGCATTGAAATCAATGGGAAGAAGGAATTTACACACAACACATAGCACATTTTAGTTTATTTCCCTCGGGCATAGTATAAAAAGGGTCTGAGGGTGCCTTTGTTGGTGGAATCTGGGGAAAGCATCAGTGGAACAGAGAATTTGTATTTTTTATTTTTGTTCACTGGGATGGGGGGACAGTTAATAAAAAAAGAAAATATGAAAATTTAATATGTAAGGTGACAGACCCCCATAACTTAAGCTGTGACTGGGGCAGACTGATACTTGATGCAATAGAATATTTTAAGGACCAAGGCAAGACATCACACACAATCAGTTGTATAGTGTACTTTACAGTAACAACACACACATAGTACACACACATAGTAGTTGAGTAATATCCTGCAAACACACAAGGGGTAGGGTGAAAGGATTTAGGAGCAGTGCAGGGACGTATGAAATTGGTAGTCTAAACTCTGATTGCAGCCATAGTTGCTGCAATGTGTGCAATAAATGATGGTGATCCCTCTCCTCCTCCTAACCCTGTTGTTAATGATTTATTTATTTCTCTTTATAAACATTGGCTAGTAGGCAGAATAAAAACAGGCTTAAAAAAAACTGAACTGTATTTGGGTGTGTGTGTATTGTGCACTGCGCAGCACACGGGTTAGTCAAATACAAGTCCTAAAAAAACAATCGGTTAGGCACAAGTCCTGAGGAAACATTGATTTGCAGGACTTAAACTTTTTAGACGACAAGCCCTGGGGAACATTTGCTTTTTAGGACTTAGGCTTTTTAGGCACAAGTCCTGAGGAAACATTGATTTGCAGGACTTAAACTTGTTAGAGGCCAAGCCCTGAGGAACATTTGATTTTTAGGACTTAGGCTTGTTAGGCACAAGCCCTGAGGAAACATTGACCTTTAGGACTTATGCTTGTTAGGCCCAAGCCCCCAGGGAAACATTGGCTTGTAGGAATATGGCTTGTTAGAGGCACAAGCCCTGAGGAACCAGTGATTTGTTGGACTCATGTTTGTTAGAGGCACAAGCCCTGAGGAAACATGGTTTTGTAGGAATATGGCTTGTTAGAGACACAAGCCCTGCAGAACCAGTGCTTTGTTGGACTCAGGCTTGTTAGAGGCACAAGCCCTGAGGAATCAGTGATTTGTTGGACTCAGGTTTGTTAGAGGCACAAGCCCTGAGGAATCAGTGATTTGTTGGACTCAGGTTTGATAGAGGCACAACCCCTGAGGAATCAGTGATTGTTGGACTCAGGCTTGTTAGAGGCACAAGCCATGAGGAATCAGTGATGATTTGTTGGACTCAGGTTTGTTAGAGGCACAGGCCTTGAGGAATTAGTGATTTGTTGGACTCAGGATTATCAGAGGTAAAGACCCAAGAAGCAGTGATTTGCAGGACTTGGGCTTGTTAGAAACAAGTTTCCCCAAACTATTTTTTTAAATACACCTCTTGTCTGAAAGAACCAGCCCTGAGAAAAAAATGCCCTACTGGCCTAGTGCCAGCAAGTCATTTATAGTGGCCCCTGGCGAATGTCCATTTGGAAATGCCATGGTAACATTGCAGCATTTCGACTGCTGTTGTTGCTGCTGTTGAGTTGTTTAAGCATCAGAAAGATTAGGTAGCTCCAAGGGAATGGGATCAACAGCAGTGATATGGGACAGGTGATAATGATCATGGTTCTACTTGCCACTAGCTCGAGTGATGTACCTGAGACAGTAGCAGCACCACAGCTAGCCCCATCAGTTCAAGTGCATCTAGAGTAAATAAGTTTTCCTATAGTTATTCTCCTTCTGCACCCCCCCCAAACCATGGGTGCGTTGTTATAATATACATTTTTCCCTTGAGAGCAGGAAGGAACTGTGCCTTTCATCAGCAACTGCAAAGTGTGCAATGTGTGTAGGAAAAAGAGGAAGGACTCGGAACAATGGACACATCTGCACTCACATCAAACAACTGGCAAAACTGAATGCAAACACCTTGATGCTTAGGTCTGCAATGTCAAATCACCCCCCCAAAAAAAAAACAAGTACTGCTGCTGTCACAGTGTCTGCTCTGCTAAGGACACATGACAACTTGTACACTTAATAATAATGACAAATCCTCCCTGCTACCAGCTTAGTGTATTCTGTGGGATGGAAACTCCTCAGATGTTGCTTGATGTGTGTGGTTTCCTACCAGTTCCTTCCTTTCTAATCCCTTCTCCTGTGCCTGTGTGTGTGGTTTCCTCCCACTTCCTGCTTTTCTAATCCCTTCTTCTGTTTGTGTGTGTGTGTGTGGCTTCCTCCTACTTCCTGCTTTTCTAATCCCTTCTCCTTTGTGGGTGTGTGTGTGTGGTTTCCTCACACTTCCTGCCTTTCTAATCCTTCACCTGTATCTGTGTGTGTGGTTTTCTCCCACTTCCTGCCTTTCTAATTCCTTCTCCTGTGCCTGTGTGTGGGTGTTCCCTCACACTTGATTCCATGCTTATGATTATACTCCACCACATTGCCATGTGTGGTCAGTGAGCCACACAGTGTGCAATGAGTGGACACTAACTGCCACATCCTTGCCTCTACAGAATCACTATCAGCTGGTGGGGGAGTTAACGATGACAGTGGTGGATCACTAGAAGACACTGCTACAACTTCCCGCACCCAAACCCTAGCAGGAAGTTGTAGCGCACTATATGGTCGAAAGAGAGAACCCCTTGAAGTCAAAAGCAGTGGGTATACAAGAGTAAAACAGGAATGCAGAAAAAGCAAAAATGAAAAGACAAGAGTAGTATATAGGAAAAGAAGAGGAAATAAATTTGAGAGCAGAAAGACCTCTCAGAGTGAAAAGAAGGAAGAGAAGAATGGAATAACTGGGAGGGGGGTACAGGGAAAGACCAGGGGAGGGGGCATTACCTGGGGAGACAATCATCCTGGGATCAAGCATCCCAGTTATCTAAAACAACATAAAGGGGGGAGTAGACACGGGGGACCACCGCCTAACCATCAAAGCCTGAAGAGCAGTTAAAGCATACCTCAAAGGGGGAGAAATCAGTAAGAAGGGTAGGAGAGGCAGGAGTAAGAAACACACAGCAGCAGTCCTCTAAAAGAATAATCAACTTCCATCGGTTGTAGCCAGGAACTGAATACTAGAATACCATAGAAATTCAAACTCCAGAATCGTACCCAATGATATGGCATGGTATCTCTCCATCTCCAGTAGATCCTTCATCTTAGTCAACCAATTAGAGTATAAGGGGGTGTGGTCGACCTCCATCCAGTGGGGATGAGGGACTTTTGCCACATTCAAGGATGCATGAATCACCAGAGCCTGATGAGAAAAGAGTCTAGAGGGGATTCCTCTATCCAGATGAAACATACAGAACAATGTGTCCTTGAGGATCAAAATCTTAAAAATAGTAGTGAGACATCCCAAGATCTGGTCGAGCTTTTACTATACTAAGTCTGATCCCATGGCAGCAGACTTAGTAAAGAGGGATAATTACCCTTTGACAATTTAATTTATTTTTTCATGTGCACTTATCTCTGTGATTAAGTCACTAGTGTGAACAAGGACTAAAGATAAGAAAAGATTTTACCGACTAAACTTTTTTTATGACTAAATCTTTATTGTGTTTTCAGAATACACAGGGTAGCAGGTCACAAATACAAAGATTCACAATCACCCTTGGATCCTGTGGAATAGGAGAATGAGAACCATAGTCAGACACACCAAACAGAAACAACCACAGCCAGAGGGAGATTTGCAGGGCACGAGATGGTGCCAGGCCTGTTTTCCTAGGGAAGTGTAGGAGGAAAGGGGTAGCAAAGTAATGAGGAGAACCCCCCAAAAAAAACAGGGTCTTATTGTGGCAGGGAGAAGAGATAAGACAAAGGAAGACAAAAAGAGAGGGGGAAAGAGAGGGTCAGAGAGGGAGGCCACCATTACATAAGTATGGCGCTGCTAAGGAGTGGATACACCAAAGGAGTATGTACACCAATCATTAAGAAATTAATTCAAGAGATCAGGGTCCCAGACATCCCACACTGGAAAGTCACAGAGAGCAGGAGAAACTGTGCCCGCACCCCTGTGAGCCATTCTTGAATAGTAGGGGGAGAAAGACTACACCATCACGCGGAAATCAACACATTCAACATGGAGAATAGCAGAATCTTCTTGTCAAATGGGAGGTTAGGTAGATCTTTGAAAAGGAGAATCTGCCAAGGGTCTCTTTGCAAAGAGATATGTAAAAATCCTTATATAAGTAAAAGGCAGGGAGACCAGAATTGTTGGGGGAACTAGACCACCAGATGTGATCTTACCTCTGTGAAGTTGACAGCGCCAGAACAGCTTGCTGTTTACCCGAGATATGGAGTAAAGTTGTGAGGGGGGTGTAATACCATATAAAAAGTATTTTATAATTCATGTGGCCTTCCATATGTGTAACCAATCATCGTTTGAAAGGACGGTCCCTAATGTTGCCTCCCAAACCCTTGTGTAATCTGGTGACTAAACTTTTTTGTTTCATTGTCATTAAAGTATTTAAAAGAAAACATTATTTTCATTATATTTCTATGAAGAATAAAGCAATTCTCTCTTGTAAATAAATTGGTTGACTAATACTGAACCAGTTGGTACCAGATGCTGTGCTGTTCTCTTGTGACCTTGACAAATTACCCTCCTTTCTCTGTGGGTCGTTATTCTCTATGTGGTTAACTGGTCTTCTCCATGTGAGAAAAAAATATTAACTACATTAATTTCAATGGAGCTTGATTATTTTCTCATGTGGGAGAGACAGCTTTATGGTACAACATATAGGAGGCCCATAATCATAATATTACAACAACATTTTTATCTTGTTATGTGTTAAAGTACAACTGTATACTTGCCTGAATTATGCTTTCTAAGAAACATTACTCAACAGCTGAAACTGGTTAAGATATGACAATGTAAATTATCCTTTGCATTTTAAGGACCAAAGAGGTGTGCAACACATTGCTTCCTAATGCATTGTGCCCTCTAGTCCTTAAGAGGTTAACAAACACCAAAGTTTTAACAATTTGTCTATGATCTGACATTGCACAAGGTTCACGGCCGGATTTACATCCCATGTGCCCATAGGCAAGGTATCCTACATGCCCTTATCCCATGGCAACACCACCATTCCTCACATAGACTCCATCCACAGTCCCATGCACTGTTCCCTGGCACAGAAAATACCCTTAGCCTATAACATTGAAGCACAACACTTTTTTATCCCTTGGTTGCAAGATGTGTCTGATTCTTTGCTTCACAATGCACTGTAAACTTCTCTGGCATCCATATGGTTACAAGCCCAGTTTAGATCAAGGGATAATTGTATTTGTTCTCTATGACACAGCTGAGCTGACCCAAAATAACAGCCAGTAAAAGTGGAGACCTGGGCCCCTGTTACACTGCTCCCAGTTATATTCCATAAACATGTATGTCCTGCTCCATCCCACTTCCCTAGCCCACCCCTTTAGCAAATTTTATAACTAATGCTGTGAAGTATTAATGTTGTGAAGTAAGGCAAGTGATACCACAGAGCTTATAGTTGTATAGGTGCTGCACTAGTGATACCACAGAGCTTACAACTGAAATGGAGCTGTACTGGTGACACCCCCAGAGATTGCAAATGGAAAACTAGCTACCTTAGTAATACCACAGAGCTTGCAACTGAAAGGGAGAAGCAATAGTTATACCACAGAGTTTACAATTGAAATGGAGCTACACTAGTTATAGCACAGAGCTTACAAATTAAAAGGCGCTACACAAGTGATCCCACAATACTGTTGTAGTTCATTTTCAGTTGTAAGCTCTGTGGTATCACTTATGTAGCTCCAGTTCAATTGTAAACTCTTTTGTATCACTAATGTTGCTTCATTTGAATTGTAAACTGTGTTGTATCACTTATCATTTAAATTGTAAGCTTTGGTATTGTTCAGATCAGTGTTTCTCAACTCCTGTCCTCAGGACCCACTAACAGGCCAGGATTTGATGATTTCCTTGTTAGAGCACAGGTGAGATAATCAATGTGAATGAGCCTCTGATCACCACACCTGTGCTCTAGCGGAGAAATCCCTAAGTCCTGGCCTGTTAGTGTGTCCTGAGGATAGGAGTTGAGAAACACTGGTTTAGATTATTCCCATTTGTAAGGACTGTATTATAACTATCACCCACCACCACAAACACCACCACCACACCTTTATCCTCCTACCTCTAGAGTGGGCAGCATGCTTAAATTTGCCATCCGCTCTTGCTGTTCTTTCAGGACCTGCCAAGTGCACATGCAGAAGCCCTTGCTCAACCAGATATCATGTCTGGTCGTACAAACTGGCAGGTCCTGAAACCCAGTAGATCAAACAGGTGGCAAACATTGCCACCCACCAGATACATAGGCTTTGTTGGGCTGCCTACTGGCAGCATGGGCAGCCCAATTAAGCTCTAAATTGGTCCTTCAACTACCCCCATGGGACTGCAACCCCATTGCCGGGCAATTGGTCCATGACCAAATACCAGACTGCTCAGTATACCCCTGACTCGCCACACTCACAACTCTGAAAGTTGGTGTGGCCAGCACAGCTGAGGCGCCCCTCAAAATTTGGAGCTCTAAGCAGTTTCCTATACTGTCTAATGTGAAATCCAGCTTTGACAACTGTCAAGATTTTGTGGCCCTTTGCATGCAACATAAATAGAGCCACATTTATTTCTTTTATTTTCTATTTTGAGCGGTTTACTAGAAGTTTACACACTTAACGAGATATATTTTTGTACATTTACTCTTGCATCTCAGCTAGATGCGTGAAAGCATGTTAGCCTATGGGCATATGAGTAAGAGCAACATGAATGGAGTCATCATACCTGAAAAGTCACTTAAATACATTTTATACCATTCACATCTGGTCTTCCATATATTAATTTTCAAAGAAATATGTCTAGAACACTTACTCACTTTTAGTAAATAATATATATCTACGTTGTCTTTTGCTAAATATTTTGAAATAACACCCTATAAGGGCCATCCCATGACATAGTTTAAACCTGCATCCAGGTTTTTTCCAGCAGTGGCCCACATGATAAGACATTTGGATGTGTGTTGTGTGCACAAGACATCAGCGGCTTAAAACACATAAAAAGAAACTGCGAGAGCAACATGAAACCATCAGAGTATCATGTGAAACCATCAGGGCAATATATAATTACAAGGAAAAAATTGGAATTTTGAAGGAAGGTTACAGGAAAATATGTCATACCACTGGAATAGGTGCATGTGAGAGCAAAAGAGAAGCAATCGATGGACAACAATTGTGCACAGGGAGACAACAGTACTAACAGAGGGGCAGGGCAGGGACAGGGACAACAGATGGTAAAGGAAAAAGTGGACCACAGGGGAGAAATGAGGGCACTGGCATAGGGAAGCTGGAGTAGTATTGAAGAGAAATACAGTGGACAGGGGGAGAAACTGGGTCACAGGAAAGTAATAGATTGCACCGGGGCAACAGAGGAGCACAGGTTCACAAGAAAGAAAGATGGAAGTGAAACAGTGGCAGGGGAAAGCAAGAGAGGAAGAGAAAAACTGGGAAGCAAGAGGACTTAAAACAAACAAGAGTGGGGCACGTCAAAGTAATCCAGTGGCATAGGAGAGCAATTGGGAAGCAGAGGAACAAGACAATAGTACAGAGGAGCAAGGGGGCACAGGGGAGCAAGTGTGACAAAGGGAGGGGTGTAAAGAAGCAAGACAGGAGCTCATAAAAGTAACACAGAGTGAGGGAGGAATGGGCATGGAATAGGAGTAGGATAATTCACTCTTTCATGCAGGACTTCAGGACCCCAAGTTCCTTCAATTGGAGCATTCTTAGGAAGGAACTAAGACTCCAGTAAGAGGAAACTGGAGTTCTGGAGTCTGGCAACAAAGAATCATGTCTGCATCTGTGAACATGATATCAAAAACTGATTAAATATTCATTTGGGAGAGTCAGACCATACAGAATTGATTCATAGTGGCCATTATGATTTCCTACTCAGATAGTGGGGTATAATATAAAGAAGTGTTAGTATTCCTTTAACCCAGTGGCTCCCAGTATTTTTTGTGTTTATTTTAAGTTGTGACACAAAGTTGTAAGATTGTAAATTTCAGTCAAACACACACATTTGCAGGAGAAAACAATAAACATAATGAATATATTTGGAAAGGTGTGACACACTAAGTTTGGTACTGTGTCTAGGGACGTGCAGAAGATCCTTTTTCCTTCTCACCAAATTGCAGCATAAAAAGTGTTCTATTCCTCATTTCTACAAGGACGAAGTACCTGAGGAACTTACCTACAGAAGGTGTTCCTGAGTTCTGACATTCCAGCGTGGAGGTTCTAGTGTTACTGCAATGATATAATACATTCACTACACATAGATAAATGCATGCACTCTCACGATTTCACTCACACTAGATCACATTGTGGAGGAATGTGGCAGAAGGGGCTTACCGGCTGGAGGAGCAAGGCCCTGTTTTCCTCTAATTTTTTTCTGCTGTGCAAAATTTTGCACTGCTGTAGCATTTATGTGTCATTACATGGTTCTTACGAGGCGCTTCTTTAACCTCTTGGATGCTAGAGATATATCCAGTGCATTACAAAGCAATGCATTGGAGACATCTCTAGCATCTAAGGGGTTAAACAGAAACATCTCTCTATTATGTGTCAAGAAAAGCATCAATTTTCTTTACTCTCTATGTCTACCACTATGTTAATGGTTTCCTTTAGTATTCATGCACACTTTGTGATGTGTACATAGCAATTATACTTGTAAGATTCAATACCTCAGCTTTCAAGACCACTTATGTTGGAGTGTCTATGTATAATTTACTTGTTGCTATCATAATTTACTAACAATTCAATTTTCTCCGATTCAATGCAGCTAGTAAAATGCTATACTATGGTAGTTTTTCTGTGAGTCAGTATAAAATTAAAGTACAATTCCCCTTTCAATTATAGTAAATGTTATTAAGCAGCAGCCAGCACTCACTAAATTATTACCATCATCTTTCAATTATATGCAGACAACACATTCCAGGTTGGACAAAGTGAAGAGGAATTCAGGCAAGAGAAAAAAAAATGACATTAAATTACATTTCCTTATGGGGTTCAATGACAGAAGTGTACTTAAAAAAAAAAATTGCAATATACGTAGAGGATGTTTGTACTGCAATAGAAGGTAAGACATCTGAGGAAAATAAATGGAAGAGAGAGGATGATCTGTAAGTTTCTTGTGACAGATCAGTGGTCAGTTTAAATATCACTACCCAGCATATTGATGATGATTTCTCTTCTCTTATGGCTCAGCAGTCTTGAAAAGGCTATGAATCTGGGAGAGAGGAGACAGTTTCTAGCTCAGTGAGAGACAATAAAATTCACTCTAAGGGCAGCATAAAACAGTTGTGATATACAGTTGCCTACACAGGTAATTCTTTGTACACCTTATGTTTTTGAAAAGTACTACACATGCTCTTCACAGGATAGAACAATGCAGGGGTTAACAGTGATTTTCTTCGTCCGTTTGTGCGGACCTCTGTAAACTAACACCCAGCAAGTATGGTGCAACAGGCCCACATAAGCATTTCAGCAAGTACACACAAGTAGAAGAAAGAAGCAAGCACTCCCCCATTTAAAGCAGTTCCAGTTAATCTTCATAGATTTTAAGCCATAGAAAGTGTTATTTCTGTCAGAGTTGTAGTTCAAGAGTAATTGAATGATAAAGTATCCCCCCTCCTGCCCCTTTTACCTAGTATAAGCCACCTCCCCTCAGATGTGGAATTTGGTCCACAGACCAGACAGATAACAGCAAGGGACAATATTCTTACTGTGAGAACAATGAAAACCCTGCCCCCAGGGACAGATTTTTCCCTTATGTTAATTGAAGATTGTCACTCTCTGAAATCCACTTGGACACCACTCTGCTGCTCTGAGGTGAGCAGTGTTACATCAGTAAAAGGGGCAGGAGGGGGATATTTTATCATTCAATTTCTCTTGAACTACAACTCTGACAGAATTGAAATAACACTCTCCATGGCCCAAATACTATGAAGATTAATTGGAGCTGCTTTTATTATGAAACATTACTATCCCTTTAAAAGATTCACTTTATTGTGTGCGTGTGTGTGTAAGACCACAGTTACTCCGTTTGATGTAACGAACACACATTAAAGTGAATCTTTTAAATGGGTGACAACTGGCTCCTTTCTTCTACTTGTGTGTATTATACCAATGCAATAACATTTTGATTCCCCAATGATCTAGCTACTGCCTTCATTATGAGGCTGGTGCATTAAAAAGAACAGGATGAATTCTGTAAGAAACTAACTGTGCCACAGGGAATACATAACAATTCCCTACATTCCTTTTGTTTGAGTGCCAGAGGGGTACGCAATGCATTGCATACCCCTGTGCCAGTCAAAGGGTTAAACAAATTGGAGACCTCTCTAGCATTCAGTGTCTTAAAAGCACCATTTAAAATAATTTGGGAAAGTTTTATTTGCCCCATGTGGTGCAGCTGATTTGAATCATAGTTACTACTGATCCCTTTAAACATATAGTTTATGTAAAAATGCACGTAACAGGTTTGGATTGTATCCCTACAATAGCCATTGCAACCCTTCCTCATGCAGGTTTCATGTGCGACAGGTATTAAAGTAGGGTGGCCACATTTCCATTGTGCCATTCAGGGACACTGTGGAGGTGAGAGCCTCAGAGAACTTGTTCTCAGCACTAGTGCAGCTATACGAGATGGGTCACTATACACCACTGGACATCAGGGTACAACCTGCTCTTTGTCTGGCACACCACAGAGTTCTAAACACCGATGTGATAGAAAGTGATGCCTGTTGTAGGCTACAGGCAAATGTACATCACACCAAAAGCCTAAGACTAGCATTGCAGTACAACAGAACTGCACAGCAGCTCCCGTTTGATGTCAGGTTCAAGGCTCAGTTCTGTCTCTAGTGTTTAGAGCTCTGTCTAGAAGGCCCAGCAGATGCATCACTTTCTGTCACAGTAGGCAATGGGCTGTTCTCCTTCTAGTGTTTCGCACTCTGTGCTCTGGAGTCTTCATTCTGGGACTTTGTATTGTCTTTAAAGGGGGCTGCCGGGATCATGGGACACACATTTAGAATCAGGGACTGTCCTGGGACATGTGGTCACCCTATCTTAAAGGGATGCAGTATCAACTCTAGAAATTTCCCCCCTAAGACTTCATACACACTGCATTCCCCTCTGGTCCTCAAGGAGTTAAAATGTTTGATTTGTACGGTTCACTTGAACCTAGAGGGTGCCACAAGAGTGAAAGGTTTATCACTGTGATAAATATAATCCTCTGCATACCAAAATAATGCCATGCTGACTTCTCCTCAGTGCTACAGCTACAATACTTGAACCATCTTGAGTGCCAGCAGGGTGTGTTGTACATACACCATTGCACTTCAGTAGTTAAAGGAACACTAACATCTACAAATTAATTTGAGTTATTTAATTTTAAATAGCATGAATTTCCAGGTAGCGTGTATAAAAATCAGCTATATTATGTTAAATCCCTAAAATCCAAAATCCATTCTTAAACTTGCATTTTAACTTTTTGAGTGCCAGAAAGGAATCCAATGCATTGCGCTGCAATGCATCAGGTACCTCTTTGGCACTCAAAGGGTTAATTCATGTGTAGACTGTCCCATTTATTTTCTTTGTGCAGTTTGTAAGAAGAGGATGTATTTAGGCAATTAATACACTGAGATTAATAACTGCCACTCTTGTGTTCAGATACTGATTGAGGCACCGATGGTAAAAAAAAAGCCGTAGAAAAGGCAGGAATGTCTGCTACGTTAGAGCATATGTAAGACTAGATTTTAGGTCTCAATAAACAGAGGATGATTTTTTTTACAAGTACTAGCATGGGTTATTTCTCTGGGGTTTCTGTTCCTTTAACCCTTTGAGTGCCAGAGGGGTACGTAACGCATTGCTTTGCAATACTTTGTGTACCCCTCTGGCACTCAATGGGTTAAAAGAGAGTGCCAACATGTTAAATACCTCTATGGCACTAAAAGGTTGGGAAAAGCCAAGATGAAGAGTAAATATTAGTAAAAATTTTGGCGAAAGAAACCCTGTTTTTCCTTGCTTTATGGGAAGAATTTGTAAAGATTTAAGTAATGAGTCATAAGCCTTCTCCTTTTAATATACCACTGCTGTGAGGATCGCATTTCTATTTATTTTTAGCATTAATAGTTATAAAGTAAGCAAACATAATAAAAGCCCTTTAACCCATAGTGTCAGAGATGGATTAAGGCTCCATAGGGCCCTAGGCAAGGTACCAATTTGGGGCCCCACATCCCCGCTGCTTCTGACACAGAGTGCAGCTAGCAGGTATTGTTATTGCAACTCTAATAAAAGTGGGAGCAACTGGATGATGTTGGTCTCTTTCAGCAAAAAAGGCATCTGACACAAGATGTTAGTGGCAGTAACATCAGGGCCTCTGTCTGTGACCCATCACTTGCAGCCAAGGCCCCTTGTAATGCCATGGGCCCTAGGCAGTAGCCTAGGTTGACATAATGGATGATTCAGCTCTGCATAGTTTGTCTTCTGGAGCTCAAACAGTCCTGCTGTAATCTTAGTAATCTAACTGCCCATCCTTCTGAACTAAACTGAACAAAAAAGACTAAACTGATCTCTTACTAAAGCAATTCCAGAATATTGACATTCTAGCTTTTTGGAACATTAGAAATGATAATTGCAAATACCAGTGCTCAAGGTTACTGTTTCATTCTCTTTAAAAGTACACATATTGTATTGATTAGTTAAGTTCATTACATTTATGTAATGTTATAAAAAAGGGTTGTTTAAATGTCAGTATGCGGAACTCTGGGTACTACATCTCAGCTACAAGCAGAAGGGGATGGTCAGATATGATTCATCAATATGCCTGGTGCTGGAATTGATGTACTAGACCTATTCCTGCCTAAAGCCAAATTATTGTGCTACTTAGTGTCTACTGCGCATGACTTCGTCGTTACACACATTTTAGTGAATTATTATATAGGATGTTGGTAACTATGTCATTACATGATCAATTGTTAAACAGAAGGGCATAACTAAAATGTGTTTATATTACTAGAATGGTATACCCTTGGAATTTGATCTCTCGCAGCACTTACAAGGCAGTTATATAGTCACATTATTTTGGAGTTGTACTGTTCCTTTGTGTTTAACAGTTCTTTTCCTTCCAGTAACAATACGTGTATTTTATTCCTGCAAGCTCCAAGAGTGATGTTTTCTTTCTGTTTTAAACTAGGGGAAAATATTATTAAGCTATAAAGCAATTTCAGTTCCCTACTGTTATGTTTCCAACAGAATTCATAGTTACTAAAACCTCTTAATATTTAGTGAATCTTAGGTAGACAGATGAACAAAACTTTGAACAGTTCTTGGACAAAACAAATTGCACATTATTTATAAAGTTAGCCCCTTGAATGATAGAGAGTGTATGCCTTGGTAAACAATAAATGATCCTACTCCCCAGTACATATGCAGGAGCTACGCAGAAGAATTTGTACATTACCCACAGGGTGACAATAACCTTGTTCTTGGAAACCTTGTGTGTAGAGGCAGGAGTCTCAGATGATGTATTTTACACAATTATACTTTTTATAGTATTACATTTCCTGCACGTGTGGGAAGGATCTTGCATTACACTGGGAAGGGGGAAGAATCATGGGCGTCCAGAGAGGGGCAAGGAGGGGTACTTGCCCCCCTACACTTATATAAACATAAGGCTGGGAGGGCTGGCCTGGGGGTCATATTTTGGCTTTGCTCCCCATGGAAAAATTTTTTTGGTTGCCTCTGGGGAGAATCATGAAAGTTCTGTAAAGTAAGAGACTTTTTAGTGACAGTCAATAACACACTTTGCAATGCATTTCTCACCCCTCTGATCCTGAAGGTCTTAATTTTATTTCAGTGAAGAAGCATTTCTGATTTCACCAGAGGTCAGGGACATAACTACAGGGACTGCAGGGGGTGCAGAGGGTGCAGCTGTCCCACGGTCACGGCCAGTTATGGGGGGAGCCAAGGGAGCAATGCACCTGGTCCCACATCTTCATTGGCCCTGTGAGTTCCTGTTGAGGAAATATGTATTTTCTCCCCATCAGTGTCATAGAGATCTCTGTCTCCTCCAGCACAGACCTCTATGCATCCAGCTTCTGCATGGCAAATAATGCAGAGTACCAGGATATAGTGTCATATCACGGTGCTCTGTATTATTGGACAGATTAAGCTCCACATGGGTGCTTGACATAGAGAACATTTTTATTACACCTAAAGGGATAGTGATATATCAAATTAAACGAAGCTTCAATTATTCTTCATAGCTGGTTGGGCCATGTAGCTTCTTATTTCAATACTGTGCGATGTGTAGTTAAAGCGTAATTGAATCCTGAAGTATTCCCCTCCCGCCCATTTTACCTATTTTAAGCTGCCTGCCCTCAGATGTGGAATCTGGTCATCAGGCTGGCTGGACAGCTCACAGTGAGGAACTATCTTCTTGCTGTGAGCTTGAGGAAAACCCTGCCCACCTTGGTGAATGAGGGCAGGTTTTTTATTTATGCTCACTGAAGATGATTGTCCCTCGCAGCGATCCGTCCGGACACTCTGATGACAGCAGTGTTATGTCTTTAAAAGGGGCGGGAGGGGGATACTTTATAATTCAATTACTCTTTAACAGCACATCGGACAGTATTGTAATAAAGTGCTATATGGCCCAACAACTAATCAGAGCTTAATTTATTTTGATATCTTTCTATTGTTTTAAGTGTATAACTCCCCGGTTTAGGACATTCAGGTTATTTACTAATTTAAACCCTTTGAGTGCCAGAGTGGTACGTAACGCAGTGCTTTGCAATGCGTTGCGTACCGCTCTGGCACTCAAAGCGTTAACATTTCTATACTATGTTACTGACTATTATTTAACCCTCTGAATGATACAAAGGTCTCCAAGGCATTGCTTCACAAGGGATTAAGAACAGTTTTTTTTTTATTTGTATGTTCCCGGGTATTTTCAGTTTTAGGCAACAGTGGATGGAAGAGGGAGTCATGTGATCAGTGGTGTATGCCAGTGGTGAGACTAAGGGCACCCAGTGTGCTTTGCTTTGAGAAGCACAGGATGTAAGTCTGGCCCTGGATGTCACGCTCATCCCAAATAAATACACACATGTGGAGGTAGAGCAGGCAGATATGAATCAGAACATTTATTGATGGCGGAAGCATGACATGTATCAGGCACGTAGACTTTCAATAGCTATATAAAAATGTTATTTTTTTCAGTTTGGGCTTTAAAGAAAAAGTAATCTTTTGTTATCAAAAACTATATATTGTAGGGCTTTGCCTGTTGAGTAAAACAGTGGCACTCCCACTGCTGGGAGATGCTGAGAGTTATTACAGTTTAAACGTCTTTTTTTTACATTATCAGTGCCTTCTTGTGGTCTGATGCCAATTAGTTATTCCAGCGCTGGCATTACGACTGGTGAAAAGAAGACTAGCACCAAGCTCCATATACAAGTATCTTTTTGGGTGAATCCTGATAGAATCTGGAGGAGTGTTTACCCTGTCCATAAGAGCCTAGAGTGGAAGATTGGACTTGACATCCCTTGTATAGTGAATTTTGGTACCCAGGCACCTCTACCTACTATTATTCTGTTACATTCTCTTTGAGAGGAAAGTCGCTGACAATTGTCCATTGAATGTGATAGAAACTGCTGAATCATGCCATCAGTTAGAACTTTCAGGAAGTAAATGTGCTGTAATTCACTTTCTGATAAATTGAACTGTTAGAACTTTTGAAAAAAACAACTGACAGTGGTGGGAGTACCATTGTTTCCTCAGCAGAAAAGGCTGTACAACATGCAGGTTTTCATAAAAAAATTTACTGCAACAAATTTATCAAAAAAATTTATTTTAGATTTCAATAGGGTTTTTACCCATGGGATGAGAGACAGGTATTCTAAGCATTACAATGCATTGATCTCTCTAGCATCCAAGGAATTCCTTTTAGAAATAACATTCAGTTGCTTTGTCCACACATTGCTTAATTTTTTTGCCTTGCTGCATGTGATCAACTAAATAGTTACCCTTGAAGCATATCTGGTCCTTAAAGTTTAGAAGGTTTTGGAAACTATGAATTCTATTGCAAACACATCATAGTAGAGAGCTGAAATTGCTTTATGGTTTGATATTTGCTCTAGTAAAAAGCAGAAGGAAAACATTGCTCATGGAGCTTGCAGTAATAAAATATATCTATTCTGTTGTTGGAAGAAAGAAAACTGATAAAACTCAAAGGTGCAGTATAACTACAAAATAATGTGGCTATACGTGCTATCAGAAATCAAATTACAAGCTTATAGTAACATATACACATTTCATTTATGGCCTTCTGGTTTAACAATTGATCATGTAGTTGCAAACATCTCAACAAAAATTCCCAGGGATGTTCTATCAATGTACAGTCAGTCATATTGCAACACATCGGTAGTTGTCGATGTGATTGGAGCCAACAGATGACTCAGATTTAGATCTGTGCATGGCAGATGCTTGGGGAATGCACAGATCTGCCAATGCAACTCTCCTGGTGTTAGCTTCCAGCTCCTGTGATGCACTAAGGCATGATAAAGAAGAGCTAGCTTCTCCAGTGAGATTAGGGGGAGATGCACTAAGGTGCAATAAAGAGGTTATAAAGAGGAGATAACTTCTCCAGTGATATCACTTCTCCAGTTCCTATTTTATTATATGGAGCCAATGCACTAAGATGTTTTAAACAGATAGTAATGTTTCACAAAAAAGCAGCTCTGATTAATCTTCATAGTATTTGGGCCATGGAGAGTATTATTTAAATACTGTCAGAGTTGACGTCAAAGAGTAATTGAATTATAAAGTATTCCCTCCTGCCCCTTTACTGATGTAACACTGCTCACCTCAGAGCAGCAAGACCGGCAAGTCCGGATGGATCACAGAGATCGACGATCTTCAGTGAGCATAAGGAAAAAGCTGCCCTCCTTTGTCAAAGGGGGCAAGGTTTTCCTTATGCTCACAGTAAGAAGATTGTCTCTTGCTGCTACCTGACGGTCAAAAGACCAGATTCCACATCTGAAGGGAGGTGGTTTACACTAGATTAAAGGGGCGGAAGGGGGATAATTAAATTACTCTTGAGCTACAACTCTAATAGTATTAAAATAACACTCTCCAAGGTCCAAATACTATGAAGATTAATTGGAGCTGTTTTTTTTGTGAAACATTACTATCCCTTTAAGTAGGAGATATGCTGTTGCATTGACTCCATAGAATAACATAAAAACTAGAGAAATTATATTCATCTCCACTTTATCACGGCTTAGTACATCTCCCCCAATGTCTTCAATGAAATAATTTCTTCCATTCCCATGTTCTATTCTCTTTATCACGCCTTAGTGCAAAACCCTCGTTATCTCCTCTTTATCACCACTTTATCTTAGTGCATAACCCCACAGCTCCTATACTTCAGTTTATGCACTAGAGCTGTAGTGCTCATACTTGTCCTCTCACCCTCCCAAAGGTGCATGTTTTCATGGTCTCCTCAGTTAAGCACAAGAGAATGTTAACTCAGAAATATCCTACAGAAGGACTGAGCCCGTTTGTTCATATGAGGAGATCATGAAAACCTGTACCATAGGGGCACCTGAGGACACTTTCGAGTCCATAATTGCTTTAGTGCATACTGACGGTGCTTCCTTAAGACTTTTAAGGTTAATAATTCCAAAATACTTCCCCTTTAGCATGAGTAAGGAAATGGCATAAAGCAATGCCACTTCCTCTACTCCTTATTTAATACGTAATGTAAAACAAGGAGCAGAGGAAAGGAACATTCTTAAACACCCAAACACTCCTACACTACCCTGGCACAAGCTGAAAAACTTCATAAACTCATAGAAGTACATGAATAACAGCTTCAAAACTAGTTATAAACTCATAGAAGTACATGATTAACAGCTTCAAAAGTAGAGATTTCCCCAATGCATTTGTGTCACCCATCGCTCCATTTTTTTGTCAGTCACGGTCCTTCTATTTAAACCCGCGTCTTTCTTCATCTGGTGCTGACTTTATATTGCTTAACCCTACTCTTGCTGCATCCCTGTTGCTTTCCGCAGTCTCAATAATCTTTTGTTGCTGACTTCTGCTTCTCCTCGACCATCCACTTGCCTCATTTCTTTGATTTGTCTCTGGTATTGGCTTGGCTTTCTTGTGACCATCCGATTGCCTCATCCTTCTAACTATATATTGGATTCCTGATTGTCTCTCTGTTGCAGATTCAAAACTGTACTGACTACCGGCCGGATTCCACCTCTGCCTGTCTACAGCTGCCGATCTGATTACCCCTCTGCCTCCTTACTCATGGAAAGAACTTGTAGTACACACCAGACTCTTCCCTATGTTTGGAACACTGAGGAATCGTGCTACTATTCTGGGTTTAAGAAACTTGTGCTTGCACCATATTTCGCCTAAGCCTAGCTATCATTAGTTTTTTGGGGAGTTTAGCTACCTACAGGAAATCAGTGTATACCTAGACCTCTTTTCTTGTAACCTCCTGGAGTACTGTTGTTTAATTCCTGTCTCAGGTGGCCCTACACTTTGGGGTGGATTTTATTTGTGTGTTGGTTTAAGGGCAGTGATTCTATTCGATATCCCATGTGAGTGTGGAAGTACCAGGACTGGGGATGTTTATACCATAGTTATATGGATTAGTTACCTTATTTTATATATCGAAAGTATCGGCCAGGAACATATTCAAGATTTTATTCTCCTTTTTTTCTCTCTGTTTCAATTTATACATTTTATTATTTGATAAATACTGTTAGGGCGCAAAAATATATTTTTTCAAAGTAATACTTATGCATATTACCTCTGAGTTTTCCACCTGGGGTTACCTTTCTAAAATTATTTGTACCAGTCACCTTATAGTTTCATATCAAACTGGGTTACTAAGCAATTTGTTCACCCAACATGACGTAATTCAGCTCAGATTTGTGTTTGGGTAGGGGTGGCAGATATAATGAATATTGTAAGCTCTGTTTTAGAAATGTTCACCTTTAAGAAGTGGTGGGACATCCATGAGGAAACTGCAGACAGACAGTTGGTGACGTGTTAGTAACAAGGGGGACATGGGAGGGGAGGTAAGGCAGATTTGACTATTATCAGCATAGAGGTAGTGCTGAAGTTGATATGAGTTAATTAAATTGCCAAGGGTTAAATTATATATATACAAGAGCAGCAGGCCGAGGACTGAGCCTTGCAGTACCCCAACAGAAGGAGGTAGGATAGAGAAGGTAGTATAATAAAATACAACCGAAAAACAAACAAACTAGATTGCACTATTTGAAATTAAAATGGGGAATTGATGATATGATGGTATGATAATAGGCAAAAGGGTGCATGGGTCCGAAATATAACATGGAGCAAAAAAACACACAGCAATTCCTAAAGAAGGAAAAAGCCAGTAAGACCTTTTTGTTGCACCCCTATGGAAACCCCTTAGTCATGTATGGTACTGACCCTTGTAAGGAGGAATGACCTCAAAGAAAAATAAGCGTAATGTGGATAACCATAAAAACTTTAAACTTTATTAATTATTTTAAAATACTGAATTATTAATAGGAAAATATTCCCAAAATGGTATAGAGAAACGTAAGTGATTACCTAACACCACACATTGGCAGTTAGGACTCTGTGTATATGAGATATCCCTAATCAATCATCAATTAGATCAAGGGGAAAGAGAAAAAGACCATTTAATTGATGTTTTGTGATCAATTGCACAAAAAATGGTCTATTTTAAAGGAGAGATTGGTACAGATCCTCAGTAGGAATATCAGTGGTTTTGTAACAAAAAGGTCTTACTTGCTTTTTCCTTCTTTAGGAATTGCTTTGTGGTTTTTTGCTCATTGTAATTAAATGAGACAGCTAAAAAGCCATCTGAATGGTAGAATGAGAATCAGGATAGGGCTGTGTCATGGAGACCAGTGGAGAAGAAGGTATGTAAGAGAAGTGGGTGATCAGCTGTGTCAAATACGACAAAGCGGTCAAAGAGAATTTGTATGAAGAAGTGCTCACTGAATATATCATTTGTTAATGCAGTCTCTGTGGAGTATTGTGAGAGGAAGCTGGATTGTAGGGGCTAAAAAGATTGTTAGAGGAGAGAAACTGGGTATACAAGCCTTTTGAGGAGCTTGGAATCAAGGGTAAGCAAGGAGATGGGGTGATAGTTTGATTGGCAGGGACAAGACAAAGTTTATGATCAGATCAGAAAAAATGGTAGCTGGCAGAGCCCCCATATGATTGTCCTGCAGCTCACATTACATGCTTGTGAACATTTGAAAAACAATTTCTAGGGGCCCTTTCCCCCTGGGCATTTGAATTACAAAGCTCAATTTGCAGTCTGTAGTACTGTGTAGTGGAGGGCTGGGAAACCTGAGACCCTCCAGCTGTTGAGGACTGCAGTTTCCATAATTTTCAGCCATCAGTTCCCAAATGGCACATTATCCCCAGCCATCCAATGGAAAATGTAGTTTAACAGCTGACGTGCTACAGGCTGCCCACGGTTGTAGAGCAACACCAGAAGTAAACTCTCTACAGCAGACTTAGGGCTCAATGCAAGTGTTGGTGTCTGCATAAAAAAAACTGGTGGCGGTAGTTTTTAAGTCAAGCATGCTATGCAAATGTTCCCACAAGTAAGAAAAAAACGGCAGTTTTAAAACACACGACGCTCGTTGCAAAATATCAAAAAATTGCCCATTGAGGACAATGAAACGCGAAGCACAGAGACATTCAAATGTTGGAGTTAACGCTAACGCAAGTTAAATTGCAACATTTTCCTCCCGAAATCTAACACCCATTTTCTTTGGCGAATATCACACAACTCAGAGTAGAAAACCACCGTAGAGGAAAACAAAACAGAGAAGCAGGTCAGTCAAGGACATAACCCAAGCATACAGAGGTCAGATATTAACCCCTGCAATACCTAGCAATTACTACAACAAGGCCTAGACCAGTGGTTCATAACCCCTCCACCTAAGACACCCCTAACATGCAATCTGGATGTTGCAGGGCACCCCTTGAAATTGTTAGAAAGGGATCAGTGAAAGGAACAATCAATGGATACATACCTATTAGTAGGTCCCACAGCAGGGATGACAAGAAGGAGATAATTGAGCAGAATGACCACCAGAAACATACATCACAGAACACATGTCTACAAAGCAGTTGTAACCTGGATGGGAATAGTCAGGCACCCTGAGCTTGTACTCATAACACACTAAAGAGCCACGGCACAATGGTTGTGAAACATCGATCTAAACCATACAAATGAGTAACAGACAAACAACAAGAATCCAGCAACCCCACAGGGACAAGGGGAACACAAAGCAGCACAACATAAGCCATCCTAAAACACCATTGAACAACAGGGGTTAACACACAACATGCACACCTGTCACTACAAGAACAAATCAAGCTCACCTATGTAACCTCAGTAGTCAGTGGAGACAAAACACACACCTGACAGGTACATACCAATACATATAATCACACCACTAACCACAGACACACCAGAAAACAATTACCTGGATAACACCTTACCATTAGTCCATTATGACCACATGATACAGAAAAAAAGGAAGAAAGGAAGGGGGAAACCAACCAGAAAAGAACCACCAGGCGGTGTCCCCCCTCCCCCCAAAAAAAGAAACCTAATAACTGCGACACACACCAGGAGTATACACAAAAAATAGAAATAAGCTTAGTTAGACAATACAAAATTAATCAAGTGAATACATCAAATCAATTAAAAACCATCCAGCACAGGAATATGAAATCATAAAGATATTTCCCTATAGCAGTGTTTCTCAACTCCTGTCCTCAGGACCCACTAACAGGCCAGGATTTGATGATTTCCTTGTTAGAGCACAGGTGAGTTAATTAATGTGAATGAGCCTCTGATCACCACACCTGTGCTCTAGCAGGGAAATCCCTAAGTCCTGGTCTGTTAGTGGGTCCTGAGGGCAGGAGTTGAGAAACACTGATCTATGGAAAAATGCCTCTATAGGCTGAGAGCAAGTATATGTAAAGCAAACATGCAATACCGAGTAGCTACAAAAATCCATTAGTGGACCATTAGCAATGTGCAATATTATCATTCATATAAAGTGCAAAGTGATAATAATAAACAAAGTATAAATACAGATATACTTATCTCTATGACTCTAGGGGCTCGATTTAAAGGCAGCCGTTAACCAAAAAAAACACTAACGGGTGCGTTAAGTGTCATGTTGCAATTCAAAGATCCGTCTAAACAACAGCTAACGGCAGTTGCACAATTCCTACGGCCGCTACACTTACGTGCATTCAGACGCATGGAACAACATGGAACAACATACCCCAGAGCTATTCAAAGGCTTGCGGTACTGATAACGGCTGAAAAAAAGACACACCTAACGGCTAAAAGTTAAGACCCACTTCTCACACACGTTAGACACTTAACGGCCAAAACTAAACACCCGTTACAGAGGAAAACACACAAAAGGCTTACCGCACAACCATGTAAATGGGAAAATTAACCCGTGCAATGCCAAAACAACACAAAAACATGCACACACAACACAAATCACTACACACAAAACAACAACCAACACCACAGGAACAATGACACACAAAAAAACAACAACACAACATGGCACGGAACAATGGGGGTCATCACACAAAGCGGACCCTGCAAATACAAGCTCACCTGGGAAACATCAACACGCGACCTGCACCCCACAACTGCACGCCCGCAAATGGCACACACAGAACAAGCACAACACACCACATCTTATAACACACACACACCTGCAAACACTTACCTGGACACAAACAACTCACCATTGGTCAGCACTCACCTCATCACCACACCTACACAACGCCCTAGCAAGTACTTAAAGGGACAACTCAACACACTCACTTGTGGCTTGTTTTCCACTCAGGGAGGGAGAGAGAGAGATAGACAGAGAGAGAGAGAGAGAGAGAGAGACAGACAGATAGATAGATACAGATAGATAGAGACAGATAGAGAGAGCAAACAGTATGTTGGGTTACATATTGTTGCGAAGACTGCGTAGAAGGCGTGCAAGGGAGAGAGCTAGGGAACATCAGCAAACCCCAAGCACGCCTCATCAACAGCCTCCACCTGTTGCAAGTGAGGAGGCTCTGGCTCAGCAGCCACACAGGAGTCCATCCCCACCTGGAGGGCACAGGATGTATAGACGACCACCAAGGCCCAGGGTATACCGCCCAAGGGTCACACTCTTTGGAATGGCTGATGACGAGGTCATTGATCGCTACAGGTTGAGGCCTGACAGCATCATTGCCTTGTATGAGGTCATCAAGGAGCAGGTGGATCCCATCTACATCCACAACCATGCCCTAACTGGCCTGCAGAAACTACTCTGTGCCATACACTTCATGGCAAGCGGGGCCTTCCAGTCCACTGAGGGTTACGCATCTGGCATGTCCCAGGCCACATTCTCCAGAGTGCTGGCCCAGGTCCTGCCAGCCCTCAAAATCAAGGCCAGTACCCATATACATTTTCCCACCACCGACATGGACTGGATACACGTCAAGCAGGCCTTTTACGCAAAGGGAGGCATGCCCAGGGTCATGGGTGCTATAGATTGCACCCATGTCCGGATTAAGGCCCCAGCACGTGACGCACAGATATTCATCAACAGGAAGAACTTCCACTCCATCAACGTGCAGATGGTGTGTGACAGCAACATGAGGATCATGAATGTCTGTGCAAAATATCCTGGCAGCACACATGATGCATACATTCTACAAAACTCCTCAGTCCACAGAGATTTTGAGAATGGAACCTTTACAGGGGGATGGCTACTGGGTGAGTTCACAAAACAAAATCACACCACATACACAGGCGTACACACCACTCAGCTCAGCATGCACCTGACCCACACCTACTACGTCCACCACACAAAACATCATTCACACAACATGTGCTCCCTGTTTCACCATGTCACTCACATTACACAGGTGATGCTGGCTATGGATGCAAGTCCTGGCTACTGACCCCTCTGGCCAATCCCCAAACACATGCCCAGGAAAGCTACAACCAGGCTCATGCCAGAACCAGGAATGCTATTGAGCGGACATTTGGGCTCCTCAAGTCAAGATTCCGATGTCTGGACCACTCTGGGGGAGCACTGCAGTATGCACCGGCTAAGGTGTGTGACATCATTGTGGCGTGCGCAATACTGCACAATATCGCAGTGGACACCAGGCTGCTGGAGCACATCCCGGACCCCCCCATACAGGAAGTGCCCATGGACATCGGGCATGTGGAGGAGACCATGAGAGGGGCACAGATCAGAGACAGGCTCATCACGGAATACTTCTCCTGTGAGTATAACACAGGCATGCAAACAATCCATGCAAGTCCCCCAGCAGTCCTGTGACACTAACCACACTGCACATTTTGTTCTGTCTCACCCCACAGGAACAGTGACACAGCACTGCACTGGCAGTGGACGTGGAAAATTGTGTGTGTGGACTCAGCAACCATCCTCCATTCCACTCTCCACGTTGACATACAGACCCCAAGGATATCACGCACACCCTCAGGAGAAACAAGGTACAACATATTACCCATGTTCATCACCTTACACGGCTTGATTGACAGCAACTAACTGGATATGCCATGATTAGAGCCTGAACAACCATGCTAGCCCAGTAGTGAAAGAGTATTATCTAATGATTTGCATGAGAAGGGACATCAGACTCAATATGGGACCTGTACTGTGCTACAGCTGAGAAGAGCAGCACAGGGGTGGATGTACAGTGGTATGGGCACACAATGTAGAGGTCATGAGACGTAGATCAGATTACCACGGACTCCATGCAGACCTGTGAGTGTGCAGACGTATGTGCCCCTGACATGAATACACACATCAACAAATGTGTCCTAACAGTTCCATGGAACAAATGACATTGGGCTGCCACTGTCACTTTCACAGTGGCAGCACAATGTCATTACTTCCATGGAGCTCTCAGAACACTTGTTAATGTGTGTATACATGTCAGGGGCACATATCCCTAGGACTGATGCACATGTCCTTAGTTCCCCACAGAATTGGTTACAGATGAGTACACAACACATTGTCAAGCAATGGTTTGTGCACTCACCTGTAACTGTGAAAACTGAGGGGATGAAAAAGACTAAATTGTTGTTGCTTGATGATCAGTTCAGGTCTACTGCTCCAAATCCTGTCCTCTTGTCCCGCAGGCATCCGTAACATGATCCATCCTTGAACTGAAGATCTTCCATGTGACTGGATTGATGTCTTGACAACACCTTCATGAAGATCACCCCTTGCTGTTTATGGTGATGTTGTTGGTGATGCAATGTTTGACCTGAGGTTCACACAAACCTCTACTGTAACATTCTCATAGAGACACAGAGTGTTGTAACCTGTACAGTCAGGATGCTCAGCTACAGAGTTGTCAAACCTCATGGACAACACATGAGCAGGGCAGCAGTGTTACTGAAGTATTACAATTTAGTTTCAAAGTACATTTAGTGTTCTCATACAGGTGTTCAATGCATATAGGCAATACACACACAAAACACATGTACATTCTAATGTACTTTGAGACACAATAAAGATGAACCATCACCATTCTATCTGTGTCTGTAGGAGGATATATTTGAGAACACATATGTCAATGTGTTACCACACCCAGGGTAGAGTATGCCCCATACATGGAAAGGCAACACCCACATCACAGGAGTCCACCACTTGTTTGCCAGTGACTGGACTCTGTGATGTATCCATGCAAACAGATGATGGTGGCAGTGATGCACCAATGTGTTGTGGGAGTGATGAAGAGGTGATACAGGGGACATACTTCCACAGTGAATACCTGTCCACAGTATCTGTATTGCTCAGTATAATCCATGTTCGGAGATTTTGCTCCACTTTGACATATCTCAGTACATGGGCTAACGAACAACCAGACTAAGTGGACATGTGTTATCACTGGTGAAGTCTGTTACACCCTTAGGGAAACAGCAACTCAACTTACAGGAGACCCCAATGCTCAGCCCAGGATATCAATGTGTGTGCTACACGTTGAAATCCTAGGTTAAAAACATTGGCTTCTTCAGTAAGTCAGTTGCACAATGAGTGTGTGAATCCAAGACAACATGGATACATGTCCCATTTATCTATCCTGCTTATAATGTCCCTGCTAAATCACAGAGCTGTTTGTCTGGTTATCCCATTAACCCACTGAGTGCAAGAGTGGTCCCCAACGCATTTCTTGACAATGCGTTGTCTACCACTCTGGCACTCAAAGGGTTAAACACAGCACATGATGTAGACAAATGTTCAGTGTTGTACAATTTGTTGTGCTAAGGGGTATGTTTTGTTGTTCAAATTCAACACACAACACCGCCATATAACACAGTGGTGTAATATGGCTCCAGGGATGTATTACAAGTTGAATTTGTACAACGGTGTGTGTGTGAACCCATGTTGTAGCATCCCACTAACATTTCACATAGGCAGAGGTTGTGTTCACTGCATTGTATGGCAATGCATTGGAGACAACCCTGCCACCCAATCCATAACTGAAGACACAACAGATCAGACTGGAATTAAAAAAAAAATGTTTTCTTTATTGAGGGGAAACTTAACAGGTTGGGCCTTTCATTTTTTCTTCTTTGGGTGGGGGGCCTTAGCCTGGGTGCCAGAGGTGGATGCCCTTGTGGATCTCCTGGTAACCCTCTGCCCCCTAGGTGTTGCTTCAGGGGTAACACTAGAGGGGGTGGTGGTTGCAGTAGACCCCTCAGTGGAACGCAAGTTCTCCCTCTCCATCCTCAGGTTCTCCCTGCGGTTTATCTCCCTCAGCTCCACAAGGACCTGTGTTAACATGTCCATCACACCAGTCCTGAGCTGCTGGAGTAGTGTATTCCCCCTGGACACCTCCGACTCCAAACCTTGGATCCTGCTCTCCAATTGGACAATGTTCCTCCTGGATTGCCTCCTGCTCCTGGTGATATTGCTGTCAGTACTCCTGCTCGACCGGAGTAGTCTCCTCTGAAGGGCCATACACTCCGCCTCCATCCCTGTGAGGCGTGCGGTGCTGGAGGTGGATGTGCCCGGTGTACCTGGTGCTGCTGTTTCTTCCTCTGCTGCTGAGGGTGCTGTTTCTTCCTCTGCTGCTGAGGGTGCTGTTTCTTCCTCTGCTGCTGAGGGTGCTGTTTCCTCCTCTGCTGCTGAGGGTGCTGTTTCCTCCTCTGCTGGAGGTGCTGTTTCCTCCTCTGCTGGAGGTGCTGTTTCCTCTGCTGCTGGAGGTGCTGTTTCCTCTGCTGCTGGAGGTGCTGTATCCTCTGCTGCTGCTGAGGGTGCTGTGGCTGCTGTTGGAGTGGCTGGTGCAGATGATGGGCATATGCCCACCACATCAAGTGATGCAGAGCTGCCCAGAGATGTGTGTGCTGGTGGAGGTGTGAATATGTCCCTGGGTAGGGGGCGCTGGGGCTCACCAATCAGGCCCAGGTGTGTGTAGTCCAGTGGCCAAGGGTCATATGGTGGCCACTGATAGGTGGTGGGACCCCACCTTGGATCATACCTTGGGGCATGCTGTGGAGCCATCCAGGAGGGTGGGTTGATCTGGGAGGCATATGGCCCATATTGGGTGTTGGCCACTGTCCCTGGCAGCCATTGCCTCCCTGGCGGTGGTGGTGCTGATGATGGAGGGTAGTAGCTGGTGGAGGTGGATGGATGTGTCCACCTCTCCTCCTGTGGCATCCAGCCACTGTACTGGGGAGGTGCAGCTGGAAAGGGTGGTGCAGCCTGTGGTGGTGCAGCTGGAAAGGGTGGTGCAGCCTGTGGTGGTGCAGCTGGAAGGGGTGGTGCAGCCTGTGGTGGTGCAGCTGGAAGGGGTGGTGCAGCCTGTGTTGGAGGGGATGGTGATGGTGGGTAAGGTGACCACCGGCTGGTCCCCTCCTCTGTGTCCTCCTCACTGGGGGGTGACATAGCCTCCTCCACTGTCTCCTGCTGGGCTTGACGGCCGTAAGCTGTGTGGAGGAAGAAGATGTTGTGATTAGTGACCTTTGCCATATGTTTGTGGAGACAATTCTACTTTGATATGTGTTGAAGAAAAATATATGTGTTTGTGTTAATCCCCCTGGGTAAACAAGGGTACTCCCACTGCTGAAAGGTGTTTGAGTTATTATGGGTGAAGGTTTCATTTTGAGGTGCAATATCACAGTGGCCAGAAATAGTACAGTGGGGCTGTTGCTACACCCTCCCATGTAGATATCTGGTCCCTGTACCAGAGCTGTCCATATGATTGTGTAGTAACAGCACCACTGTACAATATCAGGCCACTAGGATATTGCCCCTGACATATCCATGTCTGAGCTGTGATACCTTTTGCATCAACACACCTTTCAGCAGTACGAATACCATTGTTTAACTCGGGGGGGGGGGGGGGAGATCCAACAACATATATTTGTCTTCACAACTTGTAGGGATGGCTATCCCTCCAGGGGGGTGGCAAAGGTTAAGTCCACCTTGATGTCAGATTGTAGACATTGTGGGAACAGATGTTGTTCTCTGTTAGTCCTATCCCTCCTACCCTCATGGTTGTTCAGATAATGCTCTATGTGACGGATGTAGATTTCAGTCATTTGTCTACACGAGGGATTTTCAGCAGAGACAAAATCAACCCATTTAGAGAACAATACTTAATTGGAATGGTGTACAGGGTGTGCATGATTTACAAGCACACTCTGTGGACCATTCCAAAGAGGTATTTCTCTCTATATGTTGTGACTTTGGCTCTGCTGAAGAGCCTCCGTGTGGTCAAATGATGGATATCTTCACCTGTCACATGGAGCAATATCTGTATAACCATGAGTGTTGGAGGGATGGGACTTAGATCAAGACACATCTGTTAACGATGGCAATGATATGACATCATGATGACATTACCCATTGCTATCCCATTACAGTGACACACAAGTAGAAATGGTCATATATGTATGTGGATATGTACCCTTCATATGGATGGAGTAATATCCTTCCAAGATGTGATGCCAGAGAGCATTTCATTAGGTGTGATTGCCTTACTGGCTATATATGTGCACCCATCCAACAAGACATTGTATTGATATGATGGATATGAACATACCTCGTATATCCCATCTACGTAGGGTGTGATATACTATGTATGTGTATTTGGATGGTAGCAATGTAGGTTGATATGTGATGGGTGCACATATCTGGCCAGTAAGGCAATCACATCCAGTGAAGTGATCTCTGTGTTCACATCATGTTGGAACATATTTAGTAACATTTGAATCCTAAGGGCAACAATCCAGCCAGTAGTGAGGGATATCTTTGATTGAGGCCTGTTTTTTTGTCTGTGTATGAGCCCATCCATCCTTCTGTGTGAGGCAACCGTACTCAGTCCTAGATATCCATCAGTCATGGCCTGTTGGTGACCAAGGTACAATGTTTGCTATTTGTTTCCCATATGTATCCTGCATAGAGATGCTGGTGTACCATCGATCCATGGCATCAGCACCCCTGTGGATCCATGTGGGAATCAGATATGGGATATGTCATTTCAAGTCAGAGTAAATGATTGCAGCCACAACACCAATGCCTACTTTTTCCTGCTTGAATTCTGTAAAATAGTTTTCGGCCTGTGTGTTGCACCTACAAGCATTTATTCTGTGTGACACTGTGATGTGTGATCTGATGCCCCCTTTTGTGATTCAGTAAGCGGTGATGTTGAACCGATGACATGAACATGATGGTGACTTCTCCAGTGATCTCCTTTCCCCATTTCCAGTGTTTTCCATGGAGTCTGTACAATGGGACCCTATGAACTTGATTCTTGTTTTGGCATATTCTCCATGGACTAACACTGGTACTGGTGAAGTGAGGGTGTGTGAGGGTTACTTTGTGTCCACCATGTGTTTGTCACCGCTTAGTGAATGTCCCCTGTGTAGCATGTGATCGTTGTCCTATTGACTTGTTTGTTGTCAGGTTAACCCCTTGAGTCCCAGAGGGGTTGCCAATGCATTGTTGATCGATGCATTGATGATCCCTCTAGCACTCAAGGGGTTAGGGTGGGGGTGGGGACATGGGTGACATTGTGTGTGAACAGTGATGATCTATGACAGTCGACAATTTGAAAATGAAGGTTTGTGTATTGTGTGTAATGAGCACAGCGACAGGAGGGTTGAAGTAGGACTTTGACAGGTTTGTCCCAAGTTGGACGTTGCCATTTGTCCAGGTGTTGTGTCCTTTTTTTAACCCTCATGGTGCTGTGTTGGTGCAGTTGTATGGCTGAGTGATGGCCATGTGTTGAGGTGTGAGTGTGTGTGCAGCTGGTGTTGGTTGCTGTAGTGTGTTGTTCTGTAGTGTTGCACTTACCGGTAGTGTGGAGGCTCCTCTCATCCCCAGTGTCAGTTCCTCCCACGACCCCCTCGATCATGGTCGGGGACATGTTCTGCCGCACCATCTCCTCCCAGCCGCAGAATGTGATGGGCACAGATGGGCCACCTCCGGTGCCTCGGGCTTGCTTGGCCATGTCAGACATCTTGTTCTTGACCACCCTCCGGCAGTCGCCCCATCTCTTCTTCACAGACTCCACGTCCCGCCTGCATGTTGCCACCGCGTTCACCCGGCTGCAGATCTGGTTCCAGGCTGCCTTCCTCCGCGCTGCCAGGCCAGGGACCTTTGCCGTCGGGTGGAGAACACTCTGCCTCTCCAGGACAGCTTCCACAAGAGCCGTGTTCTCCTCCTCACTATATCTGGGATCCCTGATCCTGCCCTCATCAGCTCCGGCATGGGAGGATTCAGAGCCGGAGTGCCCTGCCTGGTCTGCCCCTGCCTGTGTGGGGTGCTCCCCAGGAACTACCCCTCGTCCCACTGCAGGTTCTGTCCCTGTCCTGCGTGTTCCTGCTCTGGTGGGCCTGGTCCCCCTCCGCCCTGCGGATCTCCCTCTCCCACCCCTGCTCTGCTGAGGGATCCCCTCCTGACCTTCCTCCTCCTCCACTACTCTCCCCATCCCTCTCTCCTGTCCTCCTCTCCTTGACATCACTCACCCAGTCACACCCAGGCACTCCCACAGGCCCTCACAGACACACTCGATCCAGTCACTCTCTGTCACACACTTTCACTCCCAGATTCACACTGTCAAAATAAAAGGTAAAATGTGTAAGGTGTTATGAAATAAAAGGACTATGTGTATGTATGTGTATGTGTTTGTGTTTGTATGTGTGTATGTAATATGTGCAAAAGTGTGATATGTGTATATATAGTGCACCTCTCTCCTCTCTCCAAACTGCAAAACTCCTCTACCTCCAATGAACGCGCCTCTCTCCCTCTCTCTAATGACTATCCTCCGCTCCTGGGTCCTGATATCTGGCTCTGAAGAACTCGATAACAGACAGTGTGTGGCGGTTATTTTTGGGTATATATAGGTGTATTTGAAGTTATTTGATACATTGGGCCTTTGGGATTGGATGTGTGTTTGAATTTGTTTTGGCATCAATCAGGGTTGCTTGACAACGGCAGCCGTTATGTTACATGTTGTTTGGAGCTCAGTTATCGTGTGATTTGTCCGCCCGTTGTGCATTAACATGAGCGACAACGGGTTTTGTGTTACGTGTTTTTTGTGTGCCTACGCTCGATAGCTATTCTCGTAGAGTAGCTATTGAATCTGCCGTAACTCCTGTATTATTTGCGAGCGATGTGCCTTTTTCACTTAGCGGCTGGTTTAACGGTTGGCTTTAAATCGAGCCCTAGGAGTCACACACTTTGATCTTTCCCTTGTGCTCTTACTTATATTCATGTAGCTATGTATATGTGTATTTATACTCTGTTTATTATTATCACATTCCACTTTATATGTACGATAATATTGCACATTGCTAATGGTCCACTTTGGATTTTGTGTAGATACTTGGTATTGCACGTTTGCTTTACATATACTTGCTCTCAGTCTATAGGGGCATTATTCTATAGGGAAATTTCTTTATGACTTCAGATTCCTGTGCTGCATGGTTTCTAGCTGATTTAATGTATTCACTTGATTAATTTAGTAATGTCTAACTAAGCATATATCTATTGTTTGTATACTCCTGGAGTGTGCCTCTGTTATTAGGTTTCTTTTGGGGGGGCACTGCCTGGTGGTTCTCCTCTGGTTGGATTCCCCCTTCCTTTCTTCACTTTCTTTGATATCATTGTATATTCCTAAGAGTGCACCTCAGCTAATTACAGTTTTATCTTGAGTAAGGAGTTATATACAGAGCTGGTGCGATTCCTCCCCTTTGTTTTGGTATTATCATTATGACCACATGAACAACACCTTACTGCTGTTCAAAAGTGACAGCCCACCCTCCTCAGATGTCGTGTGAGCGAGACACTGACAGACCAACACCAGTATGTACACATGCTTGTACCTAAGATGACAGTGGAGGCGAAGGTATGAGCGAGCTAGGTCTCCTCCTCCTCCAAGCACCCTGTCCAATAGCTGTCACCTGCTGCAACTGCTCATGCTTCGCTGAAGGCCTGTCATGCCGACTTATTTTTGTGTGTGTAGCACAAGGAATATGCCACTCCATTGCTTGTCAATGCCTTGTCTAGGCATCAGGACCATGTGAGGTGTCCATCAAGAGGATGTCAAGCAAACATATGTATGTGTGTGACAAGGACCCTGAGCACACACACCTCATCAGTATGTAGATCGAGATCCATGAAATAGCTCCTCTGTTTCATGGCTCTTGGTTTACACATTGATGTGTGTGCCCACTCACATATACATATGTCTGCTTGCCATACCCATGATACAAACTCCATAAGGTCATGATGGCTAGACAACACCCTGATAAGCAATGGATTGTTCACTCTGTGTCAAATTACCAAGCTGTACCCGTGGAGTGCCAATAAGGTCTCCAAAGCATTGCTGAGCAATGTGTTGTGTACACCTCTGGCACTCAAGGGTATGATGATGGGTCAGCAATAGCATGACTGTTGTGTTCATAGTGCACCTTCCAATCTTGTTTTCACTCTCTGCAGGCATCCATGGCATGACCCCTCATGGTCCAGAGGTTTGTTCCGGTGACATGTTGAATCCACGTCCATGAAGATCACCTGTTAGTGTCCATGTCAAGTACACATCTGATCACATATGTCTATCTTGTGTCATTGATCACCTCTCCCTTGTCAGGGTTTTAAAGGGATAGTAATACTGAATATGTTCTATAAATCTATGTAGTAGGGTTCATCCCCCTGAGTAAAACAAGGGAACTCCCACTGCTGAAAGGTGTTTCATTCCACAGTTATTCTAGCTCAAAACTTTAAGTCAGAGATCAAATATCACAGTGGCCTGAAAGTGTCAAATGGCGCTGTTGCTACACCATCCTATGGACAGCCCTAGTCCCTGCACCATGAATCTGGTGTGCATTGTTTTTGTTCTGTGCATGATATTGTTGTAGACAGCATGAAGGGGGTTCAACAGGGACTTGACCATTACCATTCAGGCTGGGTCTGTCAAGTATTCTGTCCTTGTTTGATGTCCCTCCAAGCTGTGTTGCTGAATTGTGGTGTGGAATGCAGTCCATGTGTTCAGGTGTCACTGTGTTGGCCTCTGTCTGGTAGGTGTCAAGATTTGTGTGATGTGTGTGTAGGCCTTGAGGCACTTACCGGAGAACTGGAGGCTCCTTTCATCCCCGGTGTCACTCCACCCTGAGATTCCCTGAACTGCTGTCCTGGACAGGGTCCTCCTCACTGCCCCCAACCACTCCGTGTAGGGGATGCGCAGGGGCGGACCACCCCCTGTGCCAGCAGCATGCATGGCCTCCTCTCCCATCTTTTTCTTGACCCTGGCCTTGCAGTCAGCCCACCTCTTCTTGACCTCTTCCTGTGAGCGGCAGCAGCTGGACACTGCATTGACGGCATAAAGGACCTCCTCCTCACCCCCAGAAGTTCTATGAGAGCCCTGACTGTGGCTCTTCAGCCCTGCCTGCAAAGGCCCTGGCTGTCTGTGGTGCACCCCCAGGACTACCCCTCATCCCACTCTCTCCACTGCCCCTGCACTAGATGTGGCTTCTCTGGCGTGGCTGCCCCTCCTCCCCAGGGATCTCCCTCTCCCTCCCATACCCTGACCACTCCCCTACCCTCACCAGGGATACCCAACTGCTCCTCTTCCCCCTCTCCTCCTACTCTCCCCACCCCTCTCTCCTGTCCTCCTCGCCATTCCTCTCACCCACTCACACCCAGGCACTCACTCAGGCACTCACACACTCACTCACTCTCTGTCACTCACTTGCACTCACAGACTCACACTATCAAAAAAAATATAAAAGTGTATGTGTGATATAAAACAAAATAGCTATGTGTGTGTATGTGTTTGGATGTGTGTTATGGTTATGTGCAAAAGTGTTTTATGTGTAGCTTTATAGTGTACAGCCCTCCAGCTCCTAACTGATGTGCTCTGCTCTTCTCTACCTCACTCTCTATAACTACTTTTACTGAAAACTATCCAGGACATACTTGAAAACGAGAGAAATCTCAATGTATTATTCCTGGTAAAACATTTTCTAAATAAATAAATAAAATAAATAAAACTAGTCTCTGCTCCTGGGTCCTGTGCTCTAGCTCTAATGAACGCGATACACTGACAAAGGTGCGTCGGTTATTTTGGGTCTATATATAGTTTATAGTTTGACTAAACTTGATTCTTTGGGGTGCTGTGACTGGCTGGGGCATTAGTTAACATTGGATGTTTCGCTTGTTTTATTTTATTGGGACGTTTATCGCGTTTATCATGTATTTTGCTTTGACGATGAGGTCAGATTTTAGGCGACTCCAGTTTTGTACTTTTCATGTGTTTTGTAAGCCATCGGACATTAACCTTTCCAGGTAAGGAAGATTTGAATCTCACGTTACCCGGTCTTGGTTATCTCTCGAAGGCAGTTTTTTTCTTCACGTTGGTTTTAACTCCAACTTCTACAGCAGAATAAGCATTACTTACTGCTAAAAGCTACATGTAATCCTAAAAATTAGGATTGTTTTGGTTCTGTCCTGGAGCAACCCAACTTCACTATAGGGGAATGAGTAAACATTTCTCAAAATTCTCATTGTTTTAAATGCATTTTAACCCCTTGAATACTAGAGATGTCTCCAATGCATTGTTTCAAAATGTGTTGTAGAGCTATCTAGCATTCAGTGGATTAAAAGACCTATTAAAATTAGTGGACATTTATTTTTTCCCTATTGTGCACTTGTGTTGGTCCAGGACATCCCTGATTTTCTTAATACATCAGCCCCTGTAAGGAGAAAAGAAAGATCAGAATATAAGTATATGGAAATTTAGAAATGGACAGGGACACATCCGCACCATTTTTCTGCCAAGCTTATAACTGCCAAGATGCTTTCCCGCTAACAGAGATCCCAGTGTGTTACCTTTTGATTGCTATGCCAGCTTGCAAGCATTTTGCTTCAGGTTTCCTCCTCTAAGAAAAGCAATGAGAGGTGATTGGGATATATTTGAACAACCTATTCCACCACTGTCTTGAATTAAACACCAGGAATTCAATGGGTTAAGCTGCATCTCACTGCTTTTCTCAGAAGAAAGCTGTAGCAAAATATTACAGGTGTGCTAGCATAATATTTGAAGTGGGTCCATCATAATGCAGCATTCAGTGCATGGCTACAAAAAATTATTTAAACTGAGAAGCAACAGCTTACAGCACAAAGGGCTGCATGTGACCTTTGGGCGTCAGGTTTATCATCCACGGAGCAGAGTGTGTTGGTGAATTCCTATCCTTTCCTGGAATGGCTAACCTACCCCAAGAAAGGAGGGGAATGTAGGAAATAACATTACTTGTAATTCAGTTGATCTGAAGCCCAGAGGTGAGTATCATGATCCTGCTCAGTGAGGTATGTAATGTAACAGTACTTGTACATATGCCAACCCCCATGCACCCTTCTCTTGCCTGTTTAAAAACAAAAGTCATGGTGAAAAACAATGTATAGATGAGTTTAGCTTGGGCCCTTCACCTGACCAGGGCCTGTTGTGTCTGGATTCCCTAGGCACTGAGAGCAAGGGGTCCATGTCTGGATTACCCTTCACTCGTTGGGAAACACCCTTAGCATGGTCAAAATATGCATACAAAATGTGAGAGGCTTCTGAGGACGAACAAACAGCACAATGGCCTGTTCCATCAATCATATATGTGTTTTTCTGAGCTTGTACATTTTCCATTTCTCAGTGGGTTAATGTAACACTCGGATTCAGTGTAATAACAGGCGTTGGAATTCTCGTTCTATCCCTTTGTGTAACTAACATCAATATACTAAGCCATGTATGCCCCAGTTCATCTTCTTAACTCTGCTTGTGCCAAGGAAAGGACATCAGGGTAGTCTATGGGTAATTCGGAGGGGGGCTTTCCTCTATGTCTTGCTTAGGTCAATGTACTAAGCAAGGCATAACGCAAATGGGGTAAGTATACACCATTTTCCTGTGTGTACTATGGGGCTGTTTGCGATGTCTGCTGATATTAAAGTTATATGCTTCCTTTCTTATGCCGAAAGGTGGTTATACATTGTAGGGCATGCCCTTAAGTACAGCCCCTGGTGTTAGAGACCAATGCCAATGGGTGCACTGTAGAGTTGGAATATTCCCCATTGTCACTGGACATTCTATATTATTGTGCATCCTAATGATATATCTATGTGCTTCATCTCTGACTTGGATTTCCATTTCCTGCTTTCGGATTGTTTTTTTATTTTTTTTTTCAAAGAAACAGAATATTAAATAGGATAGATTTTGATTTAGATTAGGAACAAATACAGTAATTTAGAGATACTGTATAATTAGAGAGTTAAGATTGGCAATAATGATAGCAGAATTTATATGTGAAACATTTTCATTTGGAGCCTTATGCACTAAGAAAAAGAGGAATTATAGAGCAAACCAATTGCACAGAGGGGAGAAATACCCCCCATTACGTTAAATTATTTTTTAACCCTTTGGATGCTAGAGAGTTCTTAACGCATTGTTTTGCAATATGTTGGAGATCTCTTTAGGATTTCAGGGGGTAGATTCACTAAGATATTTATCACTGTTTAGTGAATCTCTCCCAAGGGGTTAAAAGCACTATTTAACACCTCAAGGACCAGGGACATACATATAAGTCATGTAAAAAACATGCTTTAACCACCCATGATGTATATGTACGTCATGGAATTCAGGGGTCCTTGCGCGGCTGCATGCCATTTGGGGACCTCTGATTCCTTTTCAAAAAAAAAAGCCCCATGGTTCGTAAGTGCCGGGCATGCGGTTGGTCCTTAAGGGGTTAAAGCAATTGGAATTTCAGCAACTGTTGTTCTCTCCTATGGATTATGTAGACTGATCCAGATTTGCTCCTGATTTCTTTTGTGCATAAGGCCATTCATGTGGATGTCTCTTCCTATTGATTCATTTGCTTCTGCCTCATATGGGGAGAATTATATTACTGTTAAGTAGATGTTAAGAAGAGTAATTAAGTGCAATAAAAAAAATTGGAAGACGTATTCATATTCTTCATACTTCTCCAGCATTCAAGTGGCTTATCCCTTTCAGTGCCAGAGGGGTATGCAATGCATTGCAAAGCAAAACAATCCTACTAAGATGTTCCTTGGTTCTAGTTCCCCAAATGTTGTGTGAAGGCTTATGGAAAGTGATCTATATGCCCACTGGCAGTGTGTTTATGCAGGGTGATGAGGCCTTTTAGACCAATGTTCAATCTCAATTTTTTTTCTAAATCTTTGAGTGCACATCCCTTTGGCATTCAAAGGGTTAAGGGGGTGATGCTGTATATGGTTCTTATGCCTGAGAGGATCCTCTCCGCTCCCTCACTGAGAAAGTGGGGCAGCAGAGAGGGTTTTCTCAGACTTCTAGGTTGTCTACTGCCAGTGTTGTGCAAGGGCAGGCATGCTTCCACACTGCCAGCAGTTCAACAACCCTGCATGTTAATGGGGAAACTTCTCCTCCCCTCCCCTTGCATACTTAAAGTGGAACGGTAAAGTTCAAACTACCCCCCAAAAATATGTTTGCACCCCCCAACTAGTTTAAAACCTCCTATGAAATGAAATAATTGTCTCCCCTTGGATGACAAAGCTACCACTGTTCTTCAGTAGCAAGAAGGAGAGCTCTGCCATCTTGATGACATTCAGAATGATTGGCAGTGCTCTCACTCCAGCCTAAGTATATGATGTATAAGACAAATAAGTACTGCACCAACTACTACCCACTCTGAAAATGTTTTTAATAATTTATTTTCAGTATTGGTGCCTACACGAGAAAAAGCTTTGGCATTAAATGAGATATATAAAAATAAATATATCAAATATATAGATAGAAGCTCTGTACCACATTGAATCACCTGACATCTAGGCTTTATGATATATCAATATCAAACTTACTGCAAATATACCCCTGATCATAATTTACACATTACACAATTCCCTTCACAAATGTTTTCCCATCTCCTTATAGATATATGTTAATAAAGATATACATTTTAATTTCCCCTTTTGAGTGCCAGAAATACAGGTTCTTTCTCCTTGAGGTCTTTCCCTCAAACTGCAAACAGTGCTGTCACTCCACCATAAGCCTGCCTCCATTCCTTCTTCTACTGGGGCAGATCACTAGTTAACGTACCTCTGTATGTATGTGGTGGAAAAACATGTGGCATGTGCAGCAGTCCTCCTCTTATTGGGTTAAATGTTACAGATGATTAGTACCCAATGCATCTGAATTGGATGAAGCAATGTCAACCTGGAGATATAAGTAAAACAATGGCTGATTAAACAGAAAGACAGTGCAGCTCTGTTCAAGCATTGTCAGTACGTGTTGCAATGTGATGGTGTGAGGCTACTGTTGTCAATCCATTACACTGCAACACTTAATGATTGAGGCTAAATACATATTGGTGACAGACAGTGACACTTATTAGACTATCCACTTCACCAATATGTATGTAGCCTCTAGTAGTGTCAGTCTATCACATTGCAATGCATAATGACAGAGCTTGAACAGAGCTGCACTGTCTTTCTTTTTAATCAGCCTTTGTTTTACTTATGTCTTCAGTGTGACATTGCTTCATCCATTTCAAATGAATTGTGTAATGATCATCCTTAAAGGGATAGTAATACTTCATTTTAACTTTATTTTATTTTGTAGGCATTAAAAAAACATATAAGTCTTATCTCTCAAACCTTTATGGTTTAAGAGATATTCACAAGCAAAGTTTCCCCCTCCTGCCCCTTTTACCTAGTGTAAGCCATCTCTTCTCAGATGCGAACATGGTTGTAAGACCAGACAGATAACAGCAGGGGACAATCTTCTTTATATGAAAACAATGAAAGCCCTGCCCCCCTTGACAAGCTTTTCAGGTTTTTCCCTTATCTTAATTGAAGATTGTCCCTCTGTGCAATCTACCTGGGCACCTCCCTTCTGCTTTGGCTGAGCAGTGTTACATCAGTAAAAGGGGCGGGAGGGGGATACTTTGTCATTGAATTACTCCTGAACTACAACTCTGACAGAACTGAAATAACACTCTCCAAAGTCCAAATACTATGATGATTAATCAGAGCTGTTTTTATTATGAAACATTACTATCCCTTTAACACCTAATACATTACACACACACCATGGGCACTCCAAGGGTGAAAGCTGGAATGTGCTCGCTCCCGGGAGTGCTGGGAGGGAGGTGGGAGGATATTTTAGGAATGGGGGCATCCTGCAGAGGAAAAAGAAGTGACGTCACTTGGAAACTTTAAAAGATGCTATCTAATAATGTAAAAAAAAAACATTCAATAAACAATTTTGTAGATGTAAATCCAATAAGACAATGTGTCTTCAGGGTGAAGTTCCACTTTAAGAGAAGGTGATATCTTGTGAAGCATGTCTTTATGTGGATCTTGTAACTAGTCATCCATGCAGTATGGTTGCGTGTTGAATAAAAGGGGTCACACTGTTGGCTGTTTTCTCATTTACATGTAATGAGCAACGAGAAGGGAATATTAAGCTGGGGATGTTTCAGATCTGGAGAATGAGGAGAAAAGTAGGTAGTATAATGATTCTATGGGCATCCAAAGTGATATAGCCCTGTACGTAATGGCCATAGCGTGACTGTGGCTGAAAACTATAAATGGTTACATTTTTATTAATTTTATTCATTTGTTTGCTTGTATATTCTACTGAGAAGTCATCTGGAAGCCTAAGAAAAAGAAAAAAAGTACCTATTGCAAGTGAAGGAGGACTGCAGTTTAATGACATTTGCAATAAGCTATCTGTGTAAGACTCTGTACCACTGTAGAATTTTGAGCATCTGTGCATTATGTGTTTTTTTTTCTGTACTCTTAGTGAGTCTGAAGTTTTGCTGCATATTCTATGTGAACTACTTTATAGATATCTATTTGCAATAATTTAGGTGTTGTACACTGTGTGATTGTAAATTACATAGTAATAGCTAACTGCTGTATAAAGAATCCTTAAAGGGATAGTAATCTTTCCAAATAAATGGAGCTAAGATTATTCTTTATAGTTTTTAGGTCATGTAGAGAGTTATTATCATTCGCTACAACGTGTATTTCCAGAGTAATTGAATTATAAAGTATACCCCTACCTTCCCTTTTATCTATGTAAAGCTGCAAAGCAAGACCATCTAGATGGATCACAGCAAGGGACAAATGCCACTCACTTCACCTGCAGGTAGATTACACAGTACTCTGTAAATGTTCCTATGGGCAGATTGTCATGCTGCGGATCACTGTACATTAGACCAGAAGCAGAATGTTGCTTTGCTCTATTCACACAAAGCATCAGAGATACTCAGTATTATTTCCCAGCCTAGTGTTTCTTTTTTTAGAGGGTTCTGCCCAGGAGTTTTATGTCTAACTATATAGGATTGGTATGTGCCAGTCAGGAAGAGTATGTCCTTATGTATGCAGGGTAGGTATGTACCTGTTAGGAGGGTATGTCTGTATGAAAGATCGGTATGTATCTGTCATGAGGGTTATGTCTGTATGTATGCATATGTATCTGTCAAGAGGATAATGTTTGTACACACGCAAACAGTGTCGGTACGTACCTGCCAGGAGGGTATTCATACAGACAATATGAATTCAGGGTGGATATGTACTTGTCAGGAGGAGTATGTATGTAAATGATCGGTAAATAATTGTAAGGAGAAATCTGACTGTATAAATGGCCAGTATGCACCTGTCGTAAGGAGCTATCTCTGTGTAAGTGTGCAGGGTTGGTATGTACCTGTTAGGAGAGCATGTCATAAGTCTGTATGAAGGATCGGTATGTACCTGTTAGGAGGGGTATATCCCGCTCTATCACGGTGCCCGTGATTGTTGCTTTTGCGTGTCTATCACCTGTAGGGGACTCCCATTGGCTGTCTGCCTTCAGCCCGCCTCACTTTGCCTATTTAAACTGAGTGTGGGCACCCTTTGGTTGCCCTTTCGTGGTGTCTCTGGCTGCCTCCACTTTCATTATATTACTAAGCTTATGGGCCTTTAGCTGTGTTCCTGTTCCTGAGTGCATCTAGTTCCTGAGTCTCCAGATCAGCTGTGCCTGTTCCTGTGCCTGTTCCGGTTGGAGTCACCCGACGTTGCTGCTTCCTGCTACCAGTCTTCATTGCCATTCTTGAGCCGGTGGTCCATCGTTGTGCTGGTTCTTGTTCTTCTTCAGTGTCCAGTCTCCCTTCAGCTGTGGCGACTCGATCTTCGCTCGCTTAGGTGACATTCCTATCCTGTTGGTTCCCAGCGCGCGGGCGCTGGTTCGCTCCACTGCCTCACGGCTTACTATACATCTAGTCTGTTGGTTTCCAGCGCGCGGGCGCTGGTTCGCTCCACTGTCTCACGGCTTATTATACATCTAGTCTGTTGGTTTCCAGCGCGCGGGCGCTGGTTCGCTCCACTGCCTCCCGGCTTACTATACATCTAGTCTGTTGGTTTCTGGCGCGCGGGCGTTGGTTCGCTCCACTGCCTCACGGCTTACTATTCATTTAGTCTGCTGGTTCCCAGCGCGCGGGCGCTGGTTCGCTCCATTGCCTTAAGGCTTGCTCATATTGAGTCTGTTGGTCCACAGCGCACGGGAGCTGGTTCGCTCCACTGCCTTGCAGCTTACTATCATTTAGCCTATTGATTTCCAGCGCGCGTGTGCTGGTTTGCTCCACGGCCTTACGGCTTAATAAACAGTTAGATTGTTGGTTCCCAGCGCGCGGGCGCTGGTTCGCTCCTTTGCCTCATGGCTACATTATTAGACTGATGGTCCCTGGATGTGGACATTGGTTCACTGCACGCTGTCCAGTCCTAGACAGCTAGTTATTCTCCCAGTACATGGGTGCTGGTATGTGCAGAATACCTGATACTACCACTAGCTTTCATAGCCTCTATATACCATCTCCATACTGTCATTGTCATCTGACAGGCATTGAGGCCATAGTGGCTGGCACTATCTCCTCTAGGCTGCCTTGCCCGGTATATTGGTAAGGCCGGTAGAACCTTCCAGTCGTTTCCACTTTGGGGTTGCCTTACCCGGTATTGGCAAGGCTGGTAGAGCCTATATCCAGGGTGTTCCTTTAGGCTGCCTTGCCCGGTATATTGGCAGGGCCGGTAGAGCCTGTATACTTCTGATAGTCTAATAGGCTGAGTGGTAGGTTCAATTTCCTATGCACAAGGAAAAGCAGTGTCACAACATATGTGGTGAAATAGTGTTACATGACCTCATACCTATCATGAACTACATTTTTGACTGAACCCATTTCAGTGCCAGAAATGTGTCCACCATTCGTTGGATGCTCCTATAACAGTTAAAAGTAGTGGTCCTTTAACTGGACAACACACAAATATACCGCACCATTTCATATCGCCAAGTACAACTCCACACATAGTTAAAATATACAAACAACCAGTAGCCCTTTGTTTATGTGCCTGTCTTTCACAAGGATACTCCAAACCGAACCTGAGAGGATGAATGAATGAAGCAGAGAGAGACAGAGGACGGATGGATTTAGCAAAGGGATGAGTGGATGAAGCTGAGAGAGTGGATGGAGGATGAAGCTGAGAGAGAGGGGAGGATGAAGATGAGAGGATGGGTGAATGAAGCTGAGAGAGGGTGACTGTATTTAGCTGAGAGAGAAGATGGTAGGATGAAGCTGAGAGAGTATCAGATGTATAGATACTGAGAGAGCTGAGAGAGGATTGGAAGATGAAGCTCAGAAAGAATAGGAAGACAAAGCTGAGAGGGGATTGGAAGATGAAGCTCAGAAAGAATGGGAAGACAAAGCTGAGAGAGGATTGGAAGATGAAGCTCAGAAAGAATGGGAAGACAAAGCTGAGAGAGGGGATTGGAAGATGAAGCTGAGAGAATGTCACTGAGAAAGAAGATGAAGCTGAGAGTGTGGGCGGGTGGATGGAGTTAAAATAAAATGGGAGAATAAAGCTGAAAGAGCAGGGATGCCATCAGAAATTGTGAGGCCCAGGACCAGAATAGCTAGAAGGACCCCACATTTTTCAATGTCTCCCCCACTATTATACCCTACACACTACTGTCCCCTTAGTGTCATTAAACAGCTAGATACAAGCTTAATATTTGTTTATTGCTGTTCAGCATTATTATCCTATTCCCATGTAACTTGCAGAAACCTACTCCACCAAAGGGGACAAAGACAAACTGCCATTGAGTTAAACTGGTTATTTTTACCTGCTGAATACAAGAGAGATCTGCAATGCATCATTCATTCATTCAAATGATTATAACCCTATGAAAAACAAAAGGGAATTTGGGGAATTAATTGAAATTACCCATAGTCATTCACACACACACACACACACACACACACACACACACACACACACACACACAACCATCAATGCACTCACACAACCATCTATGCACACACACCTACATCTACACACACCTACATGCACACACACACAGAGCATGATATACTAAGTAAAAATTGAGCAATTCAACTGTCCTATACAGAACGTTTGCTCATTATTTTTTTGTTTTTAAACACCCAGACCGGCCCAGGACCCGGTGCAAGGATTTATGTATACACAGGGAAAGGTGCATTTTGGTGCCCCCGCCTACATATTCACTTCCACTCTGCCCATCCCACCCTCCTCCCCACCTCCACATTGCCCACACTGTTCACCTCCATATTGCCCCCTTCATCTCCATATTGCCCCCTTCATCTCCACAATGCCCCCTTCCACAATGCCCCCTTCATCTCCACAATGCCCCTTCCACAATGCCCGCTTCATCTCCACAATGCCCCCTTCCACAATGCTCCCTTCATCTCCACAATGCTCCCTTCATCTCCACATTGCCCCCTTCATCTCCACAATGCCCCCTTCACCTCCACAACACCCCCTTCCACAATGCTCCCTTCATCTCCCCAATGCCCCCTTCCACAATGCTCCCTTCATCTCCACAATGCCCCCTTCATCTCCCCAATGCCCCCTTCCACAATGCTCCCTTCATCTCCACAATGCCCCCTTCCACAATGCCCCCTTCATCTCCACAATGCCCCCGTCACTCCACAATGCCCCCTTCCACAATGCCCCCTTCATCTCCACATTGCCCCTTCCACAATGCCCCCTTCCACGCCACAATGCCCCCTTCATCTCCACAACGCCCCCTTCCACAATGCTCCCTTCATCTCCATAACGCCTCCTTCCACAATGCTCCCTTCATCTCCACAATGCCCCTTCCACAATGCCCCCTTCCACTCCCCAATGCCCCCTTCATCTCCCCAATGCCCCCTTCCACTCCACAATACCCCCTTCATCTCCATAACGTCCCCTTCCACAATGCTTCCTTCATCTCCACAATGCCCCCTTCCACAATGCTCCCTTCATCTCCACAATGCCCATTCCACTCCACAATGCCCCCTTCCACAATGCCCCCTTCATCTCCACAATGCCCCCTTCCTCTCCACATTGCACCCTTCATCTCCACAATGCCCCCTTCATCTCCACAACGCCCCCTTCAACAACTCCCCTTCATCTCCACAATGCCCCTTCATCAATGCCCCTTCATCTCCACTCTGCCCGTTCGTCTCCACAATGCCCCTTGATCCTTTACCTCAACTTAGTCCCTGGTGATCTAGCGGCAACGCGGCGGGCCATTGAAGTGATCTGTGCCTCTTTCAGCACAGAGCTTAATCTCCCGCTCGCGGTTCGCTGTAATGCAGAGCGCTGGGAGATGATGTAATCTCCCAGCGCTCTGTATTACTACCACAAATGCCAGGTATGCCCGATGGCCAGTCCGGGCCTGACAGTGCACCAGAATCTGGGCGCTCATCTGCCTCTGTTCATTCGGGCTGCCCGCATGAATAGAGGTAAGAGCCCGAGGCCTGAGGGAGCAGGAGGAGGGGAAAAAAAAAAAAGCAAGCACTGGGAGGTGAAAAAAATTGGGGGGGCACATGGGGGGGGGCACAGTAGACTGTAGGGGGGGCACTGGCCCCCTCTGGCCCCCCCCTGGTGACGCCACTGGCAGACAGCACAGTGTAGGCGGAAAAGGGAGAGAAAAAAACTTTCTGTGGTAATACCTTACTATTCGCACTGTGGAGGTGTGAGGAGGGGGGGCACAGTAGAATGTTGGGGGGGCCAGGCCCCCTCTGCCCCCCCCTCCCCGGTGACACCACTGCGGTCAAGAGACCGGATTCCACATCTGAAGGGAGGCGGCTTACAATAGGTAACGGGGCGGGAGGAGACACTTTATAATTCAATTACTCTGGAACTACTACACATCGTAGAGAATGATAATACCACTCTACATGGACCGAAAACTATAAAGAATAATTAGACCTGCATTTATTTTGAAACATTGCTATCCCTTTAACTAGGAAAGTCCAGTTATTCCTCTAAATTTAGTGAGGCTGGTGTACTATACAGACATTCAGAAATTCTGGAGCAAACCAACTGCACTATAGGGGGCAAATTAAAATAAATTAAATTAAATTTCATTTAATTTAAATGGGAATTTTTTCCTACAAATAAATAACTCTTATTGTGTTTAACTGAATTTTCCTTAGGTAAGTATCCTTTTCACAAGTCAGTTACATTTATATAATTTAACTGCGCATTTCATGTCTCTTTAATCAACTGCTTGTGCTTTCCATTTACAGTCCATTAAAGAGAATTGTCTCTTGGGAACTGTTCTGTTCTGTTGGAGCCTATTGTTTGCTGTGCAGAGCTGTGACATAGAGTCAGACTGCTTTAGAGATCACTACATAAAGGAAAGCACATATAGTACAAATAATAAACTGGTATACATGGCTTCTCTATGAAGGACACCTACATAGGTAAATTAATCGATTTAATGGATTGACACACTTCTTCCTAGGGTATGTTTCATTTTTAGATTGGACTATTAACACTTTGAATGATAGTCAAATCTCAAGTGCATTTCAAAACGTATATAAGCAACATGGAGCAAATCTGGAACAAACCAACTGAATCATAGGGGGGAAATAAAATCCCCAACATTCACATTGATTTAATTGGGGATTTTAACTCCTTAAATGCTAGAGACATGTGTTGGAGACCTCTCTAGCACTGAAGAGGTTACAAGCCTCTTTTAAAGCAATAGTAATGTTTATTTGCCCACCATAGTGCAATTGGTTTGCCCAATAATTGCACCATTTCCTCTTAGGACATCAGCCTTAGTGTCCCTTTAACACTTGAACGACATCCTTTCTTCAAGTTCCGGTAGTGCAGTGGAAACTAATTGACACCTTTCATTTGGAGAGCATTTGACAAAGTGATAGGTCTTATTATAACCGACTTCATCTCTCTGTCTCATACCAGCCTCATAAATGTAAGCAGACAATTACAAGACTGTAAAAACCCTCCAGGGAGAAACCTACCTGTAGAGATGTATCTTACTGCTCGAATGATTTCAGAAAGCCAAATCAATATTTTTACAATGGAGTGAAAGCAATAAACTAGCGTGGGCAATCTGGCTCTTCAATGCAAGAAGACCACAGGTGTTCACAGGCTAACTGCAAAAGTCAGATAGTAATAATGAGAAAAAAGCTTCACTTTCTCAGACTTGGCTAAGGCTGATGTACTAAGTAAAGAGGAGAAATTCTAGGGAGAACAAACTATACCATGGGGCAAAATAAAACTGCCTATTTAAGTTGAGCTCATATAAATCATTGAGGATCTTTCTTTGTACAGGTATTGCTCCTCTTTTCTCCTTCTGCATATGGCCAAGGTGTATACTTGCAGTGATCAATTATACAAAGAACACAAACAGAAGCAGAACAATTCTGAAGCAAACCTACTGAACACAGCAGAAAAAGATAAAATCCTCATTAATGTAAAGCGGAACTATCATTCATATGAAAGTGCCCCGCAATTAATTTTACTTTAGCTTTAAGCATATAAATCCTCTGATAATGCTTATTTAGAAGTCTAAGTTCTTAGGCGATTCACCAGTAGATGACAGTGCTGTCTGGCCCTGTCTCCTCAATGACTGGCAAGGGGCGAGTTGCATTGTAACATAAAGTGATAGTAATGTCTATGTAAAATTACTTGCCCGAGTCTTCTGTATAGTAAAAGGAACATATTGCTCTATGTCTAGGCTCATATTTCTTTGTAGTTAAAAAGTTATGAAGCACTGAAGATCCACTGCCCGCTACTTCTGGCCACCTCCCATGGAAACTGAGATCGGGTCGTGCAATACAACGGCTGCAGCGCGGGACAGACTTCAGTAAGTAAGTATAAGGGAAATTCCCTTTGCTTACTGAAGTTTGTCCCTCGCTGCAGCCATCCTGACCAGACTGGGGAGAAGGGGCTGGGGTAGATCTTCAGTGCTTCATAACTTTTGAACTAAAATAGAAGTAAGAGCTTAGACATAGCGCAATATGTTCCTTTTACTATACAGAAGACTCGGGCAAATAATTTTATATAGCCATTACAATCACTGTAAGGTACAGACAAGGACGGACAGAGCAGACGCACACATGCCTCTTCGGCAAGATGCCTGGCGGTGAGGGCCTGAAGAACCTATATATTTCTAAATAATGCCGAACTTAACAAGGATTATAAATGGATTTATATGCTTAACGCTATAGTAAAAATTATATGGGGGCACTTTTATAGGAGTGATAGTTCTGCTTTAAATGGGGTTTTAAAATCCTCTCTTAAATCACTGAACATGTTTTAGTTGCATAGCTGGGAACTCCTCAGATCTGAACAGGAGATGCTGGAATTTTTAATTATCAGGTCTCCAGGGATTAAAGGGTTAGTAATGGCATATATAAATAAAAAGTATTAAAATAAAAATAAATCCATCGATGCCAGTCTGATCTCTCAACCCTTTATGGTTTGAGAACTATAACTGTTAAAGTTCCCCCTCCCTTCCCTTTCATTGATGTCAGCGTTTAGCTGACAGAAGAAGATCCTGGTCCCGGGACCGGCAGGCAGCTCTTCAGCAGAGCCGAAATAAAATAGAAATAAATACTTCATTGGAACGGTCTACAGGAATTGTCTGGAATTGCCAGCAATTGTCTGGCATTTCGTGGCTGGACTGTCATTTTGGCAGGACCTGTATGATATGCTTCAGAATATTTCTTCTCTGTGTATGGCATTTGTGAGCTAAAAGAGATTGCACCCTGGGTGCGAGGACACAGTCCCAGTGAGCTTTTACATACCCTTGCAAGCTCATGAGCCTAGTTGAGCATCTCTGACTTTTAGTGGGTGGTAAGATGCATAAGGGGGTGTGGAGGGGGAATCAGCTTGGAGACAAGGCATTTAGTGAATTGATTCAAGGTGTATAATTAATTAACTGATACATTTTTACTGTATGGTTTTTATTAATTCTGATTAATTATATACATTGAGCGGAGTGCCAATATTAGGATAGTCTTTTTTTATGACAAATCCAATTTCTTCAAATTCCTACTGATTTTAATTGGATTTTTAACCCCTTGAATGCAAGAGAGATCTCCAAATCACCATGAGGCAATGCATGGAAATCTTACTAGCAGTCAAGGGAGGTTATGCACTAAAGCGTGATAAAGAGATGATAAAGCTGAACTAACCTTCAATGATTTCACTTCTCCAGTTCCTACATTATTCTATGGGGACAATGCAAGATTTCTCCAACTTTGGAGATCAAAGTGCATAGGCTCCATAGAATAATATGGGAACTGGAGAAGTGATATCGCTGGAAAAGTTATAACCACTTTATCACCTCTTTATCACACCTTAATCCTTAACCTCCAAGTTGTTAAAAGCTCCTTTTAATCAATAAGGATTTTTTTTTTTTGCCCCCTATGGTGCGGTTGGTTTGTCATGGAAGTGCTGTAGGGGAGAAATGCACTAAGGTGTGATAAATAGGGGATGACTTCTGTAGTGTTATAATAGGTCCATTACATATGATTGATATTCTATGGAGTCAATGCAGATGATCGTGAATAGATTCCATAGAATAACATTGGAATTGGAGGTATTATCACACTGAAGAAGTGATCACCTCTTTATCTCACCTTTATCCCACTTTAGTGCATAACCTCTCAGTTCTCTATAAATCAGCCTCTTTGAGTGCCATAGAGGTATTCCATGCATTGGTTTGCCCTCTTTTGGCATATCAGTAGCTACCTAATGTCATCAGTTCTGCTGGAAATTGCAATGCAATTTCAGGTCTCCAGTTTCCCAGGAGTGATTTTTTTTAAAGAATTCTTCTAAACCATTCTCTTTTACATGAAATGAAAGCAAGAGAGGAATGAGGGAATTGGGTATTTAAATTGGGAATGACAACATTCTCTAGGTCTATTATCGTCCCCTGAGAAAGTAGGTTAATTTCCCATAATGCAAATCAGCAGTGTGCTGTCTGTTTTGTAGCTTGTTATGCCCTGCACGGATAGGATGCCAAGTACTGTGCAGTGAAAAACCTGCTTCTGCAGCTACAGGCAGAAGGAAATTTAAAAGGATAGATAGATAAGGACAAATAGGTCATGAAAACAAGGGGATTTATGGCAAAACAATGCTGGCAGAAATAGAAGAAAACACGGAATTGGTCATTGTTGATATTTTTAAATGAATTGCCAATGCATATAGAAATATAGTAATCAAGCATAAACATTTTTTACATGGGATTTTGAGCTAGATAAATGAAAAGAGGAGCATCATTACTGGGGCAAATCAATCTCCCCTTTTACCTAGTGTAAGCCACCTCCCCTCAGATGTGGAATCTGGTCTTAAGACCAGACAGCTCACAGCAAGGGACAATCTTCATACTGTGAGAACAATGAAAACCCTGCTCCCCTTGACAGGTTTTTCAGGTTTTTCCCTTATGCTAATTGAAGATTGTCCCTCTCTGCAATCCACCTGGACACCACTTTGCTGTTCTGAGGTGAGCAGTGTTACATCAGTAAAAGGAGTGGGAGGGGGATATCATTCAATTACTCTTGAACTACAACTCTGACAGTATTGAAATAACACTCCCCATGGCCCAAATACTATGAAGATTAATTGGAGCTGCTTTTATTGTGAAACATTACTATCTCTTTAACCTTCGGAATACCTCTCAATGCGCTGTGAACCCCTCAGGCACTCAAAGTGTTAATGAGGGGCAAATCTTCTCTGATAGCATTTGGTCCATGAATGACCTGAAAAGCCACACATTTTATTGAGGCATGTCACTATAGTAATGATAAGGAATATGTTGTTTTACTAGGTCAGTGCTAGAGGCTTGCAGAATGTTTTGTACCCTGCTGGCCAGACACATTTTCAGCATTTTTGCTATCCATCTGTAAATTATGATTCCCGTTGGTAGCTTTCTAGTTTTATATGGAGAACTATATATTTTTTTCAGAACAAATTCAGAACAAATTTTTCAGAACAAAAACAAATTCATGGCACCTCACAAAAAAACAAATTTCATATTGTGTAACAGGTTATGATGTGAAAAATACAAAAAATGTACTACTTTTGCAACTATCATAAACTATATATACAAAACATTTATGTTGGTAGCGATAATTTCAATTGCAAGTAAAGGGCTTGAACCCCCTATATGCCAAAATATCAAAGATGTATAATTTTACCTGCATGCATTTCCACGCAGACCCCTAATTATCAGGAGAGTAAAATGGTATTTTCAACTTTATAAACTAAAATGCCCATTTCATTTGCTACATGGTAAAACTACCCTAAATCAGCTCAATAACTATATAAAATCATATATTTCATAAAAGTAGATATTCCATTTCATCAAATTAGGGGTCACTTGCCTTTCTACCATTAGTCTGGTGTGCATAAATGTTTCCAGAAGCTGACACTAAAGCGAAAAATAGACAGTTTTTTACATTTTCACAGTTTCAAATGTAATGAAATCTTTGATAACTATGGAATTTCCTACTGTGCACAGTAGTTACTGCTCTTACATGAAAATTGGCAACCCATTAGCAAAAGTGGGCATACTGTAGGGGGTACCAGAAGCACAAAACTACACCAACTACTCTCATGACTTACTTATACTAAAATTATTATACTAACTACAGAAATGAATAAAAGTTAGACAAAGCACACCATTTTGGAAAGAAGATAACCTGCCACATTAAATGAGGGTCATTTTCCTTTCTACTCTTAACCTGGTTTACTCAAATGTTTCCAGAAGGTGTCTCTAAAGCTGAAATTTCTACCCCTCCAAATGTACTAAAATATCGCAGAACTATAGAATGTCCTACTACATGGGTATGGTTTGAAATACCATAACAATGCCAGAAGCACAAAACTACATCAAGTTATTTTCCTTTTGAAACTGGCTGCCTGCACTGAAATGGTCATAACTATTAGCGATATGAATGAATGGAATACAAGTCATTCAATTTTGAAAAGCAGTCATTCACCTACATCAAATGAGGGGCTGATCTGCACATAAACTGGGTGTATTTTTTTCCATTTTCACCACTTCAAACATAATATAATGTTTGAAAACTTTGGAATTTCCTACTGTATTCAGTACCTTCTACCAGTCCAAGAATGTTAGTACCTCATTGGTATGGGATGACATACTGTGGAGAGTGCAAAACTGCACCCTGTAACTTTCCTTTTGTGATATGACCTACCTGCACTCAAATGGTCATAACCATTTTAGATATGAAGAAAAGATCAGTAAGGCATACAATTTTTTTTAAATTAGACATTCACCCACATCAACTGTGGGGCTACTTCCCTTTTTTACCCCTAGGCTAGTATGCACAACTCTTTCGAGAAAGTGGTGCTATAGGAAAAAAAAAAGTACTTTTTTACACTTCAATCACTGCGAAGATAATAAAATCTTTCAACGTCGGGATTTCCTAGTCTATCCAGTACCTACTGCCAGAGTGAAAAAATGGTACCCCATTGGTATGGGTTGAAATACTGTAGTGGTGCCAGGAGCATCTGGGGTAGCAGGCAGTATATGTGTAATTCCATGACTACCAGTGGAACAAGGCTGGGGGTGTCAAAGTGTGTATGCAGTGGACTGCAACTAATTGTGGTAGTGGAACCAGACTGAGGGGGAATCAGCGTATGCGGATATCTGTGACTTCCACTGGGCAGTAGAACAAGGCTTTGGGGTCTGACTGCATATGTGAGGTCTGCAGTGGGACCAGGTGGAGGAGTCAGATAATGTGTGAGGGGGAGTGGACGGTGGGTCAGAGGGCTGGGGGATGTGTATGTGTGAGCTCCAAAGAGGTGTCCAACACATTGCAAAGCAATGCATTGGACACACCTCTGGCGTTCTTTTTATTATTTAGTTTATTTTTTTATTTATTTATTTTCTTCTTCTTATTATTTTATATTTATGTATTTATTTTCTCCTTGTTATTATTATTGTATTATTATGTATTTAAGTTTAAAACTGTGACTGCCAGAAAGGTATCCAATGCTTTAGATTCCACTCTATCACTCAATGGGTTAAAGTCAGACTTTGTGAGGACCTCTCCTGTTGTCCTCCCACCTACTGAACTCCCAGCCAAATCAGTTGGGAGATCAATAGAGGTGACTCAGGGGAGCACCGGGGCTCTCCTAGTTCCATCCTACCTGAAGTGCCGGGTAAGAGGGGGCTGGATCAGGGAAACCTTCCACATCACTGGTGTCATAACATGGGAGGCTTTCCCCAGTCCTGCTCACTACTACCTGAATGTTTGGGTAGGATGGAAGTGGGGGAGTCATTAGGTGCCAGTGATATAATGATTTCAGGCAGGAAGGAGAATTTTTCCAAAGACAGCAAAAGAAAAATTAATTTTGTGGTCTGATGCATGGGAGACCTCTCTAGCATACAAGAGGTTAAATGCCACAAATTAAATCAATTTGAGTTATGAGGATTTGTATTTGTTCTCTGTGGTGTAGGTGATTTGCTACAGAATTTCTAATGTTTAGCTTTCTGAATTTGGCCCCTTGAGTTAACATCCCTATTCATTCTCTGAAGCAGGAGCAATTGACCCTGACTTCAGGTCCCACTAACAGTGCATGTTTTCAGGATCTACATAGTACATAGTAGTTTAGGTTGAAAAAAGACTTGAGCCCATCAAGTACACCCCTTTTTCTATTCTTATTTATCTCCTCAATTAAAGGCAGGTGAATGTAGTTAACTCAGACAGATCCTTCAGAATGATTGAACCAAGACAGATGTGTTTATGTGAAATGAGTCAGAAAATCTGCACCATGGGGTGGAGCTGAGGGCAGGTATGACCTCCACTGCTCTAAAACATTGCTTCCCAACCCGATCCTTATGGACCAATAACAGGCTGTGTCTTTAGGATTTCCCTGCTTGTGCACAGATGAGTTAATTAATGTTTGAGCCTCTGATTAACTCATTTATGTACAAGCAGGGAAATCATAAAGTCATTGCCTGTTAGATTTCCCTGATGAGAGGTGTGGGAATCTCAAAACATAACTGAATGTTAGCCACCTGCATTGCTATAAAACCTCATGTCAACTATTTTGCCTTTTATATTCAGTTCTGTTGTCTTAATGCCAGTAGCTTTAGTTTCTTTAATCTTTAATATCAGCATGCCCTATCCTCTTTTACCTTTTTATAATTATCTATCATTAGATATGTCATTATTTTCCTTTTAAACTTAATCAACATGTCTCTTTCAATTTTTAAAGCCCATCTGAAAAATGTCCTCTCATACAAAATGTTTCTTTAAATTATGTATGCTGCCATTACAGACTCCAAATGCACTTAACATCGCAGCACTGTAATAATGTAGTTTTATTCTCACTGGGTCTGTAGTCTGCCATCATATCCTGTATATTATACATTGGATCGTACCCACAAAAGTGGAGAAATTACATCATAGGGGAAATATAAAACTTCTCACTGGTGTAAGTGAGTTTTTCTAAACCTTGATTGCTAGAGAGGTCTTAAATGAGCAGTAGACTTTTTTAATGAAAAAATAAAAATTGCAGGGATTTTCCTATTGAGTAAAATAAGGGTACTCCCACTTCTGAGAGATTTATATTTCCAGTTATTACAGTTTAAACCCATGTTTTTTTTACATTAGCAGTGCCCTCTAGTGGTCAAATTCTAATTAGATTTCCTGTTAGATTCTAATGGAGAGGAGAGTCAGAAAAGTCAGTGATATACAGTTCTCCATAGAATGTGATAGAAACTGCCTGTCACTTCCTGTCAGTTAGAACTATCAGGAAGTAAACACAGTAGATTCACTTCCTGATTATTTAAACTGCTATAAATTTTGAATAAAACATCTTACAGCGATGGGAGTGACCTTGTTTTATTCAGCAGGAAATGCTCTATAAAATATGTGTTTTCATAAAAAAAATGTACTGCTCCTTTAACATATTATGGAGAAATGCACTGGAGACACCCTCTCACATTTAACCCTTTGAGTGCCAGAGGGGTATGCTTCACAATGATTGGACCACCCTTCGGGCACTCAAAGAGTTAAGTGCTCCATCTTCAGCCATGGAAGTTTGGAGATTTTGTTCTAGTCCTCTATGGTACAATTTGTTTGCTCGAGAATTTCTTATATTTTCTTTTGTGGATAAGGCCCTTTAAATCATATTGGCAAGGTTTTTTATTTTGTTTTTTTTTCTATGTCATGGTTCCATTGAGATTTAAAACATTATTGGTTGTACACAGCTGCCCCAGCAAATGCACTGTAAATTGAATCCCCAAAAGAAAACATAAATAACCTTGCATTATTTTTATGACTGCTCCTATCCTTAGTGAGCTTTCATGTAAAAAAAAGAAAGGCTTTTTAGCTAGTAGCCTCCTTTAAAGTTAAAGTGGACCTGTCACCTTGAATTCAAGTCTCAATGAAAAACTATGTATCGTGTTATCTAAAGATATAGTGAGATCTCTGAGTGCAATGCCATATGATAATTTATGTTAATTAAGCGATCATTGCAGCATTAAGCTTGAATATGAAGCAGCACTAAGGGCTGTATGTTCAAAGGGATAACGACAAAAAATTGTCTTATGAAAGACAAAAATAATTAATTGAATGCATGAACGACATATTTTCTATAGAGTATACGACAAAAAATAGTAATGTCCGTTGTGTACAACACAACTCCAGAACTGACGGGCAAAGTGGCGTGGCTAGGGCGTGGCTAAACTATTCTCCAGTGTCGTATAGAGAAAAAGAAAATTTGTCGTAACTAACGACAAAAAAATGTCTTTCAAAAGACAAAATTTGTGCGTTAAGAAAAAAATGGAGGGAATGTGTTCTGAATGTGAGAATTTTTGTCTTTAGTTAAGACATTTTTGTCATTAGTTAAGACATTTTTAAAGAATGGAATGTGTTCTGAATGTGAGAATTTTTGTCTTTAGTTAAGACATTTTTGTCATTAGTTAAGACATTTTAAAGACATTTTTGTTGTTAAGACATTTTTTAAGACATTTTTGTCTTTAGTTAAGACATTTTTTGTCGTTCCATACGACAATTTCAGTCAGGACAAATGACATATTTCCAATCACAACCGACACTCTCTGAAAATATTAATGATCCCAACGATACTGTACTTTGAAAAGTCTTTACAAATACAAAAGCTATTTCGCTACTTCTTTGAACATATGGCCCTTAGAGGCTTTCATATTTTCAATACTAAAAACATCAGAATATGTGAGGAAAGGTGAGATTAAAAATACACATCTGCTGGTCTTTTGCAAAACTTAAAGGGATAGTAATGTCCCACAAAAATATTTTTCATATTGTAGTCCTTAAAAAGTTGAGCACAGCACAAAAAAAGTATCTCTCAAACCACTATGGTTTGAGAGATACATGCATTTAAAGTTTGTGATTTCCTGCTGTCAGCTGTAAAGCTGTCAGCAGGAGATCAGTGTCAGCCGACACTGAAATCACGAACTTTAAATGCATGTATCTCTCAAACCATAGCGGTTTGAGAGATACGTTTTTTTGTGCTGTGCTCAACTTTTTAAGGACTACAATATGAAAAATATTTTTTGTGGGACATTACTATCCCTTTAACTTCAAGGTTCTTGCCTAATTCTTACCTAATGTATAGGTTTGCCACTCACCTATCAGTGTAGCTGTCTCAGTTAATTTCTTTTGGGGTTATGCACTAAGGCGTGATAAAGAGGTAATAACGTGGAGATGACTTTTCTAGTAATATCACTTTTCCTGTTATGTTATTCTATAGAGCTTATGCACTAAGGTCTCTAAAGATGGATCATAGTTCATTGGCTCCAAAGATTAACATAGGGACTGGAGAAGTGATATCACTGGAGAAATCCTCTCCACTTTATAACGCCTTAGTGCATTACCCACCTTGCATGCAAAAGAGATATCCAGCATATTGCAAAGAATGTATTGGAGACCTCTCCAGCATTCAAATGGATAATTAACCCCTTGGATGTTAGAGTGGTCTCTAACATATTGTGACATTATGTGTGGAGACCAAGTAGTTAAAACATGTGTTTCCATCCTGCACGTAGATTTGACTCACAATTTTTTTCACCTTTTGATCAAAAGCATCTACAGATATTTCTGAGTCATAATATACATTCTGCACTGTCCTCTTGTTTTACTTTACATAATGAGGTTTAGATCTGCTCACACAGCATTATGCATGAGCTGGACATTTTAATTTAACACTAGTGTTTTCTGTAGACATAAAATAATAAAAACATACACACACACACGCACACATACAGAAACACACTTGTATATCTATGTGCATGTGCACGCATGTACACACACACACGCGCACACACACATAGATACACAGATGAATAGACACACAAAGATATATCTTTTGAAAGGTTGGTCCTTATGCACAGGAAATGGATTCACTGGGCCATTTGTTCAAAATAAATCTGGATTAATAATGGTGCAAACTAACCACTACAGGAAACACACAGAGATTCTTCCATTTCACATTTATGTGAATTGACTTTTAACTCCTTGGGTTCTTGTAGTGTGATAATAACACAGCAATTTCAAGTAGTATTTATCTGTCCAAGAAACTAAAATTGTTCTTCTTTACAAATAGTTCACTTGTTTTTATCAAGTTGTCTATCACTTACTTTGTAGTATACATTTTGTCAAGTGGAATTGTGGCAACTAACTAAACAGGTCTAAAGTTACAAAGTGACTTTATTGTTATGGTAACCAGATATGCAGGACACATGTGCAGGACTGTGCAATCCTACAGCATGCTTTTCCTAAGCATTCTATGTTTAAAGTGAATTCTGGTCAATTTTCTTATATGGATGGTGAAAAGTCTTGTTTGGATTCTGTTATTAATTAGAGTTTTGACATTAAAAGACATTTCAACCACTGAGTTCTTCAGTGAAAGAATTAGCAGAGAAACTGTAACATATAACATCTTTTCTGCTGTCCTGTACGCACTTAATCAGCTGTTTAGCAGGCTATCTGCTGATCAGCTGATTCAGGTAACCAAAGGACTAGCAAGGCACTCCACCTGGCAAATTCTGTACTTACTGAACCAGCTATCTGCTGATCAGTCAGTTCACTAATTACAGAACATCAGAGAAGCAGTTATGTGTTACAACTTTTCTGCTGGTTCTCTCACTGAAAAAAATTATGTTGGCAATGTTTTTTACTGTTGAAACCCTTTCTGTGCCATGGGGGGTATGCAGTTCAGAACCCTACTGCACTGAAGGGGTTAAAGGAGTGCAGCTGCTGTTTCTGTGCTAAGGCAGAGACAGCAAACTGTCCTCACTTCAGAGAGAGATTCAGCCAGCTACTGGAGCTTAGTACATAGGGCTCATCTCCATATTACCACATAAATATACCCACATGAATATAACAATGGTTCATGAAGCTGCATTTCAATATGTAAATAATTCATTGCTGAAGCAGGCACTGCAAAACTGTAAACCTGGCAAAGACATAACAGATTCATGGTGATGATGGTGCATTTCAGATGGATTCACAGGAATAGTACCTATGTCAAGATATAATCAAAGCAAATATTCCTCCATATTGCCAACCTATCCCTTACCCACCCTTAGTGCACCTCCTCACCAGGAAGTGGAGAGTTTCTCATCCTTTTATCTTCCCTCAGTTGATAACTGGCCTAATAAAGGTTGGGGTGCAGCAGTAATACAAAATTATAAAATACAAATCTTTTGCCAGGTATTTGTTTCAGTTTTGTAGTCAGAATATTTTGGTAAACAGCAACTCTTGTAATCTCCTTGGTGCGAAAGTGGAAAAAATGAAGATATTTAACTGAGAAAAGAAACCCAATAGAAATGAATGCTATATTTTATATATTGATTGATAAATCTGATGCTGTTATTTTGCCCTAGTTTTTCAGCCTGGAGACATTTGTACATAATCCTCAGTGGGCCTTATGTTGAAACAAAACATGCTCAGTTCTGCAGCAATTCATTTGCACAATAGGGATAAATAAAAATTGTCAGAGTTCCCATTTATTTTAATTTCATTTTTAACCCGTTCAATGCTATAGTGCTCTCCAAGACATTGAAAAGCAAGGCGTTGGAGACCACTCTACCATCAAACTCCATTTAAAACAGTTGGCATTCTACCCCCACCTCCATAGTTTGTTCCAGAATTGCTCATCTTGTGCTTCCTGCATAGGACCAACATTCTCCATAAGGTTCTGCTATTTAAAATACCTACAATGACCTCTGAATTAATCAGCTTTGCAGGCAACATGATGTGACAGATAAAAGCATCCAATGCATTCATCAATATTTGTAGTCTCATGAATCGACTGCACTTATGTCACCTGTGCTTTACTGCCTGGTCTGGTGATTTGTCATCTGTAGATGTAAAGACATTATGGCAATCCCTGCAGCCTACATTAGCACTGTGTTCTTATATTTCTAACATATCAATGGTTAAATAGATAACAACCTGTTATTCTGCTTCTACATATTCTGCATGTTTAAATATATATAATCAAATTGCCTATACTTTGCATTCTTTTATTTCCATCTCCATTTTACACTTTTATGTTCCTGACAGTGAGCGCACTGAATCTGTTTCTAGAGAGATTTCTGTTAGGGATTGTGAAAGCAGGGATACTGATAGAATGTAAAAAACATACAATGTACAAAAACCAGTAATACGTTATAGAAAAGCTTGCCTCAAGTCTGTTGAATACAGCAATCAGAGCACTCCGTACTCAATTTGAAAGCAGGTATCACTGTTATTGCTTTCACAGTCCCTGACCGAAAGCTTTCTGTTAACAGAGGTTCAGGGAGCTTACAGACAGGGACATAAAAATGCAAAAACAGAGGTGACGATGAAAAAATAAAAGTTTAGGGAATTTGAATACATGTTATGCACTAGGTCAGAGCTGTCCAAGTTTGATCCTCAAGGGCCACCAACAGGCCAGGATGTAAGGATTTCCCTGATTAAGCACAGGTGAGTTAATCAGTGGCTCATTCATTTGACTGACTAACCTGTGCTTAATTAAGGAAATCCTTACATCCTGTCCTGTTGGTGGTCCTTGAGGACTGAAGAGACACCCTTGTGGTAGGTGAAAAAGTCAAAATAATAGTTTACTATCACTTTAACCAAGGACTAACCCAGGATTTCCAAAGACGAGAGCACAAAAAAGCATGAAATAACATTATCTAGAATTAGTGTTGAGTAACTCTGTATCCAAAATCCATTGCAGCTGCCTCAGCGTAGGCAGGTGGTGGACATCCTGCAGCCTTCCAGAGCACTTGATGAACTACAATTCTCATCATCCTGAGTCAGCTGCTGAGTATGCTCGGACTTGTAGTCCACCAACAGCTGAAGGGCTTTCATTTGTCTGCCCCTTGCAGAGACATTGGTCCTTATTTATAAAAGCAAACTGGGGTTATTCAAGAGTAAATCGATGACGACAATAGGGGACAAATACAAATTCCTATAAAATTGGACATTTAGCACCTTGAATGCGTTGGAGACCTCTCTAGCATTCAAGGGGTTAAAAATCTCTAATCAAGTGCATGGAAATCTAGGAATTTTATTTCTTCCCTATGGTGCAGTTGGATTACTCCAAAATAGCTCAGGTTTGCTTTTATAACTATGGGACATTTTGCTTGCGAGCCACCGGTGTCCAGAGACAGGGCATCTTTCACAACCCTTACAGGTAACAAGCCTACTTTAACTCCCTGTCCTGCCACTTCCTTCCCAATACAGTCTTCTATTGAAACAAACACCCCCTACTCTTCTATCTTATCCTGTATACCCACTTCATTTAGTACATCCTATAACATAAAGCTGTAGAACGCGTCTCTCACTGTGTGTGTAGCACAAACGCAGGTGACTCGCTTTCTACAGTTTTATGTATCTGACAGGCACCTGCTCGCGCTTGCATGCGAGCTCAGAGGGCTGGAAACCGGCTGCCTGTCAGTTACGTTCGCGGGTGCCTGCACTGTGAGATCAGAGAGCTGGCAGCCGGCTGGGTGACCCGCTCCCCTCCAGCCATCTAAGGTATCTAGGGTTGCGTATCTGACAGGCACATGCGAGCGGGTGCCTGTCAGTTATGCGTGTCCACATGGACATTTCTTTTATTTCTATATACTACAAACGCTTCTGCATGACCTAGATCCCGTCGAATGACAGGCTTTAACTTAGTATATATATATATAAAAGCATCAACATTTCTCTTTGTTGGGGTGCTAATGCTTTCTGTCTTTCTGATTGGATAATAGCAAAAGAGTGCACAAGAGGTTTCTGAGACTGTGACTTGCCCTAGTTAACCCCTTGGATAGTAAAGTGGTCTAAACACATTGTGAACCAATACATTGGAGATGTTTCTAGCATGCAGAGGGTTAAGTAGTGCTTTTTTGTTAAATTAAGCAATTGCTTAATAATCTCCAGTTAAAAATAATGCGTCCATCCACAAAATGTGCATTAAGTGCCCAATCTGCACAGTGTGTTAAGTTAATTTCACAAAACCCAGCATTAAAGCAGCAGACCGGTCCATTAACCTCTGTAACAATGTGGGTTTTTTAATTATGCTTCCTCAATCACAGCAAAAAAAAATAAAACTGGAAAGTACTTTGCAGCTTTTCGACACATCACGATCAAACCTTATGTAGGGCGGTTTTATATTAATATCAAACACAATAGTCTCTGAGAGTAAAGTCCTGATCTGCCAGCACAGCTCATTCTCTGCTCTTATACATTAACATACAGATCACTGCAATCAAGAGTATGTACCCATGCATTTGATGGATTTAGTGGATATCTGCACTTGCGCACTACTCACAGACCTTAAAGCGAACAAGTCGTAAACCTCAGTCCTATAGCATGCAAAGTAAAATGGGGCATAATTATTTTGATTTCTTCTTTGCTTTGTTACTATACAAAAAATAATGTGCAATAGAAATAAATGTCCTGAAATGCCCAAACAATCGCTCACTGCCCTCTCCTTGGAGTAAAATGCATAAGAAGCAGAATGTTTATGTAGTTAGCTCATTACATAGGTGTTAGGCAGGTGTAGCACATGCAAAGTGACTCCAGAGCGTATGTTAGATCGGAATCATATTAGTACAGCCACCCCTTGACGCATTTATCATGTGTTGTGTATATTAGAGAACTGTTATATATTATTGGCATACCTGGGAACTTTTTCTTCTAGAGTCCCTGGAGGGGACTCATGTGGTGCTGGTGGGAGGATAGAAATGATGAAATTCGCTTCACAGGGGGGAGGAGCATACTTATGGGTGAGGGTGGGAATTAAAGGGCTTTGTGATAAAGTGGGCGGGAAGTGGCAGAACAGGGTGGGGAAGGAGAAGTGTGCGGGAACTGAGAGGAATAGGTGGGAAGGAGGAGAAAGGTGCAGAGTTTTATAAGCGTCTTCCCACCACTGGAGAATCAGCTTCTGTCCTGGAGATCCTGTAATTAACTGCAGATCTGGAGAGTTCCCATGTTATGGCCATATGCAGAAATTAAGTTGATGCAATTCAGAGCCAAACCACCTTCACCATACAGGGCTCACACATATTTCCAGACTTCCCGCAGAATTAAATAGGTCTTCCAACCCTTTGAATGCTGGAGGAGTCTCCAATCCATTACAAAGCAGCAACCAGGCATGGAGGCCTGCTGCAGGAGGATTGGGACTGCACTGGCCACACCAACAACTCAGCAAACCTCTCTAGCATTCCTGGGTTTAACCCTTTCAGTGCCAGAGGGGTAACACAACGCATTGCAAACCCTGGCACTGAAAGGGTTAAAAGCCAATTGGAATGTTTATTTTCCCCTATTGTATATTTGGTTTGCTCCGGAATTGCTCAGCTCAGCTTGGCTCTCAGCATATGACACTGAATCTAGTCTAATGATGTCTGCCTGGAGATCAGGGGACACATTTTTGGCCACATGTAGAAAAAATGGAGTAATTCTGGATCAAACCAACTGCACCATAGGAGACAGAGGAAAGTTCTCCCTCATTTAACCCTTTGAATGCCAGACAGGTAATTAACATGTTGCAACAGAAGGGCTTGAGAGTGATCAAGCGCATTGCATTGCAATGAGTTGGATACGTGTATAGCATTAAAAAATATTAAACCTTTTAGTGACAGTTATCCAATGCATTGCAACACAATGTGTTGGTTACCTCTCTAGCACTCAAAGTGTTAAAAAAAGGAGTAGAGGGAAAAGAATGACTCAAAATGGCCATGGACTGCTCCACAGCTCTCCCCTTTGTGCAGCGGGCATTAAGGATAGAATTTTCAGCATGGGTACCTTAGTAAATTAGCAATAGGCAACCATATCACTTGAAAATCCATTCCAGGGCTTGTTTATGCACTGAATATTATTTGTACATTCCCCCCAATCAGAATTCTTTATTCTTCTGCTAATATATCTGCCTTTACGATTTAGCATATGGTTGCATTTCTTCATTTCTTGCCTACCTTTATATCACTTACAAATGGCTACTGAGTCCCTTTCATCTGTAGCAGTTGACTTTATATTGTCATTATTCAGTTATTCATATTTTTCATTTTTTGTGGACCAGTTGAATGAAGCCACACTTCACAAATTTACAAAGAAGATATTAAAGTTAAATTATCACTGACAATTAACTTTGCTGAGCTAGAATTACAGCAAGGTGCTTATTTTTAATGTGATGTCTAATAATGTTTCCTGGTTCATAAAATGCCAGTATTCCCCTCTCCTAATCTTTTATGTTATCTCTTATGGTGTTTGACACTGGATGGGTCAGATGTAATGCAAAGCAGCCTGGGAGATCTGCGGGCAGCCTTCTCCTGTTAGCATTCAGCAGGGGAGATGTGGGAAGCAGGGGCTGGTAGTATAAGGGCAAAATGAGCACATGAGCTGCCACTTTCTAATGTTACAAGTTGCATGTAACTCTTCTGTGTCATGCAGTATTGGTCATGGTCCAGCACTGTCTGGTGCAGTCTGTGGTTCTAAATTCTGTGGAAAGTACATGTGCTACTAATATACTGTGCCCACCCCAGAGATGGAGGTAACTCAAGTGCTCTGTGTTGGCTGTGATGTACTAATCCTGAGGTGGACAACAGGCAGTCCTGGGACCACATGAGGCCTTTAGGGGCTGCTCCTGTGGACCTTAGTCTGCTTTCTGTTGCACTGAGAACATCTCTTCCCTTCATAAACGTACATTGCAAAGCAAAGTGTTGAAGACCTTGCTTACATCCAATGGTTTAATCTGTTTTTCAGTATTTGGAATTTTGGCACTTTGAGGGCCTGAAGGCCACATATGCGTTTTTTTTATACTGGTTTGGCGACCTATCTACACACTGATCTGTGGTTGCTGTTTTAACCCTTTGAGTGTCAGAGAGGTATCCAACGCATTGCATCGCAATGTGTTGGATATCTCTCTGGCACTCAAAGGGTTGATACATAGTTTTATACAGTACTAGTGTTCATTTGTAAAGCAGCAGTCAATTCAAAATATTAGATGTTCTGGTGTCTGCTGTTCTTCAATTCCATAGCTGATAAAAGTATTTGGGTATTTCTCAATGGCCGCCTTTCTTTTTCTGGTGTTGACAGAACTCTCCAAGAGTAAATTACTACTTATACCATTTAGTAAAAAATATGCATACACAAGTTGAATATGCATATTTTTATGTTCTTGCACAATAAATGAATGACATATTGTTAAATGAGCAAGTACAAGTATACAAATGCTCATTGATAAATCAGAAAATTATAAAATTGGTGCAAAATACATACATTTTCGGACATATTTTCAGTTCATCTATATTATGTAGACTGTGCACCTTAAATATAGCGTTTACATCTATTGTGTGTGCCCTACCAATCAAAAGCACTGGTTTGTTGTGATTTGCTATGGTGGTACCCAGGGAAATCTGATCATGGAACAGAAGTGATTAATGTCCTGGTAGATCATTCGTGAACAGAATTTATACAGCAGTTCTGTACTAGGCTTTTAGCTGAATGATCTCCTAAATGTGCATTAATATGTACAAAATCAATTCTTTATAAAAATAACATAAGCAAAAAATTTAGGGACTTTTCATAATGTAAGAGGCATTACTGGAAGAACGGATGACCTTGCACAGTCATGGATACATAGTCAATGCACATGATATATCTAGATATCACACAATATCTCAAAGGAACAGTGGTTTGTCTACCAGGGAGACATAAAAATCCTCACTGATTTAAATGGAGTTTTTAAGCAATTGAATACTAGAGAGATGTCTCCAAAAGCATTGAAAACCACTCTGGCATTCAAATAATTAAAAGCCCCATTTAAATCAATAGGACTTGTGAGAATTGTATTAGACCCCTGTGGTGAGGTTGGTTTCCTCCAAGATGATGCCATTTTTCTTTTGAAAATAAGGCCCCAAGTGTGGAATGGTTGTTTTTTACCCTGGCCATCAAGTACCCCTAACAGTGCAAGTATTACCTTGTACTAGGGCTATATCAGTATATCTCGAAGGGTAGGATGACATTGCCGAGAACATATTTAGGAAAATAAAAAGCAATTTTTGTGCAAGGAGCTTCAACATACATGACAAATGATAGTCTCTATTGATCTAGACCTCTCTATCAATAAGGAGTTAAAAATCTTATTTAAAACAAGGTGAATTTTGGGGTTTATTTTTCCCTTATAGTAGGGTTGGTTTACCCAAAATGACTCTTCTTTAATTTAAATTTGGAGTGCCAGAGAGGTATATAACTCACTGCGTTGCAATGTATTCGATACTTCTTTGGCACTTTAAGGATCAAACTACTGAAAATGACCTTTAGATCTCCAATGAGAAATAATCATCAGAAAAAAACATTCTAAGTAAATATTCTAATGCTGCCTACTTATTAACTCAACAGATATTTCTTCAGAATTCAGTACTCGAATGTGCCACAGTAATTAAGATATATGGTTTAAATCTGTAAGATTTAGCCATGTTTCTTCTCATATTATTTTCTTTAAAATCCTTCGCCCAGGGTTGTTTGGTAAATCTCCTTTAGTGCCTACAATAAAACCTCTTTTAGTTACCAACATTTATATCAATGTCAAGTATGAACATAAAGCACATTTTAATGAACTGCAAAAGACTTTCGGGTAGTTAGGGGGAGAAATATCACCGGCAGCAAGAAACATATTGGAAAATAAAAATTTGAAGCAGCTTTAATTCATGTCTGAAAGGAGGCACGATACACTAGATGGCGCTGTTTTATTACTTTTTGATGAGCCTATAGTTTAATGGAAAAAAAATTCACATACCGCTAGTTTTTATTGGATTAACTGAACATTTTGATAGGGAACATTGTGCCTTATTGTTATTAACACAATTATTATTTCCATCATCGTTATTAATAACAAGTACAACAAGGAAATTGATTTGCATGGAGAGAAAAAAAAATGTTCCCTTGACTAAATTGGCAAATGTGATTTGAAGACTCAATTTCTATATCTCCTGTGTAGTTCTCTTTTATTAAAAAATAATCTATTGTCCTTCCCTGTAGCTGCGTTAACTATTAACAGTGTTGTTGTGTTGCATCATGATACTCTACCATGCAGAGTTTCCATAGGATGCCTTAGAAGTTTCTTAAGTGGAATGTTACAGTAGGAATTGATTTCAATGCACATCTACATGTAGGCCAGGGCTGGCAACATGTGGCTCTCCAGTTGTTGAAGACCTGACTGAGGAAGATGGAGGTTGTAGATCAACTCCACTGGAAAATCACAGCTTCACTACCCTTTAACCCTTTGAGTGCCAGAGGGGTGCAGAACACATACCCCTCTGGCACTCAAAGGGTTAAACCTCTGATGACCGGGGTGGGGGTCTCACTGCATTGCAAAGAAAAGCGCTACAATAGAAGAACTAAAAAGATAAAATAGAGAAGGGTATGTCTGTAACTGCCAATACACCAAGGGCAATTAAACCTTCGAGTCCCAGAAGGGGTGCACGGCACTTTACTTTGTAATGCATAAACACCCCCTCTAACATACAAATGGTTAGTCGCCCTTTGAATTCCAGAGAGGTATCCAATGCATTGTGTTGCAATTTGTTGGATACCTCTGGCACTCAAAGAGTTAGGACATTTTTAGACATTTTATATGTATGTACCCTGTGGTGAGGTTAGTATGATCCAGAATTGCTCATAATTAGCTTTTTTTGCATAATAAGGGCATCTGTAGTAATGCATTTCCTAAAAGCCAATGTTAGTGGTTAACCCTTTGAGTGCCAGAGGGGTACGCAACACAATGCTTTGCGTACTCCTCTGGCAGTCAGAGGGTTAAGGCTTTTTAGTGGGGTTGACAGAAGGATGTCATGGCTGAAGCCTTGTGATTGAAATTCTGTATCCCACAAGGAGAGCAGAATGATTCATTTGTGCTGATTACTTATCACACTATCTGAGAGATTTCTGATATCCTATTTTCTGGTTCCTGTGGTGAATAGTTTTGTACAAGATTTCATCTATGAAAGTAATAGTTGTCTGGGTATTTCAACACTTTAAAAGAGAAGCCAAAACTACAAAAATAGCTCCATTTCATTTGGTGAGACAGAGATGGAAACGTAGAAAACCAGCTTGACTATGGACCTCCAAACAGAGACATAGGGCCAAGTGCAGAAACAAGATGAGTAGTTCTGTAGTGAGCCAACTGCATTGTGTGGTGTGTCTGTGTGTGTGTGTGTACAAATAGACCTTTCCGCTCTAGTATTCAGAGCCAGATCATCCATTATGTCAACCTAGGCTACTGCCTAGGGCCCATGGCAATACAAAGGACCTTGGCTGCAAGTGATGGGTCACAGACAGAGGTCCTGCCATTGCTGCCAGTAACATCTTGTGGCAGAAGCCATTTTTGCTGAAAGAGACAAACATCATTCAGTTGCTCCCACTTTTATTAGAGCCACAATGTCAGCTCCTGCTAGATGCACTCTGTCAGAAGCACCAGATCAAGAGATGTGAAGCCCTAAATTGGTGTCTTGCCTAGGGCCCCGTGGAGCCTTAATAAGTCTCTGCTAGTATCCAGTGCAGTGCTCAGAAATGTGTTGGAGACCTCTTTAGTATTCTAGGAGTTGAAATCAATAATTTTCATTTGTACCCTCTTATGCAATTGATTTGTTCCAGTGATAATATTTTTGCTTTCTGCAAATGGTTCATAGAATGTTATGTTATGGTAACTAGACCTTCTATGTAATGCAGGACAATATAGAAATCTCATTCTTCAGGGCTACATGTAAACCAGTACCACCCTGTGGTATGCATGTTTAATAATAATAATAATAATCATAAGCATAACAATAATAATAATAAAATGGTGGCTTAGACTATATGCAAAGGTAAAGTCTATGATTAACCCTTTGATGCTATTTATCTCTCCAATGCAGTGAAAAAATCTCTAGCACCCAAGGGGTTAACCCTTTGAGTGCCAGAGAGGTACGCAACGCATTGCACTGTAATTAATCGTGTACCCCTCTGGCACTCAAAGGATTAAAGATATTGTGCCTGAAAAAATATATTTGCATACTAAAGGAGAAATAAAAAAAATCCACCAAACTCTCTTTTAAATTGGAGTTGGGACCTCTTGAATTGTCTAATAGATTAAGTGTCCTTTATCCCCTATGGTGCAGTTGGTTTATTCCAGAATTGTTCTTGTTTTCTTTCGTGCATAAGACGCTCTGAGTACATAGCACAATGATGGTCAATTGTTGGACCTCCATCTGTTGGGGTCCATAATTCCCATCATCCCCAACCAGCCAATGATTGTTGTGATTGATAAGAGTTGTAGTTCCGAACAGATAAAGTTCCAACAATCGAGTACCCTTGACTTAGCAGCTGGTTTCTGTCTTTAAAAGTTAAATTAAAGTAGACCTGTCACTTTAATGACTACTTCACACCGACTGCTTAGTTGCAGCAACTTTGTAGCAATAACAACTGTCATATAGAAGATATCACTGCTTCCCATGTGGTAGTTCACATTATAATGGTTTTCAGTAGCAATCTTGTGCTGCTGCAACATCTTGCACCAAATTCGATGCAACAGGTATCAGGGTGATTTAGGCCTTAGTCAAGTTTAGCTTGTTTTATAGAGAACTAAAAAAAGAAGCATGGTGCTGCCCATGCAAAAAGAATGGGTCTTGTTCCCATGTTGACTGTTAGCCACAGCCCCACACAGAGTCTCTGAGGCCTCAGCCTTGTTTTACTGATTGCAGAGGCCCACACTTACATTTTATGACAAGCAAGTGTTGTTCCAGTATTCAGTGGTAACCACAGGGTCGAAACAAACTTTTGAAGAGAGACACATTTGGGTGGATGGGCAGTAATTGTGTGAAAATATCTGTGGGTGCAAAACAACTGAGGGAGAGCAGGTTGCTTAGAGAGCTGTTTTAGCGAAATCTGTGGTTTTTACTTGCACCTGGAATACACACAGAGCAGCATCTCCCAGAACACAGCAGCCATCTATATCACTTCCCCCAAGTGAATGGCTCCTGAACATTGAAATTGTTAGGCAACAGATTGAGCAACCGTGTTAGTTAGCAATCACCACCCAAGACTTTTGGATGTAAATGACACAGCGCAAAAACCTCTCCTTGCAGAGAGCATAGACTCCTCTGAACAGAGGACATTTGTGTGTGCTACAGAGTGTAAGAAATAGAACAGCAGAATTGTGAGTTGTCTGACGGACCACAAATAGCTCTGGCTAACAATTTAAAGAGAAGGAGGTGGAGGCAATGTTTGAGGCTTTGAGTAATGTGAAGGAGGTGTAAGTCTATGTAATACTGTGAATGTAAATTATGTGAGATGAGGCAAAGGGGAGGGCAGTTGTTGAGGAGAAAGGATGGGCAATGAGGTGAAGGGGAGGGTAGATGATGAAGAGCTTGATGAGCCAATCAGTGTGTTTTCCATTTGTCTGAGGAGGTGGGGGCCTCCTCAACCAATTATGGAATACATTTTGCCCTTAGTCACTCCCCATTGGATGCACAAAAGGGAGTTTTTCATAACTCCGCCTTTGTAACACCTCAGGGCATGGCTGACTGCAGACCAGAAGCCACTTAAAATTATAATATAGATTAAAATATGCCCATATGTTGGACTAGCTATTTTTCTGTAAAATAATTTGTTTTTGAGCAAATTATCTTGATATTTTAATAATTCAATGTGGCATTTTACATAAGCTGACCAGAGTTTTAAAATGTAATAAGGGGCATATTCTTAATAGCTGGATGCAGGAATAAAAAAGAAAAATGTTGTAAGCTTATTTTATATGTGTACATTTGGCAATAACGCCTTGTATGATAAATAGGTATTCAATGCATTGCAAGGCAATGGAGACCTCTCCAGCATTCTGGGTGCTAAATTCTTCCTATTTCTCACATTTACTTAATAAACATAAAAAAAAAATCATCCATATGGTTGACAGCAGACTTTAAAGCTTGCATTAAATGGAATATTTTCAGTGAAATACACTTCTTCCTAGCAGCTAATAGTGGCCTATCATTGTGATTGGCTAATAGAGGTAGTAATAGCAATCACCAAGGTGGCTTGCCAATTATTGACACACACAACATTTTTTGACTAATAATAATTTATTCTGATGGTAGGAATAATTAATGCTAGTTTGAGGTTGTAGTTCAGGGACAAATGTTCTCTGGGGACAGAGGTCTGGATCTGGTCATCCTAACTGTATGCTAATTCCCTGTACAGTGTGCAAATTAGCTATCTCCAAAGCCAAAGTATCACTCACTGTGCTATTAGAAATGATCCCAATTTGTGGGCTATGGCTATATTCATTCATAGTGCAGTGGGCTTTATGCAGTAAGGCAGCCAACTACAAAGACAAATAAAAATGATTCAAATGTCCAATTGCTTTGAATAGGCATTTAACCTCTTGAGTGTCAGAGGGGTATAAATGCATTGGTTAACCCTCTGGCACTCAAGAATTTAAACCCCTTGAATGCAATGCATTCAAAATCTTTCTGGCACAAGGGGTTAAAAGCCCCATTTTAATTTAAAGGGATAGTAATATTTCAAAATGAAAGCAGCTCCAATTAATCTTCGTAGCATTCTCTCTAGCATTCAAGTTATACGTTCATTTTAATTCAATTTTAATTCAATGGGAATTTGGTGAATTTTATCTCCCCCCCACCCGCCTCCGCCCCAGCCCCAGGTGCAGTTGGTATGCTTCAGAATTACTTAGATAGTTATGTTTCACAATAAAATCAGCTGCAATTAATCTTCATAGTATTTGGGCCATTGAGAGTGTTATTTCAATAATGCCTGAGTTGTAGTTCAAGAGTAATTGAATGATAAAGTATCCCCCTTACGCCCCTTTTACTGATGTAACACTGTTCACCTCAGAAAGGAAAGGTGGTGTCCAGAGAAGGACAATCTTCAATTAACATAAGAGAAAAACCTGAAAAATCTGTCTAGGGGGCAGGGCTTTCTTTGTTCTCACAATAAGAATATTGTCCCTTGCTGTGAGCTGTCTGATCTTAAGACCAGATTCCACATCTGAGGGGAGGTGGCTTACACTAGGTAAAAGGGGCATGAGAGGGATACTTTATCATTCAATTACTGTTGAACTACAACTCTGACAGTATTGAAATAACACTCTCCATGGCCCAAAAACATATGAAGATTAATTGGAGCTGCTTTTATTTTTGAAACATTACTATCCCTTTAATAGGAATGCTTATTTGCCTTATTTGCCCCCTATGGCACAGTTGGTTTACTCCAGTACATAGTGCTCAGTGAGTGGTAATATTGACCCAGCACAGAAACCAATTATCACTGTTTCAGCAACAAATAAAGGCTTGTTTCTCAAAACCCATTTATATTACAAACATATGGCTAACACAACATATAGGTAGATAAAGGGATAGTAATGTTTCATAATAAAAGCAGCTCTAATTAATCATCATAGTATTTGGACTTTGGAGAGTGTTATTTCAATTCTGTCAGAGTTGTAGTTCAAGAGTAATTCAATGACAAAGTATCCCCCTCCCGCCCCTTTTACTGATGTAACACTGCTCAGCCAGATCAGAAGGGAGGTGCCCAGGTAGATTGCAGAGAGGGACAATCTTCAATTAAGATAAGGGAAAAACCTGAAAGATTTGTCAAGGGGGGCAGGGCTTTCATTGTTCTCATAGGAAGAAGAATGTCCCCTGCTGTTATCTGTCTGGTCTGTGGACTGGATTGCATATCTGAGAAGAGATGGCTTACACTAGGTAAAAGGGGCGGGAGGGGAAACTTTGCTTGTGAAAAACATGAAGAACAATATAAGTCTTATCTCTCAAACCTTTATGGTTTGAGAGAAAGACTTATATCGTTCTTCATGTTTTTTTTATGCCTACAAAATAAAATAAAGATAAAACGAAGTTTTACTATCTCTTTAAATGTCAAAGATCTGTCTAGCATTCAAGAGGTTAAAACCACATTTAAATCAAAGGGAATTTCAGAAATATTTATTTGTTCCTTGTGGTTTGCTCCATTTTGTGCAACAGCTTATCTGATTCCTGCCATAAAGGGCCAAAATGAGTCCTGGTGGTACATATATTGTTTTACAGTCAGAACTCTATGCCTTGGACAGCATCCTCTGCAATGAGTGTTCATTGCATGAACTCATATTGTGGCCTAATGCTCATTGCTGCTAGACAATCATTGAACAGCTGGAGGGATGACAAAATGCATATTTGTGACCCCTCCAGCTAGAAGCTCATTGGCTGGAAAGTGTGATTACTGCAGGGTATGTTCTATGCCCTGCAACCCACATATCCCAGCCGATAAGAGTGTTGGAACCATTTAGAACAAGGACAGGGCATATAAATGCCAGTCTCTGTTCAAATCTCCTTCAGTGTTGATTAGGCAATGACCCGAAAGGTATCGCCATGGGAGCTTTTTCTTCTTTTCTTCTGCCACTGCTGGTGGATTTGTAATGGAGGCATTCATTTTAAGACTTATTTCTCTTTTATAAGGGCAACATGTAACTGTTTGTTTGACACACAGACACAGTGGTTTAGGTTAAAACACAGTTTTATTGAAATCACAGTAATAAAATAACCTTCACAGGTCCTGTAGTATATAAGCTGAATAATACAGACACATGGCAGGTTATATATACATATGCCTACACAGGTCCAGCATAAACATAAAGTCCACAACAGTCTATACTGACACAGGTCAGGCAGGTTATAGTGGATTCCCAGGACAAGGTACTGCATGGGTTAATGGTCTTCTTTGAGTGTAAACAGTCCCATGTGCAGAGAGGTCTGTGATGGGGCTCTGTGCATATAGACAGCTGAAGGATTCGTAACGCCCAGAAACAGATAAGCAGAACTAACGTGAACTGCCTAGGCAACAATGGGAACAGAGACACATAAGGTACTGCCGTAGCGGTAATGGACACCAGACCACTTGCACTCTGCCAGAGCAGTAACGTTGTAACGGTTTGTTCGATTCACAGACACAATGGTTTAGGATAAAAACACAGTTTTATTGAATTCACAATACAATAAGAACTCTCACAGGTCCTGTAGTATACAGGCAGTATAATACAGACACACGACAGGTTAATCATACAATTGCCCACACAGGTCCAGTACAAAATAAAGGTACAAGCAGTATATACTGACACAGGTCAGGCAAGAGGAGTAAGTTTCCCAGGACTCTGGTACTGCAGGAGTTCATCAATGAGTGAAGGTACTGAGAGCACTTTATAGAGAGCTTCAGGTCGCCCAAGGCTAGCAGAACTATGTGAACTGCCAGAGTACAACAGAAATAGAGTAATGAGCACTACCGGAGCAATAACGGAGGCAGACTCTTGCAACCATATGAGCAGTAACGGAGGACTAAGCCCAAGGCACACTGCCGGAACAGTAACGGAGGCAGACACTGGCAACCTGCAGGAGCAATAACGGAGGACAAGCCAATGGAGACTACCGGAGCAATAACGGAGGCAAACACTTGCAACCGGTATGAGTGGTAATGGAGGACTAGGCCAAAGGCACACTGCTGGAGCAGTAATGGAGGCATACACTAGCAACCTGCAGGAGCAGTAGCGGAGGACAAGCCAATGGCGACTACCGAAGCAATCATGGAGGCAGACACTTGCAACCGGTATGATCAGTAACGGAGTACTAGGCCAAAGGCACACTGCCGGAGCAGTAACGGAGGCACACACTAGCAACCTGCAGGAGCAGTAGCGGAGGACAAGCCAATGGCGACTACCGGAGCAATCACGGAGCCAGACACTTGCAACCGGTATGATATGTAACGGAGGACTAGGCCAAAGGCACACTGCCGGAGCAGTAACGGAGGCACACACTAGCAACCTGCAGGAGCAGTAGCGGAGGACAAGCCAATGGCGACTACTGGAGCAATCACAGAGGCAGACACTTGCAACCGGTATGATCAGTAACAGAGGACTAGGCCAAAGGCACACTGCCGGAGCAGTAACAGAGGCGGACACTAGCAACCTGCAGGAGCTGAAAACGGAACTGACTCAAGTGTGTTACGGTTTTTACGACACTCACACCAAGGTTAAAAATAAAACACAGTTTTATTGAGGTAAAAATAAGGAACAGTGCTCCTGGAGGCCAGAATAGGTAATAACAGTAAGGCACGTAATGGGTAAAATACAAGCCCAATATAGCAGGAGCAGGTAGCATACATCAGAATCAAAAGATAAAGGGTTAATGCCCAATACAAGTATTCAGTCTCTGTTGTGGTGATTAAGCCAACGCCCGGTGCTATAAACAGTCCCAGTAGTAGTGAAGAAAACAAGCTCAAGCAGTGCGACTGAACTGAATCACAACCAGATAGCTGTATCGTAATGCCCAATAGTATAGCAAGGTCTGACTGGAGCTGGAGCCAATATCCCCACTTGGGTGCTATAAAGGTGGAGAGACACTGCCAGAGCCAATGGAGCCAGAGCCAGGAGCACCCCTAGGTACGGTAACGGAGGAGACACTGCATATGCAAATGGGACCGGAGCCAAGAACACCCCTTAGGTGCGGTAACGGAGGAGACACTGCACGAGCCAATATACCGTGAGCCAAATGCACTTCCTGGTGCGATTTGATGGAACAACACTGTGAGCAATAGGAAACCAGAGCCAAGGCACCCTTCCGGTGCCGTAACGGAGCAACACACTGCAAGAGCTAACGGAATGCCCAATAGCACCACGCGGTGCGACAACTCTTAAGGAATGAGCACCTAGTTAGAGGTACTGCTCTGCAGTGTAAACGGAGATGGAGGCAACCAGCTCAACAAGTGTTAAACAGCTCAGGATCGAAGGCAGCAAGCTCGGCAAGTGTATACAGACAGGCTCGGTAACAGAGGCGACAAGCACAGCAAGTGTTCTCTGACAGACTTGGTAACAGAGGCAACAGCTCGGCAAGTACTCTCTGATGGGCTTGGTAATGGAGGCAACAGACAGGCTCAATAACGGAGGCCACAGTAAACAAAGGAGGCGTGATCAGTCAGTGCAACACTGCAAGCAAGTTTAGAATGTCGCCAGGCAAGAGCTCAAAAGTTCGCAGGAATACTGGAAACAATACGGAACGTCAGCCAGAACTGGGTCAATCACGGAGCAGGAACGTCAGCCACAGCTGGGTCAATCACGGAGCAGGATCGTCAGCCAGAACTGGGTCAATCACGGAGCAGGAACGTCAGCCAGAACCGGGTCAATCACGGAGCAGGATCAGCAGAGTAGTCAGACGAGCCGAGTCGGTACACAAGAACGCAGGAACACAGCAACAAAGGCGCAGGAACAGGAACACCACGAAAGGGCTCTTGACAGGTGCCATAGGCCCAGTATATAAAGGGACACCCTGGGCGGGCCAATCAAGCTCCGCCAATGGAAGAGCATCACAACAGAGAGTGACAAGAAGTCACGGGAACCGTGATAAAGTGCTAGTAAGCAAGTTCAACCGGATCACCTGCAGAGTAAGAATGTTGCGAAGGCGACAACTAGCTGAAGAAGCAGGAACGTCAATCAAGCCGGGTCGGTACACAGGAACAGGAACTTCAGCCAGGCCGGGTCAGTACATGGGATCAAGAATGTCAGCCAAGCCAGGTCGGTACACGGGAGCCAATGGGAGCACTACACAGGATAACTGACAGAAAAACAAAAACAAGGGAGCAGGGGCACTGTGATAAACGGAGGCAGACACATGCACCTAGCAGAAACAGTAATAATACAGACACACGACGCACTAGTATCACTTTACCACTGGGGGAGGAGATTCTGGCCACCCAGGCTACGGCACCCCCAGAAACCCCAGTGGGTAAGTGTTTTGTGGATGAGCCATTTCATACCCGGTTGCTCGAAACATACCACTCTTCTAAGGCTGCTGGGCATATTGGGAGGGATCAACTAATATGGTCTCTCTCACAAGTTTTCTGGTGGCCTTCCCGATGGGCCGACTGCTCCACATTTACCGCTGCCTGTACCACCTGTACTCGTGCCAAGAGCCCTAGACACCTCCCAGTGGGCCTACTCCAACCAGTGCCTAATGGGGAACGTCCTTGGTCCCACGTATCCATTGATTTCCTGGGAGAACTGCCAGTGTCTAGGGGTTACTCGTTCATTCTTATGGTGGTCGATAGATTCTCTAAGATGGCTCATTTCTTGCCCCTTCCTGGCCTTCCCTCTGCCCAGGAGTTGGCTGTTGTCTTCGCTAAGGAGGTGTTCCGGTTGCATGGGGTACCTAGAGTTCTGGTGTCTGACTGTGGGAGCCAATTTGTGTCCAGATTTTGGAGAGCATTCTGTAACCAGATGGGCATTCAACTGTCCTTTTCTTCTGCCTACCATCCCCAGACCAATGGAGCCGCTGAGTGTGCCAATCAGGGATTTGAACAGTTCCTGCGCTGTTTTGTCACCGATCATCATGATAATTGGGCAGACCTGTTGCCGTGGGCAGAGTTCGCCAGGAACTGTGCAGTTAATTCATCGTCCGGGAGCTCCCCGTTTCTCATCAACTACGGGTTCCAGCAATGTTTGCTCCCGGACGCATTCCAGTCACAACAGATTCCAGCTCTGGATGAGCACATCAAGCAACTCCGCTCCACATGGGTACAGGTTCAGAGGGCCCTCAGTCAGTCATTCCAGCGTCATCAGCGCCATGCTAACCGTAGATGGCTGCCAGCGGTCTCCTTTCAGGTTGGGGACAGGGTATGGCTCTCCTCCAAAAACCTTAATTTGCAAGTTCTGTCTAATAAGTTGGCTCCCTGGTTCATTGGTCCCTTCAGGGTAATCCGAAAAATTAACCCTGTGTCATATGCCTTGGAGCTCCCAGCATCTATGCGCATTCACAATGTGTTCCATGTATCCTTACTGAAACCTCTGGTATACAATCGCTACACTACCACTCCTGTGGTTCCCGGTCCTGTGGAGGTTCAGGGCCAGGAAGAGTACGAGGTCCAAAGCATAATTGATTCACGCAGATTTAGAGGCAAATTGCAATATTTGGTCCATTGGAAGGGCTATGGCCCTGAGGAACGTTCCTGGGTTGATCAGAATGACCTTCATGCCCTGAGACTTCTGCGCAATTTTTACTCTAAATATCCTCAGAAACCAGGTCCCTCTTCCAGGAGAGGGGGGTCTTTGAGAGGGGGGTACTATCACGGTGCCTGTGCTCCTTTGTTGTTTTTTTGTCACTCTATCCTGTGCTTTGCTCCTATTGGCTACCGTGTGTTTGTCCTACCTAGTATGACCTTTATATACTGGGCTATTGGCACCCCTCCAGTGCCCTTTCGGGGTGTTCATGTGCCAGTGCTTGTTTCTGCTCAGTGATTCCCAGTGTACTGACTTGGCCTGCCTGACTACTCTGTATATTGTCTTCTGCTCCTGTGTACCGACCCGGATTGCCTGACTATTCTTCTGTGCCTGCTCCTGTGTACCAACCCGGCTTGGCTGATGTTCCTGCTCCTGTGTACCGACCCGGATTGGCTGACGTTCCTGCTTCGTGATCCGACCCGGCTTGGCTGACGTTCCTGCTCCGTGATTCAACCCGGCTTGGTTGGTGTTCCTGTGCTGTGTCAACTAGGCGAAATTCTGACTGTCTGGCAATTGTGTCACCATTTCCTCCTGCAGAGTATCAGTGGCCAGTTCCTTTACTGCTACGGCAGTTTGCCTTGGGCCTAGTTTCCATTACTGCCTCTACAGAGTGCAAGTGTCTGCCTCCATTACTGCTCCGGCAGTGAGCCACCAGTTTGCTTCCGTTACTGCCTCTGCAGAGTGCAAGTGTCCGCCTCCGTTACTGCTACGGCAGTTTACCTTGGGCCTTGTCTCCGTTACTGCCTCTGCTAAGTGCAAGTGTCTGCCTCCGTTACTGCTCCGGCAGTGAGCCACCAGTTTGCCTCCGTTACTACTTCTGCAGAGTGCAAGTGTCTGCCTCCGTTACTGCTACGGCAGTTTACCTTGGGCCTAGTCTCCGTTACTGCCTCTGCTAATTGCAAGTGTCTGCCTCCGTTACTGCTCTGGCAGTGAGCCACCGGTTTGCCTCCGTTACTACTTCTGCAGAGTGCTAGTGTCTGCCTCCGTTGCTGCTATGGCAGTTTGCCTTGGGCCTAGTCTCCGTTAGTGCCTCTGCAAAGTGTAAGTGTCTGACTCCGTTACTGCTCCGGCAGAGTGCAAGTGGTCTGGTCTCCGTTACTGCTACGGCAGTACCTTATGTGACTCTGTTCCCATTGTTGCCTAGGCAGTTCATGTTAGTTCTGCTTATCTGTTTCTGGGCGTTACGAATCCTTCAGCTGTCTATATGCACAGAGCCCCATCACAGACCTCTCTGCACATGGGACTGTTTACACTCAAAGAAGACCATTACCCCATGCAGTACCTTGTCCTGGGAATCCACTATAACCTGCCTGACCTGTGTCAGTATAGACTGTTGTGGACTTTATGTTTATGCTGGACCCGTGTAGGCATATGTATATATAACCTGTCGTGTGTCTGTATTATTCAGCTTATATACTACAGGACCTGTGAGGGTTATGTTATTACTGTGATTTCAATAAAACTGTGTTTTATCCTAAACCACTGTGTCTGTGTGTCGAACAAACCGTTATACAACACCAATTTTACAGAAGAAGAAAATAAGAAAGAAGAAGATGACAGATGAAGAAGAAGATGATAGAAGTGTACAAAAAAAGAATTCAAGTTGAAGGCCAGGGTGCAGAAGACCCCGCTGGATATCAGAATTACAAGTAAGTGTTGAACTTTAATGGGATAGAGTTAGTTTTAGGGAGATTAATCCTTTGAAAGCCAAATGGGTATGCAACACTGTGCAATGTGTTACACCCCCCACTGGGATTCAAATGGTTATTTTTTTTTATGACTCAGGTTTTTGGTACCTTGTATGTATTGATATGGGGCTTAGGGCCCAATAGCAATACATCCATGGGGCACTAGTGTAGGGTTTCCTAGCTGCGCATGCCTATTTGTTTTTTTAAACAGTTCACTTACACATTGGTGGTTAGGAACACACACTTTTTCTAGGTGCAAATTTTTGCCAATACAAATGAGTCCCTAAATGTGTGTTGCTAGCCACTGCATGTAATTGAATCACAAATGCATCACATTTGTCACTGATCTTAATGGGCACTTGATCTCAATGGGACAAATTCAGAGCCTGCTGTGCTTTTTTGCAGTTCTGTAGTGTGTTACAGTGCAGGTAATAGAATACCTAACTGTGCCTTAAAACCACTTAAGGTCATTTGATTTTCCTAAACTGAATCGAGTCCCAAGTCAGAGAATCAGCCTCTGTCCCCCGGAGACCCAGTAATTCAATCTGAAAACCGGAGTCCTCAGAGTAGATCTGCAGAATTCCCTGATATGGAAATAGTTCATTCATTTAAATTGCTTGGGTACCCCTCTAGCATTCAAAATGTTTAAAGCCTCCAGAACATAATTAATAACTGGATCTCTGGGGACAGAGGCTGATTCTCTGTGCTCAGTCAGTTCCATTGTAACTCCGCCCACTTCACTTGCAGCTCCAGTCATTCTTGAACTCCTCCAATTTAAAGTGAAAATCCCACTTCCCCTCCTTCCAATCCTGCCCACCCCAGCCAAGCCCCATGTACTGTATGAGGTAAATCACATCATTTAGTGGACATTTGGAGGCTTAAGACAAAAATGTTCCCAGGAAAGTGCACTGAGTGAATGTATGGCCAATTTGGGACTTCTTTTTCATCTGTACCTTGTTTAACACTACATAAGGAATAAGATGTAACCTGGGTCCATTTCCCTGTGAATGTTATAGGGAAGGCATTCCGTTTTTACTCCCATAAAAATCTTACACTTAAAGGGATAGTAATACTTCATTTTATCTTTATTTTATTTTGTAGGCATTAAAAAAACATGAAGAACGATATAAGTCTTATCTCTCAAACCTTTATGGTTTAAGAGATATTCACGAGCAAAGTTTCCCCCTCCCGCCCCTTTTACCTAGTGTAAGCCATCTCTTCTCAGATGTGGAATCCAGTCCATAGACCAGACAGATAACAGCAGGGGACACTCTTCTTCCTATTAGAACAATGAAAGCCCTGCCCCCCTTGACAAGTTTTTCAGGTTTTTCCCTTATCTTAATTGAAGATTGTCCCTCTCTGCAGTCTACCTGGGCACCTCCCTTCTGATCTGGTTGAGCAGTGTTACATTAGTAAAAGGGGCGGGAGGGGGAAACTTTATCATTGAATTACTCCTAAGCTACAACTCTGACAGAATTGAAATAACACTCTCCATGGCCCAAATACTATGATGATTAATTAGAGCTGCTTTTATTATGAAACATTACTATCACTTTAATGAGTTTGTGCGCTGATATGCACTAAAACAATCATATGTCCTTATACACAGCTCGAGGTTTAGCCATGTGGATTTTTATAACAACATCTAAGTACAGAAAATGACCTGGGCTGATAGATTTGTACATTCCTCCCATTGTCCAACTTCTTCTCTTAAAGGGATAGTAATACTTAAAATGTAAGAAAATATATGTTGTAGGGTTTATCCCCCTGAGTAAAACAAGAGTACTCCCACTGCTGAAAGATGTTTTATTCAATAGTTATTACAGCTCAAAGTTGAATTTTTGTTGAAATTTTTAGGTGCAATATCACAGTGGCCTGACATTGTACAGTGGTGCTGTTGCTACACCATCCTATGGACAACTCTGGTCCCGGGACCAGAGCTGTCCATAGGATGGTGTAGCAACAGCGCCACTGTACAATTTCAGGCCATTGTGATACTGCACCTAAAAAATGAAACTTTGATCTTTAATAACTTTTGAATAAAACCTTTCAGCAGTGGGAGTACCCTATTTTTACTCAGGGAGATAAACCCTACAACATATATTTTTTTACATTTTAAGTATTACTATCCCTTTAAGATGGAATACTGTGAGCAGAACCTTTATATTCCCAAAATTCCCTAGAATCCATATCATTCTCTGCCCATATCTATGTCCCTGCTCATAACATTGGGTACAATTCTGCAATTCTGGAGAAAACCAACTGCACCACAGGGGACACATACAAATTCCCCAAATACCTATTGGTTAAATTGATCTTTTAACTACTTGAGTGCTAGAGAGGTCGGCAAAGCAATGCTTCGCAATGCGTTGCCTTCCTCTATAGCATTCAGGAGGTTCAAAAACATTTTCAGTGAATGCTCTTTTTTATTTCTCCTCAATGGTTCAGTCAGTTTGCCCCGGTAAAAAACAATGGGAATTTGGGGACTCTTTAGCTGTTCCCTCTGGTGCAGTTGGTTTGATCCAGAGTTGCAGCACTTTTCTGTAATACATCAGAATCCAGGTATTTGAGTGAGCAGAGATGCAAATTTGGACAAAATGTCCCTTCTCCTTGTTTATACAGCAGATAAACAACATGTCACTTGTCACTGTCACCATGAGGAAGACAGATTCATTAGTAATTAAATCGAGAAACAACTAGAAGTAAAAGAAAAAAACAAGGGAGACAAAAGATTACAAGAATAAAGTGAAGTTAGACAAGTGAAAGTGAAATGACTGATTTTGTTGGGCGATTTGGAAAAATAAGAAGGGAAAATGAAGCAGGCAGTTATACAGACAGTTTTCACAGAATCACAGGGTCCTTATGATATGTTTCACAAAAACAACAGCAGCTCCAATTAATCTTCATTGTATTTTAGCCATAGAGAGTGTTATTTCAATACTGTCAGAGTTGTAGTTCACCAGTTTGAATGATAAAGTTTCCCATTCCCGCCCCTTTTACCTAGTGTAAGCCACCTCCCCTCAGATGTGGAATCTGGTCCACAGACCAGACAGCTCACAGCAAAAGACAATCTTCTTACTGTGAGAACAATGAAAACCCTGCCCCCTTGATAGGTTTTTCAGGTTTTTCCCTTATGCTAATTGAAAATTTTCCCTCTCTGCAAGACATCTGGGCACCACCTTGCTGTTCCGAGGGGATCAGTGTTACATCAGTAAAAGGGCGGGAGGGGGATACTTTATCATTCAATTCTCTTGAACTACAACTCGGACATTATTGAAATAACACTCTCTATGGCCCAAATACTATGAAGATTAATTGGAGCTGATTTTATTGTAAAACATTGCTATTCCTTTAAGTAATTCTGGGGCATACCAACTGCACCTGGGGCTGGGGTGGGTGGGGGTGAGATCAAATTCACCAAATTCCCATTGAATTAAAATTTAATTAAAATGAACATATAACTTGAATGCTAGAGAGATGTCTCCATTGACCCTATTTAAATCATTGGGAATATTCATTTCTCCTGTACGGTCTCCTCTAGAATTTCATCTCTCTGGTTTATTAAACACAGCCTGTAGATCGTGCTCTGTTGGTAGCTCTTGAGGTCTAGGTGTGGCTATGCCCTCCATAGATCTTGTAACCTTTTATATTTTTCACTATCTCATAAATCATCTAGACTTTTTACCCCCCCCCCATGGTATAGTTGGTTTGCTCCAGAAATGCAACATTTTGGTTTATTGAATACAGCCCCTAATTTTAATAACATTGATTTGCTCTATAATTGCTTACGTTTTGCATTCTGCGTAAGTCCCTGTGTTGTCTTACTCTTAAAGATTTATAAGGAGATTCTCATTAAGAAGTGCTTACTATTTCCTTTCAGGACAGAAGAAAAACAACAGCTTGGCTTTTCTCCGCTTCATGAGTAGCTTACGCTAAGAAAAACTTTATTTGATTAAATAAGCATTTAGAGCATGAAAAACGCCACGGAAACAAATTTAAGCAATGAGGCATGCCATTTTTAAAGAGTGATACTTATTTGCAGATGGACTTTTCCCAGTCAATCGTTTTGCTCCCCAGAAAAAAAAAATGTAATTCTAGAACTTTCTGCTTCTTTGGCCACAGGGATTAGACAGAGCATTTGCTTTTATTAGGTAATGAAAATGTATTAAGATACAGAATCTAGGGGCAGTATTCAATAACCTAAAGAGGTGCAATAATGGAGCAAACCAACTGCGCCATAGAGAAGAAATGAAAGTTCCCAAACCTTTTCAGGGGACTTTTAACTCCATAAATGCTAGAGAGGGCTCCAATGAGATGCAGACATTTAACATTCAAGGGGTTTAAAGGCCCATTTAAATCAATGGGAATTTTGTGAATGTTTATTTTCCCTTCATGGTACAGTTGGTTTGCCCCAGAATTGTCCCTCTTTAGCTTACTGAATATGGTTCTTACAAACTGAGTACTCTTGCCAAGGAATATGCCCCCAGTGAGGCTGATGTAAGTAAGAGTGGTGAAAAATGTAATTTCCTTCCTGTGGGAATTTCAGTGGAATAGGAGAGATATTTCTCCTTTCTGCAGGATTTGGCACTTTTCAATGCCAGAAGGTGAAGCACACTGATGTCATTAGGCTCCCAGCATTTACAGACATTCACGCCATCATGAACAAATGTGCACAAACACATTTATTCACTTCTTCATGTGCAAACTGCACATTTTACTCAACTACACATCTGCATACCACACATTCACACATTTGAACACTTTACATTTGCTCAGTTACACATGTGCAAACCACAAATTCACAGCCACACATGTACATGTTCATTCAAATATATATGCACACACCACTCATTCACATACTTGGGAACTCTCCGGATTTGCCCCGGAGACTCCGCTTTTGACACTGCTTTACCGGGTCTCCAGGGCAGAGGCTGAGTCCTCCGGATGTGGGGAGTTTCTATTGAAACTCTACCCACTTCCACTTTTTCCCTCGGTGTAGCTCCTTCCCCCCAGCCTTCTTTTAAGCCCTCCCCTGGCACTCTCGTTAAGACCCGCCCCTTTTTGACGCAATGCGCGTCATTCTTCACACCACCCATGGCAGCAGAGGACTCCCCTCCGGGGAGACAACAATAAAAAGTTCCCAGGTATGCTCATTCACACTTGCACACACATGCACATGCACAAATAATTTCTCTCACACATGCAGATCACAGATCTTTGCTGCGAAAATGGCCTTCCTTCCATCCATTTCTTCCTACAGCAAAATGTTTCACTCATCCCTAGTAGTAAAAAGAACTGGAACAATTCTGGGGCAAGTCATCTACACCACAGGGGACATAAACAATTCCTCAACTGTCCATTGACCAGGGCTTTTAACCCCTTAACGATATGTGACGTACTATGACCGTCATGGTCCTTGAAATACTCAAGGACCGATGACAGTCATAGCACGTCACGTACTTTTTACTTACAGCGCTCTACCGGGAGCGCTGTAAGTAAAAATAGGGCCTGAAATTGACCGCTCCAAGATCGGAGCGATCTCTATCAGGCCCCATAATGACGCGCTGATACACACGACAGGTCACGTGTACCGGTGCGTCCAAGTGCTCCTATGCGGTCATTATGGGACGGAAATGTCCCAGGAACGCCGGTCCTTAAGGGGTTAATCACTTGAATGCAAGATGCATCTCCTGTCCATTAGAAATTAAAATACTGGAGACCTCTCTGGCATTTAAAGACTTAAGCATTCAAAGGTTTTAAAGCCCCATTTGCTTTAATAGAAATTTTTATTTGTGTCCTATGGTGCAAATGATTTGTCCCATCATTTCTCCATCTATTCGTAGTGTATCTGCTTCAGTATATTTCCTTTGTGCCGTATGTCTGTGAAATACACATATTTTCAACTGAAAACTCTGCACTCTGCTTGAGTGTCTTTCACATCATGCTTCTCCATAATATAGATGCTGTCTATATATATATATATATATATATATATATATATATATATATATATATATATATATAATGAGGAAGTTATATGCAGTCTAGGTGTAGGATTGATTGCTACTAGAATCTTCTTTGATAACAGTAATTTTCTTTTAACACTGGAGATAGACAGAACTCTTTCTTGACACATCAAACGGTTAGTCTTGCCTTGAACAGAGTTAATTAGCATACTACATAGGGAATTAATATAAAGTGTCACACTGCCCCATCACAATAATATGATTCATTTCTCAAAAACAATTTCTTTTACAGGAAAATGACTATACAGCATACAGGCAGATTTTAATTATCAGTAAAACAAATTATGGCCTGGATTACATTGCAGTTGATAACTTTAGCAAGGGTTTTAACTAAAAATTTTGTAAAATACTTTAATGGCAATCTGTTACATAAAACAATAGATAAACAATTATGAACTACAATGTAATGGTGGCCCAAGTTTGAGTTAGGCCTCTTTGGCATGGGCAACAGGACTGTGAGAGACCCTCCTGTAACAGCTCTGTCACCCATGAATCTGCACCCACTTCTCACACCATCTGCCCTCATTGTCAATTGGAATGCAGGAGAGGTGTGTCTGATGCCTCGTTAATGTAAACAACAGACAATATTATTGGCTTTTACACACATGGGCTGGTCATTCACTGGAGGATGCAATGAGGATTGCAACCTCCAATACTTGTAGTGGGAAAGGTCTGCTGATGGTCCCATTGTTCACTATGCACACCTCTCTTACTGCACTTTACTGCATTTTTGAGGGAACACAGTAAAGTTGCTTCATGCTGGACTTTGGTGAGATCATAGGTGGCAGTGGTTGCTTGTGTAAAAGGCACCATAGAACTGCATATTACCATTCACCATGGGCAACAGATACAAAGTAGCATCAGTACGTTGATGTCGCATGTGTCAAAGAGGCTGTAATGCGATAGACCTATTTGCTGTTATTGGAAGAAAACACTTGCATTAACCCTTTGAGTGCTTGAGGGAGCGACATTTGCATTGCTAACCCGTCTTGCACCCAAAAGGTTAAATTCTCACTCATAAAATCATATAGAATACATAATTTAAGTCCATGTTTTTTTTCTGTTCTGGTTCCTAATAGAAAATAATATGCAATAGCTCAAGTCAACAGCCCTGAAAATAAATGAGCACGTTCTGTGTTTGGCCGCTCATTTCATTCTGTAAGAACACAATATAAATAAAAGTAACTATAATGAAAAATTCAGCCACCAGCTTAATGTGTGCATGCTGGCACCGGTCTGTATTCCATTTATAATACCGAGCACTGGGTAAGAGTTGGGAGACATTGCCATTGTGCCTTTTATGTAGTCTACCTATCAGAACTCAAACACATTGTGTGGATCTATTTAATAATTACAGCAGGCCTCTCCAGGGCATCCATTGTTGTCTCATAATCGCATGTCTCGGGTGGTTGAATTTAAACAATTATAAAATGTAAATGTACCTTACTCCACAAATCAGAGGTTGGCTTCAAGGAATAGCCATACAAAGAGAGAGATGTGTAATTTAATTTAATGCCATTTCAAGATATTAAAAAAGAATGCAGCATTGTTCTAACTGATTAATATGATGTGCTGTAGAGCTGGCATGTGTTAGTGATGCTTTATAGGCCGGTGTGTTTGACACTCATGGAATGAAAGTTTTTACTGCTTTGCTTTTATAAAGATTAATAGCCATGATATTTACTTGATATTTACTACATGTATCAAAATAAAAAGTTGTTGTTTCTGTGACATTGGAAATACAGTACTTAGATAAGGGGTAGTCTGAGGCTCCAGCTTTTGGAAGCAGTGCACCATCATGTGTGCTTGTGCGTGTTTGTGTGTGAGGTGGTAGACATAGGAACACTAACACCTACAAGTTAAATTCGCTTTAAATATAATATTGCAGCTGCCAAATGTATAAATTATTTATATGTTGCATTACTAAAAGATTATATAACACTTGGATTTTAACTCATATAAACTATCCTGTTCAGAGAACGTTTTGTCTAGTTTTATTTATTCTGTTTGTATTGAAAAATAAGCTAGAATCAATTAATATATTGTAATTAGTGTCCACAGCTCTTGTACTGTAAAACTGTCTGTTTTCTTATCTCAGCACATTTACGGGCAATCCTGGGCAATCACCTCCATATTATTATGGTACTTTGAGGCCTGGAAAGGCAGGAATGGTTTCCACCTGAGAGTATATGTAAAACTAGATGTTTGTCCTCAGAAAATAGAGAGGTTTAACATATGCTAACATGACTTTCAGGGTATGTAAGTGTTTGTAACCCCATTTAGCTGTAAGTATTCTTTAAAAGGGATAGTAATACTTAAGATGTAAAAAATATGTTGTAAGGTTTATGTCCCCGAATAAAACAAGGGTACTCCCACTGCTGAGAGATATTTTATTAAAAAATTGTAACAGCTCAAACTTGAATTTTTTAGGTGCAATATCACAATGGCCTGAAAATTTACAGTGGCACTGTTGCTACACCATCCTATGGAGATTTATGGCCTACGGACCAGAGCAGTCCATAGGATGGTGTAGCAACAGCGCCACCGTAAAATTTCAGGCCACTGTGCTATTACACCTAAAAATTCAAGTTTGAGCTGTTATAGTTTTTTAATAAAATATCTCTCAGCAGTGGGAGGACCCTTGTTTTACTCTGGGGGATAGACCCTACAACATATTTTTTTACATTTTAAGTATTAATATCCCTTTAATTAGTCTTATTTTCCTGTTGTCTTTTTATTTACATTTAAATTGTACCTCTTATTTGTGACTCATACTGTCCTATGGGGCATTTCAACATGCATAGCAATCATCGCAGGGAGATGCAGAGTTATGCAACTTTCCACTGACAGTGCTATAACACAGCTACAGATTTGTATCATTCAGCTATTGCAGGTAGCTGTGATTTTGTCACTTCTGTTTATATTGTCAGAATTGTATTCTTGTAATATTGTAACACTAAAATCTCACCATCATTTTCAGTTACTGCAAAAAACCCAACATTCTACTAAAAAGTAGTGCTTCCAGTGTGAAAGTGCCCTCAGGATTTACTTTCCTTCATGTTTCACCTTGCTAGATAGAGCTAGAGATACTAAGTAATGTCTGTATTAATAATGCTTCAGGTCCCTTAAAATCAACAAACTTTCTTAACTTTCTTCAACTAGTGCATGCAGCAAGTATACCTCTGTTTATGTAGCTCAGCACACAACGTCCTCTGTAAATACCAAATACCCTGACATGTTACTGGGGACTATATCTCCCACTTTCCGCAACCAATCATTTGGGGTGCTAAGCAGTAGCATACCTACAGGGATCTCTGGGAATGCAGTTATGATTGGGGCCCAGATTTCGAGAGGGGATATCTCCTCTGCACCTTCCTGCAGTCACCTCAACACAACACTTGCTAGACTCACACCTATTTGTGGCTGAAGGCCACTGGCATCTGCACATGGGAACTTCTAGTTTGTTAGAAATGGTGGTTTTAGTCAGGGGTTGGCTTCCTGCTTTGTTCTCTGTGTGAGATAAGCATTAGAAATTACTCAACTTACGAGTCCAGGACATACTTGAAAGCGAGGGGCAATCTCAATGTATTCTTCCTGGTAAAATGCTTTCACAAAAAACAAAACAAAACAAACAAGCCAAAAATAAAATTCTTTGTTATGTGATAAATATACTGAGGTAATTTTTACAGGATTCGGAGTAACAGGTTAAAACATGATCTGTTAATGCCAAGGAGCATGCCCAAATCTAGATCTCTGATGACTTGCCTCTCATTAAGCAACTCACTGCAGATAATCAGATAAATTATCTCCATTGCTGATCTGAGAGTGCAACGCCAGAATAATGCATCAATCTGACAGAAGCAGGGGTGTACCAGTGTCCCCCATGCCCCCCCCCTTGGGGGAAGTCTGTGTCCGAATTTATTTAAAACAATAAAAAATCATTAAATGTGCTGTTCTGGAAACCAGAAGGTCTCGGCCATCTATTGTGGCTACTCCATTTCCCTTATTTCTCTACCTCTTCCTCCCTCTCTTTCCTTCCTTTCCTGTGAAAATTCCAACAACATACCAAGCTCACAGGGCACCAAGTTAATATAGGTTAAGCCCAGTGTCTTACCAGTCAGCTATCTTATGCTTATCACCATTGTGTAAAAACCCCTGGCAATTCCAGTATGTTATATACATCTGGTTGTAAGAAACAAAAGCTGTGTGATTCATTTGCAAATGTGTGTTTTTCTAGTTTAATACACTTTTTTTGTGGGTAAAGCATACTATGTCATGTTTGTAAACAGTGTCCCCAGAACAGTATATGTGATCAGTGGATTCTACCTTTTCAGTCTAGTGACTGGCAGAATCCACTGTCATGAGCCCACTGGCTCTGGGCTGGCTGTATGTACTCAGAATCAACTTTTGTCCATGAGTGTTTGACTATTGCTCAATACAACAGTGGGATCAGCTGGGCTTCATAGGTGGGAGATAACTGGCACAATACCTTTGGGTAGGCAAAAAGTGGGAATTATCAGTGGCTATCTGATTGGCCAACTCATATCTTCTGGGGAAAATCTATTGCTTTAGATTGATCTTAGCCCTTTGGGTATAAAAACGGGGTCCATGCAACAGTCAAAGTTTTTCTGTTATGGATATTCTTGCAGGGGAGGTGCAAGCCTGTGCTACTTTCCAATGCCATGTTACAGTTGTGTTGCTGTCATATTGGCAATGTTGAATAAAGATGTGTTGTAGCAACCTTCAGCCTGATCCTCATTCTTCCAAGGTGGTATCATTCAATCCACAATGGTGCCCTAGTTTAGCACAGGAAGATCCGTCACAACTGTCTGACAATGGTGGGATTAGGCTGAGGTCTGTAGAGAATGTCCAATCTGATCCGATGTACAGTCTCCAGCTTGCAAATCAAGAACAGCAAGAAGGAATTGAGGACACTCTCAAACTGAACCAAGTGTCACTGTTGAAATGGCTTTGGTCGATGGAACCTGTGGATCACAGATTGGGCGTGGACTCTGAGACCATGTCTATCCAGTCTGGAGAGTTACCTGCCTCCTTCTATCTGACTTCTTCTTCTTTTCATCTTCATCCACCATCCATATTCTTCCTTTCTCCCTTCCTCCATTCATTCATCTTCTTTCTTCATCCATCCTTCCATTTTCTTCATCCCTTTCTCCACCTTCTTCCTCCTTCCCTTTCTGTCTCCCTCTCTAACACAATCTTTACCTCTAGATTTTTGCTCCCTCTCTCTTTTCATCTAATTCCTCCCTCCATACCTGATTCATATTTCCCCCATCTTCATCATTTGGGGAGGGCAGCCTCAAATTTTCCTCTGGGTTCTATCAAGTTCTAGTTATATCCCTGTGGGTACCTGAAAACTCCAGCTGAGAACAACACAGCCAGCTAGAAAAAGAGGTTTATTTAATAATACATAATATAAAATCCAAGAGTTGCAAAAATTGCAGTTTCAGTGTTGTTACTTTATATCACGCCTGAAAATTAATCACTTTTGGTAATTTTACATTAAACAAGCTCCTCTACTGCTCAGCCATATGCCAACATTTTTTATGAACCCTTTTGAAAAAAACAATTGGTTTTAGAAGTTTTAATATTTCATGAGCGTGCAGATAACATTTTTGTGGTTTGCTCTGTATTAAGAGACAGTTAAATGATAATATCATAATAAAATCTGGACAGTAGTTCTGCTAAAAGAAAATGGACGAATATTGCAAGAATAGAATTCATTTTCTACAAATCTCATTGACAGGGGACATTGCCAGTATTGTTATAGATAATATTTTCTACTAAATGACTGAAATAATCACTGCCTGGCTCTGAGTGGTCAACCAAGGGAAGCAAGAAAGTGACACTGAAGACATATAATAAAAAGCAGCAGCTTGGATGGCTGCAATGCTCAGAAAGAACTCTCAGGCTTGAAAATCAATAGCAAAACAGTTAAGGTTCATTAACTCCATCTGTGCTGAACTGGAAGGGTCAGCAACAATTTGCAATGGATTGCTGCAAACATGTCAACTCCCAGGGATTGTTAGTGAGTCTCATTGATCTGGACTCTCTGACTCATTTCTGTCACTGCAAGTTTTCCGATGTCAAAGGAATGCTGCCATATGGAATAGAGAATGGTAACAGACTTCTGCTAAGTTCTTCTGAGAGACGGTGATGCTATGGCGGGGATGGGTCACCTGAGGCCCTCCAGCTGTCGAGGACTACAGTTTCCATTATCCTCATTCAGCAAAAGGCAGCTGGCTGGGGGCGATGAGAGTTGTAGTCCTCAATAGCTGGAGACCACAGTTTGCCCATTCCTATACAATGGCCATATTTTTTAACCTATTGGGAATCACAGTGGTGTGCAATGCATGAAGAAAAATTGGTGTAATTCTGGAACAAACCAACTGAACCATAGGGGACAAATAAAATTTTTCCAAATTGTTTATTTATATATTATATATTGTTTTTAACCCCAGGAATTCTAAAGAGGTCTTCAACACATTGAACTGCAATGCGCTGGAGACCTCTCTAGCATTCAAAGTGTTCAAGGCCCTATTTAACCCGTTGAGTGCCAGAGTGTGCTTTGCAATGAGTTGTACACCCCTCTGGCACTCAAATGGTTAAATTAATGATTTAACTTTTCCGTTAGTTGATTTGCCCTGGAATTGCACCACATGAAGTTCTTGAATACAGGCCCCTATTTACTTGGCACATTTACACGTAAGTATTTTTCTTGTTTACAAAACTGGTGGTGTTTTTTAAAAATGGTATCATGGGAAAAAGGGATTCACTTACACTTATCAATAAAGTTATAATAATTCAAACCTTTTGGGTTGCACTGAGAAACTCACTCTATTGTTTCACATTGAGTTGACAATATAATTGTCGTCCAAATTATTAACCCTTTGCTATGCAATGCATTGCATACCCCTTTGGAACGCAAAGGGTTAAAGAAGAATTAACATCTGGTAATAATAAACTCCACTTACTTCATTATGGCCTTGACTTCCAAATTAATTTCCCTGGTGTGCCTTTGTTCAAGTGAATACAATTTCAATCAGTTCTGGATGTCATGTCCATGGGTGCAGACATGACAGTTTGTTAGAAGGACCCAAATTCAGCCCACTGCACACTGTAATATTAAACTTTTAAGGACCAGTGGGAAGTGACACGCATTGATTTGCCATGCCTCGAGCAGCTCACTGGTCCTTAAAGGGTTAAGCAGTCTCATGTAATCTGCCTGCTTAAGTTTGAAAAAAGCTGCCAGCAGCTGTCATATCCACCTCCATTGTTGTGACATCCAGCACTGATTGAATATGTTATCTCTTGAACAAAGGCACAAGAATTAGATTCGTAGGGGCCATTAGGATTTTCTGGCCATAGTTATTAGGATGCAACTTCTCATTTAACATTTTGATTGCCAGAGGGGTACATAACGCATTGCAATGTGTTGCGTGGCACTCAAAGGATTAAGTGGAAACTACCAGATTGTGTCAGGCTGGAGCTGTTTTGGGCCTTCACAGGCCATAAATTATAGGGGAAACCAACTGCACCGTAGCAATAAAAAAGGGCATTCATTTAAATGGGATGTTTAACCCATTGGTTGCTGAAGAGGTGTACAGTACATTGCTTTGCAATGTGCTGTTGGCCTGTCTGGCATTCAATGTGGTTAAAAGCCTCATTTAACTCAATGGATATTTTGGAAATTCGCATTTGCCCCCTGTAGTGCGGATGGTCTGCACCAGAATTGCTTCACTTTTCTTTTGAACATAGGACAATGCGTTGGAGAACTCTCTATCATTCAAAGGGTTAAAAGCCCCATTTATGCAAGGGGGAGTGTTATGTCTGCCCTATGATGCACCACTATAACTTGCTGAGTAAGGCCCTATATGTAGCATTAAGTGGTGCTATTTCATAAATACTTTTCTCACTAAAAGGTACCAATTCGCATATTAAGAACATAAAAAAATAGGTGAATTTGGGACAAGTTTATGAGAGAATATTTCTGTTAAACTGTTCATAAATTCAATTCATGTATCTCATAAAAGGTAGAACTGCAGGCAGCTGAAACATGAATATGAAGGGAATTTTGAGGGAAAAATGTAGCTCTTCACTTAACTCACTGAGTGCCAGAGAATAGTGTTGAGCGAGCACCCCGATGCTCGGGTGCTCGGGTGCTCTGACCGAGCACCCCCTGAGGCTCGAGTGCTCGGCCGAGCACCCGAGCCCCATTGAAATGAATGGGGCGACACCAGGCACCCCCTGCTCTGATGAGGGGAGGGTGCCTGGTCAATGCCCCCTTCATCTCCGCTATGCCCCCTTCATCTCCGAATGCCCCCTTCATCTCCGCAATGTCCCCCTTCATCTCCGAATTGCCCGTCTTCTACAATGTGCCCCTTCATCTCCACTATGCCCCTCTTCCACAATGTGCCCCTTCATCTCCGCTATGCCCCTCTTCCACAATGTCCCCCTTCATCTCCTCTATGCCATAGAGGAGATGAAGGGGGACATTGTGGAAGAGGGGCATAGCGGAGATGAAGGGGCACATTGTGGAAGAGGGGCATAGCGGAGATGAAGGGGGACATTGTGGAAGAGGGGCATAGCGGAGATGAAGGGGGACATTGTGGAAGAGGGGCATAGAGTCTATGCCCCTCTTCCACAATGTCCCCCTTCATCTCCGCAATGCCCCCTTCATCTCCGCAATGCCCCCGTACCTCCAGTCCCTGGTGGTCCAGCGGAGCTTCTTCGGATCTGTGCCTCTTCCGGCACAGATCCCCGCCACCCGAACATGGCGGGAGAGCACATGGCGGTACTCGACGAGTACCGCCATGTGCCGAGCAGAGCGATGCTCGAGCCGATCCGAGCATCGGCCGAGCACGCTCGCTCATCACTACCAGAGACCAATGCATTGCAAAGCAGTGTGCTCATACCTCCCAACATTTCAAATTGTCAAAGAGGGACACTTGTGTTTTAGGGAGTATTGCTGGGGGCGTGGCTGGTGGGTAGGACGTTACCCTGAATTTTTAGGCTATTTCATGACCTATTGATAACTCCACGTGTAACCAAATATATGACTTATAACAAGAGCTAAGTATTTTATTTACACAGAATAATGTATAAAAACATATACCAACATTTAAACAAACAATAATGTGAATTTTATTGCTGTAGAGCAATGTGATACACTTATATACACACCATGCAATCTGATCTCCTAAAAAGAGGGACATCAGGGTGGGAAAGAGGGACAGAGGAATTTGGGTCCAAAAGAGGGACTGTCCCTCCTAAAGAGGGACACTTGGGAGGTATGGTGTGCTGGACTCCCCTCTGGCACTCAAAAAAGATTAATGAAAGCAATAACAAAATATTTGGAGATTTGGAAATGTATTTTTATGTGCAAACATGTAGTTTGGCACTGTAACAAAAAATACCGATCAAATGTATTTTATTGGGTCTTCCCTGTACGGTTGCCACTTTTCCTTCAAAAAAATACAGGCCATGGCATTCCCTCCATAGACCTAACATTTGACAGTAGCCAATTTTTTACCGGTCTGCCGGTGGGTGGCAACCCTGCTTCCCTGATGAGTAAAAAGTACTGTATTCTCACTGCTGGGAGATGCTTAGCTTAACCCTTTGAGTGCCAGAGGGGTATGCAACACACTTCAAAGCAATGCATTGCATACTGCTCTGGGACTCAAAGGGTTAAATATAATTACAGTTCAAGCCAGACCACACACTGCATTATTTCTATTCTTGTCTTTTGAACACTTCCTGGTTATAAGCAGAAATAACAAAATCACCTGTCAGTAGTGAGATTAAAAAAAAAACAAAAAACAGGTGATATCTGTACATGGAAAGAAATCTGATTATAGGATAGAGAGTAGAGAGTTTTTGTAAATGGAACCTTTTTTAAGTTGGTCTAAAGTTGCAAGTGGGATATCACAGGGTTCAGTTGTGGGCCCAATGCTTTTTCATTTGTTTATTAAAGGGATAGTAATGTTTCATAATAAAAGCAGCTCCAATTAATCTTCATAGTATTTGGGCCATGTAGAGTGTTATTTCAGTATTGTCAGAGTTGTAGTTCAAGAGTAATTGAATGATAAAGTGTCCCCATCCCGCCCCTTTTACTGATGTAACACTGCTCAGCTCATAGCAGCAGGGTGGTGTCCAAGTGGATTGCAGAGAGTGACAATCTTCAACTAACATAAGGGAAAAACCTGAAAAACCTGTCCCTGGGGGTAGGGTTTTCATTGTTCTCACAATAAGAAGATTGCCCCTTGCTGTGAGCAGTCTGGTCTATGGACTGGATTCCACATCTGAGGGAAGGTGGCTTACACTAGGTAAAAGGAGCGGGAGGGGGAAACTTTATCATTAAGTTACTCTTGAACTACTACTCTGACAGTATTGAAATAACACTCTCTATGGCTCAAATACTATGAAGATTAATTGGAGCTGCTGTTTTTATGAAACATTACTATCCCTTTAAACATTTTAGGACTTGAGCAGGGTCTAATGCAGTGCCAAGTCATGCATTGCACATCTCTCTGATCCATAAAGGATTAACAATCCTGAAGTAGGTATTGACTGTCTTGAACTTTGCTACAAAAACAAATACAGACAGAGCATGAGGTTTTGTCTTTATTGGAAGATTTGTATAAACTAAGTAAATGGAAAAAAAGTGGCAGACAAGGTTTATTATACATACATGCAAGGGTATGCATTTGAGCTGCAGAATCAGGCATGCTACAAATACACTAAATGAGAAAGTACTTGGGGAATCCTTGTTAGAAGAAGATTTGGGTTTGCTGTAGATAAAATACATCAGATCAGTGTACAATAAGGTGACCAGACCTCACCTTTAACCGAGGACACATATGAAAAATGCATACTGCAGCATACCTCCCAACATTTCAAATGGCCAATGAGAGACACTTTAGTTTTAGTGGGTGTTACTGGGGGAGTGGCTGGTGGACGGGGCATTACCAAGAATTTATAGGTGATTTCATGACCTATTGACACCTCTTAATAAATGACCTTGCGCAGCATCAAAGCATTTTATTTACACAGACTAATTTATAAACACATATAATGATGCTTAAACAAACATTAATGCAAGTTTTATGGCTGTATAGCAATGCAATACACTTATATACACACCACACAGTATGATCTCCTGAAAAGAGGGACACTAGGGTAGGAAAAAGGGACACTTGGGAGCTTGCTGCAGGGCTGCTTTGATTTCAGTACATTGCTGAAATATGGCTATTGGCCAGCACTTAAGGACCATGGACCTTGTGTTTTTTCTTGCAACTTATTCAGGGATCCCCTAGCGGGGTGCAGCAGATCAGGGACCCCTGAATTCCAGGACGTAAATGTACGTCATTTAGGCACGTTCTACCCATGATGTACATGTATGTCCTCCATCCTTAAGGGGTTAAAGGGAAAGTCTGGTCAGCTTAGTGTACAATGTCACTCTGCTGCTGCAAGAGTCAATAGGGTCCTTTCGTGAATAAAAAGCTGCATAGATACACAGTATAGGGATATAATTCATTCTCTTTACAAATCTTAGCTAATGCCTCATGTGGAATTTGGAGTCAAGTTTTGGGTATCAGTCCTTAAAAAAAAGAGACATGCAACAAAACTGATAAAGGAATTGGAAGATTTTAATTATAAAGAGAGACTATCCAAATGGGATTTCTTTACAATATACCAGAGATGACTAATGGGAAACATGATGGCTATTTAGAAATATATTCAAGGACAATACAGAGAACTCTGAGGATTTCTTTACTGAACAAGCTAAGCATAAAACAAGGGTCATCCATTAAATCTGGAAAAAAGCAGCATTCAGCTAAAAGGCAGTGTTTTTTTTTTATCAGTAAGGGCAGAAAGCATGTGGGATTCTATGCCTCAGGAAGCTGTATTTGCAGATACAGATGATTTCAAAAAGGCTTTGGCTACCTTTTTAGTTGATAAACACATAGAGAATGATGTCAGTTGGTTTCAGTGTAAACAGGTAGACTTTTGCAGACAGAAAGGAATTTCTGATTACCCACTTGGGGCATAATTGTCAATGGCTTCAGTGGGTCATTTTTGAGTTCCTCTGGATCATAAGGGTTATATAGCAAAAGACTGAACTTGATGGAAGCATGCAGTTTTTCTAACCTCATAAACTGTTGCTCTGTAAAGTTTGAATTGTAACAACATTTGAGTGCAAAATGTCAAAGCAGTTTCAGTATCATTGTTCCTTTGACTTTATTGATTACAATGTTATTCCTATTGACAGCATCTCTCAAGATTCAGCAGACATTGCAACATATGGGGGCATCATTCGTAGCTCTGGAATTGAACTGTGAGGAGCATATGCACTAAGATGAAACAAATCACACTATGAGATAAATATCTCACATTCCTATTTTACTGTGTGGTGCCAATGCACTAAAACATTTGAAAACTCTCCAACCTGAAAAAGAAAGCCCAAAGAATAATATAGGTCTGAAGCAATTTGTCTTACTGGAAAGTCTTCTCTTCTCTTAGTTTGTATGTCCACAGAGGCTTCCAAAAATTTTTTTCTGTCAGGGCTGCCAAGATATGTGTGTGTGTGTGTGTGTGTGTGTGTCTACTTTCCTGGAATTCACCACAATGTGGTATTCTGCCTGATTTGCACTGTCTTATATTTCTTTATTTCATTAGATTGTGTCTCACCGAGCTGGCTGAGTTGGTGACTTGGGAGGACTGTGTCTTCAATTTAGGGGGCTTTGCTGATGATTAGTTCACTATTTATTTTATTTGTTAACATATTACTCATATTCTATTATTTTCTCAAAATAATGATGTGGTCCCTTCAAGTTCAGGAGTGCGCTGTGGCCATTTTGGGTTTACACACCTAGTATGCATGGGTCATATCTCATCTCCTACTAATCACAGGAGGTTCAGAGTGGGCTCGTATTACTCCAGTTGACATAATCTGCTCAGTGGCCACCTGTAGAACCTGTTGCAACATTCATGGAGGGATGCTCTGTTTTGAGCTAGCTGGAGAGACACATTTTGCCTTTTTGACAGAAAAGACTAAAATCCCCAGAATCCCGTTTCCCAGGCTTGGAAAAGGTGTAGCTCTCTTATTTCTGGCTTACCACACACATACTGCATAGAGGCTGGTCTCTTCCGCCTGCCTGCCTGCCTGCCAATTTATCCCCTTGCCATCAGATAAATACTTTTGCATAATTTTAAGCACTGTTATCTTACTTCTCTGCTATTTTTACTTTATTTAGCCATGTCAAAACCCAATGGACACATATGCACGTCCAGAGGTAAATATTTTGTGCTCCCCCATCTCCTTTAACCCATTGATTCTCATGCCAGGCTTTCTAGGGGATATTCTGGTACTTTATGTTCCTCTTGCTGCCTCTGGCAGCTGCTGCAAACCTAAAAGATCAAGCAGGATTCTTTCTTAAAGGCAAACTTTGCAGCCACAGGTGCCTCCCTTTGACCATTTTTTTCTACCATCTGGGTTTCAGAGCTTTGGCTGTCTTGGGTGAATATCCAAAAGGATGTTGATACTACTCTCCAGGATCCTTGAAGTGAACTCCTACCTTACGGAAGCTTCCTTTGATGCCACTATGTTCTCTGTGAAAGCCTTGGCATTTTCTGTGGCTGAGCTTCACACTTTGTGACTGAAAATCTGGTCTGCTGACCAATCTTCCAAGAAGTCCCTGGTTTCTCTGCCTTTTGTGGACAAACAACTGTTTGGCCCTGAGTTAGAGAAGGTCATCAGTTGTGCTACTTGAGGCAAGAATACATTGTTGTTCTTTCCTTATAAGACACATAGCTTCCCCCGACCAGTTTGGTCACTCTCCTAGGGTTCAATCCCCCTCAAGTCCATGAGGCACATTCTTCCCCCAATACCCAAACAGGTTTGGGCAGGCAACAAGACTGCTCATAAGCGTATGGATGATAAGTCCACCTCTGTATGACTTGCTGGGTCCTGCTCCATCCCTTCTTGTAAGGGGTCCCATCAATTTTTCCAAAACATGTGAGTCATTTTGGTGATGGATCAGTGGGTTTTGCAGGTAATCTTGGAAGGGTAATTCATAAACTTCAAGTCCCTTCACCCTTACTGCTTTTTTGTCCAAAATTCCTTGGGAGCTGGAGTGGGTTGTCTATTCCTAGATGCTATCTCCTCCCTGCTAGAAAAGAAGGTGTTAGTCCCTGTTCGCCTAAATAGTGATTCACCAGATTTTATTCAAATCTCTTCATTGTTCCCAAAACAGAAGGTGTTTGCTGTCTCATTCTTACCTTAAAGTGGCTTAACCATTTTATACGGGCCTCTCAGATCAAAATGGAGTCTTTCCACTCTGTCATATAGCTATGTGTCAAGGGGAGTTTCTTACTTCCCTAGACCTGCAGGACACTTACCTGCATATCATTACCCACCAGATCACCAGCTTTTCCTGCACTTTGCTTTTCAGGGCAGTCATTTTCAGTTCACTCCCTCCCTTTTGGTCTAGTGTCTGCTATGCGAATATCCACAAAGATCATGTCCTCTTTGGCAGCTCATCTGTGCACAAAGATGTCCTTGACTACTTACCTAGGTGACTTTTACTTAAGGTGCCTTTAGAGGTGACTGCGGACTTAGATTCAGGAATGCATCTCTATTCTGGAACAGCATGGTTATATGTTCAACTTCAAAAAATCTCTGAGTGAGGCCAGGATGGAGAGGGCTCATTTCATCCTGTTTACTCCATTCCGGCCCTGTCGAGCGTGGTTTTTAGAACTTCTCATTTTATCCAAAGAGCATTTTTAGCTACCCTCGAGGCTGGATCTTCTAACCCAAGGCCCAGTACGCCATTGTAAGGTGGAGTAACTGGCTATGACATCTTGGGTCTTGAGGCCAGCATCTTGAAAAAACAGACGCTATAATTTCTACTATGCCCCACACTAGAAAAACAGTTTCATCCAAGACCTATCATAGGGTTTGTTCCCTTTTCTACCACTGGTGTGCCAATTGTGAACATGACCTTTTAGGGTTTACAGTTGTCTTGGAATTTTTTTCAAGATGTCGTTTAAAAAATTCTCAGTCTTAGTTCAATTAAGGTTTATATCTTGGTTGTCTCTGTTCTCTTTCAGTGGCACATTGCTTTACTCCCTGATGTAAATACCTTCTTTCAGGGGGTAGCTTACTCATACCTGCACTGTCTTCTCTGATCTCACTAATCCGTGGAACTCCTCAACTACTTCTTTGCGTCTTTTGATGATCAAGACGGCCTTTCTACTGGCCATTGCATCTATTAGGCCAAAATCCAGGCTTTGTTCTATAAGCCCCCTTTTATGCTTTTCCAGCAGAATAGGGTGGTTTTATTTAATCTTAGGGTTTTTTTCACATCAACCTGGAAATTGTCCTTTCTTCTTTCTGTCCAGCTCTTTCTAATAGACAGGACAGGAACTTCATCTGTTGGACGTGGTAGAGTGCTTGAAGTACTTTGTTCATTGCACACAACTGTGTCAGAAATCTGAATCACTCTTTGTCATCCCAGAGAGTTTGCATGCAGGTCAGGTTGTGTCTACTGCAATCTCTTCCTTGATCAAGATGACCATCCACTGGCGTATGTCCTCAAGAAGAAATCTGCTCCTATTCGAGTCATAGCACATTCCACTGGACTGGTGAAAGATGGATCCTCATACAGGTAACATCTTGGGACTTTAAGAATCAGTCCACTGCTGAGCAGCTGTGTAAGGCGGTGATGTGGTCATCTCTGCACACTTTCAACAAACACTATCATATGAATGTCCTTGCCTCGGCTGAGGCCAAAAGATCCTACAGGCTGTGGTACCTGTATGAGTATCCTTCTTTCATTTTTTTTCAGAAGATCAGAGCCCCATTGGTTTCTTGCTTGTTTACAGTTGCTTGGTGTGTAAGTTTGGTGTCCGTTGACACTTGAGGTCCATGTTATATCAGTTGGTCCTGTGGAAACTCCAGTGGAGTTATTTTTAATCTTTTTCCTCCAAGGAATCTTGGTGGATAGCTTTGGTACAGCCTTATCGTCTCTGTGTTATAGAGGATTTTAGTGAACTTCCCATTAACTCCTTTTCTCTTAGTCCATGTAAAACATAGGACTACTACCCTGAGAAAAAATAAACAGTGGTTTAGGGCACTTGGGTCCACTTGGGTTCTCTGATCATGGGATGTGCTTATTCCCTTTCACTTTTGCTTTATCTTGGCTTTGTTATATGTTAGAACTGAATGTAGTAGTTGTGAGTAAAGTGTAAGGAAGGCGGAAGTCTCCACTTCTTAGACCTAGTTTTTAGAAGTGCCTTGCCTTCCAGGAGGAGGGGACTGTACCCCATGGTTCCTGTGTTCCATATGGAATAAGAGAAAATAATTTAATGGTAAGTTCCACTTTTAGACAGCAGAAAAAGTCCTATATATTTTTTTTCATAAAAAAGTTTATTCCTCCTTTAAAATGTGGTGCTCGTTGCCATGTCAGGTATTAGATGATAAGATTTAGGCTATCACCCTTCAAATAAAATAGCTATCCATAAGTAACTCAACATATAGGCAGTGGAAAGGGGAAGGTCACTAGGACGATGGCCCAACCAAATTTATGATCCATTTATGGACTTATACCCAAGAAAATAGCGATCATTCTGAGGAAAACCAAATGTACCATATCATTAAATGGGTTAAACTGACCATTTAAATCAAGGAAACATATTCTCCCATATGGTTCAGTTGGTTTGCTCCGGATGTACTTTCCCTTCCTTTATTTTTGTGCATAAGGCTCCATAAGGTTGAATTCACTCTTATCCTGGAGTGGCCAGTCTTCAGCTGTTGTTAGACTACAATTCCCATCATCATCTGCTGGCTGTGATTCTGGTTGATCAGAATTGGAGCCCCATAGTAGCTGGAGAGCTCAGACTCACCACCCCAGTTCTATACCGCTGCTTGATTGTTATTAATGACCTGTGCTATAATCTTTATGAATTATGACAAGAATCTATGTAAGAAACAGTAACATTAAAAGCAAATCTAAATTAACCTCTTGAGGATCAGAGAAGTTTGTAATGCATTTGCAAACAATATGTGCTGCACACTCCTCTTGTCTTTAAGGGTTAAAAAAAAGTTTTTAAGAGTGGAGTCATCAGGGGTTTGGTTGGCTTCTTTGCCCCCTTCCACCTCCACAGACAAAAAGGTGTTTCTAGGCCTCTGGTAGCATGCAGCATGTAGTTAGTAGTAAGTGCAGCTATTTCATAAATACTTTCCACACTAAAAAGGTCCCCGTTCTCATATTAGGAACATGTATAAAAAATAGGTGGATTTGGGACAGGTTTATGAGAGAATATTTCTGTTAAACTGTTCATAAATTCTGTATTCATGCATCTTACAAATGGAAAACTCTTGGCAGCTGAAACATGAATGTGAAGGGATTTTGTAAGGGAAAAACTGTGCATTTCCCCTGATAAATGCAATAAAAATACATTTGTAAGCTGTACAAACAGATTTTAACCTGTTGAGTGTCAGAGGGGTGCAAAATGCATTGCTCTGCATTGCATACCCCTCTGGCACTCAAAGGGTTAAGGTTGAAAACAAATTTTTACACCATAGTAAATGCAGTCCAATTAATTTCTAATTTACTTATATCTACATTGTAAGCTCTGTGGGTCAGAGATTATTTCCCAATGTTTACTTTTATGCCCGTTGAATTTAATTGTCACCCACAACATAATACTTTTTTTATTCCTATTGTGGAGACCGCAATGCAGTAGAGACCTCTATAGCATCTAATGGGTTAATGTAGAACACAGCACTAGCCGTTTTGTTCATAGCAGCAGACACTCTCTTGGTGAATGTACAAATCTGCGGGACAGCTCACTTTCTGTGCTGGGACACTGGCTTACTAATCACACACCTGCACTCTCATGTATGTGATAGTACAGTCACTTTAGTACTTTAGTATTGACCCACACTATGTCATTGTTAAGACTTTAATGCAAGAAAGCCTTGAATGCATACATGAGAGATGAAGTAATAATATACCAGGGTGTCCTTCGGTCCCTTTTAAGTACACAGCGAAAATCAAGGAGCAGAGTATAGCAAACCTTGAAATGCTCATACATTTCTCCACTGCCTTCCCTTTGGCACACATGGCATATAAAGGGCAATTTTCTATGTCAATACCTTAGTAAGTTTGTGTTAGGCAAAAGCAACATTTAAAACATCAATACAATCACCTGCTTTAACAAGGAATCATACTAGCATAGGCTCCATTCTGTGGTGCTGGGTACTGCTATCTCTGAGGTGGCAGAGGATAACATGCAAGTATGCTGCAGTATGCATGGCACCACAGTGATTCTTATATCTGTGATATTTGTAGCTGGAAGCACAACAACCTACCCCTAGACTGTAAGATTCTATATCACTAGATGCTGTTAAATGTAGCAACAGGGGATTTACTAGGTTCCTAAAAAGCCCAGGGCTTATGCCAAGCAAATGCATTATTATTGAACAGTACAGTCCACTAGTGCAATTACTAATAGGGAGATCATCACCATTACATGCCTTAAGACACAGCACTATAAGTATAAGACGTGGGAGAAAAAGCATTCAAAATCGATGCAATGTGAAGTGTGTTGGCGATGTGTGGCAATCACTTTGCCATGGAGAATATAACATATGTTGTCATTTATACTATTTAATCATTAGCATATGAGGTTGATGTAATGCTGAGGATATTTTAGGGAGAGCAAGTGGAGGAGAGAATGCACTCAGACTTCAGCACCAAGAATACCATCACCCTTCCCCTTAACCCTTCGAGTGCCATGGTGACATTGAAAGGGTTATAACATAAACAATCCCCTGCCCTGCTTCATATATCATTCACAGACATAGAGAACCAGCAATGCAGATGTTGCATGTAACAGCTTCTCAACCAAATCTGTATTTATATGAATAGACTGATCAGCTGGTTCAAGTCCACAGTAGACTATTTGCTGATCAGATGATTCCTGTAAACAGGAGACTCTTCTACACTCTGCCAGGCAAACTGTCCTCTGTGGTGCCACAGTAATCTAGGGGAAGATTCCATCTTTGCCATCTCAGTTTGGTGAAGATGAGACCGTGAACTTCGCATGCCAGCTATTGCAGCTTAGTGCATGTGGTGAATAGCCATATTATAATATAAGAAATATTTAAGTGAGACATTGTTGAAATACATACCTCAAAATCGTACACATGGTGAAAATATGGAGATTTAGGTGTATTTGTGGCGACTTACAGGGATATGACTGTGAAGACATCTAAGTGTGTGTTATGAGATATGTGCAATTACACTACAATATCGACAAGCTAGCCTCTTACTGAATCTTAGTGAAGCTCCCCTAGGATTTTTAGTCACCTTCTCCAGTACTTAGCAGTGCAGCTGCTTAGCAAACATGGACCAGCATTGTTTCCTTATATTGTGGGATAAAGCTTATATAAAAAATGTATCATCTGAACACACACACTTCATGTCAAAGAGCAAAAATAATTACTCCAGTTAATGCAGTGATTGTTTTTGTTTTCCACTATTGGGCTAAGATCACCTAATGGTCGAGAAAAAACTGATGTGGCCATTTTGAGTACACTCAGTAATCTAAGCTCATTGGTCCCTGCCCAGTAGAGGTTACAGTCTATTTTTTGGTGACTGAAACTTAGGACCTTATTAATCAAGCTACAGAGGTGTGATAATGGCACAAACAAACTACACCATAGGGGATAAATGAAAATGTCCATTGATTTAAATAAGGATTTTAACACTGAATGCTAAAGAGATCTCTAGTTCATTGCTTCAAAAATGCAATTTTAACCCCTCTGGTTCTTAAAAAGTTAAGATAATGCCATGTTCTGCACCTTTCCTGCAGTAGCTCAGTAATCATGCCTATTTAAAGCACATTTACATGTGCTACATGAATTTCATCATTATAAATTGTAACAGTGAAAGTTACTAAAACATGATGAAAAAGCTGCCAGATTGAGGAGAAAATATATGCTGGTTAACCCTTGTTGCATACCGCTCTGGCACTCAAAGGTTTAAGAAATATTCTAAGACAATAGGTGGAAAGTACCAATCCACCATTACAGCTGTATTGAAACTGGCTGCAGTACAGGGCATGCACTACAGTGTATGATCACTGTAGCAAATACTAGTGGACAAATTTCATCATTGTTAGCATCTTGATTCCAGCAAGTGAAAAATCTCACCATTCACTCTTATCTCTTCATCTTCAGTCTTGCTGGCCACATTCAGAGTCATAACTAGAAGCCTCCGGCCCCTGGTGCAAGAAGTACTACGGGTCCCCCCACCACCACATTGGCCCCCCTCAACCACACTGACCCCCTCTGCAATGCCCCTCAATCTTCACAATGCCCCCATCTCCTACCTCCCTGGAGCTCCCGCGCGGTCCTCTTAGTAATGCAGAGCGCTGGGAGATGATGTCATCTCCCAGAGCTCTGCATTACTAGAGCGCCGGAGAGAGATTGCGGGCACCAGGCAGAGGAGTCGCAAGGGGCGGCCGTGCCCCTGGAGCGATGGGCCCGGTCCACCCCTGTGACCCCTATAGTTATGCCACTGGCTACATCCATACTCTGAGTTGTGTGTGGGCCCAATGGAAAAGTAGAATTCCAGCATCCCTGCATACACTCCTAGTTTTTGTAGGCCTGTTTTCAGTCTTCTTTGCTGGTTATTATTCTAACCCCTTGTATGCTAGGCAGACTGGCTTCCAGAGGCCTTTGCATATATCTATGTGTTTGTGTCTCCCTGTAATGTAAAATATATAGTACATCAATGATAAGGCCAGCTCATGATCAATAAGTAGTCATGCAATAACAGCTCCAGGAAGTCAGAAATGGAAAGCAATTATACCTGTTGATCTCTTCCTCTATCTGCTTCACCATGCACTTAACCCTTTGAGTGCCTGATGGGTAGTTAATGCATTGCTTAGCAATGCATTGTATACTCCTCCGGCATTCGAAGGGTTTAAGGGAGATGAGACTATTCGTACAGATTTAATTTTCAAAAGCGCAATACTGTCCTGCCATGACAACTGGTAGTAATCAACTGTGCCTGGACAGTCACATCAAATAAGCCAAATGCATTTTACCTTTTCCTTCGGCATCAGTGAATCTGACTCAAATCAATCCCAGGAAATGGAATAAGTGGCCTTCTCTTCACTGAGACTGGTTCATTTATGGAGCAAGCCATCTGTACCATAGGGGAAAAAAATAAACATTTCCTAAATTCATGCTGGAGACCACTCCAGCATCAAAATGGTTAACATTTCCGTTTAAACCAAAACAAGTTTATTTGGCTTGTATGGTATGCTTGGTTTGCCCCAGAACTGCTCCATTCTTTCTTAGTACAAAAAACACCTTTACCCCAAAGGCTTCATATGAGGCCTTCAAGTCCACCAAAGGGTCATACATTATGGTTAAATATACTAAACAAGGACTGAAAAAAGCAGATTAACCCATTACACACTAGACATTATTTTGATAAATAGTTTATCAAGACAAGAGAACACTGTATATGTAGGGTACAATAGATAATATTTTAAAATCAGGAAGGAAATGGCCTTGCTCACTAGATCTTGCAATCTATAGGAAGTGAGGGGGATTGATACAAAAGGTCAATTGCTGGACCTCCATCTGCTGGGGATTACAACCCCCATCATTCCCAACATGATGAGAATTGTAGTCCACAACAGCTGGACATCCAGCAAGTGACTACCATTGACCTAGGTGCTTGGAATTGCCTAGTGGTTCAGTCACAGATAGTGACACATTTGGGAGAGAAATGTAACAAGTGCTATGAGGAAATATAGGTTGGAACATTCAGCTGGTAGTATCATGAACAAAGTACGTGGTGTAAGAGTGGAAGAGCGTGGTTAGGTTGCAGTAGGAGCAAGTATAATGGCTTGTTTCAGTGCAGGAAAAAAGTTATGGTTTTGTGACATCCAACCACAAAAAAATAAGACGTAAGAGAGGGGTGATGTCACAGAGATGGGAGGAATAACTGTGTAGTTATTGGCTACGGAGGAGGTTGTGAGGGCAATATTCTATTATCTGTAGTCTTCCCTGAAGAGGTGCATTTACAGGGACTTTTTAAGTTTGGAGGCCAGGGGAGAATCTAATGGAAATTTCCAAATGGTAGTAGCAAGCAGCCTTAGAGAAGTCTTTTAGGCTAATTAACATCCCTAAAATATAATCTTAAACTTGCTTTTTGGCACATGTGTAAACTGCCCTATTCAGACAGCATTTATTTAATTTCATTTGTTTTGTATGTAATGAGGGATTAGATAAAATCAGTTCATGTATTGTGATAAGTATCTACTGCTCTTGTATTAAGAAAGGCCCAAGAGGGCCTGCTTACAGACAATCCTGGAAAATCCCTTCAAGATTGCTGTGATGCTTGGATCCCTGGAAAAGGCAGGAATGTTTCTCTTTCAGAACATAGACTTTAGGCCTCAGAAAACCAATAGAGAGGTTTGACAGATGTTTGAACCACAGTTCATCTTTAGTTATTAGTGTTCATTTAATTCTAGACAGAACAGGAAGCCAGTACATGGACTGGCAGATATAGGGTCTTATGTTTAAAAGAAAAGTGGAGGAGTCATTTGTACTGTAGGGGAGAAATAAAAATTGCTGTTGATTTAAATGGGAAATTTAACTCCTTGGATGCTAGATACATCTCCAGTGCATTGCTTTGCAATGCATTTCAGACTTCTCTAGCATTCAGCAGGTTAAATTCCCCTTCTTAAATCAATGGGAAGTTTTGGAAAATGTGGTTCTCTCCTATAGTGAAAATGGTTTGCCCAGAACACCTCTACTTTTCTTTTGAATATATGGCCCTTAGTGATTGGTTAAGGTAGAATGGGTATCTCCTTTTCCCACTGTACCAGAGAATTGTTCACAAACCAGAAGAGAAGCCTCTGAGGGCCGCATGAGGGCCTGAGGCTGTCTGTTATTCACCAGTAGCACCAGTGTCACTATCTGCAGTTATTTTTGTGGATACAGTCAAAAAAAGACAGTCTGTAGTCTTTATTTTATTCCAGCTTAATTGATTTGTTTTCATATATACCACTGAAGCAGAAAACATCTGTGTATCCACATGAGTTACTATTGTGGAAAGTAATTCCAATATCTTTGCTTTGATTAAATTTGTGTGGCATTTGACAACATATTCACGTGGTGTATTGCAAATCAAAATCTTCATATGCTAATGAATATATTTAAATTCATAGTTTTCTTGAAGGTTTTTGTTATCAAACACTTGTTTTACTGCCTGAACACCAGAGGGTTGGCCTTGTGGTTAATCCTATATAATAATTTGCTAATACGTGTGTAACGCCCGACATGCGTAGTAGATACTGCTGCACGTGCTGCAGTCATGCACAGTAGAGACTGCCCGCGCCACGGCTGATACAGAGCTGGGCGCTCCGAAGGAGCATCCAGCTCTGTATCAGCTGTGGCACGGGCAGTCTCCACTGCGCATGACTGCCCCGCGACCGGGTGGCAATGGCACTGTGGCCCATGTAATGGGCTGTTCAACTAGTATTGAATATATATTAATTGGGGGGACATTTGCTAGAGTAGGGATACGTGATAAGTGTTATTGCTTTTTTTCTAGAGAATTTAACACAAGAAAACAAATACAACTTATGTCTATGCAGTACAGTAAAGGCCAAAAAGTTCCAAGGAATTAATCTTCCAGTGTGCATGGACTTGTCATTGCTCATGCATAGGTCCTCACACAGGTATGTTAACATGAAAAACATACGGTCAACAATGCATGCACACATTACACATTCATTTACAGATCATTACTATGGGAATGCCAAGTGAATGGCATTCCCATTGGAGTTCCCTCAGGAGGCAAAAGAAGCCATCTTTCTTCTCTTGGCTGAATTTTTATCTCCTTAATGCAGAGAAAGCAGTGCATTAGATATGATGTTCTTCATTGTTGTCTTCCATGATCATTAATGAAAGCCTTTGTGTATTTATTGATGATCATACCTGGGAACTCTCCAGATTTGCCCCGGAGACTCCGGTTCTTACAGAGCTTTACCGGGTCTCCGGGGCAGAGGCAGATTCCTCCGGATGTGGAGAGTTTCTATTGAAACTCTGCCACATCTACTTTTTCTCCCGTTGTGCCTTCGTCCCCAGCCTTCTGTGTAACACATTTAACCCTCTGAGTGCCAGAGTGGTACGGAATGCATTGCTTTGCAATGCATTCCGTACCACTCTAGCACTCAAAGGGTTAAATCCCCCCCACACTCGAGTTAAGTCCCGCCCCTTTTTGACACGATTAGCATCATTTTTGTTACCCCCTGCTGAACCAGAGGACTACCCTCCGGGTAGCCCTCAACTGAAAGTTCCCAGGTATGTTGATGATCAAGCATATTTCTCTTTCCACTGCCTGCAGGTAAATATTGGGTATGATTCAGGACAGAAATTAAACTTGCCCCCTTGACAGACACCTTCCATTGACTGGAACAGTGAACAGGACTGTAAGCATGAGCAAGATTTATACTATTACAAAGTTACTTGGTTACATGTGCTGTTTTATAATTTAGTATCTGTTCTAAAATGACAGGTCTGCTTTAGGTTGCATTGTAAAGCTAAGTTATAAAATGACACATATAATATTGTAACTTTTTAACAAAATACATCTCTCATGCTTACATTGCTGTGCACTTGAAGATCAAGTTACAAAGAGTACCTGAAACATATGTGTAAATGTACAAGTCCACAATCTATACTTATATGCAAACTAAACACATGTTCTCCTTTTGGATTGTGTAGAACCTCTCTAGTGTATACTGATACACACACTTAATTATCTTTAACCCACTATGTACCAGAGGGGCGAGCAACTAATTGCAAAACAATGTGTTGCTTACCCCTCTGGCACCAAAGAGTTAATACTTTAATGCAAGCAAGTTCTGATTGCCTCCCCTATAGCATGTTCTGGAAAAAGGAAGAGTTGCATGCTAATTTTCTATGTGCCTTATTAATACATGGTGAAAATTATGACACAGAGGAGCAGAATGCCACGTAATGCACATATACCTCCATGATATCCTCTCCTTGATGCCAGGGGGACAAAGAAAATAATTTTGTACCAAGACAGAATAGTAAACAGGCATTGCCAAAAAGGATTGAATTGATTGTGGTAAGTAACCAGGGTAAATTAGCCCATAGAAAACAATCTAGTCTATGAAGCTTGTTGTTGAAACAAACTTGCTCAAAGTTGCCCATAAGAACTATTCTTATAACTGACTAATATGAAATAAAATAGAGGTAGTTACAATTAAGACACACCTTGCAGGTTAGCATTTGTTGGGTATTTCCCAATAGTAGTAGGTGCAACCATGAAGCTTAAAATTGCTAAAGTCAGGAATGTATGAGTCATGCAGTTCAGTTTTGCTTAATTTTGCCCCCAAAATCCTGTGCCTGCCCTTTGAGGTATGCACTAGAGCACATGATTACATCAGTGCATACTAGCATGTGATTACATTAGTGCATACTAGCACGTGATTACATCAGTGCATACTAGCACGTGATTACATCAGTGCATACTAGCACATGATTACATTAGTGCATACTAGCACGTGATTACATCAGTGCATACTAGCACATGATTACATCAGTGCATACTAGCACGTGATTACATTAGTGCATACTAGCACGTGATTACATCAGTGCATACTAGCACATGATTACATCAGTGCATACTAGCACGTGATTACATTAGTGCATACTAGCACGTGATTACATTAGTGCATACTAGCACATGATTACATTAGTGCATACTGGCACACACACTGTGCCATCATTAACAATTTAATGGAGCAAGTCTTTAACATTTGTGTGAATAAAAGGAGTATAGTTATTTAATCTCTGTTATGTATTGTTTAATAATTAAATTTCATTTCAAATAAATTACAACCATGCCATTATCAAACATAGGGTCAGAGGCATAACTAGAAGCCTACGGGCCCTGGTACAAGAAGTGCCACGGGCCCCTTCCACAATGCCCCCACCTCCTACCTGGTGATCCAGCTTGGTCCTCTTAGTAATGCAAAGCTCTGGGAGATGATGTAATCTCCCAGCGTTCTGCATTACTAGAGCGTCGGAGGGAGATTGCGGGCGCCAGTCGGAGGGGTCCCAGGGGGAGGCTGGGCCCCTGGAGTGCATGGGCCCGGTCGCAGGTGCGACCCCTATAGTTACGCCACTGCATAGGGTTAACCCAAGAAGAGGTCAAAGAAGACTGGACAAAATAAAGACTAGCAAAACACCTGGCAATGATGGTATACATCCAAGAATTCTTCAGGAACTCAAGACCACTATTTTTAATCTTTAAAGACTCTTTCTCCACTGGCTCAGTGCCACAAGATTGTAGTAAAGTATTGCTTTTATTTCAGAAGGGAGCTAAGACACAATTTAGGAATTATTGACCTGTGAGTTTGACCTCAGTAGTAAAACTGCTTGAAGGGGTATATGGGATTATATGATTCAATATTACGCTGAGAAGAGTAAAATTATTAGCTGGAATCAGCATGGTTTTGTGAGGAATAGATCTTGTCAAACATATTGTTTGAGCTTCTGTGAAGAAGTAAGTAGCAATCTAGATAATGGCAAAGCAGTCGATGTAGTATATCTAGATTCTGAAAAGCATTCAATATAATGGCACACAGAAGGCTGATATATAAAATAAGGAAATTGGGCCTAGGGGATAACCTTTGCAAATGGATAATAAATTGATTGAGGGATATGGATGTGTGTGTTGTTGTAAATTGAAAATCCTCCAGTACAGTTAAAGCTGAGAATGGAGTACCTCAGGGTTTAATATTTGGTTCACTGCTCTTTAGCATGTGTATAAAGTACATGGAATGGGTAAAGAAAGCAACATTTAAATATTTGCAGGTGACACTAAATTATGCAGGGTAATAAATTCAGATCAGGATGTTTGTTTTCTATGGATGGATTTACATAAAATGGAAATGCCAAAAACTGAATAAGAAATTCAGTGTAGGAAAGTGTAAAGTTGGGACAAGCAAATTGTAAAGCTACCTAAGAACTTAACTGGACCAGTTTAGGAGACTCATTAATAGAGATGCATCTGGGAGTTCTTGTAAACTGTAATCTTGGAAACACTGATCAGTGTCAAATGGTAGTACAAAGTACAACCTTGAATAAAAAAGTGTATTGATACAAGAGTGGATAACATCATTTTGCCACTGTACAAATTGTTGGCAAGATCTCACCTCAAATATGCAATGCAGTTTTGGGCATCAGTTCTGAAAAAGGATATTCTAGAACTGTAGAGAGTACAAAGAGGTGAAACACAATTAATTAAGAGAATGGAGGATTTTAAGTATATAGAACATCTGTCCAAACTTGGTATATTTACTCTAGAGAAAAGACTCCTAAGAGGGACTCTTGTTATAATGCACATGTATATGAATGGCTAATACAAGGATCTCTCTAGTGAGCTTTTCATTCCAAGGCCTGATCAAATAAGTAGGGGATAATCCTTATCATAAGAAGAAAGAAGTTTTCAGCTTTATCAGAGGAAAGTTTTTTATGATAAGGTCTGTTAAATTGTGGAATTATTTGCCTAAGGATGTAGTAATGGCAGATACAATAGAAAAAATTAAAGAGAATATTAGATGCATTTCTTTCAAGAGGGAACATTCAGGGTTATACTGTGTATTAGTAGGTAAAAACAGTTCTGGTAAATAGCCTAACACTCATTTTGGAGGTAGGAAAACTATTCTCATTTTTTCCAGGTCATGAGGCAAAGGTTGAACTTGACGGACTTGTATCTTTTTTAAGACTAAATTACTATTAAACGAAGTGCAGCAGAAAGGAATGCCCCTTGGCATAAGAGGCTTTAAGGAAATAATTTATGGCATATGTAGTTTAGTAAATTGCAGTTAGACAGCATTAGCACTAATAAATCAGTTCTGGTGCATAATATATCTTGAAATCATAATAGCATATCTAGAAATTATTAAAAACAAAGAAATAGATCATTATAACGATAGTAAAACATCATATAAAAACATAAAAATATCAGTTCCATATGCTATAAAGGCACTAAAATGTTGCAAAAACTGACACATAATTTGTTAAAAGGGCTTATTTTTTTCAACATGATCATACTTTTCTACTGAAACATAATTAACCTGTATCCTATATTCTACCTAGTCTCAAATCTACAAAGATTGATGCACAGCAAGAGTCTCATTCAAAATCAAGTCACACCTTGGACTTATGCCATATTATTTGTCAAGTAGAAAACTAGCAAAGGACAATCCAGTATTCGTGCCCTTTGAAATAATTGAGTAGAAGTCATTCACTGTTTAAAAAAGAAACCTGAAGTAGCTAAGAAGTAAATTATATTTTGAAGTCTGTAAGTAAAAATATATTATTGTTGAAAAAGCTTTTCAACATTGGTCATGAAGCATGGGCCCTTGATGCCAACTGAGAAATTGCAAATGGAGGTGTCTAATTTTTTGGAAACACAAAATCCTTTTAAAGCAGAACTGACACCTGCCCCAGTTCTCACATCAGGGTTGGCTTCCATCTTGAAAGGATTTGCATGATTATTCCTTCCCAATACTTTAATCTACCCCTTTGGAAGGTGTAGAGAGGGGATTTGATGGATATGTGACTAATTAACCATGCAGGCTTTAAAAGACGGGTCAGAGAACAAAAAGTTCTGCTGAGATGAGATTCTCCAACAACTAAACCAAAACGTCACTAAATCTGAATGGAAAAACACAAAGAACAAGGTGGAGACATTTTAAGCAGGTGCAATTAACGAGAATAAATGATAGTAGATGACAGTTTAGTTGTAACTTTGTTTTACCTTCCTGTTTGTGGGGAAAAAGCAGGCACATTTATATGTTGTGTACCCAGACAAGCCTTGCTTCTCCCTGACCACAGGATTAATGGGATAGTACTGTTTCACAATAAAATCAGCTCCATTTAATTTTTATAGTATTTGGGCATGGAGAGTGTTATTTCAATACTTTCTGATTTGTAGTTCAAGAGTAATTGAGTGATAAAATATTCCCCTCCCGCCCCTTTTATTGATGTAACACTGCTCACCTCAGAGCAGCATAAGGGAAAAACCTTAAAAACTTGTCAAGAGGGGGCAGGGTCTTCCTTATGTTCACAGGAAGAACATTGTCCGTTGCTGTGAGCTGTCTGGTCTCAAGTCCAGGCAGATTCCACATCTGAGGGGAGGTGGCTTACACTAGGTAAAAGGGGAGGGAGGGGAATACTTTATCATTTAATTACTCTTGAACTACAGCTCTGACAGTACTGAAATAACACTCTCCATGGCCCAAATACTATGAAGATTAATTGGAGCTGCTGTTATTGTGAAACATTACTATCACTTTAAATTGGTTACTTTCTGTAAAACTTAGATTGTTGTAATCCCAAAGTGATTCCATTTCATTCAGGAGGCCCAGGACGAATGTAGGGTATGCCCCTGCATTAAAATGCACCTGCATGGCATAGTCAGGTGGAACTGAATTGGTTTACATCGTGACGCTTTTGACTATACTAACAAAAACAGTTAAACATAAATATTTCAGGAATTTGGAGAAAAGCACTGGTCTCCTCTCTAGAACTCAAAGGGTTAAAGAATAAATGAGTCCCCATAGCAAAATAAACTGAAAGTTAGATTTGGAGTAGACGCAATGTCAAAAAAATAGAAACACTAATTTAAAATTGGAAACATCATTTACTGCAGCAGGAACAACATATGTTGTGCAGCACAGGAATAAATCAAACCCAATCCACTGCTAACAAAGGCATTTCAATATGCTTAGCACTAGACTACTGTTGATTAAAAAGCTCACTAGGGGAGATACAAGCACATATCCGCTGGGTGCCCAGGCTTCAGACATTATGCACTCAACTGAATTTTGGAGGGAGGAATGATAAGCAGGATCATTTAATTCTCCGTGTCTGTAGCCATTCACAGCTTTTTAATGTTGTTGTTAGGAGAAAGACTGTCAGGATACTGCAATCACAGAGCTTTTTTATATGATAATGGCAGAGCAAAGAGGAGAAAAAGTCATGCTTCTGTCAGTGCTAGAGGCAGCTTCTTCAAGGTGTTGCTAAATGAGTTTTGGTACCTTAACTCATTCTGGGCAAGGGCAACCTAAAATATTTAGAGGTTTATGCAGCAAAAGAAAAGAGGCTTAATTCTGGGGCAAACCAGCTTCATCATGTGGGAATAATAAAAAAATTCTCCAACGTCCATCAATTTAACCCTTTCCATGCTGGAGGGGCAGCCAAAGGCTTAAATTGAGGTAGAAAGGTCTACAGAGCATTGCCAAAAAATGCAATAGGGCATTTTACTTGCCCACTGCGATGCAGAAGGTTTGCTCCAAAATTGCTCCTTATTTCTTTTGTGGAAGAAATAAAATCTTGGCAGTGCAAAAATTGTTGTACTATTCCAGAGGCAGTCCAACCTGTCTTCTGGCTCCCCAAATGTTTTTCAGGGTCCCCTCAATTAAAAACATGTGAATGATGTCAACTCAGGCAGATCCTCTAGAATGATGGAATGACTGATTCACTAGTGATCACTTGAGGAGATCTTGAAGACCTGCACCATGTGAAGGGGACGCATGGCATGTTTGAGAGCCCCTGTCATAGATGAACTGGAGAAATTCCGGTTCAAACCAAGTGCACCACAGGGGACACAAAAAACAATCACAAAATCCCTATTAATTTAATTAGGGATTTAAATCTCTTGGATACTAGAGAGTTCAGATACCTCTCTTGTATACTTGTGCACAGCAAAAAAAATGTGTTTTGCATGAATTATTAGGTCATTTTTTTTACCCATTTGGATTAAACAAATTTCATTTACCTCTCTGGTTCGGTTAGTCAGAATTTCGGTTAATGTTTTCATTACCAGATTAAATTTGCTCTCCGATATTCTGAATACTCCCCCTCTAGTCATAACACTTACCGTAATGTAAGAAGTCCAGCTGTGTTCACAATTGCCTGGTCCTCTTGCATATCCTTTAACCCCTTAATGACTTGCCGCTCAGGCATGCGGCGGTCACTAAAGGACCACAGAGCATTTTTTTTATTTGTTGATCCGACTCAGGGCTCCCCAAAAGACATGCAGCCACGCAGGGAGCCCTGAAATCCGCGATGGTCCTGGTACGTCATGGGTAAAAGTGACTGAACGACCCATGATGTACCAGGACCGTCATGGATTTCAGGGCTCCCTGCGTGGCTGCACGCTGTTCTGGGAGCCCTGAGTCGGATCGACAAATAAAAAAAATGCTCTGTGGTCCTTTAATGACCGCCACGTGCCTGCGCGGCTGGTCATTAAGGGGTTAAGGTGTGTGAGTGTGGGGTATTTTAGTTTGTGCAGAAGGTGGAGGGGTTTCAGTTTTTTACTTTTGGACAGAATATGCAGGAGGACCAAGGTGTCGGGGGCCTCTGACATCAAGGTGTGTGCGATAGGTGTTATGAATGGTGTAAACATGTAAGTGTGTGAATGAACAAATGAATGAAATGAATGAATGATTTTAACAAATGAACGGAATATTCCTTTCTTGTTCCTGATATTGCATGTTCCTTGCCATATGTTTGTCTTTTTAATCCAAATGTCACAAAACATTAAAATTTGCATTTGTTCTCAAACGAATCCACAAGTCTACTGCAGCTCCGAGTCTTCTTTATATATTTATAAACATATAGCACTTTATTTAGTTACTCACAATGTTGTAGTTCAAACAGTATTCCTGCAGAAAGGATCCCCCTCTCATCCCACCTGGCCTCCTCTCCTAAGATCTTCAATCGGTTCGTGGAACCAGAAGGATGCAGCAAGTGCTAACCTTAACACAGAACGTATAAGCAAAACCCTGACCCCCTTGACGAAGGAAGGCAGATTTTTATTTTTGCTTACTGAAGATTGTCCCTCACCGTTCTCTGTATGGACCAGACAGAGAGGATCAGTGACCCAACCAGAAGGGGTGGGAGGGGGAACCTTTCTGCAGGAATAGCATTCGAACTACAACATTGTAAGTAACTAAATATAATGCTGCATGTTTAAAAATATATAAAGAAGACTCAGAGCTTTAATTTCTTCATTGTATTGTAAAAGGAGTTTAGGTACCTTTAATCATTCTGTATGAGGGCTACATAAAATAATGGTCCTAATGAAATACTGTTATTAAATTCTGTCACTGTATTAACTTCTACCACTTCTGCTGGTAGGCTATTCCACATATCTGCTACCCTCTCAGTGAAGTAAAACTTTCTTACACTACATCTAAACATGTGTCCATCTAGTTTTAGGCTAAGGCCTCTTGTCCTAACATTTTTACTCCTTTGAAATATACTTCCATCCTGCACTTTGTTGAATCCCTTCATGTATTTGAATGTTTCAATCATATCCCCTATCTCTTTTCTCTCCTCCAAGCTATACATATTCAGATCCTTTAGTCTATCCTGATATTTCTTTTCCTGTAAACCAGTCACCATTTTAATAGCCCTTCTATATATATATCCTTCTGGAGATGGGGTCTCTAGTACGGTACACAATACTCTAGGTGATGTCTACCTAGATATCTGTAGAGTGGCATGACCACTTCTCTTTGCTGCTACTAATGCCCCTAGCTATACAACCCAGTACCCTGCTTTCATTCCCCACAACTTTATTACATTGCCTGCCTACCTTTATCATTAGAAATAATTGCTCCCAAATCCCTTTCCTCTGTTATCTCTGACAACACAGTACCCTTAATAGTATATTTTTTCCTTTGGATTTTTATGTCCCAAGTGCATTATTTTACATTTATCAATGTTAAACTGCATCTGCCACACTCTTGTCCATTCTTCTAATTTACCTAAACCATTTGTCATTTGGCTTATTACCCCTGGAATGTCTACCCTATTGCAAATCTTGGTATCATCTGCAGAAAGGCATACCCTTCCTTGAAGACCTTTTGCAATATCACTAATAAAAATATTAAAAATAATGGGCCCCAGTACAGATTCCTGAGGTACTCCACTAGTAACACTCCTTTCGTCCGAATAGTCTCCATTGACTACCACCCTCTGTCTCCTGTCACTCAGTCATTGCCTTATCCGTTTAACTATTTTTACATCCAGACCCAAACACTGCAGTTTATTAATGAGTCTTCTATGAGGGACAGTGTCAAATGCCTTACTGACATCTAGATAAGCTATATCTACTGTTCCCCCTTGGTCTATTATTTTAGTTACCCAGTCAAAAAAATCTATTAGGTTGGTTTGACAAGATCTCCCTGCTGTAAACCCATGCTGTTTGGTATCTTGCAAGCCATTTAAATTCAGATATTCAACAATTCTTTCCTTTAACATAGTCTCCATTAATTTTCCCACTACTGATGTAAGACTTACTGGTCTGTAGTTACCAGACTCTCCCCTGCTACCTTTTTTGTGAAGCGGTACTACATTTGCTAACGTCCAATCTTCTGGAACTATTCCTGTTGTTAGTGACTGACTGAATAATTCTGTTAAAGGTTTTGCCAGAACACACTTAAGTTCTTTTAACCCCTTAAGGACCCTTGACGGTCCTGGCACGTCATGCCTGGATTTGAGTTAAGGACCAATGACGTACCAGGACCGTCATGGCTAAAATGATAGCAGCGTGCCTCTGTGCACGCTGCTATCATTAATTCCAGGCTGAGACTGAGCGCTCCGAGACTGGGGCGTTCAGTCTCAGCCCTTCTTGCCAGTGCCAGTTGATGTGATCGCCGTAGCAGCGATCACATGTACCGGCATAGTGACAGACAGAGGCAGCAGAAAAAGCATGCTGTCTGTGCCTGTCACGTCTGCCTCTGTCTCTGTTGCTATGAAAGTAAGGGAGACAGAAGAAGACAGGAGACACCTAGTGGTGAAAGAAAATACAGCAGCTAGGGGTATTAACCCCTTCACTGCTGGTGCCAAAGGCTTGCTAAATGCAGGTCAATTTCTGACCTGCAATAAAACTTTTTTTTTTTTTTTTTTTTTTTAAAAGACAACACACTTTTTTTTTTTTTACAAAAATATTTTATTTAAAAAAAAAATAATAATCTAATTAAACAAAAGTGGAAGTTTGATTGTTGTGGAGCCATGTAATACACTTACATACACCACCAAATACCAGGGATAAAAAAACTGTCAAAATAGGGTGAAAAAAAGGGACATGGGGATTTTCACCCAGGGGGGACAGTGGCCACTTTAAACTGCGTATTTTGTAGGTATGACTGACTGGTCATACCTTTCATGTAGTCGCCATAAAAATTTAACCCTTTGTGCCCAATTGATACCAAGAGAAAAAACAAAAATTGTGGGTTTTTTCTACATTTTTTTTTCTTTTTTTTAATTTTAATAAAGTAAATGGTGGGTTATCCATATAAGTAGGGTATCAAAAGAAAGCCCTATTTGTGCTTAAAAAAACAGTATATAATTTATGGGGGTGGAATAAAAGACTTAGAGGGAAAACACTGTTGAACAAAGACATAGTCAAAAAGGTCAGAATTGCTCCGGTCCTTAAGTGAAATCCACCTCAGATTTTCCCGGTCCTTAAGGGGTTAATAACTTTGGGTGTATCCCATCTGGTCCCATTGATTTATCTGTTTTTACTTTAGAAAAGTGAGGTTACTCTGGGGTAAATTAAGTGCACCAGAGGGGACTAATATACATTTCCAACATTTTACTGATAGGAGACCTCTTCCTTATTCAAGGGGTTAAAAGCTCCATTTAAACCAATGGGAATACTGGGAATTTTTGTTTCCTTGCACCTGACTCACCCTCCAACAGCTATTGTGTCTCACCTGCATGATATAGCTCTCTCTGTGTGTCTCTCTGTCTGTCTCCATCTCTCTGTCTTTCTTTTTTTGTCTCTGTGTCTCTCTGTCATTTTCTCTGGGTGTTTCTTTGTCTTTCTTTGCCTCTCTAATTCTCTCACTGGTTATCTCTCTACCTAATCCTCTCAATCCTTCTGTCTCCCTCTCTCTCTCTCTCTCTCTCTCTCTCTCACACATTCTAACCAGCTCTCTCTAACCCCTCTATCTGTCTCACTCTGGCTAGCTGTATATCTATCTTTCCCACTGTCACTTTCTCTTTCTCTGGATATCTCTCTATCTCTCTTTGTCTCTTTCTCTCTCTCTGGCTGTCTCTCTCACTCTCTCGCTTTCTCTCTGTCCCTCTCTGACTGTCTTTGTGTTTCATTAAATCTTTGAGGCAGTCTCTCCTTGGATCTCTCTTTGTGTTTTTCTAATGCTCTCTTTCCCTCTCTCTGGCTGTCTATCTATGTCTCTGTCTCTCTCTCTCTCTCTCTGGCTTTCTCTCTTTATCTAACACTCTCTCTCTGTCTCTCTATCTCTATAACCCTCACTCTCTTTCTGTCTCTCTCTCTCTCTCTAACCCCCTCTTTCTCTCTCTGTTTCTCAATCTCTCTAGCTCCTTCTCTATAACCCTCTCTTTCTTTCTTTCTTTCTTTTTTCTTTTCTGGCTGATTCTCTCTCTCTCTTTTCAACCCTCTCTATCTCATTCTGGTTGTCTCTCTCGCCCTCTCTCTAACCGTCTCCGTCTCTTGGGCTGTGTCTTTCTGATTCCCCCTCGGTCTCTCTCTCTCGTGCTTTATCTCCCTGTCTAATCCTCTCTCTCTCTCTGTCTCGCTCTCTCTGCCTGTCTGTATATCTCTCTCTATAACTCTCTCTCTCTGCCTATCTGTATATCTCTCTCTAAATCTTTTTCTCTCTCTCTGGCTGTCTCTCTCTTTTTCTCTCTGTCTCTCTTTCTATATGGCTGTCTCTCTCTCTTCTCACCCTCTCTTTCTTCCAGTCTCTCTCTCTAACCCTATCTCTCTGGCTGTCTCTCTCTCTCTCTAACCTTCTCTCTCTAGAATTCTCTCTGTCTTTTTCTGACTTTCTGTCTCTCTCTCTCTCTCTCCAACCCTCTCTCTTTCTGTCTGTTTATCTCTGTGTTCCTATCTAACATTTTCTCATTTGGACTGTCTCTATGTGTCTCTTTCAGTGTCTCTCTAACTCCCCTCAGTCTGTCTTTCTCTCCCAGCTAGACACTCCCATGCCTGTCTTTCTTCCCATCACCAGGCTATACATAGAATCTACAAACTGTCACTCCTCCCTCAGTTTTTCAAACATAATTGACACCTGAAGCAGGAAGGGAGCCACATCAAAGGGCTTCATGGCCATGAGCAACATGTGGCTTATAAACCACACAGGTGTGGGAGGGAACCATGTATCTGTATATCTTGGAGGCTAGAAGGGGAAACAGGTCATATAATTGAAATCTTTAAATATATTAACCTCTTGAGGTGTGCATTTATTTGCAATGACTTGCACACATCTCTGATCTTCAGGGAGTAGGGAATTTAACCCTTTGAGTGCCAGAGGGGTACACAACACATTGCTATGCAATGCATTGCGTATGCCTCTGGCACTCAAAGGGTTAAATTCCCTACTCCCTGAAGATGCGTTGCATATGCCTCTGGCACTCAAAGGGTTAATAAAGCTCAGAAAGGAACCATTTTTCCGAAAAACAAGAATACTACTGCAAGGAACTAAAATTGGAGTTTATAATCATATTAAGACAAGTATGATAAAACTGCTTTATGGAAAAAAGCGGAAGATACACGGTTAAATAATCAGGGAATCAGGTAGACTAAATGGGCCAAATGATTTCTCCAGTTTTCTGTGCACTACACTAGGCCATATTTATTAAACTGGAGAGCTGCAAAACCATAGCAGGCCAATTGTAGTTCCCTTAACCCTTTGAGTGCCAGAAGGGTACGCAACGCATTGCTCTGCACTCAATGGGTTAATTTAAATGGGGATTTAACACCTTGAATGCTAGAAAATTCTGATGCATTGCTTTGTAATTCATTTCAGACCTCGCAAGGGATTAAAATAACCATTTAAATCAATAGATTGAATGAATGTGCACCCCCCATTATGCTGTGCAGTTGGTATGCCCCAGAATATCACCTCTTTATCTTGATGAGTAAGTCCCACTGTCCTTACCATATTCTTCCATCTAACGCTTCTCTATTTCTGTTTTCTTCTCTGATGCACAGTTAGGAGGCTTAGGTTGCCAGTTAGTGGAGTGTCATCCAATTTATATGTTACTGACTCTGTAGGAGGCAATATTTCATATTATATATGTATAGGTTAGTGATGGGTTAGAAGATTAGTTTATTACTTGATGATTGCTTACAAAACTATAGAGTATTCAAGAAACTGAATATCATATTCTACCCAATAGCCTGCTCATGCTTGTAAACTGTGGCACCTGACATTTCACTGTGAGGCTCAACTGTGTTATGTCTTGCAGGGAGTTATCTCAGACATGAGCATCTCATTACTTGGATAAAGTAAGCAAGTCTCAAAATAGTCTATTCATTTCCAAAGTAACCAAAATTAAGGAAAAAACTTATATAAACTAACCTGGATGTTGTGAAACTATGGGTAGGATTCCATTCCAGCTGATAAGGATTTTATCTACAAATTTCTCCACAGGCATTAGTGGGAATCTGTTAGATACATATACACTGAATTGGAAACAACCTGGGGAATCTTCGTTAGAGAAAGATTTATGAGTACTGTACAGAGTCACCCAGCTTCAGCATGAACCGACAGGGTACTATATTGCATAAAATACGTGTAGATACACATGATGCCAATATAATTCTACCTCTATATAAATCCTTATTATTGAACTGGAAAAATTGCAGAGACGTTCAACAAAACTGATAAAGGAGATTGGAGTATCTGAGTTATAAAGAGAGGCTAGTCAAACTGGGTTTGTTTACATTAGAGAAGAAACAACTAAGAGGTGATATGTTTACCCTTTACAAATATGTATGTTCAAGGTCAATACAGAGAACTATCCAATGAAATATTTACTCAAAGAGCTAAGAATGAGAGATAATCCATTAAGACTAGAGGAAAGGCACTTTCAACTAAAACAAAGGCACTTTTTTTTTACAGGAAAGGTGGTAAAGCTATGGAATTCTTTGCAAGATGTTGCACTTGAAGATACTGTAACTGCTTTCAAAAAAGCAATGGACACCTATCTAGTACAGAACAATATTGAGAATTATGACAGATGGTGTCAATGCAGATAGGTTGTTGATCCAGGGAACTATGGGCTTGATCCAAATGTTGGAGTAAAAAAACGTCGGTAGGGCAAAATGGATACCGACCGACAAAATAAAATGTCTTGGTTGGTATTCAAATGTCCTACCGGCATTAAGCACAATGGACATTAGGATACAAAACAGGTGTTGTGTCCAAACGTCCGTTTTGTGCGTTAACTTCCCAAAACACCACTAAATAACAGCAGTTTTGAGAACTTCAAAGGAAAAAAAATAACGATCGGCGCCTGACATACTGTAAAGCACCGATCGTTAAATAATCTGTGTTACACTTACCTGTCATCCACTGTCTGTCTCCTTCTATCTCCATTCTTTCTTCTATAGTCTTCCTTCTCTTGTATCTTGTCTTCTTTCTTCTATCTTCTTGTTGTAAAACAGAAAAAAGTTTAAGTTACAAGCATACATATGCGGCACACTAATATATAGTTTAACCCCTTGAGTGCCAGAGGGGTACGCAACGCATTGCAAAGCAATGCATTGTGTACCTCTCTGGGACCCAAAGGGTTAAATTATGTAGTAGTGTGCCAGTTGTTAAAATATAAATTCCCCCATGCATATTACATGTGTTTATTTAATTCCAAGCCAATTGTATTCCCATGATTAAATGTACAAAATAATACTTAGCACAGAGATGTCTTGTCGTGTCTGTGTGAGGTCGGTGAGGTGGTGGCGGAGACAGAATAATGCGCATCACCCCCACCTTGTCCGCGGGGCAATGTCCGCTCCAGGCTGAGGGAATTAAAATTGAGGCTGCCCTTATATATAGGCAGCCGTATGTCTAATTCTCTCACAGCCATTGGCTGGGAGATGCTTACACACCTCCCAGCCAATCAGCTTTGAGCGGCTGTGCTTTAAACTGATTGGCTGGGAGATGCATGCGTAAGCATCTCCCAGGCAATGGCTGTGAAAGAGTTAGAAGTAAGGCTGCACTCAATTCTAATTCCCTCAGACCAGAGTGGGCATCGGACCGTGGACAAGAAGAGGGGGGAGGTGTTGCACATTATTCTGTCTCCACCGTCACCTCAGTGGCCTCACACAGTTGTGGAGACAGCAACAAGACATCTCTATGTGATTGGCTTGGAATTAAATAAACACATGTAATATGCATAGGAGAATTTATATTTTAACAACTGGCACATTACTACATAATTTAACCCTTTAGGCCTCAGAGAGGTACGCAACACATTGCTTTGCAATGCGTTACGTACCCCTCTGGCACTCAAGGGGTTAAACTGTGTATTAGTGTGCCGCATATGTATGCTTATAACTTAAACTTTTTTTCTGTTTTACAGCAAGAAGAAAGAAGACAGAAGGGAAGACAGAAAAGGAGGACAGATGTCCAGGAAGCTAAGGACTCTGTTGGACATCAGGATTAATGGTAAGTGTTACTTGTAATGTGATTTTTTTTTTACTTAGTCAGGTTAACCCTATGAATGCCGGCGGGGTAATTATACCCCACTGGCACTCATAGGGTTAATTCTACTAACGTCTTACACATTTTTCATACTTTGGATATATTGATATGGGGCTTAGAGCCCCATATCAATACATCCACTGAGGACTTTTTAACTTCAAGTGTCTATGTCGGCTGTTTAAACAGGTGATAAGGGACTCAAGTTAAAAAAAAAAAATAGACGTTAATTTTCCTGCCATAACTTGAGTCCCTTATCGCCTGTTCTTGGCTAACTCAGACATTTGAATTGCTATTTACCGTGTTTTCATCATCTTAACTTTAACACACAACGGCTCTTTTTTTTTACTGGTATTTTTTCACAGCACAGACATTTGAATAGCTTACTGTGCTGGAAAAAATGCCGTATCGGAAAGAACGCTCGTGCATGTGCGGTAGCACTCCCTCTATGTGCATATGTATTCCCCATTCATGCCGACGATGATGCCAGTCTTTTGTACTTCACTCAAGTTCGATGCTTCACCATGTCATCACATGTATTGGCCTATATAATCCTTGATCACTGACTCCTCAGTGCTCAATTATACTTGTAATGTATAAAGTATGACTTTCTTGCTTATAGCATTGTTACTGAACCTTAGCTGCCTTCCCTCACACTTTGGCCTCTATCATCATTACTGAACCTTTCCTGCCTGCCCTACCCTTTGGCTTGCATTATCGCTTCTAAACCTTAGCTGCCTACCCTGACCCTGGCTGTCCCTGACCACAAGTTTGTCTGTTCCTTCTACGGCTTTTACATTTTCAGACTTGAAGTGTCCTTGTAAAGATGCTTCTAGGCTTCTTCCTGCCTCTATCTCATTACTATGAGATAAGTTTCCCAACAGAATAACTAAGCCTAAACTATATAGCCAGTGGGGGTAGTTGAAGCAATTTCTGCCCTTAGCAGCCAGATCCCTGCCTTGACCTCTTCCAGTTCCCCATCCAAGAACTGAAGACTAACCAGGCCAACATCACCTTCAGGATTTATAGGCAGATGTTTCCCACTCTTCAGGGGTAGTTCCTCCTGATTCATTGGCTCCTGAACCATGGGTCCCCCTGCCAGGAAGGCTCAATGGTGACACGTCTAGACACAAGGATTTCATAACACCCTGTGAACTGCACTTCTCCATCAATCCACACATCTGCTCTTCTGACTTTATTAATATCCATGCTATTATTACTCTCCTCCCTGGGGAACCTCAAACTTGGGCCCACTGTCTACTTCACTCCAACAACCCTCTTTTGACCTCATGGTTTTCTTTTCACCAGGCTCTAGACTCTATGACAACCCTCTTAAGAGATCTTCTGCTCAAGTCACTATCAGAGAGCTGGTTCAAGGTCATGGACCAGTAGAAGGTTGTGTCCGAATTCCATAGTATTTCATTGAAAACCAGATGGAATGATTAGATCAATTCCATTTGGGCCTTTCCGACTGTCTCAAAGTTGAACTAGCCCATGTTGGGCTACCTGGTGCTTTAAAGGACTTGATCTCCCTATCCATCCAAATAGATTGGAGATTTTGTGAGAGGTGCAGGTAGTGACATCCTCTTCCTCAGATCCTGCACAATCTGCTTCCTCCACTTCCGAAATCTATTGTCCTATGTCCTACAGTACATTGGATGAACCCATGTGTGACGGATACCCGTACTCAGACTGAGTAGCTCCGCCAAAACTGTGCTTCCATAATCCAGGACACCACTCAGGAACTTCCACTAGTAAGAAACCAGGATCATAGCTCCATTCACCCAGTCACTTAGTCAAGACTCAGTTCTATCTATCTCTCACTCTATCTATCACTCCATCCCAGAGATATTTCAAATGTCTCTGCATTTTCAGGATCTTTTGGGCTTTGCCAGGATCTTTCTTTCAATGTGAAGGCTCACTATGGAAGCAGGCAACAAACTCAGACATGCCAGTTACTTCCTTTCCTACTTTATCATTTGCCTTCAGCCCCTGACTGGGCCTATCTTTCAATGCGGAGTGCAAGTCTGTACATTGAAAGACAAGTCCTGGATGGACCTGAAAGGAACTTATGATGTAGAAATGGACGCAGAAGGCAAATTAAGACATCCCACCCACTTCCTTGCCTACATCTGACAGGTACTCAGACCACCCATCAATGTAGTTGAAAATGGAGGAAAAAGTACATATTATAATCACTGTTTTTTAAACAAGATCTGAAGGAATTGAACTTTTCTCAGTTTTCCTCACTTGCAATGGGGAAAGGGAAAGGGGCTTGCTGGCAATAAAATCAAAATGACTGCTGAGCATGGACGCTGGTAAAGCACTATAGTATACATATACTTATATGTGAATGCCTACATGCAGCTGCTGACTTTGGAGTCTACATCAAATGTGATTGTTTTCCTTTGTTCCAGGATGTAGGTGATTTGATACATTTTATCTTAGTACATCAGCTTCAGGGAGGGATCACAGAGAGGGACAATCTTCACTTAGCATAAGACACAATCTGAAAAACCTGTCAGGGGGCAGGGTTTTCCTTATGCTCACAGTAAGAAGATTGTCCCTTGCTGTGAGTTGTCCAGTCTAGTGAACAGATTCCGCATCTGAGGGGAGATGGCTTACACTAGGTAAAAGGGGCGGGAGGAGGATACTTTATCATTCAATTACTCTTGAACTACAACTCTGACAGTATTTAAATAGCATTCTCCATGGCCCAAATACTATAAAGATTAATTTGAGCTGCTGTTTTTGTGAAACAGTACTATCCCTTTAAGTTAAAGTCATGCGGTGGTTGATTTGAACAGGCACAGCCATTTACATGTTAGATGAGCTGGACTGGTGGTTTTATATTGTCACCTCTGTGGTCCTCAAACTGAACAGATTTAAATAATCATGCACAGACAAGCTGGGGTGACAGTTGTTTTACTAACGCCTCCCAGTTGTAGCTAATTTTAATCAACTGTCAGTAAATTTAGCGATGCTCGGTAACCCTGGCAACTACAGTATCAGTGGACATCTAGAAAACTGAAACATTTCAGACAGTGCCATTTTATTTTCTTCTAGTAATATGCTCTGTAACATAGTCCCTTCCTAGAAAATAAATGTCAGAAACAATTGTCTGATATATTTTCAACCTTTTAAGTGCCAGAGTGGTAGGCCCTGGGCACCATTCCGACATTCAAAGAGTTAAGAATAATAATTTAGCATTAATTCGCTTGTACCAGCTTGCTTTCCATATCATTTGATATTTGCACAATATCAACCCCTTGGATACTACAGAGGTCTTCAGTCCAATGTGAAACAATGTGTTGGAGTTCTGTATAGGATCTAAAGGGTTAATGGGTTTGATTTTTACAGTTAGTGTCCCTTTGAGATTTAATTTGAAAATAAAGGGTGTTAGGACAATATAACATTTGAGAACAACTGATCAAAGAACTAGGGTAAAGTGGAGCTTTGGTGTACCATTGACACTAACTTAGGGGACTCTGTTGTGCTATGAGGACTTTGACACAAATTGGAATATTGATCTTCAAATGTATTTATTGAAATTGAGATGTGCAATGAGCCTTCATCAAGTGAAAAAGATGCAATTCTGGCACAAATCAACTGTAAAATAGGGAACAAATACATTTTCTGCAGATTCCCAAGTGAAATAATGTTTTTGAGACATTACTAGCATTCATGGGGTTAAAAATTCCTTTACAGCAGCAGGACTTTTAATTTCCCCACAGTCGCAGACCAGTCTACCGGAATACCTAGGGATCTTCTGGGGGGCCCAGAGTCTTAGTTGGCCCCACCGGGGGGGGGGGGGAGGTACAATGGATGGACCTGTAGGTGTCATACTTTAGCTTCTGTGCTGTTTGTTTGCCCATCTCGACTCTGTCCTCCACTGGTCTCTGTTCCATTGCACTGTTTTTCCCTTCTTCTGGGCCTCCTGGTCCTCTGTCACTTCCCTCACCCTCGTCCTTTCACTTCCGGGTTCTGGCGATATATAGGAGGGGGCTTGCCAAGGTTCCATGTTCTTGTATTGTGTCCCTTGGCATTCCATTAGGTGTTCCTCTGTGTTAGTTCCAGCTTATTTCTGTATCCTGAAGTTATTAATGTCCTATTGTGTATGACACTACTAGCCCTCTGGCCCTGTATTCAGCCTATGGATTCAGTACTACTCTCCACACTCCACTGTGTTTGACCCTGCTAGCCTCTGACACTCTCTCAAGCCTGATGATTTGTTACTGCACTGCTGATATCCTGTGTATAACCTGGCTAGTTCACCTCTCTCTGGACATCGCAAGTCTTCTGTTCTCAGCTGATACAGTTACAGTAAGTCAGCTTCTTTTGTTTGCTGTTGGAGTTGTTATCCTCTCTGGGGTCAGTGGATGCTTAGTTTGCTTTTGGGGGCATTATCCTGGGTCTCCTTTGCTCCTCTGGAGGGGGTCATCTAACTTTGCAGCTAGTACCTTTATATGGCAAGGCCACATCACAGTCCCCTCAAAAGCAATCTCTGCTTCCAATCCCTGATCAGTAGCGTTGCACCCTAGCTCCTGGCACCACTGACCCTTGTTGGAGGAGTCAATCATTCATGTTTACCTACTCTGTCCTAGTATTGGTCTGGGTTGTAACATTATACTAACTCCACACCTTCTTGTCTGAGATGGCTTCTGACCCCAAGGACCTGTCTATGGCCCTGGTTCAACAAATAGCTGTCCTAGAGCAACAAGCAAAGCAGATCATGACACTAGATCAAAAGCTAGACTCCATCACTAGTCTTCTTCAGCACATGCAACAGAGACTTGAGGCTCCTAGGCCCACTGTTTCTGTTGCTTCCCAGGCCCATCTATGGCCGCACATCCCTCATTGGCTATCTATCTCCACCTGCCTTTTGCCTGAGCCTTATGATGGAAGTCCTAAGGAAGTGCTGGGATTCTTGAATCAATGCTTATTGCAGTTCTGCTGCCAGCCTAACATGTCCTCTTCTCACCAGACGAAGATTACCTTTATAGTTTCCCTTCTTAGGGGTCAGGCCTTGGACTGGGTCTCCCCTTTGTTGGATTGGCAATCTACAGTTCTTAACGATCTAGATTCTATCCTTGCAGCCTTTTGCTCTGTTTTTGATGCTCCTGGTTTCCAGGCACCAGCTGAATCAGCGTTGCTGGACCTCCACCAAGGTCAGTGTTCTCTAAGCCAGTACACCATGAAGTTCTGCATGCTGGCTTACAACACTGATTGGGGGATAGTGCCCTAAAGGCCCTAAAGGCCATGTTTCGTAGGGGTCTAAACTAAGGGTTAAAGGGTGAGATAACCTGTCCTATACCCCAGTCATTGGAGGATTTTATCAGTATCTGTTCTACCTTAGAACACTGCATACAGGTGAGACTTCTCGAGAAGGCCCATGATAAAGTCTGTTATCTGCCTCCTTATAACCTGTTACGTCTAGCCCCTAAATTCCAAAAGCCTGCCACACCTACCGTAGCAGCTTCAGAACCTATGGAGATTAGTTGAGTCTACCGCCTTTCTGAGGCGGAAAAAGGCAGGAGATGATCTCTTGGTAACATAGTAACATAGTAATATAGTAACATAGTAAATTAGGTTGAATATAGGCACAAGTCCATCAAGTTCAACCTTCTCCTCATACCCCAGTAACTGAGAATTTTATAACTTTCCTGCTACCAATTAAGTTAGTCTTTATCAGACCTTCCAGATCTGCCTACTGATAAACAGTATAACTCTGTATGTTCCCTTTTGAAAGAAATGTATCTAATCTTCTCATAAATGTATCCATTGTATCTGCCATAACCACCTCCTTGGGCAATGAATTTCACAATTTAACAGACCTTGCCATATAAAACCCCTTCCTCTGCTGAAGTTTAAACCTCCTTTCCTCTAATCTCAAGGGGTGTCCCCTGTTCACCTGATCAGAACTTGGAATAAATAGCTCACCACAGAGATCCTTGTATTGACCTCTCATATACATGGTCTTTGCTTTATTATGGGGCTGCTGGCTACCTGGCACGGGTTTGCCCCAACAAGAAGGAAAACTTCAGAACTTAGGTAGTAGGTGACCCTCCCTAAGTTTGTCATCTTAACCATCCATATTACTTGTCTCAATCAACCTCCTCTGTGTCCTTTACTGTTTTTATCGACTCCAGGGCTGCTGACCTCTTCCTTAACTCAATGTTTGCTCTTAAACAAGGCATCCTGATACTATGACTTGATTCTCCCATAAGTATAGTAGCTGTGGATGGTTCTCCTTTGTGCTCCAGGTGTATAAATTTAACTTCCATTCCCCTGTGCTTACAGACAGGGCAAACAGTTACAGACATTGTGGAATTTGATATCATCACAACTCGCCAGATCCTGGTGATCCTAGGATACCTTTGGCTAAAAAAAACATAATCCATACATTGATTGTGTCAGTTGGGTTATTATATCCCCAGTTCGGAGGGGCCTCCCCTTGCTGCTATGGGGGTGTCTTCCACCTCTGATGCTTTGCCTGGCAAACTACTGGTTCCTTACCAATCCTTTGCAGACGTCTTCAGCAAACAGAAGGCCGATCTCCTTCCACTCCATCTCCCTAACAACTGCATAATTGATCTGGTCCTGGGTACAGTCCATCCTCCGGCATGGACCAATCCTTTATCAGTTCCAGAAATTGCCTCCTTGGAGGAGTATATCAAGGACCACCTGGTGTATGGATTTATCTGCTCCCTCTCATTTCCGAACTGCCCGACTGCTTGTGAGTTCTACAGTGTTCACCACACTCAACCTTCGTGGTCTGGAAGACAGATTTGGGCATTACAAGCACTTGGTGATGCCTTGTGGTCTGCGTTATGCCCCCCGCTGTCTTCCAGGCTTTTATCAATTATGTCTTCAGAGACCTGCTGATGTCTTCAGAGAATATCAGTATATCATCAAGATATAACGCACTGATATTCTCAAAATCCCTGCTAGAACACTGTATCCACATTAAGACCATGTTGGAACTTCTGCATACCATTAACTTGTATGCCAAGCTTGAAAAATACACCTTTTAGCAGTCTTCCCTGTCATTTTTGGGGTACGTTATTTCTCCTATGGGTCTTCTTATGGATATGGATAAAGTCATGGCTGTGAAAGAATGGCCCTTGCAAGTCACCTTGAAAGCTGTGCAGAGATTCATCTGGTTCTTTAACTACTACCAAAAGTTCATCAGAAAGTTTTCCCAGATCATACAGCTTATAGTCTCCTTAATTTGTAAGGGATACTAGTACTTGGTCTCCTACTGCTGTCTCTGCATTAGTATATCTTAAAAGTGATTTTACCACTGCTCCCATTCTTCACTATCTTGACCTGTTGCATGCCTTCATCGTGGAGGTGTACACCTCAGAGGTTGCTGTCAGAGCTTTCTGTCTCAGCATTGCCTCTTACCGGGAAGGTCTATCCACGTTCATTCTTCTCACGTCACTTGACGGCATCTGAATAAAACTATAATACCAGGAATTAGGAGTTATTGGCTATTAAGTGCACCCTTGAGACATGGCGCTACCTGATGGAAGGATCTCCACATTTTGTGACCATTCTTACTGATCATCAAAATGTAGCATACCTGGCGCCGGCTAAGAGACTCAATGCCCGTCAGGCTTGTTGGTCTCTGTTATTTGTCTCTGTTATTTTTACTCTTTCATTACATGATTTCTTACATCCCTGGTAGCAAAAACACCAAGGCTGATACCTTATCACTGCAGTCTTTTGGCTGCCTTGTCTACCAGTACCTTCTGGGATATAAAGGCGGCACAACACCTTGCTCCTCCTGGTAGCTCTTCCCCTGTGGGGACTGCTTTATTGCACCTAGATGGTACAGCACAGAGGTCCTTCAAGGGATAGTAATACTTCGTTTTATCTTTATTTTATTTTGTAGGCATTAAAAAAACATGAAGAACGATATAAGTCTTATCTCTCAAACCTTTATGGTTTAAGAGATATTCACAAGCAAAGTATCCCCCCCCTGTTCAGCCAGGCCAGAAGGGAGGTGCCCAGGTAGACTGCAGAGAGGGACAATCTTCAATTAAGATAAGGGAAAAAGCTGAAAAACTTGTCAAGGGGGAAAGGGCTTTCATTGTTTTCATACAAAGAAGAGTGTCCCCTGCTGTTATCTGTCTGGTCTTACAACCAGATTCACATCTGAGAAGAGATGGCTTACACTAGGAAAAAGGGGCGGGAGGGGGAAACTTTGCTTGTGAATATCTCTTAAACCATAAAGGTTTGAGAGATAAGACTTATATCGTTCTTCATGTTTTTTTTAATGCCTACAAAATAAAATAAAGTTAAAACGAAGTATTACTATCCCTTTCAGTGGGCACATCACTCCTTGCTTGCTGGACACACTGGTGTAATCCGTAACCTAGAGCTCCTTACTCACTATTTCTGGTGACCCTGTTCTCAGGCCGATGTCGAATCCTATGTGGCATCATGTCCGGTCTGTGCCCAGATGAAAAGTGCTCATAGTTGGCCCTTGGGCCTCCTGCCACCACTGGGATGTACTAACCCAGTTCAGCACTGGAACTGAATTCTTAGCCCCTAACACTAATTTACAAATAGTAACCCTTTATTTTCATTTTACGCATTCTTTATTTGTAAAGTCAAATTGCCTATAATATTTTTTCATCTTTACCTATTTAATTCACTTTTACATCCTTGAGAATGAGATAACTGTATCTGTTTGCAGAGAGCTTTCTGTGAGGGAACATGAAATATGGTCTAGATAAAATGTAAAACCCCCCCAATGTAAACAGGATAGCAAACACGGCATTCACTGCTGTAGAGAGACTACATTGGGATACCTGTTGAGCTTATTAATTTTTGTATCACATTAATTTTTTACTTATTTTTAATATAATTTTATACATTTGTAGCCATCTATATTGCATCTATCATCCCATATTTTCTGTGCAACCTGCTAGAGCCGGATGAATCTCTATGTAGGCTCATACATAAGCCCATTCATTGCTGACGATTATGTATTTGAGTACCCACCTGTGTTTATATGTTTTTACTATTTGTATGACTGAATTGCATTATTTCTGAATACATTGTATTACGTTCTGCTCTGATGCTTTATCAAAGACAACACTGTCTGTAAACTGAGATACAGGTAGGTTATTTGATGAATGTGAAAAAAATACAAAATAAAGCTCACTTGACTGTACATATTATGTACTTGCAGAATATGTAACGTACATATAAAGATTTCCTATTCCTTTAATGACACCATGGCCAAGGGGAGGGTAGAGTGAGAGTTCATTGGTGTTTTGGGGCATTCCTTTCGTTGGCATCTTGTTTTATGCATTGTACTAACAAGGGACAGACTAAATAGTGTAACCTTCCTAAGTTTTCCCTGTGCTGTCTAGAAGTGAAGTATCTAGGGCTTGCTTGCATTAAAGTCTTAATGATGGAAGAGTCAGTGTGTTAGTATACACTAAAGAGATCATAACCTGAAGTACATAAGCAGAAATTGGATACATTACTAACATCAAGTGGAGCTACGCTTGGATTCTTACATCCCCAATTGTCTTTGACCTCCCTTTCTCTTCTATTGATCCCATCTGTCTCCCTCCTCATTTTTCCCTTTATCTCCTTTCTCATTTTCATCTTTATCTTTCCATCAATTCTAAAATGCTTATATGTAAAAGTAGCATATGCAGTTCTCATGCAAAGGAGTTATCAATGTTTGAGCAAAACTAGCACTCAGTTTGTAATTATAAACAATTGCCTAATATTTGCTAAGGACTGCCATGACCATGAGTGCTTTATTAAAGATATGTTCATGGCCAAACAGTCTGAATATAAGTGGTAGCACATTTGAATCAGCACCTAATAAAAATTGTTCTATGCCCTTTAAGCAGATTGTCCATATACTACTTAGAACGTTGAAGCCTCTTATGCTATTTGAAGCAATGAACCATTCAAACATGGGATCAGATCTACCACTCATGTAAGTTTCAATGGTAATCTTTCACAAGCATGTTTAGTATGTTAGACATAGAAACATTGTGTTGTCCTGACTCTAATCATGATATATCCAATCATTGTATGCCAGGCTTGGTAAATTAATTGCTATCATAAGTCATAATTTAACTTTTTGTTACAAGTCAGTCAGTTCAATAATTTTTTAGTGGCTTTGTAACTAGATATTTTCTTAAAGTGGGCCTGTCACTCTAAGTCAAGTTCTGTTTGTTTTACAGATAATATACTCAGGGCTTAAAATTTGAAGTCCTTTGCTACTAGCCAGACCTGAAAAGTTACTCGCCACTGCAAGCCATAACATACCCACCAGGGATGAATTTCTACTCACCAGGGCTAAATTTTCACTCGCCATTGGCTAGTGGAGAGTGGAAATTTTGAGCCCTGATATACTTATAAACAGATAATATACTTATATTGTACTACCAATTTTTCTTTACAGTGACTCTTTACAGTATGTTAGTTAGTTCTGTTTGAGGCCAGCCATCTCTAACTGGCCATTAGTAATGACCTCAGTGTGTGGGCTTTGCCTAGATTTATTCATAGCTTGGTGTATTATAGTACTGTTCCTGCACAGAAACAAATAAGCATAAAGTGCCACACTGAGCCATTAATAAATAAAGCTTCATGTTACAAAATCTACTTGGATTAAAAACAATAGTTTTGCACACATTTAAAGAGATAGTAATTTTTCACAAAAACAGCAGCTCCAATTAATCTTCATACTGTCAGAGTTGTTGTTCAAGAGTAATTGTATGATAAAGTATCCCCCCTCCCGACCCTTTTACCTAATGTAAGCCACCTCCCCTCAGATGTGGAATCTGGTCCTGGGACCAGTTAACTCACAGCAGGGGACAATCTGCTTACTGTGAAACCCAGCCCCCCCTTGATAGGTTTTTCATCTTTTTCCTTATGCTCACTGAAGATTGTTCCTCTCTACAATCCATCTTGCTGCTCTGAGGTGAGCAGTGTTACATCGGTAAAGGGGGTGGGAGGTGGATACTTTATCATTCAATTACTCTTGAGCTACAACTCAGACAGTATTGAAATAACACTCTCCATGGTCCAAATACTATGAAGATTAGTTAGAGCTACTTTTATTGTGAAATATTGCTATCCATTTAAGAAGAACTTTCACCAACATTACATTTAGCCCCAAATCCTTAATATGGCAGTGATATACATAGAAATATCTGCCATTTGCAGTATAAGTCCAGCATAAGTAAGGGAGAGAATGCTTTCAGCAGGCAGCAGTGGGGAACATCGCAGACATCTTGCAGAGACGGCATCTCTGCATCTGCACTGTCCGTACCCTTCAGCTCCACGATTAGTGACAGCGCAGGCACAGTGAGTGCCTACAGCAAGATCCCAGCCATGCCTGCCTGCTGCCGGACTTATACAGCAAACGACAAGCATTTCTATGTTTATCACTACCATATTAAGGATTTGCTGGACTTATACAGCAAATGACAAGTATTTCTATGTATATGGCTACCATATTAAGGATTTGAGGCTAAATGTAAAGTTCCTCTTTAAGCAGATTTAATTATCTTTCAAATGCTCTGAATTTATCTCAAGGTGACATGTCTTCTTTGACATATTGGGGACATGGATATAGATCAAAGGACATAGAACAGGGGCAGTTAAGTTTAGGGTTTGCAGGTGTCTGACTACAACTCCCATCATCCTCAGCCAGCCATTGGCTGGTTGAGAATGATGGGAATTGCAGTCAATCAGTTGTTAAAGGATGGTAGATTTTCCATTCCTGATTTATGACCTCTCTATGTTGTTTTTAATAACTACTGCTTCAGTTGTATCACATTATGTATTTAAGAGAACCTTGAATACGTCTGCTGCTTTACATCCAATATGGACAATTTTTTATGGGAGATGGAAATATTTTATAGGAAATTGAATTCTGTTGGCAGCAGCAGTTTTGCAGACTGGGTATCAACTCTGAAACTGCAAGAAAAGACATTGCCTACAGCAAAACAGATATAAACATATACTTATTACAGCTTCATTTGTTATTCCCCGGTGTGCCAGGCTGTCTTTATTTACCAAGCAATTGCTATATTTATTATTTAAGCAAACTTTACATTTTCATAATGTGAAAGCAGACCACAAGAGGTTCATTTAATAAAACTATTAGACCAAAGGAAAACAGAGTATATGAAAGGAGGGGGCAGTAAATGGTAAACAGCCTACTGAAAGCTAGAGCAGGGGTGGGCAACCTGAGGCTGTTATGGACTACAGTTCTAATCACCCCCTGATTAATACATGGTGTTAAACAGTCCACAAAGGAAAGGAACTTATCCATACAGTATCCACATTAGAGCAAGCAGAATTTAAGGGAGCCTTTCAGCATTTAGTGAAAAGTGAAGCAAACAGCAAAGCACAAAACAAGAACATGTCATGGTATGATATCATATTTCTCCTAAAATAAGACCTCAAATCAGTGGACACAATTTGATGCTAGATTGTTGCTAATAAATACATATGGATCTACATGACAGTATCACTAATTGCATCTAAAATAGCACTATTTAATACATACCACTGTATGTATCAAATACAATCAATCAAAATCTCTAATTTGAAGCTGCAAATGTTTTACTAAACTTCTCCTCTACCTTTCCTGATGTATCACCTTAATAATTTCCCCTCGTATATAAACAGAGCACACAGTCCTGAACTACTTCATGTGATTTAATTAATGTGGACCCTGTAAATAGCATACATTATTACCCACATATTAACTCACTTATTAAGAGTTTGTTTTGCATAGTTTCGACAAAATATACTCAAGCTTGCTTGCCACACCAAGGCACTCCATATAAGTCCCATCTATTATATCTAACCCCCATCACATTGATCTCATGGCTCAACTGACCTGCCTTTAGAATGGATTCCTTTCAGTGAGTAGGCAGGGACATCAACTGGGACATGTCCACAGTCCATGTTTACCCAACTCATTTCTATTAACTGAATGGATCCTGAACAATATCACTTTCCAATGTATATTGAATATGTTATTTTTATTTACTCAAGCAACTTGAAGTGCATACATGGGCAGGAAGAGCTCACTGAAAAAATGCCATGCACTTTGCCTCTAAAATCCTCTTCTTCAGTGATCAGCAAATTGTGCATATTTAAAAACACATTTTAAACCATTTAATTTATACCACCCAGAATCAGCTAGCACATATCATTTTCTGTGCTGGGACATTGGCTCTCCAACCATTAAGAAGCTAATGCATGCAAGTCTTGAACACCTCCCCTATAGTTACACCACTTTCCTCCAAGCCTGATTAATACATAAAGCTAAACAAGGTGCAGAGGAAAAGAGAGTACCAAAATGCCTAAATGTTTACCCACTACCCTCCACTTGGCAAAAGGGTCATACAGATGATAATTTTTAGCATTAATAGCTTCGTAAATTGGCATTAACCACTAATACCAAGTGTGAATTTAGTGTGGAATCATATTATTGTGTCGGCCCTAGTGTACCTAATAAATATATTTTTGAGATACAGGCTTGGGATACAGGATATTAGGATGCAGTTTCAATTATTTGTGATTGCTCCTTTAACCCCTTGTATGCTAGTGTGGTATCTAATGCATTCCAGTGCAATGCATTGTAGATTTCTCTAACATCTAAGGGATTAAGAGACAAATTCATGTAAGGCATTCAGTGTCAAAGATACCAATAAATGGATTCCAGTATGTAACAGGCTCTTATCAATATAGGAGCAGTAAAGTTTTTTTTATGACATATTTGGCCACAAATGTGAGATTAGACAATACATCACCTGTCAGACACAAAGGATTATTTACTTTTTACTGTGTCCCTAGTGTCTAATATATCAGCATGAGTACCTGTTTTTAAAATAAGAGAACTCTAGAAAACACAAGCAATGTAACAAATGCAAGAAGAAACTAGGATAAGTAAATACAAATTATAACTACTACCACACACAACCTCTCCTTTCCTGCTATTCGTTATGACTGCTGTGCGGATAGATGTTAAGGACTTAGAATTAATAAGGACTGCTAGATTAGGAGGAATCTCTTTTCATAGGATCATTATGATATCTCCTACACTATGAGGCTGATGTTCTAAGAACTGAAGGTAGAGGTGAGATGCATAAAGGTGAGACAAATGTGTGATATAGGTGATATAAACTCACCATGTCTATGTTTTAGGCATAAGAAAGATTAGTGAATTAATGACAGGCAGGAGCAGCACTAGGAAATGAATCCCAATGCCTGTTTTAGCATATAATCATATTAGTACATCCCTCTTTTCTTTAATTGGCACACTTAGGAGTGAAGTCAGAGTGTAATATGGCATATAAAAAATTGCTATGGCTTCAATGCCTTCTCATATGGGTACGTATGAAAGGACAAAAGTCTGCTAGAGCAGCCTATCTACCCTCCTGTGTAGACATCACCAGCAGCATTTCTTTCATAATGGTGATCAAACTGACTGACTTGATCATTCCTTGTGTTCAGTCCTGCTAGTTACGATGTTAACTCATAGAGATATCAAAGATTCATTTTTCTGTACCCCCTGTTAATGGAGTAAAACAAATTTGATTGGATAACAACCATCAAATCAAATTTTGTTGCTAGATGTTAAAAGTGAAATTATATATTCCTTCTTTCTGCCATCTTACCACAATCTGTGATGGGCAATGCCACAGTGCAGTTTTATTTCAATTCTTATGCACTGTTTGTATTTGTATTTTTTCCATGTCATTGTTAAGGACATTTTATTTTGAGATGTGCCTTTAGTTTTTTGGTGAAGATGAGGAAGTGCTTTGTTGATTGTGTCAGAACTTCAGGTCAGGTAAGGACTTGTTGGATGTTTTATTTTCAGTTTATAGTAATGGATGTAGTTATTTTGCTATTTGGTGCTTAGCCACTCTTCAAGGGGTGAAAAATGGACTGGTCCCTCTGGCCCTCCCTTTGGCCAAATGCAACCTGTTAAAGGGGTTTGGGGGTCTTTATAATCTCTCTCTACTTATTTAAATAGGTGGGGAGCAGAGGAGTGAATTCAGCTTCCCTTTGCCAAATATCATTTAAATGGGGTCTGAGGGACCCAATTCTTAGGTGTTTCCCCTGTTATAACACAGCCTATGGAGAGAAGGTTAGAAACCTGTACTTGATGGAGGGTGGGGTAAGATGACCTCCACTTAACACAATTTATACCTTTACCACATTGAGCTGTAGTAGGGTACAGCTGAAGTACGAGGAACCCCACGGTAAATATACATATTGACCTTCCCACCACACAGATTAGGTGATGGGGAGAATGGGAGATTTGCAACAGTATCTCAGCTTTAGGGGTTCTTTTTTCTTGGCTATGTGGGAACATGACTCTTGGGGTAACATACCCAGTAGTTTTTATTTAAAGGGATAGTAACACTAAAACATATATATCATAGGGGTTTATCCTCCTGAATAAAACAATGGAACGCCCACTACTGAGAGATGTTCTATTCAAACTTTATTGCAGCTCAAACGTTATTTTTTTTAGGTTCAATATTTCAATGGGCTGAAATTTTACACTGGCACTGTTGCTACACCATCCTATGGACAACTCTGATCAATTGACCACAAAGATGGTATTGGAACAGTGCCACTGTACAATTCCAGGCCATTGAGATAGTGTATCTAAACAAAGAAAATTTGAGTGGCGCTGTTGCTACACCATCCTATGGAGATTTATGGTCAATTGACCAGAGCTGTCCATAGGATCGTGTAGCAACAGCGCCACTGTACAATTTCAGGCCACTGTGATATTGCACCTAAAAAATTCAACTTTGAAAATTAATAACTTTTGAATGAAACACCTTTCAGCAGTGGGAGTACCCTTGTTTTACTCAGGGGGATAAACCCTACAACAATTTTTTTTTACATTTTAAGTATTACTATCCCTTTAAATATTTTTTCATATATATATATATATATATATATATATATATATATTTGTTACATTTTAAGTATTAATATCACTTAAAATATTATTTTTACATATGTGATAGTCCTAAGACCCACACTTTTATTTTTCTTCCCAGTTGTTGAATCATACAATGATTTCATTCTCTCATGCAGCCTGTACAGGACACAAGTGAGCATTAAGGGGCCTACTCAAGCTTTGGGCAAACACATCCTTTACATTAAAGCTTCTACTCTTCACTAATTTGTTTTTTTTGTTCTGGTTTAGTTCTACCAAACAAAATGGTTTCTTAGGCTCTATAATATCTCTAAACTCCATTTTCCCAAAACCAAATTACAAATGAACCCACTCACTGATCATCTACAACACAAATACATTAGTGTTTCCCTCCTGTTCTGTAAAGATCTACCAGCATATTCAGCAATCACTCTGGTTCATAGATTGTTAATAACTTGAGTCAAGGTACATCTTCATTTAGAGTATTCGTTATTGCATCTGAGCAGATATTTTAATTTAAGACTAATACCTTTATTTATGTCTCTTTTCAACTCCCATTTTAATTAAAAGTCTAGGGGTGAGATGTTCAGAAAGTGATGGTAACTGAAATTGTCGGTAATAAGAATAAAAAAGTTCTTACACCATGGTCCATCAGTTCTCAGACATGTTTCTGTCATTTTTTGCATCCACTTCCACCATCTCGGTCAAAAGGAAAAAGCCGTCTTAAAAGTGGGTGTGGTTTAATCTACTGTCATATTGTATGGTTTTTCAGAAAAAAAAGCGATGTGTTGCATACCGCTCTGGCATTCAAAGGTTTTAAAGAACATATTTCATACAGCAGAAGAAGGCAGCCTTTGGATCTCAAGCAGATGTATGCTATAAAGCCCTTGATCCTCCAGTAGCATGTGGCTGTTGGAGATGATGGGAGAGTCAATGGTTGCCTACATTTAACATACAGGAAGGATGTCTCACAGCATTTTTCCTTAGTTCAGACAAGTTCTGCTGTATTGCATCATATGAAATATAGCATAACTTGTCCAAAATAATGCAATGAAATGGTACACATTCACTACATACATAACATGTTTAAATACAATTTCTGATATGATGTGCTCTCAGGATTTTCATTCTTCCACATAGGTTGTTTAAGAAGCAGTATACCAGACAGTATAAAAGGACTGTGGTCCAAGGGAAAGTTTTTTCTATTGAACTGTTTCTGATACAGAAAAAAGTTGTTTGGTAGCATAATGGAAAAGTGAAACACCTGGATAGTGGATAAGATTGTGTTTACCGAGCACCATGTGAATGTGTTTATTATGCTCTATGATATTGTGTATAACTTGGACCTTGTTTCTGTGTGTATGGAAGTGCCATGTATGTGCAGGTAGCTAGGGTGGGTGTGTCATAATTTGGCAGATACTGTGGGATAGTTAGTATACTTATTTGCATGTTGGTATAGTTCATAGCTGTGATACAGCATAATATCTAATTTAGGTTCTTGGTGCCCTTTTTTTTTATAAAATTTGCTAAAGAAATTGCTGTACATCTTTTACATAGCACCAAGATTTGTGTTTCAAAGTCTGTTATTTCAGATATTATACATTTTCCTTTTTGGTTTGTAATGTCTCTGAGTAATTTGAGATCTCTGTGAAGTTTGAATTTCAATTGATCTCTGAATAACATCTGCTTCAACTTCTCTAGTCTCAGGCAAGTCCTTCTCCAGCTGACTGGATGCTTCATCAAGTGAAGAGAGATTACTTGAAGTTCTGCAAATAAAATGTTAATGTTTATCTTTTAAATATGAACTGATAAAACATGGACTAAAAAATCAACAGCAATTGTACTTTATTCGTTGACTCCATTGATCTTGTTTTCTTATTTTCCACTGTCCACAATGATGTACAATGAGCTGCTGTGGGTTTTCTTGTTTGTTTTGCATCTACCAGTTTTTTATGTCTCCACTAGGTGGCATTACATAGTAGTATGGCAAACATTTGCTGGTGTTTGTGTGTATATTGTTACACAGTGGCAACAAAAAGCACAGGACCAAAGTTGTTGGAGGCTTGCTGAGGAGGCCTTCTCCTGCAGTGGATCGACACTGGATTTTTTATATCTGTATATGTGTGTATATATATATATATATATATATATATATATATATATATATTTACTAATGAATGATGCACACAGTTGCCTATTTGACTGGGCACTTCAGGGGACCCACTGATTCACTACAGAGGAGAGTCTTGTTGCAGAGATTTCAAAGGAGTTGGCTGGGGCAACTCCTGTGAAGATTGCCGCCCCTGATAAGTATGGGGTGCTGTTTGTAAACCTTTCATTTTGTCCACAAAATTGCAGCAGTTATTCCACAAAAGTAATGTTGTCCACTGAATGTTTGTATATAGTTCACCAAATACATTGTTGCTAACAAAATTGTTTGGCTATTCCACTAAATGCAACGTGTTGACCAAAGTTTAGTACCAAATAAATTCGGTACAAATTATATGTCAGTCAATTCACTGAATGACTAAAGATTGTCACCAAATGAATTTGGTGCAAGGAAAAGTTCACTCAGTTTACTAAATTGATGAATCTGTGACCAAAGTTTGTCACCAAAGAAATTTAGTGCACCAAATATGTTAATACATTCACCAAATTGACTGATTGTCACAAAATGAATTTTTTGCACCAAATATGTCAATCAATCCACCAAATTATGAAAGAGTCCACCAAATATGTCAATCAATCCACCAAATGTTGAAATGTTGTCACCAAATTAATTTGTCAAACCGAATATGTCAATCAAATCCCCAAATGTTGAAATGTCGAATTTGTCGCTCAAATCACCAAATGATGAACGGGATCACAGAATATGTCAATCAAATCACCAAATGTTGAAAGGATCCCACCGAATTTGTCAGTCAATCAACAAAAAGCTGAAATTTCATCACCAAATGAATTCTGCTGCACTGAATTTGTCACTCAAATCACCAAATGATGAATGTGTTCACAGAATATGTCAATCAAATCACCAAATTATGAAAGGGTCCACCGAATATGTCAATCAATCCACCAAATGATGAAATTTTGTCACAAATGAATTTTGTCACACCAGATATGTCAATCAAATCCCCAAATGTTGAAATGTCGACATATTCCGTGAACCCGTTCATCATTTGGTGATTTGAGTGGCACATTCGGTGTGACAGAATTCATTTGGTGACGAAATTTCAGCTTTTTGTGGATTGATTAACAAATTTGGTGGGATCCTTTCCAGGGCCGGATTTACATCTCAGGAGCCTGTAGGCACAGAACTGTGAAGCGCCCCCCCCCCCCCGATTTGCCAACTACACTAGACACCTCCACAATGCTCATCAGCTCCATATTGTCCCCCATCAGCTCCAACTTGCCCCATCATCTCCATATTGCTCCTCACATTGCCCCCATCAGCTCCAACTTGCCCCCCTCATTGGAACAGTTGGTTTGCCCCTTGCATATGGCCCTTATTGTTCCACCTAGGGCAGTGCAGCTTTCAGGATATCCCTAATTAACCCTTTGAGTGCCAGAGGGGTATGCAACACATTGCTTTGCAATGCGTTTTGTACCCCTCTGGCACTCAAAGGGTTAAGCAAAGGCAACTAAATAGCAACGGCTGTACCACTGCTCACCCACCTGTTACTAAGCAGGGATATCTTGAAAAGCTAACCTGTTTGTGTGCTCTGAGTACTGCAGCTGAGAATCACTGCATAGCTAGACTAATAAGGGTCATGTGCAACTCTTGGGAAAATAAACTGCTACAAGGAGAGCAAATAAAAAGCCCCAGTGAGACACACTGACCTATGACGATCACATTTCCTTTCTGCCATTCAGGAACATTATTGCCAAGATGACAGCAACAGAGTGCTTCTTGTCTCTATGCTGCTTCACGGGAGAGGGTTATGTAATATCACACGGCGAAACAACTTAACTTCCCAGTCATGATCCCCCCTCCATTTGTCTCTTTTTTCCCACTCTTGACCCCCCTCTGCCTCTTTCACCCGGTCTTGATTCCCCCTCTTGTCAAGTTGCCTCTCTTTACCCCTCTTGATTTTTCTTTTGCCATTCTCCTCCTCTTGATCCCCCTCTTTGCCTCTTTCCCCCCTCTTGCCTTAATCCAGCCTTGACTCTTGTCTTCATCCCCCTTTTGCCTCTCTCTCTCCCACTTGCCTCTCTCTTCCCCTTTCCTGATGCCCCCCTTTTGCCTCTTTATCCCCCTCTTGACCCTCCTCCTTTTACCTTTTTCTCCCCTCCCCCCACTTTCCTCTCTTGATCTCCCCTTTGCCTCTTTCTCCCCCTCATTAACTCTTGATCCCCCTTTTGCCTCTCTCTCTCCCCTTCCTGACTCTTGATCCCAACCTTTTGCCACTTTCTCCCCCTCCTGATCCCCCCTCCTTTTGCCTTTTTTTTTTCTCCCTCTTGACCCCCCTCTGCCTCTTTTACCCGCTATTGGTCCCCCTTTTGCCTTTTTCCCCCTCTTACCTCTATATAAATTCTCTTGATTCCCCCCATGCCCCTTGCCTGTGATCGTGTCTGGCGTCTGACTCTGTCTCTGCTCCCAGCATCCCGCTCTGTCACACCGCCAGCCTACCCGGCTTCTTAAATAAAAGTGCTACATTTGCCACGCTTGCAGGCCATCACTCAGTAAACGCGACCGGCGGTTGTTCACATCTCGCGGCCGCAAGGTAACAGGCGGCCGCGAGATGTGAACAACCACCGGTCGCGTCTACTTAGTGATGGCCTGCAAGCGTGGCAAATGTAGCACTTTTATTTACGACGCTCCGGACGGCCCCCAGGGAAGCCCAGTGCTGGCAGCGCCAACGAGGTGCCTACTTTTTTTTTTTTTAATTAAAAAAAAAAGATTAAAAAAAAAAAAATCACAGTGGCAGGTGCCCCTAATGGCAAATCCGGCCCTGATCCTTTCATCATTTGGTGATTTGAGCGACAAATTCGGTGCAACAGAATTAGCCTGACCACACCTCACCTTTAAAAAGGGACACATAGGAAATAGGCATATTTCAGGAGTGCACCAAATCAAATTTCAGCTTTTTGTGGATTGATTGACAAATTCAGTGTGATCCTTTCAATATTTGATGATTTGATTGACATATTCTGTGAACACGTTCATCATTTGGTGATTTGAGTGACAAATTCAGTGCGGCAGAAATAATTTGGTGATGAAATTTCAGCTTTTTGTTGATTGATTGACAAATTCGGTGGGATCCTTTCAACATTTGGTGATTTGATTGACATATTCTGTGATCCTGCTCATCATTTGGTGATTTGAGCGACAAATTCGGTACAACAGAATTCATTTGATGGAGAAATTTCAGCTTTTTTGTGGATTTATTGACAAATTACGTGGAATCCTTTCAAAATTTGGTGATTTGATTGACATATTCCGTGAACCCGTTCATCATTTGGTGATTTAAGCAACAAATTCCGTGCAACAGAATTAATTTGGTGACGAGGTTTCAACTTTTTGTGGATTGAATAACAAATTCGGTGGTATCCTTTCATCGTTTGGGGATTTGATTGACATATTCCGTGAACCCATTCATCATTTGGTGGATTGATTGACATATTTGGTGGACCCTTTAAAAAGTTGGTGATTTGATTGCCATATTTGGTGTGACAAAATTGATTTGGTGACAAAATGTCTTCATTTGTTGGATTGATTGACATATTCTGTGGACCCGTTCATCATTTGGTGATTTGATTGACATATTTGGTGCAACAAAATTAATTTGGTGACATAATGTCATCATTTGGTGGGTTGATTGACATATTTGGTGGACCCTTTCATCATTTGGTGATTTGATTGACATATTCGGTGTGAAAAAATTCATTTGGTGACAAAATGTCATCATTTTGTGGATTGATTGACATATTCGGTTCGACAAATTCATTTGGTGACAAAATGTCATCATTTGGTGGATAGATTGACATATTTGGTGTACACTTGGTATAAAAAATTGATTTTGTGACAATCAGTCATAATTTGGTGAATGTATTAAGATATTTGGTGCACTGGATTTCTTTGGTGACAAACTTTAATTATTTGGTCACACATTTATCAATTTAGTAAACTGAGTGAACTTTTCCTTGCACCAAATTCATTTGGTGACAATCTTTAGTCATTCAGTGAATTGACTGACATATAATTTGTACCGAATTTATTTGGTACTAAACATTGGTCAAAACATTGCATTTTGTGGAATAGCTAAACAATTTTGTAAACAACAATGTATTTGGTGAACTATATACAAACATTCAGTGGACAACATTTGTTTTGTGGCATAACTGCTGCAATTTTGTGGACAAAATGAAAGGTTTACAAATGGCATCCCAGAGATATGCTGCTTTTTGGGCAATATCCTCCATATATATATCAAAAATGTTTTTTGTTTTTTTTTGTTTATATTTAATTTTTCATTCCTATTTAATTTATATTTCATGCTAATAAAAAAACATTAACTTATTGGTGTTTTTGTTTGTGTTGTCAAAGAAAAGAACATTAGGATATTAGAGTTCCTGATATACATAGAGAAGAGGGTAGCCAACAGATCATGGATAGCCATCCCTAGCTCTCAAGATCTACAAACTATAGGTTTTTCAGAAGACCCCTGAATAAGCACATGTGGAACAATTCAAGTGACTGAGCCAGTATTTTTTCCACCTTTGCTCCAACTAGGATATAATTAAAACACACTTTTGGTAGTTATTGAGGACCAGGGTTTACTACCCATGCAATAGATGTACTAACAGCTGTATTGGGACTGCAATTTCTAACATCTTCCAAGCTTCCACTGGCTGTTTGGAGATTATTGGACAATGGACCTCCAGCCTTTGGGATTAAAACTAGGATTGGGCGAATAGTCAGAAACATTTCCTGCGGGAATTTTCATGGACAGCAATTTCTCGCTTTGTTCTTGAAAATTCACACCCATTGAAAATTCATGCAATTTTACCCAGTGCCAATAAATATTCTGTGACAACTTTGACATATTTTGCCTATGTTTTTATGATTTCCTGCCACAATGTTACTTCTTCTGAGGGCTAAAGTGAAGAAATAAATAGCTGAAAATAAAGGTTGTGTCTCCTACTGCAGGAGGAGACAACACCAACTTCCTGCTTAAGTAATACCACGACAGTCATCCTGGAAAAATAACTGTGGCTTGAGATATTCCTGCAGGGTGTAACACATGACATCAGTTCTTTAACTCTTTGAATGCCAGAGAGGTATACAGTGCATTGCATTGGAATGCATTGTATACCTCTGTGGCACTAAAAGTGTTAAAACCCCTGTTTTCAAAAAGAGAAAAAGGCAGTATACCAAACTCCTAAATTTTGCATGCTTTTGCATTATTTTTGTGCAGGTTTTGCCCTCTTTCTTAGAAGTTAGTATGTGTTGGATGGGAATACATAGTGGAAGAACTGAAACTCTTTTGCTTGCTTTAACAACATGACTTGTAGAGGTGGAGGTGGTGATGGTATTTGTGGGTACTCAAAAAAAATAAAATCAGCTTCATGCTATACCCCAGAACCCTGGGAACTTTTAGGAGTACTTCTGCAGCTACTAGTTGTGGCTCCTCTGACCTGTTGATGGTATGTCTCCCAGGCAGACCTTTGATTGTGCTTCAGATGTGATCTTATTGAGTAGGTGCTTAGGTGTCAGCCTGCTTTCCCCCTGCTCACACACTTTTTACACAGACAACTGATGGCAACATGCTTAATATTGGGATTGTGGTCTTCATAGACTGTGGGGTTCCTGAGAGGCTATAGCTACTACTGGGGCTAGATGTTGCTGAATTTGTACTACTACTAGGTGTCACAGGTGCTGCACTTCTAACAGCAACAGATGCACTCACCATAACAAGGGTTGTGGATACTGATAACCTGTGTTGTTGCTGGTTACTCAACCTGTGTTGCTGACTGGGACTTGGACTTGGAAGCGGTGATGACGCTCATGATAAAAAAGAAAAAGAACGCAAACACTGAGAGTAATTGGTTGCAATCCCAATAAATAAATGCCCCCATTGATATCTAGTGCACTCACCAGATATGTTCTTTGTAAATTGCCCAAAGTGATAATAATCTCAGGATATTCCTCTCTGCTGATCTCTCTCATCCATTCTGAGATGTCGGCATCCATCGGTGTCTTTGCAGGAAAACCCTCTCTGTCAATCAGATCACCGATAGAGTGGATACTGCTACACTGGGTGTCCACTCTATGCAGGCATACAAGAGTGTGGTCCTCCATATTGATCCCTCTTCCATTTACGTTTGGCCTGTGGGGGCCCGATTCTGTGACCGCTTACTAGTTTTTACATCTGGTGAGTCATATACATTGGGGCTGTGCAATAGGGAATTCCTACCTGACGTATTACACTCAGAGGATTTTTTCCCTTCTAGCTCATGGAGTCCCCCCATCCTCATCTGAACTGTCTATGCATCGCTGACAAGTGTAGCAGTATCCACTCTGTTGGTGATCTGATTGACTGAGAGGGTTTTCCTGCAAAGACACAGATGGATGCCGACATCTCAGAACGGATGAGACTGATCAGCAGGGAAGAATATCCTCAGATTATAATCACTTTCGGCAACTTTACAAAGAAAATATCTGGTGAGTGCACTAGATATCAACGGGGGCATTTATCGGAATAGCAACTGATTACTCTTAGTGTTTACGCTCTTTTTCTTCTTTTTTTGTATGCATCTTTGAGCACTGGGGTGACAATGAGGACACCGCGATCAAGAGCAACACTCTGAGAGTACCGTTTCTTCTACTACATGAATTTTATGAACTATTTTGCTGTGTGGACTGTGGTAGGATCGCTTATATTTCCATTTTTTTATGAAGCTCATGATGACTGACAGGATGACTGTATTTTTTTACATCTTTGCTTGTCCAGGGTCAGACTTTCCAAATGTGTTCTGAAACAGTTTATAGACAGGCACAGTGCTCCTTTTCAGTGGTGGAAGACTGAGCCTTTACCTTACAGCTAACTTTCTGACCATGCCATCATCTCTCTCAGTTTGAGCTTTATCTGTACCTGAAGAAGAGGAAGATGCTGGAGGGATATATTCTACATATTATGTTATTCTCCTTTGCTCGCTTCTCACACCCGACTCCCCTAACATAGAGATAACAGCCAGATCTGAAAGGAACTTGGATCAAGGCTGCATGTGTCTTTCCAATCAGTCATACAAGATTTTTGGGTATTTGGGGTAAAACTCCTTTGCTTGCTTCTCCCAACCACTGACTCCAGGTGCACAGAGATAATAGCCAGATCAGGAAGGAACTTGGATCACAGCTGACTGTGTCTACTCAGTCACACAAGATGTTGGGGTATTTGGGTAAACGTCTTTTGCTCCCTTCTCACACACACACATTCCCCTGGCACAAAGATAACATCCAGATCATGACGGAACCTGGATCATGACTGCCTCTGTCTTTCCAATCAGTCAAAAGAATTTTGAGACACTTGGGGTTAATCTCCTTTGCTTCCTTCTCACACTCCCAGACTCCCCTGACACAGAGAAGCCTAGTGATCCTGTGCTTCTTTTTGCTGTGTTGCTGTTGGCTGGCATGGAGGCCGGCTACTTCCGTATTCCTGACATCCACTGGAGTGTGCGCTGTTATGTGCACTTGTTTATGGGTCGCTACTGATTTGCCTAATTAGTTCCCGCCTTTGTCATCTCCTATATAAACTTCCCTGGGCCTAGGAGTCATTGCCCTTATGTGGTTTTTCTGCTAGTAGCCCTTGCGTTCTTGTTGTGACCCGTGCCTGGCCACAGAATCCGCTCTGTGTATGATCCTGGCTTGTCTGACTACACACATCGGTTCTGACCTGTGGCTCTGGCTGACTAACTTGCTCTATGTATGACCCCGGCTTGGCTGACTACCCACATCGGTTCTGACCTGTGGCTCTGGCTGACTAACTCGCTCCTTGTAGACCCCGGCTTGTCTGACTACCCACATCAGTTCTTAAATGTGGCTCTGGCTGACTACTCGCTCTGTGCATTACCCAGATTGCCTGACCATTTATATCTGTGTCCCGTGGCTCTGGCTTGCTCTCGCGACCTATTGCCTCCGGTTAACTATACCTTGGGTGGAGATTTGAACTGTCGTATACTGGTTCTACCGGTGCTGACCCCTAACCCATTTCCAGTATCCTCCAGTATAGAACAGTAGTGCAGTGCTCAGCACAGTGTGCAGCTCCTGGTAGTAGCCTGGGGACTAACATCCAGTGCTTTGGGGTTGTGAGGGCAGTATTATTATTACTGTGTATTATCAAAAAAGGTGGTTATATTTTATTACTGTTGTCTGTCCTTCTTTGCCTGATTACCGTGACAATTAGTCATACACCCATGATCAGGGCACTATAACTGAATTATAAAAAAATGTAGAATCTGTTTTTGATGTTAACGTGCACAAACGAATTACATACATAGCTGTGTTGAGCTGTACCACTGATACCTATATGGTATTTTATTCTGGTGCATAAGATATACCTTGCACTGCATTACTTTTATCCAGCATTTTATCTTTGTTTTTAATTATATTGTTTTTCCTTTGCCTAACCCTCTGGTTGAGAATTTCAAGCATACTATTTGTGTGCTGTATTATTGCTTTATATTCTTTGGTTTTGTTTATTATTTTTTGTTAATAAATATTTGCTCAGCCCCTTATACCATATAAAAGGGTCTACTCTCTATATATTTCAAAGGTTCCCCTGCTTGCTCCTTTTTTGGGGAACTACAATTTATCCAACGATATTGAATATCACAGCCTGGAGTGATTTATATGGTTCAGTGCATGCAGTTTATACTGGGAGGCAGGCACAACCTCCCATACCTGTGAGTAGACCACTTGGGGAAGGAGGGCATTTTACATGTGAATGTCTACATTGCTACACTTAGAGGTCTGCATTGCGCTGTTTCAACTTTTATCACAAAGCTGATGTATGTTTATTTTCCTTTGTTACACCAGCACTTTTTCCCTACAAATAGAAAACAATCTCCAAGCTGAAAAAGGCATTGAAGCTTCCTTTATGAGTCTGGAAAGGCCAACTTAGTCTATAGGGACATAGTCATTCCTACTAAGAAAAAGCAAGGTTATTTGAGATTTGTACAAGAAACTAAAGTGATTAAAGGGAGACTAAAATCAAATCATTACATACAGTAAAGAGATTACTCTACCTTTAGGAGAATACAGTTTGACCCATTAATGCAATTCCGATTTAAATGAAATTTTCATTTAAATCTGAATTGCATTAACGGGTCAAACTATAGTCTCCTCTTAGGTAGAGTATCTTTTCTATTTGTAATGAATTATATATGTATATAAAAATTGCATGCTCTCTCTGAGGTTCCGGCCAGGGCCTCTGTTGAATCCGTAACCATAGGGGCTTGTTGTGGTGTGGATTGAACTGTGGATGTGGACATCACGTCAACAAATGAGTTTTGCTTATCGGCCCCAGTCCAGCAGATAAATTGTGTGCGCTCTGGCTTGCCACTCAGCTTAGGCTCTCAGCACCAGTCCCCCAGCCCAGCCCCTAAACAGCTCCTCCCTGACCGAGGCTGTGTAAGGCACAGACACTGCTGTACTACTCACTCGCTGAGCGGTCTCTGCGCATGTCATGACATCAGCCACTGCAGCCAGCCCAATGACATGAGCCCATCATATTATCCAATGGAACACTAACACACTTCCTAGAGGCAGCGTCCAGTATTTCTATTGGATATTACTTACATCACCATTAGACTTCATGTCGCACGGCCCCTGCTGTGCAACATGAGGTCTTTTAATCATATCTGGACCTGCCCTGCTCAGTCTGTTGCTCACAATGCTGGCAAGTGGCACAGTGGTGGCCTTTAAAGAAATAATGTAAGCTCACAGCAGCCCAGGGCCTATATTAAGGAAAAATTCTCACTGCACGTCAAAATCAAAGTTGTTTGCCGAGCAAGAGTATGGAGTGAGAACCAGTGGGTTAAAAGAATAAGTTAACCCTTTGATTTCCAGAGGAGTATTCAAGTTGTTGCTTTACAATGCATTAGGTACCCCTGTGGCCCTCAAAGTGAGGGTTTCTTGAATGTTTACTTACCCTCTGTGGTCAAGTTGGTTTGCTCCAGAATTGCTCTTCTCTCACTATATTCATGTTTCACTGACACTCCATTAGTTCAGTGGAATTTCCCAGTTGTACACTTACACTGTCCCATCTTAGCCCCTTGGGAGCTAGACAGGTTTTAATGCAGTGCTTCACAATGTGTTGCAGACCTCTCTAGCGTTCAAGAGGTTAATCTGCCTCTTTTATTCCCCATTTAGAATTCTGGACCATCGTGTGGGGCCATTTGGTGGACTTGAGGGCCACATTTGCATCCCTTGGGATGAATCTGGTTTCCTGTCATTGCTGTATACGGCCCGGGGTCTAACAATCCTATGGCAATGAACATTCAGACCATATTCAGAATTCAACATCAATTCCTGTTGATTTCAATTAACATTACATTATATTTGTGTTTGTTTTGGCTAATAACTAGATCATATAATATCCACAATGAATATAAAAACATAACAAAGTTCTCTGTTTATTAAATAATATAAAGCTGTGACATCCAGGAACATTTCTAAAATGTATCCACGTTATGGGAAATTACACATAGCACACACAGTATCAAAATAAAAAAAAACTAGAGAACCTAGGGCACCAGTACCACTAAAACTAAACCTTCTAATACCATTAGCGTGTTCAAAAAAGTGAATCACTAGCTATATATATTTAACCACTAACATGATAATAGACAATACTATACTAATTGTGAGGCATCAAAAAGGGACAGATATCCCTGTGTGTCAGGAACAAATTTATACCAGCAGCTCATCTAGTGTTGGTAAGATCTAGATTACATTCATGGGGCTGAGATAGTTGATTGGGATAGCATGGGGAAAACAGACAGATGGGCCACAAAGACTTGACAATGGATGCAAAAGGTGATAGGAACAGAGACTGTATGAGGACAAAGTGAGGGCATGTGGTGCAGAAAAAGGGCATAAGGGCCAGACAGGACACAGGGAACAGAAAATGGGCATAGGGGGCAGAGAATGATGAGGTGTAAAGAGGACATAGGGAAAAAAATAGCATTGTCATAACAGAGCCTGAAGTGCAGAAACAGGGCATTTTGCAGTCCCCTACTAAAGCAGATTCCTAGGGTATCATTATTATGAATGAGCATGTTGCCAAGTTATGACAGATAAGGAGCAATAATGTAAGGTGGAGGACAGAGGAACATACTGAAGACGTGAGCCAGAAGACATAACTATATGATGTGTCCTAATGGGTGAGTATTAAGTTCTTGTGTGCACAGAATCTCCATGCCCTGGAACCTGACAGGGCACAGCGGGGAGCAAGTTGTGATTGTGGCACACAGCAGGAGACCCACTTTGAGAGGTGTCACCTTCTCTGAAGTTCCCTGCAGACATAGTGCATCAACATTTACCCAAGAACAATATATGGGTAAGGAATATGTTGCACAGAGATATGTTCCATAAAGAGAACCCTATGTTCCCACAGCTGCCATGGTGTGAAGTGCAACCTCTATATTTTTTGTGGCGCTATAAACAAAATTGTATGTTGCCACTATAGATATAGGGAGATGCTTCACATGGAGACCCAGCATTTGAAATTGCCAAAGAGAGACACTTGTTTTAGGTGTTTTTGTTGGGTGTGGGTGGTGAGAGTAGCATTAGTGAGACATTTAAGGTTATTTCATGACATATTGACACCTCTTTGCAGCTAAATAAATTTTTTTAGCAAGGGCAGAGTATTTTACTTAAGCAGACTAATATATAAAGACATATACTGACATTTAAACAAACAATGTGTGTTTTATTGCTCAGGAACAATATGATGCACTTATACACACACCAAACTGTCTGATGTCCTTACAAGAGGACATCAGGGTGTGAAAGGGGGATAGAGGGATTTGGGTGTAAAATAGGGACTGTCCCTCCTAAAGAGGGAGAATTGGGCAGTATGGTATTTTTCCCTGTGCATCAGCCCTCACACTCTGTTGTGCCCTTATCCCCCATCCCTTATCTGTGTATTGCTTCCTCCCCAGTATTGCTTCGCCAGACTATGGATCATTATATAGAGAAGGTCCCAGTGGGCAGAAAGTACATACCCATTCAGTAAGAAGATTTTGTTTCCTCCCTGGCTGACAGTGGGGTCAGTGAATGATCACATCCGTAGGGAGGAACGTGATGTGTCTTTAAATCTGATCATATGTCCCTGGCATGGAGATGTCCGCCTGGTGTAAGCTTACAGTACTGAGTGCGTAAAGGTGATTTTTATTTATTTATTTTGTATTGTTTAGTTAACCCTTTGAGTGGCAGAGAGGTATCCAATGCATTGCTTTGTAATTCGTTGGAGACCCTTTCAGCATTCAAAGTGGTAAAGGGACACATTCCTAAAAATAAGCAATTATGGAGCAAAGCATTCATTTGTGGCTTATAGATCAGGCTGGAGAAGTGATTTAGTGAGTCAGTGATTGTGTTAACCACAATGGCGGCTTGATAATGACAGCATTTTGCAGAGAAAATGATTGGACAAGTACTGTCATTCATTTATGTTTGGTATTAGATCATAAGGAGGGCTTGATGTAGTATGGACATATTTTTGAAAAGTCATTGTTTGCAATTTTGTTACATAATTTCTCCTCATACATTAACTGGAGGGAAACAGGGTAATTTATAACTATTAACACTATTAACTAAATACGACTAGAGACACGTTTGAGCTCTGCAAGCTAATATTCTGGCTAAATTATCACCCCTATACTATTGTTTTTAAGGGTTTCAGCTGAGCAGAACCATGATCACCGGACAGCAACATGTCTGTGGTTGACGGCTTATGCCAGCTGATTCAATTTTAAACTTGTTTTTGTAAATACACCAAGCACTTCACTATTTGTTATTTTAAATTAATTTATAAATAAAAGTTATGTATTAAAGAGGACCTACCACCCATTGTAAACTTTGCCCCAAATAATTAGCCATCTGGTGACTAGCTGCTCAACAGTGCTAGTCGCCAGAATTATTACCATGTTATTGAGAATTCTATACTGCTCGCGGACTGAAAGACATAGTGATGTCTGTGGCCCAGCGCTGTCAGGCCCAGCCTGCTCTAGGAGGCGTTGCTAGTAGCTGTTCGGTACCAAAAAGGACTGACAGTGCAAGCATGCAGATGTCACTATGGAAAGATGTCTGTGCTGTTTCCCGGCTGTCAGTCCAGGAGCAGTATAGAATTCTCAATACCGCAGTAATAATTCTAGCGACTAGCACTATTGAGCAACTAGTCGACAGATGGGTAATTATTTGTTTACAAGGGGTGGTAGTTCCGCTAATATTTGCAGAGTGGAAATGCAAATACAGTACATGTGATGTTCACACTGTTGAATTCACTTCAGTGCTTAATTTATATTTGTGTGGTAATCATATCTGGGAAATGCCATCATCCTGAGATCTTTGAAATTAAGGCTCCAAAATAGTAGATGTTAGGTGCCATGTCAATGTTTGGATAAATAGATAAGTTGAGCCCCCCCCCCTCCTTTGCTATATGAATGTTTGCCCTAACCCAGAGGTGAATTTAGTCAGTCCTCAAGGAACATTTAATATTTTACAGTTCTGAGATATAATTTAAATACTCACCTGCAGGACCTGCCTTTCTGATACAAATGTCACTAATTTAGAAAGTAAATGAGCAGCTAATTGGTGCAGATCAGATAGCGCTTGTATTATCCATAGAAAGCCTGGCATTATTTAGAAATCCAACTTCTTCAGAGACTCACTGGCAAGCATTTTGATGTAGAGGAAGTCACGTGCCTGCTCCGTCAGTCCGTTTATGTACCTTAAGTTACAATGCAACTCCCCCTTACCAATCCCTGAGGAGACAGGGACGGACAGCACAGGTGCACAGATGCCTCTTTTCGGCAAGATGTTTGCTCTTTCATCTGTGGTGAATCTCCAAACAAATTGGATTTCTAAATAATGCCGGACTTACTAAGGATAATACACATATTGATATGTTTAACACTATGTGAAAGATTATTTGGGGGGCACTTTATTATGCATGAAAGTTTTGCTTAAAACTCCCCATTTAAATGAATAGGAATTTAGGGAATGTTTATTTGTTCCCTGTGTTATCGCTGGTTCTGCCTACAATAGCTCCACTTGTCTTTATATATACAACTCTGTGTCATAGAAGATTTACTAGCTGTAAAGACACATACAAAATAACAACCCACTAGCTTTGTGCCGCTGTGCAAAATGCAAGCTTGGAAAACCATTGCAGTGCAAAATAGGCAAATGAAAATCTTCATATCTGAGAAAATGCATGTCAGGTGGATTAAGCATAAAACCAAGATGGATTGCTTCAATCAGAAATGCCTTTATTTTTATATGGTCACTTGTGAGGGTGTCTTACTGTAGTACATAGCTGTCATCTGTATGTTTACAGCCCATGAATAACTATACTGGCATGAGAGTATTAAACAGTGTAGAAATGGAAATACGAGTTGAAGATTTATTGTGAATGAAAAAAACATTTCTCCATTCTTTAGCTGCCTGGGAAAAATCCAGATAAATTAATTTTACTGTTTGATGGCACCAGCTTGGTTCAAGGAAAGATGCAGGTGGCCATATGAAGATTATTTCCATAAAATACATTTTAGAACTGATTAAGCCATGTAATGGATTACCTAGAGCAGGGTTGTGTAAGATCAGTCCTCAAGGGCCAGGATGTAAGGATTTCCATGATTAAGCACAGGTGGGCCAGTCAAAAGTAATGAGCCACTGATTAACTCACCTGTGCATAAACAAAGAAATCCTTAAATCCTGGACTGTTGGTGGCCCTTGAGGACTGAACTTGGACGACCCTGACCCAGAGCATCACCTTGTATCACTAGTGCAGTATATGCCTGCAAAGTGTGCAAGAAAATTGTGAGGGGCGAACAAAAATTGAGTATGCTAGTCCAGCTCCACTGGCATTAGTCTCACTGCAGTGTCTGCACTTCAGTGTATGCAATACACAGTATGATTGCTGTAGTACACATAATGTGCCTTTTAAGACTTTAATGCCAGCATTCCCATACTTCTCTTGCAGGGCTCAAAATTTCCACTTGCTAGTGGCGAGTGAAAATTAACCCTGGCGAGTAGAAATTCAGCCCTGGTGGGTATGCTATGGCTTGCAGTGGCGAGTAACTTTTCAGGTCTTGCTAGTAGCAAAGAACTTCAAATTTTAAGCCCTGCCTGTTGTATAGCAAGTGTAACATTTCCTCTGTGTATTACTTAATACATGGCATTAAACAAGGCACAGAGGAGAGGAATGTCCTGAAACACCCATACACTACTACAAGTATGTATTAACCACCTGAGTGCCAGAGTGGTATCCAATGCATTGCAACACAAAGTGTTGGATACCTCTCTGGCACTCAAATGGTTAACCATAAGATACTGCTTGTCCTTGTGTCATCTGTGCTTATTAACCCCTTCACAATGCATTGGAGATAAGCTGACCACATATTCCTTTAAATTACGGATACTTATGAAAACGTCATTCTGCAGAATTGCACAGGAATTGCAATGACCATACAGTGTGTGTGTTTTATGTGTCCCTGATTTAAAGGCATATTTGGTCACATTGATAGGAGGCAAGACTGCTTCCAAGGGCTTTTTTAATTTTTTATTTTAAATCTCACTTAACCAAAATCTGAGCATTATGCAAACAAATGCTGCACTATGTCTTTTGTTTTAACCCCCTTGGAGGGTGACCAGACCTCATCTTTAACCAGTTACACATGTAAAATTTGATGTCAAAGCAGCAATGAAAAATTACACTGATGTATCTGTATGTCTTTTTTTCTGGATGCTTTCCCACAACTACAAAATCAGCTTTGCCCATCCTATATAATAATTCGCTAGGATGTTTGTCACAATGCAGTCATGCACAGAAGAGACTGGCTGCATTCGGGCAGTCTCTAATGTTCATGATTGCAACATGTGAGTGAGACAACGCAAGACTGCATCACGTGGAGCAGTGAGGTAGCGGCCTCTTAACCTTTTGAGTGCTAGAGGGGTACGTAATGCATTGCAAAGCAATGCGTTGCATACCTCTCTGGCACTCATAGGGTTACCATTACCCGGACTTTGGCCTGTGCACACTGGCTTTTACACTAGTTATCAATAATCCCCTTTCTCCATATTTTCCCAGCACTCCTGTGTCAAGAGTTGATTTTATGTGGTTGTTTTAACCCTGTTTTTAATGCGTTGCGTACCGCTCTGACACTCAAAGGGTTAACCTGCAGTGCCTGAAGGTTCATTCACTCCCTGTTTTCCCAGATTTTCTTCAATTTTAATTATTAAGATTTTTTCATGGTAACAAAACAACAATCTCAGTCACATACACACTACATGTACTGTACACGTTTAAAACACCTTCTCATACTGAAAACATTTATAGTTATAATAATGCTTAAAGGGATAGTAATGTTTCATAATAAAAGCAGCTCTGATTAATCATCATAGTATTTGGACTTTGGAGAATGTTATTTCAGTTCTGTCAGAGTTGTAGTTCAAGAGTAATTCAATGACAAAGTGTCCCCCTCCCTCCTCTTTTACTGATGTAACACTGTTCAGCCAGATCAGAAGGGAGGTGCCCAGGTAGACTGCAGAGAGGGACAATCTTTAATTAAGATAAGGGAAAAACCTGAAGAGCTTGTCAAGGGGGGCAGGGCTTTCATTGTTCTCATAGGAAGAAGATTGGCCCCTTCTGTTATCTGTCTGGTCTATGGACTGCATTCCACATCTGAGAAGAGATGGCTTACACTAGGTAAAAGGGGAGGGAGGGGGAAACTTTGCTTGTGTTTTTTTAATGCCTACAAAATAAAATAAAGTTAAAACGAAGTATTACTATCCCTTTAAAATGTTTTAATAGTGAATTCTAAGTGCCAATGACACACTTTTTAGTCTTTAGTTTAAAAGATATATACATTTTAATATTTTCACTTCCATTACATTCAGTGATGGCATCCCCTTCTGCAGTGAAGGGGTGGACTTGGACATGGATACCCACTGATCAATCAGTAAGGAGTTCGATTCTGTGTGAGCTGTCTTAATGTGTCCTGTGTATTGATTATAACTCGGTCTGTAGGTGCTCATGGGATTGCAGTGGCAATGTTGACTAGGTCAACCCCATCACTAAAGAAGATCTGAGGCTGGATTCTACTGCAGGTACTAACTTTACCACTACTTTTATCTCCAGATTTCCCCATAGACTTCAATCGGAAAATGTTTGATAAAACAATAGAATTCAGCCCCTGGTGTCTCTGAAAAGTGTTGGAGGGAAAAGATTAAAACACATATGTATCCAAGGGTCAGAAGAGACAACAAAATGCAAATATAGTCATATATCTTCAAAACAGGACCTGAGAGTTGTGTAATGCAATGACTCTTAAAGGGATAGCTTTATTTTTCTAGTAACTTTACAAATGGAATAAAGAGGTGATTGTAGACAATAAGTATTTTAACCCATATGGTTACTTGTTGTACAACTAACGCTAAATTGTGGGGGGGTTTCCTGTCTTCATCAGGTTTACCAAACATTGGATATTACACTAATGTAAGCCAGTGCATTCAAATATGGCATCTATTGTTCATGCCTTTGATAGCTCCACCTGTTGTTTGGACTGTGATATTGTCCATTATGTAAATTATCTGGTCTTTTACGGGTTAAACAAAATAGATTTTAATTGTGTTGTCTGGAGTTGTTTGGGTATTAAAAACTTAGATTTTTTTCTTTTCTTTCATATTGATATTATGAATTCAATTCCTGTGTACCCATATTTATAGTTTAATTAAAATGAACAGTGGTCTAAGATGCAGAGATGTTAGTGAAAACTGATTTTCATTGCATGCATGCTTTTCCTCAATAGCTTTTGAAAAGGATAATTCACTTGTGATGTTATGAACTTTTGAAGGTATCCTGATGACACTAAACTATCTACAGATACTAAAAGGATGTAATGGTTCCTATCATAGAAATTTACTGTATCGGTGCTTCAGTTAGGAGAGAGACTTATCTGCAATGGAAATAGCGATACAAGTGATGTGAAATGGAATCAGTCATGGGTTGCAGCATTATGCATATTTTAAGGAACTATAATTATGTATTTATATTCTACATCAGAATCCAGCGGAGCAGGTTGACGAAAATAATAATCATTCAAAACTAAAGCAACAAACACAGAGAAATATGACTTTATTTCAGAAAGTATAGTAGTACCTGAAATTTACTTTACATATAAAGTGGATGAAGTTTGTAATGTCAGCACATGCACTGGGATATCATTCCACATGTGCATAATGATCTTCCTTACTTTCAGAGAGAGGACTGGCATAAATATTGTAAAATTAAATGGATGTCTATTAAATGTGGCAGGACCAAAAAACAGGGTTTGGCAACCTCAGACCCTACCGATGTTGAGGACTACAATTCCCATCATTCCCAGCCAGCCATTGCAAAAGTATATGGAGGGAAATATGTGATTCTGTTTCAAGATAGACATGGGTAAATACCAGATTCGTCCTCCAGCCGAAAGTTCTTCAGAGACAGAGCTGTCTTTAGAGAATCTGAAAACTATGGATCTGGAAGGGAGTCCTCAAAGTCTAATGCTTGGGAAGGATGACAATCTACCTTTTCTGGGGCAAGAAGCTGAGACTCCTCATTTTCTTCCTCTTTGCCCATTTTTCTCTGGTTGATATATGAATGAAGAAATTTGGGCCAAAACCATTATGGACAATTGGATTGCTATGTCCACATCCACTCCACTTACTTCCTGGAGTTTTTTTTTTTTGCAGTGTCACACAAAAGTCTTTTCATCCAGGTGATCTATCTTCTGGGCATAGACAAGTGATGTCTAGAGGAACTTACTCCATTTGACAAATGAGAAGGCCATCATTCCAGCTCCACTTCAGGAACAGTTATCATGGATATTTTCTCTTGTTTCTTGTTTTTGGTCCAAAAGGCAACAGATTAATTGTGTTCACTCCTGGATTTGAAGAGAATACATTCCTTTCCTTTGAACCTGAAGGTTCAAGTTGGAATCCTTGCCCTTGGTCATCCCTGCTGATATGACTTTAGACTGCATGGTATCCCTGCATCTATAGGGTGAATGCATGAATAATTCAGTTCACAAACATCATCTGTTTGCCATACAGAAAGGGAGTTCTAGTTCACCTGTCTTTTATTTGGATTTGCTATGCCTCCCAGAGATTTTAGACAATCCTGTTGAGGTACAGAAAGAGGGAATCTATTTCTGTCATTATCATGATAATATCCTGATTCTCTCCTCAAACCCACAACTACTGGAAAATCACTTAGATAGGGCTACTTTTGCAGATTCATATCTTGGACAAAAACCAGATTCATCTTGTTCAACTGATGATTACGTGGGGGCCCTTTCCAACATTATGGATTCTGTAGTTGGGTTACTCCAGGAGAAAAAATTGTCAATTGTAAAAAAACTCACCATTTCAGGCAGCAGTCATCCTACTCAGAAAGACTTTGACTCAGACTACTGTGTATCATGTCTTATCCAATCTTATCAGAAAAATTGAGACAAGATGGAACATGCTTTACCTCCATCTTCTGTTCCTAGATCAGTGAGAATTGTCCTTGAAAAGTTAAAGTCAAAGGATCCTGTCTCTGGAAGTCCTTAAGTCATTCTTCTTCAAGCTGTTCCTCAAGGAAACACCTCATGAAAGAACCTGTCATGGTGTAGATGTAGGGGGGGGGGGGGATCCTAGACTCAGCAGGAGCTCAGGGTCTGGGATCAACATCCTTCTCTTGGAGTTCAGAGGAGCCCTGCAGGTCAGTTGTTTTTTTGCAGAGAAGCCCAGAGCTCTGCATGTCAATATTGAATGGACTGTGTTCCAGCCTCTTATTTTATGTCTGGAATCAAGAACTCCTGATCTTCTGGGGGAAGGATCTTTCCTCCTTTCTTGGGGGTCAGTCAGACTTTTTAATCTTATGGCAATATACGTTACCTGGTCCTGTGAAAAGCTATGCAGACTTTTTATGCAGGAACTGTCTGGAAGCTGGCTCCTGGTTCCTACATCTGGAGGGGTTTAGGATGGGGAACTCTGGATATTGATTTTGATGGCTTTGGCAAGCAACTGGAAAGTGAAGGACTTTGTTTAGAATTCCAAGCATTTTCTTGCAAATGGTATCAAGGTCTTAATAATGTATTTCTTCCATTTCCAATGATTCTGGGAGTGCTGTCCCAAATCTAGCAAGACCAGGCTGAGATTATTTCCATTCTTCCTTCTAGCTGAGGCATCTGTGTCTTCCTGTCCTCAAGCAATTGTTGGTGGCTCCCAAAGAAGCTTCTGGCTTGATTGAATCTTCTATTCCAAAGTAAAATATTCCACCTAAGTCCTCCTCAGTTCCTCTCCCTCATGACCTGCAAGTTGCATAGGAGTTGTTTAAATCAGCAGGTCCCTCAAACACTATAATATCTTTGCTTTTGCAGTTTCAGGAATACTCTACCTCTACAGCCTATTACAGAATTTGGGCTAATTTTGCTCTTGGCCTAAATGCAACCAAATGTTCCTAGGAGGAGCTTCTTTTGGACTAACCTGGATTGCAGTCTTGATAGAGACTCTACCTCAAATGTACCAGAGCAATTAGGAAGTCCTCAAACCTCCTGGTGGTTCTTTCTTGTTTCAGAAATGGTCAACCAGTATCCATGGATACAATTCACAGGAATATTGTGGTAGTTATTATTAAGGCCTACAAAGCTAAGAAGGAACTGATACTATAGGCACATACAGCTAGGGTTGCCTCAACTTCATATGCAGCAGAGACCCAGCTTTCTTCAGAGGCATTCTTTCAAGCAGCTTCCTCTTTTTGTTTTTATAGTATTTTAATGTTTCTGTATAGTTTCTCCTCCCCAATTGTATTATTTGAACTGCTTTGGCACTTCCCTTTTGTGAATGGCTGTCATGGATGACCACAAAAAATGAAAATCTATTCAGCTTACCATAATTTTCTATACCTGGTCATTACCCATGGCACAATTCCTTAAGTTTGTTGGAGGGTTTGTTACTATGACAGTGTAGTAGGGGGAATGGGTCAGCCTTATACGATTTCTGTTTATTATTTCCCATCCTATCAGCTGGAGGGGGAAGTTAACCCTTTGAGGAATAAGGGTTAATAATAAATAATAAGGAATAAATAATAACAAATAAGAAAAATAAAAAAATATGGTAAGCTGAATACATTTTCCTTTTTAAAGGCATAGTAATACTTAAATACTTAAACCCGACACACATATAAGACCAGTTCAGTGATCTTCCATAACGTGATCTCAGCTCTGCTGAAGAGCCTCCTCTTGCTCAGGGACCTGATTCCCCTGCTGTCAGCTAGAACACTGGCGTCAGGTGAGAGGGAAAAAAGCAAAACTTTGTAAGCTGATATCTCTTAAACCATAAAGGTTTGAGAGATGCCGCTGGGCTCATTTAATTCAGTTTTTAAGGGCTACAAGATGGGGGATAGTAAAATTTAAGTATTACTATCCCTTTAATTGTCAGACCCATTACAATGAACTTTGCGACAACAACAATAATAATGATAATAATTAGTGATGAGCGAGCGTGCTCGGCCGATGCTCGGATCGGCTCGAGCATCGGTCTGCTCGGCACATGGCGGTACTCGTCGAGTACCGCCATGTGCTCTCCCGCCATGTTCGGGTGGCGGGGATCTGTGCCGGAAGAGGCACAGATCACAAGACGCTCCGCTGGACCACCAGGGACTGGAGGTACGGGGGCATTGCGGAGATGAAGGGGGCATTGCGGAGATGAAGGGGGACATTGTGGAAGAGGGGCATAGACTCTATGCCCCTCTTCCACAATGTCCCCCTTCATCTCCGCTATGCCCGTCTTCCACAATGTGCCCCTTCATCACCGCTATGCCCCTCTTCCACAATGTGCCCCTTCATCTCCGCTATGCCCCTCTTCCACAATGTCCCCCTTCATCTCCTCTATGGCATAGAGGAGATGAAGGGGGACATTGTGGAAGAGGGGCATAGCGGAGATGAAGGGGCACATTGTGGAAGAGGGGCATAGCGGAGATGAAGGGGCACATTGTGGAAGACGGGCATAGCGGAGCTGAAGGGGGACATTGCGGAGCTGAAGGGGGCATTCGGAGATGAAGGGGGCATTGACCAGGCACCCTCCCCTCATCAGAGCAGGGGGTGCCTGGTGTCGCCCCATTCATTCCAATGGGGCTCGGGTGCTCGGCCGAGCACTCGAGCCTCAGGGGGTGCTCGGTCAGAGCACCCGAGCACCCGAGCATCGGGGTGCTCGCTCAACACTAATAATAATTTATCAGAAATAGGATGGCTACTATTTTTTTTTCTTTTTTTAAGCAAAAGTAATATCCCTGCCAATTGCTTACTTTTATCTTCACTTGGGTAAAGGAAATTGTCCATTACCATCATTCAAAGATAAAAGCTAGTACTGAAATACAGAACATTTGAAAAGGAAAATTCAGGCGCTATTTAACCCTTTCAGCTCCAGAGGGGTACCCCTCTGGCGCTGAAAGGGTTAAAAGCAACCTTCTTTTGAAACTCGTATTCTTTATTGCTTGTAGTTTATGGATCAAAGTGGAATCCTGAGAGAAATTATTTCATGGGCCTAACAGAGTGAAATGCAAACCTCCTACATTCTGCCATAAAGCTTCTATATAAAAAAGGATAGTCCTTAAATTACATTTTCTCCAGTTCTTGACCTTTAACAAGAGACCTCCCCAAGAAAGGTTAACAACCTCTCAGGTTTTATTTGAAATGTTTGCCATATCGGGTGCCTACTTTCCTTCACTAAGCTACCAATAAGGCACTGTCATATTCTGTACATTAGAGGTGGTGTGTAACTATATAGAAGGCTGCAGTGTAAGTTGGTGGCATTCTATGTGTTCAGCAAATCTTTGTTTTTCACAGTTTCAGTTTACTGAGCAGTTAAAATAGCAATTTGCACCTTTGGGCCTTATACGGAAAGTGAAAGTTCAGCAATTCTGGAGCAAACTGAATGCCCCAGAGAGGCAGAATAATAGTTTAATTTATTTAAAGGGATAGTAATGTTTCACAATAAAAGAAGCTCCAATTAATCTTCATAGTATTTGGGCCATGGAGAGTGTTATTTTAATATGGACCGAGTAGTAGTTCAAGAGTAATTGAGTGATAAAGTATCCTCCTCCTGCCCCTTTTACTGATGTAACACTGCTCAACTCAGAGCAGCTAGACTGTCCAGATGGATTGCAGAGAGGGACAATCTTCAGTGAGCCTAAGGAAAGACCGGAAAAACCTGTCAAGGGGGGCATGGTTTTCCTTATGCTCACAGTAAGAAGATTGTCCCTAGCTGAAAGCTGTCCGGTCAAGAGACCAGATTCCACATCTGAGAGGAGGTGGCTTACACTACGTAAAAGGGATGGGAGGGGGATACTTTGTCATTCAATTACTCTTGAACTACAACTCTGACAGTAGTGAAATAATACTCTCCATGGCCCAAATACTATGAAGATTAATTGGAGCTGCTTTTATTGTGAAACATTACTATCCCTTTAATGCTCTGGCCCTCAAAGGATAAAATGGGGCTTTTACCCTCCGAATTCTAGAAAAGTCTTCAAAGCTTCATAATGTGTTGGAGACGTCTCTTTCAAGGGATTAAAAGCTGACTTTAAGTCACTGGGAAGTTGTATTTATCCTTTACTTCAAAATTGCTTTGCCCAAGCATTGTACTACTTTGCTTTGATATGTATGGCCCATTCTGTCATACAATCCAGAGTGACACAAACCAACAGGGATAACTGCATGAACGCATCTGAACTATATAATCATCTCCACATTACTGTGCAAGCTGGGAATCACCCAATTTATTCTGAAAGTCATATTCAAAGTTCATAAAAACAGACTACACAGTATCATTAAAATAAAATATTTTCATTGATTAATGCAGCAAATATTAAATGCAACAATTACTGTAGCATTCTCCATATTATTTCCCAGGACACAGTATAAATTCTGAAACCCATATTTTGTTCTTTCCATTTGAAAGCACACTATTAATGGGAAGGTAATAAAATGTGACATAATGGATTTGTCAAATTTTATATAATGACCTCCTGTGCTTCCTAAAAAGTATGTGAGTTCAAAAAGTAATTCTCATAAATGTGCAATGCTGCTGAGGGGGATAGGCTTGTCAAATATAATGTAATTATAGATCAGTACTCTAAATATATATATGCCAGTGGAGGAAAGTTCCATTTTTGAGTGACACTGACATGTCACGTTTTAAAGTGGACTTGTCACCTTAAAAGACATTTAGTTAAATTTAAAAGGAGGTAAAAATTGCCTATATGCTGTAGTAGCTATTTGTTTCTAAAATAAATGGGTTTTGAAAAATGAATCTTTACAGAGTGGTACAGTGTGGCACTTTATGCTAATTAGTTTATGCATGTCATTATGTACTATGACTGAATCTAGGCAGAGCTCATGCACTAGATGAAATTCTAATAGTAGAACAAGAGATGTAGGTAGCATGCAGGGATTAGAAAATAAGCCATACACGTCTCACTGTCCTACCAAAACATAAAGGTTAAGTTCTTAACCCTTTGGGTGCCAGAAGGGTACACTCGTGGCGTACCTCTCTGGCACTCAGAGGGTGAAAAAGTATTTATTTTTACAGAAAATTGTCTAGAAGAACATACAGATAGATTTTAATTCTTGGTAAAGCAAACTAAACTTGTGTTAGGGTGAAAAGTCCACTTTAAGAATAGCCTTACCTAAACCTTTACATGCAAAAGGGTTAAAGGTAGAACTACGTATACTCTAAGAACAGGGCTGTCCAAGTTCAGTCCTCAAGGGCTACCAACAGGCCAGGATGTAAGGATTTCCCTGATTAATCACAGGTGAGTTAATCAGTGGCTCATTCATTTTGACTGACTCGCCTGTGTTTAATCAGGGAAATCCTTACATCCTGGACTGTTGGTGGCCCTCAATGTCTGAACTTGGACAGCCCTGATTTAGACTAAGGGCAGAATGCAAGAAAGGTGCACTGTACTTTTGATGGCAAAATGATTAGCACCAAAATGTTAATGAATTGCGCATGCACGTTCTCGAATAGCAAACGTTTGATAATTTTTTTAGCGAATACATTTCAAAAAGTGGGTGTGACTAAAATGTCAACCGTTTTGTGAGAGGATTAGCAATTGTGCCTAACTGAGCAAAGCGATTAGCAATCACTTTCATACTTCTGGCTAACTTTGCCATTAATTTAGGCGCATGTGCCAAGTTTGCCATTAATTTAGGAGCATTCACTAACTTTACTGTTAATTTAGGCGCATGTGCTAAGTTTGCTGTTAATTTAGGAGCATTTGCTAACTTTGCCGTTAATTTCGGCGCATGTGCTAAGTTTGCTGTTAATTTAGGAGCATTCACTAACTTTACTGTTAATTTAGGTGCATGTGCTAAGTTTGCCATTAATTTAGGAGCATTCACTAACTTTACTGTTAATTTAGGCGCATGTGCTAAATTTGCTGTTAATTTAGGAGCATTTGCTAACTTTGCCGTTAATTTCGGTACATGTGCTAAGTTTGCTGTTAATTTAGGAGCATTCACTAACTTTGCTGTTAATTTCGGCACATGTGCTATGTTTGTCGTTAATTTAGGAGCATTCACTAACTTTACTGTTAATTTAGGCGCATGTGCTAAGTTTGCTGTTAATTTAGGAGCATTTGCTAACTTTACTGTTAATTTAGGCGCATGTGCTAAGTTTGCTGTTAATTTAGGAGCATTCACTAACTTTACTGTTAATTTAGGCACATGTGCTAAGTTTGCCGTTAATTTAGGCACATTCGCTAACTTTTCCATTAATTTAGGCGCATGTGCAAAGTTTGCCTTTAATTTAGGAGCATTCTCTAACTTTTCTGGTAATCCTTTTGCAGCTAAATGTGAGTAATCGCAAATAGAACATCAATTTATGGCTTTTATAAACCAGAGAATGCTCCACTTTCTTGCATTCCCCTCTAAGTGACTTGCTTTGTTTAACACACTACGAAGGAGAAAACTAATGCAAATCAGTGCTAAAATATGTGCTGTAATCAGCTTTCTGTATAAAGCCATTACTCTGGGTTTCTTAAAGGAACAGTAAACTTTTCTCATCAAAATATTTATTTGTATTTTTTCCCTACTGAGTAAAATACTAGTATTGCTGTAATAGTTATTTTGCTCAAACTTGTACATTAACCTTTTGAGAGCCAGAGAGGTATGCAACACATTGCAGTTGTTTTGTTGTTGTTGTCAGTTGATAGCATTCCTTACACGTATTATAGAAAGCTATTGTCTATGACGCAAGTTCTTTTATAAACTGCATTATAAGAAAAGTTTGTCTTTTGGACACAAGAGGACACTGTTGCTAACAGTTTGATTTAAATAAAAAAGGTTCAACTGTAATAACTCTTTAGAGAACATTCACCCAGTTGCAGGAGTACCCTTGTTTGAACATGCAAGAAAAGCACTATAACATATTGTATTCATAAAATAATTTACTGTTGCTATAATTGAAAAAAAAACACATTTATGTTCAGTTGAGGATGTTGGACAGCCATTGAGTGTAAAGAGCTCTTCTAGTTAAGCTTCTGATATTCTCTTCAGCTTGGAAAGTGCATCTATATCTCAATTCCAGGAATGGAAACAGCAGTATAGTGCTAGACAAAGGAACAGAAGGAAAGTATTTGTCAGTGGTGTAAGGTCTATGACACTGTATGACTACAGCTGGGTGGCAGATGGAAAGCTTTACCTAATGGACCTAATTTAAACCATGTGCCAAAAAAGGGTCTTTGTACATGCATAGTGTTAGTGTCTACCACAGTGGCATACTAGATTAGCAACAGGCATAATGCCACACAGACAGATGGGTTTCAATGTAAGCATACTTGTGATGTTAGGTGAATAACAGTTGGAGTTGAATCCCCTGTTTCCTTGGCATCTATTTATTTTGTTTCCTCTGAAAATGTGCCAAAATTGCAGGTGCACTTTTAACCCATTGACTACAATGATTGATAGACACATTTCCCATGCATTGTCTCTAGTAAACAAAGTGTTAAAGACAAACCATTATGGTTTTGGTATCTGTGATTTACAAGAATGTAAGACTGAGGCTGATGCAGTTCTGAAGCAAATCAATTATATCACATAGAACAAATAATATTCCCAGAATTCCATTTTCTTAAATGGGGCTTTTAACTTCTCACATGCAATAAAGAGCTGTGTCTGCTTCCAGGGATATTATATCCAGTGTTAATTAACCCCGTCACTGCTGCATTATGTCCCCCCCCCCTGCCCGGAGCTGCATTTATTTTCACACTGTTGTTTCTGTTTATGAAAGTTTACTTTTTCTACTTTCTATAAGCAAATGCACATGGCTCTAGGTGTAAAAAAAAACAAACAAAAAAACCCAATTCAACATGTGGATCTTTGTACAAAAATTCAGAACTGGAAAATAGAAGACAACGCTTGCTACAGCAAATAATGTAACTGTTTCAAATTCACCAAATGTTCTATTAGACTGGGTAGCTAGACTACTCCTTAATAAAATGATACACATTGTTATTGGATGACATATCATAGAGAGTGACAGGAGCACAAAATTGCATCTGCCACAATCTTTCTGTTTTCTTATATTATTTGAAGTAGGACATATCTATGTTTAAACAATTGTACAGACAGCAAATACAAAGTAAAGGAGACAAGTCATACTATTTTGGAAAGATGGCAAACAGGTGCATCTAACGGATGGTCATTGTCTTTCTAAACCTAGGCTAAGAAATTTCATGTTGTGTGCAATAGGTACTGAAACAGGCATATGCACTATTTCAAATGAGGGTACTAAATGACTATTTAAAGCTTTGGAGTGGAAAATATAGGTTTTCTTAGTGCCCTCTCCAAAACAAAAATCTATATTTTTAAGTTGTTATTATTATTATGTGATCAGGAGATCACTTGGCACAGATACCCTAACATACCATTGTTTCAAACATGGGTACTTATGTACCCATATATTTGGATGATGAGCTATTCTAGAGCATACCAGCTGCACCCATTTCAGTGGAACCTTTAAAAGTCTTGAATGCTATGGAGCTCTCAGATGCACTGCTAACACATATCTAGCATGCAATGTGTTAAAAGCCCCTTTTAGATTTATGGGTAATTTTATTTCTAACCTATCATGCTGTTAGTTTGCTGAATTGCTCATCTTTTGCTTTCTGTGCAATTACCTAAATCTACTACATTTCCCAGGGAAGCGCTGTCGTCCTTTACTACAGTGCTTTGGATTTTTGATGGATATGCCTACTTATGCTTACTCTTGTTTCTCTTTATAAACCTAGTTAAATAGTACACTCTCTGAGGGATGGATCTCTTTACCCCTTGTTCTACTTTTATACTCAACCTGTATTTATTCCCTGTATTGTCATTGCTAATTGGTAACCCGTGTATGAACTGCATAACAAGTAATGGTATGTAATTAAAATATTTACTGCTGCAATTCATGCAGTTTAGATACAAAGACTTATTGTGTTGTTCATACTGGGTATCATCTAATTCCTTTTTAAATTACATTCTGTTTGATGTTCTACAATGGGGAAGAACAACTAATATCATACGAATGCCTGAGAAGTGGTTCAATTACAGTGGACCTGTCACCTTAAGATAAGTTTAGATAACCCTTTGAGTGCCTTTGAGAGGTTTAAAAACTGTCTATATATTGTGCTATTCCAGTGATTCCCAGCTGCAGTGCCCAGGACATACCAACAGATCAGGTTTTAAGATATCCCCAATTAAACAGGTAGCTCAGTCAGAATGACTCTTCACCCACCTGTGATCAAGCCATGATAGCTTGAGAACATGACCTGTTGTTGTGTTCCAAGTCTAAGGCTGAGAACGCTGATGTGTCCCAAGGACTAACATTGAGAATGTTGGTGTGTCCTGAAGACTATTGTTGAGAAACAATGTGCAAGCTATTTGCTTGCAAAATATATTGTTTTTGAGAAATTAACCTTTACTTTTAGTGACACAGTGTGGCAAGGTATGCTAATTATATTCTGTGTTGGGCCAATTTTGCTACCACTGTGCAATGAATTCATCTAGGCAGAGCCCACATACTGGGGCCATTTCTGAGAGTAATACATTTGATATGTAACAGATATGGTTAGCCCACTGCAGAGGGGATTAGAATTAAGTGTAACGCTGCTACTAAAGCATATAAACTAATTTCTTAAAAATGATTTCCCTTTTTGCAGAAAAATGACTAGTATAAAATATGTGCAAATTTTGATTCTCTTTAAAGCAAACTACACATTTCTTTACTTGTACAGTTCTGAAAAAAAAACCCATGCAGCTTCTGTCAAGGTCAAACACAAATAAATGGTGATGATGATTAGTGAGGCTTAGTGTTGTGGACTTGTCATTGGTTTTGATTTACATAGTTCTCTAACACCCTCCCACCACACTGATACATATTATACATATAAATCAGTGTTTAGGAAATAGCAGTCCAGTAGCATTGTGGCCCTCAATGACTTTCCCTGTGTTAATTGATACATCAAAGTGTGGCCCTTTTTGAACTTCAAGGCCCATATACAGCTAACAGAGTAAAACTGATTGTCTCTATGTCATAAGAATATTAGATTTGCATTCATACTGACCACTTTATCCATGATACAGGATTAAAATATACAATAGAAAAAATATGCACTAAAAAATTAAAACAGTAAATGAGTATATCATACAGGTTATAATGTAGGAGACCTTATGAAGCAATGTTCAGAAGATTTTTTTGTTCGCAATCAAGGGTTCAGGTGATTGGCTCTAAGTTTTTTAATGCAAAGATTCAAAGAAAATGGCATGTTCTTCAAATTTTTTTTCTACAACATGATTGCAAAAGAAATATAGAGAACAGTAAGCCATTATATTTTAAACGCTATATCATACAGATTACCGTGGTGAAGGTATTTAATCCCTTGGATGCATTCATTCACAATGTCTCCATCATTCAATTGGTCAATTGAGTGGCTCTAAAATATTTAATACAAGGATCCAGAAAGGAACCCCTTTTTACCAATTTCTTTTTTGCATAGCATATAATTGCAAAATTGTGCAAACATAATTTATTTGATAGGAAAATAGCTAGTATAACATTTAGGCAAATTTTAATTATCTGTAAAATAAACTAAACAGTATCATAAGCCATTATTTTTTATGAGATACAAATTTAAATGCTTATGCCAGCTGATTATCATTCATAGTGGATACCTTACAAAAATGTAAACTTTGTGCGTGATTTTATTTTAGCCAATTAACTAATGCTGTTTTTCTAATTCCTCATGAAACTGCATATTCTGCAAAGCTGTGCCCTTGAGACTTTTTATTTCCTTACAGTATCAATTAAATAGAGGTCTTGTAAACAAGATCTTGTTATGGCAGGAGTTTGGCTTTATTTCTAAACACAGGCAAAAAAATTTTAATTTGTTATCATAATTCATCTGTTTTTAAATTTATGTGTGCGCTAAATGTAGCTTATTGTACTCAGCCTGACATGAAAAAGTGATATTTTATATTCATGATATATAATGAACACACAAGGAGAATAAAATAAATTATTTTATACTAATTTGTGATTCAAAGGGGCTACATGCGATTTACAAATCTTGATAAGTTCTTATGAACTTCACAATTGCCTATGACCCATAAAAAGCGTGATTTCAAGAATGTATTTTTTATTGCTAAATCCCTTTAGATCTCACACCCTTGTGCAAAAATGTTATTTTGTGTATTTAATAAAAGGAGCAGTAAACTTTTAATAAGGCTGAATAATGCCTTTTGTTAAGTAACAGTGCCAACTGATATCCAAAAAGCACATTGTTATGTAAATGGTTCTTTGGAGAGGTCAAGTCACTGACTATGGCTTCCCATAGTAAGTAAAAGGAACAGTACTACCTGCAGAAAAACAAATTTGAACAGTCATAACTTTTCAATGAAAAATCACCCAACATGCTTAAAACACATATTTCAATTTTAGGCAATCCTTTAAAGGAAAATTAACTTTATGCTATAGTAAATACTTGACTTCAAGAGACCTGTCATACAGAATAAAACATATCACTGAAAAGAGCATTATATTTTCAAATACTTTTTGTAGATATGATCCTTTATCATTTCAGGTGACACCCTTCATTTCAGTGCTATGCCATTTGCATAACATGTAAATATTCGTAATTGAGTTACTGCTGGGTGTTGCTGCAATTATTTATATTAACCCATCCCTGCCCAATTTTTATGAGATTGTTTCAGTCTTATTTTCTCCCATAATTTATTTACAGTGGCCTGGGAATGCCCATATGAAAGTCTGCCTCCTACAGTGACACATGTACACACACACTTCTAGCACTGAACATCCATCTGGAAGTCTATAGCTACCACAGACACACACAGACATGCTCACACCTCTGGTACTGCAGGGTTTACTATATGTATTTTTTTCATACATGCAAGGCTGTATTTTTGTTGGGCAGAAAGTTATGCCTACAAATGGTGTATAAAGTAATAAAATATATTGAAATTTTGTGTATGTTAAAAAAGGGTCCTAGAGTAAACAATTCCAAGCATAGAGCAGTTATTATTGCTTTGCTCAGGTATAACCTAACTCCTGACAGTGAAACTGAAGGATGTTATATAACCAGAGTTGCACAAACCTGGGCTGGTTGAGAAAAGACTAGAAACCGGGGTATGGTGACAAGGAGTGTGGTGGTAAGAAGCCTAAAACAAAATGTCTGCTTACACACACGCGCACACACATGCACAGATGCACGCGCACACACACACACATGCACAGATGCACACACACACATACACGGGATGGTTATAAGCAAATGTGATAATTACATGTTCTGGTTTTACCTTAGAAACAAAAGCACAGCTCATGTTTGCTAGGCTTCCTATGTCATCCCCTTTAAAATGAGTAATGAGGCATGAAAAGTTACCCTTTATATGTATGTACTTTGAGAATTCATCTAATTTTAGATTACAAAGTGAATGGTAGATACATATGAAGACAATCCATATAGGAAATTAGGGGCTGGAGTATATTGACTTATAGACTTCTACAGAAATCTGTGAGATAAAGCCAGTGTTAACATTTATCGTCTGAGATATAATACAACACATCATTTGCATGACTAAAACCATGATTATCTTCTCACAAAATCAATCTCTCACTAGTTTCCTATATGTTGTCTATGTACACTAACCAAAACTGACTTCACATCAGTTCTATGGTGTATTTATTTCTGTCATCATTAGAATAAAAGCACAGAGAAATACTTGATGCCTTGTTTTAATCAGTTTTTTTTCTCAAAAGAGATTACAGATCAGAAGCAACACCTGATCCTAATTATGGCTTTTTTCTCACAGATTTTTCTATTTTTGTTTTAGTTAATTTTTAATTAGGCTTTTATCATTTTGAGGATTGTAGGATGTGGTAAATTAACCACGTAATAGATCTTTTTTTCTACATAATTAACATTTATTACGTTAGCTTATTTGATTGAAATTTATGAATTTAAGACATTACTGCACGTGTTCTGCATTTTATTAACAAATCTCTAGCATCCATTGTTTGTATTACAATATGTGTGTGATAAAGGTGTGTTTGTGCGATAAAGGTGCATTTGTGATAAAGGTGTGTGTGTGATAAAGGTGTGTGTGTGTGTGATAAAGGTGTGTGTATTGTTTATACTATAAGTAGTAAACCTGTATAAGTCACTATTGCTGCCCTCCTTTGAGTTTTTCTTGTGTATGTTCAATCTCTGATGACTACTGCGGAGCGACCAATCCTCATTTAGAATATCCAATAAATGAGATTGTATACTAATTTGGGCCAGTCATCAATACATTCCCAGTTGTCTATATTCATGAGTTGTGCATACACATTGTCACAGCCACCAGTTTTCTAGAGTGGACCTGTCACATTCAATTACATATTAACCCTTTGAGTGCCAGAGGGGTATGCAACGCATTGCAAAGCAATGCGTTGCATACCCCTTTGGCACTCAAAGGGTTAATAGTAATAATGCACCTTTCAAAACACCCATGTATCATTGCAGAGCTTTGGTGCTAACATTACCCCCACCCCAACACAAAAATGTTTCACAGATGCGTAACTAGATCCTATTGGACCATAGGGAAGATGGGGTGCCCTTGGATACCAAGCTCCAGCACACATGCACCCTTTGCCCCCCCCTGTAGTTATGCCCCTGGTGTCATGCCAAGAGACCAACAGATACATAGTTTAGATATATAATTGCTTTGAAATCAAGAAAGCAATCACTTTTAGTTCACCTCCATATACATTGTGAGTTTAATGAACATGCAATTCTAAACTGTCATAGCTCACCAAACAGAAGTACAGAATAAACTATGTATCTGGTGGTCTTTTGATTAGTGTAATGCATAGGGAGTTTTGAATTGAGTTATTAATATGAAAATATAATTCAAGGTGACAAGTCCACATTAAACTAGAATGAATGGATCCTAAGAATAGGCCCCCAACTAACCTTTCTATGAACAGGAAATCCTAATAGCCCTTACGGGCTATTAGGAGTGAGGGTTATCCAAAGCTTTGCAATGTGTTGTGCACCACTATTGTCTTTAAGGTTCATGCACTCTGCCTTATTCAGTTTGAAGCATCTGCCAGCAACCATCATGTCCGCCTGCATGAGCATGACATCCATGACTGGTTAATGTTATTCCATGAAAAAAATAAATGCAATAGGGCAAAATTCCTAGGAGCCTTCTACATTTCTGGCCATAGTAAGTTAACATGGGATTGTTAATACGATTTAGAAGTAATTCTTCATGCCTGAATTACTTTACTATATTATTATGCAAATACACACACACACACACACACACACACGCACACAAACATGTACACACACATACATGCACACACTCACAAAGATACATGCACACACTCACACATACATATATACACAAACGCATACACATACATACATGTACACATCAACACAAACACATACACATGCAAATACAGACACACACGAACACACTCAAAAATACATATACATATGCAAACACATATACACATGAAAAGATACACACACAAGCACAAACACATGCACACACGAATACATGCAAACACATACACGCGCAAACATGGAAACACATACACGCACACACTCACACACACATACACAAACAGACACATACATGCACACACTTACACAAACACATACACACACTGACACACAAACACATGCTAACACATGCACACACAAATACATGCAAACACATACACACACATGCACACACACTCACACATACACGCTCACAATCTAGCTACCAATGGAAACCTCATTCACAGAGAAGCCTCAGATCAGCCAATCTAACCATGTAGCATTGCGGCCATGGCCGGAACAATCACAGTGTTTCTGTGCCAAACATCCACTTGTTTATTTTCCAGTATATATTGTGAAAACTTTCAGTTTCTATACTATTTTGCACATTTTATTTATCAGTTTAGATAACCCTTTTCTGGCCAGCTTATTTAATGCATTATTACAAATAAATGCAATGGAGACTTATGAAGCATTCAAGAAGTTAAGCTCTTTGTGTGTATGAATATAATGAGCCAAAGTTAATTTTTTCTGTGCCAAACAATAGTGGACGGAACTGGGGTAAAATGAGGAACACAGGTGTTGCCATGACCAAGGCTAATTGTGCTGTGACTAGAGGATGCTGAATATAATTCTAGTCCTGGCCACACAGAAGGGAATGTACAAAATTGCTTCCACCTCATATTTTTCTGCAATAAATAGTCCTGCTCCTCATTAATACCTACTTACAGTGTACATAGCCAAGGAGTACAAATTTTGTGGATGTGTAATTATGCACACTGAGCCTAATCCATTGAGTGCTAGAGAGGTATCCAATGCATTACAATGCGATACTTTGGATATATATCTGGCATTCAAAGGGTTAAAGGAATTAGTGGCAAACATCTTCCTTTTTCTTTTACCTTCTAAAGGAGTGGAGCAAAGGGGTTGCTAACTTAGATGTTGGGTGTCAAGGTTTGACTGAGCTGCTCTAACTCTACCTATTGATTCTGCTGTCTGAGCTAATCCAGTGCTCTGCTATCCATTGCTGCTGCCTTCTGAGTTCCAGGGTCAGGCTGAATCAGCTGAGCTCTCTGCTTACTCACCTGACTGTTATCAGCCAACCCTCTCAGGGTATTTAAAGCAGCTTGGCTCACTTCCTGATTGTCCTTGTGTTTGCTGCTGCTGTCTTCTGTGGATTCTCCTGAGCTCCTGTTTAGCTGTGCTCCAGACCCTTGGCTTGCTCCTGACATCTCAGACTTCTGGGTTCCTGACTCCGGCTTGGCTGAATACCTGTCTTGGTTCCTGACCCTGCAGTGTCTTTTGGTTTATGCTCTTGGATCACGATTCTGTTTTTGTTACTTTAATAAAGGTGTATTGCATTTTACATTTTTGTGTCCTGCCTGGTTCCTGGTGTAACAGAAGCTCAAGGGGCCGGGATGCCGGTCACATGTTATCTGGTGTGCTCGAAAGCTCGCCAGTTGTATGCCTCCGACTGGGTGTTGGAGATGACAAGACCAGCAAGGTCGAAGTCGACTGTCCGGGGAGTCGACTTGACAGGTTCCAGCAGAGTCGCTGCCAACTGTCCTCGAAGTTGGCGAATCCCTCAAGAGTTGAGTCGGATTCGAAGTGGCAGGTATCTGGATGAAGAGTGTCGTCCACACTGAATTCCTCTCCTGGATGGGAGTCAGAGAGGACCCTTTAGACCAACACAGGAATAACGACACACAGAGACTCCGTCTTAACTTCACAATAAGTAACTCTCTGTATTGGTACACTCAACATTCTTTTATACAAAACTGAGAGACAATGCAACAATAGAACCAAAAACAGTAGAAGCAACAGATACAAAGATTTGATTAACTTAGTGTAATGAGATTTTTCCTGCTTCGTTTCCTGGCCAATGGGAATTGGAGCGACACTTCTTGGGAACGCTTGGACCAGGCGGAGAGTGATATACAAAGGAGACTGGGCGGGCCAGACAGGGAACAAAGGTGAGGGGCCGCAATACACATTTTAGATACAATGGCCAGAGGTTGAAGCAAGCCTTCGACTGGTTTGAATAATCTGCTTCAACCCTGGCCAATAAGATGTTGTCGTGGGGTAGCTTGTCGACCAATCCCTGAGCCGCCTACTTTTCACCATGTTAAGTCTATGGAAGACCTTTAAATGACCTGCTCAGGGATTTGACCAATCCGGCATCGACCCACTGCCTTCGACTACCAGTGTTTGCCACAAGGTCGATCGCCTCGAACATCAAAGTGGGAATCTGCGACTCATTGTCGAGAGAACTGAAACCCAACATGCTGGACATATATCTTTAGTCGTACCCACTCTGAGAGTGGTCAACGCTCATAACATGGGCAGTTCTGCGATCTTAGTCCCTTTAGCCACCATTGCCTATTGTCCTAATATTGTACAAAGTTCTCCTTAGTTCATAAGAAAGTCCTGGGTATTCATAGGCCTGGGGAGGGCTTCCAGTAATATACTATGATCTGTTACATTTCTCACCCTTTTCAGTACCAAGCTAGCGGCAGCTTGGCCGAACGCTGGCTTGGGAAATTCGACAAGTTCTTGAGTGTAGTGGGTAGCCCATTGTCCAGGTTCAGGAAGAAAGTATTAGCCTCTTGTCCTTGGCTGAGCAATAAATTGAGTAGGCCCTTGTCTGGGCTCAGGAATAAGGTATTAGCCCCTTGCCCTGGGCTGAGCAATAGAGGGGGTAGCCCCTGGTCCTGGGCTATCCAAACGTTGAGGAGGTACTGGCAGGCAGTGATCCAGGCCGAGCTGGGGTCAGATTACCCTGTATCCGGGGCCATTGGCTCTTGGCCAGACAGTTACTCTTGAACTACAACTCCGACAGTATTGAAATAATGCTCTCTATGGCCCAAATACTATGACGATTAATCGGAGCTGCTTTTTTTGTAAAACATTACAATCCCTTTAAACTTTAAAATACCCCCTTACTGGTCTATCCCATATCACCTGGAAGACAGCCCTGGCTATACTACTTCCAATAGTGAGAAGATAAAATCATGAAGGGGTTTGCAAAGATGGAAGCACTCACTTATCAAAAGTAATGCCTAGATGCACAATCCTTCGCTGGCAGTATAGAAGTTGAAGTAAAAGGCAGCACCAGTGGGACTTTTTTAGAAAGTAATGCAAGAAAATATATTTTCAATGTTTAGATCCAAACCTGGACCTTTCTCAATACCCTGTTGACAATAAATTTTCTTGCATTACATTACTAAAAAAAAGTCCAACTGGTGCTGCCTTTATCTTCAACTATTTTTTAGCAATTAATAAAATACAAATTGAGTGAGCAGAAGAAAAAGCAGATGCCTCTCTGATGGTACTGCATGATGTATAAAAATCTGCCTGTACTTCTCAGCATTGAGGATAAACTTAAATCTGACCAAATCCCCAACTCCATTTGCAGAAATGCAGCCCTAGACTTCAAGGAACCTCCACTATGCTTCACTGTTTCCTGCAGACACTCTTTCTTGTACAGATCTCCAGCCCTTCAGTGAACAAACTGCCTACTGCTATAGACACATTTTTAAAATTTTCACTTATCAGTCCAGAGCACCTGCTGCCATTTTTCTGCGCACCTGTTCCTGTGTTTTCATGCATAATTGAGTCGCTTGGCCTTGATTCCACATCGGAGGTATGGGTTTTTGGCCTCAAGTCTTCCATGAAGTCCACTTTTGACCAGACTTCTACAGACAGTAGATGGGTTTACCAGGGTCCTACTGTTTTCTGCCAATTCTGAGCTGATGGCACTGCTGGACATCGTCTGATTGCAAAGGGAAGTAAAAATGATGTGTCTTTCATCTGCTGCACTAAGTTTCCTTGGCTGACCACTGCGTCTTCGGTCATCAACATTGCCTGTTTCTTTGTGCTTCTTCAAAATAGCTTGGTGTATGACTTTTGACATTAACCCTTTGAGTGCCAGAGAGATATCCACTGCATTGCAGATCAAAGAGTTGGGTACTTCTCTGGAACTGAAAGGGTTAAACTGTCTTCAGCATCCTCACCTTGTTAGCTGAGTTTGGCTGCTCCTCACCCAGTTTTATTCCTCCTACACAGATGTTTCTGTTAATGATTGTGTTTCAACCCACATATTAAATTGATGCTCATTAGCACTTGTTTGCTATAATTGTTTAATTGTACACCTGACTATATTCCTACAAAATCCCTGACTTTGTCCAAGTATACCTATAATATTTTTTTAAGTTCATATTTGTTTTTGCCAGTAAAGTTCAGTGCACATCTGTGCAAACTTCCAGTTGTGGAGCTTAAATACTTTTTATATAGTTAGCAGAATATATATATCATGCATTTGCTCATTTCATTGTTTACAGCTTATAGAAATGATTGTGCTGTTTTAGTTTTTATGCTGCCTCATATTTTTCCACTCCAGTATTGTTCTTGTTTGGTGCTGTCATATGCCCGTGGGAAAAGTAATTATATTCCTTCAGCTCTAACATCATTTATATTCTAATAAACCTTCCTGATATATTGTGAGGAGAATTAACAAAATGAGGGTGCAAAGCATGACCTGCTCCTATATACAGATTCACTAAACCCCTACCTTCTCCTGTGCTTATGTAAAAGCATCTTAGTACATATTGAAATACGGCTCTTTCAATTTATTTATTTGCTCATCTTCATTCAGGGTGATCAATAGACTCTTCCCCTTTAAGTTGGTAAGTAATGGAGGGAGGGTTGAGATATTGCCCCACATTCTGTCAACCCTTCTTCTTCTACCTTAAACAATGTTCCTGGTGGATCTAATGGGCTCCACAATGACATTTCTAAAGACATCAGGTATTATCAAGGGGTTAAACAGATTTGCTGCACAAACTGGTTCCAATTTTGAAGACTGCTCATTCGTGCCTTTCGTTAACCTCCATAAGGTGAAAGACTCTTATATATCATCTGTTTTATGTGCATATGTTAATCTTCCCTTTAGACATTTCGTTTGTGATTTTAATTGTGTAGCCTGCTGTTAAATTGTCTTTCCTCTATAATTTCTTCTTTGTAAGAGCTGATTAAAACATGGTCCTTTATCATATCACCACTGTCAGAAAAATACATTTTCCCTTGACGTAACTATATGATACATTTAATAATTGATTCTGTCACTTGCATATGCTTTTTTCAGTTCAATATATGCTTTTATTTACTTGCTTTGCACTTATGCCATTTCTGGTGGGAATACCTAACATTTTAACTTCCACAGGCATTATATTATTTATGTTCTGTGATCCATTTACCACACTGGAATGCTCAAAGAAGAGGCTGTTGATTTGTTCCAGCAAGATAGCCAAAAAAATTGTTGCTCGGGGGACTTTATGAAATTAGATGTCTTTTCATTGGTGTTTTTTAGTTGAAATTAACATTGTAAAGCAGGTATGGAAATCATGAACAATAAGGCTTAGAATAGACAAAAATATGCGACAGAGGGAGGAGAATGCAGAGAAATTGTAGTTTTAGTTTAGGTATGTAAAACACAAGCCCCAATACTGCTATCATCCATATTCAATGCACCACAGCTGCACTACTATCACTTATGTCCGTGCACTGCAGGTGTACTGCTATCACCCATATCCCTTGCACCCCAGCTGCAAAGCTATCAGCCATCTACATGCACTTGAGATGCACTGCTATGAATTATGTACTGTGCACTGCAGCTGCACTGCAATCATCCATGTTCATGTACAAAGACCACACTGCTATCACCCATCTTGTACACCACATTCACACTTCTGTCACCATGTCTTGTGCACCATAGGTGCACTGCTATCACCCATGCCCTGTGCACTGCAGCCATATACTGCTATCCCCCATGCCATGTGCACTGCAGCCATACTGCTATTGCCCATTTGCTGTGCACTGCAGCTATACTGCTATTACCCATGTGCTGTGCAGTGCAGCTGCACTGCTATCACTGATATCCTGTGAACCACAGCCATTCTGCTATACCCATTTCTGTGCACTACAGATGCACTGTTATCTCCCATTGCCTATGCACTGCAGCTGCATTGCTATCAACCATTTTCAGCACACTGAAGCTGTACTTCTATCACCCATATCCTGTGCACTGGAGCTGCAATGTTATCACCCATGTCCCATGCACCACATCCTTGTTACTACTATAAATGCCCCATGTGCTGCAGCCATACTGCTACTGCACATATCCTGTGTACTGCACCAGCTATTCTATCATTTATGTCCTGTACACCACAGCCATACTGCTATGCCAATGTCAATGGACCATAGATGCACCGCTATTACCCATGTCCTGTGCACTTCAGCCACACTGCTATAGCCCATTTCCCATACACCACAGCCAATCTGCTATTACTCATGCCCTGTGCACAGCAGCCACACTTCTATCACCCATGTTCCATGCACACAGCCGCACTGATATCACCCATGTTCCATGCACACAGCCACACTTCTATCACCCATGTTCCATGCACACAGCCGCACTGATATCACCCATGTTCCATGCACACAGCCACACTTCTATCACCCATGTTCCATGCACACAGCCGCACTGATATCACCCATGTTCCATGCACACAGCCACACTTCTATCACCCATGTTCCATGCACACAGCCGCACTGATATCACCCATGTTCCATGCACACAGCTGCACTGATATCACCCATGTACCTCTTGAAATAACTCCAACACATTGCAAAGCTATTTAGAGAATAGAAACTGTGTGGCATTTCTGTAGTTGTGATTCATTCTGTGGCCTTTTCTGATGCTTTCCAATCACATATATGCAGTTCAAAAAATTACAATTGTCTGTACATGATATTGAGGGTATGAATGGGTGAAAAGTCCTGTTTTTTCCTGCAGGATATTTCCATGGAAAAATCAGAATTTGCCTCATTTTCTGCACAAATTCTCACGTATAGAAAACCCTTAATATTTTTGTCTTTTTGCTAAACCCAAAATATTTCTTGCAAAAACTTTGCTGGTTTCCCACTAGGTCAGGAGGATAAGACTCAGTATGCATGTTTCTATGGTTACCCATGCAGTGGGCCAAAGCTGGTGGATCATTACTTGTGTGGTAGAAAATTTGAAGATTTTCCTAACTTGTGAAGGAAAGTCAAGATTTTATTAAAGACACAGAGGCGAACATTATACACTACATAAATAAAATATTCACATATAAGAAAAAACACATGAGTTCAACTATGAAGTCACACCTCTATTTCTGATCCTCCAATCGGGTATTATCATTCCACTATAAACTTCAGAACTCCTAGGGGATCATTATATGTGCGGTAGAAAATTTTAAGATTTTTGTGAAGGAAAGTAAAGATTTTATTAAAGACACGGAAGCGAATATTATGCGTTGTCAATCTTTACTACTACGGTATAGCAGCAGAAAAAACACACAATAATCACAGATAATTAAAAACACATGAGTTCAGCTATGAAGTCACACCTCTTTTTCTGATCCTCCAATCGGGAATATTCGTTCCACTATAAACTGTAGAACTACTGAGGCAGCTTCCTCTTTCTTTGAGTTAAGTTCAACTTGTCAACATGAAGAACTGGTTTCTATATCGAACAACTTTGGTGTATAGGATGGGACCATAAGTCTTTAACAGAAAAAACATAAAGAACATGCATGATATGGGAGGGTGTTTATGGGAGGGATAATATTCGCCTCCGTGTCTTTAATAAAATCTTGACTTTCTTTCACAAGTTAGGAAAATCTTCGAATGTTATTATAAGACCGGAGGCTCTTATTATGCTAGTTTAAAGCTGATCAATTACATTATCAGACACATGTACAATGTGTTTGAAATAAAATTACTTGAAGATGGATTCAATGGATCAATCAGCCACTCTAAGGATGTCTTCCAGACGTTCTCCAGACGCTAGAGATTTTGAGGCCATTGCCCCTCTGGAAATGGGGGCCCCAAACAGGGTATCATCAGTCCCAGGTAGCTGCATGAACTAACAAGTCCAGTGTGCTAATATAGCAGATGAAACTGGTAAGTGAGGTTTTCTATATGAAATCAATAATTTATGTGCATTTGGAGATTTAAGATTAGAGTAGGGGTGTGCGAAACGTGTGAAAATTTTCCCGCATGACTTTTAGAGAAAACTTGCTGATTTGTCGTTTTTCCTGCAAAAATTTTGCCTTTCCTTCTATTCAAAAAGTCCTCCTTTTTGCCTATTTTAACTAATTTTACAACTACTACATTTCCCACTGTAATATTACTTCTTCTGAGGGCTGAAGTTTAGAAATAAATGGCTGAAACTTAAAGTTGTGAGTCCTACAGCAACATATGCCTTGAAAAATGTGTTAGCATGCAGAATGCATTTGTCCTTTGCCCACAACACTAACTTCCTGCTTAAGTTATACTGGCACATATTCATGATGATGTCAAGTAATAAAAAAAATAAAGTACAACCTACAATGGGTCAGATTTGTCTGGTAGTGGTGGTGGGGGACTGGCATGGTGTGGTTTGTGTATGTATATTGTTTTTACCATTGTCATATGCTATCCTCCTTCTTAGGTTATCGACACACATTAATTATCGGTCCTAGCAGTGGTCCCAAGTGGGGTAGATGGTGGCAACCCTTCTTCACATCCCTCCTCCACCTCCTCATCTGTGCTGTTGTTAATATATTTGTCCTGGCTTTGTCTGTCATGTGTGGTTTCTGCTACCAGATACTCAGATGGTATGAGATGTTGGTTCATTTTTAGGAATGTTAGTCTCCCAACATTGCTGCTTGATGACTGAAAGGGTGACTGTGAGCTTTTTGACATATGTGCCTGTCCAGGGTTAGACTTTCCAATGGTTTTCTCAAACAATTTATAGACAGGTACAGTGCTCCATTAAAGTGGTGGAAGATTCAGCCTTTGACTTTCTGCTAACCATATAGCCATGTCATCATCCTCACTCTCAACTTCATCTGTATCTGAACAAGAGAAGGATGCTGGAGGGATATATTCTAGATCTGCATCATCATCAGTCATCATTAGGTCATCCTCAGTAGCATCAGCATCACCTGTCAGTTCTTGCCCTCTAAGCTTTTAGAGGTCTCAAACAATTTTACTGTAACAAAGTTCGCTACTATGGGTGTTTTGGTGCTTGTTTGTCTCACTATCTGATGCAGCAGGCGGTTCAGCTGCTATACCTTCCTCTATTATGCTATAACCAGCATCATCAACACTTGAATGCGACTTGTTGTCATCTTCAGTGTTCTTCTTATATGGTTCTTTTTTTCTACTGGCACTGGTGGTGCTGGAACTAGTTTTGCTTGGACCTTGACAAACTGCAGCCTCCTTTGGACTAGATCATCATCATTGATTGCATCATTGGATCATCATCATTGATTACTTATAGACCTCACTGGGGGGCATCAGAAACCCTCCTGATCCCCCCAATGAGGTCTTAGCAAAAATAAATGTCTCCACTGCACTCATAGGGTTAATTTTTTTTATTTTTTTAAATATCATCAGACCTCGTGGGGGGACGTCAGGACCCATCCTGTTCTCCCCTCCAGTTATTGATCTCCCAGATGATTGTGCTGGGAGATCAATATGGCGATTGAAGGAGAGCAAAAGCTCTCCTGCCCTTCTCTCCTACCTCCTGTAGGAGTGAACGTGATCAGGCAAAGCTAGCTAATGTCATTGTTGACCATGTCACCGATGACGTTAGGAGGCTTCCCCCGATCCTGCCCACTCCTACCCGGAAGTTTGAGTAGGAGAAAGTGGGGAAGGAGAAGCTGCGCTTCTCCTTTGGCAATATTGATTTCCCAGCACTATCGGCTGGGAGATCAATAACTGGGGGGCATGAGGAGTGCCAGGCATATTTTCTTTTAATTCGGCCACTGCAGTGACCGCATTTTACATGTACATTGTATGAGCTTGGCATAGCAGGTACAGCTGTCCAAACTTGTACAATGTATCCACCTGCCACTCAAAGGGTTAAAGACCAGTGGCCCAGGGAGGTCCCCTTCACTTAAGGACTTTGTTGATGTGCGCTGTTATGTGTACCGGTTCACAGAGCAGGGGGTCTGAGAGAGACTTCTCCAGTCGTGGAGTGGTCAATTTCAGACCCCATTTTTACTTACAGTACTCCTGCCAGGAATGTGACTGGTACTTAAGGGGAAAAAATGGTGATGGTCCCGGAAGGTCACACAGTCCTTAAGGAGTTAAAGGTTTAAGTAGGCTTGTGCACTCTGCCTGCTTCGGTATGAAAAACTGCCAGTAACTCCACAGACATGACATGCAGGACTGACTGAGTATGCTATCTCTTTAACATATCCACAAGGACAAAATTCGGAGACGACATTAGAATGTTCTGCCCATAGCAAGAAAGGTGGGAGATGGGTTTTTTTAGTGGCTTTTAACCACTTTAATGCTGATAGAGGTTTCAATACATTCAGGGGGTTAAAAGCACCATTTAATGCAATGGGATTTTTTATCAGATTCCCTACAGTGCAGCTGGTTTGCTCTAGAATTGCTCTGCTTTCCCTGTATACATATGGTCCTGTGGATTTTTAAAAGATGCATTTAATCTCTCCATCATTTACGAGTATAAACGTCCCATTCATATCACAGAGAATTTCTACACTATTTATTTGTCCCCCTGTGGTACAGCTGACTTTTCCCCAAATGTCTCCATATCCTATATTATAATTTGCTAAGTATGTTTGTCAGAAGCCGTCATGAACAGTAGAGATGGCTGAGCATGTTGCAGTCGTGCGCAGTACAGACTGCCCATGCCGTGGGGCACTCCGAATGTATACCGGAGTCCTCCTTCTGGTGCACAGAGAGGACTACGGTCTGAATTCGGAGCTCCCTGCTCCGTATCAGCCGTAGCACATTTGGGCAGTCAGTACTGCGCATGACTGCAGCACCGTCAGTGTTGGCCCATGTACACGGGCTTTAAAACTAGTATTTATTATTTCCCTGAAAGTGTATAAGTAAATTAATTAACCCATTGAGTGCCAGAAGGGTCTGCAACACATTAAAGCAATGTGTTGCTTACCCCTCTGGCACTCAAAGGGTTACTGACTGAGCCTATCATTGGCTTACACGTACTCATGCAGTGAAGTCCTAAAGCTCTGACATGCTAGTAGCATTTGACAACAGGCTTGGGAACCCCCGCTGTAAGTAATATATAGGGATAGCAGGACATTAATGCAGTGATAATCTGTGTTAAAGGAGTCAGAAATTACTTCAGCCAATAGAGGTCCACTTACAAAGTGTCACTTGGTTCTGGGCAGTCAGAAGAACATGGGGGAGATTCACTAAGCGGTGATAAAGAGGTGATAACGTGGAGATGACATCTCCAGTTTCTGTGTTATTCTATAGAGCCTATGCACTCAGATCTCCAAAGTTTAAATCTTAGTGCATAGGCTCCATAGAATTACATAGGTACTGACAATACCAACCTCAAATATATATCAGAGAGCTTGCTTAGCAAATGCTGAATGTGAAAATAAATACTATGTTGTAAGCAATGTCGATGTAACAGAGGACCCTTAAATGGAAAGTATTGTTTGCATTGCAAACTATTTACTTAACCCTTTGAGTGCCAGAGAGGTTGTAATGCATTCCATACCCCTCTGGCACTCAAGGGGTTAACTATATTATAGTTATTACAAGTCAAACTTGATTTTTGAGGGGTATGATATTTCCATGGCTTAAGGTAGAGCTTTCACTATTGCTCCCTATTGATGACTTTTCTCACTAACAATAGTCCTCAACAAGCTGCTGTTGCAACACATTGCTGTAAATTAGCAGGCAGTGAAATTACGACACACAAAAAAACACACATTTGAGTTGTAATAATGTTTGAATTAAGTACAGTATCTTACAACAGTATGAGTATCAGTGTTTTACTCAGCATGAAAAAGTCTTACAATATTACCCTTTGAGTGCCACAGAGGTATCAAATGCAATAGAAAGCTTTATGTTGGATACCTCTCTGACTCTCATACTGTTAAATAGCTATACATTATGTGATACTTTAAGGAGCAGTGTCCACATTAGTAATTTAACACGTTATCCTAGCCTGGACAGTGTGACAATACAATAAAGCTTGCCTGCATATACAATCCACAAAAACACCCTATATAATAATTCGCTAGGATGTTTGTCAGAAGCCGTCATGCGCAGTAGAGACTGTGTGCATTCGGGCTGTCTCTACTGTGCAAGACTGCATCGTGTGGAGCAGTGAGGTATCGGCCGCTTAACCCTTTGCAAAGCAATGCATTGCACCCTCTGGCACTCAAAGGGTAAACATTACCCAGACCTTGGCCCGTGTACACGGGCTTTTACATTAGTACATTAATAATGCACAAATGATACATGCAATCACACAACTACATTTTCCTATTTAATACGTCTACCTGCTGAAGGATACAGCACAAAAACACCTGGGGGAGAAGCACTAAGGCATGATAAAGAGGTGATAAAGTGAAGATGACTTCTCCAGTGATATAATTTCTCCAATACATATGCTATTCTATGAAGCCTATGCACTAAGGTCTCTCAATCTGGAGAAATCTTAGTGCATTGGCTTCATGGTATTAAATTGGATTTGGAGAAGTGATATCACTGAAGAGGTCTTATCACACTTTAGTGCACAACCCCCTTGCATCATTAGGTCACACAGTACTTGATAGCATAAAGAAGCTTCTCTGCATAGCATAAGAGGGTACAGTTGGAACATTAAACAAAGTAGTGGAAAACATATCCATATCTCTTTGACAGCTGCTCTGATTGCTTGTCTGCCATGCCCTTCAAACCGTCAACGTCAAAACACTTCACTCATTTACTGTTGGCTATATTTGTTTTAATGATTCTGTCAACTTAAGCTTGGCAACACTACAACTGGACAATGTAATAAACTCTATTTTTGGACTGCAGTAAACATTTCTTTTCCTATCCAGTCTAGCAAGGCATCATCATTACTGAAATATCCCAATCGTAAATTAAAACCTGACACTTTTCTGACCCCATTGAAGTCACATGGAGGAGATTGAGTTTCCATAGCTGTTGCCATCTTCTTTACACTACCGCAGTCTTGTCCTTGGTTTTTTTCCTATGCATCTGACTGAAAGCAATAGATGCCAATGCATGCAGACTGTAATTTTATCACAATTAGCAGTGAAGATGACCTTAATGATAGGTTAGCCTTTGGCCTGATTAGCCTAGACAGCATCACACTTAAATCAGACCCATCACAGAGTTCAACATTAGTATATTGCTTTTAGCCATGTGGATTTCAAAGTTTAGCTAGAAATTTACAAAAAATAATTCTAATGAACTTTTTTTGGATGATAGAAAGGTTGTCAACACATTATAAAGCAGGCTGCTGGAAATATTTCTAACTTCCAAGTGGCTAAAGAAATGTATTCAATAAATATAGATTAGTATTCACTAAAGTTGGGATAAATTAAACTTAAAAGGGATCTAACACTTTATAATGACTTGGATGATTATTAAATAGCTTTCAAAATTATTTCAATTTATGGTAGCCATTCTTTACCTGAAACTATAATTTATGAGTTCTTTAGCTTTATTTATTTGCCAGTTTATGCAGGTTAGTCTGTACTTTCTGGTAGGAAGTGACAGTTGGGAGGAAGCATGGAATATTAGCATCTGACACACCAGCCAACCATTACTCCCTAATTTGAATAAATTGTCAAATAAATAAAGGTAAATATCTTGCAATGCAGTTTCAAAATAAAAAAAAAACGCTAATAGAAATATTTATTATTTTTTAAGCTGTTTTAACCCCTTAACGACCCATGACGTACATGTACATCATGAGGTTGCGGTCCCTAAAGGACCAAGGACGTACATGTACGTTATGGAATTCCGGGCTCCCTGTGTGGTTGCACGCCGTTCAGGGAGTTCTGAAACAGAGTCTTAAAAAAAAAAAAAAAAAAAAAAAAAAAATATGCCCTGTGACACTTAAGTGACTGCCGCGTGTGTGCGCGGCCGGTCCTTAAGGTGTTACATTTCTAGTTCCTCTTTAACTATATGAGTCCTGCTCTATGTCTAAGCACTGAATGCTACCTTTGAGTAAACGTGTAATGATGTAAATTAAATAGATGCACTCTATTGATCTTTTGTACAAAGTGTAATTATTCTGGAGCAAGCCAACTGTTTCATAGGGGTCAAAAAAACGCTTCTCAAATTCCCACTAATTTGCATGAGGCTTGTAACTCCTTGGGTGTTATGCATTAAGACGTGATAAAGAGGTGATAAAGCAGAGATAACTTCTCCAGTGATGTCACTTCTCCAGTTCCAATATTATTCTATAGAGCCTATGCACTAAAATGTCTCCAGCTTTGGAGATCTTAGTGCATAAGCTCCATAGAATAACATTGGAACTGTGTGAGTGATATCACTGGAGAATTTATCTCTGTGTTATCACCTCTTTATCGTGCCTTAGTGTATAATCCCCTTTGAATGCTTGGTAGGTCTTGCATTATGTTGGAGACCTCTTTATAATAAAAATTGTTAGAAGCCCCATTTATATCAATGAGAATGTGTATTTGTCCTCTAGAGTGCTGTTGGGTTGCCCCCAAATTGCTCCATAGAGAAGGCCCTTAGACTAGCTAAGCCAAATAAGGTTTATTGGAGGATTCAGACATAGGGTTTTATTCAGTAAGATAAAGAGTAACAAATCTGAAGCAAAAAAATATGCAAAGGGATAAATAAAACTACCCTGAATTCTTGCTGATTTAAATGGATGTTTTAACCCCTTGAATGCTAACAAAGCAATGTAGTGGAGACATCAGTAGGTTAAAAGGGTCACTTACCTGGTTGCCAGTTGCTGTAGAGAATAGTACAGTTCTTGGAAGAATGGCAGCACTCACAGTGCTTTGATGAAAAATCACAGTGACAAAGACCCCAGTGAGGGTCAAAATGTTGGTTAATAAAGAGCACACTTTGTGATTTTTCATCAAAGCCCTGTGAGTGCTGCCATTCTTCCAAGACAACTATATATATATATTATGAGATGTACAGACGATGACCCGTCTTGCACCATTAAAGGGATAGTAATACTTCATTTTTACTATCTTCCCTCTTGCAGCCCTTAAAAATTGGAATTAAACGAGACCAGCGGCATCTCTCAAACCTTTATGGTTAGAGAGATATCCTTCTCTCTCCCCTGACATCAGCATTATAGCTGACAGCAGGGGAACCCGGTCAGTTAGCAAGCGGCGGCTCTGCAGCAATGCTGAGATCACGTTATAGGAACAGAAATCCTTCACTGAAATGGTCCTCTATGTGTGCTTGGAGTGGCACATTCATTTTGACTGATGCATCTGTTCTTAATAAGGGAAATCCTTAAATCCTGGTCTGTTGGTGGCCCTTGAGGACTGAACTTGGACAGCTCTGATATAGATAAAGAGGGAAGTAATACCAGAACAGGAGGTCATGATCTAAAATTAGAGGTTGGAACACTCAAACGTAATGTTAGTAAGAAAGTACTACTTTATAGAAGAGGTAATAGTCTTATGGACCAGCCTCCCAGGGGAGGTGGTACAAACTACTACTGTTAGGGAATTCAAACATGCCTTTGATAAATGTCTATACTGAGAAGTATATAATACTGTGTATTTTAATTAGATGGGCAAATGGGCAGACTGTATGGTCCAGATGATTATTTTCTGCCGTCAAAATCTATGTTTCTATGACAAATAAAATGATGTTAAAAATGTCTTTTAAGGGCAGTAATCATCAGACTCATTTTACTGCTGTTTTAATACATTGCAACACTCAGGTATGCAGACAGAAATGGAACACCTTACACATTTTGTGGTCAAGTCACTTAGTCATTGGCATCAAATACTGATAATGAATTACAGTTTTAATAGGCTCTCAAGGGGGTAAGGAAGGAATGTTATATCCAATGAATAGATCAATCAGAGCATATGATCAAAGCAAAATTTTACAGGCAAAGAGTGTGTAAATATTAATGTGTTCTTAATGCTTGATTTTCAAGTACAAACTAATTACAGGGTAGGTAAATCAAAGATAAGACTCCTTATAAATAGTTGCTAACTATGTGAAATAAGACCATTAACATAAATTTCTGTTTCTATACCAGAAAATTCATGATTTACATTTAATATGACATGCAATACTATGCTATTTATCAACAATTTAAAGCACCCTCAAGGTTCTATCCTATACAATCTCGAGGACCTTTTAAAGAGGCATTTATGGAACTAGTTTTGAAAGATATCCAAAGAGAATTCCAAAAACCAATGAAGTTTAAGAAGAACTTAACTCCAAAAGAAGGACACAGCCTCAAACTTCTAATGAATAATACAGATTTAGTATTTAGACAAGCAGACAAAGGCGGAGCACTTGTCATCCAAACTAGAACTCAATAGTTAACTGAAGCAAACAGGATTCTAGGGGATAATAAGTTTTATAAAAAATAACCTTCAATCCGATGCCATTATTTCAGAAAAAATATCTTCAACTAATTAAGGATGCCCTGGAAGAAAATATAATCACCAAGCAAGAATTCTGATTCCTGAAGAATGATCATCCTAATATCCCTATATATTATCACATACCTAAAATTCATAAAGATACCATAAATCCGCAAGGTCGACCAATCATATCAGGTATTAATTCTCTCACCAATAACTTATCTCAACTCATTGATTTTCATTTACAACATCATGTTACCAAACTACCAGCATATGTCAGAGACACTACACATGTTTTGGAAAAACTTCAACAAATAAAATGGAATGCAGACTATATTCTGGCTACTTGTGATGTTACATCACTTTACACCAACATACAACATGATTTAGGCATTAATGCAGTTTCTCATTTTCTAGAAAGAGACTTGAACATGTTAGACCAACAAAGAAGGTTCATATTGAATGGAATCAACTTCATACTGTCTCATAACCATTTCATTTTTGAAGGAAACCATTACATACAACAGTGCGGGACAGCTATGGGAACCCGCTTCGCCCCCAGTTTCACAAATTTATTCATGGGATACTGGGAGGAAGTAAATATCTGGCCTCATTATAATGAACAATTGGCATTATAACTTCGATTTATAGATGCTATCTTCATTGTCTGGAGAGGAACAGAAACGGACCTCAATACATTTCAGTCAATTGGGGTTAACGTTTACTTCAACATAGAGTTGAACATCGATAATTTTTTTGGATTTACAGATCAATATTGATGAAGAAAACCATACTATAGAAACACGTACACATCACAAAACAGTTGAAGCCAACAGTTATATTCAAGCAAACAGTAATCATAGGAGAACATGGCTGAATAGTGTCCCGTTGGGACAATTTCAACGAATCAAAAGAAATTGCAGTAAAGAAGAAGTTTTTGAGGAACAGGCTGAGGCTTTGAAATTAAAATTTCTTGAAAAAGGATATAGGGCTGAAACTGTAGAAGGAGCATAACAAAAAGCTAAAAAAATACCCAGAACAAGTTTACTTCAAATTAATGGTCATAATAAAAAGAGCAAAAGAGTAAAACCTGAATTACCATTCATAACCAAATTTACTAATGGATCAAAGAGAATAAAGAAAATCCTAAAGAAACACTGGAATATTCTAAAGGAAGACAAATATCTTGGAAATCAAATTCCACTAAAACCAGCAATAATATACAAGAAAGCTGAAGATCTTAAAAGGATACTAGCTCCTAGCTCATTAAGAAGACAGAAAAAGTCAAATCAACCTCTAACAGCTGAACATAAGTTAATTAAAGGAAACCACAAATGTGGACATACAAGATGCATTACATGTCAATATTTTGATGATTCAAAGAATACATTTCAATCCCATACAACCAAAGAGATTTTCCAGATAAAACATTTTGCCAAATTGCAATACTACATATGTTATTTATTTGTTACAATGTCCCTGCCATAAACAATATATAGGGAGGACCACTAGACCATTGAAGGAGAGATTCAGAGAGCATCACAACAATATACTGAAGCAATCATCTGCACATAGTGTGTCAAGACACTACAAAAAATATCATCCCCATAATCAGGAAGATATACAAATAAAGGTTATTGATGTAATACCTCCCCATCCTAATGGAGGGGAGAGGTTTAGAAGATTGGCACAAAAGGAAACATTTTGGATCTTTAAATTACAAACTATGATACCCCTAGGACTCAATGAGGAAATAGATTTATGGTGTTTTTAGTGTTTTATACACTAGTGAGATTATCTGAACTCAAAAACCTAAGTGAGAAACATCCATCTGACCCATCACAAACTAGCAATTACTGGCCAATATTAGTCATGCTAACTCCATTCAATATGCAGCATTTAATATTCCATGCACAGTTCCGATGTTCAATTTCAGGTTACATTTTTTTTATATATAATTTTATTTTCAACCTTTGGGATCCTATTAGGGGTTCTTTAAATATATCATATGTCCTTAATATGTCTAATAAGTTTGAAATATAGATCATATATTCTTCACATACCCCATCTATTATGATCTCCATCTATTATGATCTTTTAAATTACCAAGTCTTTTAGTAGTCTTTTCGTGATAGTGTTTTTACACCAGGATTATCCAATTCACAATTGCCCTTCCTTTTAGGTAAGATAATATATGTTTTATCTTTTTTACCTATGTTTTTAAAGTTTTTAATCAACAAGAGAAGATTATATATATATATATATATATATATATATATATATATATATATATATTTATATATCTGTATATGTATTTATATATATGTTTTTATTTTTTATTTATTTTAGAAATTTTATCATGTGCTGATGCCGCTATATTTGCTGTTTTTATACGAGATAGCTGTTCTTTCGCTAATGTAACTTTGTGCAATAACCATTGTTTCCATTTAATGCGACATTGTCTCAAAGGCAACATATACAGTGACGACATAGAACCGCCCACAGAACTTTGAAGTACAGCAACAGCACGTAAATAGACGCATTATTCGGACTAGCAGCCTTTTGAAACGCCGTTACGGTGTGCTTTTCTTTCCTTGAAGAAGGGACATCATTAGGTCCCGAAACGCTTTGGAATGTACTAACATTGAATATTTTACAATTATACGGAACTTCCAAGAAGCTGGTACTGAGACTGAGAGTAACCGGGGACCTGACGTCCGGCTAAGAACATCGAGATACGGGCGGTTACAACAAGGACCCAGGAACAGATAACGAGTACTTGGCTTTGTGAGGTGCAAGCAATCAAGAAAGGTTCAAGTAAGCACACTACAAGGAGGGGGAAGCGGTTCTTACGCTGTATATTTGAAATTATTCACCACTTGGGATTATGAAGATTTGGTGTGCATGTCTTCTATCACTATACGAGTGTCCTTGATATACCCCGGTTTTGGCTTATTTTTTGAGAATCCTTTCCAGTATTTACTGTCACTTTAGACTAACTATTTATATTGTGGCATTGTATTTTATTTTATTTTTTATCCTATATCTTATAGATTACAATATATTTTTTAGACTACATCGCTATGTCATGTGCACCTACTAGTGTTACTATATTGTTCTAATAAATTGCATACTAATTTTTTTCCCATGACTTTTTTTGCTTATATGACCTATTGTACTAGTGTCCATTCTATTCTTCATCAGAATAGATTGTTTTGATGTATTTTATCTCATTGGTTCTCTAGTCATACTACACTTAGTACTTGTCCTTTTATGTTTTTTCTGTTTTTTTCCATGAACCTTGGCTGGGAGTGCTTGACTTTTTCATCCTAGAGAATTTTGCCTTACACCTGGGGATCCTGGTGCACTATATCTGATAGCAGCTTGTCAAGGGACTGATTGCTCATTCATTCATTTCATCCCATCACATCATCCAATCATCATCACCATCATCATTTAATTTCTTTTTCATTTCTACTGACGTTTTAACAAGGTTGGAACTCCATGAACTAACTTTTCATATCATTAACATATGACTCATTGCTTATATTATATTCTATGTATGTTGCTTTTTCTTTTTAACTGAATGTTTTCACAATGTATGTTTTATATTGTCTTTTCATGTACATTTAGGGGTTTCCAATCAGGGTTCATTACATCTGGTTTTACCATTTAGTTTCACTCATTTTAACTAGATCGCTTAGATTCTCTGGACCCTTTGTGGCATACAGAAGATCTATTTCAACCTTTTCATCACACATTCTATTCCCTGGTAGCGCTCCTATCTGCATATTTTCTTGTTTCTTTTCTCTATCAACAATTTAAACTAGGTCACCATTAGGGATCTATCACATGGATATTTGCCACCTTCTGGGAGGGTTATTTCCTTGTTTCCTTGAAAGCTGATGTATATTGGATCTCCATCAGCTCAATCAATGAAGTGCCTTGTGGCTGTTATATAACATACTTATATTTAGACCTTTAAGGAGCTGATATTGGTTCAATGAATTGTGAAGCAATGAGTTGCACATTTTTCTGGTTCTTAAAGGATTAAAACCGATGACATGAAGTTCTTCTTACTATCATGGTATGGGCAGTACAGACTACATATTTCCTTTTGTATTGTGTCATTATTCCTACTCATGATGTCTCTTGGTTTAACAACTGAGTTGTATAAAAACTTGCTGGCTCCAAAAATATTATATCCCAATAATATTATTAAGGAGGTCACAAAGGGAAGGTTGCCCAGTCAGTGGAGCCCTTCCATGGGTTATAGTCTGGGATACTCTGGATCAGGCAGGAGGTGGGAACAGATGTCCGGGATGAGGATCACCAGACAACTCCCCTCCAGGAATCCCCTCCAGAAATACTGCTGAAACTTGTATACACTTCCATTTGGCATCCTTGTGTACATAATACTCGAGTCTTTGAAAAGTTTTTGTTGAATAAAGAATAATTTTTAGACAAGGAGTGGTCAACTCTACCATTTGAAAGGAATCCTTGTGCACATAGTTAAATTAAGGCTTGGGAAACAGAAAGAAAAGAGACAGCACAACAGCGCCTCTCAGTGCAGATTTGCAGAGCTTGTTCAATTCCTTGCTTTCACATTCCTCTTGAGATGAGTACTCACTTGCACTCAAATTAAGTGTTGGGACAGTGCTGGCACAGTGTCCAATCAGGGGAGAACCCCAGTGGACCAATCAGAGACAGTATTTTAATATCTAACCAGATCCCCCTTCCTTTACAGTCCAGGAAAATGTCCTTGAAACACAACTACTCTCACAGCGGGGCCAGTTAGTGTTCCTTTGTTGCCCTAGAGGTCAGAATCCTATGTACACAGTATGCACAGCAAAACATAGTACAGAGGTAAATAACTCAAAACATTTACCAAATTATAACATAGAGGACACAACACAATAGACAACGTTTTTTGCAGTAGGGGATACAAGGGGCTCACACCCTGTTTCTTCACAACTATTACATCCTAATAATAAACCGTCATATACCTTAAACTGGGCAGGAAATCCTAATGGCCATTATGAATCAATTGAGTGGACTGAATCTTTAAAGTTAATATTTAATTTGAACTGCATATTGTATCTACTGAGTCCTGATTATTTGTTGCAGAACTTCTGCAAGTTAAACACGTCCCATTAGAGTTATCCTAGGAAGTCTTCAGTGGGAAGAGTTGAGTTCAGGAGTCCTACAAATCGAATTATGTCTGCCTCCACCAACTGCAGAGCTAGTGCCAATTAAAGGTTAATTTTAGGGAACCAATCCAATCAGAAATGGCTCATAGCCATTCATATTTTCTGCCCAGATTAAGGTAAGTGACTAGACTAGAAATTCAGTAAAGTTTGTTAATTTCAAATTAAATACTGAATATTATTGTAAGGTAATTAAGCTGAAATCTTATTAATATAATTTCCTAATTACCATTTGAATGCTAGGGAGATATCCAATGCCCTGCCAATCATCTGTAGCACCCAAGTGTTGAGCTACCAAGTAAGGTGCTAGATTTCTGTTGGTGTCTGTAAGTTCCTGTCCTGCACAGAAGCCAGTCATCAAAGAGGAGCACTCATTAGTTTTTAGCTCATGATGTTATGTCACTAGTTAAATATATTTGGGACATGATGCACTGATGTCTACTAATAAAATGAAAGCGGTGTCACGGTATATCATATTAAAGAGAGGTCATATTTAATCCCATGGAATCCTCAGTAAAGCCTACTGATTGATATCCTTAATGATCTTCAATACTGCCATAGCTATTTTTGAGTTCAGAAGGCGACAAACTTTTATTTGACAACTGAAGCCTATTTTTTGTTTTTTGATAAGTAACATAAGTGTTCCATTTTAGCTTTTAACAGTAATTGACTTTTCTCACGAAACTCAATACTACCATGCTGTACCTGTTTACTGTTCCGTTTCTATTAAAGTAATGTTTATGAAGAGATTAACAGTAGACTCATGATGACCTTTATCATCTGTTCCCTGGTTCATTTTATTCGAGCAGATAATTTCAGACGGTGTGTCATAAAGTAATTATCTCTTCATTTTTGTCATTTCCATCTCTTGTCACCATGAACTTTATAATGGGAAATTAAAGGTTATTCCATCCAATTTGCATTTCTTAAAAACATTATTGCTCATATTAGTCATGTTACAAGCTCCTAACAGCATTAAAGATCTGTAAAGAAAAACAAAAATATAGTTATTTTTCCAGAACATTTTTGCAGGTAAGAAAACAAAAATTAATAGGATGCATTAGAAAAATAGAAAGCAGGTGGAAGACAAAATGTTAACCCTTATTTAACCCATGAGTACCAGATGGGTATCCAATGCATAACAAAGCAATGTGTTGAATACATATCTGGTACTGAAAGGCTTAATGGTTTATTTGAGTACACTTTATCAAATACATTTCTGTAGCAATGATAATGTTATGTTTTAACCACTTAACCCCTTAAGGATGGCCGATTGCGCATGCGGCCGTCACTTAAGGACCACGGACCATTTTGTTTTGGGCATCTGCTTCCGGCTCCCCGAACGGCGTGCAGCTGCGCGGGGAGCCCTGAATTCCATGAAGGTCCAGGTCCTTAATGGAAAACAACCCATGACGGTCCTGGACCTTCATGGGTCGTTAAGGGGTTAAGGACCAGTGATCCCGGGGTGTGTTTTCCTTTAAGGACCTCATAGGGAAGTTTGACGCACCGGCACACTAGTGTGTGCCGGCATGCCAAGTGGGGGACTGATAGTGACCCCTCTGGTCTTGGAGAGGTCAATTTCAGTCCCCCCTACTATTCCCAGCGCTCCCGCAGGAGGGCTGTGAGTAAAAAATAAGTGACGTGTCAGGACCGTCAATGTGTTGCATACTCCTCTGGCACTCAAAGGGTTAAGCACTATGACAATTCACTTATAGACATAAAATCTATAAGATCATAGTTACAAAGATGAAAGTGGAAAAAACATGTACAACTTGCAGATTATCCAGCGTAAAAATGACACATTATATCAGCAGAAATATCTATTTAACCTTTTGAGTGTCAAAGGGGTACACAACGCATTGCTCTGCAATGTGTGTGTACACCTCTGGCACTCAATTGGTAATTCCTAATGTGACTCCGTCTCTATTTTAATCTGGGATGCTTATGTAAATGTCATTCTGTAGGAACACACAGGAACCAGTGCAATCCTACAGTATGTATTTTTCCTAAGCTTCTTGCTTTTAACATGGGGATGTAAATATTCCTGTTGATTTAAAGAGGTATTAATGTTACTTTATGACTTTGCATTTTCTGAAAGTGCAGAATATGCACAGTGAAAATACATATATTTTTAAATTATTAATATTTTGATCCCTTTTTAATGATTTTTCTTCTCCCCTTCAGGGCTTCTCCTACTAGACTCTAGTGCAGTTATTCTCAATGTTAGACCTTGGGACATGCTAGCAGATGACATTTTCAACACATCCTTGCTTGTTCACAGGTAAGTAGTTGGTGGCTCACACATGCTGATTTCACTACTAATGTTTAATTAAGGATAACCTTTAACCCTCTGAGTGCCAGAGTGGTATCCAACTCTTTGCAAAGTAATTCTTTGTATATCACACTGGCACTAAAAGGGTTAAAGGGCATCTATCACCTGTATACAAATTAGTCTTAATAGGTAGGTTATTTAGTGACTAGGTCTAATATTGTACTAGTTGAACAGCCCGTGTACACAGGCCACAGTGCCAGGCAGCAAAGGCCGCAGTGCAGTTATGCAGAGTAGAGACTGCCTGCACTGCGGCTGATACAGAGCAGGTCCCTCTGAATTCAAACCGTAGTCCTCTCTGCGGTCTAGATTCTGAGTGCCCCGCTCTGTTATCAGCCGCAGCGTGAGCAGTCTGTACTGTGCATGACTGCGGAGCGCGCAACAGTTGCTATTATGCATGACAGCTTCTGACAAACATACATAGCGAATTATTATATAGGAGATTTTATTTTTTTAAATCGCTGCTTGGCTGAACTCTATTGAGTAAATACTTGTACCTACTTCCGGATAAACTGCGGGTACAGCTCTGTACCACAGTCTGTCACTCTGCTTCTGCTCCCCTCCCTCTATCTAGCCTCCTCCAATGATGGAGGCTTTCTGTCTGTAAGCTGGAGCGGTCTCATTGGTCAGAGATCACTCCAGTTTATAGACAACAAGCCTCCATCATTGGAGGAGGCTGGCTAGAGGGGTGCAGAGGCAGAGAGACAGACTGCAGTACAGAGCTGTACCTGCAGTCTGTCCGGAAGTAGGGCTCAGGGAAGTATTTACTCATTAGATTTCAGCTAAACAGTGATTTAAAAAAAGAAAATACTAAAATATTACACCTATTCGCTATATAACCTTCCTATTAAGACTAACTTGTGTAGGGGTGATAGATCCCCTTTAAACCTGACCTGTTGATTTGTCCAGCTGACTGTAGATGAGAATCAATACTCTAGTGGGAGTTGCCATTCTCTGGTACCTCTATTCCTGTGAAAGAAACATTTGGAAGAAGATTAGGCTTAGGGACCAACCTTACGCCAATACTAATGGCACACACAGTTTGATTGTCTGTTACAAAGTATACAGAATGCTTGACCTAAGCCTCCTCTCTTCATGTATTATGGCCTCTACCACGAAGGGAAGATGGTGGAAAGGGACAGACCACCCCTACCCCTGTGGCAATATGATTTCAGTACAGGGACTGTTGACCCCAGTATTTTTGGTTAATCCTCCACAGTCCACATCTAAGTTATCATGTTGGGAGAAGATAGGGGCCATAATTCTACTTCCCCAATGGAACTGGTAAAAGGATAAAGGGAATTAAGTATGAATTGTCACTGTAGCCTATAACTCCAGCAGCTGCACTGATAGGTATGTACTACAGTGTATGATCACTGTAGTGAATACCAGTAGACACACTTAGACTTTAATGCCAACAGGACATCTGCCCCATAGTATGCCCAGGGAAAACGATAGTGACAGTGACCAAGTTGTCTACGACATGTTGTAGATCTTGGTGCTGACTAAAAGAACTCCCAGAAATTTTCATAGGGTGAAAATTATGATAATTTTAGACATCATCTAATCATTTTTTATTCTCTCATCTCTTACTTCCATCAATGGAAAAAAGTAGTTTTAAAAGGGGCGTGATTAATTCTACCACTGTATTGTAAAGTATTTTCAAAGCAAAGATATAAATCTTTGATAAGACAGATTTACTTGAAAAAAAAAATTGTCTAAAATCTTAAAAGTCATCTGGTCAAAAGGGAAAGTGGTGAAATAATGTAGGATACATCGTAAAAGGATGGCTGTCGTAAAATTGGGCAATCTAGTGACTGAATAAGCAAATTATGGTTAATAAAGTGATAGGGTAGAATAGGATATAATTAATTTAAAAATGGACTTGGGCACGGGAGAGTACAATTTGGGATTGACACTAAAGAAATTGCTGGTGGGGATTGCAATTTGTTTGAGCTAAATTCTATATAATAATTCACTAGAATGTTTGTCAGAAGCCATCATGTGCAGTAGAGACTGCCCGAACGCACAGAATGTTGGGAGTTCTGTGCTGGGAGCATTCTGTGCTTTCGGGCAGTCTCTACAGTGCATGACTGCTATGGCGGCAGGACGCAGAGCAGGACTGGCCTCTTAACCCTATGAGTGCCAGTGGGGTACGCAATGTATTGAAAAGTGTTGCATACCCCTCTGGCACTCAAAGGGTTAACATCACCCGGACCTTGGCCCATTTACATGGGCTTTTACACTAGTAAATATATATATAATACATAATAATCCTTTATTTATATAGCGCACACAGATTCCGCAGCGCTTTACACTCATATTGGTTCCTGTCCCCATTGGGGCTCACAATCCAAATTCACCTATCAGTATGTTTTTTTTGGAGTGTGGGAGGAAACCGGAGGAAACCCACGCAAACACAGTGAGAACATACAAACTCATTGCAGATGTTGTCCTTGGTGGGATTTGAACCCAGGACCCCAGCGCTGCAAGGCAACAGTGCTAACCACTGAGCCACTGCGCTGCCATGTAAATAATTCGAGACCTATAAAAGACTGTTATATTAACAGGGGGTGCAATCATAAGTAATCATAGACCACCACATAGTATGCAAAGGTTTGTTATAGTGTGCAAAGAATGTCTTTTGATTGGCCAAGAAAAATGTTAAATGTGTAGGGATATATAATTCTGAGTATATTAAAGTGGATTTATCATCTTTATAATATTGCCCCTCAATACATTACTAAAATAGTGATAGGCAAAGGCATACTTGTATTATGTTGATAAATCAGCGTTATTGAAGTAATCCAGCTTCTTCTGCAGGCATCCAGCGGACAACAGCTCAGTCATCTTAGGGGAAAGTTACCTCTGAGTCTGCGCTGTCTGTCCGGTGCACTGCCCGGATTGGTGGTGACGTTCATTGGTTACCTTTTGGTAACGGAAGTTCCTGTCTTCTCTTGTAAGCTCTGTGCCCTAGATGCCTGCTGAAGACGCTGGATTACTTCAATAACAATGATTTATTCAACATAATACAAGTATGCCTTTGCTATATTAGTAATATATTGGGGGGGGGAAATATTATAAAAATGATAGTTCTGCTGTAAGGCAATGTGAAAAGAAAACATTGGAGCATTTTTAAATGCTAACTTAAATGTAACCAGGAAAAACTGAATGTATCGAGACTACTAGGTCCTTGGGACCCCAAGATGCCTATATCCATTCTGGGTTAGCGAGTGCACATTTGTATTATTTTTATTATATTGTTTTATTAAACTGCTACTCTTAGATCATTTTTCTCTTTTATCTTTTTTATGACGTGGATCATCATTGAAACCTATTTGTTTCTTTTCCTGTATCTTTATACTAAAAAAACTAATACGTGAACATGTACAAAAGTTTCACAAGACGTTTAGCCTATTTTATAAAATGTTCAAAAAAATGTTGCTGGTTCCTACTCTGGTATTCAAGGGATTAAAATCTCCCCCGTGTTGCAGTTTGTTTGTTCCAGAATCCATACTCTTAAGATTTCTGCATATGGCTCTAAATTCCTACAATTATTCCATACTGAATGTGTATAAGATGACTCTTATGAACAAATGAGGAAAATTCATGTTAGGAAATAGTGGATTATCTCAGACAGAAATTACAATTTTACATCATTTCTATGGCTCAAGCTTGAGAGATTAATTTCCAAGTATGCATTTGTACTGGAAGCCTTTTAGTCTTGATTACTAATGAGCAGCACCTGTTTTACATAGCACTGCGTAGTGAGCCAAATGGCTTTCATCTGTGAAATGTTGGGATTGAAAGGTTCTGTGTCAAGTCTGTCTAGATTTCCCGAATCTGTAGTTTGGATCAAGTTGGCTCTGTTCTTTTTGTGCTGATTTCAATATATATATATATATATATATATATATATATATATATATATATATATATGTGTGTGTATTATATTCATACATACTGTTTTATGATCCCTCTACTTCTTACCATTTTCCACAGATAAGAGCCCAAAAAAAAGACATAACTAGGACTATAGCAATTGCAAAGCAATGCGTTGGATACCTTCCTTTTTTGCCTTGATTCTCCATGCAAACGTCTAGGTCTAACCCTGATTGCATATCAGAGTAAAACAAGGGTACACCCTCTGTTGGGTGATGCTTTGTTCAAAAGTTATTACAGCTCAAACTGTTAAAATGAATTTGAATGACTACTATTAATTTCAATGGAGAGAAATTGCCAAAGGCTCAGTCCTCCTCTAGAATGCAAGAGAAATTACTAGAGATGGGTGATGCCCCAAGATGCAAATCATCAGCTGAAGCAGCTCTCCTAGAAATCTGACAAGGGAATCGGCCTCTGCTTCAATATCCAGTAGAATTTAGAACATTGGCTTACAAGACCAATTGGAACCCAGAAGCATTAAGAGTGGCCTTTAGGAGAGGTCTAAGTGAGAAGTTGAAGGATGCTATCACTTGCAAGGATCTCCCGGATGATCTGGAAGGGTTTATTTCTGTATATCTTGAACTTAACATACGTATATAAGTACTTCAATTGGAGAGGAATTGGAGTAGAAAGTTCAAGGGATCTTCTTACTCTCCTCTTCCACCCATAGTTGCCCCCTGTTCAGATAAAGCTATGGAAGTGGATAACCTGAATGGATTGAAGTAGAAAGAAAAAGACGCCCCTGTCTAAGACTTTGCATGTATTGCAGACAAAAGGGTTATTTAGTCTGACGATGTCCAGTGAAACCGGGAAACTTCAAGGCTTGTGGGATACAGTAGGAAGACCTCTAAGTATTACATTTTGTTAATCTCCCACCTTTTCTTGCTTGTTGGTGCCCATCACACTTTCTTGGGGCTACTCTTCTGTTTCTACACAACCTTATGTAGATCTTGGTGCCGCTGGGCTCTTTATTGATAGCAGTTGTGTCCATTGTTATCACATTCCCCATCAGCACAAAAGTACCCCCTTTATGTATCATCTGTCGACTGTAGACCCCTTGGTGGGGGTCTTGTTCTTTTTGAATCAACTCCTTACATATGCAGACTGGAGTCCTTCATTGGGAGGTTCTTATTTTTTATGCCATTCCCTCTCCTAAAGTGCCTATCATTTGTGGCCTTACTTGGCTACAAGCCCATAACCCTGTCATTGATTGTGTTACAGGTTGATTATCAGTTTGGAGTTCTTATTATTTTCATTAATGTATCACTAAAGTAGTTCCTATGCTGGCTACGGTCTGTTCTGACCTTCCTTGTTTCCACCTCCTGAACCGCATAGTGACTTCCTGGATGTTTTTTCCAAGAGTGGGGCTGATTTTCTTCCTCCAGCCCATATTTGGCACTGCCCTATTGACTTTTTGCCTGGCGCTATAGTCCCCAAGGGTAGGCCTTACCTTTTATCTGTCCAGAGAATCAAACTTCGGCATCCTATATTCAGGACAGTCTGCAAAAAAGATTGATTAGACCCTCCTTCTCTTCTGCTGGGGCTGGGTTCTTTTTCATCTCTAAAAAGGGCGGACGTCTCCACCCTGGTAATGATTCTCAGGTTTTAATAAATTTACAGTGAAGAAACACTATCCTTTGCCTTTGATTGCCGAATTCCTTGACCAACTTCGGGGAGCCACCATTTTTACGAAGCTTGATCTATATGGCTTGATCCGCAGACATGCAGGAGATGAAGAGAAGAGAGCTTTTAATACATGGGCTTTATGAATATATTGTGAAACCCTTTGGGCTCTGTAATGCCCCTGCCACTTTCCAAGGATTTGTAAATGACATTTATAGTACTATGTTGCTCTCCTGTGTTCTCATCCATGTTGAAGATATTTTGAGTAATTCCACCTCTTTAGTGCTACACTGGGACCATGTTTGTTTAGTCCTTTAACAACTAAGAGATTATTCCCTTTTTGTTAAGGTTGAAAGTGTATCTTTGAGCAACTATTATTTTGTTCTTAAGTTATTTTATTTCCTGTTCTGGCCTTTACTACTATTTTTGTTGTAGTTGATAGTTTTTCCAAATTAGCCTATTTTGTTCCTTTGAAAAAATTACCCTCAGCTCCTGAATTGGCAACTATTTTTCTCCAGCACATTTTTCACCTTCATGGTTGTCCTTCCTCCATTGTCTTGGACCTAGGTACTCAGTTTGTTGCATGTTTCTTAAAGGCTTTTTGCTCCTGAATCCATATATCACTTAATTTCTCCTCAGCCTATATTCCCCTGTCCAATGTCCAAATAATGCAAATCAGTCCTTGAAGGTGTTCCTTCCTTACTTTCTTGAGCATGACCAAAATTTCTGAGTCTTCAGTTAATCTTCATAGTATTTGGGCCATGGGGAGTGTTATCTCAATACTGTCAGAGTTGTAGGTAAAGAGTAATTGAATAATAAACTATCCCCCTCCCACCTCTTTTACTGATGTAACACTGCTCACCTCAGAACAGAAAGGTGGTGTCCAGATAGCTTGCAGAGAGGGACAATCTTCAATTAACATAAGGGAAAAACCTGTCTAGGGGGCAGGACTTTTATTGTTCTCACAGTAAGAAGATTGTCCATTGCTGTGAGCTGTCTGGTCTCAGGACAAGATTCAACATCTGAGGGGAGGTGGCTCACACTAGGTAAAAGTAGCAGGAGGGGGTACTTTATCATTCAATTACTCTTGAACTACAACTCTGACAGTAGTGAAATAACACTCTCCATGGCCCAAAAACTATGAAGATTAATTGAAGCTCCTTTTATTTTGAAACCTTACTATGCCTTTAATAACCGTTGTCACGACTGTATATTATTCTCCTTTTTTTACAGCTGGGTTCAACATACATTTTTTTACCCTCTACTGCCCCATCTAATGGTCCAGTTGCTGATGCTATGGTAGATAATCTCACCTTTCTTTGGTCAATGACTCAGTCACATCTTACCTTGGCCATGTCAAAAGTGTTGTGCAAATTGCTGCTGTTCTCTGACTCCTGCTTACAAGTTGGACGATTTTTTGTGTGGCTCTCCAAGTGCAACCTGCATCTACAACAGCATTCTGAGATACTGAGTCCATGTTTCACTGGTGCTTATAAGATAATTTGCCAGTTTTACCTGGTTTCATTTGCTTTGGAATTACCATCTTCCCTCAATATCCACAATTCCTTTTGTGTTTTGTTATTCAAACCTGACTGTTTTAACCTTTTTTCTCAAACCTGTTCTTCTCACATCCAGTTTTGGTGAAAGGTGAGCCTAAGATTATAGTATGTCAGATCCTGAATTCAAGTGTGGTCTGTCATTGTCTCCGATACCTGGGGGGATTGGCAAGGTTATGGACCAGAGGATAGCTCTTGGATCCCGACTTCTGATGTACATGCTCCTGCACATGTTTCTCATTTCCATCAGTTACATCCTAATAAGTCTGGTAGTTCAGAGGACTCCCACTGGGGGGGTCATGGTCAGACTTCCCTGTAAGTCATGTCGGTAGTCCAGCCCCTCAGTGTTGTTACTGTGTCAGTTCTAGTATTTTTTTGCCTCAGAGATATTGGCTCCTGTTTTGTTATTCACGTGTCGAAGGTATCCAAGAAAGGGTTAAACAAGAGAACCAATTAGGTTGGATATCTTCACATAAATAGATAAATAATAGTATAATTTTGCGAACTTTACACAATACTAGGTATTGACACGCTACTTCACAGTAAAGAATTGATTAAATAATCAATTACGCATATTTGTACAAAAATACATATAATTTATTTAAGTAAATACTATATATATAAAAGGTGTAAGCAACAATGACATAAATGAGTGAATACCAATTTCAATAGATACATAGTAATTGAAACCACAATTATCACCATTAGAATTACCAGCAATTGAAGGGTTAACTACACATACCTAGGTATGTTCAGAGGTATGACAATAATTGAACCCAGCAGCATAGAATAGGATAACTGATCCTTAATTAATTAAAATACAGTTGGCAGCAGCATATATGAATACCTCTGCCCCAGAAACTGTATAAACTATGCTAATTGAGGTTTAAGGTATGTTGTCAGGTGAGTCAGCTTTAATATTAAGCCAGGTCCTCTGACAATTTCCTTATAACTTATATAATAACCACTGGAATAAAATCCCAGACTGAAGTCACTATAATTGAATTATCTACTGATGTCAAATATTGCATACCTTCTGAATAAAACATGTAAATTGCAATTAATATAGTAAATAATAGATAATACCAAGAATATACTTAAAATCAATACAATAATATATGTCTAGACAGTATACCAACTTCATGCAAAATATATCATAAACATGACCATAGCATTCCTATGTAAAACCTATAGGGTACTCCAAGGGTTAATCCACTTAGTAATATAGGATGCCACACCGAATATGGCGACTTCTTTTGTCTAGTGTGAGGTTTAAATAAACTTCTCACTGTACAAAAGTTTAGACCTAAAAACATACACAAAGAAATCCAAAGAAACACCTCAAAATAAATAGACAAATAGCAGTTGAAGGGTTAATAAACTAATTCAAAGAATTCCCCCAGATCGAATATTAGCTATAACAACCTTTCAAGGAACACAATATATTCTAGAAATATCAACAATTATATTAACTAATTTGATCTATATAGGTCTCACTGCTATCAACTATTTACATTTATCTGGCAAAATATAACAATTTACCAATTAATTAATGAATTCTGCTTAATTCAGAATTACTACAGCCAATATAGCTTATTAATATACACAAGAAAAACAAATACAATGAATGCTATAGAAGCTGGCAGCACCTATTGCATCCACTCTCCAAGGTGCGCTATATTACCTCAATTATGTAATATACATATATTGCTATAATAAGTAAATAAATAAAATACTCAAGTCAGTCCCAAGCATATAGAGTCATTCTGTGTCTACTGGTACTTCCAATATTATTCCTGGTTTCCTCCACTCTCAGATTCTGGTGAAGCTGAGTCCTTGTCACGTGGTCATATGACCTCCCAAATTGCCGTATTGCTGTAGAAAATGTAGAAAACAGAGAGACACAGTGCAACCGCGCCTCTAAGAATGATCTTTATGGCAATACAATCCCAGATACTGTACTTGCCCATTTATAACAAGGGGCATAACAAATGTTAAGAATAATAACAAAGAATATGCAGTGAAAGATTTTATTAACTGCAATACCCAATATGTTGTGTACCTCACCCAATGTGGATGTGGTACACAATATGTTGGATGAACAACAAGATATCTACGGGACAGAAAAAGGGCACACAGAAGAAATGTGATCAGTAAGAACATAAAACATGTGGTGTTGCGACATTTCAATCTGTGTCCGTCTGGAGGGATGAATAATTTTAGGATTATGGGGCTAGAAGCAATACCGAACAGTAGCAAGAGTAGATTCAGAACGTTATGTAGAAAAGAAGCAGAATGGATCTACAAGTTAGGCACACTAATACCAGGAGGACTTAATGATAACATCGAATTAAGCAATATAGTATAAAATATATAGGAAGTAGGAAACACCTAATATAATATAAAGAGGAAAATAGTATGAAGAGAAAGTACAGTATAGTAAGCTGTGAGTATGTAGATATGTGTTCTTCTGTGTGTATATGTAATCCAGGGTGAAGGGACAACAATAAGTTTTGTTACATATCCTATGTGGACTGCATCTACATACAGGAGAATTCATGTTCAGGCCTAAGTATATAAGGCCTAAGTATATCAGTAGGTTTGATATATGTAGAAGAGAATTGTCCTGTATTTTACTGTAATTGTGCAACTAAGTTCATTTAAATGACAAACAAATTTGCGATAAGGATATATGGAGGTCTACTCGAGAAGAAGCTTGTGTCCGGATGTGATCGTTGCCATGATACCCAGGGATTGGGTACTACGTGTCTCCGGAAGAACGGACCTACGTACCAGGAAACGCACATGAAAGCGAGGTTTGGTTGGTCTGTAAAACGGAGGACAGTTAGACGATACTGGGAATGGGGCATGATGCAACATGGGAAAAGTTTTTTCAAAGAGAACGGAAGTAGACGACCATGGTATCTGATCGCAAATCAAAAGGTATAAAAGTCACATTGTACCCCTGTGGAAGTCACCTGCGTGACAAAAAAACGCATTGGGAGTTTGACTATATTGTATAAGAGGGAATTAAATACTCTTGTTTTTATATAAATTTTATACAGTTATATTTATAACTTTTTGTAGTATATTACTACCAATAAATGGAGGCTAATTTAAAGTAAAGGCCCAGGTAGTATTTTGTGTGTTTTTAATATACGATATTCTCTAAGCCACACGAGCCAGGAGGAGAGGTGAGAAGGCAGGTGGACAGTAGAGAGTACTAAATTGATGAGCACATACACTCGGAAGCTGGGATAGCCTTTTTGTCTAGTAAGTACACATTAAGCGGGGCAAGGCACGAAGTTGGGAATGTATTGCCATAAAGATCGCTCTTAGAGGTGCGGTTGCACTGTGTCTCTCTGTTTTATACAATATAGCTTATTATAATTGGTCACAACTGGGTGGCCAGTCCAATTAAGACAAATTATAAGAAAAATTATGTTTCTTCAAATATAGAAGAAATATATATTTGATTCTGAGTTTTGCAGAATTAAATAAGGAAAGATATAGTTAACAGTTCAATAAGTGTTTCTTATTACCTCTTTACCAGACAGCCAGGTACACTTCAGGAAACAGAACAGGAATTCAAGCCAGGAAACCAAGAGGAAAATTACTCTCTCAAAACTTACATATTTATAATGTAAAATTACCCTTATCAGAATCTCCTCTGATTAGATAAAGATCCATTTCATTATTCAGTGACATCATCAGTATTATCTGATTGGATACTCTTAATTCCTAATTTCCCTAAGAGAATTTTAGGAACACTAGTAATAACGCTATGTGTTCTAGAGATGGCACTCTTACTCCATATTAAAATTTTACATATGACACATGGATCTGTCTCATATCCTCAGATAAGAATGGCCATGAGGTCATTGGACTTGACATAAATATGTCACCCTACTAGACTTTCCCACAAGGGAGTATAACTTCCTTTAGAATAGAGTCGTATATCCCCATAAAAATGACATTCATATTTTCACCTCCTACTATGAAGCAAACGGTCATTGTCTCAACCTGAGATCATTACATACCTCTAAAACAGACTTTCATAGAATTTGGCTTTACAAGAAAATGTAACAATTTACTCCCCATCATGGCAATGTCTCTGACAGACCTTGTCCTTGCATACTCCTTGCCTGTTCCTTGCTATATTCGGATGATTTGTGTATAAACTGGCTTTTCCTCTGACTGACCTGTGGATGCTCCTATGGTACTTCCTTGTCCAATAGTGTATGACTCAGCATTCTCCTGACTCTGAGTTTTTAACCGATGGGCTACAGAAACAAGCAGATGTACTTGATATCCTATCCTGGTCTAGGTCCTGGCTTATCTGGGGTTGAACATCTGCCTTTGCGGCCAGCAAATTTAATTCGGCTGCCGCCGCTGCAAGGGAATCAAGTTACTTATGCTTTACCCGGAGCACCAATTTCTAGATACTGGATCCTTTCAGTTTGGTACATGCCCTTGCACTACAGCTATTCTATCCTTTACCCTTGCCCCTAGAATATTTGCTGGATGTAAAGAAAGCAGTGTTGAGTTTCACCTAAAATACTAGACAGAGCGGTTACCATGTGGAGTAATGTTTTGTTCATATGAAAATAATGTATGATGCATGCCTCTGTCTCTAGTATCTGTTACTGCCAGTCTCAGTCACAGTTAGGAATCTCCTGCTTCGTTCTGTAACCCATCAGTTAAAATATTTTTAACTATTCCTGTCTGTGACTGTCTACAAATAAATCACACCCACACTCCCTGTACCTTCAAGCAACTTCAGCTCTCCCTTTTTGCCTGTCTGCCTCTACATGTTGCTAGTGTCAACATTTCAGCAGTATCTTTCTCTCCTTAACTGCATTGTTAATTAACAGTACACTAAAGAATGAGGATAGACCTGTTAGCTTCAGAAAAGGCAGCTTGTAAGTGATAATGATCATTATGCAGTATCTACTGCAGGTTTGCAGCACCACCACACTTCAGTATTTGCTAGTCCCTCTTGTTTTTGTGGATGTAGGAGTGAGTGTGTATGTAAGAGCACACAGTATGTCAAGTACGGTTCACCTGTCTGCAAAGGTTCACTCTGTCTGCAAAGTATCTGCCTCTTACCCAGTCTCTTCACTGGCTCAGCCAGCTCAGGTAGGCACTTGGATCACCTGCTGGTCTGACTGTCACTGTTGTTTATCAGTCAAAAAAGATTTCATCTACTTATTTTTTAACTCTTCTTTCTTCCTTCATACCCCCTACACCCAGGGAACTTGCCCCCTCTAGCAGCAAAAATTGCACTACTTTCTCTTTATCCCAAGCACTGATAACATGTGGGAACCTGACGGCCCTTTTATACTTGCATAGAGCAAAACATAGGGAAACTCTTCACATGAAGGGAGGGGGGTACATCACTATCGCTAATTTAAATAAAAAAATGTGGAAAAAGAAAACTGCATATTTTGGGGGAATTCATGAATATGGTGTGAAGTGCTGTTTTTCATTTTTCACTTTTCTGGTGAAAAGTCCCATCCACCCCTAGTAATGGCACCGGATATACTGTTATTATCGGTTTAATAAAAAAGAAAAGAAAGCAAAATGAAAAACAAATACAGCTTGAAGTGTTGAAACAGCTAATCTCCCTATCAGCTGGCAGAGAAGAGGTTAATTTGATGAATCTAAGCTATCTCAGGAGGACATCTAAAATCACCCCCCCATGTCCTTTTTGGCAGGATTCCAAATTCCAGATTCCTTTTTCCCTCAAGATACAAAGATGTAATGTAGAGGTGTAGGATCTGATGTGGTATAAGGGTATACAGGAGTCTTCCAGGTGCTTTGACTAACTAATTTCATGGAATCCATCACCAGCTCCATGCTTGCAAACCTAGAATAATAACCTTTGGGATGCATCCAAAAAGTACAATGTCAGTGATAATGGAGACAGTGATCTGTTCCATTCATTAATTGGTAGAGGCACCTGGCAGACACAGTGTTGAAGACACTCAGCTCAATGTCAACTGGCAGGGGCGGGGTTAATTTGATGTATGTTGCTTCAAACATCTACACATGTGTTCACGTGACTGGGAGTGAGAGACTTAAGTTCCCAGCTGGATTTTTGACATCAGTAGTATGGTATATTTGTCATAGTACCTTGTGGTAGCTAGTGGGTTAAACTGTTTATATTGCTGGGTATTGGGAGACACACACACAACCAATCACTGTCAGACACACACACAACCAAACACTGTCAGACACATACACACACACGCAAACACTGTATATTCAATTCTAAAGAATACACATCCTTTCTGATTACTCCAGCCTCCACTTTTTTAGCTGCCTTCCTCTGCTAAATGGAAGGTGCGTGGAAACAGGCATATTGTTAAACTAGGTAAATTAGTAGCACACACATGATATGTGTAAGAAGTAGAGCTGACCAAAATGTCAGACTCACTATGGGAGGGAAAGAGGCAAAATGGAAGGAGTGACAGAGAAAAAGGGGAAAGGGGCGGGGTGAAGGTGGCAAAAGTGAGGGTGTTCCATGGGGAAAGGGAGGAAGCTCCATACAGTATATTCATGCAGTGAATTCAGATTGCACGAAAGCAGAAGGTAGTGAAAGTAGGTGGGTGTAAGTTCTTGAAGAAATTTTGCCAGGAGAGGTCAGGGGGCTACCATGCCTTCACTAGTGGGAGAGTCAGTATGGTGAATGTTTGCATGACTCCTCCTTATTGCTGCCCCTGACTGTGGGTGACATGGACAGAGAATTCTGGTCACATGATCCTTTTTTATAAGCTTTACAAATGAATGAAAACCTGACAGAAGAATGGAAAAAGACAGAAAGTGATATAAGGCCTGTGTGTGTTATATCTCTATACACCAACTCATAGATGCTTTTTATTTGAATTTTTGTATTTTTCACAAACAAGATTGTTGTTATAGTATTGTAATGGATAGGTAAAATATATTTAATAATTTGTTAGGTTAGATACTATTTTAGAAAACTACTCTATATAGAGTTATGACAAGTAAATTGGTGAGATGGGAATCCAGTTATCTTCTTTGAGGAGTGAAGAACAACCTTCCTTTAGATGCCGTATTGGAAACTGTCTGTGGAGCATTTCTTTGTCACATAATCTTTATGTTTTACAATAATATATACTCTATATAACTACTTGGCCAATATAGAACTGATGTTATTTTTAAGACGTAACCTTTGCCTGTATTCTATTCATCCCTAAGGCCAAATTCTAAATAGCAAAAACATAGACAAGGGAATAATGTATCTTTGCACTTTATTAACAGATATAAATTAACAGACACAAAGTAAAAATTAATTATGTTTAGAGCCAAGTTATAAAGTATCTGTTCCTTGCTGAAAGCAACACTGCTGCATAAAAATAAATCTAAGTCTGCATTTCAACATCTTTTTATGTTTGCTATTTGGCACCAGTTACTTGTCAATGTTACCTGTATCTAAGGTTAACTTGGCAGTATAACTTTGCAATATAGTTTTTTAAATCATCATAAAATTAATTACTTTGATGCAAAAGAGTAGCCAAAATCCAAGCCAAAAAATGGAAGAGTCCCTTGGGACAAATTTACTTGGTCTGAAATGCTTGAACTTGCAAAGCAACGTGTTGAACACCTCTCCGGCGCTCCTGACATTATGTATCCTTCAGGTGTTTTACTCTTTGTTGTAATCAACACTAATTTGTAACAAGTGCAGGATATGTTGAAGCATTTTAGCACTTTGGAGACATATCCAATGCATTTTAGAGCAGCGAGTTAACCCTTTGAGTGCCAGAGGGGGCATGCAGCGCACTGCAGAGCAATGCGTTGCGTACCCCTCTGGCACTCAAAGAGTTAAAGAGGATTTTAGTATACAAGGGTATCCTTTTAAGAGGTCACACGCAAAAGAGCATGTGACCAAATGACACATTAACTCTCTGTAATAAAAATGGGACATGAGAATCTCGCACTGCAAGACAGCACAAGATTCTCATGTCGTCTAATGAAAGGTCCATCCCAGTCCAAGAAGTATCACAGTGCATTTATATGGCTTCATCAGGTAACGCTGCAGTGAGCCAGTTTCCCTCAACCTTCATTTTGCCAGCTTTAACTACCATACAGCCAGGTTTAGTGTAGAGCTGCTCCAACATTGCTGTTGGCCGTGTCATTTAACCCTTCAAGGAGCAGATAAGAGTGCAAAGCATTTCAGGTTGCGCACAATCTGATCCTTAACCCTTTGAGTGCCAGAGGGTATGCAATGCATTGCTGTGCAATCTGTTGCGTACCTATCTGGTACTCAAAAGGTTAAAAGTATAGTGGGGTCAACTAGGGGCCATACATACAATGAAAGAGGATGCATTTTGGAGCAGTACTACAGAATGGCTGAAAATGTACAGGTGTTACATCCCAGTCTGCAAATAAGCTCACTGACTTTAAACTATCAACAAAGTCTGGATCCTGTTAGTGACTTCTCCCTGCAGAGTTAATGTGTCATTTGAATGTACACTCATTTGCATGCAACTTTTTGAAAGTAAACTGTATACAAGCAGGGGAGGGCTGGCAACTTGTGGCATGGGAAGCAAGTACAATCAAGTGGCTCATTATTATTACTGTCCCAGCCCACTTCTTTTTGTTAGTTTTAAAATTAGCATTAATGTTGTGAAGTAAGACAAGTGAGACTATCTAGTTTACAATTGAAATGGTGCTACACTAGTGACACCACAGAGCTTACAATTGAAAGGGACATATATTAGTGATACCATAGAGCTTACACTTTAAGTAAAGCTTACAGGAGAATTTGGTTATGCTGCTAGTCCATTTGGATTGTATCTCTGTGGCATAATTTATGTAGCTCAGTTTCAGTTTTAATCTCTGTGGTATTTCTAGTGTATCTCTATTTACAGCAGAAAGTGTAAGTTAGAGTGAGGCAGTGACCCACCAGCTAAGATATATGCCCCGGGGCAATAATTATTATTATACTTTATTTATATAGCACCAACTAATTCTGCAGGACCATAAAATAGGGAATAGACATACAGAGGTATTAAATAGTACAATCAAATGTGGAGAACAGAAGGATCAGAGGGCCCTGCTTGTGAGAGCTTACAGTCTAGAGGAAGGTAGGTATGACACAGAAGGAGTAAGTGATATTGCGTTTAAGTGCCGCCTGCCACATGAACTGCCAGTCAGTAGGTGGGAGTGAGAAGTGCTGTTGATTGCAGTAGTCCAGAGAAGGGGTGAATCTTGGTGACAATGTTTATGGAGGCAGTTGATAGGCTTCCCTGATGAGGTGAGTCAATTACCCTCCTGCCTCCCAGGTCGCCCTCCCCTGTATACAAGGAGTTAAAGTAAGCTTTGCAATATGTTGTAGACCTCTCTACATATGCTAAAAATGTTTTGAAAGATGTTTTGGTCTGGTGAATGATTTTTGACTTTGCAATAAACATGCAAAGAAAAGAGCCAACTCTAAGTTCACATCGGTCAATTAGAGGCTGCAGAAAGCTTCTCCATTTAAGCTGTCATGTTACTTATCTGTATTGCCGTGCATTCCTCTGGCAATTCCTTGATGAGGACTGATGCTCAGGCCATGACATTGTCAGCTATATGACTGGTTGATGCTCACATAGGTCAATGATTTATTTGAAATTATGATGAACATTGCACCCTCCATTGTCTTCTAAGTGAATGATCTGCATGGCAGCACTCATCCCTGCTGCAACTTCCTGCATTGTAATGTGAACACAGGGAGGTTGCCTCATGATGGTTATGTTCACAAGAGACAATATTCATCTTTATGAACAGCCTGATGGGAGCAATTTTCTTTATTTTTTAAGTCTGCACTAAAAGTGCTCCAATAAGTAATCCCTATCACCCATGATTGTAGCTAAGCAATCCTCTCCACCAATACTGAAAATATTTGTAATCAAAATAAGAATAAATTATAATATCAGAACTGGGGAATCTATGAGCTTTTGGACATATATATATATATATTTTTTTTTTTTTTTTTTTGATTATTAAATCTGAGGCCTCCAATAATAGATTCCCACTGGGCAAAAAAATAATTTAAGTGACAATTATTGCACAACAGCTACTTCAGAAAGTTAATGGACTTAGTAATTTACATTATAGGGAATAGACATACAGAGATATTAAATAGTACAATCAAATGTGGAGAACAGAAGGATCAGAAGGCCCTGCTTGTGAGAGCTTACAGTCTAGAGGAAGGTAGGTATGACAAGAAGGAGTAAGTGATATTGCGTTTAAGTGCCTCCTGCCACCTGACCTGCCAGGCAGTGGGTGGGAGTGAGAATGGAGTGTTAATGGACTTAGTCATTTACATTATTGATATGGTAAATTTAAAAATTACCACAGACAACCATTTTTACCATAGATAGCTATGACCATTTAGCCACTTGATCACATATTTAACGGATCAGCAATACATTTTGCTGCTTCTCATGCCATTAAATAGTGAGGCCACGAGTGCTGGAGTTTATTAATTTTTGGCAGATTTAAGATAAAATGCATTAAGCTAAACTTGCAATGCTGGAGCCCTGTTCAGAATATGCAATTCTGGACCAGGAGTGTATTTATGTCTGTTTCAAAGTCTCACATGGTATGGAAATCCTCCCGGCTAAGGATTGTTCCTGAGCTTACAGATGGTTAGCATACCAAATGTCTCAAGATATCTAAGAAGTTATGCATCAAAAAGCACAGTGCAAAATAATATATCTATCCAGGAATTAAGGTATATTAGTTACTGTGTATTTGATAACAAATTTTGTCTTTAGGAAATAAGGATTTCTTTTTTTGTCAAAATATTCACATGCATGTTATTGGAGTAACTACTAGTCTTACTAAATATTTTCTAAACATAACCTTAATAAGTTGCCTCTTTTATTATTCATTACTATATACTTTCAAAATCACTGCATTTCAAAATAATGTATTTAATTTCAGGATAACTATAAGATTGTAAAGACTGAAATCTGTCAGTCATTTAGTCTGTCTTCCCCTTGTGAGAATAATGGACATGGGGGACTTTATAACTTGGATTGATGGGTCCATAGTAAACCTCTCCTACTGTAAATCATATCTGAAGAAGAGACATAGCCTCCTCCAAATGTGTTGGATTGGAGAATTACAGTTCCATTACCAGAGGACCAGGAAGGACCAAAGGGATGCCAGACCAAGCAGCAGGAAGAAAATGCCTGACAAGCTGTCAGCTTCAATTGCAACGCCATTAATTAGGAAAGAAATACAAGAGTTATTGAAGTAAGTGAATGGGATACAGATGACCATGGGGACTGACCAGTAACTGAATCACTGTTTTAAACATCTGAGTCAGACATATACATGCATTAACTATGCAGTTTTTTTGATGAGCTTAATAGAATTTCTATTTGATGTAAGCACACATTGAAAAGGATGCCACCATTCATTACAGTTATTGTATTAGCTCTTTCACTGACTCCTTGTGTGCTGGTTCATTCTGTTCTAATATAAATGCTAAACAGAGTGATTTGAAAATGTAAGGGTTAACTACTCAATACTCTGTATCTACTTTTGGAGGGAAAGAGGGAACCAACACATGGTTTGTTGCAGCACCGGGTTTTTAGATATGTGTTTTATATATGAACTAGTATGAAAGCCCATATACACGGGCTAAAGTGCCACCCAGCGGCCTCACTGCTGCCCCGGAGCCAGTAGCAGAGACAGGTGGTGGGCCGTTCGGAGCCCTGCTCTGGATCAGTGCATTTGGCCAGTCTCTACTGGGCATGACTACATCTTTCCGGCAGTCTCTACTGCACATGGGCGTGTGACGCACACAGAGAGCTTCGCAGCCTAGCAATTTATATCATACAGATATGGAAGGATTATTATATGTTGCAGATTTTATTAAAATAAATTAGGATATTTTAGCCTTTTAACAATATTATATCTGTATATTTAAAACTTTTAGCTGTCATATTCTCAATAATGTTTTATTAGCCGATATACTGACTAACACATTTGCTTTATTACCACATTTGCTGCACTTAGATATTACACCCTTGTTCCTTTGTTCCCTTCATTTTTTATGTTTTGAAGCATTATGAACAATACCAGTGGAACCTGGAAATGTACCAGTTGCACTAGATGGGTATCTCTAAATGCTGAAGGGTCACAATACACAAGTTGTTGTTATAAATCACCATCAAATGTTCTAATGAACTATTAGTCATCACATTTGTCATTTCCATCACTTCCATGTTCGTCTTCATCTAATGGAGTGATGATTTATTCTCGGGTTCACGTCTAACTTTGAGACTGACCTAAGTAACTCTAACAGATTTTATTTATACACTGTATACATACAACTCTATTTCAAATGTATTACTGCAATTAATCAGGATCAAACACATAGTAAAACATACTACACATTGTTCACAATTCCTGATCCTTATACCATTATCTCTTTGATCTTTTATTTGAAAATGTTTTTAATTGTTTCATTTTAATGATGCTCTAATGTCTATTGTATTTTCAGACTAATTGAGTGAGAAATTGTTTGACTTTACCCAGTACCATAGTATATCTATTATATTCCTCACAGAGTTACTTTGTATTTCATTTTTTATAGATACAAATATCTTTCAAATTTTTTGAATATAGGAGATATCTCTTTACTGAGAACATAGAAAGAAGAACAATTCTGGTGCATACCAACTGCACCAAAGGGACAGATTATTTTTTGAGTTTAGTTTCTATGTAAATATAGAGATGATCAGTGCATACAGTCTACTCTATTTAGTCTTGTATAGTTGTTGGAAAACACATGTATATCCCAGGCATTTTTTAAATTCCTTTGCTGTATTAACCCCTACCTCTTCCACTTGGAGACTGTTACATGATCTTATTACCCATTCTGTAAAGCAGTACTTAAAGGGATAGTAATACTTAAGTATTACTAATCCCTATAGTAAAGCCCTACTAAAAAAAAGTATTGCCCACAGCATCATCTCTCAAACCTTTATGGTTTGAGAGATGAACGCTTCTAAAGTTGCCCTCTCCCTCCCCCTTCCCCGTAGTCAGCATTCTAGCTGACTGCAAGGAAGAGAGTCTTATGACTTTCAGGCGGCTCTCCAGCACAGCCTGATCGCTTTACTAAAAAAGAAAACTTTCACTGAAATGGTCTTCTACGTGTGCTTGGTTTGCAAGAACACGTAGAAGAACATTTTAGTGAAAGTTTTTTTTTTAATCAACGCGATCGCGGCTCTGCTATATCCGGATTTCCCTTCAGTCAGCTACAAAGCTGACTTCGGGGAAGGGGGATGGAGAGGGCAAAGTTAGAAGCGATCATCTCTCAAACCATAAAAGTTTGAGAGAAGACACTGGGGGCAATATGTTTTTTTTTAGTAGGGCTTTACTATAGGGATTAGTAATACTTAAGTATTACTATCCCTTTAACCACATTGTTTCTGAGTCTTCCACCCTCTAACTTTATATCATACCTCTTGTTCTATTATTCCTCTTTTAAAGGAGGCTGTAATTGATTTAATGAATATATATATATATATATATATATCCTATATAATAATTCACTAAAACGTGTGTAACGCAGCGACATGCGCAGTAGACACTGCTGCAGTCATGCGCACCATGGCTGTTACAGGGCTGGGCGCTCCGAAGGAGTGTCCAGCGCTGTATCAGCCGTGTCGCGGGCAGTCTCTGCTGCACGTGACTGCCCAGCGACCGGGTGGTAGTGGCACTGTGGCCCGTGTAACGGGCTTATCAACTAGTATATATATAAAGTAGGGCTTCTCCTGTTGAAGAAAACAGTTGTACTCCTACAGCTAAGAAGTTGAAACTTTTTTTTTACATTAACAGTGCTCTCTAAAGGTCAGATCCAAGTAGTTATTCTGTTGAATTCTAAGGGATAGATGAGTCACTGACAAACAGTTCTCCATACAATCTGATGGAAATTGTTGAGTCATGCTGTCAGCTTGAACTTTTAGGAAGTAGTCATGCTATCACTTTTTTCATAAAAAAGTTTAATGCTTCTTAATCTTCTTGGAGTCTATCCTGTAGTGAGGTCTAGGTGAGGTCTTTCTATAAAGTGGCATTAATGCCTCTCTCTTTCTGCTGCTAATATCGCTTTATATGCAGCCCAGTGCCTGGGTATATGTCTTTTGTATAAATCAGTTATAGATCAGCATCTTTTTCAAATAGGCGCACATTACCTTAAATTGAATTAGCAATATCACTAGTGAAAATATTAAAGGGAACTGGACCAAGAACCAACTACGAGGCACCCCACTGGAAACCTACCTTTTCTCTGAATGCATTCTATTGACACAATGTTGACTGTACTTCAGTCAATTTCTTATCCCATAAACTACCCTTGAGTGAAAGAATCAACTTATTATGTGAGGCACTGTTAAATGTAACTAAAATCCACATATGCCATATCCACTTCCCCATCCTTTTTTGTTTGGCAGGATCTTTCTGTTTTAAAGCCATGCTGCCATGGATCTTGTACATCATTACAATGCAATGTGTTGGATACCTCTCTGGCACTCAACGGGTAAATAGCATTTAGATTATTTCCGTAATTACTTATATCTCACTCACAGACCTATAGTTATCAGATTCCTCCCTACTGTTTTTTTGTGAAGGGGTACTACATATACAATTTTACATTCAGTTGGAACCACTCTTATTGACAGTCATTGGTTAAGAAGCTCAGACAATATTGCTACAAGCACAGATTTAATATTCTGGAATAAACCATACCACTAAGATAAGAATAGTATTGGTGAGCTCTTTTCTTTCATGCACAGTAGAGACTGCCCATGCAGCAGCTGATACTTTGGAGCACTCCTCTCCATATCAGTCGTGTCACAGGCAGTCTCTGCTGCACATGAATGCATTGTTACAAATTTTTTAGCGAATTATTATATAGGATACTGTTAATTAAACATTCTTGAAACCATCATTTTTTGGATCATTCACCCAACGGGTCCTTTACCAAATTATTTTTGTGGACAAGACCGCTGGGGTTTCCTGTAGTGAACGTCTAGCTGTTTCTGAATGATTAACTTGTACAGCCAGTATGTTCAAGTATAACAGTTGACTATAGGCAGTCTGGTAGGATCTGTCCGTATAGGCTTGTCCTGGCTTTTATAGTATAGGAATATTTGTCTACCACGTTATTATCTTATTGCAGGTAGGCAGATGTAATTACTAACCTGTACAATCTACTTTACTAAGAATTATTTCATTATAAGGGTGATCACTGGAGGGACAGGTGAGAATTCTTTTCATTTATACCTATTATACTCCTGTTGATTATATCCCGGCTGGTCCACAAATACCGGATCATCTGAATCAAACAATAAGTGTCTGATGTACGGCTGTAAGTTGGTGAATAAGCACAACAACCCCTATTCTGCAATATTGCAATTCTGTTCAAAGGTGACTTTGCACACTACAAGTATTGAATCTAAGTGCCTGTGTATGGTCACTGAGATTTTCCTTAGCACACTAAGACTGAAAGAGATTGAGTCAGTAATGCCATGTGGTTAATGGCGTTAGGATCTGGTGCTATTTAGCAACCTTCTAACAGTGGTTTGGGACTGATACTTTGTTTTTAATTCAATAGCTTTTTAACAGAGCACCAATAAAAGTTACATTTTCTTTTCTTTTAACTGTGTTTTCCTCTACTGACCTACTGTCACAGTGCCTAGTTTCCGGTGTGACATTCCAGTCAGCGTTGCCTTACCTCTTCCCACTCGCCCTTGCATTGGTGTCAGTTTGTAGCTCTGCTCAGTGCATGACCCATCATTAGCTACTATTCCGCTCTGTGTATGACCCGATACTGGCTACGAACACGTTCTGTGTATGACCCGATACTGGCTACGAACCCGTTCTGTGTATGACCCAATACTGGCTACGAACCCACTCTGTGTATGACCTGATATTGGCTACGAACCAGCTCTGCGCATGACCCGTTGTGGCTAACCTGTCTGTGTCAACCCTGCTCTAGGCTAGATATCTTGGTACCAGTCTCTGCTCTGCTGATTCTCGGCTGCCTGTTCTGAGAGCTTAACTTGCTACTGGGACTCCCATCCCTGTCATTTCTCTGTCACTATTCTGACTGGGTACTGATATCGCCTAAGGGCTCTGATGTTTGTCCACAGGACTAAGCAGAGGGTTCTGGTTGTGCTCCTATTAAGCCAAGGGTATTCAGCCTGACTCTGACGAGGGTCAGAAGGTTCTGTGTTGCTCTCCTTCCCTAGCCAACGGGGTCTAGTCTCTGCCTCGGTATCAGAGGGTTCTGTTTTGTGATCCTTCCCTAGCCAAAGGGGTCTAGTCTCTGCTTTGGTATCAGAAGGTTCTGGTTGCACATCCGTATAGCCATTAAGGGTCTGTCTGACTACTTGTGAGTCAGAGAGTTCTATGTAGGTAGCTTGGTAGCCTGTGGGCGATTTTCCGTTGCCTAATTATCTAGGGATCCCTGGGTCCACTCTGAGTCGGGCAAGAGATCTTGCTCTCTCTGACCATGGACTAGCTGCTGTTCCTGTGTTCCTGCCTTACCTCTTTGGATCAAGAGTTGCTGTTCCTGTTCCTGATACTACACTGATTGTGAGGAGACTGCCAGTGGTCTTTTGCCTAGTCTCCAGCAGCCAGGTTCATAGTTCAGCCTATTATTTCTGGTAATAGGGCCTGCTATCTTTCCTGCTGCTATCCTGACTGTATATATTGATATCTTCAATAAACTACTTTCACTTTACCGAACTGTCTCTGAGCATACCTAGCAACCGTGACACCTACCCACACAGCTGACTCCACTGTCCCGCATATATAGGAGTGGTATTGGTGCTGTCTATAAACACCAGTAGATCAGGAGTGCATCTATTACATAGTTTGGAGGAAGGAGGTTGACCCCAAATACCCCAAAATTCAGTGTGACTGACTGGCAAGACAAGGTTAGCTGGGATCCAATTTGCTTGCTGAGCTTGCTTTTATTGTCTCTGTGCTGGGGAAGTCTGGGGAAAGAATTTGTTGATTTTGGTTTTTAGTTATCATTTTTTTGGACTGACTGGGATAAGATAGGGTGGACAACTTAAAAAATAACAATAAAATAAAAATAAGACATTTAAAAAATTAATACAGAAATAATTAAACAAATAAATATACTAGGTCACAGACAGTTGAATGGGAACCTTATGTGAGCTCTGTGACTGAGGTAGACGTGATAGACAACAGACAACACTGAGAATTTTGTTGAGGAATATGGCAAGATATCACACTCCATCAGTTGTGTACTGTTGAGTGTAAAAACACACAGTAATGTCCAGCAAATGCACAAGGAGCAGGGGGAAAGATGGAGCAGTGCAGGGACATGGGGGGGAAAGTGGTAGTTCAAAAGCTGACGTCATCAATGGTTGCTGCAGCATGTGCAGTTAATGATGATGATCCCTGTCCTCCCGGGGTAGATGTAGTTTGTCAAGATCCCACCAATCACACCACACCAGTCCCCCACTACCATTACCATACACATCTGCCACATTGTAGGTTGTACTTCATTTTTTTGTCACTTGACATCATCATGAATAAGTGCCAGTGTCACTTCAGCAGGAAGTTAGTGTTGTGGGAAAATGACAAATGCACGCTGCATGCTAACACATTTTTCAAGGTATATGTTGCTGTAGGGCTCCGAACTTGGACTTCCAGCTACTTATTTCAACACTACAGACCTCAGAAGAAGTAATATTGTGCTGGGAAATGTTGCACCATGGGAAACATAGGAGAAAATGTTTTGGAATAGGTGAAACATTTGTTGGAATAGGTGAAAAGGAGGAAAATTTGCATTACAGAAAACTTTCATGAAAAAAGAGAAAAATTGTCTGTTTTTCGCAAAAAGTCATGCAGGAAATTTTTCTCACTTTTCTCTCAAACCTAATCATTAATATAAAGGAAACCGCAAATGTAATGCAAAACCAGAAGCAAATGATTGCTGTATGAGGGTCACTTACCTAGGCTCTAAATAAACAAAGTAAGAGGCACTTATCCCTTGAATATAGTTAATCTTTAAAGCGGAACTACCACCGCTAAACAACTTGAGCTTAAATAATTCCCCATCTGGTGACTAGCGCTACTTCTTGTTGGGCTGACAGGCAGATGTCTGCACGTCTGCGCTGTCAGTCCAAGCCGGCTCTAGGAGGTGTTGCTAGGAGCCGTTCGGGTCTGGAAGGGACTGACAGCACAGATGTGCAGCTGTCACTATGGGAAAATGTCTGTACTCCGTCCTGACTGTCAGCCAGACAAGAATTGATAATCCTCTTTAACAAGGTAAGAATTCTGGCGAGTATCACTACTAAGCAGCTAGTCTCCAGATGGGGAATTATTTAAGCTCAAGTTGTTTAGCGGTGGTAGTTCCACTTTAAAGTGAACCTGTCACCACCGGTTTATTTTTTTTACTGAGAATTAAAATATGTCTGTATGTTATAATATACATTTTCTATAAAATAAACTGTTTTTGATAAGTTAACCTGAGTGTTCTGGTGTCACAGTGTGGCAATTTATGCTAATCCCTTGCACAATATGCTACCTAGTTCTGTTCAAGGCCACGCATCTCTTGTTGTACAAGAGCAGGTATGTGCATGCAGCCCCATAGCTATTGACAATAATAATTATTATAATAAATAAACAGGATTTCTCATTTTAGATACAATGTGGCCTTACTGGCCCATATTCCATTTCAGAGCACCTTGGTTTGCTGTCACCACCTAGAGCAGGCGTAGGCAACCTTTGGCTGTCCAGCTGTTGGCTGGTTAGGAATAATGGAAGCCAAAGGTTGACCTCGCCTACAAAATAACAATGCAAACATCGGCAGGCATTGCAGCAGTTCTTAGAGGAAATTACTGAGTATGCAGTTCTTCTTAGTGGGAATTGTTGAGTATGTAGCCCTCAACTACATTAGTGTTTGACATACCTGCTCTAGAATGTGTGGGCTCTGCCTAGATTCATTCATTGCACAGTTTGTGGTAATCCTGGCCTAGCACAGGTGCTAGTTAGCATAAAGTCTCAGGCTGTGCCAACAATAACTAAAGATTCATTTCTCAAAATCTGCTAGAATTACAAATAAATTACTAACATGACATATAGCTATTTTTTTAAGAATTTTCTGTAAAATGAACTAAATTTGTTTTAGAATGTCAGTTCTATTTTAAATTACCATTCATTTAAATGTGGCTTTTAACCCTTTAAGTGCCAGAGGGGTGTAGAACGCATGCAAAGCAATGCGTTCCATACCCATCTGGCACTCAAAGGGTTAACCAGATGAATACTTCAGAGGGCTACAACGCATTCCTCTACCATTTAACCCTTTCAGTTCCAGAGAGGTACCCAATGCATTGCAACACAATGCGTTGGATACCTTGGTGACACTCAAATGGTTAAGGAGTTAAAAACCACATTCAAATTAAAGGAAATATTTATGTATCCTCTATGGGGTAAATGGCTTTTCATAGAAACTCCCCTCTTTTCTTTATGCAGATAGGAACAAAAAATTTACAGACAGCTCCGATTTTAGTACAATTTGACTGGCTGTCCTTGAATTTGTAGACGGTTGAAAACCCTGTCATTTAGCTACTGCAATAATGAATTGGTTTGCAAAGATCATTCTAGAAATAGGGCCATTGCTGCCTTACTCTAACAATAGCACATGTATTTTTTAAATGTTTTTCCTTCATCATAACAGAGTCAAAATTCCATACATGAAATGTGAAGGCTCAATGGAATTATCGTTTTGGTTTGTATTCAGATTTTAAGAAGGAAGCTATGAATCTCTGTCTCATGGTTTGAAGTGTAAAAATGTCTGAACTTGGCTGCTCCCTCCTCCTTAGCTGAAGGGGACATTCCATACAAGTGTCAGTCTGTCGCGTATTACAGTTTGGTCATTAGTCATGGAAACATTGACTATCTGTCATCACTAGGACACAAGTATTCATATTTCATACACAGAGTGTGAGAGGGTTTAGCTCTGGATTACTGGGGGTTTATACTAAATGGTGTAGCTGCTTCTGAATTATTCTTAGAAGCTATTTTCTCTTGTAACCTTATAATTCCTAGATAAACATCAATAGATCCCTGAGGGAATAAGTAGCATATAGTGCAAAAGTGACAGGTTTAACATGTTTTTTAAAATAAAACTTTATTGGAAATGAACATAATATAAAGTCATCTACTAAGGTGTTCATCCTTAAAGTGGAACTAACACTTTATAATGCTGGGTGATTTTGAAAGAGCTTTTTAAATCATCTATATTTGTCAGCTAATATTTATGTATTTAAGCTTTAGTTTATGAGACATGTAACTAATTATATTTCAGTATATGCAAATTAGGTATTATTAGTTAGTAGCCTTGTGTCCTGACACTTCCTACCAGGAAATATAGACTTATTCACATGAACTGACAAATAAATAAAGTTAATATCTCGTAATCTATAGTTTTAAATAAAGAATAGCTAACATAAATAAAGGTGAGTATTCAAGCTCTTTCAAAACCAACAGTTATAGTAAAGTGTTAGTTCCACTTTAAACACATACTTTCAGTCTTATGCCCAATTAAATCAGAGGGCATTTGGGTAAGATTTATTTATTCCCTATGTTGCAGTTGAGGTTGGTTATAAGCATTGGCACTAAAGAAACATTAAAGTGAAGCAAAAATGCAGAAGACTGGCATAGCTCAAGTCTATAACCAATTTGCTGCTAAGCCTTTTCACCCTCCAGTTGTAAGCATATTTTCCCAGTTTTGTTGCAGTTTGCAGTCAACAAATAATAACATTGGTTTGTGGGTATCCCGTATCGTGACTAAAATTGTTTACCCAGAATGCAAAAACATTTATTTATTGAATTCCAATAAAGCTAACGACCAACAACTTTTCTGGAGTTTATCTCTCTACCTCCACTATTAAAAGATTATGGTTCTAAGTTTAACATTAACTCACCTTTCTAAAACACTAAAATTAGTGTTTAGGAAGTAGGTCTTCCAATAAAGATTACCAATAAAAAAAAGTGTAAAACTCTGTTTTTTCTATGTTGCACCATTCTGCATTTCAGGCACAGAATTCCAGTTTCAGGAACTAATCATTTGCACTTGTACCCCAAGACACGTTTGTTATGAATTTAGAACTATAGCAAATAAAGTGTTTTGCATATTTGCAGTCTTTCAGTTGTACTGAAATTCTATTGCATACACCATATTAGGTTAGTTAGATAGAGGCCTCCTGAGTAAAATGGCTTTCCCATTTTTTTATAAGTTGACTTGCTGTTTGGGGTGCAACAAGGACCACAAAACAATTAGAACAACTGCAGGAATGAATAAAAGGTATATAAAGCTTATAATTTTGAATAAAAGAGAACCCACTGCATCAAAGGGGGGGTCACTTGCCTTTCTACCCCTTGGAAAAGTCTACAAAGTGTGCCTGGTTTGCAAGCACACTTTGTATACCGTTCCAGTGAAGTAGTTCTTTTTAAATAATGCAATTTCGGCTCTGCTGAAGAGCCTCCTTGAGTCGGCCGACTCGAATCAGGAGAGGGGGAACATTATATGTGAATATCTCTGAAACCATAAAGGTTTGAGAGATAGGATTTGTGCCACATCATTTATTTTTTTTAAACTCTACAAAACAAGAAACATTTTTATGGGACATTACTGTTACTTTAAACAAACATTACTGGTTTGGTGATAATTATATCACCCAACATGTACACTATTACGCCTTTGAGGGCCAGAGTGGTAAGCAATGCAATGTGAAATACTCAAAGGATAAATTAGCAACCTAAAATAATAGATGCTACACCACTCTTTCATGTAAAAATGCCCCATAATTATTTTGTAGAGCAAGTAGAGGCAAGAGAGTAACTATTCAGGAACCCCTCAACCTCCCATACTTACAATGTACAGTGCTTTGTTCACGTACATGTTAAAGGCTACCCTTGTTCAAAAGAGAGGGCAACCCTTTTTTTAAATAATGGTAGCCCCAAAATTGTGGGTACAAGGAGCTACAAGATCAGAGCTTTTAAGGAGCTCTTCCCTCCCAACATATGCTGTATTACAATGTTAGGTGATCAGGTGTTATAATACACAAGAGTACCCTCATTTGAAAGAGGGTATTCTGTGATCATTTGGAGCAGGGGGCTGGGATCTAGGTTCTTAAAAACCCTCCCCCTGCTCTGGAGTTAAAAAAAAAGTTAATTTGGTTCTTAGTGGGATCTATCACATGAAGGATATCATTATGTTCTTGCATAATATAATTTATCTTCAGAGATTCCCCCAGCAAGGAACTACCACACGGAACTGAGGACTTCCATGAAGGTAAGCCTAAGTCCCTTGTAGTAACACCTTCACTGTGGGTCTGCTAAAGATGTGGCCACCCATATCCTTAGCATTTTAGAGTAGCTGCTGAGCAGCAAAGTGGTTAAATTGAACTCAGAATGTTTCCTGTAGCTCTATCTACTTTTTTGGAAAATCCACCCATATTTGTATCTGTACATGGATTGAGAACTGGTTAAATGATAGATGGGAGAGTTATCTAAAGTAAGTGGGGTTCTACAGGGATCAGTCCTCGGCACAATGATTATTAATTGTTTATTAATGATCTAGAAGAGGGAATTGAAAGTAGTGTCTCAATCTTTGCAGAAAATACTAAGCTATGTAAAGAACTACATACAGTGCTGGATGTTTTTTTCTCTGCAGAAAGATTTAGATAAACTGCGTGAATGGGAAGAAAAGTGGCAGATTACATTTAATGTCGATAAATGTAAGGTTATGCATTTGGGCTGTAGAAACAAACATGCTACAATAAATGGGAAACTACTTGGGGAATCCTCATTAGAGAAAGATTTAGGAGTACTGATGGCCGATAGACTTCACAGCAGTGTGCAGAGTTAGCTATTGGTCAATTAGTAGAAGAGCCGACTAGGAAGGAAGCCACACTAGATTTATTATTTACTAATGGAGACTTGATATCAGATGTAACTGTAGGAGAGTGTTTGGGCTCCAGTGATCATCAGTCTGTGGGGTTTAATGTAAAGACAGAGGCTGAGTTGCACCACACAAAAACAAAGGTTCTAAACGTTAGAAAGGCTGATTTTTCTGAAATGGAAACATTTTTATGTCAGTCTTTAACAACTTGGAGATCTTTAGATGGAGTCCAGGAGAAATTGGATTATCTGAAATGCATTAGACATGTCAGCAAGGGTAAAAGAAAAAGAAAGCCACTGTGGTACTTAGCAGAAGTGGCAAATATAATAAACGAGAAAAAAGAAGCATTTAAGAAATACAACTAGATGCAGAAGGAAGAAGATAGGAATTGGTACAAGACTAGGCTGAAGGAGGCCAAATGCATGATTAGATGTGCCAAAGCACAGTCAAAGTGAAAGAAGGAAAATGAAACAAGGAATAGTTAGACTGAAAACAAAAAATGGAAACTATGTAAATAAGAATAAAAGGCTAGCTGACTGCCTCAATAAATAGTTCTGTTCAGTTTTTACAGAGGAAGATGAACAGAGGGGACCACTGTTAGAAAAACAAAATGGTAAGACATGGGAAACATGCATGTTTACAGAGGAAGAAGTTCTACTTTAACTTTCTAAGGTAAAAACAGATAAATCAATGGGACCAGGTGGGATACACCTAAAGTTATTAAAATAACTTAAGTGTGTTCTGGCAAAACCTTTAACAGAATTATTCAATTAGTCACTAGCGATAGGAATACTTCCAGAAGACTGGAAGTTAGCAAATGTAGTACCGCTTCACAAAAAAGGTAGCAGGGAAGAGTCTGGTAACTACAGACCAGTAAGTCTTGCATCAGTAGCGGGAAAATTAATGGAGACTATGTTAAAGGAAAGAATTGTTGAATATCTGAATTTAAATTGCTTGCAAGATACCAAACAGCATGGGTTTACAGCAGGGAGATCTTGTCAAACTAACCTCATAGATTTTTTTGACTGGATAACTAAAATAATAGACCAAGGGGGAGCAGTAGATATAGGTTATCTAGATTTCAGTAAAGCATTTGATACTGCCCCTCATAGAAGACTCATTAATAAATTGCAGTGTTTAGGTCTGGATGTAAAAATAGTGAAATGGATAAGACAATGGCTGAGTGACAGGAGAGAGAGGGTGGTAGTCTATGGAGAATATTTGGACGAAAGGAGTGTTTCTAGTGGAGTACCTCAGGGATCTGTACTGGGGCCCATTCTTTTTAATATTTCATTAGTGATATTGCAAAAGGTCTTCAAGGAAAGGTATGCCTTTTTACAGATGATACCAAGATCTGCAATTGGGTAGACATTCCAGGAGGAATAAGCCAAATGACAAATGATTTAGGTAAATTAGAAGAATGGACAAGAGTGTGGAAGATGCAGCTTAACATTGACAAATGTAAAATATTGCACTTGGGACATAGAAATCCGAAGGAAAAATATACTATTACGGATACTCTGCTGTCAGAGACAAGAGAGGAAAGGGATTTGGGAGTAATTATTTCTAATGACTTAAAGGTAGGCAGGCAATGTAATAAAGCAGTGGGATTGCAAGCAGGGTACTGGGTTGTATAGCTAAGGGCATTAGTAGTAGAAAAAGGGAAGTGGCCATGCTACTATACAGATCTCTAGTTAGACCTCACCTAGAGTATTGTGTACAGTACTGGAGACCCCATCTCCAGAAGGATATAGATACTCTAGAGAAAAAAATGGTGACTGGTTTACAGGAAAATAAATATCAGGATAGACTAAAGGATCTGAACATGTATAGCTTGGAGGAGAGAAGAGAGAGAGGGGATATTATTGAAACATTCAAATACATGAAGGGATTCAACAATGTGCAGGATGGAAGTATATTTCAAAGGCGTCAAAATGTTAGGACAAGAGGCCATAGTCTAAAATTAGAGGTACACAGGTTTAGATGTAATATAAGAAAGTTTTACTTCACTGAGAGGGTAGTAGATAAGTGGAATAACCTACCAGCAGAAGTGGTAGAAGTTAATACAGTGACAGAATTTAAGCATGCATAGGATAGGCATAAGGCTGCCCTTAACATAAGAAAAGACCAAGGACCAAAAAAGGTTTGATGTTTTTACTGTAGGAAAATGGGCAGACTAGATGGGCCGAATGGTCCTTTTCTGCTGTCAAATTCTATGTTTCTTTGTTTCTATGTTTTTAATTATTTATGCAAAGAGCTGAGCTAAGAACAATAGGTCATACATTAAGACTAGGAGGAAAGCTATGGAATTCTTTGCCTTGGGATGTTGTGCTTGCAGATAGTGTAACTGTTTTCAAAAAAAGTAATGAATAGCTATCTAGCAAAGAAGAATATTGAGAATTATAATAGATGACTTCAATGCAGATAGGTTGTTGATCCAGGGAACTATCTGACTGCCATTTGGAGTTAGAAAAGAAACTTTTTGCCCACGTAATTGGAAATGGCTTCAATGTTTTTTTTTTTTTTATCAACATGGGTGATTTGGACTGGACTTGATGGACGCATGTATTTTTTCAGACTCATCAACTATGTTACTATGTGACTATACTCCTTTGTCCTGCCCATTACTTTTTCTTATTGGTATGTAGTCATCATTTCTTTGTTTCTTTTTCAGCACTGGATGTGATAAGATAGCTGATTGGTTGAGCTTTTCTTAGTCCAACCTGATGGGAGCACCATATAGCATTGTTATATTTTGGTTAGTCAATGATTTTTCTGTCATGCTGTCGGGTTGTCCCGACTAGGGATGGATGAAGTGTCAGAAGAATTTCCAGCTGGAATTATTGTTGAAATTTCCACCCATATAAAATACATAACATTTCCACCTTGATGCCACTGGAAATAAATTTCCTGCTAGAACTTTACCCTTTTTCATCTATGTTTTCTATGACTGAAAATTTCCTGCCGCAATATTACTTCTTCTAAGGGCTAAAGTGGAAAAATAAACAACTAAAAGTGAAAATTGTGAGTCCTACAGCAACATATACATTAAAAAATTGTCAGCAGATTGATTGCCTTTGTCCTTTGCCCACAACACTCACTTCGTGCTGAAGTAACACTGGCACAGTCATCTTTGAAAAATAACTGTGGCTTTAGATCTTAGTAAGTGTATGATGAGAATACATAGTAGAAGGACTGTGGCAGCATGTGTTGCCACTCTATGATGCATGGTAACTCCAAAAACAAACTCAGAGTCATATTCCTCTGCAGCTGGAGCAGAAAATATTGGCACACTCTGTGATACATCAACAACACTTCTATTATGTATCCCAGACCCCCTGGAACTTTTAGGGCATGACTCTCAGTCAGACCTGTGGTTGTGTATCAGGTGGGATCTTATTGAGGAGGTGCCTAGTTATGAGTCTGCTTACCCCCTGCTCCCATGCTTCTTACACAGACAACAGATAGCAAGATGCATAGCTTTTGGATCTTCATAGACTGTGGGGTTCCTAAGGGGCTTCTACTCCTACTGGGGCTAGATGCTGCTGCAATTATACTACTATTAATATGTGTCAAAAGGTGCTGAACTTCAAAAAGCAGCAGAACACATCATAGCTAAGGTTATGGGTGTTGATAACCTGTATTATTGCTCCTAGTTACTCAACACTAGTAGGGTTTATGGCTGAGTGGGACTTGGACTTTGAAGCACTGCTGATGATGCTTAGGATTACTGACAGGATGACTGTGTATTTTTTGCTATCTTTGCTTGTCCAGGGTCATGCTTTCCGATTGTTTTATCAAACAGTATACAGATAGACACAGTGTTCCTTTTCTGTGGTGGAAGATTGAGCCTTTTTCCTTTCAGCTAACTTTCTGGCTATGGCATCATCTCTCTTGCTTTCAACTCCAACTGTATCTAAAGAACAGGAGGATGCTGGGTGGATATATTCTACATCATCGTCATTATCATCATCATCATCAGTAATTAGGTCATCCTCAGCCTCACCTGCCATTTCTTCCCCACTATTTTTAGATTCTTCTAGGCATTTAGAGGACTCATACAATGTCTTTTTACTTTTTCCCTTTGAGGGATTTTCACAACATTCTCTGCTACTTTCAGGATAGGTGTTTTTGTGCTAATTTGTTTCACTGTCAGATGCAGCAGTTGGTTGAGCTGCTACAACTTCATGCACTATGCCATAAACACTGGAATGCAACTCGTTGTTGTCTTCAGTGGTTTTAGATGCACATACTGCAGCAACCATGGCTGCATCCAGTTTTTGGACTACCACTTTATCACATGTCCCTACATTGCTCCTAATCCTTTCACCTCCCCCTATCCCTTATGCGTTTACTTGGCGATAAACAAATACTGTGTGTGTTTTACTGTAAAGTACACAATAGAAATGATTGACTCAGTCACAGCTCACTTCAGTGTCCCTGTAGCCTATCATTTTTTTAAATTTAATTAAATTTTTTTTTTAATTAACTGTCCCCCCCATCCCTATCACTGCCAACAAAACAAACACACTCTCTGTTTATCTATTTCTTTCTCCAGGCTCCCTCAGCACAGAGATAACAACCAGATCAGGAATAAACTTGGGTCACCTATTCCTGTGTGTTCCCAGTCAGCCACACAGAATGTTGGGGTGTTTCACCAATTCTTCTTTGCTGCCTTCTCATACCCCCAAGCTCACCTGACACAGACACAACAACCCCTCTGCTCTTTCTAGATTAGAATGTAGAAGAGTGAGAGGAGTTTGATTTTTCTAAGTTATTTGTAGTATTTGATTATTTAGCCCAATTTAGGCTATTTTGACTGCTATCATTCAAGATTTTTGGCAAACTAGATCAGCCCCAGTATATGTATTTTTTAATATTTTAAAGGATATTTAATAAACTTTATATTTTGTTAGTTTGTTTGGGAGGAGTAATCTTGAGTGCTAGTTCAGCAGGATTTTCTTTGTTTTTCTCTGTACATATATATACTGCCCATTACTTGCCTGCTCCACTCAGCTTATGCTCTGCCCCTATATGGTGCCAATTATATCATCTGGAACTGCAAGCTCCACAGATTTGTTAGAATTTTTTGAGTCAGCGAATGATCAATGTTCCCAAGTTTTCAGTGTTGTAACTCGTCATGATTCTGGATAATACCTTCATTAGCTGGCTAATATAGATGCTATTCATGTGTGCCTGGGTAAAGTGAGTACAGCAGAGTTTCTTTCATGCAGTTTGTGTGTTGCAGAATGGCTGAGGCTTGAAGTCCTGTGTGGAAGGCACTACCTATTCAATTCTGTAATATAAAGAGGTGCAATTCTGGGGTGAACCAAGTGCATTCTAGGGAACATATACATATTCTTAAAATTCCCCTTGATTTAAAAAGGGCTTTTTAGCTCTTAAAAGGTCACTAGCTATGCAGGAAGCACACACACACACACACACACACACACAGCATGTGATACTTAAGACTCTCTCAAATTACCAAATCTGCACCCATTTTTCTTCTCAGTTGGCTCACCCAGACGTACAATACACCCCTGGCTTCATAGGAACTTCTGCTCCCTTGTGATACCTGCCCCTTTTAGGTACTTGTTTAGTGTCTGGGTAGGGGACATTATGGACACAAATGGTTTTTCCTACTATATTCAGACATATCTGGCTGCTGTTATATTATCCACATAATATGCATATTTGCCATATTTTGACACTGACCATAACATACTCTAACAGTCTAAGTTAAAAAAAGGCTTAAATTTATGGTGTTCAAAAGTGAATCTCTACATTTGCTGGCAACAAAGCATAGTTACTAAAATTCTAAGAATGTAGGGTACACTAAATTCATGTTAAACAACCCTTTGAGTGCCATATTATTATTATTATTATTATTATTCTTTATTTATATAGCGCCAACTAATTCTGCAGTGTTGTACAATTGGGAATAGACATACAGAGGTATTAAATAGTACAAATCAAATGTGGAGAACAGGAGGATCAGAGGGCCCTGCTCGTGACAGCTTACAGTCTACTGGCATTCAAAGGGTTAAGAACCTACTGGGTAATCCATGCTAGTCCTATTTCAGAAATGAATTAAAGCTATTTCTAACAATGCTAACTGTAATACAGTCCCCAAATGTATTTACATTGTACTGAAGCACAGATGAATTAACATTTCTTAACTCCAAACTGCTGTTCTTAATATTTATTGTTACGGAAATATCAATTTCATCACATTCATTAGCATTACTACAAAAAAGCTGCTGGGTGCCACTAGTTGGGTAATTAGATGTCTTGTTCCTCTAATGATAGCATTTGTTTCTCTAGACTAATAAATAAATAAATAAAAGAAAATGTATACCACTTAAATGCCAATTACTACTCAAAGATGTAAAGTGGACTAAATATCTAATACTGCTTTGAAATGTTATTGACTCCAAATCATGGTGTTTAATTAAAGTCCACCTACAGTTGTGTTGTGGGTAAGCATATATTTATAGGTTTATATGGGTAAACCTGTAAAAGTGAGATTGTATTTAAACTGCAATATGCCTTGGAGTACAGAGGAAGCCAAATCACTACTACTGGACCACAACTTGAGAGGGAAGGCAAAGATAATGGAGGTGAGAACATACAAAGTCATTGCAGTAGGGGAGACTAGTTAAATACCTGAGGGCGTGGATTCAGGAAGTAACTGGCCAAGGAGTGGAGGTGGTGATATAGTAATACGTGCTGGATCTGGATTAAAATAGTTTTGAATTGAAGCAGACAAAGTTCTTAGGACAGGAGTAGATTGTGCAGTAATCATTATCAAAGCTGAAGTTTCTGGGCAGGCTGCAGACAGTGCAGGAGTTTTTTTTACCAATGCTGAGGGGTTTAGATAGGTGGTAGACAGTGTGGTGGTCTTTTATAATGTTGAGGTATTTGGGTGTCAAAGCGGTGGTCTTTGACAAAGATGCAGTCTTTAAGGCTGGAAGTAGACAATGCAATGGTCATGAACAAGGCTGAGGTCTGATGGCAGGTGGCAGACAGTGTGGTGGCTTTGAAAAGGGCAGAGGTCAAACAAGTGCAAGCACCAGACTTGACAGGAAATATTAAGAACACGATAAACCATCTCAAGTGCTCTGGTGCAGTGGATTCAAATAGGATAAGAGTGAGCCCAGGGGAGTTAGTTGGACAGGGTAGCCTTTTAAAATGGCGAACACAAAAGAGCATGTGACTGTATGGAACATTACCATGTTGCTGTGATTAAAACGGTGACATGAGAATATTGCCCTGCAGCAAAAGTGTGAGATTCTCATGTCGCACCCTTAAACATCTCTTCAACCCTTCTGGCCTCTGTCCAGGAAAAGTGCCCGCCTCACCTCTTGTTGTTAAAGAGCTTCCCAGTCCGGGACTTAGTTTTCCCCAATGCAATAGCTTACATGTATGAGCATGTATGTATTTTCCCACCTCTAACCCTGTAGCATGTAAAATGTAAATCATATTTGGAAGGCTCTCCTCACACATGTAGTTAAATCCCTACCATCCTTCTATACTATCACTAGTGCATTGGGGCCCCTGCTTATCATGCTCCTGTCAGATACCTCTCCAGCTATGATCAACACTTAGAGGCCAGATCTTTGCAGCCGGTGTCTCCTTGGGCTCAGCTCACTTGTCAGCCCTGACAGCAGGGTGAGGAAGATGTTGAGAAGCCTCAGATATTCAGGGAGTCATTTGCAGTGAGATGTAGAAGGCACCAGTGGCATCCACAGCTGAGCTGCCCTGAAAGCTTACAGGGAAGAAGTTTGTGGATTTATATCTTTGGCCCTGCTGGAAACTGGAGATATGGTGCCTGAAACACAGTATATGGCGGACCAAGTTGCAATGTCCGTAGGGGTAAAGATCCAGCCTCCAAGGGTTGATCACAGCTGGAGAGGTATCTGACAGGAGCATGATAAGCAGGGGCCCTGATGCAGCTGCGATAGTATAGGAAGATGGTAGGAATGTAACTGCAGGAGTGAATAGAGCCTTCCAAGTATGATTTACATTTTACATGCTAAAGGAGGGTTAGAGTTGGGAAAATACCTGCATATATACATACATGCTCATACATACAAGCTATTGCATTGGGGAAGACTAAGTCCCAGGCTGGGAAGCACTTTAAGAACAAGAGATGAGGCGAGTGCCTCTTTCAGGACAGATGGCAGAAGGGTTGTAGTGATATTTATGGGTGTGACATGAGAGTCTTGCTCTTTTGATGCAGGGCGAGATTCTCATGTCACCATTTTAATAACGGCGACATGGTTGATGTTTAGTGTAGTCGCACACTCTTTTTAAAGTAAACTGATGGACAGCACATAATTGCAGATATGGAACATTGGGACCAAGTTCTTGAAAACCCCCTACATACCTTGCTATGGCCAGAAAATCCTAGTGGCCAGTGTGACTTATCCTTGCACTTTGGTTATAGAAATATACCATCAATCAGTCCTACTTGTCATGTCCAAGGAGGAGGACATAACTCTTGCTAGTTGTATTCCTGGACTACAAACTCTGCTCAGTGCTGTACTGACACCTGTAGGCTCATGCATTTTGCTTGCTTGAATAAAAAAAAACAACCATGCATAAACACACAAAAAAACCCTGTGTGTTCCAGTGGGCAGATTTAATGATCTAAGAGTACTGAAAACAAGGGTCATATCCACTTTTGTGGATTTCACTTTGAAGACTCAAGTATGATTTATCATCTTTGGTATACAGGTCCCTGATCTACAGATCATTAAATCTGGGGGAAAAGGCATTTTTGAAAGTAGCAGAACAGATGTATTTGTTTTAGCATATATCCGTTTCCGTGTGAATTTGTTTGTGTATCAATGTGGGTGTATTGATGTCAGTGAATATGTGAAAGAGTGTGTATTTTCATACTAGAATGTATGTATACAAAACCATCCAGTAGCCAGCTCTGCATGATAACCAGAGAAGAATCATTATACAGCAATGTGTCAAATTTCCTCCTACTCGTTTTAATGTGCATTCTTGTTAAAATATATTGAAACAAAAATCTATAAATTATTAGCTCTTTTTTCCAGGTCATTAATCATCATTCTTGGCTGCATTGAAAGTATTAAATTATTCTCTATAAAACACATTTATGGATAATTCTTTGACATATGAATGTGCTCATAAGTGTAGGTTTTTCATTTTTATTTCTATATTATCATGCAAGTGTATTTATTTGTCCTGGCAATGTTAGGCTTAATCCACTAGTACAGGTAGTAGGGATCTGAGCATAGACACTTCTGGTAGGATTCCTGCCTGGTGATGGATTTTATGTTGTCTTTCTTTTTATTCTGTTTTTTGACATTTCAAATTAATACAATGTAAAATTGGGCAAATAAGAAGAAAAATAAAAGGGGATGGACAAATTGCAACTTGCTGTGTACACTTGTTGTGTTATATAAAAACATCAGTCTTATCAATGCAGCAGAACATAATTTGAAACTTGTGTTCAAATATCAATTAGAAAAATATTTTGTGTCCACTTATTGCTTGAATGGAAAGGGGCCTTTGTGTTTGATATCCTGCAGCTAAAAGATTCCATGGATTAGATTTACAAATACCAAGTGTTTCTTTTCCATTCCCAATACCTTCCATTCGCTTACCCAACCACCACATTCTGTGGGGTTAGGGACAAGAAATAAAAGAATAAAAAGATCAAATTCAGAGGAGCCCAAGGAAGTAGAAGACATATTGATACAACCCTTAGACAAAAATCTAAAAGAATACCCTTAGAAGAACTAAGTAAATTAGGTACTTATAATTTATTAGACTATGTACTCACAATAGGTCAGATCACAATACATTGGAGCATGTATTTAGCTCCAACTTCACAATTAAATACATATGAATTGATAATATAGAGGAAGAGGATAGGCAATTATGTGATGTAATCTCTTATGAAAGATTAAAATACAATCCTATTGCACAACTTGTAAAAAATATGTCCAACATTTTAAGAGATGCCTATAATAAGGAATCTTCTCTAACGAAGAGTTTAATTTTGGATTTGAAACTAATCCACATATAATCACCTGTTATCATTTGCCAAAAATCCACAAATGACTGAAAGACTCTACTGGATGTCCTTTAATATCTGGGATCGGTTCTCTAACATATAATCTTTTGCTATACGTGGATCTATTCCTCCAAGTCATTGTTTATTAAGTCCTACTTAAAAGATACCACTTCAGTTATACAACTTTATGATAATTTTATATGGCAGTCAACCAAATAGCAACAGTGGATATTAACAGTTTGAGAGCCTGAGAGAGTATGCAATGCATTGCTTTACAACACGTTGCTTACCTCTCTGGCGCTCAAAAGGTTAATCAGTTATACTCAAACATAAATCATTAAGATGGGATTAAAGGTGTAGAGTCAATGTTTGTAAATTAGGCACATTTTAAATGTATTCTAGATTTGACTGAGTTTATACTGCTGTCTATTTTATATTTGGTGGTTATTTTTATATTTAGCTTTGAGGTATTATGAGCTGGGAATAATTTAATACTGCATATAAGAGATATATTGATGATATTTTAATTGTGTAGAAAGGTGATGTTTTTGAATATTTGAATAACAATACCAATGGTTTAAAATTTGACAATTCATATAAACAGATTAGTATTTGATTTTTAGCTTTGACTATTTTTATAGATAAAAATAAAGTTTGTACTAAAAGACAATTTAAAGTTGTTGATGATATGTTTATACCAATGAACAGTCATCATAAAACAAGTTGGTTAAGAAGTGTACCCAGGAGCCAATTCTTAACTCCTTTGCGTCCAATTATTATTATTATTATTATTATTTTTATAGCTCCAACTTATTCCGCAGCGCTGTACAATAGGGAATAGACATACAGAGATATTAAATAGTGCAAATCAGATGTGGAGAACAGAAGGATCAGAGGACCCTGCTTGTGATAGCTTACAGTCTAGAGGAAGGTAGGTTGGACACAGAAGGAGTAAGTACTATTGGGTGTAAGTGCCTCCTGCCACGTGAATTGCCAGTCAGTGGGTGGGAGAGAGAAGTGCTGTTGAGTGCAGTGGTCCAGGCAAAGGGTGAATCTTAGTGATAATGTTTATGGAGGTAGTTAATAGGCTTCCCTGAAGAGGTGAGTTTTCAGGGAGCATCTGAAGATCTGAAGGCTGGGGGAGAGTCTGGTGGGGTGGGGGAGGGAATTCCAGAGCTCAGGTGCAGCATGGGACAAGTCCTGTAGGCAGGAGTGGGAGGATGTGATAAGAGTTGTGGAGAGGAGAAGGTCATGTGCAGAACGAAGATGGCGAGTGGGCGTGTATTTGGAAATGAGAGATGAAATATAAGGAGGTGCAGTGTTAGTGAGGGCTCTATAAGTTAGCACCAGAATTTTGAATTTAATATGCTAATGGGAGACGGTGTAGGGATTGGAAGAGGGGATTGGTGTTAGAGAAGCGATGAGTGAGGTAGATTAGACGTGCTGCGGAGTTCATTATGGACTGTAGTGGGGTTAGTCGGATGAGAGGAAGGCCAATTAGTAGTGAGTTACAGTAATCAAGACGGGACATGATGAGTGTTTGGATTAGAATTTTAGTAGTGTCTTGGGTGAGGAAGGGTCAGGTTCTAGAGATGTGGATGAGTTGGAGATTGATTGGATGTGAGGAATAAAGGATAGGGAGGAGTCAAATGTGACCCCCAGGCAGCCTGCTGTAGGGGTTGGTGTGATGGTAGTGTTGTTAACAGTGAGGGTAATATCTGGGGCAGGGCTTGTTGGAGAGGAAGGGAAGATAATTAGTTTGGTTTTGCCAAGGTTAAGTTTGAGTTGATGGGAGGGCATCCAGGAAGACACAGCAGATAGACAGTCAGCGGTTGCAGAGATATGATGTAAGCCAAGAGAGGGCGGTATCACAGAGACCTAGGGAGTGGAGTTCTTGGAGGAGGAGCGGGTGATCTACTGTGTCAAAGGCAGCTGACAGGTCAAGGAGAAAAAGTAGGGAGTAGTGGCCTTTTGACAATGCAGAGAGCAAGTTGTTGGCCATTTTAGTGAGTGCAGTCTCAATGGAGTAATGAGGGCAGATTCCAGATTGCAAGGGATGCAGCAGGTAATGGGAGCAGAGGAATTTAGTGAGCTGGTTATATGTGAGATGCTCAAGGAGCCTGGAGGCAAAAGGGAGTAGAGAAATTGGCCAGTAGTTTGACACTGAGTTTGGGCTCAGGAACGGTTCCTTTGGGATAGGTGTGATTAGTGCATGTTTGAAAGAGGATGGGAAGCTGCCGGTTGACAGAGAGAGGTTCAGTGGTCCAAGGTCCAATGACGTGCCCGGACCGTCACGCCTGTCCTTGACTTAAGGACCAGTGACGGTCGCAACATGTCAAGTGTTAACTCTCCCATCTCCGCCGCAATGCGCGATGGGAGAGATGCAGGCTGGCTGTTACTGGTTACCGGAGCACTTAGTTTCAGTCAATGTTGATAAAAAATAGAGAATCACATGTATTAAAAGCCATATGTTTTTAAAAACACTGCTTTTGTCATTTCTCTGTCTCCCTTCTCCCCAGACACAAATCTGAGGAGAAGAGACAGAGAGATGGTTGCTGAAGTGTTCCAGTGTTCCTGACATTGCAGCCCTGCAACAAAGTAAACGAAAAGAAAAAAATAGATTTTTCCCCCCTTTCATCACTGTAATACAGTGATCAACTGATTTCCCCCCCTTTTATCACTAATTTTAGTGATCCATTGCTGCAGATCAGCTTTTCCAAGTGTGAAACTTGAAACTCGCATGTTCCAATTTGAGTCCCGTAGCGCCCCCAAACCATGAGAAACCTACGCATATGGGGTACTGCCATACTCAGAAGAAGCAACTGAACACTAATCTATGCATTTTTTAAAACCTGCAACTATGCTGTGCTTGAAATCCACAGCAAAATTGAAATCTAAGTGTGAAAAATGCAGAATTTTTTCTTACATCAAGTTTTACAAGGGATCCCTATTTTCAATTTGTCTACTTGTGTAACTGAAATTGGAAAAAAAAGTAGGCCTTTACCTCCCATGATGCTGGCAATGCATGCAGGAGTTTCTCTTTATGCTTAGCGGCATCTTAAAAAACCTTAGGTATACTTGCATAGTGAGTGGGAGAGAATTATTCTGTTTGGTATTTGATATTGGAACCCCATGATGCATGATTACAATAAAGCAAAAATAAGGCAAAACAAGGAGGTTGCTATGGCATCGGGGCCCTGTTCCTGGGGGCAATACCTGGGAAGGGGACCAGTTATACAGATATGTTTATTGCTTCTCCCCTTTCCAAAACTCCTGGCCAAAGTGGAGGTGCTATATAAATAATCAAAAGTATTTTTGAAAAAGAGAAAAACCTTAGTGGGAGGTGTTTGGGGCATTGGAGTCCAGCACCAAAGAATCATGTAAACTTTCCTATATATGATATTCAGTCCTAATTAAAAATTGACTTTTGGAAATCAGTTCTCCCAGAAATGATTCATAGTGGCAATAAGGCATTTGCTGTCCTGTTTATGGCAAGTGGTGATGCTAATGACTTAACTGCAACCCCTATAGCCCCTCCACTTGCCCTTAGAGGTGCACAGATAGAGAAGGGTCAGTGACTCCCCACCCCTAGGGAGGTAGGCTGGGTGTTGCTGCAGCACCTAGTACTACTATAAGTAATGTTTTATTATGAAATCAAAATACTGTAAGGTATCTTACCAGTGGTAGAAACTTGAGTCAGGGAATACATGAAACAAAAACAGGTTTTATTTTGCAAAAACAGGAGCTCAAAACAGCCTGATTTTAGCTTTCAACAAAAGAACTCTTTTTGTCTGGTACATGCATATAAACACAGTCTTTGTGGCATAGCTGTATCAAATACCTAACACCCTCACTGCTGGAGCTGCCATCTCCTACAGTGAATGGGGCTACACTTGGAGCCCAGCTACATATTCCTGCCTAATGAGGCAGCTGAATATAGCTAGCTCTCCCAGTCTAGAATAGTGATTAACCCATTGTATACTTAAGTTAACAGCTACACATACCGCACTTTAGTATAGCTATGAGCATTAGGGTTAGGAATGCAAAAACATGCTTAATGAGGTAACTAAATCTAATCAATAATCTAGGCTGGGTTTAACCCGTTCACTACCTCTGTACATATGTCATTCTAGTTTAGCTGTGAGCCAAAAAGGATACCCTTGTTGCTGTGATATGCTTCATTCAAACATTATTGCAGTTCAAACTGTCACAGTTTGCTATAGCAATTACTATCAAATTCTATGAAGAACTATATAGCCTCGGATCACCTCTCTCCTAGAATTAAATAATAAAATTATCTGGACACCAGGTAGCACTGTTGTTGCTAAAAAAAAGCAACAACAAAACAGCAAAGTATTAGAAATACCCTTGGTTTACTTAACAGGAAAGGTCCTACAATATATATTTTCTTTCTTCAAAATAAATGGATTACATTCAAATTATAATGGAACTTTGTGACATAAAACCAGTGTTAACATTTATCACCTGAAATCCAGCCCTAATTGTTTATATAAGTACTAGTGTAAAAGCCCGTGTACACGGGCCAAGGTCCGGGTGATGTTAACCCTTTGAGTGCCAGGCAATGCATTGCGTACCCCTTTAACACTCAAAGGGTTAAGAGGGCGGTCCTTCTCTGTGTCCTGCCACCGACACAGTCATGCACTGTAGAGACTGCCCAAAAGCACAGAATGATCCCAGCATTCCTACACCTCCCAGCATTCTGTGCGTTCGGGCAGTCTCTACTGCACATGACAGCTTCTGACAAACATCCTAGCAAATTATTATATAGGACTGGAAAACTCCAGAAATGGTTGAAGACCCTAGCATGTGATTGGATAAAGAAGGTGGGGGTATTTTATTGGAACAAAGTGTGCAGCAGCCACATTGCTTAACAAGATGTATTATGCATGTTACAGATGTAGCCAGACTTCACTTTATAATTTATCCAAACCTTAAAATGGTTAACATAGATTAGTTTTTTTTTACAGATAGTTAAAATATAGCTATATGTTATAGTAATTATTTTTCTGCCAAATACATATTATTTTAGAAACTAACCTTTATGTTTTAGTGGTACAGTGTAGAGCTTAATGCTAATTCTGTGCAAGTATGTTAATTAGTCCTGTTTGAGGCAAAATGTATCACACTCTGTGCTATTATATATGTGTGTGGTCTCTGCCCAGATTAATCCATAGCACAGTGTGTGGTAATATTGTCGCAGCACAGCAACTGATTAGTATAACGTGCCATACTACACTACCAACAAATACAGGTTAATTTCTCATGCATCTCATTGGACGTTGTTTCTTAGAACAAAATAACAAACCATGGAATGGAAAGTTAATTCTTCTAATATCTGGATATGGACTACCATATCCACTGGGAAAGCAACTCAGATCATACTGATATTTTGATGTGATAAAATCTGAAAATGTCATCTGATCTTAATATCGGTTCTCATGGGATTTTCAACTATCCTCACACCAAATTCAGTGATTTTCAGTTCTAGTCCTTGGGACATACCAACAGTGCAGGCTTTCAGGATATCCCTGATTAACCCTTTAACAACCATCATGCCAGTCCCGCACTTAAAGGAGCAGTAAACTTTTTTTCTGAAAAAAAATATTAGAGGACATATACTGTTGAGGAAAATAAGGGTACTCCCACTGTTGAGAGATGCATATTTCCAGAATTATTACAGTTTAAACTCATGTTTTTTAAAATTAGCAGTGGCCTCTAGTGCTCAAATTCCAATTAGAAATTCTGTCACATTCTAATGGAGAGGAAAGTCAGTAACATACAGTTCTCTATAGAATGTGATAGAAATTGTCTATTACTTCATGTCAGTTAAAACTATCAGGAAGTAAAAGTACAGTAAATTCACTTCCTGATTATTTGAATTGATATAAATTTTGAATAAAACAACTGACAGCAGTGGGAATGTCCTTGTTTTACTCAGCAAGTAAAGCTTTATCTTAAATAACATAAAGCACTAGAATGCGTCGCTCCCTGTGTGTGTAACCGCACATGCACAGAAGACTGCCTGAACCATGCAGTCATGTGCAGTAGAGGCTGCAGGAATGCGCCGGCTTCCAGTCAAAGGAACTGCTGATCCAGAGTGGGGTTCTCCAAACAGCCCCCCGGCTCCGGGGCAGCCGAGGCCACTGGCTGGCCCTTTGGCCCGTGTACACAGGCCTTCAATGCTAGTAACATATATGTTTTCATAAAAAAGTTTTTTGCTCCATTAAGAACCTGCATGTTGCTCTGCCATCACAGAATCCACTGAGCAAAAAAAAAAATAGCTCTGTGGTCCTTAACGGTCTCTTGCACACAGAATCAGACAGTCATTAAGGGGTTAAGCACAGGTAATTCAGTCACAATTAGTTTCCTTTGAATAGACAGGGATATCTTGAAAAGCTGAACTGTTAGTGTGTCTTGAGGACTGATGTTGAGAAATACTCACAAATGTTCACATTCTTTCCTATGATATTTTCTCTGCTAATGAAATTGACCCCAGTACTGGATAATATGCATTTTAGCATTTTCTCTCTTTCTTGTTTCAGATAGTTATGAAACATGTATAATATTATTTCTCATTCTACTACGCTATATTCAGAGTTAACCAGGCACCAATCATAGTGGACTTCATGAATAAAAGAAAGCATGAGCAATTCTGAAGCAACCCAAGTGTACCACAGAGGAAAGAAACATTCCCATTCATTTAGATGGGTCTTTTAACTGTGAATATTTAAGTGCTTTCCAGTGTATGGCAATGCATTCAAGGGGTAAAAATCCTCATTTACATCAAAGGGAGCAATACCGATGGTTTGTTCTGCAATTGCTCCTCTTTTCTTATGAATATTAAAACCCTTTCATTGCCAGAGGTATATTCAACACATTGCTTCGAAATGCATTGGATACCCCTCCTCCACGAAAAGGGTTTAGGTGCAGTGTGTAAATATAGTCTGTCAGAGGATTATGCAACACATTGCCAAGTAATATGTAGTTTCCCCCCTATGGAACTTAAAGTGTTACTCATGCATTGAATCACTGATATTGTCAAACCTTGCTTTAAAAGTGATCTGATTCATTTATATTAATATACAGAAGCCAGCACTCACCGCCTTGGGGATATCAGGTATTTTAAGGCAAATGCAATCATAGCTGAAAATTCATTTCAAACCTGAATTGCGTAATTTTATTTTGCAGATGTAACCTTCTTCTCATTACATTGTTACTTACAGAATAACATCTCTGATACAATATCACATGCACTGACCAGCCTACATTCAGATACATGCTTTCACAAATCATTTTAGACAAATAACATGTACTTCACCATAACCAAGCTCTATTCTTTCTAAAATCATCAAGGCTGATAAACTAAGAAACAGTGGTGCAAGTCATGGTGCGAATTACTTGCACTACAGGTAACAAATAAAAATTATTCAAATTTCCAGGTTTTTTTTTCTTTTTACCTATTGAATGCTAAGTATGTCTCCAGTGTACTTATTCTCAATACAGTAAGTGGGAGATTCACTAGAGGTCGATGCTGTAGCAATATGATTTTATTGATAGCACTTCAACATTTCGATGTAGACACACATTACCATATTCACTAAAATTTAGGGATGCAAGGGTAGGGAAGGAGAAGGTCCTCATTAGCATACAGTATTGTCGAATTCTTGTCGACGTGGAAGGGGTGCTCTCCTTCACACATCACCAACACTACGACAATCCCGAATTCTGACAGCATTCTCTCCGCTTCCCCAGTAGGCAAGCAGGGGAGTGGAGAGAACAATTTCAGCACTATGGACAGCATTACTCCCTTATCCCATTGAGTGCCATAGGGATGTGCATTGCTCACACCTGTGGTGCTCAGAGGGTTAAAAAGTACACCAAGCACTACACAGTTATGCATTTAACTCTGTATCATTTATTATATGTATTGTATACTCCAAAGGGACAGACAGTATCCATGGGGATTTGTGCCTACCACTTGCCCCCCAGCCTTGTTTCCTTGCCCACTGGTAGCCATAGAACCCCATGTACACTGTTTGATCCTCTCCAGCCTTTTCCCTTTCTCTACTGCTAGCAACAAATCTCCATGGTCACTGCCTGTGTAAGGGTAGAAGGCTATGGGTTGTCAGTCAGTGTATGTAGGCTAACACACAATGGTGATGTTCCCCCAAAATACTTATATTCAACTTGCTGTCCCACACTTAAAATATGAAATACAAGTAGTTGAAAAGCCCGTTTACACGGGCCACAGTGCCACCGCTGCAGCCATGCGCAGTAGAGACTGCCCGTGCAGCGGCTGATAAGGAGTGGGGCGCTCCGAATTCAGACCGGCATCCTCTCTGCGCACCTTCCTGGGACCGCTTGGTCCCAGGAAGGTATGCAGAGAGGACTCCGGTCTGAATTCGGAGCTCCCATCTCTGTATCAGCCGCAGTGCGGGCAGTCTCTACTGCGCATGACTGTAGCGTGCGCAGCTATCTCTACTGCACATGATGGCTTCTGACAAACATCCTTAGCAAATTATTATATAGGATGCTGCCTCCCCTATTAAAATCCGACAAATTATGACCCTTGTCTTTGACATATATGCCTGCCCCATTAAAATCTGACAACTGTTGCATCTTATCTTCAACATATCTGCATGCCCCATTAAAAACTGACAAATTATGCCCCTTATCTTCAACATATCTGCCTGCCCCATTAAAATCTGACACATGATGCCCCTTATCTTCGACATATCTGTCTGCCCCATTAAAATACAACATCTGATGCCCCTTATATTCGACATATGTTTTAAACCCTTGAATGCTAAAGCGGGTTGCAACTGGCCTGCAGAACAATTGTCCCTGTGCCCCCTGGACCAACCTGCCTCAGTTTACCCCTCCATTGCATCACTGATTAGCCTGAATTAAATCCTGAACTTTTTGTTTACCGAGTTAGGCATCTCTGCCATAAATGTATTAGTTCTTTTGACAAATGACAAAGCAGTAGGTTTAATTCCAATAGCAGCCAACTCACTGACCTGAGACAGTAGGCCTTATGCATAAAAGTAAAATGGAGCAAATATGTGGCAAACCAACAGCACCATAGGGAAGAACTCAACATCCATAAAATGTCAATTGAAATTCACCAACATTCCTCAAGTTTCTAAATTTGCAATGTGCAGCAATGCATTCGGAGACCTCTCTAGCATTCAGATCAATGAGAATCTTTCTTTGGCCTCTGTGATGCATAGGATTTGTCCCAGAATTGCTCTAGATAGCTTTTATATTTAAGGCCCAAAGGCTTTTTTGGTTTACGAACATTTCTCATATTTTGAAAGTCATTAAAGTGTATCTGTAATTTGTTATCATCACCGCCCCATCACTTTCTCCCCCCATCATGAATAAAAACAATCTTTTGCATCTCATGCTTTAAAGCAACCTGAAATATAGTCCGACAGCAAAAGAGCTATTGTCACGCTGCAATAAAAAGCCTGTCCCTTCTCGATCCATGACCTGGATATGCTTAACATATGGAGCGTGACAGGTCATGGTGATTGGTGGGGATATTTGTGGGTGTATCTTAAGGAGAAATAGGATGGAATGGAAAGCAGTGCAGTGCAGCTTATACTGCACTGACCTTCAAAGCTACATCACAAGGTACATTTTGGAATAATAACTATTATATTATGAAAAAAAAGCTTAAATGTTCCCCTTTAAGCATATAGATTGCAGAGTTTACCATGGAACAGAACCTACATTACTGACCATTTGGCACCGTATAAATTAATTGGATTTGTCTTATGTACAACCTTTAACCCTTTGAGTGTCAAAGGGGTAAGAAACACAATGCTTTTCAATGCATTGCATACCGCTCTGGCATGTAATGGATTGAAGATTACAGTATTTAATTGTATGCTCTTGCTTCCCAGAGAAGGTAAATTAAATATTACACTGTTACTAAAATGTACTGTCTTGAAGTGCTGTTATTTAACTTTGTATATTATAAGTACAAGCAATAACGGGATTACATTTTTAATGAAAAACAAAACAAAAAACATTACAATACTCTGAAACAATAATCCAGAATGCCACACTATGTGCCTTTCCCAGGGCACCATCTGGGCAAACTGCACTATGTTTTTCTTCCACTTTGCATCATGGATGCATTTGGACTCATACACTAAGTACCCTCCTGTACATGTTTTCAGTGTTAATGTCAGTCTCTTGTTTTGATATTGCAAAAAACAAAACAAACAGCAGAAAGATACCCAGAGCAGTATGCTTCTCAGCGAATATCTCGAAATGCATCTGTGACTTAGTGGTGGGAGTAACAAGGATTCTTTCACTTAATAATATATGCTCATTTGGCACCCGGCTATCTGGGAAAGGTTCATACTGTGGCACACTCTCTACTGTTCCAGGGTGTCTTAACTGTTTTAGTGCCAGAGTGGTGTGCAAAGCAATGCACTGCATAATCCTCTAGAACTCAGGGGGTTAAGACATGTAAAGGCTAATTTAACCCCTTGAGTTCCATATAGGTTTGCAACAATACCTTCTTGTTCCCAGCTCCCACAGTAAGATGATAGACTTGGGATAGCAGTATAAAAATTGCACTATTTGAGTAATGATATGGGTGGCTCTTAATCAGGAGGGTCTGATTTAGAAGAACGTTACCTAAAATGGGTGGAAAAGTGGGCAGAGCAGGTGAGAAGGTTGGTGGGGTTACTCTGGGAACTCACAAAAGCCTGAGAATCAGCTTCTGTCCTTGGAGGCCCAGGAATTAAGTCTAATAAATGGAGACTCTGTGGCAGATCCAGAGAGATCGCACATATGTGTGTAAAATGTTGCTCTGAAATGCATACCACACCCCTCTGGCACTCAAAGGGTTAATAAGAAAACCTCAAGTGACTTTGAAGCAAGCCATCTGCTCCACAGGGACAAATAAATATATTTTTTACAGATTTTTTTGTGTGCTACTCTCTGTTGTAAATATTATTATATTACAAAAAAAGCGCAATTGAAATCAATGGGAATTTTTATTTGTCCCCTACAGTATAGTTGTTTTGCATCAGAAATGTTCCAGTTCTTCTTATTAACGTGGAACTGTCACCTACCCTATATACACCTCCCCCCGCTAGTTTTAAATACATATATAAGTGGAAACAATCCCTTATTGTTAAATAAAACCTTTTTTTTAATGTTTTACGATTATCGCCATGTGATAGAGCATCAAGGAGGGAGAGTGTGGCCATCTTGTTGACATATTAAATAAATAGCAGTGCTCTCCCTCCTAATCACTTCAATTTTGCCATATAAAATTGTCCCTTTTCTCAGGGGTAGGGGTTCTGTGCTCACTCGCTGCCAAAATGTATATTGTGAGAGCAGGGAAGTTGAGGGCTGGGATTCTGCCTTACAGGGGACGGCCAGACTTACAATGATATACCTGCAAGATCTACGTCAGAAGGTGAACATTCTAAAGATTATATCTTGAAAAGTACACCGATTAAAAAAAAAAAAAAAAAAAACGAACACACACCTTATACATGGTTTTATATTCCAATTTAAATGGGAGCAGGTTTGTAAGAGGTGACAGTTCTGCTTTAAGGCCTAGGTTATACTGAATTGCATAAGTGTTTTCACTGACTTTATCTAACAGATTGCTATTCCATTTGATACTTTTCCACAATCAACCTGTTTTATTTGAATATAGCATTTGCAAAATGTTTGCAGGCAATTTTAAGCCAAAGGGTTAAGTCATTAAACCTGGTTTTAGCCCATGCTATGCATATTTATTATTTTCCTACAGCCTCCCATCCTATTCACAGCTCTTCTGTGCCATGGGGGCTGACAACATGGCAACAGAACAATGCATTGCAGGAAGCACTGGCGCAAAAGAGCCCAAGGCATCACTATTCATTTTCCTGATATGTGATTGTAGCAGCAGAAAATAATTCATGGCTAAAAAAATTAATCTATCCGCACATTTTAGACTTGCTTAATTTGGTTGTTAATGACAAAAAGGACATTGTACACCTTATAAATATGCATGCCGAAGGAGATCTGATACATAATTTATTCTAAACCCAAACGTCTTTGTTTGCAGTGGGATGCTGCGTTAATATTCAGATTGATATCTTCCGTAATAAAACCAACCATCAAAAATAATAACAAATCTGCTTTTCTAATTTCCTGTAGTCTGACCAAAGTCAATTAACTTCCTCATCAACTGAGTCATATCACATAAACTAGCCACCATCCTGCAGATATTTAAACTGAGCTGTATACAATGTTTTAATGAATTGCTTAAAGATTAACAAACAATTTTAATCAAATCTTAAGACTGCTAAAAAAAAGTATCCCATTTGTCTGTGCAAGTTTTAGGCTGCAGTGTTTGCTTTGAGCTCAAAAGATTCCTTCTGTGCTGCATACATCTGTCTCCTCTGATCCTCTTGGAAACGCTGCAACATTTTAACCCTGGATTCCAACCTCTGGTTCCATTCTTCACGTAGCCTGTGACAGGTAAAAAGGACACCAGTAAACATATAAGCACTCATTTATAGTATATTTTGTAGAGGTCAGAACAGTCAATTGTCAGTTGACAACAATATCATTTACCACATTTATCAACACAGTGTCTTCCGAACTGTAAGACTGGTGTACTAAAAATAATTTGAATAATTCTGGGGAAAACCTTACAGGACAAATAAAAATCCCCCAAGTTTCTATTGATTTAAACTTTTGAGTGGCAGAGGGGTATCCAACACATTGTAGGGTCAAATGGTTCCTTTAATCTGCTGCATTCCAGAGGGGTCTATAGGTGTAAGGGGTTTAGCGCAAAATTCCTTCACTTATCTTTGTGTACATGGCCCATTGTTTATATTGGGAACACATTCAATTTTTAAAGCCTTTGAGTGTGGGTTAATATCTAGTACTTGGCTATGCAAGGAAGGGACAAGCTTCCGCATTTCCAAAAGGTAAGGTTCCTTTCAGAAAATGACAGCAAAACCATATGAGGGAAATTATTTAAGTAATATTTTAAAGGCGTAGAACCTTAAAAATTTGTCTATCTCTCTATATATATATATATTTGTCTATCTCTCTATATATATATATATATATTTATTAACAAAGATTAGCAAAGAAACAGTGTGGCTCTTATAGTGATGTGCCGAAAACAAGAAAAAATACACAGAGATTATAGGGGCCACTACAGTCCTAATAGTCTTGTAGTGTGACAGACCCTCTATCTCAAAATATAAGTTTAATCAAATACACATAACAGATATATGGGGAAAACATAATAAATACAGTTCCTAAATTATGGTACCATAATATCACAAAAAATAGAAATACATGGCCATAATAATAATAATAATAATATAATGATAATCTTTATTTATATAGCACCAACTTATTCTGCAGAGCTGTACAATTGGGAATAGACATACAGAGGTATTAAATAGTACAATCAGATGTGGAGAACAGGAGGATCAGAGGGCCCTGCTTGTGAGAGCTTACAGTCTAGAGGAAGGTAGGTATGACACAGAAAGTGTAAGTGCTATTGGGTGTAAGTGCCTTCTGCCACATGAGCTGCCAGTGGGTGGGAGAGACAAGTGCTAGTGAGTGCAGTGGTCCAGGGAATGGTTGGTCCTTGGTGATAGTATTTATGGAGGTAGTTGACAGGCTTCCCTGAAGAGGTGAGTTTTCAGGGAGCGTCTGAAGATCATAAGATCATGGCCATAAAAATATATTAATAAATTTATAAAGTCACATAAGAATAATTATAAGAGCTCATGATTAGATGAATATTTGCAAGCAGGTTCTCCAAATGTAATCGGATACATTGCATAAATGCTTGCACTATGTCAGAGGACGCCATCAAGTGGATCGTATTTCCAGATGGTGTTGCTCAACAGGTATTCTCCCCCATCTTTAGGCACCGGTTGGCGGCAGAGTATTAATATTTCAAGGTAGAATAAGCTTCGATACGGATGCACGCTGTAGGTCACCAATATTAATATAAGAGGATCAATATAGCGTGATTTCAGCTTAGCCTCTCTCAATAAACATTCTCCCCTGTCCTTAATTCACTGATTGCGGGCAGATTTTAGATGTGTGTCTGCTCCATTAGACTCTAGCATTGGTGAGTTAAATATACACCTGAGCAGGTAACTGTGAATAAATCACATAGTCTGCAGGCAAGAGGAAAAATCTCTGGCAAGTATAGATTAGAGATACCTCCCAAAAGTTAAAATGTCTTCCAACTACTGAGAGTACTTCATCATGGATGGCTGTCACACACACGCACACACACATATATATATATATATATATATATGCCAAAAATCCTATATAATAATTTGCTAAGATGTTTGTCAGAAGCCGTCATGCTCAGTAGAGACTGCTCGAACGCACATAATGCTGGGAGGTGTAGGAATGCTAGGAGCCTTCTCTGCTTTCGGGCAGTCTCTACAGTGCATGACTGCGTCAGCGGCAGGACGCAGAGCAGGATCAGCCTCTTAACCCCTCTGGCACTCAAAGGGTTAACATCACTCGGACCTTGGCCCGTGTACACAGGCTTTTACACTAGTAGGTGTATAAAGGAGAGAGCCCCTGTATCTCCAAATATAAGTTTAAACAAATACAAATAACAAATACATGGGGTAACTATAATAAAACAGCCCACACGGCAAAACATTTGAACTTGTGTGTTTTTATAGGAGCACAAATTTTTAAGCTCACTTTTTTATTTTTTTATTATTATAAAGATGGGAGGTATCTCCAATCATATATATATATATATATATATATATATATATATATATATAATCTCCACAGGAATATCTATATTAACCATTCGAGTGCCAGAGGGGTGTGCAACTTATTGCAAAATAGTTTTAAGGGTACTTAAGGGTTAACATGTATAACACAGTTGCTTTATGGCTTGCAGCATCTAAGTTCAGTCGCTTTTTTTAATATTTGCTGATGACACTGAACTATGTAAGTAATTTCCTAAAGAGTATGATGTTTTTCTTCTGCAGGCGTAATTATATAAGCTGAGTGAATGGGTGGAAAGTAGTACTTGGGGAATCCTTGTTAGACAAGGATTTGGCAGGTCTGGTAGACAAACTACACAACAGTGAGCTCAGTTGTTTCAAGAACAAATAGGACACTATTATGTATAAAAAAGGTTAGAGCTGCATGGCATGGGACTATAATTCTACCTTTTTATAAAGCCTTGGTATGGCCACATCTGGAATATGGAATATAGTTTTGGGAGCCAGGTTTTGAAAACAACATTATTGGACTGGAAAAGGTACAGAAATGTGCAAAAAACTAATAAAGGAATTGGAAGATTTTAGTTATTAAGAGAGACAAATCAAACTGGGCTTTACCACATTAGAGAGGAAACGTGTAACCCTTTGAGTGCCAGAGAGGCATTGTATTTCAATGCATGTAATACCTCCTTGGCACATGGACCATGTATCCTTGAATGTCTCTTCAGCCTTATCAGAATTAGCTGACAATCTCTCTCTAGGATTAAGATAGAGGACAGCAGAGCAATCCATAGTCGAATAGAGGGAGTTGTAGTGGACTTCCATAGGGAAGGGATACAAAGCTTAGCAGCATTCAACATGAATGTGAACAGTTGGAACTTAGTGAACAGTTGGAACTTAGCAGCGGATGACTGCAGGAATGGAGGGTGAAAACAAAAGCTCAGGATAATACAATAGGTTGAGAGAGGCAAGTGGAAATATGTTGACCTAAGTCATCCCAAAAGGGCCGAATACATGGACATGACCACCAGATATGCTCCAGTGAACCAGGGTTATCCAAACACCTCCAGCACTACGGGAAGACCGTGGTGAAAATGTGGTGCAAGGAGACAGGGGTCCTATACCAATGATTGAGCAGCTTATAGTTTATCTCTAGTGTCAAAACATTCTTTAAACTAATGGCTATGGAGCGTTGAATCCCTAGCCAATGATCTTCTGAAATAGAAATGTTGAGGTCCACTTCCCACAGCCATCGGAGCCCTAGGGAAGGGATGCTCCATAAGCGTAACAAGGATCTATATAACACAGAAGTTGTTCAATTATGCGGGGATGGGTCTGCAAAGGGCTCATCAAAAGGGATGAGAGGTCGCAAACAGTCTAGTACTTTACAACTACTTCAGAAAGGTGCTTTCAACTTAAACACAGTTAGGGATTTTTTTACAGTAAGGGCAATAACTCTACGGAATTATTTACCACACGGGTCTATGTTTGTATATACTGTAGATGCTTTTCAAAAAGTATTGGATACCTTTCTAGCTTAAAACAATATATAAATGATGACTGTTGATTTTAATGTAGATAGGCTGTAGATCCAAGGAGATATGTGACTGACTTTTGGAGTAAAAAATAATATGTTATTTACTTGCTTGGGGCATAATTGTAAATGGTTTCAACAGGAGTTTTTTGCTTTACACTAGATCAACAAAAGGTAAAATAACAAAATCTGAACTGAATGGGTGTATGCCTTTTTTTCTGCCCCATCAACTATATTACAATGGTGCTTTTGATTTGCTCCAGAATTGCTTATCTTTGACATTGTGCATACTGGTCTTTAAAGACTTTGTTAATCTATAATAGTAACAGGAATATAATATTTCACTTGGATTGTTATGTTTGAGTAATAGCATGCTCAATGACATCATGTGTAATACTGTTTCTGTAATTATTCTAAAAGTATGCCTTTATTTCAAATTACACATGAAGGGGATTGTTTAGAAATGACCTAACCTTGATCGGAAGGTATTACATGTCATCAGCTTCTGCAGTTAAAAAACCAAAGTAAACTGATAGGGTGAGTGAGAAATGGCAGCATAGCTTAAACAGTATCATAATGCCACTGCACATTAAATACTACAAGACTATTTGTCAGTGGAATTACTCATATGTGAAGCCTGTAAAAGGCACCATGTGAATGAATATCATATGGCAAGTGCATCATTCTTCTTCACTTGTTGTTTGTTAATTATGGAATATGTAAGATGTGGACATGCCAGTGTCCACATTCCTGGAATACTCTAGACCTTTTTCTCATTCAATGTCTAGCCTGCATTTTAATAGCTATTTGTTTCAGTACAATATCGTCCAGTGTGAATTATTCGTTAACCTCCTGAATTCTAGAGAAGACTCAAATGCATTGTGTATTAATGCTCTGGAGCCTTTCTTAGCATTCAAGGGGTTAAGGACAGTTGTATTCATTTTATAAATACGCTCATTCAAGGCCAAAACAAAGACCTCTCATGATAACCCAGTATTATAATACAGTATCAGATGGGCAGATAAGGAGCTTTTAACCCCTTGAATGCCAGAGGTGCACACAACACATTGTAAAGCCTGTCATTAGGGCAACAACAGACATACACAGTATTCCCGCCTGCCCTACCACATGTAAACGGAGATCACCCAACCGCACTGCCGTCTGTATTCCGGTTCCGCAGTATCATCCCCAGTGGTTCAAGACTTGCCGTGTTGCACCTGCCCGATGGCCCAGAGTCCAATAATCTTGCCCTCAGCGGATACAAGAGGCCCATCATGACCAAGGGAAGCAGAAGCAGTCTCAGACATAGACGCTGAACACATCAAGGAGGCAGCCCGCGGCACCAAGGGGGCAGCCCGCGGCAGATACCTCCACCCATCTTCCCACCTGCCAGGCCATGACACAAGGCGCACCCCCCCCAAAAGGGGGACGGGAGCGACCCCCCCCCCCAGCAGGCAGAGATCCCTTTACCATTCCGAAAGCCCTACAACTAACACACCACCACTCCCTTTCCATATGTAAATAACTTCCACGTTGAGCTTATAATACTATCCCATTATGGGCAACAGGGGAGCAGGAAGCCTGATTAAAAGCCTTCCAAAATAAAAACCTAAAAACTAACAAACAATGCAATACAGTCTGGATCCAATATCCTTCACAATAAACAATAGGAGTGTTCCCCCCAGGTAAGGGGAATAATGGCTTGTTTAACCATTTGAATGTCAGGAAGGTATCCAACACACTGGGGGTTATGCACTAAATTGTGATAAATAATTGATAACATGGAGATTACTTCTCCATTTTATCACTTCTCCAGTTCCTATATTACTATATGGACCCTATGCACTAAGATGTCTCCAACTTTGGAGATCTTAGTGCATAGGTTCCATAGAATAACAGAAACTGGAGAAATTATATCACTGGGGAAGTATCTCCATGTTATCACCTCTTTATCATGCCTTAGTGCATAATCTCAATTGTGTTGCAATGCACTGAGTAGCTCTCTGTCACTCAAAGGGTTAAGAGTATCACAAACCTTTATATCACTTTTAAAGTCTCAGAAAAACCATTGCCTATATCAGCAAAGTGCAAAAATTGGCCCACTGACCCTTGTGTCTGTCTAACTGTACAGAAACAGCAGTTCTGCTATTTGGAGAAAATATCACTTCTGGATTTCTGTGCAGAGGTGTGAATGATTTTTTTTGCCACAAAGCATTACTTTTATATAATTTGTTATCCAAACAGTACAGACAGAGCCAGAACTGATACTTTGTATGGCTGTGTGATCAGAAGCATGAGGAAAAGCCAGAAAATATATCCAAAATAGATTACAATGAAAAAAATAAATATAAAGTACAGGCAACTTGCCTGTATATATTTTGTACTTTTAGAATATGTAAAGTCAAAATAAGGGATTACTACTCAGTTAAGGATTTAAATAATTAAGAAGAGTTAGAGCAATAAAAATGACTAAGCAACTGATAAAGCAGGGTTATCCTGAAAATGTGACATTTTGGTATGTCAAAAACTAATGTTGTGAATCACTGATACCAATATGCACGTATTGTGCACCTAAAGTTAAAATAATTGCCCACCTCCGGTTCATACTCCTGTATGCACATTTAGCAAGAACACAAGCTCTTCTTTAGCTGTCTTGATAATAGACAATGCTAACAATATTTTTTGTGAAACCAATTATTGACTTTTCTGTGAGTCAGTAAGTGCATCAGCGTATACTTAGGATTTTTCAAAATATTTCCTGTTGCTGGATCATTCTTCAATTATTAATACAATTTCATCTTGCAGATAAATAATAAACATATCTCTAGAAACTGGTGTAATTCTAAAATTGCTCTCATATAGTAAACATAAAACTAATCTATATGCTCTGTCACAGTTACAGTTTTATTAGGATCAATAATTTGTGTTATTGGCACAACAATAGCGTTCTTTGTTACATCTAATGGGCTTGATGCTCAAAAGTCTACTAGAGTAATTCTGGAGAGTGCCAACTTCACATTAGAAGATTAGATACATTTATTTCAAAAGGGAACATATAGGGTTATAATGTATATTAGTAGGCAAATCAGGAAGGTCTGATAAAGACTAACGCATTTGGTAGTATGAAAGCTATACATTTCTCATGTCAATGGGTTATGAGGCAAAGGTTGAACTTGATGGACTTGTGCCTTTTTTCAACCTAATTTACTAAGTTACTATGCTACATTAGGTAATGAAGCCTACAATGCAATGCCATACCTCCCAAGTGTCCCTCTTTCAGACCCAAATCCCACTGTCCCTCTTTCCAGTCCTGGTGTCCCTCTTTTTAGGAGATCGGACCGTGTGGTGTGTATATAATTGTATCACATTGCTCCACATCAATAAAACTCACATTAATGATTGTTTAAACTTCAGTATATGTGTTCATAAATTAGCCTGTGTAAATAAAATACTCTTGCTCTACATCATTTATTCAGTTACAGTAAGAAGTGACAACAGGCCATGAAATAACCTAAAAATTCTTGGAAATGCCCTGCCCACCATCCACACACCCCAGCCACACCCCCTAAAATAATAGTGTCCCTCTTTGGCCATTTGGAATGTTGGGAGGTATGCAATATAAATGTCTATTTAATCATTTGAGTGGTGCACAGCCATTTCTTGGCCATATGTTGCGTACCCCTTTTGGGTAAAAGGAACCCTAGTACCTAAAAATTAACTGGAATTATATATACTTCAATACTGTGTACTTCATGCTAGTATCATTACACATTCTCATTTTGAGGCCTAAAATGTATAGGCTCTAACAAAGCAGACATTCGTTCATCCAGGATTTTCTGTAAAAATGTACAAGACCATATTCTGTATAATAAAAGGCCAGATGTATGTTTGTCTGATGCAGTCATGCGCAGTAGAGGCTACACCTCCCAGCATTTTGTGCTTTCGAGCAGTATCTACTGCGCATGACTGCATTGGACAAATGAAAATTTCTTTTCTTTACGCACTTTGGCCCATGTACACGGGCTTTTACACTAGTCTGAATATAAAAGTTAATAAATCAGCTGACATTAGCTCCTATCTGTCATGTTATAAGCATGAAAAAATATTACAAAATGCTCTGAATAGAATACTTTACACTTGCATTAAAAGAAGATTAGCATTATAGTTTAGGGATCTAGCACATAATTATTTTTACACGTGCTAGCAATACGTGACATTTAAAGTTCTAGCAACCTATTTCATTTTTAAGCGTTCCTTTAAACCTTTGTGTGCCAGAGGGGAATGCAGCGCATTGCTTTGCAATACGCTGCATACCTCTCTGGCATTCAAAGGGTTAAATCAGTATGAATGCATATTTGTAGAGTTGGTTTGCCCCAGAATTCCTCCACTTGTCTGTTGATTATAGGGACCTCAGGGCGGATCTGCTTTTTACTCACTTTGAAAGTGCACTTTTGCCTCTCCTGACATCTTCACTCTGAAGTTCGCTTGTTTGTTTCTCAATTTTCTTCTCCCAAAAGTTTTTTAATTTGTTGGCATCATGGGGAATTAACTCACGACGGCCCCGGGTGTTTTTGTTATTCATCTTCTGAAAGAAAAACAAAACAATATACGGCAAGAATTATCTGAAATGAATCAGAGTCAGGGGCCATAAGAACAAAGAAAAGTGGTATATTTAAAATATGGGTGATAGCAATTGAACTTTTAGCCCACTGAATGCTAGAGAGATCACTAAAAAATAGCAAAAGCATTTAGGGGTTTAAATAGTATTAAGACCAGTGGGGAGTTGTTATTTGTTCCTTATGGTGCTGGTGGCTTGCATCAACATTACTCCACTTGTCTGTCCATGTGGCCTGGTTTATAACAAAGCGTATTAAGCAAAGGTGGGCAACGTGAGACCATCCAGCTGCTGCCAGACTACAACTCCCACCATCCCTCATCAGCTGAGGGGTGACGAAATTTGTAATCCAGGAGCAGCTGGAGAGTCTCACATTGCCCATGCCTGATATGAAGTAGCAGTTTATATCAGTGTAAATAAAGCAGAAATACACAATGTGAAACCCTCCAGCTACTGCCCTCCCATCATCCCTCACCAGCCTAGGAGTGATGGAAGCTGTAGTCCAGGAGCAGCTGGAGCGTCTCACATTACCCATGACTGATATAAAGTAGCAATTTATAACAGTGTAAATAAAGCAGAAGTAGGCAATGTGAAACCCTCCAGCTACTGCCCAACTCCCATCATCGCTCACCAGCTGTTGGACTTGTTGACTGGTAGCAACTGGAGGACCTCACATTGTCCATCCCTGATATAAAGTATCAGGTTTGTGGTGAGCCATCCTGGTTCAACAATTAGTCATTAAAGATAGAAGCTAAACTTAGTTTTGGTACCTACCTAAACTAGTGATGGGCAACGTGAAGCTCTCAGGCTGCTGTCAGATTATAACGCCCATCAACTCCCACCAGCCATTGGCTACACTAGAGCAATATTAGAATTTAATAAATATGCATCTCATATCTCCCCACACAAAAACTATGTTTGTGGAGAATTTTTTTTTTTTTTAACAGATTTGACAGAAAAGTATTTATAAAAGACAAATCAATCTTTCTTTTTTATTAAATAAACTTTACCTACCAAACTTTGTTAATAAATGAATTTACTACCGCAACCAAATAAATATGAATTTATTTTTTTAGTCCAATTTCTTGGTGTATGAACATAAGGATGACATATCATACACCACTATAAATTTTCATGGTGTATTGACTGTAAGTTCTTCTTTTGGTTACAATAGATTATTTTTATAATGTTTGTTGAATAATCAAAAGACAGTTCTCTCCAAGTGCAGTTACATTATTCTTAGCTAAATGCTGTAGTAAACTATAGTCCACTTCAGAAGAAATATGTTCACATATACCTGTTTTAATATATTATGAACATTCATCAATAAAAACAATGAAACATATGGAAATTATCAGAAATAAGAGAACAAAACCTGAACCAGCAGTATAAGAATAAGGCTTGACCTAGATTTGTGGGACATCTGAAAGCCTGTTTAAACCTACTGGTCAAGCCACTCACTGGTCACATCATGAAGTGAACTGACCAGTTTGTGGCTGCTGGTTAAGGCACCACATCCTCTGAATTCCGCCATTCTGGTACCCCACCCACACACCTGACCATCTTCAGGTTTTATCCCCATTCCACCCTAGTTCCCCTCGTTTACCCTGATTTAATTTATTTATGATCTATTCTACATCATTTTATTTGTCCCCATTATGCCCATTTCCACTCCTGTTTCTCCTGTCCACCCATGCTGGCTTTTCCCCTATATGACTACTCTCCAAGTCCACTTGTATATCCATATCTACTCTCCTGATAACCCATGCTCTCTTATCCATTCACCTCTGCTTGTCCATTTATGCATACCTGCCCCCTTATGCCCACTCTCCATGCATGCTTTTCCACCCATGCCCACTTCATGCCTGCTTGTTCCCTTAACCCCACTCTGCATGCCCACTTGTTGTTAGTACCTTATGTGGCGGCTGCTCGAGCCGACCACAAGTACTTCTGGCGGCTCCAGCCGCATTGCCCATCATTTGGGGCTGCCTCAGGTGAGGCAGGCTCGTGTTGGTGGCTCAGCCGCTGGGACGCGGCGTGCGGCTCAACAGCATCCCCTGCTGGCGGGGGGCAGCAGTCTTGTCTTTCTTGGCGCACGTCCAGAGTTAGGACGCGCGCTCCATTTAAAGTGACAGCCACCTCTTGGCTGCTCCTCCTCTTCCTGTCCCTCTGCCTATTTGAACTGCCTGGACACAGGGCTTAGTTGCCCTTTTGTTTGTGTCCAGTGCAGTTCTAGTGTTTGGGCTCAGGGTATGAACTGGCTTGTCTGACTAACTGATCTGGTGCTGACCTGTGGCTCTGTCCGAGTACCCGCTCTGTGTATCACCCCTGGCTTGTTGGACATCCATTCTGGTGCAGACATGCAGCTCTGGCAGACTAACAGTTCCATGTGTTGTACCCGGCCTTTGGCTGACTACCCACTATGTGTATGACCTCTGGCTTGTCTGACTATCCGTTGTGGTGTTGACCTGGGGCTCTGTCCACTGCGTATCCAGCATACCAACGCTTCAGTGGACATCCTTCTTGGTGTAAACCGGTGGCTCTGGCTGACGACCCCTTCTGTGCATGACCTCTGGCTTGTCTGACCACCCTATCTAGTGCTTACCGTTGGTGTTATCTACTACCTTGCTTGTGGCCTGCCATTCTGTGGATAACCAACCCGGTGCAGGCTTGGGGCTCTGGTAGACTCCCTCCTATTGCCTCCCGATGTTGCTGGTTCTCTCTGGTACGGACCTGAGAGTTGGGTACCCCATCTCTGACTGGCTACTCCCAGGTGCGGACAGGGGAGGGCTGGCCTGGGGGGCAGGGGGGCAATTGCCCCCTGGGCCGGTCATATATCTGGGCCACTACCTCACTCAATCTCCCACTTGCTGTTGTAAATGGAGTTATATTAGTAATATCACAGAGCTTACAATTGAAATGAAGCTACACAAATAATACCACAAAGCCATAATCCAAATGGAGATACACTAGTACCATAACTAATTTCCCTTGTAAGCTCTACGGTATCATTAGTTCAGCTATACTTAAAGGGACAGTAAAGTCCCAAAAAAGTATTCTGTAAATGGTAGCTGCAATAAAAAAACACTTAATGCGCTTAATCCTTTCTCTCAAATTGTTATGGGTTGAGAGATGTAATAAAAAAAAGACCTCCGCTCCCTCCCCTTTCTGCCTGACGAGCTGTAAAGCTGTCAGAGGCAGAATCCGGTCGCCCGACTGTAGGCGGCTCTTCAGGAGAGCTGACATCGGGATATCTAACTATAATTACTTCATCAGTATGGTCTACAATGTGTACCTGGCTTGCAAGCATACATTGCAGACCATTCCGATGAAGTAATTATACTTAGATATCCAGATGACAGCGCTCCTGAAGAGCCACCGTCTGGTCCCGGAAGCAGGATCTCATGATATCCGCTATACAGCGGACGCATGAGAAGGGGGTGGGAGCGGAGGTCTTTATTTTCTTACATCTCTCAAACCATAACAGTTTGAGAGATAGGAACAAGGGCATTACATGTTTTTTTTTTATTGCAGTTACCATTTAGAAGATACTTTTTTCGGGACATTACAATCCCTTTAAATTGTAAGTTTTACAATAGCACTAGTGTAGCTCCACTTCAGTTATAAGATAAGTGGTATCACTTGCCTTACTGGGCTGGGACAGTGGGCTCAGAATATAGTAGAAATGGGCCACTTGATTTTATTTGCCCCCTGGGCTGTATGTTGCCAGCCCTCCCCTGGGTGCAGACCTGTGGTACTGCAGACCCTCCTGTTCCATTGTTGGGACACGGTTATCGAGAGAAGCACACGGTAGCAGGCTTCTATTCCTGGTAGTCGTCTCTTGCACCGTTGTATGCATCTCTTTATCTTGCATAGTTTACTGTCTTGTGACATCTCTGTATACTTGTTGCCTGAATAAAGTTGGTGTTACCTTTAGTACTCGTCCTGTGTTTCCTTGTTGATACCGTTGACACTTGTCCATTCATGCCTTTTTGTTCATCCTGACCACTTATGCTTATACCTGAACTTGTCCACCTATGCCTGCTCTCCAGGCCCTTTTGTCCATCTTTGTCCACTTTTCCTGACTGCTTTTACATACATACATACTTTTTTGTCTCCCTAGTGCCTGCTGTCCATGCCAACTTGTCCACCTATGCCTGCTCTCCCTGTGTGCTTGCCCATATATGTCCACTTGACAGGACTAGCTAGACTTCAATACCTCATCCATGTTTGACTTTCTACATTTGCCATTGTGTACCCAGACCCAATACTTACTCCTGCCTTTTCTGGCAATGTAGGCTCTATCACCATGGAACACTAGCAAAGCTCCGGTATGCCCTTTCATCCCATAGTGCTATGTATTGTTTGTCATATGATGGCTCACTACCTACTCCTGACTTTCTCTTTTACAAGACTAGCTGGTCCCAAGTTCTCCATCCTAAATTTAGCCTCCCCCTTCTTTCACGTACACATTTCCTCACCTCCCTTCAGAGGTCAGGACTAGTTCACTCTCATTACCTCTCTTCAAAGACTACACACTAGCTTTTCTTCTTTCGTAGACAGGAAGAGTAGGACAGAAATCATGTATTCTTTACCTCACAATAGAGGAAAATGAATCCACTACTTACTGCTATACAGAGAATGAGAAACTACACACCCTTTACCTCTCACAGAAGATGCAGGATTCAGGATTAGAATTGGTTTTTCGTTTTGCTACAGACTTTCACATTAGCAAGTCCTCATCTATTCAGAGATCAGAGGCTAAAGCACGCTCTTTACCTTTTCCCCAGAGGCAGAAGGACTAGTACATTCTCCTTACTTCTTCTACCAAGGCCAAGGGACTGGATCAGGATTCTTACATCATCTGTAGAAGTCAGGAGACTAGCTCACATGCCTTACCTCTTCTGCAGAGCCCAAAGGGCTAGCACACTCTCTTTACCTCTTCCACAGAAACTGAAGGAATGGAACTTCTTTCTTAGCTCTTCTGCAGAGACCAAAGAGCTACCACATGTTTCTTAGCACTTCCAAAGAGACTGGGGGAATTACCCTTGATCCTGACCTCTCCCACGGAGGAAAAAGGGTTAACATTTGCCCCTTACTATTTTCACAGAGGCCAAAGGATTAGCACATATGTCTTAACTCTTTGCAGAGGCTGAAAGAGTACCACAGTCTCCTCACCTGCCTGCAGAAGCTGATGAAAGAGTTAACAAAGAGAGGAATTATGTACTCTACTTCAGCAAGAAAAGCACATCCATTAGTTCTCCTCTTCCTTCTTTACAATTCTCCTCAATCAATCCAGCATACAGCACCTTTCACACTACAACAACAACTGAATTCATCAGTTGGCCTCCACCAACTTGCAACCTTGGTCAGTCTTTCTCTCATGCCTAAAATTTCTGTACTTCTGTTCCATCGCTCCCTCCTCCCAACTTATTCAGTTGTAAATATTTGATTTGATCTCCCTTTTTGGCCTCTAATCAGGCTCATCACCAAAAGACATGAGCATCTAGGTTCTCCATAATCTAGGTTTGCCACAGCCCACTACCTTCTTTTTATCATGATATAAGCTTTGACCACAGCATATCTCTCACAGGAAATTGATTGACAGGGGCAAAAAAGGGAACATTGATGGTTTCCTGTGAACATTCCTGTGGGAAATAATTTGACTTTTCACCCATCCCTACTAACCAGCCTGTCACATTTGGTTAACTGCACTCAGTGGATACTCCTTATAGTGAAATATCTTTCGAGGTTAGCAGTATCTTTCCACCAGTGAAGTTTGGAAAACCCTAACTCTGAAATCTGGATGGTCTGCCTCAGATTCTTGCTGTCCCACTTTTGAAGAAAGGCATCATCTATGTTCCTGGCTGCCCACCTTAACAAATGCATCTTAACATACAGGACACATAGAATCTTCCTACATTACTTCACAAGATGAAGATGGGCCTGTCTGAACTGATGTAAATGTTTTTGCTCTCTAGGAGTACCACCTAAGCGACCTGGGTGTTAAACTGGGCCCTCAAGTATATCAACATATTCAAAGGGATCACATTGCTTTTGTCTTAATTTAGGAACCATTCTAGACAGAACAGGAGCTGGATAGCAGATTACCTGTGAATCAGAGCACCTACAGGATAGGCTGAGAAACAAATTTTGTGTTTTCCAGAGATACAAATTTTGTCCAGGGAATTGTAGATTTGCAGACCTTCGAGTCTGAGATGGGCTATATTTGTTTCCAGGATTTCTGGAAAAGGTACACAGAGCAGTGGTGATTCCAAACAGAAGACATGTGAACTGGAAATGTCTTCCCGAAATACAGAATCATAGCTATTTCTGACGTCATTCATTAAAAGGAACATAAAGTAAGCATCCTGCTGACTGAGCAAAAGGTCTTACTACTGGGACTCAACCTTGAACCTGTGAGGAGACAATTCAGATTTTGAAAATTCAGGACAAGGCTGAAATCCCCAGATGCCTTTGGAACAGTGAAGAAAATAGAATACATGCCACTACCTAACTTTTTCATTGTAACCTCTCATGTAACCTTCCCCTGGAAAATCTGAGCCAAAATGGAGTCTAACAACTCTCTTGGGTCCATATAGAAGAGAACATGAGGTAAACATTAAGTCTCTTTGCATGTGTGTGTGTGGGGAAACACCATGGAATAACCTCTGCTGACAACATGTAGAACTCAGGAAACTGGAACTACTTCAGTGGAGAACGTCCAGAAAGATAAGAGACCCTGTATCAACGCACCTTCAGAACCTGGAGTTGCTTTTAGTAGGTCTAGAGAAGTGGAATTTGGGGGGGGGGGTCACAAAAACCATGATTTTCCATCTTTCCAGGAATGGGAGTATTCTCTTGCAGACTTGTAGGAACAAAATTACTTGAATCTCTTCTATCTCCCTGGGATTTATCTGGAGAAATATGTCTTCTCAGATTTCTTTTGTGTGGTAGGAACACACTTTCCTTCTGAAATCTTCTTGATATTTTCATGTATATGTTCTCTAAACAACATCCCACTGACAGAGGCAAGTAACAAAGGTTACTGTTAGATATGTTATCTGCATTCCAAGGCTGAAGCCAGAAAGCTGTTCTGGCTGTGACTTTAAGAAATACGGCTTTTGAATACAGCTGGACCAAATCAATGGAGTTGCGTACCCCTCTGGCACTCAAAAGGTTAAGGATCATGACAGTCCTAGCCCGTCATGGAATTCAGGTGTGTGCACTGTACTGTATCACTCAAAGGGTTAACAAGCCCTTAATGTCATCACTAAGCTATTACTGTTGATGTCTATGGTCCTTATTCGGGAAGCTAAAGAGGTATAATTCTGAAACATACCATAAGCACCATAAGTGAAAAATACTAATTCCCAACATTACCATTGAATTACACAGGACTTTTAACCCTTTTCAAACCAATGCATTGGAGACCTCTCTAGAAATCAAGGGATGTAAAAGTCCCATGGAATTCAGTGGGAATGTTTATTTCCTTTCTATGATGCAGATGGTTTCCTCTAGAAATACAGATCTTTAGCTTACTGAATCGGGACCTTAGTGTGAGGCAGGAAACAGAGGAATGGCATGCCCCAAACAAAGCTCATCCACTGCCTCACTGCCCACCTATTGGTTGAAGTAGGGCAATGCAACCATTTAAACTCACGATTAATTTTGTTCATAGGCGTCTCACAGGAGCAGTGCACCATAACAGTTCAATGCTCCTTTTTATGCACTGAATCAGATTCACACATTCCTCTCACTGAGATCTCCGTGCAACAAGTAGTTTGAAGTAATTCTGGATCAAACTGAATGCACTCAGGAACTGAGGCTTTATGCTCTTTTAATGATTGCATTAAATTGCATTGATAAGCAATGAGTTGGGAGACTTCTCTGGCATTCAAGCGTGTTAACCCTTTGAGTGCCAGAAAGGTATCTAATACATTGTGCTGCAATGAATTAGATACCTCTCTGGCACTCAAAGGGTTAAATCCGATTTAAGAACCCTTAGAATGCGAGATAGGCATCCAACTCCTTGCAATGCAATGCGTTAGATGCCTCCCTGGTGCTCAAAGGGTTAAATCAATTGGAATCTTTGAGATTTTATTTGAGCCCTACAGTGCAGTTGGTTTGGTCGAAAATGACTCCAAATATCCTTATTATATCAGCCTCAGAATCTCTAGAGTCTGTAAACTGTAGGAAAGATTATATGCTGATAGAATGGAAACACTTGTTAAACTAAACAAATATGTATCCCAATTGTACAGCGCTGTGGAATTAGTTGGCGCTATATAAATATAGAATAATAATAATAATATTTACATTTTATGTATTAAATTTTTGTTACTAGAACTAAAATTTCAATGGGAGGTTTTTCTCTTTTTTTTTTTTTTAACTAGAGATGCATTTCTGACGACCCTGTCACATTAAGGTCAAAGTGTCTTGTAACTGACAAATCAGCATGTAAAATTACAACTTTTTATATTGTTAATGTTTGAAAAGTACATGTTTATTTTTCTTGGCTGACCTTTAAAAATCGCAGAAGGGTCTAATTAAAATGAGACGTTGCACAGATACATGTCTTAATTGGACTAACTGAATGATTAATCTGTTTTACGTGATAATGCTGATACTGACCTGCAAGAAAAATGTCATTGTTAATAAGTGTCTTAGTTTACACTTAATTATTATTTACTGTAATTCTATTCATATTATGGGGAAAGTAAACTGGAATCAATGCCACACTCTACTTAATGTCTTTGCGGTACAGCAATGCATCGTGGATCCTTTTTTTCAAGAAAAAACAGACATTACATTTTAACCCCTTGAAGTGTAGAGGAGTTTGTAATACACACAGCTTCAAAATGCTTTGCTCACTTCCCTGATACTCCCGGATTTAAAATATTCAGAAAATAAATGAAAGAACATTATGTAACGATAACATTCAGAGACGATTATTGAAGTGTATACTCACAAAGATTAAGTTCTCTCTCTTAAGGCTGGATTCCACTGATACATTTACCACTGGTTTTATCTCCAAATTCCCCTAAGTCTAGACTAAAATTCTGAGATAAAATTTAGTGATGTAACATCTATAACTATATCCAGCCACTTATGTTTAAAATTGATGTAAATATTGAAGAAATATATTATACAATTAATTTCCCCTAAGCGTATTACTATATTATATACATCACCTAACCCCTCCCTACTCATTGACACATAAACCTTTCAGTTCCATTGAGGGGATAGATAATGTAGTGCTAATTCATGCCTATATGTCTTCCTTAATTAGTGTAATACAAATCTATATGCATAAAAACCTGTTTCTGGTTCACTGTTCACCCCTCCCTGGGGTGGGAGGGGATGGTGATAGCCCGTAACAAGTGAATCACCACAGGTCAGTGATTTTGCAAAATGACTGCAGCAAGATTCACCATCAGTGACTTGCAGTGGTTCCCCGACCTTCTCCACAGAATGAAGATGGAGTACCAAATCTCATGGGCAACACCATTTAGCATTCCCTAGTACAGTGATTCTCAACGTTAGTCCTCGGGACACACCAACAGTGCAAGTTTTCAAGTTGAGCCTGCTTAATCACAGGTGAATAATTAGTGGCTCAGTCATTGCGACTCATTCACCTGTGATTAATTAGGGATATCGTGAAAACATGACCTGCTGGTGTGCCCCAAGGACTGGAGCTGAGAATCACTGCCCTAGTATACAGATAAAAATAACTCAGAAACTAGTTTTCTAAATGAAAAATGGTCACCAATGTTGTTTTTAGGTGACAGTGTGACTTTCATATAATTATACTCACCTAAGATCAATTACTTTTATTACCAATAATACTTATACTAGATACATTTAACATTTGGAACTGGGGAATGGGAATTGTGCAGCTCTTTGGTTCGCAAGGAGCTCATTGGGTCCAGTTTTACAGATGGCAGAATGGAAGAAAGTTTAACATTCTCTATTTTTCTAATGCCATAAATGAACGATCTGTTTGTTATTGCTCATGTTTTGATGCAAGAAACATACTAATGCCTTGATACTGAATAGCACATGTGCCTAATGCAAAGTTAGCCAGAAGTAAGAACATTTCTGAGCAATCGCTAATCCTTGTGCAAAGTGGCAGACATTTTAACAATGCTTACTTTTTTTAAAATGTATTGGCAAAAAAAAAATTCAAACCTTTGCTAATTCTGAAAAACCACACATTAATTCAGTAATATTTTGGTGCTAATCATGTTGCCATCAAAAGTACACTATAAATAGCAATTTTGCATGCTTTTTGCATTTCGCCCAGAATCCCATAGAATTGTGTTTCTTATCTTCCATCTTCAAGGATTGTCAACAGTGCAGTTTTTCAGAAAAGAATGTTAAAATGACCAAGCCACTCACTTATTTTCTTTTCGTTCCAGTTCACATGGCTGACATTAACACTGTGATTGTATCTCTGCACTAGATACCCAAAACTAGAACATATAGGCCTTTATATGGTTGTTCATTCAAGGAATACATTGCCTTCAAAACAGCAGACTAACACAGCATACTGCACCATGTCTGTGATTCTGTGATTAAAACAGATCATAGGTAACCTACTGCCCTGGCAACTTGCATGGCAGCCTATAGGGGGACCGTGTACACTATTCCCACAAGTCATTGAACTGTAGTGTTACTTTTTGCAATAATCTAATCCAGTGGTTCTCAACTTTTTTTGGTCAAGCCACACCTAACATGCAGTCTGGAGGTTTCAGGGCATACCTAACATTATATAGGTCATCAAGTAATGGAGGATACAGATGCATAACTATACAGTTGTTTTAGGTCTCATAATCTGAATAACAGAAACAAACACAGAGTGAAGAAAAATTTCCAATATATACAACTGAAACTCAGTAATCACCTTTTATTAAAATCTTTATAGAAAAGATGGGGCACCCTTAGTAGATGCCTGTGGCACACCAAAGTGCCACGACATCCTGGTTGAGAATCACTGATCTAACCAATAGTGCTACATGTGGACAATAACCAATCATGACTGTTTTTTTTTTTGTTTCCTTGTTTCCTTGCTCCAAACCCTCAATGCAATCACTGGAGAATGCAAGACAACGCAGGGAACAGAGCAGCCATTTGGATGTAGTTTCATAGCTATCCAGCCAGCCCATTTCAATTCCCACAGGTGAATTTTAGCACTTAATCTTAGAGAATAACCTGAAATTTGCACAGCTGGGGGACCTTGAGGACTGTTCTTAGGAACCAGAAATCAATGGGGTTTCTTTCCTTAATAATTAAAAAAACATAGATACTTTATTAAGAATCCCTACACTGAATAGTGTGCTAAAATTTCTGTCTAACACTTCCATTAACTAATCTATGTTTCTGTCATCTCCTGCCTTGTATCCCACAGATCAGCCAGAAATAATCTCCACAGTCACAAGTGTTTTCTGGCAATACTGTATAGTGTTGTTGTGTCTAGTGGTATGAATAGACACTGGATCTTCTAATAGTCCTGTGAACTAAAGACATGAATTCTGGGGCAGACCATGAGAACCATAAGGGAGAAATAAAAATCTCCAATTCCTTTGAAGCAATGCTGGGAAACATCTAGCATTCAAGGGTTCAAATCCCATGTTAAATCAAATGGATTATGTGGAATTTTTACTTTCCTCTATGATGCAGTTGGTATGACTCAGTATTACTCTACTTTTCTTGTGACTATAAGGCCCTAAGTATGTGTTTTCTATTGAACTACACTGAGTGCCAGATGGGTGTCAGTTTGGATACCACTCTAGCACTCGAAGGGTTAAGTGCCCCATTCATCAAGCTAAAGATGTACAATTCTGGAGCAAACCAAGTGTACCACAGGATAGTAACATTGCACATGCTGTCATTGATTTAAATTGGATTTTAACCCTTTAAGTGACAGAGAATTATGCAACTCAATGCATTTGATACCTCTCTGGCATGCAAAGGGTTAAGCCCTTAATTTCTAGAGAAGTCTCTAACGTATTGCTTTGCAATGCACTGGAAACCTAGCTAGCATTCAAGGCCGTGATTTTCAACTATGGTGCTGTGGGATGCACTATGGACATCCACTTGGGGTGTCCCTATTTATTTGTGAATGCTTTAACAAAAATTGTAATTCTGCTTTCCAATTGCATATTTATAGAAATCTTTATGCACAATCTATTTGTTTTATTATTCTCACTGTGAGACCAAAGAATAACTCAATATTTCTATATGTATACCCCTAATTATGCTCTTGACAAATAACATAAAATGCTAAGGGTGCCCTGAAGATTCCACATGTGTGTTAGGGGAGCCTCAAGCAAAAGAAGATTGAGAACCACTGATACAAGGCATTAAACACCACAGTTAAAGAGATAGTAATGTTTCACAAAAAAGCAGCTCAGATTAATCTTCATAGAATTTGGGCTGCGGAGATTGTTATTTCAATACTGTTTGAGTTGTAGTTCAAGAGTAATTGAATGATAAAGTATCCCGCTCCTTCCCCTTTTACTGATGTAACACTGCTCACCTCAGAGCAGCAAGACTGTTTGGATGGATAGATGAGAGGGACAATCTTCAGTGAGCAGAAGAAAAAACCTGTAAAGGGGGCATGGTTTTCCTTATGTTCACAGTAAGAAGATTGTCCCTTGCTGTGAGCTGTTTAGTCCCAGGACCAGATTCTACATCTGAGGGGAGGTGACTTACAATAGGTAAAAGGGGTGGGGGAATACTTTATCATTCAATTACTCTTGAACTACAACTCTGACAGTTTTGAAATAACATGGCCCAAATACTATGAAAATTAATTTGTGATGCTTTTTTTGTGAAATATTACTATCACTTTAAATCAAAGGGAGTTTTAAATTCTGCTATGGTGCACTTCGTTTATTCCAGAATTGTACCTCATTAGCTTGATGAGTAAGGACCCTAAGTGTCCTCTAATACTTAGAGCCAGCTCCGTTAGAACTAGCTCAAGTCCAGGTCAGTAATAAAGACAGGTAAATTGCACATGATTGATTTGGCCAATTATACAAAACCACTTAAAGATTCATGTTTTATTTAATCATTACAAATGAAACACCATTGGTATTATGTGTAATGTATTGAGTATGGTTCATTATGAAACTAACCGCCTCATGGAATGTGCTGTAACAGGCAATTGTTCCTTGTGATGCAGGGAAACCACATTTTCATAATACATTAGCCTCAGTGAATACAGAATAAGTACCACTTACCTGGCTCTAGTGGTTCTATATTCTTATTGATTGAAGTTCAGTGCCTCGTGCCTCACATGTCTCTGGCTGTAGCTGAGAACATCTTGGAGGGGTCAAGGGGCATCAGGTCTGTTTGTGAATTTATAGCTTCACAAAACCAGAGGATTTCAACAGTTACACTGCAAGGTAGATCCCCATTCCCCAGTGCTTCATTTAACCCTTTTAAGGTCTAGCAGCATGATTAACGCATTGCAAAACAATGCTTTTCTGCTCCACTGATTCTTACAGGGTTCTAATCAAAACTGGAACAATTCTGGAGTAAGCCAACGTCACCATAAAGGAGAAATACAAATTCCAATTCATTTAAATTAGGTGTTTAACCATTTGAGTGCCAGTGCAATGTGCTGGATAACTCTCTGCCATTCAAAAGGCTTTGCAAAGCATTGGGAACCTTTCTAGCTCCAAGAGACTAATTTTATCAGGTAACGAGTACCAGGTAATTTTATCTGATAATTAACTGGGCACACATTCGCTGGTAGTCACAGTACCATACCTGGGAACCCTCCTGATTTGCCCTGGAGACTCCGGTTTTGACACTGCATTACTGGGTCTCTGGGGCAGAAGCTGATTCACCCAGTATCTCCCACTTTTTCTCCTTCCCCACCCAGTTCCTCCCACTTCCCACCCACTTGTGTGACCCCCCCCCCCACTCACGGGTAAGCCCTGCTTCATTTTCGCTGTTATTTGCTGCAATTCTCCATAAATGAAAGCCCCCAGGTATGCACAGAACCACTAATACAGTCTGTGACCTTGGTCCTGTTCTCCTGTCATCTATTACCTACATTGTTGAAGCCCATGGAACCACACAACACAGTGTGACAATCGTTATAGTACTTTATAGTACTGTTTGTGATACCTATGAAGGGCCGAGTTTTAGCTGATCTTAGAAGACTCTTTCCAAAAGTTGCATTTTTTGCATCATCCAGAAATGTGCATATGTTTCACTATGGTGTAGTTGTTTCACACCAGAATTAATCCAGTTAGTTTAAGTATTTCTGCTTCAATGTAATATCTGCAATTTATAAGTAAATAAAAAGATGTCTGCAAATATTCACTTTCCTGAAACTGGTCGTTCACAGCCTGAAGGGCCTGGAGGAAAGGTAGAACATGGTAATGCTGGACACAGAACTGCAATAAAGGATAAATGGTACTACTACTACTACTACTACTACTACTACTACTACTGCTACTGCTACAGTTCTTACTGTTAGGCAATGTTCCCATGACCAGCTTAGCTACTCTCTGTTTTAGCACTGGTCAACTGACTGGATTTATTTACCTGTGATCTCCTGATTTCCTCCTGTTTTTCTCTAATTTGGGGAGTTGTAAATGGCCAGCCCACTTGGGGAACAGTCATATATTACTAAAGGTTGAGATGAGTATCACAATCTGCAAAATCACTCCTGTGAGCGATCTGAACCACCCTGCAGATCAGGCATACTGCAGCTTCATTTTGCTCATTGCAGATTACACTAAGCTGATCAGACCTTCCCTTTAACTAGGGGCACATAGGAAATAGGCATATTTCAGAACTGTCCTGAAATCAAAGCAGCCCTGCAGTATGCATTTTTTCATATGTGTCCCTGGTTAAAGGTGAGGTCTGGACACCTTAGATTACATCCAAGTTGCAGCATGCTCATACCTTGGAACCTTCTCATCCATGGCCCCTGGAAAAATGCATGGGGCTGGGAATGGGCATGTCTACATGGCATTGTTCACTTCATACTATGGGTGGGGTCTAATCAGTGATGAAGGGTTGAGAGGTTGGGTTGGCACTAAAATGGACAGAGCAGTAGGAGGAATAGGGTGTGAGTGGGTGAAACATTTGGGAAAGTGAGTAAATGAACACCCAAAGCCCAAGAATTTTTGATCATGGATTCTGAAAACTGGAGTCTCTGGAGCAGATACAGAGTCCCAGGTATGAGAATTGTGTTCCTCAAGGTGAGGATTAGTGTTGAGCGAGCACCCCGATGCTCGGGTGCTCGGGTGCTCTGACCGAGCACCGCCGGAGGCTCGAGTGCTCGGCCGAGCACCCGAGCCCCATTGAATCCAATGGGGCGACACGAGCATTACACCAGGCACCCCCTGCTCTGATGAGGGGAGGGTGCCTGGTCAATGCCCCCCTTCATCTCCACAATGCCCCTCTTCCACAATGTCCCCCTTCCACAATGTCCCCCTTCCACAAAGTGCCCCTTCATCTCCGCAATGCCCCCTTCATCTCCGCAATGCCCCCTTCATCTCCGCAATGTCCCCCTTCCACAATGTCCCCCTTCCACAAAGTGCCCCTTCATCTCCGCAATGCCCCCTTCATCTCCGCAATGCCCCCTTCATCTCCGCAATGTCCCACTTCATCTCCGCAATGCCCCCTTCATCTCCGCAATGCCCCCTTCATCTCCGCAATGTCCCCCTTCCACAAAGTGCCCCTTCATCTCCGCAATGCCCCCTTCATCTCCGCAATGCCCCCTTCATCTCCGCAATGTCCCACTTCATCTCCACAATGTCCCCCTTCATCTCCGCAATGCCCCCTTCATCTCCGCAATGCCCCCTACCTCCAGTCCCTGGTGGTCCAGCGGAGCGTCTGCAAGATCTGTGCCTCCTCCGGCACAGATCCCTTCCACCCGAACATGGCGGGCGAGCACATGGCGGTACTCGTACGAGTACCGCCATGTGCCGAGCAGAGCGATGCTCGAGCCGATCCGAGCATCGGCCGAGCATGCTCGCTCAACACTAGTGAGGATTGCTCTTGTGAACAGCACCCTGAAGGCAAGTAGTTGAAAATGTAACTATTGGGTCATTACAAGTCAGTATAGCATATATGTTTCTCAATTTGTGTAAATATGTAACCCTTTACTGAAAACTATCCAGGACATACTTGAAAACGAGAGAAATCTCAATGTATTCTTCCTGGTAAAACATTTTCTAAATAAATAAATAAATAAATAAATAAATAATATAGAAATCATTAAATGGAAATAAATACACTATATTGTTTAAGACTCAAACTAGTTTGTAAAATAAGAATCTGTATTAAAATATTCATCCATCTATCTATGTGATAAATCAAGGTTTCATTAATAGTTTGCTCAATGCAACAAAATTAGAATAATAAAAATATAGCTGATCATAAAGATCTTGTGCTGCATTTAATTAGCTTTCTTTATTTCTGTAATATAAAGGGATATGCGCCACAAAACAAAGGGCTGTGAAATTGATTGGTAATCCATCAGAGCCGTGCATGCAAAGTCGTTTGTGCTTTCTTTAAATGGACTGTACTATAATATAACCTAATGTGGACAGGGCTGCTAGTGCTTGTTAAACCTTTCAGTGACAGAGTTGTCCGCAGTATGTTGCACTGCAAGAGTTAAAGAAACACTAACATTGAAAAGAAATCCCCACTTACATTAATCTGGGTAGAAAATCTTAATGACCAAAATGAATCAATACTTTATGTATTTAATCCACAGAGGCGGATGTGATTTTTTTTGCATGATGCCAGAACACCAAACTCCTCCCACTAAAGTATTCTTTTGAGTATTCAGTTGAAGGAGTTAGGGTTTCTGGGGCCTGCATTATGGACATGATATTCACTAATAAGTGAATATTCATTTCGATTAATCAGTCTATGAGGAATCGATTACGATAAGTGAGGTGTTAGTGATCCTTTAACCCTTTAAGTGGCAGAAAAGGTATCCAACGCATTGCGTTGCAATGCATTTGATACCTCTCTTGCACTCAAAGGGTTAAGAATCAGAAAAGCATCAGAAGAATGAGCAGAAAAAGTTTGCTGAAAAATGCTACCCTGTCCTATAACTGAATGCTATAGTATGAAGAGTGCAGAATGTAAAATGTCTTTAACGTGCCTTCTGAGTCAGGACAGCTGTGGTCTAGTATCTTGTGAGGTCATTAAATGGCTCTGTGTAAATCATACTTATGTCTGTCGCCAGTTGTCTGGTCATTTGACTGTAAGTATTGTGGATATTTTCACTACAAACCTTAGCATGTCATCATGTTTTCTTTTGAAGTAAACTGTATACAATATATTTGTAACAATTTCTTTTGGGAACGTCATGTAAAAGCTCCATAAATTAAAAATTAATTTGTGAACATTTACAATTGGTGGACATGCCATACAAATATTCAAGTATAATTAAAAATTAAAAGAGGATAAATATATTTCAAATGAAAAGTAATGGATATACTGCTGGCAGGGTAAATGTCTGTCTGTCTATCTGTATCTGTATATCTGTGCTTAGTTAGGGTTATCATTAAAACCTGAACTTTTGGTGTGCCCCAAGGACTGGAGCAGAGAATCACTGCACTAGTACATTAAAACATAGGTAGAAGGCAGGCACTCAACAAAACATAAAAAATACCTTTAAATTAAGATCAAGATGATCAAGGTCATTAGGATCAAGATGATTAAGGTCCCTGCCAGACAGAAATTTTTTTATTTTATTTTAATAAGTCCTGTGAGTGCCTGCCTGTCTTCTACCTAAATATACATTTTACATAAAGCTACTTGTCTTTCACTTCTTACTTCCTTTATCTGAATCTTCAACTTCATGCCTCTATATATGACATCTCTCCACTTTACACCATAATCCATGTCTTCAGGTTCCCTGCAATGTCACACATTTGCACTTCTCCAATTTACACACTTCGGGTCATCCTTGATCCTAGACCCCAGAGTAATAAGAAGTGGTGGGGTAGGAGTATTCAAAAATATGAATTACTTCCTAATGTGTGGAGGATTAAGGAGGGTTATACTTTAATTAGGGCAATATGGGGTCCACAATTCTGGCAACAAATGATTTTTGACTGATTCTCTGAACATGACATTTAGTGCTAATTAAAGATTAATTTTGGGGAAGGCGTCCATTCATCATTATTTCATAATGGCAGTTAGAATATCCCCCTGACTGTTAGGTAAGAGAAGGTTTGTTATTAGGTGGTATTAGAATTAATTTAAGGTCTTGGACCTATTTTAGTTCTCTAGATCTGGGGATTAATTGCTTTATGTATCAACTCCCTCAAGGTAATATTACCTGGGAAAACATCTGGCCACAGGCAACCTTTATGTAATTTTAATTAATAGTAGTAGTATGTATCATTCAACATTACATAACCCTGTGTATTCTAATTTGCTAAAATTGAGTCCAATCCTTTCTTCAATATTTGTTTTGCCTCTATCAGCACAAACTTTCTCAGTTGTAAATAATATATTACTACTCTTATAGTAAAGAACCCTTTCTTTAGGTATATTTTCCTTTCTCTACTCTCAGTGGATGGACTTTTGTAACCTGTATAGCTCTAATGATGAAAAGATCCCCACAAAGATATTTATTTTGTCTCTTCCCACAAATATTTGTGAAGTGTAATCATATAATTTTGAATGCACCTCTTTTTTTGCGCAAACAACCCCAATTTAAAAAGCCTTCCATTCCCATTATTAATTTAGTTGCCTTTCACTGAACTCTTTCCAGTTTCAGAATGTTATTTTTATGGATTCTAAAACTGCATAGTCAAAGTGAGGTTTTATCTAGGATTTGTTTGGGAGAAAAATTATATATTTTACCCATTAATCTATACTGTTTTTATGTAGGTTATCTTTCAGGCTTTTGCAGCAGCTGCCTGGCACCAGTTTCTCTACATATTCTTCTCCATCAAGGTTACACCTAATACTATCTCAGTAGTGTATAATTTGCATTGCTGTTTTTTGTTTCCAAACGTATCACATTGTATTTATCTGCGTACCAGAGAATATTTCAGTATATCAATATTTAAAGCTCAGACTTTTCCCATTAAACATATCCAAAAGGAAATTGAGGAGCTTAATGTTTATACTTCAGTACAAACTGACTAAAGGTAACAGGGAATATATCCCACACCTGTTAGGCAACACCAGTACTGCAGATGGAGAGGATGGCCAAAAGCAAATAAAAAAAAAGTAATGATTTATTTGCAAATAAATAAAACACATAAAAAAACCACATACATTTAATAAAATATGTTGGATGACATGTTTCTAGGCCTCCACAGCCTTCTCCTCAGGGCTTCAGACTAAAACATGCACAAAGGGAGAATGCTGGCATTGTGTCACCTTTTTTTAATCCATTTCCATCCCCTTGCTCATATAATCAGGCTTTAGCATTGTTGATAATTCAAGCACAAGTTCAATTGGAGACATGGAACGGGGAAAAACCACACACCTCTTAAAAGCCAATAGTATTAGATGTAACGCTGGATCTCTTCTCACTTTTTAATCTCGTATACAATATTTGCAGACATACACATAAATCATTTTTTGTCCAGGGAGGTCTTCAGCCAAATAAACATAGGAATAAGATGTCAAAGCTGATAATAATAAATAATAAAATATCAAAGAACAGTAAAAAAGTATTTGTGTCACTGGTTGTAATAATAGATAGATAGATAGATAGATAGATAGATAGATAGATAGATAGATAGAGATATATGTTTAAAAAGGTGGTTTAAAATATTCTCAGAATGCAGACATACTACCTTTTGTGCAAGCTATTGTTGGAAGCCCTTAAAGGGATAGTAATACTTCGTTTTAACTTTATTTTATTTTGTAGGCATTAAAAAAACATGAAGAACGATATAAGTCTTATCTCTCAAACCTTTATGGTTTATGAGATATTCACAAGCAAAGTTTCCCCCTCCCGCCCCTTTTACCTACTGTAAACAATCTCTTCTCAGATGTGGAATGCAGTCTGTAGACCAGACAGATAACAGAAGGGGACAATCTTCTTACAATGAAAACAATGAAAGCCCTGCCCCCCTTCACAAGCTCTTCAGGTTTTTCCCTTATCTTAATTGAAGATTGTCACTCTCTGCAGTCTACCTGGGCACCTCCCTTCTGCTCAGGTTGAACAGTGTGACATCAGTAAAAGGGGCGGGAGGGGGACACTTTGTCATTGAATTACTCTTGTACTACAACTCTGACAGAATTGAAATAACACTCTCCAAAGTCCAAATACTATGATGATTAATTAGAGCTGTTTTTATTATGAAACATTACTATCCCTTTAAGAAAAAGCTGTGGAGGTATAGAAACATGATGGACCATATATTTTATTAACTAATTATGTGCTTCATTTATTTTTAAATAAATAATTATTTGCATATTTGATTTTTAGCCATTCTCAACATCTACAATACTGGTGTTGCCTGAGCAAGTCCCCTCCTCCCCCTAGCCAGTTTGTACCCAGGTACATGTCCTGTATGTCTACAGAATAGTCAAGTGTTGTGTTTATGTGTTATGATTAAGTTCCCTCATTACTTTTTGGATACTTTTGGCTGCTTGTTTTCTTTTTAGTGGAACTGACTGAAGTCATGAGGGGAAGTGCCTAGCCTAGAATGTTCAGCATCTGCATGGAGGTAGAGTGAATTTCCTCCGCACGTGAATATTCTGATTCCCATTGTAGCCATCTTTAAATGTGAGTACATCAATAACTTTCTGTTACTTGGAAGAAACGGAATGTTGCTACCCTATAACGTGCCCCTTTCACTCTTTGTCTTATTCCCATCAAATATTCTTGGAATGAGTCAGTTCCCTCAAAATTATGAAAGACAAAAGCGCATCCTCTAAATGTACACCGTATTATAATAAAATAGCGAATCCCCCGCTCATACTATATGCACTCACCGGATCAATTCTTGACTATATGTTCATCAATAGTTTGCAGAAAATCTCTATTGCTGATGATCCTTCAGCAGCACTGATTTCACCGTGATCTTTTCTGGTGTGTTCCCGCTTGTTGTCGTGGAGTTAATTGCTTCCGATTGTTTCCTATACGTTGCAGAATCTGATGCTTCCGTGCAGGTCAAATCGGGTCGCGTGGAATAGTGTATAGGCTAGCTATTATAAAGGGAAAACAAATTCCTCTAAGTTTTGTTTTCCCTTTATAATAGCTAGCCTATACACTATACCACGCGACCCGATTTGACCTGCACGGAAGCATCAGATTCTGCAACGTATAGGAAACAATCGGAAGCAATTAACTCCACGACAACAAGCGGGAACACACCAGAAACGATCACGGTGAAATCAGTGCTGCTGAAGGATCATCAGCAATAGAGATCTTCTGCAAACTATTGATGAGCATATATTCAAGAATTGATCTGGTGAGTGCATATAGTATGAGCGAGGGAGTTGCTATTTTATTCTAATACGGTGTACATTTAAAGGATGCGCTTTTGTCTTTCTTCTTTAGATATTGGTCATTGACTGCAAGGTGAGACTGAGGACACCACGACTGATAGCAGAACCCTAGAAGTACCAAGTGAGAGACTTACTTTTTTCAAGTGGACTGTGGTAGGATCGCCTATATTTTTCTTTTTTCCCCTCAAAATTTTGAGCTTGGCTTTAAACAAAAACGAAAACATATGGACCCCTTTACCTATGGCACGTTTCTAAGAATGATGGATCCGAAATCGTAGAAATTCCTCATAATAGAATGAAAACCTCAAATAATAAGAAAGAACCAGCCTTGAGACATACATTATTTACCTAAAACATTGTATTATTATTGTTTAAAGTTGCATTTCTCCTGGAAATGATCTGGGTTATAAGCACTTAAAGGAGCAGTAAACTTTTTTATGAAAAAATATATTTTGTTGGGATTTTCCTGCTGAGTAAAATAGGGGAACTCCCACTGCCGTGAGATTTATATTTCCAGAGTTATTACAGTTTAAACCCATGTTTTTTTTACATTAGCTGTGCCCTCTAGTGGTCAAATTCTAATTAGATTTCCTGTTAGATTCTAATGGAGAGGAAAGTCAGAAAAGTCAGTGATATACAGTTCTCCATAGAATGTGATAGAAACTGCCAGTCACTTCCTGTCAGTTAGAACTATCAGGAACTAAACACAGTAAATTCACTTCCTGGTTATTTGAACTGCTATAAATTTTGAATTGAACATCTGACAGCAGTGGGAGTCGCCTTGTTTTATTCAGCAGAAAATGATCTATAAAATATGTGTTTTCATAAAAAAAAGTTTACTGCTCCTTTAAATAGAGCGTACTCCATGCTGAGGCCTAACATCTTGTCTTACATATGATCAGTGGGAGCAGCCAATCCTCCCAGGCTCCCATTCTTGTAGCAATCTTGAGAGATGTTTCAGAACTGATAGTGTTATATATCTTAAAAGGTGTAAATAAACAGACTCTCTCAATACAGCATCTGTAGGTACTAATTTCATTAAATTAACTGCAGTAGCTCTTACCTCTCATTGCGAACTACATGAAAAATGAGTCTATCTAGGGCAGTTTACACATTAAAATGCAAGTTTAAGTTTGGATTTTTTTACAGTTGTTGCTGGAAATTCATGGTATTTAATATTACATAACCCAATGTCATTTTTAGGTTTTAATGTTCCTTTAACACTATGTGTCAGGCTGACAGGAACGATTAGATTAATGTGTCCAGAGGATCTGTCACATAACAGCTGCAGTCTCACCCTGCTTAGGAATTCAAATTAATATTATAGGCAGTAAAACATTAGGAATGAGGCACATTTGTAATCCTACAGAGGATAGGGTCATCTCCAGTGCTGTGTGGAGCAATGCACTGGTGACTTCTCTAGAATCCAAAAAAGTATACTGTAATAAATTTATATATGCCATTCTAAACCTAAGGGGATTTTGTGGGTTTTAATTCTGTCTGTAAATGATATGATAATTAGCATATTTTTTATTTATAATTATCTGTAAAGTAAAGAACTTATAAATGCACAAGAACATTAGCATTCCATTTCCAGGAGACAAATAGATCTGTCAATACTCATCTCAGACAAAAGGCTTTATGAAGGAAGTTAAAGTAGTGAAACTCTGGCACATGCCAACTGCATCAGAGGGGACCAATAAACGTCCCCCAAATTCCCATTATGAAAAGCAATTTGTTGGACACCTCTCTAGCACTCAAGGGTATTAAAAGCCTCAAATTAATCAATGGGCAATTTTATTTTATTAGTTTGCCCCACAATCTCATATAACTTTAAATACCTTGTACGTAAAGTTTTCATTTGTAAAAAATTATCCCTAAAATATTTTTAATTATTTAGAAAATGTTTTGCTAGGAAGAATACATTTAGATTTCTCTAATTTTCAAGTATGTCCTGGAATAATCCTAGACTTTTTCTTAATGTAATGTAGGTGTAGACTTTCCTAGCATTTGGTTAATTTAGTTTCACCTGTTTGAAACTGGAGATGAGCTAATATGTTAATGTATTGAGATTAGTACACAATGTTCTTGTACTCAGAAAGGCCACTGTCTACACATAATTCTAGATGTCACTTTAGAGACAATTTTCTGTGGTAACTGGAGTCAAGGAACCCTGCAAATGTCAAAAATGTCTGCCTCCACAAAACATATATTAGCGTAGGTGTTAGACATCGGGAAAAAACTAGAAAATTTTAACAGGTGATAGCATGGATTTCATGGTACTTATGTTTATATAACTCAACTTAATTTGTAGCTGTTAGTGTTCCTTTAAAGGGATAGAAATGTTTCAAAATAAAAGCAGCTCCAATTAATCTTCATAGTATTTGGGCCATGGAGAGTGTTATTTCAAAGTTATAGTTCAGGAGTAATTGAATGATAAAGTATCCCCCTTCCTCCCCTTTTACCTACTGTAAGCCACCTCCCTACAGATGTGGAACCTGGTCTTAAGACCTGACAGCTCACAGCAAGGGACAATCTTTCTTCTTACTGTGAGAACAATGAAAACTCTGCCCCCCTTGACAGGTTTTTCAGGTTTTTTCCTCATGCTAAATGAAGATTGTCCGTCTCTACAAGCCATCTGGACACCACCTTTCTGTTCTGAGGTAAGCAGTGTTACATCAGTAAAAGGGTCGGGAGGGGGAGACTTTATCATTCAATTACTCTTGAACTACAACTCTGACAGTATTGAAATAACACTCTCCATGGCCCAAATACTAAGAAGATTAATTGGAGCTGCTTTTATTTTTAAACACTACTATCCCTTTAAGTACTCTTCTGACAACATATCTTTGTGTATAGTATCAAGTGTCTTATATAGAAAGATTAACATCTCTCATCATACATGCAGACAGCCACCACATCTTGTGATATGATATCAGGCTTGACTTCCAGGGGTCCATCTTAGGTCTAAATGATTTTTAGATCCATCTATTAAAGTCTGCTGTACATCATCTAAACTGACATTCTAAAAACAATCTAAACTCTTTATCAAGATGACTATTCATGTGAATTGGCAGACTTCATTCATCATTCAAGCTTATGTCTTCCACCTAATTAAACTAATGCATAAACATGAAGTCAATGAGCTATATGTATCAATGCAAAGTGAGCAATTCTGGGGCATCCGACTGCAACATAGGTGACAAAACTTCCCATTGATTGGAATAAGGACTATTAACTCATTGAATGTTGGTGGTCTCCAGCATATTGCTTCACAATGTGATGAAGACTACTCTAGCATTAAAAGGTTTAAACCTCCATTTAAATCAAATCAATGGGAATTTTAGGATTCATTATTTCTCCCCTTCAATAAAGCTGTTTTTTTCAATAATTGCTCCAGTTTGCATTAATATATATGGCTGTAAGTACACATGTGTGAAATGGGTAAAGGACAATTACATGATAATAGACAAAATTACATGTCATCTATCTCTCTGAAGTACAGAAAGAAGACGTTGAACAATTACATAGCACATTCATTATGATTACCGCTAAAGAAAAATGACATTGAACTGGAAAAAAGTATAAGCTGTAAAGATGTGTTTATACTAATTACCCATAAGTGTTAGAGGGGTGTCCAATGTATTGCTCAGAAATGCATTAGATACCTCTCTGACACAGAAAGGGTTAAAGGTTAGGGGTTATTTAACCCCTAGTGTGCTAGCAATGTCATTGGAATGTGTTAGAAACTTCTGGAGACCGCTGTAGAATTCAAGGCGTTAAAAGAACTGTAAACTTTTGCTATGAGAAAATATATATTGCAGGGCTCTTCATTTTACAAAAACCAAGGGTACTCCCACTGATGATGCACATTTCCAGAGTTATTACAGTTTGAACTTTTGTTTTTTCACATTATCATTGCTCTTTAGTGGTCATATTCCAGTTAGTTATTTTGATACATTCTCATAGCTGGGAACTCTCTGGATTTGCCCCGGAGACTCCGGTTTTCACTCTGCATTACCAGGTCTCGGGGGCAGAGGCTGATTCTCCAGGGTGTCGCAGTTTCTATTGAAACTCTGCCCATTGGTGCTTCTTCCCACCTAGTTCCTCCCATTTCCCTCCCACTTCTCCTCCTCCTTCCCCAGCCTACTCTAGGCACTTTTTACTAGCTTTTGAAGCCACACCCCCACTCACAATTAGACTCTGCCCACTTTTGACGCAAAATGTGTCATTTATCCTCTCCAACAACACCACAGGACTCCCCCTCAGGTATGTATATTCTAGGGTGACCACGTGTCCTGGAATGCCTGGGACTATCCCTTAATTGAAGTCTGTGTTGCCGAGCCACCCCCCACTGGGACTGTAAAGAGTCCCGGAATGAGCAAAGCCACCCACACAGTACAGACAGTCTCACTGTCTCTGCCACTCAGCTGTATTTTGCCAGACCAGTGAGCCCAGTCACAGCCTACTTACAGCAACACGCATCACCACTGCCAATGAAAGGGGAAAGCATTTGCACAATGGTCCTTTCCTCCTTGGCTGGCTGGTGCATGTTGTGTGACAGCAGGGACGGCGGCAGAATGTACACTGGCGCTGCAACTCATGAACTCATCATAGACTGAGAGTGAGTTGTGGTCACAAAGGAACAGAAGTCACAGAAGGAAGGAACAGGATAGTGCAGGAGTCAGAAAATCTATGGTACACTGTTAGTTGTTAGTTGTGGTAAAGATGGCAGGAGAGTGATTAACCTTTTGAGTGACAGAGATGTATCCAACGCAATAACGCATTTATACTTGTATGGCACTTAAAGGATTGTCAGATAAAGTGCAATTCACTGACAGTAAAGGTGTTAATGACCAACCAGGGGGAGTACACTGATGGGGGGTTAACAATGAGGTATTTGTGCTCTGTCCCTAGTACCTGTCATACTGCCACAAAAAAAGTCACATGGCGATATTGAAACCCTGACACCGAAAGTAGAGTGACCAAGTGTCCCGGAATGGCAGATTGGAAATGTGGTCACCCTAGTACATTCTGTTGAGAGGAAAGTCACTGACAATCAGTTCTCCATAGAATGTGATAGAAACTGCCGAGTCATGCTGTCAGTTAGAAATTTCAGGAAGTAAATGCTCTGTAAATTTACTTCTTGGTTATTCAAACTGATGTAACTGTTTGAGTCTCAGAGAGGTCCACAATGTGTTGACAATCAAAGGGTTAACATTTGAATAAAAAACTGACAGTGGTGGGAGAGCCCTTGTTTTACTCAGCAGGAAAAGCACTATAACATATAGGTTTTCATAAAAAAAGTTTACTGCTCCTTTAAAGCATCACTATCTCTAAAATACAAGTTGCTATTATGTTATATAGTGGCAGGAATGTAGAAATCTGTTAGCACTTCTCACATTGTGCACTTGGATTATGGCAAACAATATCAGTCTGCATTTTGGGGTAAGTGCAAGTGCGTACAATCACTCTAGTGCATATGGTGCTATCATTAAGACCTCTTAAGGACCCATAACGTGCCAGATCCATCATGGGTAAACTTGAGTTAAGGACCATTACGGTCCTGCAAATCATGGAATTCAGGGGTCCCCATGTAGCTGAACACCGCAGAACAGCCAGAATTTATTGCGCCAAAAAAAATAAATAAATAAATAAAAGGTCTGTGGTCCTTCACTGCTGGCCGCATTGTTACGGGATTAATGCCCAAGAATGTCCTCTATAGCATGAGCAAAAAATAAGAAATTTTATGGCAATTTCTTCTTTGCTTTGATAGTATTTAAAATAAGAAACACAGAATGACCTCAAATGTCTATACATTTTCACGTTGCCCTCCCACTGGCTTAAGGGGCGTACAGAGAATTTTTGGCATAGACAGCATAGTACATGAATGTTAGGCACAGTACACAAAAATCAATTCCTCTTCTGTGATGCACTAAGTTTTAAGCCACAATGGAGTACCAAGGCACTTTTGCATGATGTGGATGTTAGGGTGGCCCTTTTTATTATGAAGCTGTAGATAAAAATGTGAACATTGAAATATAAATGGATAATTATGGAAATAGTTATGCCCAATATGCATGCTTTTGGCATTAACTCTTTGAGTGCAAGAAGGGCATCAAACACATTGCTTTGCAATATGTTAGATACTTCTTTGCCACTCAAAAGTTAAGAGACATGAAGCAATCTATATGTGTATTCCAGTCACGACTGAATGATAGGTACCTTGAACAAGCAAGGATTTCTATAAACATTTCCATAGTTTGATAGAAGTTGAGATACACAATTCCTCATTCACTGAATTTCAGCAATCAGGGGGAAACATGTTTACCTTCCCATTCCTCACTTCCTGGTCAAAAGGTTGCACACTACTATGTAATATTTAGCAGGAAGTGATGATTGCAAGTGAAAATTGCTTCCTCCAGAGTAATGTGAAACATATAATATAATGTTTATTCTATATGTGGAAATGACTACATTCAGATCTGTAAATATTACAACAAATCCTCAAATTATAACAATTTGTAATTTGGTTTTACACTTTCTTTAACCCCTTGAGGACCAGAGGTGGTATGCAGTGCATTAGAAAGCTATGCACTGCACAACAATCTGGTATTCAAGAAGTTAATTCTGCACACACCAAGAACATGGAACAAACCTTTCATTTGAAGCTTACAGAATGGAAGCGATGTCTTTACAAAATGCTTGGTACTATGTTCAGGAACTAAAGGGGGGAGATTCACTAAGTGGTGATAAAGAGGTGTTAAAGTGGAGATGAGTTCTCCAGTGATATCACTTATCCACTCACTATGTTATTCTATAGAGCTTTTCACTATGATCTCCAAATCTGAAGTGATAAACTAGGGAAGTCATCACCACTTTATCACCTCTTTATCACAGCTTAGTGAATCTCCTGCATGGAGTTTAACCCCTTGGGCACAAAAGAGGTCTCCAATGCATTGCTTTGCATCTCTAACATCCAAGGGATTAATTGATAATTTACATCTATACCCACAAAAATCTAAATCCCCTGCAGTTTTTTTCGATCGTTAAAATAAATAACCCTTATACTATGTGAAGAAAAACATATTAATCTTACTTTCTCAGTTGTATCTCCTGCTTATTTCCTGAGTCTGCTAAGTGGATGTGAGAGTGAATGGCCTTCTTCACTGCTATATGTCTCAGGCAGGGAGTGGGAGTGACCTCATTCATTTTATCTGCCACCTCTGTTTACTGGGGGATATTGAGTGACACAGACTATTTTAAAGAATCACACTGGTCCCATTCCTCGGAGTCTGTGAGATAGTGAGACCTTCCCTTGAACGCTGCTGTGCAGCAACAGAATTTCAGAGCTGCTGTCCTATATGTCATCATGGCCTTGTTACCACTAAAAAGTTCATTAAGATACTGCCTCATTAGGATATGCATGGGCCATTGAGACATATGTATAAAGTAACAGTGGAGCAATCCTGTGGCAAACCAACAGCACTATAGGGAACAAATTAACATTTCCAGGACAGTGTGGAAGTGTTTGTGCATTTCAGGGCTTTGCTATGTGCCTTGTTTAACCCTTTCAGTGACTAAGAGGTACACAGTTCTTGGGGGAGGTGCACTGAGGAGTGATAAAGAGGTGATGAATTGTTTTTGCAATAATATCACTTATCCAGTTCCTATGTTATTCTGTGGTGCCACTGCACTAATATTTCTCCCCTTTGGGAGATCTTAGTGCTTAGGCTCTATAGAATAACATAGAAATTGGAGAAGTGATATTACTGGAGAAGTAATCTCTGGCTTTATCACCCCTTTATCACACCATAGTGCATAACCCCCATTGTGTTGGAACATGTTGGATACCTCACTGGCACTCAAAGGGTTAATAAGATGGACTTACAAGATGCAGAAAAATTGGTGTAACTTTAGACCATTTTCCTGAACCTGCTATAGGTAGGATATTCAGGACCTGATCACCTTAAAGTCTTAAAGAGGAACTCTCACCTTACTGAACTATAGCAACTCTCATCCCTTACTGAACTATGACTTCCTATTGTAGCTTAATGTCTGTGAAGCTTTAATCCGTGTTTTTTTTTTTTTTTTAGTTTTACTGAAGTAGTTGTAGAGATATTAGTTGTTTAAGTTGTGCAGTCTTCCTCCATCTTCGGAGGAGGAGGAAAGGAGATACTGTGTGGGGAGGGGAACTGAGCAAGATTGACAGGCTGCAGGCCAGAGCTGCACCCGCAGCCTGAGAAAGACTGACGCCACTAGCACAACTTAAACAAGTAATATCTCTACAACTACTGCAGTAAAACGAACCCCCCCCCCATGGATTAAAGCTTCACAGAATTTGAGCTACAATAGGAAGTCACGGTTCAGTAAGGTGAGGGCTCCCCTTTAATAATGGCTCTGGCACAGAGTCAGGCAAAATAGGGTCAGTGTGCTGGTTTTCTCAGGCACTCCGATCTGTCTGGTAGTATACATACAGAAGAACTGCTGTAGGCAGAAACTATCACTTCTGGCTTTCTCTACAAAGGAAGACTGATACATTTTAGTACAATACTAATAAAATGTTTTATTCTTTAAGAGCAAAGATTACCATAACTGATATATTGTATGTGTAACAGTGAAAGTATCAATTCACAGTATGTAATCAGACACCTCATATCACCCCAGACGGGGCTGTCTGTTTCTCACTCACACCTCACCTGCTATTTTGTGTGTATGTTGTATGGCTCGCAGTGCCATAGAAATCTTTATACATTGGTTCTGTATGGTCTTTCAATATAAGATAAGGTAATGGATTTTCTGAATACAAAAGTAGTGGGTGCTAATCGCAATATATTAACTGAATCTGCTCTTGTTTCTGATTACAAACAGCACTAACACAATTAACCAGGCAACATATGTAGGACATTCTACACATGCATTAAATATGCTATTTTAGTAATCTAACAAATAATAACTATGTTTTACAAATGTTAGCTTGAAGTACATAATATTTAAAAGTAATTACCCTAATTTCATCTTATGTGTTATTGGTCATTTAAGTTATAAGATTCACTTACTGCTCTTACTGTAAAACAGTCTAAACTTATCTGAGGTTAACATGGTGCCCAAAAATGTAGAAAAAATGTAGAAATAAATGAAGCTTCAGATCCAGTTACCATTTTTAACAGCGATATGACTTTTTTAATGAGCAATGCAACTATCATTAAAATGTAACTTTATTAAAACATTGGATGCTAGAGAGGTCTCCAGTGCATTGAATCACAAGGCACATAAAATACAAAAATAAAGGTGATCCACAAGCTATCTCTCTATCTAATCAATTGTAATTAGTATAATGAAAACACAGGATGACATATATAGATATATGTATCTGTAAATAGTCCAAAGAGTATTTGTTACGTGTCCAATGTAGTTTAATATAATATCCACGGAATCTTGACTTTTGTCTGGGGCATTCATCAATATTTTTCATGTGGAGAAAACACAATTAAAGAGATGCCAGTCAGCATTTTGAATGTAACCACAATTTGGCAATTATAATATCCACTTACTGGTAAAAATTATTTCTATTGCTTGCGTCTGTCTCCTTTCACGAATACTCCCACCAAGTGGAATTCACATCGATATAAAGCAAACAGAGGATCAGTAGGACATAGTTCTATCTAGTAAAATATAATAAACTAGCAGTGTGGGATGGCATTGCCCATCTATTGTTGTTTTTTTCCTTGTATTGAGTTATGTTAGGTGGAATTTTGTAATACAACTGCGTTGTGAAGGGTCTGTTAGTTGTACTACAGAGCTAACACATACATACATATTATTATACAGTACATTCACACATAGGAGGCAAATATAGTTTATGATACCTTTTATTGGCTAACTAAGCAGATTTAAATGCAAGCTTTCAAGACCTTAGGTCTCTTCCTCAGGCATGTTATACAGATAAATATTAAATATGAAAACATCTCTCTTAAATACAAGTACACATCACATTGTTTAGCATGGAAATCAGATAACAAAATGCAGTCCAGATCCAGATATCTTTGATCAGTCAATGATACCATTGACTGAATAGTACTAACCAGGCCTGACCCTGCAAAATATAATTTAGTTGACTGACCTTTCCACAGACCCAAGAGCATCGTAAATACCTCTAAAGCCTCAGAGGAAGAGTGCAATTTACCATTGACTGAATAAATCTGCTTAGTTAACCAATAAAAGGTATCAAAAACTATATTTGCCTCCTGTATTTATACGGCTAACACGGTACCAACTCTCATCTGCCATTCACACATACACATACATAGAAACACCAAGATACATTCATACACACACACATGAAGATATTGTTATACATAGAGATGCCTCCACATGCAGACAGACACTGAATGATACCATTCATAGGACTGCATTGTAGTAAGTACTTAAAGGGATAGTATATATATTTATGTCTATAATAAAGTTTAGCTCTGAGTCTTCTATATTGGTTCTTTGTTTTTCTATAACATGCAGCACTAAGTTTAATAACTTAGTGTTCAGTAGTTCAAAAGATATTGAAGCTTAAATTACCCCCCACCACCTATTTGTTTGGCCAACATCAATTTTACTGCAATGGCAGTTGAGCACATATATACAGTGTGTGGAGTGCTATGTTAGAATGGATAACTGTGTCGTGCCCCTGGGAAGAGGGAACTATTTGTGAGCCATGGAGGTATAGTGGGGATGAGGGAAGCATTGGACACCCACTCCCCATGTAGTCTTTGGCAGCTTGGGGCAGTGGTGGAATACATGCTACAGAAGTACAGCTTCTGGGCAGGGATAAGAGAGAATAAGAAGAAGGGTAAGATGAAGGGTGCTGGCCCTCTGATGAGCTGGTCTGGCTGTGAGGGTATTCTCTGCATGTATCCCAAATGTAGGTGCTATTTGCACCAATTCATTTTTACATCCTTCATCTGTGCGGAGTATTGCTCTTAAAGGGATAGTAATGTTTCATAATAAAAGCAGCTCTAATTAATCATCATAGTATTTGGACTTTGGAGAGTGTTATGTCAATTCTGTCAGAGTTGTAGTTCAAGAGTAATTCAATGACAAAGTGTCCCCCTCCAGCCCCTTTTACTGATGTAACACTTTTCAGCCAGAGCAGAAGGGAGGTGCCCAGGTAGACTGCAGAGAGGGACAATCTTCAATTAAGATAAGGGAAAAACCTGAAAAGCTTGTCAAGGGGGGCAGGGCTTTCATTGTTTTCATAGGAATAAAAGTGTCCCCTTCTGTTATCTGTCTAGTCTATAGACTGCATTCCACATCTGAATAGAGATGGCTCAGAGGGGAAACTTTGCTTGTGAATATCTCTCAAACCATAAAGGTTTGAGAGATAAGACTTATACCATTTTTCATGTTTTTTATGCCTACAAAATAAAATAAAGTTAAAACGAAGTATTACTATCCCTTTAAATAACTGTTATTAATGTAGGAGAACAATACATAAGAATATTCATTTTAACTTCTTTAGAGACCTCATGGCGATATGAAGAAACCTGTCCTCTGATTCTTCTAGACACTATTCTTGTTCTATATATTTATTCATGGGGGTGAAACTCCACCATAAGTAAATAAAGTCAGTTTTCAGATGGTGGTATTTTTTACACATTGGCTAACATTGCTTTGCATCTTTTCAGGAGTGGAAACCAGTGAAAATGCAGTGGCGCAGAAAAATAACACATTTACAATAGTATACATGTCTCCGTCTGTGCCTAAACCCTTTGAATGCCAGAGAAGTCCACAACAGATTGCAAAACAAAGCCTTGTGGATACCCCCCAGCACTCAAAGGGTAAATGTACTGCAGCCTTCCTATACAGCAGTGATTTGGTGAAAGCTGGAAGCAATGTTAACATACCTGGGAACTTTTGAAACAGGGCTACCCGGAGGGTAATCCTGTCAGTGCCCAGGGGGAGGAAAATGACGCCAAACGCGTACTAAAGTGGGCGGGGCTTAGTCACGGGGGGCGGGACAAAAAAAAACACAAAAAAACCCTGCAAAATGGATGTAAGAAGGAGGGGAGTGGGAGGAACCAGGCGGGATGAAGCACAAGTGGGCAGAGTTTCTACTTAAACTCTGCCCACCCGGTAATTCACTTTGAAATCTGGAATCTCTGGGGCAAAACCGGAGAGTTCCCAGGTATGAATGTTAATCACACGTAAACAGCAATGATGAAATTATTATTTAGTAAGAATTGAGGTGGTTTTCTTGTAGAGTGTGGCATTTTCACTGTTTTCCACTTCTGTACTGAATAGATGGAAAACAATATTATGCAATGTGTGTAAAAAATGCCACCATCAGCAAGAAGTCCGTCTCATTTCTTAGTAAATAATAATTTATATCGTTCTTCATGTTTTTTTAATACCTACAAAATAAAATAAACATAAAATGAAGTATTACTATCCCTTTAAGAGCGATATATGTAAGATGGGCAAATATCTTTATACGCTTATTTGTTTTAAATGTAAATTTATTTTACAAATCATCCTTTTAAAGTATAATCTGAACTTTATTAATATGTCTTTTTTTAACATTAGAGCAATATAATTTAAGGAAAATTCTAAAACAGAACAAGTATTTTGAACCTGAGGCACTGGACATTAGTGCAGTGGTGACTCAACTAAAAGATCTCCAAACCTCTAAATTAATTCCCATTGAGAGCATATCCTCTTTATTTGCTGGGTGACAATGAAAGAGAATCAGGGAGTTAATAACGTGCAGGAGGGAAGAAGAAATCAGCACCGGACATCAGAATATGGACCTATTACGGACGTTTCAGGCCCTCTGAGAAACTTCGTGGGACCAAAAGATTTTAACAAGTGAGTGGATATTGGATTGTTCATGAATAATTGATTGTTCACGATCCTGAGTATTTCTTTCCTTTCACACACATATATAACCCACGGAGGAGGAGGGAAAGATCAAAAGAAAAAGATAGAGAAACAAGTCAAAGACTTTTAACATGTAAGTGGGTATTTATTATATTATACTACATCAAAGTATATCCTACTGATCCTCTGTTTGCTTTATACCTATGTGAATTCCACTTGGTGGGAGTATTTTGAAGGGAAATAGACTCAAGCAAGAGAGAGAATTTTTACCAGTAAGTTGATATTTTAATTACAAAAATTGTGGTTACATTCAAAATACCAACTGGCATTTCTATCTCTTTCGTTGTATTTTCTCCACATGAAAAATTCCAGAGTATTGATGAATGCAACAGACTAAAGTCAAGATTCCGTGGATATTATATTAAAGTACATTGGACATGTAACATATAATCTTTGGACTATTTACAGATACATATATCTATATATGTCACCCTGTGTTTTCATTATATGAATTACAATTGATTAGATAGAGAGATAGCTTGTGGATCGTCATGATTATTGTATTTTATGTGCATTTTTAAATCTGTAAGAGTAAGATTTTTCATAGGCTGAACCACTAGTAGAGTTATCTTATTTGATAGATTATTTTTAAGTGTACAGTAGATAACAACACCAAATATTTTCTCTGTATATTTTTACTATTGAATCACAAAGTACTGGAGACCTTTCAAGTATTCATTGGGTCAATTTAACAGCACTTACCTCACTATGGCCAGAAAATCGTAATGGCCCCTAAAGACCTTGAGATTGTGCCTTTGCTCAAGAAATAACTTCAGTCATTGATGTATACATGACAGTTGACACAAACTCTGCCCACTGTAATCTTAACCATTAATTCCTTGATGACCACCGGATCCAGAGGTGAGTAGTCCTAGAGGACCACGGCACTTTTGTTTTTGGAATGTATTCTGGGATGGCAGAGCACCATGCAGCCGCGCTGCCATCCCAGAATTCCATGATGTGCCAGGACTATCACTGATCCTTAACATCCGGACTGGCGTGATAGTCCTGGGGATTAAGCATTAGAGGGGTGTGCCACGTATTATTTCACAATATGTCGCACTCCCATCTGGTCCTTAAAGATATGAGATGGCTCATGCACTCCATGTAATTCAGTCCGAATTGCCAGTAACTGTCATGTCTGCCTCCATGGACATACTGACACCCAGGACTGATTGAAGATGTTATCTCTCAAACCAAGGCACAGTGGCAAAATTCATTGGGGTCATTAGGATTTCCTGGGCATAGTAAGGAAAGTGGGAAGCTATTATTAGAAGTTGATCTCCTTTAACCCCTATTTCCTTTCAAAGCTGCTCAGAACTTCAAATACTGGTCCTTTATATATACAAAAAAGTGTTATCTTTCTATTCTCCAACTCGCATTCTATTTACTATTCTACTCATCACATGGAAAAAATAAACTGATAGAAACATCATTTCATTTTATATAGTATTCGCTGCGGCAGGATGTTGTGAAAAGCTGTACAGAAATGATGGAACCAGCCAGGTGAAAATGCTTTTCCATGTTGCTTCAGAATGCAGCCTATTACATGGATTTTTCACTCTCTTTCAATGTCAAACTTGGCTGGAAAATCAAAAATTAATTTAAAAACTTCTTATGCACTTGTGAGCAATGCAGCAACTGTACAATATAGTAAATATGTTTATTTGTTTTCAGAAATGTCTTTATCATCTGCAAAATATCTTAAATGGTCCAAAAGCTATTAAAAATCCTGAACCATTGTTTATATATTTTACATGGTTTAGAGGACAATGATAATAAATACAGCCCTGAATTGCTCTTGTTACAGTGCATTTACTTTTACAAACATGCTCAAATCACTTTTATAAGCTATCATAACTGAATAAACCGATATGGTCAGTGTTCCCTAATAAAGGTATATCATATATAACATTAACCTTTCCATTTGAGTGCATTTGCTCTGCAATGCATTGGATACCCCTCTGACACTCAACAGGTTAAAGGAATAGTAAAACTAAATATGGAAAATATATATATATATATATATATAGTACATTTATCTTGCTGGGTAAAACAAGGCTACTTCAACTGCTGGGAGGTGTTTTATTCAAATGTTATTGCAGCCTAAACTTGCATTTTTGCGTGCATTATTTCTATGTTGTTGCTGTGGACAGCTATGGTTAGTTGACAATAACCCTCCAAAGGTTCTGCTTTATCCCCAAAGGAGCATGTGTTTTTGCAGGAGAGTATATTATTCTTTCTATTTAAATGGACAATGCTTCCTAGGTAAAAACTGAGATAGGTACAGCAAATTGTTTTTATTTTTAATGTTGGTCCTCACATCTCTTATTTACATAAATTATTTATTTTCACCCTTGGCATAGCATCACAAGAAGCTTAGTATAATCCTCACTCTCCTTTTGTGGTGATACCAGCTGCTAGAATTCCACCCAGCCCTCATGGCTCTCGATGATCTTTCAAATTTCCTTAAAGGGGCTCTGTCACCTAAAAACTTTGTTGATTTTGAAAAAGCTTTCAAAATGACCTGTATGTCATCTTATCCATTTTTAATAAGAAAACTAGTTTTAGAGTTATTTATAATGTTCAAATATATAATATATATAATAGATTTGTGCTATAACAGTGCTGAACAAATAGTTGTGCTTTATTTAATAATATATACCCCCTCCCCTGTTTTCTGAGATCTGATATGAAGATGCAGGGAGAAGTTTTCTGTTCATCGTCTTTCCTTTAGATCTATATAGTGGCTGCTTCCCATTCCTGCAGCTAACACCACATTGGTTCACCCAGGACTTGGTGAAGTTCTCTTAACACTACACTACCTCCCCCACTGACTTACACTTAAACGTTCCAGGGTTAGGGGCAGTTATAGTGAGTGAGGGAGGTAATAAGGGCAAAGGCAGAAAGTACCTGCAAGTCATGCCTTAATTAGCATAATCTATAAATCTAAATAACTCAGAAATGCATTTTTGAAATAAAAAAAAGCTTATAATAACATATAGGTGATTTTGAAAGCTGTATTAACGCCAGAAATATTGTTTTCAGCTAACATAGTCCACTTAAAGGAGAACTAACACATCTTAATAATAACAACCTCCCTCTTACTTTACAAAGACAAAAAAACCCATAATAGTCCTCATAAATGTTGCCCTTGTACCTTTGTTCAAGAGATCTTCAGTCAATCCTGAATGTCATATGCATGGAAACAAACATAACAGTCACTAAAAGGATCACAGGTCTTCAAACTGATCTATGCTCATAACCCTTTAAGGCCCAGAGGGGTGTGTGACACATTGTTTCAAAATTTGTTGCACATTCCTCTGGTCCTTAAAGTTTAAGTAGACGCATGCACTCTGCGTTGCCTCTGTGGATATGACATCCAGGATTAACTGATTATGTTATCTCTTAAGAAAATGTGCCTTACTTCTTTCTGGGGGAGTGACTTTAGCATCCAGATTAGTCAGCCTGATACAGTGGGAGATCCAGAGGGCTAAGAAGGCCTTAGAAGCTGGTGCCACCTTGAATTTACTGTAGAAATGGATAAGCAAAAAGTCTGCTTTCCTAAATCCCTCAGTTTTCCATAGGTTGCAGGAAATGTATTGGACCAAATTTAATTGTGAAATGTTTTCTCCATTTCTGTCTTTGGGTTAGGAGAGAAAGAGGGAAGCACAATTTCTTGATTTAAGGTAAAAGGGGTGACCACTTTAGACCTAAAGGAAATTCTCATCCTAAGGACTACTTTGTCTTGGTGGATAACAAGATATGGGGATCTACAAGACAAAGCCTGCAGTTCATTAAACCTTCTGGCTGATGTGATGGCTGTAAGGAAAAGGTCTTATATGGTAGTGCCTTGATAGATGAACTGTCCAGCAGCTCAAACTGGGGAACACTGGACAACTGTTCTAATACAAGGTTTAAGTCCTATAGGGGAACAGTCTTCTTGATCATGGGTCTGATTTTGTAATGGCTCTGATATATATCCTAATCAGGATATCATCCACAAACTGTTTAGATAAGAGGGCAGAGAGGGCTGAAGGTACCCATTCAGGACTGTAGGTGAAGGCTATCTGGGATCCCTGCTGCAGTTCTTCTCCCTTCCCCAGCCAAGATTATTGGAGTCCAAGAGATAATGCAAACGAAGAAAGACGAGTTGGCATTCACAGGGCTTTTAAAGAAATGAGGTTTACTGTGTAAGCTTTTCAATGTACAGTTCACCTTTTCCTCAGGATGTTGACATGGTAAACTTAGTTTCTGAAAAAGCCATGTGAGTGCCGACTCACCTTTCTTTGTATGTATATATATATATATATATATATATATAAACCAAATCACCAAGCAGTAGCACTGGCCTGTAGTCCAACTACATCCTGAAGTAATAATGAGAAACGATTTTCTGTATAACCTCTAAATCTGTTAGTGGTCAGATACAAATAAGAAATAATCAAACAATAGAGACTAAGCGCTCCGCATCTCAATATAAAAATATTTATTATATAATATACAAAAACACACCAATATAATTGTGAATAAAGTCATTAAGTATCTGGTACCAGTACAAATAAATGACGTCAAAAAATAAAAATGTGATATAAGTGCTATTAAGTCTCAGAATCTAAAACTACAAGTCTTTATTGGATCCAGTGAAATAGATCTGTAGAAAAGTGGGCAGGTATAATGGTTAACAAAGGCTGACTCTCCCGTCCTTATCAGGTGTATGGTCACCGTAAACAGCACCAGCCTTCAGATTGAAACAACTCTTGCTTTGTGGGAGATAATATCATGCTACAATCTCCTCCTTTGATTGTATGATCTGGTTGTTGTAGTGGTATGAAACGCGTTGATTATAGATTTTATCTGAACACCAATTGTGTGAACACAGTTATCAGTCTAGGATCCAGTGAACGTTGCCATATATCGCAGTTGGGAGGCTATTGAACAGGCACTCTGCCTGCATCAGTAACGGACTAGGTATCGCTTTTATACATTGCGGATCATATATCAGTCAACCATATAAACCACAAGACCATACAACAACCAGAGCATATACTCAAAGGAGGAGATTGCAGCACGATATCATCTCGCACAAAGCAAGAGTTGTTTCACCCTGAAGGTTGGTGCTGTTTACGCTGACCATACACCTGATAAAGACGGGAGAGTCAGCCTTTGTTAACCATTACACCTGCCCGCTTTTCTACAGATCTATTTCGAATCCAATACAGAGTTGTAGTTTCAGATTCTGAGACTTGATAGCACTTATATCACATTTTTATTTTTTTACGTCATTCATTTGTACTGGTACCAGATACTTAGTGACTTTATTTACAATTATATTGGTGTGTTTTAGGATTTTTTTTTGTATATTATATAATAAATATTTTTATATTGAGATACGGATTGCTTAACCTCTATTTTTTGATTATATATACATTTTAACCAGCACAAGTGCCTGATACATATTTTACAAAAATATGGAAACACTAGGGAATTTAGCAACAAATATATTTTTTGTTGGGAAACTGAAATAACTATTTTAATGATAATATTTGTTCTGTTTTCTTCTTTTTTTTGTAGGTTATATGGTTTAAAGCTAGTTGTTTTTTCAATTATAGATGTAAAGGCATATGGAAACATAGTAAAATTACAGACTTGTCTGATTTTTAAAAAAGACAGATTGTTGGTGCAGTTTAGCTGGAGCATCTGTGGCAGAAACTGCCAGTTTGTTAGGTGTATCCAGAGCAACTGTGTCCAAGGTTATGACAGTGTGAACACATTATGGGAAGCCATCTGCTAAGAGGAATAGTGGCCGAAAACCTAAACTATCTGAATGGGATTTTGCTGCTGTTTCCATTCCCTTTGAGTGACAGAGGGATTTCCAATTCATTGATAGCAATATGTCGAGTACCCTTCTAGCACTGAAAGAGTTAACTGTTTTGAGTGGCAATGTTATATTTAATGCCTTGCAGTGTGTGGGATAACTGTCTGGCACTGAAAGGGTTGACAAAACTGCAATGCTATATATAACCCTTTGGCACATAAAGGTTTAATCCTTTCTGTGGGAAAGAAGTGTGTAATGCATTTCAATGTGTTGGATACCTTTCCTGCTCTCAGAGTATTAAATCTTTGAGTGCCAAAGATGTATATAGAGTATACAATGATTCAGAGCAGACCACTTGGCTCTTATAGGATGTTGTATGTAACGACACCTGGAAGACTAACAGCTGAATACACACTCTACTGGACTCAGTACATATGGCCTGTACCTGAATCAGGATGTATTCAACTGTGGACTCTCCAGCTGCTGAGGGATATGACTTCCAGCTAGCCAATGCCTAGCAGGGGATGCTAGTAGTCTTGGGCCATATCAGCTGGGGAGTCTGACTAAGGGATAGGCCATGTATACTAAGGGTCCAATACAATGTTTGTACACTCATGAATTATTTCTATTAATAAGCATTTATTGCACTTCTTTGTGGAGCGTTTAGAGCATTTCCAGTCACAGATTTGCATATAGGTGAGAATGGGCAAATACGCATATAAATTTCCCATAATAAAATCCTTCATTAACCCCTTGAGTGCCAGAAGGGTACACAACGCATTGCTTGGAATGCATTGTGTACCCCTCTGACACTCAAACGGTTAAGAACAGCACCTCTGTCTATAGCTATCTCTGTGTCTGCCTCTTGCCCTTTGCATCCAAGCTTTTTGAACATCTTGTCTACTCTAACCTGCTTTGCTTTCTTAAGACACACAATCTGCAGCTAGGCTTGCTCCAACTTGTTTTCACACTGTCCACTCTACTAACGATCTTCAGATCACTGTCTCAAGGTCATTACTATTTATCCTGTTCAATAAGTCCAATGATTTGACACTGTGGTTCCCTGTTCTCCAACAAATTGTTCATTTAATTGGCGTTTGTAACCTAGTTCCAAAATGTGTTTCTTCTTGTCTGTCTTAACTGTTCCTTTAGAGTCTCTATCTCTTCATCATTTCATGTTCACAGTTCTGTTGGGGTGCCTCAAGGCTCCCACTTCTGTTCTCTCTATGCATAATAAAATTTTGTGAGCATATTAAATCATTCAGATTTTTATATCATCTATACGCAGATGACATTGAGCTACATTATCTACACCTCACCTGACTCCTAATGTACAAACCAAAGTCTCTGCAACATCATATTGGATGTCCCACAGACACCCTAGATTTAACATCTCTAAAACTTAGCTAATCCTTATTACACCTAAACCAGCACACTTTTCTCAGTATCTTCATGCTTCTCCTCAAGTTACACCTCCTCAATGAGGCATTTATAGACTAATGGCACTCCCATGCTTTATACATCCTAGACAATTTTAAATTAAGTTTAACTCTAACATGCTCTCTTATGTTCTGTTTAGCAGACAGAGCCATATGCAGTAAGAAAAATGAGTAATTCTGGAACAAATCAAGTACACCACAGGGATAAATAAGAATTCCTCAGATTCCTGTTGATTTAAATCAGGCTTCAGAATGTACCAGATACCTTTCTAGCATTCATGGGGTAAAGTAAAGAGATGAGTGATTGTTTTGTGGATTTAATAAGAGGAGCTGGAAAAATTCTGGATCAATCCAAGTCAAATTGGAACATATCCCAGAGGCTTTGAGGAAGGGAAGGAGCATTCTGAGGGAGAAACGGGTGATCATGCGAAAATAAATACTGGACAGCAGGGAGTGGGAGCAAGAAGGAGCCAGTTAGCAATTGTGAGAAGAGCATAAGGGTAGGCCAAGAGGAACAAAGGAGCACTGGAAAGTGGAGAGGGCCAAAGAGATGTCAGATGGAGGGAGCATGCCAATTAGAACAAGCAGAAGAATCACATGAAAGACAAAGGGTGTGGGCAAAGGGATGCAAAGAGAGGTGGGTCAAGGAGAGGGAAGGAGAGTAGGCCAAGGTGGGGAAGAAAGGAGAGTGGGCCAATGAAAGGAAAGGGGAATTTGTCTAGGGTGATGAGGGAGACACTGCCAAATCAGTGGTGAAAGTGGAGAAGGGAGAGAAGTTCCTTGACTTGTGCAGATGACTGTTCTGGACCGAAATATGCTGTTAAAATAACTTCTTTTTCTTTAACAAAATTTAGAAATTAAATGGATATTTTGGTCTGTATGTCTCTTTTATCACTTTTTGTACTGTAAGTCATAGAGAAGGGATCCAATACCAATTGACTCACTCTGTAAAGCTCTTGTTTTACTCTGTACATTCTGAACCTTAGGTGCTGACTATGCTTGTGGTACTATCTAAACACATTAGTTAACTAATTAATTCATTCATTCATTGGTTCATTGTGCTACCCATATGAACACCTTGCCCTGCAAAAGAAAAAAAAATCCTTGTAACAATACTGAAAGAATGTCCTTTCGAGTAAGAACACTTTTTATTTTTTGACAAGATATACACGTTTTTTTTTCTACTCTTACAGACAAACATTAGTGATGAGCGAGCACCCCAATGCTCGGATGTTCGGGTGCTCTGACCGAGCACCCCCTGAGGCTCGAGTGCTCGGCCGAGCACCCGAGCCCCATTGAAGTCAATGGGAGGACTCGAGCATTACACCAGGCACCCCCTGCTCTGATGAGGGGAGGGTGCCTGGTCCATAGGAAAAGGGCAGAAAAAGATGGAAACACTACAGAAATGGTTCAGGTACAGCATAGGGAGGATGTCTGGATGCACCTTGGACTCCAACATCGCTGCTGGGAACGATCTTTCGCCCGTAGTACGCCATTTTTACAGACTGACCGTAAAACACACAAAAAGGAAAATAAAAACGACTTTAGGCGAAAAATTGTTACCAAACAGTATTTGCTGTATATTTACTTGTATATCATCTGCAAATTCTCCCAAAAATTTCATCGATTTTCTGAAGTGAGGCCATGATTAAGAGGGAAACGTGCGCAGAGGCAAATTATCCCAAAAATTTCCTTGATTTTCAGAACTGAGGCCATGATTAAGAGGGAAACGTGCGCAGAGGCAAATTCTCCCAAAAATTTCCTTGATTTTCAGAACTGAGGCCATGATTAAGAGGGAAACGTGCGCAGAGGCAAATTATCCCAAAAATTTCCTTGATTTTCAGAACTGAGGCCATGATTAAGAGGGAAACGTGCACAGAGGCAAATTCTCCCAAAAATTTCCTTGATTTTCAGAACTGAGGCCATGATTAAGAGGGAAACGTGCACAGAGGCAAATTCTCCCAAAAATTTCCTTGATTTTATTGAACTGAGGCCATGATTAAGAGGGAAACGTGCGCTGAGCTGACCATCTAAAACATTATGGGTGAGGGTCTGCTGCAGAGCTGACCATCCTAAACATTATATGCGAAGGCCCGCTAGTGAGCTGACGCTATAAAACATTATATGAGAGGGCCCGCTAGAGAGCTGACCCAATAAAACATTATATGAGAAGGCCCGCTGGTGAGCTGACCTATATAAAAATTGGCAAACAGGGCCCGCTGGTGAGCTGGCCCTATATAAAAATTATATCACAGGGCCCGCTGGTGAGCTGGCCCTATATAAAAATTATATCCCAGGGCACGCTGGTGAGCTGGCCCTATATAAAAATTATATCCCAGGGCATATGGAAGAGGAGGAGGAGGATGAGAACATTAAGAGTCAACCATATACCCGTTTTTGGGGTGGAAGGGGTGAATGGGAATACAGAGTATTCCCATCATTGTAAATAACATATATAAAGTGAGTTTATGTTCCCCCGGTGCTTTCCTCCAGTGGAGTGGAGAAGTCAGGGGAAATCCAGGCCTTGTTCATTTTTATAAGTGTCAACCTATCAGCATTGTCGGTGGAAAGGCGGATACGCTTATCTGTTATGATGCCACCAGCAGCACTAAATACCCGCTCAGACAGAACGCTGGCGGCAGGGCAGGCCAGCACCTCCAAGGCGTAGAGTGCCAGTTCATACCACGTGTCCAGCTTGGACACCCAGTAGTTGTAAGGCACAGAGGGATCATTGAGGACGCTGACACGGTCTGCTACGTACTCCTTCACCATCTTCCAAAACTTTTCCCTCCTTGTGACACTAGGCTGCGCATCAGGGTGAGGGTGCTGGCGGGGTGTCATGAAGGTGTCCCACGCCTTGGAGAGTGTTGCCCTGCCTTTGTCGGAACTGCTGTGTGCTCCCCTTTTCTCCCCTTCTCGGTTGGCCAAGGTAGCACGTACTCTGCCGCCAGCGTTGTCAGATGGAAAATTTTGGAGCAATTTTTCAACAAGAACCTTCTGGTATTGCACCATTTTGCTTGTCCTCTCCACCGGAGGAATGAGAGATGAGAAATTCTCTTTGTAGCGGGGGTCCAGAAGGGTGAACACCCAGTAATCCGTGTTGTCTAAAATGCGTACAACGCGTGGGTCACGGGAAAGGCAGCCTAACATAAAGTCAGCCATGTGTGCCAGAGTACCAACAGTCAAGATTTCGCTGTCCTCACCAGGAGGCTGACTCTCAATATCCTCATCCTCTTCCTCCTCTTCTGCCCACCCACGCTGAAGAGATGGAACTAAAGTTCCATGGCTACCCTCTGTAGCGGAGGCAACCGTGTCTTCCTCCTCCTCCTCCTCCTCCTCCTCCTCCGCCTCCTCCAATTGTCGCTGAGAAGACGAAGTGAGGGTGCTCTGGCTATCACCTTGTGTAAGCTCTTCCTCCCCCATTTCCACCTCTTCCACATGCAAAGCGTCGGTTTTAATTGTGAGCAGCGAGCGTTTCAGTAGACACAGAAGTGGGATGGTTACACTGATAATAGCGTTATCGCCGCTCACCATCTGTGTCGATTCCTCAAAATTGCGTAAAACCTCGCAGAGGTCTGACATCCATTCCCACTCCTCACTTCTGATTACAGGAAGTTGAACGGAGAGGCGACGACCGTGTAACAGCTGGTACTCCACTACTGCCCTCTGCTGCTCACAAAGCCGGGCCAACATGTGGAAGGTGGAGTTCCAGCGCGTGCTCACGTCACACAGCAGCCGGTGAGCTGGCAATTGTAAGCGCTGCTGCAGCTTCAACAGGCCGGCCGAAGCTGTAGATGACTTACGGAAATGTGCACACACGCGGCGCACCTTGGTCAAGAGATCATGCACATTGGGGTAGGTTTTTAGAAATCGCTGCACCACTAAATTAAATACATGCGCTAGGCATGGTACGTGTGTGAGCTTGCCGAGCTCCAAAGCCGCCACCAAGTTACGCCCATTATCACACACAACCATGCCTGGTTGCAGGTTGAGTGGCGAGAGCCACTGCTCGGTCTGGTGACTAATCCCCTGCAACAGCTCTGAGGCCGTGTGCTGTTTGTCCCCAAGGCAGATCAGCTTCAGCACGGCCTGTTGACGCTTCCCCACTGCAGTGCTACACTGCTTCCAGCTACTGGCTGATGGGGGAGTGGCGGTGTGTGTAGAGAATTCGGAGGTGGAAACGGAGGAGGAGGAGCCAATAACGTAGGTGCTGGTGGAAACCCTGATGGAGGTAGGGCCCGCAATCCTCGGCGTGGGTAGCACCCGTGCCATCCCAGGGTCCGAGTCGCTCCCAGCCTCCACGACATTCACCCAGTGTGCCGTCAGGGAAATGTAGCGTCCCTGGCCACAAGCACTTGTCCATGTGTCAGTCGTTAAGTGGACCTTCCCAGTAACTGCGTTGGTCAGGGCACGGGTGATGTTACGGGACACATGGTGGTGTAATGCGGGGATGGCACACCGGGAAAAGTAGTGGCGGCTGGGGACCGCGTACCGAGGGACAGCTGCTGCCATCAGGCTGCGGAAGGACTCAGTGTCCACAAGCCTAAATGGCAGCATTTCGATGGCCAGTAATTTTGAAAGGTGTGAGGTTAGTGCTATGGCCTGTGGGTGGGTGGCTGGGTACTTTCTCTTGCGCTCAAATGCCTGGGGTAACGACATTTGGACGCTGTGCTGGGACAGGGAAGTGGATGTGGTCGCTGATGGTGCTTCAGATGGTACAGGTGCAGGGCGGGAGGTATGCGGGCCTGCGCCTTCGACAGGCGATTGGCCGGCACCGAAAACAGGGGAAGAGGAGGCAGTGGTGTGGCCTGCAGACACAGATGGGCGATCCAGGCGTTCCTCCCACTTACTACGGTGCTTGGATGCCATGTGTCGGATCATGCTGGTGGTGGTGAGGTTTCTAGTGTTCATGCCTCGGCTCATTCTGGTGTGGCACAGGTTGCAAACTACAATTCTTTTGTCGTCCGCACTTTCCTTAAAAAAACGCCATACCGCGGAACACCTACCCCTTGGCAAGGTAGATTTACGCAAGGGGGTGCTCCGTGGAACATTTGCGGGCCGGTTTGGTGCGGTCCGCCTTCTTTCTGTAGCCACACCACTGCCTCTTCCAGCCTGTTGCGGTGCTGCAGATGGCTCACCCTCAGGACTGCTGTCATCGCTCGGCTCTACACCTTCCCAGGTGGGGTCAGTCACCTCGTCGTCCACCAAGTCCTCCTCCACTTCCTCACTCTGATCATCCTCCTCAAGTCTTGATCCCACCACATACTCAGTCATTGACAACTGTATAACATTCTCCTCAACAAGGTCTTGAGACGGAAATAGTGGTTGATTTAATGGCAACTGTGTCTCATCATCATCATCATCATCATCCACTACTTCCTTTGACCTTAAATGCCGTTCACATCTGTCATCTTCTTGTGATTGGGTAGCCTCTAGAGGTTGTGAATCAGGGCACAAGATGTCATGTTCCTCTGCAAGCGTGCTTGGAGAGAGGGTCAAATGAAGGATTGGTGATGAGACGAGCTCATCACTATATCCCAGTGTGGGATCACTTCTTTGACCAGACCGTGTATGGTGGGAGGAAGGATGATCAGAGTGAGGATTATGTTGACCAGACTCTTGGCTACTGAGAGTGGACTTGGTGGAAGACAGGGTGGTGCTTAACCGACTGGAAGCAGTATCAGCTGTCATCCAACCGACCACCTGTTCGCACTGGTCGGACCTCGAGAGTGATGTCCTGCGACGCCCTGTGAAATCAGACATGAAGCTAGGTATGGTGGATGTCTTTCTTTCTTGTGCTCTGGCACCAGGCACAGTTTCTCCGCGTCCTGACCCGCGCCCTGAACTTTCAGGATCACGTCCACTTCCCCGTCCCTTTTTACCCGCCTTCTTCATCTTACACGATATATATGACTTTAATATATATGAGTTTGAAAACTTAACAGTATTTCTTACTATTCTGCAACTCTGCAGAGTACACAGAATAGGCTGCTAAACTGCGGTGACACACACTGAATGGAATAAGTGACTTTAATATTTGAGTTTGAAAACTTAACAGTATTTCTTATAATTCTGGAACTGTACAGAGTACACAGAATAGGCTGTTAAACGGCGGTGAAAGACACTGAATGGAATATGTGACTTTAATATTTGAGTTTGAAAACTTAACAGTATTTCTTATAATTCTGGAACTGTACAGAGTACACAGAATAGGCTGTTAAACGGCGTTGAAACACACTGAATGGAATATGTGACTTTAATATTTGAGTTTGAAAACTTAACAGTATTTCTTCCTATTCTGCAACTGTGCAGAGTACACAGAATAGGCTGCTAAACGGCGGTGAAAGACACTGAATGGAATATGTGACTTTAATATTTGAGTTTGAAAACTTAACAGTATTTCTTATAATTCTGGAACTGTACAGAGTACACAGAATAGGCTGTTAAACGGCGGTGAAAGACACTGAATGGAATATGTGACTTTAATATTTGAGTTTGAAAACTTAACAGTATTTCTTATAATTCTGCAACTGTACAGAGTACACAGAATAGGCTGTTAAACGGCGGTGAAAGACACTGAATGGAATATGTGACTTTAATATTTGAGTTTGAAAACTTAACAGTATTTCTTATAATTCTGGAACTGTACAGAGTACACAGAATAGGCTGTTAAACGGCGGTGAAAGACACTGAATGGAATATGTGACTTTGATATTTTAGTTTGAAGACTTTACAGTATTTCTTACTATTCTGCAACTCTGCACAGTACACAGAATGTGCTGCTAAACTGCGGCGAAGCACACTGAATGGAATATGTGACTTTGATATTTTAGTTTGAAGACTTAACAGTATTTCTTCCTATTCTGCAACTCTGCACAGTACACAGAATGTGCTGCTAAACTGCGGCGAAGCACACTGAATGGAATATGTGACTTTGATATTTTAGTTTGAAGACTTAACAGTATTTCTTCCTATTCTGCAACTCTGCACAGTACACAGAATGTGCTGCTACACTGCGGCGAAGCACACTGAATGGAATATGTGACTTTGATATTTTAGTTTGAAGACTTAACAGTATTTCTTCCTATTCTGCAACTCTGCACAGTACACAGAATGTGCTGCTAAACTGCGGCGAAGCACACTGAATGGAATATGTGACTTTGATATTTGAGTTTGAAGACTTAACAGTATTTCTTCCTATTCTGCAACTCTGCACAGTACACAGAATGTGCTGCTAAACTGCGGCGAAGCACACTGAATGGAATATGTGACTTTGATATTTTAGTTTGAAGACTTAACAGTATTTCTTCCTATTCTGCAACTCTGCACAGTACTCAGAATGTGCTGCTAAACTGCGGCGACGCACACTGAATGGAATACGTGACTTTGATATTTTAGTTTGAAGACTTAACAGAATGTGCTCTAATCTGCAACTTTGCACACTAAACAGAATGTGCTCTAATCTGCAACTTTGCACACTAAACAGAATGTGCTCTAATCTGCAACTTTGCACACTAAACAGAATGTGCTCTAATCTGCAACTGTGCACACTAAACAGAATGTGCTCTAATCTGCAACTTTGCACACTAAACAGAATATATATATTTTTTTTTTTTTTTTTTTGTTTTTTTCCCCCCCACACCAAATAACCTGCTGCCCCCACACACAGTAGTCCTAAAAAGGACTTTTGGTTCTTTTTTTTTCACAATTTTTGTTTTTTTCCTCCCTACACTGCCTTTCCCTTCCTATCCTCAGCTCTCCCTGGCTCAGACTGAGCCGAACTCGCTGGTCAGGTGCTATACAGCACCTGACCACGGGTTCTGGCCAGCCAATCAGTGTAATGCCAGCAGCCAACATGGCTGCTGGCATTACACCGATGTCAGAGCCTCCCTGCACGTTTATTGGCTGCGCAGCAGCCGCAAAACGTGCGGGGAGGAGACCCGAACATGGCGGGCGAGCACATGCGGTACTCGTACGAGTACCGCCATGTGCCGAGCAGAGCGATGCTCGAGCCGATCCGAGCATCGGCCGAGCATGCTCGCTCAACACTAACAAACATTTAATTTTATTTCCAACCTTCTCAGTCTTTTTGCAGACTTTGTTTCACTTATGCAATTCAAACAAATTAAAAAGCTAACATTGCAGAGCAACCCTTCTGGTTGACATTACTGAGGCCCTGTAGATGATCCTGGAAATACCGTAGTTGGAAGGAGAAGGCAGAGAAGATACCATGCAGAGTGTGGAGAAGGAACATGGTGGCAAGAGATAGGTCTTGAATGCTCTGCAAACAGGAAGTTGGAGGTTAGTACTTGTATCTGCAGGTAACCCTTTCTGAGGGAAGGCATTGTGCCAACCGTTATCTTATCCAATTAACATTGCTATAGAGGTGTATGAACCACTTACTACACTGCATTATTGGCTCCCTAGTAATAAATGGTTCAACATGTTCAAGTCATTGACTTACCTAGGTAGGTGTGCTTTGTAAATTCTCAGATCCACTTGTATCCACCTATAACAGATGTTTATCTCTGAGAAAGTCTTGAAAGACTAAAACATTAAATACTGATCCCAAAAACTATTTGAATAACCACCTTTGTTCTCATATACAAGGGGGAGGAATTTCAGAGATTATTAATTATAATTTATAATCATAATTTATCATTCATTTCTTGAGCTACAGTATATTCTGCAGAGCTCTAAAATAGCATGACAATAAAGCCTAGTAACAGTTATTGTGACATACAAGATCCAAGAGTTAGTGAGGTACCTGTCCAGAAGAGTATCAGCTTATCAGAGCAGATTTTGGGAGAGGAACACATAGTAGGTTGCACACTAAGGTGAAATTCCCATGTTTTGATTAGACCATTGGTTCCCAACCATGCCCTCAGGGCCCACTAACAGGCTAGTATTCTAGTATTTAAAGATTTGCTTGCTGAACACAGGTGAGTTAGTTAGAGGTTAAGTGAGTTTGATTAACTTGCATGTGATCTTCAAAAGGAAAGCCTCATATCATGGCCTGTTAGTTTGCCCTGAGAACATGGGGTGGAAAACCTGTGAATAAGTGATATACTCATGAAACACGTAAGGTGGTTTGTGTCTTTGATGTCTGCAGTGCATTTTCCTGTGTTTGTTCATGTTACCTGTATCGATGAGATAATTTTATTGAGAGAAATAAATTGATTTTTATTATACATGCTTCTTGGGTTTTCTCTGGCTGTGGACGCACACCATGGTGAGTTAGGCAAGTTGCAATATGTGCTATATATTTAAAATGTACTGGCATTGGTAGCAGTCTCACCTTTATTTTGATTCTCTTTTACAAGTAGACAAAATGGGTAAAACAGACTAATACTATGTTTGCTGGGGGTATGAACAAGGCCATTAATTGAACATGCTCCACTTAATGTACTTCCAGAGTGACCCTTTGGACAGTCACTTGGTATTGAAAAACCAGATGTTGGGATGGAGGCCCCTTCTGATTTGTCATGGGTGACATCAAGGATTTTGTTCCAGGCCTTGTTCAGATGAGACTTGACTAAACTGCTCTAAAAATGTCCTTATTCCATATTATGAGTGTTGGCATTTATAAAGTATGCTACTATTCTAGTATTCTACTTACATTTATAAATGTGGTGACTGTAAAAAATTAGAACATGTCAGATATGGCCTTCAATATCTGGTGAATCTTCTGTCGCTAAGCTGTCACAAATGCAGACATTTCTTTATAAATAAACTGCACCACTTTTTACAAAACTTCTTACTTATTCCTTACTACACTGCGTTATGTCCTCCTAAACTGTCATTAATACTTTTATAACTACCAGACACAATCTTACGGCCATTTTAAATCTTCTTTTCCATTAACTCCACTTTTATAAATCTCTCCCATTGGGCCTTATTCATCAAGCCAAAGCAATATCAACTGCACAGTAGGAAAGAAATTAAAATTATCATTAATTGATTTAACCCCTTGAATGATAGAAAGGTCTCCAGTGCATTGTGAAGCAATGTCTTGGAGATGCCTCTAGCACTCAAATGGCTGTAAAGTAAAACTTAAATCAATAGGTTTAGAGCTTTCATCCCAAACCCACCTCTTTAGCTTGCTGAACAAAGCCTCTAGTGCCCTTATTTTTTTAATATATCATCCCTGCCATCCTGGGTAGGTCTTTATCTCCCAATGCCTTATGAAATGGAAGCTAGTTTGACTTTTTAGTTTGATGTCTATACAGTAGGTATAAGCGATAAGTCACAATTTTTATTACAGGACTTTGTACTGAAAAACAACTATTTGATGCCTTTTCTATGGAGATTCCTGAGCATAAAAAATGCATAAAATGACAGACTTCTTGCTACCACCACTGAATCTTTCCCAAGAATGTTGGCTTTTCCTGTCAACCCTTCCTATGCAAGTGATAATTCCAGGCCCAATGCTATAAAAATCCAAACCTTCCCTCCATGCTGTAAGGTATACCTGAGGCATAGCGAGTAGTAGAAGCAGAGAGAGCTACAGATACTAAAATGTTTCGATTAGGGGTAGTCAGAGAGAGTTAGCAGCAGTACACATTTTGCTGTTGTTGCCTGCTGCATTGTAGTGCCAGCATGTATTGGAAACAATGACTAAAAGGAACTGGATGACTCCTGCTGCTATGTGGAGGAACCCAGTAAGAGCAGCAGTAATTCTAATAGCTGCAGTGGTCAGTATAGCCCACCAAGCATTTTGGCACATTTGCCATTTCACAAGTGTACCTTTGGATTATTTTTGTGCAATTTTTTATTCTTTCAAACAACTCAGTAAATGTGGGTTGGCAGCACATAAATGAAGAGCTGTGTATCTTAATTGAACTAATGACATGACTAGTGGTGTGGAGGTGGTGATGGCAGTGGTGTGGTAATCCTATGACTCTTTTCACCTCCAACTAACTACTCCATGTTTTACATTTGCACAATAGAGTAGGAGACATGGGTGTTATTGTTTTCCTTCCTTTTTTTTTGCATGTTTCTCTTTTGTTTTTAAAATTGTCTCCCATCACTATTATTCAGTTCTAGTCCTGTTCCTGTGATATTGGCATAATTGTTACTTGTGTATTTTGGGGAGATGGATATGGCAATTCTAAAACTGCCATGCGTATATTATTTCTAAACGCTTAGATGGGTAAGATGGTTAGTATTAAAATGTTTGGCTGTTTCTGTAGCAACAATGTGAGAAGATAGATATACACACTATTATAACATATGTCAGTGTTGACAAACAATTGGTATTTTTAATATGAGATTGTGTCTATAAGAGCTTGAGGGCCAAAACACATTGTTTATTTTGTCTGTCCCCAGAACTGAGAGTGGTCTCTCCTGAAGGCAATGGAGAATTATCTACCCACTAAGTGAAGCAGTTGATAGCCAAGGCATTTCATCCTAGTGATGTTGTGCTTAACATGTAAGTAAAAGTTTATTAAACTTACTTGCAGGATGTCTTTGTGAGTCTATATTTAATACCACCTTTGTCAAATCCCTCTTATCCACTAATAATAGAACTTTGGGTTGCTTTTCATTGGGTTTACATTACAATTTAAGACCATGGGTTTAGGTTGGTGAACTGTTTTTGTGATTATGGATATTGTTTTTAAAGGCTGCAGCCGTAGATTCACACAACCCAATCTGAAATTCAGAGGGAGGCTGCCAGAAGGGGCCAGCGAGGAATCTTTATCTTTTCATGACTACTGAAGTACACAAAAGTAAGGACTTACATATAGTGGAATCTCTTAATTTTAATATAAAGAAGACTTGGAGAAATACTTTTATCTGGACACTCGTGTAAAAGCCCATGTACACGGGCCAAGGTCCGAGTGAAGTTAACCCTCCCCTCTGGCACTCAAAGGGTTAAGAGGCTGGTCCTGCTCTGCGTCCTGCTGCCGACGCAGTCATGCACTGTAGAGATTGCCTGAAAGTACAGAATGCTCCCAGCACACTCCCAGCATTCTGTGCTCCCAGCGTTCCATGTTCCCAGCATTCTGTGCTCCCAGAATTCTGTGTTCCCAGCATTCTGCGCTTTTGGGCAGTCTCTACTGCGCATGATGGCTTCTGACAACCATCCTTAGCGAATTATTATATAGGATTACTGACCCTTTAAAACTGATGCTTTGCTATTGTTTTGAGTCTGACCATATTTTAATCTATTTTGATTAAAGGTTGTATTACATATAATATGCATGCTTTTTTATGTCATCTGTGTTTATTTGTTGCTAAAGCATTGCATTGCAATGTGTTGGACCCCACTTTGGCAATCGTTCTATAACGAACCACATTTAAATGAACCCTATCATATTTAAAAACTAGTTTTTGAGTTATTTAGCCCCACAGTCCCCCCTGACTCATTGACACTTGATAAATTTGCGCAGCAATGCATTGCACTCCTCCTGTAGCACAGAAAGTGTTGTCAATGATTAGGGGAGCTGCAATATGGCCAAGAGAATTTGTCTTCATGGAATGTTTGTAATCTGCTTAATTAATAAGGCTAAATAACTACTTTTCTAACTAAAAAAAAATGGCTATGAGCTTTGATTTTGAAGCTCTTTGGAAGCTCTTTCAAAAATCGCCAAAGCTTTTTTTAGGCTAAAGGGTCTCTGAAAATCAATGGAAATAGATGATATGATCAATGTTTACAAATGTATTTCAGACCAATACAAGACACTCTCTTAGGAACTCTTTACTCAAAGAGCTGAGCAAGAAACAAGGGGGCATCCTTTAAGACTAGAGGAAAGGAGCTTTTGACTTGGAGACATGGATTTTTTACACTAAGGGCAGTAAGGCATTGCTTAAACCTTTGAGTGCCAGAGGGGTATGGAACGCATTGCTCTGCAATGCGTTCCGTACCCCTCTGGCACTTAAAGGGTTAAAGGTACACTAATGTCCATTACAAATTTGGACAATTAATGTCCAATACAGACCTGGGACCAGCCAGCGGCTCTGCAGCACAGCCGAAATAGCATTATTGGAAAAGAATTACTTCATTGGAAAGGTCTACAAAGTGTGCCTGGTTTCCAAGCACACTTTTTTAGAGCGTTCCAATGAAATAATTATTTTCCAATATCGCTATTGCGGCTCTGCTGAAGAGCCACCTCTTGTTGGCAGACACATATGTCCTTCTGTCAGCTTTAGAACAGACATCAGGAGAGGGGGGACTTTAGATGTGAATATCTCTCAAACCATAAAGGTTTGAGAGATGGGATTTGTGCCGCATATTTTTTTTTTTTTTTTTTTTAAATCTACAAGCCAAGACAATTTTTTTATTGGGCATTACTGTTACTTTAATTATGGAGGCTATTTGGCAGTTAATACCTCTACTTTCAAATATGTATTGAACATATTTTTAGCTCAGAAGAATATAGATAATTATGACAATTGGTTTCAATGCAGATAAGATGTTGATCCAGGGAAATTAGGCAGGATTTTTTTAGTCGGTTAAGGCATAATTGGAAATGGTTTCAATTTTTTTTCTTTCTTTTCTCTGATGATATGGCAAAACAGCTGAACTTAATGGGCACATTTTATTTCAACCTCATCAACTAGGTTACTATGTTTTTTTATCCTCTTGTTTATCCCAGAATTGCCCCTCTTTCTTTGTGCATATGAACCTAAAAGTAGGAGTATGACTGAGCAGAAAGCTTTAAAGGGATAGTAATGTTTCATAATAAAAGCAGCTCTAATTAATCATCATAGTATTTGGACATTGGAGAGTGTTATTTCAATTCTGTCAGAGTTGTAGCTCCAGAGTAATTCAATGACAAAGTGTCCCCCTCCCGCCCCTTTTACTGATGTCACACTATTCAGCTAGAGCAGAATGGAGGGACCCAGGTAGACTGCAGAGAGGGACAATCTTCAATTAAGATAAGGGGAAAACCTGAAAAGCTTGTCAAGGGGGGCAGGTATTTCATTGTTTTCATAGGAATAAGAGTGTCCCCTTCTGTTATCTCTCTGGTCTATGGACTGCATTCCACATCTGAGAAGAGATTGCTTACACTAGGTAAAAGGGGCTGGAAGGGGAAACTTTGCTTGTGAATATCTCATAAACCATAAAGGTTTGAGAGATAAGACTTATATCATTCTTCATGTTTTTTTAATGCCTACAAAATAAAATAAAGTTAAAACGAAGTATTACTATCCCTTTAAGCTAAAACTCATCATGCAGCAAACAGCTCAATGCACCAAAAAAAAAAAAAATCAGAGGATTTTCATTTATCTTTAACCATTCATCTAATCAGAAACATGCAGATCATATCTGTCCCTCACTCATCCATCAATGGTGCACACATGCATAATACGCATGATGCATAGAGCTGGAATGGTGGCAATTTTTTGCATTTTTCAGTGCATTTCCCTGCCTCTCATACACATAGTAACATGGTAATGTTGAAAAAGACACAAGTCCATCAAGTTCAACCTTCGCCTCATACCTCAGAACTGAGAATTTTATAGCTTTCCTGCTACCAATTAAATTAGTCTTTATCAGACCTTCCTGATCAGCCTACTGATAAACAGTATAACTCTGTATGTTCCCTTTTGAAAGAAGTGTATCTAATCTTCTCTTAAATGTATCCATTGTATCTGCCATAACTACCTCCCTGGGCAATGAATTCCACAATTTAACAGACCTTACCGTAAAAAAACCCTTCCTCTGCTGAAGTTTAAACCTCCTTTCCTCTAATCTCAAGGGGTGTCCCCTGGTCACCTGATCAGGCCTTGGAATAAATAGCTCACCGCAGAGATCCTTGTATTGACCTCTCATCTACTTGTACAATGTGATAAGGTCTCCTCTTAGTCGTCTTTTCTCTAAAGTAAATAAACCAAGTTTGTTTAGTCGTTCATCATATGTCAAGTCCTCCATTCCCTTAATTAATTTTGTTGCTCTCCGCTGTACCCTCTCTTACACAAAGCAGGGACGCATTGTCAGTTATTGATGAATGTCTGAAGGTATACATCAATGATAGCAGTGAGGAGCTAGTGAAGTGCAGCATATAATACACTGCTTTTTCAGCAACTTGATGAATTTTAGCAATAGCAAAGTGTATTAATTAACATTTTAGCAGTGAACAGAAAACTGAGACTGACTTTTACAATTGGGACGAAGGAGAACTGGAAAGATGGGTAAAGTGTGGAACTGTGTTAGCCATAGAAACTCTATTGTTTACAACCAGGCACTACTGTATAATCACAAATGCTATAAGACTACTGACTGAGATCATCATATTAAAAATATCAGGAGAGATTTTATCAGTCATGGATATAATGCCAAGATCATGGACCATCAAATTCAGAGAGCCACCAGCACACTCAGAAGAAATCTTCTGGAATACAAACAATCCACCTACAACCCATAGTTTGAAGTAACGTGTAAAATCTCAGGAGAGCTCCAAACAATATTACATACTGATGACAGGTTAAAAAGAATATTCCCAAGACCTCTGCTCCTCTCCTATAAACATACCCCCAACCTGAAACAATTGGTGGTGAAGAGCTCACTTAAGAAGGCAATAGAAAATGGTACTTCTTCCTGTCTACAGGACAGTGGAACCTGTACCACAGATAAGGTGCCCATACCACATTCCCATGGAAACCAAAACATCAAGAACAAATTCTCCTGTGGTGCATCTAATGGGAAATGTACTCAATCAGGACTATATGTGCGTGAGACAGGACAGACCCTGAGAAAAAGGATGAATTCTCATTGGTTCAATGTTAACAACAAAGGAGAGACCCCAGTAGGTCAACATTTTTGCACAACTCATCACAGCATAAAGATCTCAAAGTGAATATACTGATGGTAGATTTTAAGAAACAGAGAGACAGAAAGATCTGGGAGGATAAATTGATAACCAAGTTTAACACTCTGTACTGTAGCTTGAACAATGACAAGAATTTATTTCAAATTATCCCACAAAATAAAAATATTCTTGGCCCCTTTGGATGCCCGAGGCTGCACATTTCATTGTAACTGATGGGCTGTGCAACCCTCTTGCCTTTGTAGGGTTAACCAATACATTCTGTATATTTAGCCATCTCTAGTTAAGTACACTAGTGCATGAAAAAGGTAATTAATCTTGTCTCCATTTTCTAATACACTTCACAGAGACTTTAATATAGCCTAGAGTATAATTATGACCCACACTGATAAGAGAATTCTGACAGTACAATTTGACCTTTTGGATGCCACAGAGCTATCCAATGCATTGTGTTGCAATGTGTTGGATGCCTCTCTGGTAGTCAATTAGAGGTTTAAGTGATGTGCATGAGTTTTAGTCATGTATTGTTCATTCAGCTTTCATTCTTATTGTGCCTAAAGAAGAGACCTAGTTGTCTTGAAAGTGTACATCCAAAGCCACTAAGTTAGCCAGTAAAGGTATCATTTTTACTCTACGTGAAAGATGTAACTGTGGTGTAAATGCCTTAGGGCATGGAAAGACAGCAACGATGACAGATAAACAATGGGCATAAAGAAAAGGCTGAATTGCAGTATTAAAAAGCTGTCAGTGGGAATTTCATTGTAAAAGATAGCTGGTTTTATAATCAAATCATTTTCTGAAGTATTATGTTTGTTTCTTAGCGATTCAGATAGGGATTGCTGCAAAACATTAAAAGGCTGATTTACTAAGATGAAATGGAATAATTTGTTTCCTGTGGTGTAACTGGTTTACCCCAGAATTGCTTCAGTTTTTAGTACATCAGCATAATTTTGAATGTTGTGTGAATTCAGGTAGAATTCAGGCCTGAAGGGGAATATTTAACAATGTAACATAGGAGCAAATATTTAGTTCACCCACTAGGTCAGGGCTGTCTAGGTTCAGTCCTAAAGGGCCACCAACAGGCTAGGATTTAAGGATCTCCTCGTCTGAGCACAGACGGGCCAGTGAAAATGATTGAGCTACTGGTTAACTCACCTGTCCTTAATGAGGGAAATCCTTACATCCTGGCCTGTTGGTTACACTTGAAGACTGAACTTAGCCCTGTTATAGGCCTTAATAAAAAAATAAAAACAATAAAATAAAATATTAGCAATTGTGTAGCAAACCAGCTTTGCTGTAGAGGACAAATAAAACTTCCCATTGATTTAAATGGGCTTTTAACCCCTTGAATGCAAGAGAGGTATCCAACATTTGCTTTGTTATATGTTGAAGATCTCTATATCATTTAACCATTTGGGTGCCAGAGTGGTAGCAATGCATTGGATACCCCACTGGCCTTCAAAGAGTTAAGGGGATAACTGTCCCAAAATAACTATCTTTTGTTTTGTGGATAAGTCCTTATGTATAGGAAAGACATTGCAAGTTTGTTCCACTTTTTGGCTATATGTAAAAGCACCTCATAGCTTTGTAACATTCACATTCAGGTAGTATACTGTGGGTACACCAACAGGATATTGTTCAGATGAAACCCTTGAGTAGAACTGAGATACAAAGAAGTCTGTGAGAGAGCTCTGGGCTGTAGTCAGGACGCTGAAAAGGTACAATTCTAAAGAAAGCAACTACTGTACAAAGGAGGACAAGTTTAAATCCTCATTAGTTTTAATGGAACTTTTAACCCTTGAATGCCATTTAACCCTCTGTGTGGCAGGGAGATATGCAACGCAATGCTTTGGATACCTCTCTGGCATACAAAAGGTTAAGCCAATGTAAACGTGCACATTTTTATTTGTCCTCTGTTGTGCAGTTGGTTTGCCCCAGAGTTGCACCTCTCCTACTTCTTGAATACAGCCTTTTGTCACAAATACTATGGGACACCCCACCCAAAGATATTTATTCCAACAATTTCTATGGAACCACGGTGCCCTATGAAAATTCCATGCATCACTGTATATAAGGCCTAGCTATCTCTGTTGAGTCATAAATAAGTGTCACTCTGTCCCCTCCGCTCCTCGTTACTGTGGGTGGGCAGTATGTGGACTCTTCTCTTCTTTTCCGCCCTTCTGCCAGCTTGTCATCACACTACATCTTCAGCCCAAACTGCCGGGTTGGGCCTTTATAAGCCTTGCACCTCCTCTTTTCTGCGTGTGTTTATAGCGCTCTGTGTGATTTATCCTTAACTTGAGTTGCATTTTGTATCAAGGGATTTAAATAAAAATTCTCTGTAGAGCTTAAACTCTATTGTCATGTGCGGACACCACATATTCTTTCTTTTTGTCTGTCTGACCATCAGTGGCATGGGTCTCCTGTATCCTGCACCAATCTGGCTTGGTATTCTAGAGTAATCTCTCCAATATAGACTAGTACCAGGTATATCAGTCAGTTTTTTTATACCCGCCTTATCAACTTTTTGGTGCAGTAGGATGACTTCTGCATTTTTTCATGTAACATAGTAACATATTAGATAAGGTTGAAAAAAGACATGCGTCCAGCCCATGCCAAAAACACCCCTGTTGATCCAGAGGAAGGCAAAAAAAAGCCCTCTGGAGCCATTTCCAATCTAGTCCGAAGTGTGTGTGTGTGTGTGTGTGTGGGGCACTTTTGCAGAGCAGTAGGTGTATTGAAAGGAGTTCAATATAGGGCTTTAGCTAGGGCTAGGGCTTTGAATAAGAGCTTTCCACATTTCAATAGTGACTTCATTAGGCTCAGCTGCTTTGTCATTTTTCACTGATTTTATTGCAGCTCCGACTAAAACTTCTGTCACAGCTTCTGACTCTGGCACTGCATTCAATCATTGTCCTTCACTCTTCTAAAGATCTGAATAAAATTCTTCCATGCATTTTAGTATTTTGTTGAGTTTTTCCTGTGGTACCATCTTCAAGCTTTAATGTAAACACTTAGCTCCTACGTAAGGCCATCTTTTGTTTAGCAGCAGCTCCGGAGTAGTGCGGCCGCATAGTGCAAGAGTGGCATGTCTTGGGGGAAGGTCTCAGAAAGAGGCTAGTATGATGCCAGTCACGTGACCTGTGTGTATCTAAAAGCAGATGTGCGCTGGCGGCCATTTTCAACAGGTGCATCTGAGGTAAGCACAAGCACCCTGTTTAGAGCGGTGCTTGTACCAATTAATTCACAATAATTAATTATTAAAAAAAAAGTATGTTTGCATGAATATTGCCTATATATATATACATAAATATCAAAAAATAGAATAGTTGTTGTTGCAGAGACAAAGCTGCTGCCTCTGACATGAGAGTCCTGGGTTCAATTCCCTCACTTAACATTTTACAAAAATAATTTATAAAATAAATAAAATGGATGGACTGATGGAGGAGTTGAGGAGAATTTCTGAGGCAGATGGAGGACAATGTCTGAGGGCACAGTTGGCAGCCTTTTCACAGCAGCCTTCTGAGGGGCCTACAGAGAATACCACCAGGCCGGCCAGGCTTTCTAAGGCTAGGCCCCCACACAGGCTTAGTCCCAGCTTACAGCCCAACAAGGGAGCAGACCCCCTCGTCTCAGCAGAGGAGCAGTGGAGCAGCAGACTTGCAGCAGCTGTTTGGAGGCAGTGCAGAAGGAGAAAGGAACGTATGGAATACGACATTAGTTGCTGAAGTGGAAGATGGCCTTCAGCTGGCAGTTCCCAGTACTAACGTTATACATGAACAGGTGAGAGACCTTCAAGCCCTGGACACCATGGAAGAGGGTGTAGGTGGGTGTAATGCAGGATCAGCAGTTATGGGGACAGCCCCTGCAGCGCTTCAGCTTTTACAACTTTACAATTCCCCTGTGCATACTTCCCATGTGGCAGTTAGGGTACCAGAAGAAGTGGTTATGGCAGATACAATGGATACATTCAAGAGAAGATTAGATACATTTCCTTCAAAAGGGAACATACAGGGTTATACTGTTTATTAGTAGTCAGATCAGGAAGGTCTGAAAAAGACTAATTTATTTGGTAGCAGGATAGCTATACAGTTCTCATGTCACTAGGGTATGAGGCAAAGGTTGAACTTGATGGACTTGTGTCTTTATTCAACCTTATTTACTATGTTACTATGTAAGTGTCACTGACATTGGGTACAACTCGGCAGGGAGCTGAAAAAGCACCATTGCCCTGGAGACCTCCCTTTCAGCCAGTTTTAGGGCAACCACGAGCTAATACGCAGCAAGCGGTAGATAGGGCAGTTGATGCTAATCATTCTTCTACTTTGCAGGTACATGCTGTTGCAGTGGGGCCCACAGGTTCTACAATGGACCAGGGCTCTGCCTCTTCTGGCACTTGGATGCATGTTCCTTTGCCCACTGTGGAGATGCCTTCGACAACAGGTCAGCTTCATGGAGAATCAAAAGATCAGGTTCCCAGGGGTTCTGACATTCAGGCCCTTTTATTAGGTGTGCAGCAATTGCTGAAGGCTTATCAAGGGGGGATCTCAAAGGGTTGGATCTTCCTTGGGTCAGCTAGCAGCGGTTTCTTGGGGGGTTCATAGTGGTGTGGGGGAAAAGGGGTTTCAGGGCCCCACTTTTTCAGTCATGTGCCCACCAGAGGTCCCGCGACTGGCACACTCTACTTTTTCTTCATTCGCCTCTAGTGGGAGGGGGGTTGGTGGTGAGCCACGGGATTGTTATCTTAAGCAGCTCGATAAATGTCCAAACTGGTACTCAGTCAAGGATTTCTAATCCAGCAGTGTTTCTTCATGGCCCTTTGACCTCTTTCGCCTCAGGTGTAGAGAGCTATTAGTTCTCTTCCTTCTACTCAGAGTAAGGATGGGGTAGCGTCAGCTACCTCTGCTAATTCTGTCTTGGGTTTTTCTGCACCCACTGGGGTGATGTCTGGGTCTCAAACGGTTGTGGATCTAAGGTTGCTGGGGGTTGAGTCGCCAACAGGCGTTTCCAGAACGTTACCGGGGCAATCCTTCCAGCCATGTCAGAGTTCTCTTATGGAGCCACTTACTTATGCTGGTCAGGCCCTCTGGGTCTTCATCTAAAATCTGAAGTCAGGGAAAAAATATGGAAAGGCGAGTATGTTGAAATATACTTGCTTCTTCCACTGGAGGAAGGTGTGGCTGATAAAGACGATAATAACGACTCCAAGAAAGAGGAAAAAAGAGCGGAAAAGGTATCGCAAGATACCTAAAGTCTTTGAGATCTGGGTATGTGCATTTGCTATTCTCTCCACTGTAATCGGCGAACATTTTCCACAAAGATGTTCAGCATTATTTTGTTTTTTAGATACCATCTGGAATGCGTATCGAATTTATCGTGGCTTATCGTGGTAGTACTATGATGAGCAATTCCGTCAAAGGATGGCAGTGCAGCCATCCATGTCATGGGATCAAATGGATATCGGCCTTTGGCTAGCCATTATGACACGGCCAGCGTCTTTTAATACAGGTTTGGCATCCTTTCAGACCAGCGCCGGAGGGTTGGGGCTCCACAGTTCGCAAGTTGAGGCAAAAAAAATGGTGGATACTGCTTTCAGTACAACGATGCCCATTGTAAGTTTGGAGCCGGGTGTAGGTTTCGGCATGTGTGCTCTGAGTGTGGAGGATTACACCCACGATCATGGTGCACCCGCAAGGGACAGTCTGTCAAGTGCGGGGGTGATGCGGCTGGAAAATGGAAAGACTCCAGTCAGCGTGGAAAGAATGCGTCCGTGGTTAGGAATCTATAAGAACCATTCAGCTGCGAGTCTCCTAGAGGAGGGGTTTACATGGGGGTTCCATATCCCTTTCAAAGATAGGGTAAGTGGCTCAGTCTCAGGCAATCTTAGTTCAGTGTCGGAATTTCCCGAGGTGGCTCAGGAGAAAGTGGACAGGGAGGTGGCATTGGGGCGCATGGCTGGCCCCTTTGAGTCTTCACCTTGGCCTTATCTTCATGTGTCACCTCAAGGGGTGGTACCAAAAAAGGACCCCGGGAAGTTCCTGATAATCCACCACCTGTCGTATCCTTTTGGGGAATCGGTCAATGATGATATTGACCCGGCTGAATGCTGGGTCGCATACACTTCTTTCGACAAGGCACTTAGTCTTGTGTTGTCGGCGGGCCCGGGGGCATGGTTGGCAAAGGCTGATATTGAGGCAGCCTTTCATGTTCTACCTGTATACCCTGACTGTCACCACCTCTTGGGTTGTCAGCTAAGGGGCAAGTACTATGTGGACTTGTGTCTCCCCATGGGCTGTTCCCTGTCCTGTGCCTTATTTGTGACCTTCTCTACTTTTATCGAGTGGGTAGTTCGGAAAGAAACAGGTTTCTCATCCATAATCTACTATCTGAATGATTTTTATGTGTTGGCCCGGGTGACCATGATGTCTGTGGGTTTCTGCTCCGAACCCTAGAGTGTCGCTGACCTCTTTGGAGTCCCTCTGGCCTCAGAGAAGACTGAAGGTCCCACTACATGCCTGAGTTCTTTAGGAATTGAGATAGATACCACGGTGATGGAATGCCGGTTACCCCAGAAAAAGCTGAAAGATTTGAAATTGGCTGTCCGGGCTTGTATAAGGGATAGAAAAGTTACCCTACAACAGCTTCAGTCGTTGCTGGGTAAGCTAAATTTCGCTTGCCGGATTTTACCCATGGGGCGAGTTTTTTCGCTACGGATTTCACTGGCTACTTCGGGAGTAAAGAAGCCCCACCATTTTATAAGGCTCACTGCCTCATTGTGTGAGGACCTAAGGGTGTGGGAGGCATTCTTGCTTCACAGTAGGTGCAAGCACATGGTCAGTGTTTACAATAGTCTCAGTAACCTTTTCATTGTGGGTTGAATTGTCTGTGTCTGAAAGGTCTTGCAGCACACTGAAGTTTTATCACTTTACAATAGCTGGTTAGTGTTGTTCTTCTCATGAAGATTAAAAAGATTATATACACACACAAACAAAAACCAACATGAAATACCAGATAGTGAGACAGTTTTTAACCCACTGAGTGTCAGAGAGGTATCAAGGTAACAATGCATTGGATACCTCCCTGGCATTCAGCAGGTAAAAAAAAATCCACCAGGTTGATATTCCATTACAATTCACCACTGTGGACTTCTTTTACACATGTAGAAAACCCTTGATTTCCAGCTGCTGGGGACTACAACTTCAATCTTCCTCAACCAGTCAATGGCTGGTTTGGGATGATGGGAGTTGTATTCTCTAACAGCTGGAAGTCAAAGGTTTTCTACATGTGTAAAAGAAGTCCACAGGGGTGAATTGTAATCCATCTATCCTACATTTTAAAGTATTTTTATCTCAGTTTTGACACCATTTTATGCATGGTTCCCTAACTATTCTTTTATTTTTCTATAGAGCATTCCTGAATTTGTTGGAGCTTTATAAGCAACTGTTAATCAACACAGCCAAAACGCCCTGTTCACTTCCTATTGGACAACAGGTATGCATTGCTGTCCCTCACAATGTGACAGCCCCACCAATATCAAGTGAAGTAAAACAAAGGAAAGGTCATCCGGTTCTGATACAAGCAGGGAATGCAAGTGTGGAAAATGAATTATTCCATAGTGTGTGCACGGGCTTTACAAAGATGAAGATTGCCTATCAGCCCTTTGTTCTGCCAAAATTAAAAAATACTTGCTGTACATTTACCGTTAAATTGCCATATTTTGCTATTACACATCTACTTTTTAGTTTATGGGCCTTATGTATATATGCAAAGTGGAGCATTTCTAGAGCAAACTAACTGACCTAGAGGAGACAAAAATTCCAAATGAATAAACAGCAGCTTTGGAGACCTCTATTGTGTTCTTGGGGATAAAAGCCTTATTTTAATTAATGGAACTTTGAATTTATACTTCTCTTACATTGAAATGTGTGCGTCCCCAAAACAGGCCCTCTTAGAAGTTAAACATAAGGCTCTATGGGTTTTATGTAGAAATCGAAAAAACAACTAATTTTTGAGCAAGCCAAATGCCCTGGAGAGAATACATACGTATTCCCAAACTACCATTGCTTTAAATGGAACTTTTATCTCCTTGGACACAAGGGGCTGGATTCAAATGGAGGTGCTAATTTTATCTCTGTTTTTATCTCCAAGCATCCCCATAGACTTCAGTATTGAAAATTTTTTTTTATAAAGCGGGAGGTAACATTTATCTCCTGCATTTGAATCCAGCCCAAGATGTCTCCAACACATTAGTTCACCATTCACTAGCTTGATGGGAATTGTGCACAGAGACTAATGAGACCAGTGAGAGGTCTCATTTTAAATCCAATTCAACTTATCCCCTGACCCACTGGGACTCATAACTTCATCACCAGGTCTGCTTTCAGGGGAATGGGCCTGCTGATAGCTTTCACGACAATAGTGCCCTATTTTAAAACAATGGAAATTTTGTTTGCATATTTTTTTCTGTCTATGACCTAGACCAGGTGTGTCCAAGTTCAGTCCTCAAGGGCCACCAACAGTACAGGATTTACAGATTTCCCTGAATAAGCACATTTCAGTCAATCAAAATGAATGATCCACTGTGCTTAATCAGTGAAATCCTTACATCCTGGCCTGTTGGAGGCCCTTGGACAGCCCTCATCTAGACCAATAAAATGATTCAGTCTATGGCACATGACCTAACAAACAAAGTGGATCACTTGAAAATTAGTCTAAATAATGAAATATATTTGCAATACCAGAGTATATTTGCATTATTACTACAAGTATATTACTAAGTATTGAAAATATATTCTTTGATCTGTGCAATGGAATTTGTGCTTTGTCATGGTATTAAAAAGGCCTTCTATTCACTGTAGGATGCATAGAGAAGCCATACATATGCACACCTTATCCCGACAAGCAGTTCATCTTTTTTTGCAACACTATCCATGTGATTAAACTGGAAAGAAAAACATCTCAAACAACTGTAAACAAAACAGATGGATAAACAGCAATTTTCTGGCAATGGGCCACAATCTGCTTGCAACTTTAGGTCAAATGTCTATTTTCTTTATAAAGAAAAGCATTTTTACATTCCCAGTTTCAACAATGTGGATTTTTTTTTCAAATGTAAAATGAGTCACCTTCCCCAGTCTTCCAAAACTTTCCTGAAAGGGCAGGAAATGTGATCTTCTCTGAACACAAAGCAGAGCTACATGCACAAAAGATAGAAAGAGTTCTCATTAAAATGAAGAAAATATCTCTCATATGGTAAGAGGGGTGCATGCTAATCAGTTGCATAGACAAAAGCAGAAGAAAGAAAATGCAGCTGAAGAGCTAATGAAAAGAATGTTTCAATAGGTGCTGTTTACAGAAGTGCTTTGATTGCTTTTGCCATTTTAGTCCTATTTCTGTAATACCATTAAAACAATCAGATGTTCTACAGGAGATTTCCCCCACCCCCAACCAGCACCACCACTTCATGCAATATTCTTTACTCCCACACAAAACACAGTTCTTTCTGAAACAATACAATGTTCATGAGAAGATAATAGCTTCTTAACACATATTTGCAATTTCTTTAGAAAATAAGAATAAGGTTCCTTTTAGCTGTGTAATTTGAAAGCTTGTGACACTCGACAAGTCCTGGTTCAATAAAACACTCAGGTTTACTATATGTATTCAGTTATAAATAATGTGGCCTTCAATGCCACATCTCCAGAAGGAAAAAATAAATTGAAGGCAGTTCGAAGAAGAGCCACCAGGATGGTGCAGGTCTTCAAAACACAGGGTAGTAGGATAGGCTCTGAGAACTTAATAGCTATAGTTTGGAGGAAAGATGGGAGAGGGGTCATATGACAGAAGCCTTTCAGTATATTACTGTTCATTTCTGCCATCCAAATCTATATTAATGCCAGTCTGGTCCTTAAAGGGCTAATGGGCTTATAGTGACAAAACTATGAAAATAAGAACAGAACCCTTTAACTCCTTCAGTGCCAGTGCTCTGCAATGCATTACTTACCCTTCTGGCACTGAAGAGTCTAAAGACCAGATGGGCGTGCAAAGCATTGCATAACACTCCAGTCCTTAAAGGGATACATTTTAATATGATTAAGACAAGGTACATGGTATGGGCTTGACACGTCTTTTTTTGTGCCTCATCAACTGTGTTTCTATTGCTAAATAAGACAAGAGGACTTCAGCTACTGACAGTTGTTTAATTCAAATGTTATTAAAACTATCACAAAGTGATGGAGCTTTCACAACCACATTTTATGTACGTGTGTGGCCAGTTGCTCACCTGGGGCTAGATTCTATGACAGGTGCTAATTTTATCTCTGCTTTTATCTCCAGTTTTCCCCATAGACTTCAATGGGAAAATGTTTGCTAAAACGGGTGGTAACATTTAGCACCTGTAATAGAATCTAGCCCCTATCCCATAGAATGCAACTGAATAACTGGTTCAACACCAGAGGGAGATGTATTAAGATGTGATAAAGCGGAGAGATAACTTCTCCAATGATATTACTTCTCCACTTCTTATGTTATTATATGGACCCAATACACTAAGATCTCACCAGCTTGAGAAAGCTTAGTGCATAAAGTATCACTGGAGAAGTTAACTCCTCTTTCTTATAACTTAATGCATCTCCCCCCTCCCCCAGGGGATACTAATGATAACAGTTTAAGCCCTTAAGGACCCATAACAGTGCTGGCACATCATGGGTTGGACGTGCAATAAGGATTTGTGATGTGCCAGGACCTTCATGGATTTCAGGGCTCCCCGTGTGGCTGTATGCCGTTCAGGGTGCCCTGATTCGGATAGGGAAGGAAAAAAAAATGCTCCGTGGTCCTTAAGTGCCGGCTGCGATCACGTGTGGCCGGTCCTTAAGGGGTTAATATAAAACAACCACAATTGTTTGAACTGTAATAAGTATTGAAAAAAGCAGGTGCCAAAAGTGGGACTAACCATGTTTTACACAGAAAAAAAGCCATACGATACTTGTGTTCCAGAATAACAGTTTATTACTCATTTATGGCTTGATTAATAACAAGTACTGGGTTAAATACCACAACAATCCCTAAACCACACAGGTTTCCTTGAGAATAAAATGACCATTCATTTTCCTTTGAAAGGGACAGTAGTGTTCAGGGGTGGATTGTAGGGGAATACCAGCCCGGGCATTTTTTTAAAGCAGCCCACTAGCTGCACTGACGTCACTATCAATGCCACCTTGTGGTCCCTGTGCGGCATGGGAGAGCAGGCTCCCTGATATTATGTCATATCCTGGCTCTCTTCATTAACCCTTTGAGTGCCAGAGGGGTACACCTTTGGCACTCAAAGGGTTAACAAGGAACACAAAGGCTGTCACAGAGAGTGTCTGTGGCAAGACAGACCTCTTCTTCAAAATATCGTGGGATGGTGAGGTAAGATCTTCTGATCCCCCCCACTGGCCCATGATGTAGCGGCCCACCGCGGGATGCCCGATCCCACGATAGGACAATCTGCCCATGGTATTGTTTCAAAATGAAAACAGCTCCACTTAATCTTTATATTATTTGGGCCATGGAGAGTGTTATTTCAATACTGTCAGAGTTGTAGTTCAAGAGTAATTGAATGATAAAGTATCCCCCTCCCGCCCCTTTTACTGATGTAACACTGCTCACCTCAGAACAGAAAGGTGTGTCCAGGTGGATTGCAGACAGGGACCATCTTCAGTTAGCATAAGAGAAAACCCTGAAAAACCTGTCACAGGGGGCAGGGTTTACATTGTTCTCACAGTAAGAAGATTGTCCCTTTTTGTGAGCTGTCTGGTCTCAAGACCAGATTCCACATCTCAGGGTAGGTGGCTTATATTAGGTAAAAGGGGTGGGAGGGGGATTAATTACTCTTGAACTACAACTCTGACAGTATTGAAATAACACTCTCCATGGCCCAAATACTATGAAGATTAATTGGAGCTGCTTTTATTTTGAACCATTACTATCACATTAAAGGGTTACACACTTTATGCTATCTTGGTCAGTGCCAGCTGCTGTACAACACATGCAATGCCCTCCACTCTAGTAATTAAGATATTGATCCTTTAAAGGTCCAGAGGTATGTGCTCAGCCATTTGGTCCTTAAATGGTTAAAGAGGGCATGATATGAGTATTACCACTTGAACTATATGTATTTCAATGCATTTGTCTCATATAAACTCACTGATTAGTGCACATCTAAAAACAGCTGGGAATGGCACACATTGTGTTTAACCCTTTGAGCCAGAGGTAAGCAACACAATGCGTTGCGTACCTCTCTGGCACTCAAAGGGTTAAAGTCTCAAGTGCAGGTAGATAGTAATCGGGTTATCCTGTGACACTGAATCATCATGGGTAGTCTACAGAAAACAAACCACTATACAGAAAAAAGCTTCCTGCTTGATAGGAAAACAAGAAAAAAAGTCTTTCATTGCACAGTTCACGACTAGTACAATTGAAAAAGGTGAAAGATGTGATTAGAATCTGACACTTTAGGCTACATGCCCCCCCCAGTGGTCTGGAAGCAAGTTGGGACAACATACTGATGCAGATCTTATCTAACGTTGCATACCCCTCTGGCACTCAATGAGTTAAAGTCTCAGAAAAGGTTTACAGCAGGGTCCAAAAGTTCAGTGACACTGGAGGATCTCAGGTCTTTGATTAAAAAAGTGTTCAGTATATTGCTTTGCAAAGTGTTGGACTCCTTTGTGGTACTCAAAGGGTTAATGCACAAAAGGGAAGGGGCTTGCCCTTCTTATTCTCTATTTACTGGTCGACAGTGGCCATGTGTTGGAAACAAAAGAAAAGTCTATATGAGATAGTGACTTATGTATGGAGGAGTGGCAAGGGGAATCCCCTCTCCATAGGGTGTAACAACCTCCAGGAGGCTAAGAGGCCCATATCACCTAATAGGCTTCTAAACATTTGAATATTTGCCTTACTGTCCCCCGAGCCACCCCCCATTCTATCCAGTGCGTTGTCGATTACCATATTGAAATCACCCATACAAACAACCAAGTGATCCTGCCTGTCGTAATATACGTCAAGGCATCCTTAAGAAGAGATGGCTCGAAAGTTGGCGGCGCATACATGCCCATCAGGACAAACGGGGCTCCATGTATCCTATATGTCAGAAAAATAAACTGTCCGTTGGGATCAGTTTTCAGATCCTCAGACTCGAATTTTAATCTCTTATGTATCAGTAAGGAGACCCCTCTAGCATATGTGCTGTAGGTAGAGTGGTAATGTGCCCCCACCCATTGCCGTCTAATAGATGGGATTCTACTCTCTGTCAGGTCTGTTTCTTGGAGCATAAGCAAATCTGGAGGTTATTTTATAACATATTTAAGTATCAAGGATCTTTTAACAGAGTCATTGAGACCCCTAACACTCCATGTTAGGAATTTACATGTATTAGCTGACATGAGAATTCCGGAGTATCTCTATCATAAGAGAAGTGTCCGAGCGTGCACGGGGCCTACACCACCCGTTGGAGGAGAGAGTGCCCAGAATAAACCTAAACCCCATCCTACATCCAAAACCTAAAAAAACCCAACCCCTACTATTACCCCCTACCCCCACCCCCACTTTCTTAGAAACAACCCCCAACCCTGCCACCATCCCCCCCAACCTGATGAGGACCTTAACCCAAAACAGATAGGTCATTGGCCGATTCCAATGCGCCCACATCCCCACAACCCAACCACAAAACGTATACACAGACAATAAATCTGCAATAAACATCAAACATTTAAGAACAAATTGTCCCGAGTATTTAAACACCTGTGTCGCAGAGCAAAGTGCATTGCAGTGGAGAGAATGCAGAGGCTGCCACATCATCCCACCCATCCGCCAGAACCCAAGGCCATCTAGCCCAGCTCGCTTGGCGCTAGCAAATCAACGTCCCATTCCCACCTCAGCAATTGGAGTGTGCATCCAGTCCGAGCCACCACTTTGTTGCACAGGTGCAACCTTAGGGAACATCACATCCGCTGGTGAGAAGAGAAAGGAAAAGGTGGAGAGGGGGAAAGGGGAGACTGGGAGGAAGAGGGCAGAAGTAATTTTCAATCACATTTATAGCATTGACTGCATGACAGGTTAGAATCTTACAGTGCAGAATTGCCAATATAGGGCTGAAGAACTGAGATAAAACATCCACATCCCACTCCGGCTGTGTAGGCATCAACCCATATATAATATAATAAGATGAATCTAAAATAATAGTTAGCCCCACCATGACGTGAAGTTGTCAATGTAAGTCATTCCTAGCAATTAACTCCCTCTAAAGAAACAGCCTCCCCGGGTAGGAGCCTGGTCCCTAAAGCACTCAGGCCAGTACTTAGTTATTCTACTCACTTCTCACACAGTATATATTCACGCAATGGAAGGGGGTAATAATGAAAGAGAAAAAAAAAGTAAAAGAAAAAAAAGAAAGGGAGAAGAGCGGGTGGGGAGGAAGTATAAAATAAAGGTTGTCATAGTGTGAAATACATTGTACCCAAAATTGTAGAATACATAGCATAGATAGTGTTGTTAGTCAGAGAGACAGATGTGGCATGCGCACCGCACCATGGCACCAACCGGGTAAATCCTTTAAGGTATACAGTAATGAATAACTCACCCAATAATATGCTAAGCTAAGACAGGAAAATAGTCAAAGAACCCCTCCCTCGCTTTAGATTCCCCATATTGTACTGTATATGTCCCAGTAGTAGATAATGTATCATAAGCTCAGTGTACGACCATGGTGCCACAACAATGGCCACCCCCCACCAGCAACACACATCTAAATTATAGAACAGGGCATTGGAAAAGAGGAGTAGGAAGGTAGAAGGGGGAAAAAAACATAAAACAATACTATAACACAGGCATTAGTACAGTAAATTGTAAAAGTGTATAAAATGAACACCAGTGGATAAAGTATATACTCCAGAGTATTATGACATAAGAAAATTCTAGAGCAGGCTCAGACCTCTCATTGCAGATAGGAGCCTGAATGTTTGTGAATTCCATATCAGATCAGGACGCTGAGTCATGAGTCAGAAAAGATTTCTTCAGTGTGTAACCACACCAGAGGCAAGCCATGTCCCACGTTCCACATCAGTTCTGAGATATGCCAAAGTGTTACCCGATGACAGAAACATACCAGTTTGTATGAGAAGTATCACGATACAATCTGCAGTTACTGGAAGGGCAACAGTTCTTCTCAGGGGATTCTCTCCAGAACAACAACGTTCAAACACTGCAATTAGGCGCATATGAGCTCAAACGTCCGGAGGGCAGGGTATAATCCTTGGACTCCATTGCTCCACAAAAACATAGTAGATGAGTGGTGCCTCCACATATCCCCAACCGTGGAGACAATATTTTTCAGATACTAGAGTGTATCTAGTCAGGCACGAGCCTCTGCCTCAGTCGAGAAGAAGTGAGTTGTGTCTCCATGTACCGCTCGAAGCTTCGCCGGGAACAGCATAGCATATGGTATATTTCGCTCTTGTAGTCGACGTTTAACATCCAGGAACTGTCTTTTTTGGTGTTGCACATCCTGAGAAAAGTCAGGGTAGATACTAATTTTATGGTTCTCATAGATTAGTGGTTCTCAATTCCTGTCCTCAGGACCCACTAACAGGCCAGGACTTAGTGATTTCTCTGCTAGAGCACAGGTGTGGTGATCAGAGGCTCATTAACATTGATTAACTCACCTGTGCTCTAACAAGGAAATCATCAAATCCTGGCCTGTTAGTGGGTCCTGAGGACAGGAGTTGAGAACCACTGTCGTAGATGATATTTCCCTTCATCCGAGCCAATCTTAAAATAGTATCCCTATCTCTATATTTGAGAATTTTGGTAGTTAGTAGTCTAGGAGCTGCTCCTGGAGGTGGCTGGACCGCAGGCACACGATGTGCCCTTTCAACAACAAAATCCTGTGAGAGACCCTCTGATCCCAGGTTAGTTTTTATACATGTTTCCAAGAACTCCTCTGGTTTTGCGGGACTCTGCTGCTTCAGGGAGTTCCAAAAGATGTATGTTGCATCGTCTAGACCTGTTTTCCAGGTCATCAGTTTTACATTTTAAAGTTTGCGGTTGTTGTCTGTGAGAGTTGATATCATCTGTGACCTGTGGCATACAATCCTCCACTGCGGATATCCTGCTCTGCGTATCCAAAACCCATTCGCGCATGGTCTGTTGGTCTGCCCTGAGCAGATTTAATTCGGTTTGAACAGTGTCAATCTTGACAGTGAGGATATTTTGACAATTAGTAACTGCTGCCATAAGTTTGGTAATGTGCGAATTAGCAGCGTCATCAGGTTCAGAGGAGTGCGCCGGAGACATTGGCGCCAATGTCACCAGCAAGTCCATTATTGCTTCCATCTCAGCTTCTGCAATTTGATGCCTTGCATATTTGCTCATCTTGGATATATATTCAGCAGACTTCTTACCCATAATAAAATGTGTTTCACAGTATAGCAGTAAAGTACTTAATGTGGGATCAAGAGGCTCACACTTGGAGTGACAATATTTCAAGCATAAAAGTGGGAGAAATGCAAAATGTCAGATTACATTGGAGTTAACAGGTTGTTATCATAGTATAAACAGGCATAGGTATAGAATGGCACCAACACAGTGGATTTTCACCATTCCGTCACTACCTGCTGTGTCATTGCCACAACATATCAGACTAGATAGGTTTAAGATATACAATCTCCCCATGCAACACATTGACAGAAGCAGGAAACCCGCAGAAGTGCCAGGTGTAAGAGCAATGGGACACTAGGCACACAAAGAGAGTGTTAAATGTCTCAGATAAATTATATATATGTACATAATGGACTCCAAGACTTCAGGGTGTTGAATTCAGGATAGGCGCAAGGTCACTGGAGTAGCTCATTAAGAGGCCAGCACACAACTATCCCAGAAACATTGCTGCATAAAAGCTTAATGGGAATATCTTGTCAAATTTACCTAATGGGAGGGAAAGGGAAACTAGGGAGTATAAAATAATAAACAGAATGGGGCTCTAATATGAAGAGGGGATGAGAAAGTGAGTGCAAGGGGACGGGGTGCACAGCTGGAGGTATCATAGAATGGACACTGCCATGATAGCTTCACCCAGGACCAGAGCAAACTGCTTCACTTATGTTGCAGGTAGTCCGCTGATAGCTGAGGGATAAGACAGAGCCAGGATAGCCCCTGGCTCTAAAGTTGCGTCCGGTCTTTATCCAGCAGACAATAGCACTAGGCAGTCCCAAACAGCTTTAGGCCTCCAGGCTCTAAGTTGAGGATCAAAGGAGGCTGTCCTCGCAGTGTTTTAAATTACAAAGCGGTCAGGGGTGCTCTGTCTGTCCCAGAGTTATGATTAGGGGAGCCCCTCTGCACAGTGACAGTATGTTGGTGAAGGTCCTCACTAGCTCAGTCCTCTCACCTCCGGCCGACTGATGCAGCATTCGAGGCCGTGGTCATGAAACCCAGGTCAACGTGAAAGACCAACCCCCGTACCAATTCCAACCAAGTTGGTCTCTAAGGGTAGCTCATTGTTAGCAGGGGTGAATCCTAGCTCCAGGGATCAAATAGTGAGGAAATAGTTACCAGGTGCTTGCAGATTTTACCCCGCTTTCACGGGGCAGCTTTCAACTGCGTCTATCCACAATGGCCACCAAGCCACTCCCCAACAGTGACCATGTGTGATGTGATCAGGGGCTGCCAGTCAAGATATGAAACTGGTCTAATTGTAAGGGGTTGTAGTAGGCTTGTGCAGAGCCAACATGCCCTCCCCCATTACAAATGAACCCTCTGTACCACTAATTATTCCAAGCAGAAAACAATCCTGTGCTACTTCTTCTGTATTACTTGTGAAATCTGGCTCTAGTGTACATTATTACCCACATATTAACAGCTGATGTTTTGTTTCATAGTTTGGTCAAAGTATATTAAAGTTTGCCTGCCACACCAAGGCACATCTTTTCTAATACCAATCCCCCTCATTCCTTACTGCACTTGATATATTGTGCACATCTGATGTGCTGTAGGTGTGTCTCCCAGTCAGACACTTTTTTTTTTTGGACAACAGCTTTTGGATTCTGAGCAAAATATCTTCATACTGCAGACTTCATAGACTGAGGGGTTCCTGCAGGACTATTGCTATAGTATGATAATAGGAGGCAGCTGTGGTGCTGCACCTTAGACAGCAGCAGATGCAACTCAACTTTGGTTTCTTGATGTTGATCTGTGCTGCTGCTTAGTCAAGAATAGCAAGAGTGACTTGGATGTGTCGACTGAGGAGGAGATCTGAGAAAACAATGGTTTAATTTTAGGCATGTTTATTTGTCCAATCTTTCCTATTGCTCTCAAATTATATAAAAAAAAAAAAAAAAAAAAAAAAAAAAATTATATATATATATATATATATATATATATATATATATATATATATATATATATATATAAAAAAAGGCATTTTGCTCCTTGTCTCAAGTGGAGGATGGAACCTTTTCCTGTCAGATACAGCTAGCTAATTTATTAAATTTTTGCAGATCATCATCACACACTACTTCATCTGTTCCAGAAGGGGAGGAGCATGCAGGGGCATATTCTATGCCAGTCATGTAAAAAAACGATACAAGCAAGGGCTGCATATCAACATTTCCCTCCAAGGAGGGCTGCAATATTGGCTGCTAGGACAAATGTTTTAGTGTAGGTGGATGCGCATTTTCAGTGCAAGCTTGGACCTACTTTAGGGTCCTACGGAAGTCCAAAACTGAACCAAAAATGTCCGGCCAAATATAATAAGCCCCTTTTTTTTTTTGTGTTTGTTTTTGCAGGTAACCCAGATTGCGCTGTTCCCACTTGGACAGTCCAGACTACTATTCCTACACACACGGATGAATTACAATGACTCGGGGGGGGAAAAAAAAAATAATAATAATCCCTTTGACCTAAACAAGGCTTTTAACCCCTTGCTGCTGAACTACAGGGTACAAACATTTATCTATGGAAGGCCACGCATTCAGCCTGCATTGCTGACATGCAGTTTTAAATAAACCTTTGTAATTAGGTCAGCAGACTCCGCATCAGAGATGAAAAATACTCTTCCTTCACAAGAATTTTTTTGTTTTGTTTTTTTTGTTTTTAAAACTATGTAAAAGTATTTGGGTTACAGCTAAATTCTCTTTTACTATGAAGGGGTGGGGCAGAATGCAACTAGTCATCACATTTAGTGTTAATTGGACATTATCACCTAAAATTGAATAGTGTGCATCCCCTTCTATACATTCTCCTAACCATTATGTGTAAGAATTTTCTCTTTCTTCGGTGTGTAAAACCCAAAGTATATATGTGTGCTTTTCCAATCCAGTGTGAAGGGCAATGTATGGCATGATTTAGGTACACACACAATATAAGAGTTTCAGTGCACTGACCTGAGTGGGTTCTAATCTCAAGACAATCATAGTTTACAGGAGGATTTGATGATTGTATTTCTTTTAAAGGGTTTCACAATAAAAGCAGCTCCAATTAATCTTCCTAGTATTTGGGCCATGGAGAGTATTATTTCAATACTATCAGAGTTTTAGTTCAAGAGTTATTGAATTATAAATTATCTCCCCCACACTTTTACTAATGTAACACTGCTCACCTCAGAGCAGCAAGACTGTCCTGATGGCTTGCAGAGAGGGACAATCTTCAGTGAGCATAAGGAAAATCCTGTCAAGTGGGGCAGGGTTTTCCTTATGTTCACAGTAAGAAGAGTGCTGTCTTGTCCCAGGACCGGATTCCACATCTGAGGGGAGGTGGCTTACACTAGGTAATGGGGCAGGAGGGGGATACTTTGTCATTCAAATTACTCTTGCACAACAACTCTGACCGTATTAAAATAACACTCTCCATGACCCAAATACACTATGAAGATTAATTGGAGTGTTTTTTTTTTTGTTTTTTTTTTTTTTGTTAAACATTACTATCCCTTTAAAGAAAGGCAGATCTCCAGTATATTAAAAAGGATAGTAGTGTTTCATAATAAAAGCAGCTCTAATTAATCATCATAGTATTTGGACTTTGGAGAGTGTTATTTCAATTCTTTCAGAGTTGTAGTTCAAGAGTAATTCAATGACAAAATATCCCCCTCCCGCCCCTTTTACTTATGTAACACTGTACAGCCAGATCAGAAGGGAGGTGCCCAGGTAGACTGCAGAGAGGGACAGTCTTCAATTAAGATGAGGGAAAAACCTGGAAAACTTGTCAAGGGGGCAGGACTTTCATTGTTCTCATAGGAAGAAGATTGTCCCCTTCTGTTATCTGTCTGGTCTTACAACCAGATTCCACATCTGAGAAGAGATGGCTTACACTAGGTAAAAGGGGCAGGAGGGGAACTTTGCTTGTGAATATCTCTCAAACCATAAAGATTTGAGAGATAATACATATCGTTCTTCGTGTTTTTTTTAATGCCTACAAAATAAAATAAAGTTAAAACGAAGTATTACTAATCCCTTTATACCATCAGTAGTGTCAAATTTATAAAAGTGAACCTTAAAGTCAGGGTGGGCAATTTGATACCTCCAAGTGGACATGTTATGCTTAGATCAGCTTCGTTTTCTTTAGAGATAATTAAAATCTGCATATATGTCCTACCATCCATTTCTCTGGGAGATAAATCTATTGAGAAATTAAACCTGGTGGCACAGTGCAGTACTTTATACCAATATCCTGTACAGTATACAATTTTGTTTTGCTCATTCGTTGAGTGATTAGAAATGGCCCCAGTCTGTGGGCTGTCTAAATTCATTCAGATCAGTGTGTGTGTTTATATTGGCCCAGCAAAACATTTTCATAAATGATATTGATGCAAGTCTGATCTCTCAAACCTTTATGGTTTGAGAGATCAAACTGGTTAAGGTTCCCCCTCCAGGCTGTTTCAGAGAAGTCAGCGCTCTAGTTGACAGCAGCAGATTCCAGTCATTTGACCAGGCAGTGGTTCTTCAGCAGAGCCAAAATCACACTATTTAGAAACAAATACTTCATTGGAACTGCCTACAAAGCATGCCTTTGGTTCCGCTGAAGAGCCACCAGCTGGCCCTGGGACTGGAATCTCCTGCTGTCAGCTAGATAGACTTCTATGAAAAACAGCCTGTAGGGGGTAACTTTAGCCAGTTATATCTCTCAAACCATAAAGGCTTGAGAGATAAGACTTACAGGTTTTATTTTATTTTTTATTATTTTTTTTTTTTTAAAGATAAAAAGAAACATGAAAATGAAACATTACTATCCCTTTAACCAGTCTTATCTTACTAAAGTACATGAGGGGTTTGCAATTCATTTCAAAGCAGTTTGTTACTCATCCTTCCAGTCTTTAAAGGGTTTAATCTGGGGCAGGCATGAGCAATAAACATGTACCAAATCACATTACACACATTGCTTTATTAGATGATGTGCCAATGAGGGCATGCTGATTACAGTGGAAGTGTGTGTGTGTGTGTGGGGGGGGGGGTGAGAAGGAACCCCCCCACATACACATATTAAAAGTTAAAAATTGTTACAAAGTTCCTTTGGCCCAAACTCACAAGTAGAAGACAAAAGAAAGTTAAATAATAGAAATCCCAACAAAGAAAGTTCACTCTATTATTTTACTAAATGGAAATCAGAAGTCTTTCACAATGAAAAGCAATCAGTCAAGGTGAAGGCAACAATGACGGTTTATTCCAGAAACCTATTATATATACTTCTTGAATTCTACATATGCCACACGGTACTCTAAATATTTGAAGATGACAAGAACTATAACCCTCAGTTACATGGGCTTTGCGGAATGCAAAAAACAAGAATACAGTAATAGAGTGATTAGACATTCAAAGCAAAAATACATTTTCTGCATTAACTTTTAGTCTCAGCAAATATAAACAAGTTATAGTGCATAATAGGTGGAGACAAGAGGTTAAATACCTCTTCCAAATGAATGGGAGTTTGGGGAATTTTTGCGAATCCCCGATGAATATTTTAGTTTGGCCCAAAATTGCACCCCCCCCCCCACTAGGGTTCTGCAATTCAGGTACACTGCAGAGAGAAGAGCGCACCACATAGTACTAAACATTGGAGGGAGACTGCCCACTGACTGCTGCGACAGAGCAATGCCTGTTGTGTGCTACAAGAAAATGTACATCACACCCAAAGCCTTAAACTATCATCACACTACAACAAATTTACATTGCAGCTCTCAAATGATGTCCGGATCAAGGCTCAATGCTCTTACTAGTGTGTAGAGCTCTGTCTGGAAGACATTTTCTTGTAGCCCAGCAGAGGCATCAATTCCTATCACAGTACACAATGAGCAGTTCTTCTACCATTTAGAACTCTAATCTGGATTCTTCAATCCAGGACTGTATTGTCCCAGATGGAGTCTGCCCAGGACAAGGGACACACACACTAAAATCTGGGACTGTCCTGGGCATTCAGGGACACGTGGCCAGCCTACTCCCTGCCCTTTACTTTATACACATCTATATGCAATATAAAAATATCTGGGAGATTTGCAGATTGTCTACTGTAATAAATAAAAGGCAATAAAAACGGAGGACGTTACAAAATGCAACTCTAGCCTCAAATAAATAAATTAAGCTATTTACATTTATACAGAACCTGTGCCCTACTGGTTAGGTCATTCGTTTAGTTCAGGGGCAGCCGATTCTCACTTTAAGATTCCAGGATATCCCTGCTTGAACAGGGGCAGGTCAGTGTCTCAGTGAATATAGTTTAATCTAAAGACAAAGAAATGATTATTATTTGGAAGCCACTTGTGAAAAGCTCCATGAACGTATATTGTGTACTTGATACATAGGCATGAATGCTGGGTGGAGGACAATGAACGTATTAGCAACAGCTGTTATCAGATGTCTATGACAGTCAGCAATCCTTTTATTAAAGAGAAGCTTTACTGTAGGTGTAAGTGGGTCTTAATCTGTTTTAACAGATGAATTGTCCAAATTAGGGTCCTGCATTCAGCAGCTACTAATATATACAATTTTTTTCTATTATATCTGCACTTTGTATATCGTGAGCATTGTTGAAGCCTGTCCATTTCACATTTCCACAGACAACAGGCTTAAGTAGACCTGACTGACTCAGAAAGGCCACTAGACCATCATATCGAATTGAAAAAAAACAATTAGTAGTTTACAGCAGACATCAAATGCATATAAACTGTGTAGGTGACTGCTGTATGAAGGACTGTCACCTAGGCAAGTCCTTCCGTCACATTCAATGTGCAAGCTTCCTTTTTAACCATCAGGTGTCCAACGAAATGCACACTGTGCTCTCATTTATGTGCACAGAGCAGTGATGACAATTTCACCTCAGATTCAAGAGAGATAACCTGGAAACTTGAACTGTTATGGTCTGCCCCTGGTGTAATGAATCATACAGAGAACCTCTTCAGTTACCACAGTAAGTGCCTATTCATTTCATATTCTATGATTTTTAACTGCTTCAGTGCTCTAAAAGGTCAAGACACTGAAGAAATCAATTTTATCCTGTAGAACAAGTAATGTTATATGGAAGTAAGGAAGAGGGAAATAAATTGTGTGGAAACTACAAACAGTGTAACAACTCACTGTATTTGTTGCAGTATCAGATTCCGCCCGTCCTGGGAGCACTCACACAACATGGATCATGACACCATGTAAAATACTGTGAATATCATGCAACTTGGACTTTGCTTATGGGAATTTTCACTTTAGTAAAGACACCTCATTCATTTAACCCTTTGAGTGGCATCAGGGTATCAAACACATTGCAGTGTAATTCACTGGATACTTCTCTGGCACTCAGATTTATCCTTTCAATTCTTCAGAATGAATTTGACACTCCTCTAGCTCCCAAAAAGGGACAATGAAAGAGGCACAGGAACACGTGCTCTCCTAAAGGAGGGCATGGAACCATTGAGATTCATGAGAATTGAAGACCAAATGCTACCTACCCCTTATCTAGGCCAGGAGCACCTACTTTGGCTCTCAAGTTCCCCCAACAATGCATGCTTTCAGCATATACTACATTAAACACAAGTGAATGTTAACTTAGACATAGAATTCAGAATGACGGAACCCCTGATGGAAGAAGATCCTGAAAACATGCTGGGGGAGGGGGCGGAGGACAGCTTTGAATGCCTTTGCTCTAGGGGATGCCCAAACTTGCCTTTACATTGCCCCCACATCTAACAGTATAGATTTTCCTCCTCACATATACACAGGTCCATTCATGTTAAAGGGTCTGACGTTTTAATGATATTCACTGTGTCCAACTGAAGAAATCCTGAAAGCCTGCATTGTTGGGGGGGGGGGGTGCACACTTGAAGACCAATTTAAGTACTGACTGGATTCCTATTCATCCTAAGGCAGCTGGATGCAGAAACAGTAAGCTATGCTGAAGGGGTGGTAGCTTCTCCAGGGTGATAAACTCTCCAATTCATGTTATGCAATAATTGCTCATAGAACATAGAAATAAGGGAGTTTGCCACACCTTAGTTAACAACAAATTTAACCCTTTGAGTGCTAGAGGGGTACACAACGCATTGCAAAACAATGTGTTTCCTACCCCTCTGGCACTCAAAGGTTTAATATTAAAAAAATTAATGAATAGATGAATTGGTATCCCTAACCACACAGTTGAGTCAGCTGGCATCATTGCACCCCTCTTCCTGTCTAGAGTATCATATCTTAATCCCAGTCTATCCGTATATAGGAAGAATGTTCCTTTGTCAGAGACAGACAAATTAGTTTTGTACTGTGGTGTCATCTATCAAAAAATGCAGTAAGAAATGTGCATTTAATTCTATATCAGCTGTAGGCAATCTTTGATTTACCAGCTGTTAGGGACTCACACTCACCATCCCATACTAGTCACAGGATGTCTGAATGATGGGAGTAGTAGTCTCCAATAGCTACCTATTCCTTATCTAGATTAACCACTTGAGGACCAAAAGGGGTGTACAATGCATTGCTAAAACAATGAGCTGCACACCCCTATGGTCAAAAGGTTAACAGAGTGTCTGAGAAGAGTCTAATGCTTTGCAAAGTGATTCATTAGACACCCCTCTGGCACCCAAAGGGTTAAGTATCATATGCACAAATCAAGAGGGCAGCAATCCTAGGGGGAACACGGCACAATATGGAACAAATTATTTCCCAATTTTAAAATTAATGCTTTGAGTGCCAGATGGCTACTCAACGCATTGCTTAGCAATGCTTTTCTTACATCTCTGGCACTCAGAGGGTTAAAATGGGTTTCTCACCAGAGTTTAAAATCAAAGGGAAATGTATTTGCTTTCTGTGGTCCAGCTGCTTTGTCTCAGAACGGCTCCACTTTTGTATTGTGCATAGAACCCTTGAAAACATGGTTTATAAAATAGCTACACAAGTGGTCTATAAAGTGCTGTGCTGGATACAGAAAGTCTGCAATGTAAATCTGACACTATACAATAATGTAAAAATCAGAAAAGTGTAAGAAGCCAAATGTTCCTTATGCAGAAAGCAAAATATGTGCAATTCTGGAACATACCAAATGTACCAGAGAGGTCTGGAGATAGCTAGCAATTAATGGATTAAAAACTCCTAGGAATAAATGGGAGTGTGCTCTCCCTATAGTGCAGTTGGTTTGCTACAGACTTTAGCTTTCTGCATAAGGTCCAGAAGTCTTCACATGTCAATACATGAGAAACATTATTAGAATAAATAAGGGATGTATAATGAGACTCCTTAGTTGCAGTGTTGATCCACCAGATCTTGTACCGTCTTTTTCATTGTGGTGACCTGAAAAATATGAATAATAATTACTGGAATCAGAAATCAAGCCACATACCAAAGAGAAGCAATTCTGAGACACAAAAGTGCACCCAAAGATTCCCCAGATCTCCATGGTATTGTTAACCCTGGAAAGGTCCCCAAAACATTGTTGTGCAGTGCATTTGTATCTTCTCTACATACCTGGGAACTTTCCAGCTCCAGTTGTCTAGAGCGTATCAGTTAGGGACAGAGATGAAAGGGACCAAATGTTGTGATTTGCATCATGTGGCCAAGGTTTGAGCCAGATAGGGGGGATTGGGAAGTGGAAAGCCTTGAAGTGGGCAGGGCCAGGTTGGGAGAGGGTGGGGTTATCAGGGAACACTGTAAACCAGATAATGATCCACCATAACTGGTGACCCTGTATTTAAGTTTGGAAATCAAAGCCTCTGGGGCAATTCTAGAGAGTTCCCAGATATGCCTCTGTAAAACTCATTTAATCAATGGAAATTTTCATTTGCCTCCTGCGGTGCAGCTTTTTTGCTCAAGAATTATACCTCATACAGATGCAGTCTTCTTGCCTGAAGCTTAGAGCAGTATGTGAAAAAGAAAAACAGGAGTAATTGTGGCTCAGACACACTGTACAAGAAGGACAAATAAGAACCACCATTTATTTAAAGGAGTACTTTATTTGAGGACACCGAAATATATACTGTTGGTCCAAATAAAAAAAAGTATCACCAAATGCCAAAACTACTTATATATTTGTATTACCGGTATGGCTGCTACATCACCACCTTGGGGGGAGATGCACTAAGGTGTAATAAGGTGGTGATGAAGTGGAGAGAACTTCTCCAAGTCATACGTCATTCTATGGAGCTAATGCTCTAAGGTTTCTCCAACCTTGGAAATCTTAGAGCATAGGTCTATAAAACAACATAGAACTTGGAGATGTGATATCAATGGAGAAGTCATCTGCGCTTTATCAGACCTTAGTGTATCCCACCCCCTTGAATGCTAGCAAGGGTGTATCTACAGGGAGTGCAGTTGCACAGGGGCCCATAAGATCTAGTTATGCTGCTGAAAATATTTGTGAAAGGGACCCCTCCAAAAGTTTGAACCAGAACCCTCCAATGACTACTTATGGCACTGAATGCTAAAGAGGTCCCCACCACATTGTATGGCAATAAGACCTTCCTAGCATTTAAGATGTTGAAAGTTCCCTTTAAAACTATTGGAATTTTGGAAGTGTCTATTCATCCCTGTGGTACAGTTGATTTGCCACAGAATTTAGTGCAAAAGGCAGTTACCACTCTAGGATAGCCATGAATTAAAGAACTGGCACAATGGGCCATAATGACAGACAAAAATGGGACAGTTCTGGGGAAACACAACAATCATTGGGAATACAATACCCAAAATTCCTATGGCGACAACTCTGAGTGCCAGCGGGGTATCCAATGCATTGCAACACACCGAGTTAGATACCTCTCTGGCACTCAAAGGGTTAATGGGACAATTTGAATGCTACAGAGGTCACCGATGCATTGCAGACCTCTAGCATTCAAGGGGTTAATAGCTTAAAACCAATGGGGATTTCATTTCTGTCCTATGATGCTGCTGGTCTGTTCCAGAATTACACCTTTTCCCATACCTCCAAAGTGGACCTCTTCACCCCCCCGCCGTCCTCCTTTTTAGGAGATCAGACTTTGTGGTGTGCATTTAAGTTTATCAAATCACTTTACAGCAATAAAAGCCACATTAATGTTTATATAAACTAGAGTATGTATGTGTATAAATGAGCGTGTAAGTAAAATACTTTGATCTTTCTCTAAATCATTTATTCGGATACACAACGCCCTGCCCTCGAGCCACACCACCTAAACACAAAAGTGTCCCTATTTGGCAAATTGAAATGTTGAGATGTATGCTTTTCTTTGTGAATACAGTCCAATACACTGCATGTACAAAGCTAAAAGGAGGTGACGTTCTGGGCAAACCAACAGAACCATAGTGAATAAACACTTTCCTCATATTACTAAATGTGCTTTAAATAGGAATTTTAGCCCCTTGAATTCTAGAGAAAGGTGTCTAAAGCATTGTGTGGCAATATTTTGTAGACCTCTAGAATTTAAAGGTTTAAAATTTTCCTTTATAAGAAGTAAATGGAATGTTTTCCCTCCCCTGTGGATAACTGGTTTCCCCCATAAAATAAAATATGGCACAATAAATCTCAAAGAAACAGAGGTTACACTCTAAACCTTCTGCAATCAAAGTTATCCCATGGATACTGGCCTCACTGTGAAATTACATTTCTTCTGCTTCACAATCCTCTGATCCTTAAACAGTTAAGGAAAATGAAAGGTCAGGTAACAACCCAGAAGAATGGAGTCCCAGCATGAAATAAAACCGTACAAAAACACCCACGTGATTTATGGTTACAGAAAAAAGAAAACATCCATGGAATTCATGTCAGACTAGATTTATGTCCAACACTTTAGGTTAGACAGAAATATTTTCTTACCACAATCCTCAAACTCTGAAGTGAAGCAGTGTAGGACACCGGAGACACATCGACAAAGCAAACAGCCCTGCTGTACCCAGTCTCCATGAGGGATACCACCACAGCTTCTGCAAGAAGAACAAAAACAGCAATACTGCAACATTAGAATACATGAAAGAAAGGCAGAAATGCCGACAATGCAATTGAAGTTCACCAGGAACGTAAAGGTAAATGTAAATATAAACTAAACTTATTACAAATGGACTCACATTGTACTTGTCCTTTTTTGGAATATAATTAGTATTTAAGACAACTTATTTGTTGAAGGAATGGCTCAGAGCATATGTAAAGTAGTTTCTGAGATGGACTACTACTATCATTCAAGTGCATTTCTAATAGCACAACAATGAGTGTCATTAGAAACTACTGGGTCCTGTGGTAAAACCTGAGGCAGACTCCTACAACATGCACAAGATCCGTAGTTTGAATCACATTCCACCACAGACATATGGTGCAATTAAACACAGGAGGACCACTGGTAGACAGACACACACACACATCCAGGAAGCTCACATTCAAGGAAATAAGTGGAAGTATAATCTGGCTGTACAAAATAAGTAAATTCAAAATAAGAGATTATTATTCCTTTAAAGGAAGGAAGTAACATTTAAAACACAGAACACCTGATATTTACATTAATGTTCCAGTGAAACACGTAACATGGAAAACAATCTAAAATGCCATCACAGCTGTATCAGCAAACTTTGCAGATAGCTTTAACATGTATGACACCTGCCAGAAACAAAAAACACCCACACACAGCTAGCTTGCACTGAGGTAAACACCCATTCTGCAAATTAAGCCCTCTTTAATTTCTTGAAGTTGTCACAGACTTTAGAATAACCAGTTAGCGATAATACTACAGTGGGGGATATGGCTTAAGGTCAGTAGCAAAAAAAAATGATCCGCACAAGAGTTAAAACATCCATCGAAGAAAATCACAGATCTTTATTCAACGCCTTAGGAGTTTGTCGGAGTGTTGTTTCTTCTGTATGTATCCATGCCTCTCTAGTTTTTAAACATTTTGAATAAAGATTAAATTTTCTTCAATGGATGTTTCAACTTGAGTGCAGATAATTTTTTCATTACTTTAACAATTTGGGAGGAGTGGAGTTCCTTGAATCCGGCACTGGTTGTTAATGCTGCAATGATACACAGACACTGGTACATGACCGAAAAGACCAGCGGCGAGTGAAGTTTCCCCTTTATTGCACATACCTGAACTATATCAATAGGAATCAGAGCAGTTTTCAATTTTCCATATCTAGAGTGGTTTGAAGTGTTTTTGTTAAGGTCAGTAGGCCCAGCAATTCAGAGATCGTGTCCCTTCCTTGGATTCCAAAGGGAAAGGGAGGGCACAATTGTAGGGGAGGCACTGGTTACCACCCCCCTTCAAGTATCAAAATTTTGTTTTACATTAAGTTTGAATTATCCCTTTGGTGGTGTCCTGGAGGGACTCTTTTTTATAAATAATCCCATGGGACTCCAGAGAGCCATATCACAGAGACGAGGACAGCCTCAGGGGAGGGAGAAGAGGACATTTTTAGCTTAGCCCCTGTACCCTACCCCCCCCTTTTATTTTAGAATAATAATAAAAAAAAAAAAAAAAAAAATAATTAGTTTAGTCACAGCAACTTTCCTCCTTTGGAGGTGGGGAGTTAGTCTCCCACTTGAAGGACAACGGTACAAGTTGGGGAGGAGACTCACGGGAGATGGGAATGCATCTTGTCCCGCAGAATGATGTTATGTATGGTGGCAATAAATGTTGTGGCCTTTTCCTTCCCAAGCAGTTTGTGTTTTTCTGGGGGTTGGGGGGGGGATACAGGTTGTTCTAGGGGTTTACTGATGAAATTGGGCTATAACGCATTATGTAGGTTAGTGCTATGTCATTTGAGGAACCCCATCAGCCCCCTGCAGAGAGAAAAAAGTCAATTTGCAGTACTAGTGAGCAGCTACATCATGATGCAGTTATGGCAATAGTCAAGCCTTTTAGTGCCAGTAGTGTTTAGTGCTGTGGACTGCTCTCTGTTGTTAAAGAGGTTAATAAAGAAAAACAGAAGAGGCTCACTGATGCCATTCTCATCTTACTGGTTGGCAGCTGGCATGTCTATCAGTTGCCACCTGACAAGATACAAAACTGGTCTGACTGTAAAAGGTTGCAGGATAGTCTGCCTAGGATGCCAGGCCCTGTCACAGCTGTCCTTCTGCACACCCTGTAGTTACGCCTCTGAGCACAACAATGGACAAGATTGGCCATGAACAGAACAAAATAGACTAGACTATTGTGCAAGGAATTAGCATACAGTGGCACACTGCCATTATAAAAGGTTACTTTCTCATGAACTATTTTTTTGCAAAATGGCTCATACAACTAGATATGCAGGTTTTAGTTAAATATAGAAAAAACTAACAAAAAAAACTTGACTTCAGGGCAACATCCAATTGTTTTTATTAAGGAAAATGTTAAGGAGTACTCAGAGCTCAAGAGTGAGAGAGGAGAAAGAGAGAGAGAGGAGAAAGGGAGAAAAAAAAAAAAAAAACACACCCACACACCACTCTCCTACCATAATAGACCCTTCTGATGGGTTCCTGAAACAAATAATCACGCAGTGGAACCAATGACCGCAAACTCCCCTGAATAAGTCTTCTTTTTTAGACTACAGCAGGAGGAGTCTGGGGCCATGAAACCAAGAAATGCATTGGCCTCTGTGGACATGATCTCCAGTATCAAATGAGGATTCCATTTTAGTGAACCAATCCTGACAGAACGTATTCATCATGGTAGTTACATATTCCACTCTGGGAGGAATCCAGAATTCAAGGGGTTTAAAAAAAAAAAAAAAAAAAAAAAATGATGAATGGACAAACAGGGCTATATGCATATGTATTTCCATATGTTACATTTTAAAAAGAAGGAAAATCAAAAGGGCATTGCTAGGCATGGTTTGGGCAAAAGCCCCAGGTCATATGCTTAAAGCCCTGGGTATGTAATGGTGCAGTCATGTTACACCAAGGGTGGGCAAACTGAGGCCCTCCAGGTCCCATAATCCTCAGGCAACAGCTGGGAATGATTGAAACTGTAGTCCCCAAAAAAGCTGGAGCATCTCCGGTTTCCCGCCCTTGACTACACCATGCAAAAATCAGATGTTAGGGTGTCCCATGCTACAGGTCTTCTGGGAACTTAGAAAATCCCTTGTTAGGCAATTTATACAGACACACTGGGCTTAAAATTAAAATATAAATAAAAGGGGACATTCACCTTTTAATGGTGCTTATAAACCCTTGAATGTAAGGTGTCAAGGCCACATTTAAATAAAGAGAAAGATCAGGAATCGTTTTTCTCCCCTTGAACTGGTTTATACTGGAGTTGCTCCTCCTCTTATGCATAAGCTCACCATTTTGTTAATGTAATTATTCAAATTTAAAAACCTTTAACCCTTTGAGTGTTAGTACACAAAGCAATAATTTATGTATCCCTCTGGCACTCAAATGGTTAACCCTTTGAGTGCCAGAGGGGTACACAACACATTGCTTTGCAATGCGTTGCATACCCCTCTGACACTCAAAGGGTTAAGCGGCAGAGGGGTGTCTAACATTTTGTGAAGCTTAACTTTTTTTTGTTTTGTTTTTAATATTTTTTTTTTCTTGAACCAGTGGTTAATACCATCTCTAGTCTCTCCCAAGCAATAAAAATGTATAAAAAACACACAAACTCACTGTGGCCTCTTTTCATGTTCACAATGACGACCGGTAAACTGCTTAGGGCAGATGCAGAAGGTTCCCAAGAAACATGTGCCTCCGTTCTGGCAGCATTTCTTATTTAATTTCCTACCTGGAAGTAAAAAAGTTTTAATGAAATGACCTCAAAGCAAGCTTTACTGAACCATGTGGCTCATTAATCTTAACAAAAATTGAATTATAAAATATCAGAAGTCCTTCAGTGCTAGTTTACTGCACACTAAACCCCCATTTCTCAATCTGTAGTCCTGCAAATCATGTTAGGCTTCGCCCTCCTGTAACTGTTGTAGCTACAAGGAAATTCTCATGTTTTGTCACAAACAAACAAACAAACACTAAATAATGTGGCTTGGCTGGGTTCCCAAAGAGTTTTGAGAGTTTGTAGGAAAAAAAAAAATGAAATATAAATAAATAAAAAGCTCTATGTATTATTTATACAGATGTAGCCAGACCTAACCTTGTTATTTATCCCGTCTTTCTGCACAATCTAGCAAAGTGAACAAGAACTCCCATGCTAGTCAATGGAGGTTACTTATCAGAGGAAAAAAAAAAAAAAAAAAAAAAATGGTGAGTTAAGTCTAGTTACACACACACATTTATGTATGTGTATTAGGAGACTTACCCATTATATAATGTTTTAAAATGAGCTTCCCTACTGTATGAAATTATTTCAACACTCCTCTCTTCCTTAAAGGGTGAATATCTTCATAAACCAGCATTCATTTGGTGGTATAAGCAGAAGCTATTTTGAGCACCAGTATTAACCCTTTGAGTGCCAGAGGGGTTCGCAATGCATTGCAAAGCAATCCACCCTGCTCTGGGACTCAGAGTCCCCCCCCCCTTAATTGGATAGTACAGAACAGGTAGACTTTACAATCCCCAGGAGGGAGATTCACTAAGTGGTGATAAAGGTGATAAACCAGAGAAGTAATCTCCACTTTATCACTTCTCCTATTCCTTTGTTATTCTATGGAGTCTATGCACTAAGTTTGCTCCAGCTCTGGAGAACTTAGTGCATTGGCTCCATAGAATATAGGAACTGGAGAAGGGATATCACTGGAGATTTTATAGAATTTCTTGCCTGAGCACAGGTGGCCTGCCAAACCCCGGCAAGACACCTGTGGTTAGGCACTGGTATCCTTTAAAAATCACAGCCTGTTACATAGACTGACCATGCCTCATCTTTAAACTGGGATACATGGAAAAGTCATCCTGCATGGATTTAAGTGTAACCCAGAAATATGCATATTTAATGTGTCCTGGTCAGCTTACTGTTACAGACTCATGAAGACAGATTGGAGAACCCTGGTTTACTTTAGCCTCATGAACGTAAATGTTTTTTTAGAGGTTTGTGATAGCCGAAAAAAAAAAAAAAAAACCACACAAACAAATCCATGTGAAGTAACTCTAGTTTGCTTAATTTTTGACATTGTGGAACCTCTTGGTTGCATATGAAATCCCAGGAACACAAACAAATATTTTATTGGTAGGGCCATCAAAAACATTTTGTAAGGAGTTGGAAGACCTCTTCAGCATACATGAGTTTTAACACTGTGTTAATAACAAATATGAATACTAGCTGTTACAGGCAACTGAAAGATTCAGATCAGTAATTTAACCTTTTGGAGGCTAGAAAGCTCTCCAACGTGATGAATCTTCTCAGGCAATTGTATCTGACAATTTATTGGGTATACATCCACTGCTAATCACAGAACCACTAATACAGCCTGTGACCCTGGTCTTCTTCCCTTCTCAGCTATGTCCTATATTGTTGAAACACTTGTACCCAGAGGTTCCACAGAACAAAACGTGACAATAACTGCTTTATAGTACTTACTGTCTGTGATTCCTATGAAGGGCAATGTTTTTGCTGATCTTTGTGGACTCTTTCCAGATGTTGCATTGTTTGCCTCTTCCAGTATCTGGTTGATTAAATTGCTCTTATTAGCCTGTCCTAACCTTTCAGGAACACAATGAGGACCCACACAAGATTCGCCTGGGGAAAGAGGGACATAAGTACAAGTTACAACTAAAAGCTTTTTTCCAATAATTTCTAGAGCATGGATCTCAATCTACAATCCTTGAGTAAAGGTCAGCTCAGCTCAGGGATATAGGTCTGCTTCTGCATAGGTGGAAGTGTCAAAATGGCAGTTTGAGAGGATTCTAAAAACCAGCACTGTCTTGGCCCCAATGTTAGAAACTGGCTAGTATTTTACTGGCACCTACAGATAAGAGACGGATGTAAAATGAAGTGGAGCAATTCAAGCCAGCTGATCCCCCATTTAAATCAATAGAAACATCTGGAAATGTTGTCTGTCAATTGAAATTATGCATTTAACACGCAAAATGCTAGAGAAGACAGGTTTACAAACCCTGCTCTAATGCATCTCCACAGGTAAACTAATTCTTAACCCTTTGAGTGCCAGAGGGGTATGCACCACATGGCAATGCGTACCCCTCTGGCACTCAAAGGATTAACTCCACAGCCTAGCAAGATAAGTAGTAGTTATCCCATGGATTTTATGCATGTGAGGAGATTCATTAGCATCCTACATTACAATGATAAAAGCACACTGCAGGGTTACACTGTTTCCTGTGCGGTCTTGCAGAATGCAGTTTTTATAAGAGTCCCAAGTTTAAGTGGTGACCTGTCCACATTAACTATGCAATATTATAGAGAAAATATAGACTTCTGAGATCACCTACCTTTTCCAAGGTTGATAAATCTTATAGACAGAATTAATGGTATGAGTAATCTGTAAAACAGGAAGATGAGAGAGTGGTATGACATAACCTATAATATAATGCTCACTGCAGTTCTACACAATCTCTATTGTTCACTGTGTGTGTGTGTGTGTGTGTGTGTGTGTGTGTGTGTGTGTGTGTGTGTGTGTGTGTGTGTGTGTGTGTAACAATCATTTAAACCAAAGGGAGTTTAAGAAATCCCCAGCCACCCATGGTGCACTCTGGAACAGCGAGAGTGAATCCAGAATCTCAAGAACTACCAACAGTGAATGTTTTCAGGGTATCCCAACAGGAGCACAGGGGGCTAATTGGTGACTTAGTCACTTTAACTGGTCCACCAGTGTGCATTCAGGGATAGCCTAAGAACATGCACTGTATATACATAAGCCATCAGAGGAAAAGGTTGTTGACTGTGCAGATGATTAATGGCATAACCTGTGAGTGTGATCAAAATAGATTGTATTGGTGAACAAAAACCCAAACCTTTATACATATATTCAGCCAATTTTATGTGCAAATAGCAACAGGTGCACATTTATATATTGCACCTATAGGGCCTTATGCACAAGAGGAGCAACACTTGAACTACTGGGAAGAAATAACAGATTTCCATTGATTTAAATTGGACTTTTAATCCTTTGAGTGCCACAGGTGTGTCCAACACATTGTTAAGCAATGTGTTGGGTACCGCTCTGACACAGAAATGGTTAACTCCCCTAAAATGCTAGGGAGGCCTCCCAAGCATTTTCTTTGCAATGTATTGGAGACCTCTCTAGCATGCAAAGGGTGTTAAAAGCTCCATTAACCCTTTGAGTGCCACAGGGGTATGCAACACATTGCATACCCCTCTGGCACGCAAAGGGTTACATCAATTAAAGTCTGAGAAATCTGGATTCCTCCCCAGTATTTTACCTCAGAATGACATCACTTGTTGTGCAGAAGGCTCATGGTAACAAGCTTGAAATACTTTTGAGTACTAGATAGGTGACCCCCATGATTATTTTTTCCCCTCTGCCTGATAGATAACCCTTTGAGTGCCAGAGAGATATCCGACACATTGCACTCAAAGGGTTCAGTTATTTGAAGGAAGATCCAACGTTTCCAAGCAATTCCCCAGTACTGTAGCTTACACAGTTATCACTTAAAATGGACTAACAATTCAGGAGTAAAATCCAGTTACACCAAAAAGTTTTTTTTTTTTAACCTTGAATGTCTCCAACAGATTGTTTTGCAATGTGTCAGGGATCAATCTAGCACTGAAGGGGTTAAACACAATTGACCCGAGTACCAGAGGGGTACACAATGCATTGCTTTGCATACCCCTCTGCCACTCCAAGGATTAAAGGCAAGAGAAGTGTTCAATGTATTGATTCCCAATGCACTGTACACATCTCTCTGGTCCTTAAAAGGGTTAAATTAATGGGAATTTTCTTCTCACTGTTGGTGCAGTGAGCTTACTCCAAAATTGCTTGGCTTATCTATGTGTATACAGATGATAATACTGAAAAGTCACTTACCTTAAAAATAGCATTTTCTCTCTCAGAATACAGTGTGATTGCTTTCTCAAATCTTCAGAAACCAAAACCAGCACAGAAAATAAGCCAACTGAGGAATTCCACACATGAACTAAACTTAGAGTTAGATTAGGTCTCAGTACTTCTGATTAATTAAGGATTGTTAGCAACCACACCCCCCATGGCACACCCAGTAGTACAAGGTATTCAAGAGCCATTAGCATCTTTATTCCCTCTTTTCTTCCTGTTTCCTCACCTACTGTTTTGTGCAGAATGTCCTCTTCTTTGGCTTTTAAAGATATGCTAAATATGGGTGGTTATATGCAAGTGCTATGCACATAGTTTTAAGGGAAAGGTTTATTCTCTCAATCAACTTCATTTCTTATAGACTTTTACATTTATTTTAAAAGCCATTTTGGGCAAATATTAAGTAACAAATAATACTGGGTAGTATATTTGGAAAATCTGAAAATGTTGCAGTTTAATTACTGGTATTTGTCAAATATTTATCAGTATGGTGTAACATTTGATGCACATTAACCTGATATAACTCATTATATATTGCCCAGTTTTTATTTATTTATTATTATTTTTTGTGAGATCATTTGTTACCAAGGGGAGAGGAAACCATAACCCCTCTTGCTAGCTAATGGCTTGTTGGGGATGATGAGATTTGTAGTTACCAGTCATTGGTGGTCAAAAGATTGAATACCTCTGCTATAGATTAACAAAGGAATTGGAAAGATTTGGCTCACCGGAAAGACATATTTAACCTTAGTGTATATTCCCCAAGGTTAATGTGACCAAAGCTCTTCTTTACTGCAGGACACTTATGTAAAAAAAAAAAAACTACATCATTGCAAGATACCTATACCAATCTACAGAATGCACTTTTCATAGGTGGCAAATATAGTCAAGTTGATACCTTTATTGGCTAACTAATCAGATTTAGGATGCAAACGTTCAAGACCTCTTAGATCTCTTCCTTAGGCATGTTATACCATGACTTAGGAAGAGACCTAAGTTATATCATGGTATAACATGCCTGAGGAAAAGACCTAAGAGGTCTTGAAAGTTTGCATCTTAAATCTGCTTAGTTAGCCAATAAAGGTAGCAACTTGACTATATTTGCCTATTGTATTTCTACAGCAAACACGGTTCCAACTCTCAACTTTTCATATGTGTCTTGCATTCATTTTAAGTGCCATATGGAAATGCAACACATTGTTCTGAAATGTGTTGCATAGTCCACTGGCATTCAGAGGGTTAGTAAAGGAGCAGTACACTGTATGAAACAAATACATGTTAAAAGCTCATTCATGCTGAATAACAAAAGGATAATCCCACTGCTGCGGCACTTTATACTCAAAATATATCTCAAAGAGCATTTCCCTTCCCAGATAATTATACATGCTGTACTCAAGATGGATAAATTAAAACTTTCCCTTTATTTGGGATAATAAAACGATGGAGAACTGAAGCTCTGAAACATAAGAGCAATGTAGCAGGATATTTTGCATGTTGCCACTCTTAGTCTAAAGTCACCTATGAATAATCAAAGCAACCTGCACAACATTCAAGTTCCTACTTCTTTTATTTCTGTAGCTGCATAACCAACAACTGCATCAAAATTGTTTCCTGCATCACAGATTTCTGAACAGAATTTGCCACCACACCTTAGGCAAACTGTGACTTTAGTGGGGAGAACTGGGAGAATGAAAGGGCTATGGGGGAAAAGAAAGAGCCATGCAGAAGGGGGTGATAGGTATAAGCATCCAAGAAATATGAAAGCGCAAGCGATCTGTGAGGCAGGTGCCTATTCCCTCTCTGTTCATCACATGAAAAGCAGGGTCACTATGATAAGAACCACCACCAGCCACATTTTCCATGTAGAGAATGGAATCACTGGAATTAGCCATATGAAAAGACTGGAAGATACACACTCTTCAAACTCTTCAACCTTCTCTCCCTGTGTCCCTTCCTATATTATGACATGCAAGTCACCTGATGAATACGGCATTCAGGCTAGGAAACTTTTGAGAGTGCGTTCCAGTTGAATGTGGGCTTATACACGTTGCATAATGGGACATGGGAAGAGGAGCTGGCATGAAAGATACATTTTAATTTACCCAGCTGGCAGCAATTTTTGTAGTGTTTATTGTAAAATCATTATTTCCCTTGCTAATGTGCTCCTCAGGGGCCTCAGCACCCTAGGCCACTGCTTAAGTCCCCTATATGATTCTAATCTTCCTCACGCACATATACACAAACACACACACACATGCAATTGTTTATTTATATGACTTCATGCAGTATTTTGGTGTTTGTGGTATCTCTTCTGCAGTAAAAGTGCAGTTTTAAGTCTGTTGTTAGAGGTTTTTGCTGGCCCTGTGCTACCTAGTACTATGGACCATTAGTGCAGTCTGTAATGTGCCTGCCCAGGAGAAAGTGTCCTTGTAATATTTTTTACTGCTGGCAGACATGCTACTTCTACCTTATACAACTATTTCCATACCTTACCTTTCCAGTACCTACATCGCAGGATACATTTCATCTCCTCCCTCGTCTTCCCCACCTAATCCTAATCTTCTTCTGTCTAACTATCCCTCAACTGACCACTACCCCAAGCCAACACTCTTCTTCATTTAGGGAATAAATACATTTCACACTAATTTAAAAGGGTCGTTTAACCTCATGAATGGTAGCTAGATGTCTTGGAGACCTCTTTATTATTTAAGGATTTAAAAGATCCTTTTAAACCAACAAGGTCATTTATTTGTCCCCTATGATGTAGATGATTTGCCACAGAATTGTTCCAGTTTGCTTTTATGCATATGTCCCTTTGATTCTATCACATGCCAGTCTGTAAAAAGTATATTTTTAAGTCCCATTAAAATAACATAACTCTTGCTATACATGGGAACAACTAGCTAATAGAAAAGTATAGAAAGACTACCTGGGGCACACTGAGTTAATAGAGGGAAACCATGTTAATAAAGCTTGGCACATGGAGGCAAAGGGGGGAAGAGCTAAAGAGTGGCACAGCCTGCCAGGAGCACATTGGGTTAATTTAGGATTACAGGGAGGAATATATAGACTAAAGATATGCACATGGAGGCAGTATGAAAAGGGGACTACAGAGTAGCACATATTATCCATTTAAGGGCATGGGCAGGGCCACTGGGTTGCTATATTATATGACTCAGGGAGGCTACAGGGGACACTGTAGATTAAAAGAGGGGCATAACTGTGCACAGTTACAGTACTGGGAGCAGGATTTCCCAATAGCTAGAATAGGCAACTGTCTAGAGCGTCAACTTTTGAGGGGTGTTTCAGCTAGGGCTGGTGCAAGGAGTTTTGCCACCCTAGGCAAAACCTCATTTTGCCTCCCCCCTTGGCTCTGCCCCTTGTATCACGCCCCTTAATGCCCCGCTCCTGTATGTGTATAAATGTCAGTGTGTTTGTGTGTTCCCTATATGTGTATGTGTCAATGTGTCTGTGTGTGTGTTTATAAGTGTCAATGTGTGTGTTCCTTGTATTTCCATAAGTGTCAATGTGTGTGTGTGTTCCCTATATGTGTATAAGTACCAGTGTGTGTGTATTCCCTATCCTATATAATAATTTGCTAAAAAGTTTGTAACAATGTAGTAATGCGCAGTAGAGACTGCTGCACATGCTGCAGTCATGCTCAGTACAGACTGCCCTTGACATGACTGATATGGAGCAGGGTGCTCCGAAGAATCTGCCGCAGTGTGTGCAGTCTCTACTGTGCATGACTGCTCCGTGACCAGCTCATGCCATTCAGCATAGTTGCCTATTATTTCTTACTAGTTGAAGAACCCGTGTACACAGGCAGTGCCACCCAGCAACGGCCACGTTGCAGTCATGCACAGTAGAGACTGTCCGCGCCGTGGCTGATACGGAGCGGGGAGCTCCAAATTCAGACCATAGTCCTCTCTGCGCACCCAACTCCCCGCTCTGTTATCAGCCACTGCACGTACAGTCTGTACTGCGCATGACGGCTTCTGACAAACCTACATTTAGCGAATTATTATATAGGATAGTACAGCTACAAATTATGAAGCCACAAAGTAGCAAATTCCAGAGCAAACCAGCAGTAACAAAATAAAATTTCCAGAATTGCTGCTCCTTTGCTACTAAATTGCTCCTCGTGTATTAACACATTGATAAAAGCTCTACATATGACAATGGTTCTTATGTATCAACATTTAGTTGTCACCCATTTTGTTCATTCTCAATATCAGGACAGCAGCCCCTGCTTTGTTTCCAGGGTCACCTGGGAGCTCTGACTCTTCAGCAACACCAAGCACAGCACGGGAGGAGGCCAGGGATGCAAGGACACCATGGCTGGATAATCAGTATGCGCACCGTGCCCCTACAGCAGGGCATAGTGTGTGCTATGTACAGTTCACTGCTCACTTCACAGCAGCCGCCAATGTGCAGGCAGCTCTGCTCTGACTGAGCCCCCGTCAGATGTGCGCCCTAGGTCGGCGCCTATCTCGCCTATAGGTGGAGCCGGCCCTGGTTTAAGCTGTGCTGGCAACACCCACATTCTGAAATATGGATGTGGCCAGAGCAATCTCAATGTCCAGTTTTATACCACTCCACAGACTATTAATCAACCCCTTGGATGTGGAGCCATGTGTGGAGATAACTCTAACAAGCACGGAGTTAAAGCATTTATTTTTACATGCTTTTTATAGGCTAAGCGTATTTTTCTGTGCCAGGAAACAGGGGGTGGGAATGAAACTGGTGTAATAGGAATAGAGAGGTTGTGGGCATGGGCAGTGCTAGGGGAGCCTCAGTTGGGTTGCTTAGGGGCACCTGGGATTAAATCCATCCTGACTAGGGGAACATTGGGTCAATAAAGGGAAGAAACCCTTTGAGGGCAATGCATTGTATAGCAATGAATGGGCACGTTAGACCTTATTCACCAAGCTAAATCTGTGCAATTCTGTACACCAATAATACCATAAAGGGGAAATTAAAAATTCAGCAAATTCTCATTGATTTGTTTGTGGCTTTTTAGCCACTTTAGTGCTAGAGAGCTCTCTGCAATACTTTTGAGATCTCTTTATCATTTATAAGTGGGTTAAAAATCCAATTTAAATTAATGGAATTGTCATTTTCCCCTCATTTTGGAACATGTTTTTCTGTTGTCGAATGGCATCTATGCAGCTTGATGCACAAGGCTCCTTGAGTCTGATGCACTAAGAACTGGATTATTCCTGCAGATAACCAAATGTGCTGTAGGGAACAGAAAGCTTCCCCAAATTCTCATTGACTTAAACTGAGGCTTTTATTTCCTTGAATCCAATACGTCTCTCCAAATCATTACAGAACAATATATGAAAACACAAAATAAAAGGGTGCCCAATATTTCTATAGTATAAACAGTTCAGTCCAAATAATAAATAATAATGGTGATGTACTCACAAACATTGTGCTCAGGGCAGGAATATACTCAAATATCTGTACATTTAGTATACAGAGAAATTCCCCCATCTCTGGTCAGGATGTCACAAATCTCCAATATAGGTAAGAAAAGACTGCTTCTCCTTCAATAAAAATATCCAGAAATAGATGTCTATTAAAATAAACATGTGAAAATACACAAAAGCAAATAAATCAAAGAGCTCTTTACTCTAACGTGTTTCTCAGCAGAAACTCTACTTTCTCAAAGACAATGGGCAAATGTATAGACGTGTTTTTGTAGGTGTTTAATGTGTTGTCACACATTTAGTCACTTAATAGTGAATTGCCTTGCTGCTCTCCTGTAATACTCTGTAAACATCTTACCCCACACCACAACCACTCTGTAGATTTATAGTTCGCTTGTGATGAACTCATGGCTTTTATGTGTAGCAAGATTTTGTCCTTAAAATAGGCCACACGTTTCACCTCAGATTCTCACCTTCATCCCCTTGTGTATATACATAGATACATAGGTATTCAGAGATCTCCTTAATAGATGCTTTGTGCAAACAATTGAGCAAAAAGGGTAAAATCAAAATGAGCAAACATAAATTATTTATAGTAAAAATTTACCCTTTGAGTGCCACAGTGGTACGCAACGCATTGCAAAGCAATGAGTTGCGTACCACTCTGGCACTCAAAGGTTTAAAATTTAGCTTTTACTTTATATGTAAATGAGAACAAATAGTTTTTTAAAGTTAATTGAGATTGAGATATTTAAAGTGAGGCAAAAGAGTTAGGTGATTGTTAGGTAATTAGCACTCACTAGACCTTTTGCATTTTGTGCATAACTATGGAACTCCATCCTAACATTTATTAATTCCAAATGAATCAGTGCGAACAGCAATAACAAAGACACTATTGTGTCATATTGAACTTATGCTATTATGTTCTTGGATAATATATTCAATTCATATTGCAATTGTGAGATAAGACACTGAGCCTAACACATAATAGAAGACAGGATCAATTCTGGAGCAGAGAGACAGGGCCAAATAAAAGACCTAATGGATTTAAATGGGCTTTAACCCTTTGATTGCTTCACAATGCATTGCACATTCCTCTAGCACTCAAAGGGCTAATCCATGGAATACTAGAGAGGCCTCCAAAATACTGCGAAAACAACATGTTGGGAAATCCTTTAACCCTTTCGGTGCCAGAGGGGTAAGCAATGCATTTTAAAGCACTGCATTGCGTGCCCCTATGGGGCTGAAAGGGTTAACATGCAAGAGGTTAAAAACGCCATTAAACCCTTTTAGTGCCAGAGAGTTATCCAACTCATTGCGTTGCAATGCATTGGATACCTGTTAGGCACCCAAAAGGTTAAATCAAAGGACATTTTGGGAATGTGTATTTGTCCTCTGTAATGGAGTTAAGGTTGGTTTTCCCCAGAACTGCGCCTTATTTCTTTTGTGCATACAAACTTAACCCTTTGAGTGCCTCTGCCACTCAAAGGGTTAAATGAGGACAAATGGCCACTAGACTTTTTCATCTATTTGGTATTTCTCCTAAAAAAAAAATCATGTACCTGTCCCAGTCCCCATTGTTACTGTAAATCGTATTTGCTCCATTGGCACCAGCATTATAAAGCTTGTAAATATTCCAAGTGAAGGGGGACTTCCGTTAAACCAGTGCATGTTTCACTGCAAAGCGAGGCTTCATCAGAGGTCTGAAAGATTAAATGTTTTTTACCATAATCAAATATCATCTTTTTTTACCTATAAATCCAGGTCATTCACTGATGTTTGCAGTCCTCTTTAAAGGGATTGTAACCCTTTTTGACTTATATTTTCTTTTTTTTCATCTTCACCTAATTTTTACACTTTTATGGCCCTGTCAATCAGTTGTTTGCAGAGAGCTTATTGTATGGGACTATGAAAGCATAAATAGTAAAACAATGGAAAAAATATAGCATACGGGCACTATGCTACAGGGATAGTGATACAAAGGGAGAGATTCACTAAGCCGTGATAAAGAGGTGGTAAAGTGGAGATAACTTCTCCAGTTTATCACTTCTACAATTCCTGTTATTATATGAAGCCCATGCACTAAGAGTTCTTCAGCTTTGGAGATATTAGTGAATAGGCTCCATAGAATAACATACGAAATGGAGAAGTGATAAACTGGAGTCATCTCTACTTTATCATCTCTTTATCACTGCTTAGTGAATCTCCCCCAATGTTTCATTTTCCTACTTTTATGGACAACTGACCAGAAAGCTCTCTGGAAAGAGAGATCCTTGTGGCTTACTGTCAAGGACATAAAAGTGAAGAAAGTGAGGATGGAGAAAAAGCAATAAGTAACCAGTCTGACTTAATATATTGTGAACCTATAGGATATGTAAAGGCATAATAAAGGGTTTCTTTCCCTTCCATAAGGACTATAACCTGGCAAACTCTAAGAAAAATAATATCTGGTACATTTAACCTGCTATTTTGTTTTTAAGTTACTGGAGCCAACTAGTATTAAATACATTTGATGTTAAACCTTAGAGTGCCAGAGGGGTATGCAACACATTGCATTGCAATCTGACACTCAAAGGGATAATAGTTTGTTTATCCCTTACTTGCTGGAGAGATCTCCAACTCAGTGTGAAGCAATAGTATACACAGTAATACACTAAAACTAATACCACCTAATGATAACCCTACCTCTTCCCTTTCTATGACCATAAAATCTTAATTATCTTAATTGTTGCTATGAATTTTGCCCTTGTTTTTTTTTTAAGGAGGTAACATCCTCAGTCAATCCTGAATGTCATTTCCATGGAGGCGGACATTACAGTTACTAGCAGAACCACAATCTACAAACTTCGCCCTCTGCACATGGCAACCTTAAAGGAGCAGTAAACTTTGTTAATGAAAAAATATATATTGTAGGGCGTTTCACTGCTGATTTATGATTATTTCCAGAGTTATTACTGTATAAACCTGTGTTTTTTTTTTTACATCAGCAGTGCCCTCTAGTGGTCAAATTCCAATTAGTTATCCTGTTACATTCTAATGGAGAGGAAAGTCAGTCACTTACAGTTCTCCATAGAATGTGATAGAAACTGCTGAGTCACTTCCTGTCAGTTAGGAGTATCAGGAAGTAAACACACTAAATTAGGTTCCTGGTTAAAAGTTTGAATAAAGCAACTGACAGCAGTCTGAGTGACCTTGTTTTACTCATCAGGAAAAGCTCTATAACATATAGGTTTTCATAAAAAATGTTTACTGCTCCTTTAAGTGGGCTTATGCACACTGTCTGTTTCAGTTTGAATAAACCACCAACATCTGTTGAATCCCCCTCCATTGACTTGACATCAAAGGCTGACTGACAAGGTTGTTTCTTGAATAAAGACTCTAGGGCAAAATGCATGGGGGAAATTAGGATTTTCTGGCCATAGTAACATAAATAGGGCTATGATTAGGATGTCTTAGGATTTTATTTAAAGTATTACAGTGTTTGAAATGAAAGGATTCCACTACAGTAACTAATATGTTTGTTTTGTAGCCAGGCACTGCTACATTTTATAATTTTTTTACTGAACATTGGTAAATATGTGTTAAAATGTTGAAAGCAGCACTTTGTCAACTAAAAGTTGATTTGATTTGAAGCAATGCTTTTAATCTGGCTAAATAAACAAACAAGATAAGGAAACAATGAGCATTCAGCTGAGGAGAAATGCTTTGGTTATTTCTCTGGCATCAAAGGGGTTAAGGAAAGAAGAATGTTGCAAAAGGACAATCAGATTAGCAAGATTGAAAATGGGAAAAATATTACAAAGGAAAGCAAGATAAATCCTTAAATCATTCTACAGGTACATCAACAGGAAAAAGATTAGAAAATAGGATATATAGCTCTTCAGTGTGACATGGAAAAAAATATTGGTGATGGCAAAAACTGTCAGAAATATTAATCTAATTATTTTACTCTGTATATAAGTGAGGCATCAATAAATTAAACAATAACCCTTTGTGGAACAGAAGGATGTGCGACACTTTGCTTGGCACCCTACTGGTCATCAGTGGATTAAAGGGAAAGTAATGTCCACAAAAAAAATCTCCAGTTTTGTAGACTTTAAAAAAAAAAAAATATGCTCCAAACCCGATCTCTCAAACCCCTATGGTTTGAGAGATATAGGGAGTCAAAGTTCGCCCCTCTCTCCCTTTCTCCTGACGTCAGCGTCTAGCTGACAGATGGAGATCCCGGTCAGGGGACCAGCAGGCAGCTCTGCAGCAGAGCTGAGATCACGTTATCTAGAAAGAATTCTTTAAAGCGGAACTTTCACCGAAACACATGTGTTCTTTAATTCACTTACATTGCCGATTCAAGCTTTGCTGGGTTTCGGTTTTTAAAAAAAACTCAATAGAAATTAAGTTTGAGGGTTAACTTTATCCCTCTTCTCCTCATTCTGATCAGCACCATTTTGCCGATGAGAATACAGGAGATCCTCCTCCCCGCTGGTCCGTCAGTAAGTTGGAGTACTCTCATTGGCTAGATATCGATCTCTACCAATGAGAGTTCTCCAGCTTACTGACAGACCAGCGGGGAGGAGGATCTGTTATGTATTCTCATCAGCACAAATTGTGCCGATCAGAACGAGAATATGTGAAGAGGGAAAAGGTAAACCCTCAAACTTATTTTCTATTGCGTTTTTTAAAAAAACCAAAACACAGCACAGTTTGCATCGGTAATCTACGTGAATTAAAGAAAACGTGTTTAGGTGAAAGTTCCCCTTTAATTGGAAATGTCTACAAAGTGTACTTGCAAACCAGGCACACTTTGTAGATATTTTCAATGAATGAATCTTTTATAGATAACATGATCTCGGCTCTGCTGCAGAGCCTCCTCGAGTTGTACGACTCGATTCTCCTGCTGTCAGCTTTACAACTGACATCAGGAGAAGGGGAGGGAGGGTGGAACTTTGAATCCCTATATCTCTCAAACCATAGCATTTTGAGAGATTGGGTTTGGAGCATGGGGACTTGCCTTGTAGTAGGTCATGGGGACTACAGTTGATGAAACATGCTCAAAAATGGAAAGGAATATTGTCCTTTTTTTTACAGGGCATCACGTTCACATAGGTGGGTACTAAGCATACAAAGATTTTAATTTCTTAAATTAGTGATTCTCAACCAGGGTGCTGTGGCACTTTGGTGTGCCACGGACATCAACTTAGGGTGCCCCAAGTTTTCTATGAAGACTGACAAAAATGGACTTTTAAATAAAGATTTATAGAAATTGTTATGCACAATAGATTTAGTTTTGTTATTATGATTATAAAACATAATAATAACTGTATATTTATGTATTGTACCTTTCTTATGCCTTTGTTAAAGTACATGAAATATGTCAGGGGTGCCCCGAATGTTATAGATTATGTGTTAGGGTGCCCCGAACAAAAAAAGATTGAGAACCACTGTCTTAAATTATACATTTAAAAACTCCATAAAATAAAGTTATTATTAGCTGCCTGGAAGTATGTACACACAAACGGGATGGAAAATGGTCCACCTATGACTCTCTTGGTCTCTGGAGGCAGTGAAGCTTTAAGTAAACTCTGAGACTACTGTTTTTTGGGAGTTTTTGAACCATAAGAGTCACTTTATTGATCCCCAAAACAGATTAGAAATGGCACTTAGGGGGGGGGGGCGTGGTCTGGACTGCCGAGCAGATGGCTGCTTGTTAGTTTGGCTCCTGGACTTGAGATTCTTTACTGGGCTTCTCTATTGTGAATCCCTGTGCTATTTGCCTACCCTTATTGGTTTGCACTACTAGCAGTCAGATGGCTACAAACAAACAGCCTAGGAGAGGAAAGAATCTGCAAAACTTTTTCCCGCCCAAGCCTGCCAAGCCGTTACAAGATACCGCTGACAAGATGGCGGAGGATGGCGATCCCTCGTCTGCGGCGGCCTTGCTGGGGCCTGAGACACAGTCTTGCCCTCAGGACGATTCCGCTGTGTTGGACTCACCCTCAACCAGACATCCAGAATTTGCTACTGGAACTAAAACTATTTCTTCGGGAAGAAATTATAGAAATTAAAGCTGAAGTAGCATTACTGGGGGACCGAGTGCACACGCTTGAGGAGTATGTCGACAGTTGGCAGTCGTTTCAGACAGATATATACAAAAAGCTGGACTATCAAAACCACCAAAACATGGAACTTACTGTTCAGTTGGATGATATTGAAAACAGAAACAGAAGGAACAACATACGGATCCGGGGTATCCCTGAATTTATATTGCAAGCTGACCTGTCAGGCTACTTACAAAGATTATACTGCTTCTTACTCAAGTCGGGCACGGCGGCTGAGATAAGCATCGAGAGAGCACACAGATTACCCAAGCCTAAATCGGCCCCGTCCGATGCGGCAAGAAATACGATCATCAAATTCCTCTCCTACCCGAAGAAAGAGGATATAGTGAATGCAATTAAAGGACAATCCCCGCTTACATTTGAGGGGTCCACAATCTCTGTATTTGGGGATTTTTCTCCTCTGACCACGCAATGGAGACGAGAACTACGACCGTTGACCTCAGCTCTACGTGCCAACAAAATCCAATACCGTTGGGGATTCCCTCTGAAACTTCTGGCAACGCGAGGAGTGACCCACATGCTTCGCTACAAAGGCAGTACCAAAGCCTTTGCTGAGGCCCTCCATTTGCCCGTGAAAGATATGATCATCGACACCCTGACTTTTCCAGCGGAGATGCAGTGGAACTCATCGCAGCAGGGCCGCGGGCAATGGCAGTCTGCCTCCAAGAAACAGAGATCCCAGGCTTCGCCGATTAAGGTGATGGACCCTCTATCTGAACATCATATGGGACATGGCTGAAAGTCTACCTTCGCAGAGTGGTGGATCATCCTGTCCCTCAGTTGGACTTTTCTCAGTCTGTAATTATTCCTATGTTGACTGTTCATTTTATTCCCATAAGCAATGTTTAGGAGGTCTGCGGCTGTTTCGCTGGGTTTGGTTGTACAGTGTGGGATCGCTCGACCATGTCGAGGAGACCTACCTGGGCGGCGGATCCTCGGGACACACGCAAATAATTATATTACAATATCTCTCTTATTTAGACTTTAAATTTATGGGGTGAAGTTCTCACTAACTCATTGTATACTCTGGACCGGGCTCTGTGCCTTAATCCAGCTTCTGGGGGCGGCACAGAGCGTGGTTTGGTTTCATGTCCCCGACCTACTTCCTTCACTTGTACTTATAGACTGCTAGTTATGCTGCCTTCTGTACTGTGTTTGTCTTGGGAGAATGTGGGATGGGCTGCTGGCTTTTTATCCTCCTAGCATACTTGACTTTGACTTACCTGTGAGTACATGTTAGATTTTACGGTTTTTAGATGTTTTATCTGTAGTGTGGAGAGCTTACACATTTACTCCGGACATTCTCTCCCCCTCTTACTCACTGGTTCTCCCTTCCCTTAGGCGTCCCTTTACGAGTTACGGGGTTACTTCTTTCGCCTCACCTTGATTATTGCTGGGGGGAATGAGCGCTCCGGCGAGGTTCTACGCCCGGGGCCGGATCTCCAACGGGATGCTGGCTGTAGATGGGGGGTCCCGCGGGAGGTGGCTCGTGACCTTTTTTCGATTACACCGGGCCCCACCCTCCCGTTGACTATCGTTCTTGCTGTTGTGGATGTATGGGATGCTTAGGCCTGTTGGACTGGACATCCCTTGCTTCCATTCCCAGACAGTTATCTGTTTCCCCTGCCCCTAGGACAGACTTCTAGCGGGTGCTCTTATGCATGGTGGGTATTATCCATTTCCTTTCCCCCTACTTCAGGCCACTTGTAAGAATGTAATCCCCTTTGCCATCACTCCTGACCTACCGTTAGCCTGTGAACCTTCACTATACTCCCGATACTGTGCCATTGTTTTCCCCACTGTTATGAGCTGTTGTGTTCTGTTTTGGGGGGGGGGTTGCAGGGATTTTCCGCCCGAGTGTCACATCCTTCCCCGACGGGGTCGTGGCGGTCGGGCGGAGCTCACCGTATCCTCACTTTTTGTATTCTTAATGATGTTGAAAATCTGATAGTGTAACTATTTGTTGATGTTTCATTTCTGATATTAAACTAAGGGTTTTGTACGGCATGCTGTGTCCTGTCTCTTCGATGGGATTTATACTACCCCTCCTTTTTGTATTCAGATTTTCATATCATGTAGCATGCCTTTATGAGAGCTTGTTGCAGGAGACCTCTTGATTTTCTCCCTGTTCAAACTTTGCTAGGCTGGAGGGGCCCCCTAGTACGCATATTTGACCCTGATTTTTTTTATAGAACATCTTTGTGAACGCGGATGTCCTCCTCATGATGGGTGGCCCAACTGCACTGCTGATTCCCATTTATTTTGGTTATACTTACATACGGATTCAATGCTTTCATTTCCTACCTTCAGAATCTCAGATCCAGGTTCTCTCTTCTCCCTTTTCCTACATTACTGTATACATCTAGGTGTTTTTCTTTCTAGGTTTGCTGAATTCTCTTTAACACCACTCCCACGACTTTCTCTACTGTAAATACTGCTCAGACACCATGGATTATGACCACCCACGGTTGCCTGATGAGAGTGGATCCTTCTCTTCTACTTTGCTTTGTTTCTGCTGTTTCTCCCTTATTCTCTACCCTTCTGTCTCTTTCTGCCCCTCTCTGGTTCTTCTTCCCTCTTCTCTGAGATCGTGGTTCGGGATTTATCTTCCAGATGGGTGTACTGGAGCAGTTGTTGGGGGGCTACACCTGATGTTGATTCTACGCATTTTCTAGCCTCTCGAATACCACTGTGATGGCGGTTTCTGCAGATAACCCACCCAAACTGCATATCATCTCCCTGAACGTCAAGGGGTTAAATTCTCCCCAGAAACATACAATGGCCTTAAATGAACTCCACAGAATGGGTGGTGATGTTGTGTTCCTTCAGGAGACGCACTTTTCCTGTGAGCGGGAGCAGAAGCTTACCAACAGATACTACAACCAGGCATATCTGAGCTCTTCTTCCTCGAAAACGAGTGGAGTAGCTATTCTTGTGCATAAACGATTGTCCTTTACCCTGTCGATGGTTCGGAAAAATCCTAATGGTAGGTTTCTCTTGGTTAAAGGGCATATTGATAGTAAATTGTACACTTTTGTCAACATATTATCACGGTGCCCGTGATTCGTGCTGTTCAGTGTCTGTCACTTGCGGAGTAGTCATGATTGGCTGTCTGTGATTAGCCTATCACGGTGCCCGTGATTCGTGCTGTTCAGTGTCTGTCACTTGCTGAGTAATCATGATTGGCTGTCTGTGATTAGCCCTCCTCACACAGCCTTTTTAAACCCAGGCTGAGCACTTCCAGGTTGCCCTTTCGTGGTGTTTCTGACTTCACTCTGCCTGACCTGCTTGCCAGGCTTCTGGGCCTGTTCCTGCTGTTCCTGCTGTACTTGCTGATCCTGTGTTCCAGTGTTCCAGTGTTCCTGTATGCTAGTATTCCGGTGTTCCAGTGTTCCTGTGTGCCTGTATTCCAGTGTTCCTGTGTTCCAGCACCTCGCGGGTTAATCTTACTGAGTTCCTGAGTCTCCTGCTCCAGCCGTCGCTCCGGCGACATTGTTCTTCTCGCTGCTGATCATACATTGTTGGCTCCAGCGTGCGGACACTGGTTTACTCCACTAAAACCTGGTTGCGATATACATTGTTGGTTCCAGCGTGTGGACGCTGGTTTACTCCACTAAACCTGGTTGCGTTATTTACTGTTGGTCCCAACGTGCGGACGTTGGTTTGCTCCTGAATGATCCAGTACTTTGGCCAGGTCGCTGTTCACTCCTATGCAGTCGTCTAATTATCCCTGGCAATAGACTTATGCTGAGTAAGACCATTATTCCTATTTCTCTCTGCTGTCTTAGTCATCTGACAGCTGGTCTACCCGCTCAGGCTGCCTTGCCCGGTATTGGTAAGGCCGGTAGAACCTTGTACGTTACCATCCTTAAGGTTGCCTTACCCGGTATTGGCAGGGCCGGTAGAGCCTACTACAGTACTCCTTTGGGCTGCCTTGCCCGGTATTGGTAAGGCCGGTAGAACCTTGCACATCACCATCTTGAAGGTTGCCTTACCCGGTATTGGCAGGGCCGGTAGAGCCTCCATTCCGCATTCCTTTGGGCTGCCCTGTCCGGTATTGGTAAGGCCGGTAGAACCTTGTAATTCACCATCTTTAAGGTTGCCTTACCCGGTATTGGCAGGGCCGGTAGAGCCTCCATTCCGCATTCCTTGGGCTGCCTTGCCCGGTATTGGTAAGGCCGGTAGAACCGGTATATGTCATCTCACGGTTGCCTTACCCGGTATAGGCAAGGTCGGTAGAGCCTGTCATTTTACTGTCCCTTGGGTTGCCTTGCCCGGTATTTAGGCAAGGCCGGTAGAACCTATTGTATTTGCTATTACTGTTGTATTGTTATGTATGTTTACCCTACGGGGACTGCCTTTAACTTTTAATAAAGTTAAGTTTTTACCAAACCTTAAGTCTGAGAGTCTTCTAATCCGTGACATATATATACCCCTAGCGACTCTCCAGTGTCTTTTCTGCAGAACACGCTGGAAATTCTCCATCCTCACTGGGAGGGTACCATGGTTCTTGGGGGTGACCTTGATTCCCACCTTATGCCCACTCTGGATTGTTCTTCCAAATTCTAATCTTTCCCATATTCTGTGGGGAGACGACTTAACACCACCCTTCACTCTTTTCAACTCGTCGATACTTGGTGGCTACTTCACCCTGATTCCAGAGATTATACATTTTATTCTCACCCTCATGACTCCTACACGAGAATTGATTATTTCTTCCTCCCCCATTCTTCCTTACAGCTACTGCACTTTGCTGATATTAGATCCATTACTTGGTACGATCACGCTCCAATATCACTAGTCCTTTACAGGCCACGGGCGACTTCGTCTTCGCGTATATGGAGTCTTAACGAATTCCTTCTTACTCAAACTGACATTAAGTCTGCTATAGAATCCAAATTTGCTGAATACCTCTCACTCAACCGTTCGCCCGATATCTCACCCCTGACACTATGGGAAGCGCATAAATGCGTAATTAGGGGAGAATTCATTCAGCTAGCAGCTAACTATAAACGCCGTCATTCTCAGCAGATCGAGGACACTCTTCGCCTCATCCATGACCTTGAAAAACAACATAAACTATCTAAAGCTGTTGCCACTTTATCCCGCCTTACTGATCTCCGCAACACTTTGAAGACCCTACTCTTTGAAAAGGTCGAAAAGACCTTTCTACGACCCAAACAGCTCTTCTTTGAAAAAGGGAATAAAGCAGACTGTCTGTTAGTGAGGCAGCTTAGACACGTGAATCCCTCAACCTTTATTCAGAGTATTAAGAACTCCTCCAACACTCTTCTTCATACAGATGCAGATATCTCTTCTGAGTTTCGCTCTTATTATAATTCTCTTTACAACATTCGTACCTCCTCCCCATCTACAGAGGGTTCTCGTCAACGCATCTTGTCCTATCTCGAAACCGCATGACTACCGCAAATCCCAGAGGCAACCAGAACCTCCCTTGAATTCCCTATCACTGAAGCAGAAGTCCTTAAAGCGATTTCCTCTCTCCCATCAGGCAAAAGTCCGGGTCCGGATGGATTCTCTCAGGCATATTATCAAACCTATAAGGATATTATTGCCCCTATGGTGACAGAGTTTTTACATTCCTTCCCCATGTCGATCACCACTCACACTGATCCCCTATTGGCTTACATTACTGTAATACATAAACCTGGCAAAAATAAACTCTCTTGCTCTAGTTATAGACCGATATCCTTATTAAATGTTGATGTGAAACTTTATGCCAAGATTCTTGCTGATCGTATCAAACCACTCTTATCCTTTCTGATCCATTCAGACCAAGCGGGTTTTATCCCTGGGAGAGAGACAAGGGACAACACCAGAAAGTTGTTAAACTTGATTCACTCCTCCTACCGACTTTCTCTTCCCTCCCTCTTGTTAGCTACAGACACCGAGAAAGCGTTTGACCGTGTTAACTGGTTGTCACGGTTTTAATGAACACTCAGGCAATTGGGTAGGATAAAATACGAAAGCTTTATTAGAATGAATAAAGTGCACAAGGCCCCTCACGGGTCCAAACTCTACAAAGCAGCAGCAATAAAGTTTGACACAAGACAGGGCATAAAAGATAACATACAATAGTGAGGTTCTACCGGCCTTACCAAATACCGGGTAAGGCAGCCTAATAGCTGATGTAACAAGGAACTGAGGAGGCTCTACCGGCCTTACCGAATACCGGGTAAGGCAGCCTAATAACTGGTGCATCAAGGAACAGAGGAGGCTCTACCGGCCTTACCGAATACCGGGTAAGGCAGCCTAATAACTGGTGCAACAAGGAACTGAGGAGGCTCTACCGGCCTTACCGAATACCGGGTAAGGCAGCCTAATAGCTGATGTAACAAGGAACTGAGGAGGCTCTACCGGCCTTACCAAATACCGGGTAAGGCAGCCTAATAACTGGTGCAACAAAGAACAGAGGAGGCTCTACCGGCCTTACCGAATACCGGGTAAGGCAGCCTAATAACTGGTGCAACAAGGAACTGAGGAGGCTCTACCGGCCTTACCAAATACCGGGTAAGGCAGCCTAATAGCTGATGTAACAAGGAACTGAGGAGGCTCTACCGGCCTTACCAAATACCGGGTAAGGCAGCCTAATAACTGGTGCAACAAAGAACTGAGGAAGCTCTACCGGCCTTACCGAATACCGGGTAAGGCAGCCTAATAGCTGATGTAACAAGGAACTGAGAAGGCTCTACCGGCCTTACCAAATACCGGGTAAGGCAGCCTAATAACTGGTGCAACAAGGAACAGAGGAGGCTCTACCGGCCTTACCGAATACCGGGTAAGGCAGCCTAATAACTGGTGCAACAAGGAACTGAGGAGGCTCTACCGGCCTTACCGAATACCGGGTAAGGCAGCCTAATAGCTGATGTAACAAGGAACTGAGGAGGCTCTACCGGCCTTACCAAATACCAGGTAAGGCAGCCTAATAACTGGTGCAACAAAGAACTGAGGAGGCTCTACCGGCCTTACCGAACACCGGGTAAGGCAGCCTAATAGCTGATGTAACAAGGAACTGAGAAGGCTCTACCGGCCTTACCAAATACCGGGTAAGGCAGCCTAATAACTGGTGCAACAAGGAACAGAGGAGGCTCTACCGGCCTTACCGAATACCGGGTAAGGCAGCCTAGTGGCTGGTTCAACAAGGAACTGAGGAGACTCTACCGGCCTTACCGAATACCGGGTAAGGCAGCCTAGTGGCTGGAACAATAAGGACTGACCATAGACTGGATAGCACAGACTGAAAGTGCGGATGGAGGCAACCGTAGTACAGACTGAGTGCTGAGGTGTACAGTACTCACTAGTGACCGGATCGCACTGACAGGAAGTGTTTAACGAAGGCCACGGTTCGCAACAGGCTGAGAGAACTAGAAAGGCAGCAGTTAACCGCTTAGTGACCAGGTAGCACTGAAAGGAGGTGCTAAACGGAGGCAACCAGAAGTACAGGCTGGGTGAAACAGGACAGCACCCATTAACTGCTTAGTGACTGTGTAGCACTGACTGGACATTCTTAACCGAGGCAACCGAGTACCAGCTGAGCAACTAGTGAGGCAACAGTAACTGCTTAGTGACTGGGTAGCACTGACTGGAAGTGCAAAACGGAGGCAACCGCGGTACAGGCTGGGTGAGATAGGGAGGCAACAGTTAACCGCTTAGTGACAGGATCGCACTGACAAGGATTGCTTAACGGAGGCCACTGATCGCAACAGGCTGAGCACAATTGGAAGGCAACAGTAACCGCTAGTGACAGGTATCACTGACTGCAAAGCGAGGCAACAGTATAGCAAGTCAGTAGAGCCTTGGGTCGGTACACAGAGAGCGGTAGTCAGCCACAGCCTGGGTCGGTGCACAGAAAGCGGTAGTCAGCCAAAGCCTGGGTCGGTACACAGAGAGCGGTAGTCAGCCAAAGCCTGGATCAGTACACAGAGAGCGGTAGTCAGCCAGAAACCGGATCAACACGGAACAGAAGCACTGAGTCACAAATCTCGGAGACACCACGAAAGGGCACCCGCTTGGTGACATGGGGGCGTATATAAAGGCTAGCCCTGGGAGGGGCTAGCCAGCAAGCACCAATAAAAGTCAGTACTGCACAAACCTGGAAGTCAGAATGTTGCACAGTAATCACGGGCACCGTGATACTGGTCCTTCCTTTCTCTAACTTTACAAGCCTTTGGGTTTGGTCCCTCTTTTATTGATTGGATCCTAGCTCTTTACTCGAATCCTACTGCCAAAGTCAAAACTAATGGACAACTCTCGACTTCTTTCAACATCTCTAATGGTACGCGCCAGGGGTGCCCACTATCACCGTTATTGTTCATATTGGTAATGGAATCTATGGCTCAACATATACGTTTGAACCCGAAGATCAGAGGGATCCCATGTGGAGCCCATGAACACAAACTGTCATTATTCGCAGATGACGTTCTTGCTACTATCACTTCTCCCTCCTCCTCCTTACCTGCCATCATGGAGGAGTTCCAGACTTTCTTCTCCTTGTCCGACTTTAAAATCAACTACTCTAAATCGGAAATTCTCCCTATTGGATTAACAACTCCTTTGATAACCCCGCTCCGATCTCTGTTTCCCTTCAGATGGTCCTTCTCCTCCATAAAATATCTAGGGGTCCGCTTGACTCCCACTCTAGATGGTATTTATGAGGCGAATTTCCCTCCACTTCTATCTGCTATTAGGAAGGACCTTCAGAAATGGGAGCCTTTATTCCTTTCCTGGATTGGCCGCATAAACACTATTAAAATGAATATCTTACCCTGCTTTCTCTACCTTTTTCAGAATCTGCCCATTCAGATCCCACAAACCTTTTTCGTTTCTGTTTCCCGCCTTCTACAAGGGTTTATATGGCGTAGGCTTAGACCGAGGATTAAACGAGAGACTCTTCGTAGACCAAAATCTCTGGGGGATTAGGAATTCCGGATTTCAAAATCTATTATCACGCTGCTCTCCTATCGTCCACACTTGACTGGGCTGTCAATGGTGCTTTGAAACTCTGGGTCGCATTGGAACGCCCCTTCATGACGGGAGGGGATGCCTTGACGGAATTTCTTCTCCCGCCAAAGATTAGGCATCCATTTCTGAAATCTCATCCGATATTATCTGCTATCCTACGTGTATGGGACTGGTGGAATACCAACTCTCCAATGACTTCTTTTCCCTCCCCCATTTCACGACTCTTTTACTCCAGAGCCACTCCTTTCACGCTTCTCTCATCTTTGTTCCCTCTTTGGTCAACTGATCCAGACCGACTGATGGGAGACCTATTTCAGGGGACTAAACTACTTTCTTTCCCCTTTCTATCAAATGATTTGCCCTACCACCAAAAGAGATCTGGCGGTATCTTTGAATCTCACACTTTCTTACACAATCGTCATTCCAATCACTGATCACGCGTCAGCTCACTAAGTTCGAATCCCTGTGCTCCACACACAATTTATCAAGCGGGTTTGTAGGCAAGATCTACCCCATCCTGGTATCGGCCCTGACTTCCACTCCTCCCATTTACATGAAAGCGTGGCATGCGGAACTGAGTTGTCCGATAACGGAGAGGGACCGGAAGGAAATATGGTCCCTCACTGCCTCATCCTCTATCTCCTCCCAAGTCCTAGAATCGAATTATAAATTCCTGTATAGATGGTACTATACCCCCGTTAGACTCCGTGGCATTTAGAACTCTGGAAACTCTCTCTGTTGGTGGTGCCTGGCACACGAGGGAACTTTTCTTCACATATGTTGGTCCTGCCCCATAATTCTTCGGTTTTGGTCTCACTGCCTGGAACAGATAGGGAGCTCGCTTGATATCTCACTATCAAAGACTCCCCGGTTTGTACTCTTCTTTCTGGGACACTCTGATATCCCGCTACACCAACGTTGTATTCTGCTGTTATTATTGTCTGTGGCTAAGTCATTGATCCCAGCTCACTGGAAAGACTTTGACCCTCCATCACTAGCAGAATGGCACTCGAGAGCTCGGGATCACTTGATCCTCACGAGAATAGCTAGAATCAAACAGGGCCTAGATGTCAGCTATCTCTCCTCTTTCATCATGACCTGGAAATCGGGTGTGGAACGCTCGGGGAATACCTGATTCTCCTATCCCTAGTAGACTCCTCTTTTACGATTATCCTGAAGCCGATCTCCTCCTCTCTCTCTCACTCTACTCCCATTTCCTGTCCTCCTCTTTCTCTACCTTCCTCTTTTTTCTTATCTTCCTTCACTTCTTTCTATTTCTCTCTCTTGATTTTAGGACAAATTTGAATGACAGTCTCCTGCAACAACCTGAGATATACTTCTTGCTGTGAGTTCTCTACCCGCTCACTTTCATCTGTATTACCTGTTGACATGTGTGTATTATGTCATGTATGCTTTCTTATATGTGATATGTTTCACGGCAACGCATTATTGTAACCTGTCGTTTTCTCAATAAAAATAAATATATATATAAAAAAAAAAAAAAAAAAAAAAGAAATGGCACTTAAGGACAACCAAATACAACCCCACACTAACTGCAAAGTTATAGGAGCTGACTTTGATTGAAGGAACACTAACAACTAAAATGAAATTGGGTTATATAAATGAAAATATGTATTTCCAGCTATCATCTATAAAAGTCAGATATTTTATCTTATACTCCTAAATCCTAATCATAAACTTACATTTAAAAACATGTATAGGTTGTCCTATAGAGACACCATTTAATTAACTGTATTTTTGTTATAATGAGAGAAAGGACATAATGCAGTTAATTTATTGATAATTACTACCCATTGCCCTTCTGATCATAAAGGCTATGTTACTATATCTCGGCTCATTTGCAGACAATAAGACACTAGCACATCTCAGACTACAATAATGATTTGCTATGTTAATGGGAGGACTGTTGAATGTGAGAAATTGAGCTTCCAGAGAAAACATATTAGACTAAATTTTAGGCCATAGAAAATAAAGATAATTTTTACAGATAATATTGTAGAGTACAGAATATTTAAGTGTGACTTATCCCAGATCATTTTATGTGTTAGTTTTCCTTTATCATTATAATTACCCTTTAACTAGTATTTTCTCTCCTTTCTTTCCCTCTGTGTGTGTCCTCCATATTACTGTAGTGTTTCCTCACTGTCTTTTTTCCCACCTGTCACTCCCTGTCTCTGTCCCACCACTGTCTGTGTTCTCTCATTTGTCCCAGCTTTCCCTTGATCTTCTCCACTGTCTCTGACTCCCATCTTTCCAGCTGTCTCTACCTCCAGCTACCTCCACCAGCTTTTCCTCTATGTTCCTCTTCCATTTGTCACACTAGTTCAGCTCCTCCATCTCCTTTGTTGCCAGTGTTGGCAACATGTGGCTCTCCAACTGTTGCTGCTATTCTACAAATCCCATTAAAGGCAGTCATTGATTAACTTTGAATGCCAGGAGTTGTACTCCATTAGAGTACGTGAGTCACAGGTTTCCCACCCTGCCCTATCTCCTCCTCCCTAGGGCAGCAAAATGACCCTCCAGACACATTCAGATTCAGATGAATACACAGTTTCTTAAAGGGATAGAAATACTTAAAATGTAAAACAAAATATGTTGCAGGGTTTATCCCCCGGAGTAAAACAAGAGTACTCTCACTGTTGAAAGGTGTTTCATTCAAAAGTTATTAATTTTGAAAGTTGAATTTTTTAGGTGCAATATCGCAGTGGCCTGAAATTGTACAGTGGCGCTGTTGGTACATGATCCTATGGACAGCTCTGGTCCCGGGACCATAAATCTCCATAGGATGGTGTAGCAACAGCGCCACTGTACAATTTCAGGCCACTGTGATATTGCACCTAAAAAATTCAACTTTGAGCTGTAATAACTATTGAATAAAACACCTTTCAGCAGTGGGAGTACCCTTGTTTTACTCGGGGGGATAAACCCTACAACATATATTTTTTTACATTTTAAGTATTACTATCCCTTTAAGCAGTGGCTAGTATAATGGCGGTTAAATTAAAAAAATACTATATTTTAATTGACTTATTCAATGTTTTATATTGCGTTTTCTTACTTTACATCTGGCATGAAAATTACACAGTCATGGTGTTTACATAGTACTACATCTCACGGTCTTAATTGATAATTAATGGCTTTAACTATTTGAGTGCCAGAGGGGTGTGCAGCTGTCTTTGAAAGCATTGTGTCCTTCAAAGCCAACAAGGTTATGTATTGTTGCAATGTGTAGTTTATATACTAACTACTGTAAAAGCCTGTGTACATGGGCCAAGGTCTGGGTAATATTAACCCTTTGAGCGCCAGAGGGGTACGTAACGCATTGCTTTGCAATGTGTTGCGTACCCCTCTGGCACTCAAAGGGTTAAGATTCCGCTACCTCACTGCTCCACGCGATGCAGTCTTGTATCGTCTCACTCACGCAATGCAATCATTCTCAGTATAGACTACCCGAGCGCAGGCAGTCTCTACTGAGCATGACTGCATCATGACAAACATCCTAATGAATTATTATATAGGAGGATGTGGTCAGTTATTTACCAGTTTATTTACATATTTACTGTCCTGTTTTTTAGAATCATTTATATGTTTCGAATTTATAAGCTAAGGGCTAGAGCAGGGTCATGTGAATTGGATGCTGATCCAGGTAAATGTCCCACTGACTTTTGGAGTCAGAAACAAATTTTTTTACCCACTTGGAGTTAGTCGGAAATGGCTTCATTGGGATTTTATTTTTTATCTTCCTATGACATAACAAAATAAGGGTGAGATGGCAAAGTTTGAGATGTATGCCTATCTTTTTTTTCCTACCTCATTCACATATCTCCCAAGTATCCCTCTTTAGGAGGTCCCAAATCCCTATGTCCCTCTTTCTCATCCTGGTGTCCCTCTTTTTAGGAGATGTGGGGTGTATATATTGCTCCACAGCAATAAAATCCACATTAATGTTTGTGTAAACTTCAGTATATGTGTGTATAAATTAGCCAGTGTAAGTAAAATACTTTAGTCTTGTGCTAAATAATTCAGTTACAAAAAGAGGTGTCAGTAGGTCATGAAAAAAACAAAAAATTCTCAGTAATGCTCTGCCCACCAGTCACTCCCCCAGCAACACCCCCTAAGAAACATTAGCCATTTGAAATGTTGGGAGGTATGCATTCACAATGTTACAAAGGGAAACCTCACAGTCCTAAAATACCATACATATATAACTGAAAGTAGCAACACTAGTATAAATACATGAAATGCAGTAAAGAATGAATGGACTCAGCAAACATGAACATTGCCAACTAAAGTTTCAGGTATTGTTGTCAGTTTTGGGAATATAATGTTGCTAATATTCTTACAAGTGCAGCTGGGCAGCATGATGAAGTCTCTTTTGGGAAGCTAGACCTCCCGTGTCCGCAAGTCAGTAATACATAAATAGAAAGAAGTCAAGCCTGAGTTATTTCATAGTGATTGCTTTATAGTGTATAGAATATGTTTATGCTTAAAATACTTATAATGCTCCCAAGTTAATGAGCTTTTATTTTCATAGTAAGGATTTGGTTGCAGTGTCTGGCCGTAATATATTTAAGCTTGACTGGCAGGTCCCCCACCCCATAAAATTGTGACCACTCACCCCCACTTTTGGCTCAGGTGAGAACGAGAGATGTGGAGATTTATAACATACTCATTTTAAATATAGTTAGAAGAATGATAATGCTTTTCATTAAAATATATTGTAGAGTTTTTGTTGCTGAGAAAAAAAGGGTACACCCACTGCTGGGCGATTCTTTATTCAAAAGTTATAACAGCTCAAGATAATGCCTTTCTATTTTGGAGTTTTGGAGGGGGTTTGCAACAAACTGACCATAGGAACTAATGAAATATCACCACCTAGTAGTAAAGGATTATACTGAGTAAAGAAAAAAAAAGACAAGAAGTTATATCTATTGAATGTAGTGGGGGTGATATTAATATATATTAATAGATATTAATAGAAAAGCTCCCAGTTATGTATACAAGCATATTACTATCCCACCTACTCACCCATTATACTCCTTCTCTTTCCTCTTCGACCACGGTCTATCTTTGCGATAGGTCTGCACCCCAGACTCTGTCCCATTTTCTATTAGATAAGCAGCAGCATGAAGGGATGAACAGCAGGTGGGTGGAACAACTCTCAAGCAGAGTTTGTTCTCTGTGTGGAGACACGGCAGAGTTTGACTTATAATGTATGGCAAATAGCTCTTATTTGTTAACCAAGGAATAATGATAACTTAGATTATCAGTGCATATCCTGTGATTAGTGATCAGTTCTGAATAGTGAATAAAGCAGGTTTTAAGCTCTAGTTTTAAAGCAACTCTCAAATATCCTTTGTAACATACCTAGAGGTGATCCTCAGTGGCAGCTTCTCTATTTGAAAGTTACATTGAAGCAGAATTTGGTGGCAGTTTCTTGATGATCCAAGTCCATTAGCCCACAGAGTGCTCAAATAGAGTAAAGATGGTGTGGGCTGGTGCCTTGAGGACAGCAGCAGATGAAGATAAACCAATCAGAGTGTATTTTGACAACTAATTGGTCTCATGCTACCATAGGAACACAAGCTGATGGTGCCATATTGTAAGCGCCGCTTACCTTCTGGCGTTTGTGTAGCTGCCGGGTTGTGCGGCTCGCGTGGAGGGAGAACCGATGCACTCTGGCATCCTTCCAGGTGACCGTCCTCCTCGTTGCACCCTTTGGCGGCTCCGGCCGCATCTGTACTAGGGATTCCCTGATGACATCGCGACCTGGTTCTTAAAGTGACAGGCACTCATTATGCTCCACCTCAAGGGGTGGAGCAATCTGATTTAAAAACTGCCTGGACACCACTTAATTTGCCCGTTCATGGTGTTCCAGTGCAGTTGTTACTTTGGGCTCTGTGTGTGATCCGGTTTGGCTGACTATCCGTTCTGGTGTTGACCTGTGGCTCTGCCCGACTACCCGCTCTGTGTATGACCCCTTGGCCTGTCTGACATCCAATCTGGTGCAAACCTGTGGCTCTAGTTGACGAACCTTACCGTGTATGACCCCTGGCTTGGCTGACTATCCGTTCCGGTGTTGACCTGTGGCTCTGTCCGATTACCTGTTCTGTGTATAACCCCTTGGCCTGTCTGACATCCAATCTGGTGCGAACCTGTGGCTCTAGTTGACCAAGCGTTCCGTATTTGCTCCTATGTGTCTACCACCTTGACATAGCCTGGGATTGTCAACTGCGCAACCAGCATACAAACGCTCCAGGGGATAACCCAGGATTGTCCTTGGTGGCTTGGCATACTTCCTCTAGCCGTTGGACCTCTGCAGCCTCCAGGTGCGGACCTGTGGTGCAGATGGTCTTCCTGATACATGGTCTGTACAGGTGCGAACCTGCATATCCTCCATGCGCATTGGGTCGCTGGATCCATTGTCCGTACAGGTGCGAACCTGCATATCCTCAGTGCGCATTGGGTCGTTGGATCCATTGTCCGTACAGGTGCGTACCTGTAATGTGTCCTCAGGTGCAGACCTGAGTCTCCCTTTCTTTGCTGCTGTACTCCGTCAGTACCATAGTACCTGTTTAATCCATCCTGAAGTCCTCTCTTGTCCTGTATTCTGTGCTGATTTCATTGTCCTGTCTTTTTGCTAAATAAAGATTGTGTTACCTAGTACTGGTCCATTCTCCTTATTGTATCCGTGACACATATCCATCCTTGATAACCCACATAGGGTTAGGCCTGCATCCAGGACAACAACTGGTCCCCTATGATGGTGTCCTGGATTGGGCTCTTTAGTAAATAACCTTTGATGCAACAGGTGCAAAACACCTGGGCTAGCCAACTTTAGAGGCCCATTTAATGTAAAAGACATAGAACATTAAGGATTTTTCAATGGTTTACAGTTAAACATTTATTTTGCACCTGGACACTCATTCACCATATCTGCCACTGGGGAACTTCAGATGTGTGCATTACCCATTGTCTTAGACCATACTTCCATATGTTGCAGCTGCATTAACCGAGGATTGCTTCACAGATGTGAATCTCCAGTTGTCTAGATCAGTTGTACTCAACCCATGACTTCAGGGTCCACTAGCATGTCCTAAATTAAGGATTTCCCTTCTAGATCAAACTTGAGTTAATCAGAGACATGAGAACACAAATTGAAAACCACTGGCCTAGAAAATATTTTTTTTTTTCAAATATGCTTTTCTGCTTATTAGCAACTTGACACACAAAACTCCTGTTTCTACAAAGAGGTCATAAGGTTTTTGAAGTAACAATGCAGGCTGATGAGAAACATATTTGTAATACAGGGCAGGTTGCTGCATTTCACCTTTAAAATACTCTCCTCAAAGAAGTAGTAAAGCTTTTTGTGAAAATAAAAAAGAAAACTCATATTGTTTGACTTTTTTGTGCTTTGTAAAATGAAATTTAGTCCCATTGCTGGCAAATACATGATTCGATAGTTATTACAGTCTAACATTTATTTATTTTTTTCATTTAAATCAAATTCTGAGCAACAGTTCCAGCTCGTTTTCAGAGAGCATCTTTTTATGCCTGTCTTTGGGAGGGCTTGATCAAAGTGCTCAATAGAACATAATATCAACAATGCCATCTGGTGTTCAGAATTGAAAATTGCAATTTACTTAAAAAAACTATTTTAATGTAAACTTTTGAATTATACTACTCCTAGCAGTAGTTTCTTCAGTTTACTCAGTAGGGAAAGTGCTACAAAATATATTTTTATGATAAAACAATACTACTTCTTTAAAGTTTTCTTAAGAAGAGATTAACACTTTGAATAAAACCCAAGTAGACTAAAAGAGAAAATGTACACACTATTCACATTTAATGAAATAATTCAACAGGAGCAGAAGGACTAACAGGACACTTAGATGGGAGAAATGATTAAAAAAAAACAAACATTTAAGGTAATTTAACTGGAAAGTGTTAATAATATTCTCCAGATCAATGATATGGGTACGTAGAATACAAGTCTTGAAGTTCTTAGGAATGTTGTTAGAACATTGACTCAGCAGTGGTACTCAATTTAGGTAGTTGCTGGATAGGCTAATAGCATATTATTATGGATAAGTGGGCTGTAGATGGATTGAAATATACATTCCCTGCTGTAAAATGGCTTTATAAGACTATACTCTGAATATAAACAATAATTTTTTGGAACTATTACAAAACCTCTTGGGTAATAGAGAGGTCTACAATGCATTGCAAAGTTTTGTGTTTTGCAAGGGGGAAATGTATTAGAAGTGTTAAATAGATGATGGGGGAGATTCACTAAGCAGTGATAAAGAGGGGATAAAGTGGAGATGACTTCTCCAGTTTATCACTTCTCCAAGTCCTGTTATTCTGTGGAGCCAATGCACTAAGATTTCTACAACTTTGTAGATCTTAGTACATAGACTCTATACAATAACACAGGAACTGGAGAAGTCTTCTACACTTTATTACCTGTTTATCACCACTTAGTGAAGCTCCCTCAGTGGAGATGACTTCCTCCGTTTCTGTGTTATTCTATAAAGCCCATGCACTCAGATCTCTCCCATTTGAGAAATCTTAGTGCTTAGGTGCAATAAAATATCAAAGGAAGTGTAACAATGAAGTCACTGGAGAAGACATCTCCACTTCATAATAAGAGAAAACAAGTGCCAGTAGAGAACCTACAATAGGAGAGTGTTATCGTTACTGCATATACCACATGAAATCAATACTCACAGTGTTAGTTGGACTGGTGTTAACTCCACACTGATGCTAACAATCACATGCAGGGAGTATATTCCAAGCTTGTCCCTGCTGAAGCACTCCCAGGTCTTTTATCACATTCCTTCAGTCTCAGCTTTGATGAGGCAATATTATTATTTTTATTGCCAGATCAAATCTAAGATTGAATGAACATGCTAAAAGAACTGTGAGTTCTTGAGCAGGGACAAGCTTGGAATATATTCCATGAACTTGATTATTAGCATCGGTGTGGCGTTAACACCGGTCCGACTAACACTGTGAGTACTGATTTCATGTGGTATATGCAGTAATCATAGGACTCCCCTGCTGTAGATTCTCTACTGGCATTTGTTTTCTCTTATTTTCTGGTAACTTGTTGAGTGTTGTCCCATGGACAAGGATGAGCTGCTGGATTAATTAGGAAGAAGGAAAGAACTCCGAGTGGAAGTGGGCAACAATATCTTCCATTTGCCCAACTGGTTTGTGATCCATACACATGTATGATGGACAACTTTACCATGTGAGTAGTTCATAAGATGGGATACAATTGTGATCTTCATTGAAATTATAAGGCTGTACTATGATATGAAGCACCCCCTCTGTTTTTGTTTATCTCCACTTTATTACCTCTTTATCACCCATTAGTGCATCTCCCCCCAAGGTGTTTAAAGCTCTGTAGCTCCGTTTGCATAGTTTTGAAGACTTCCTCTCCAATCACTGTGTATGTGTATGACCAATAGAAGTCAAGCAGGGGAAGCATTGGCTGCATACTTGTGAACGTTCATTGCAGTACTTGTCAAGCATAATCTATATCAAGGAAATTAAAATTGTAAAGGTAGAATGAAAAAGGGAATAGCAGAAAGAAAGCTGAGGGCAAAAAGACATTTAGGGAAAATGGGACTTGATATAAAAGGATTTGAAAGATACCCTATAACTCCCAGGTGTCCTTCTGTGAGACCCAAATCCCTCTTTCCCACCCTGGTGTCCCACTTTTTAGGAGATCAGACTATGTGGTATGTATATAAGTGTATCACATTGCTCCACAGCAATAAATCTCACATTGTTTGTATAAACTTCTATATATGTGTTTATAAATTAGTCTGTGCAAATAAAATACTTTGATCTTGCTGTAAATAATTTATTCAGTTAAACAAATAGGTGTTAATAGGTCATGAAATAAACTAAAAATTCTTGATAATGCCCCCTCTACCAGCCACACCCACAGCAACAACACCTAAAACAAAAGTATCCCTCTTTTTCCATTTGAAATGTTGGGAGGTATGCATGCAACCCCCCCCCCAACACACACACACACACACACAGAAGTATGGATTTTTCTAATTATAACATAAAACTTAAAGCAGAAATTTTACCTTATGACAAATTTGGCTTGACTGAAAAATAAAATATTCCTATATGTTGTAATAACCAATTTTTGTAAAATACATTTTGAGAAATATTTGATTTTGTGGCACACTATGGCAGTTAAGGATAATTCTCTGCAACGAACATTATTAATTTGTTTTGTTTTAGGACACATTTTCTATGGTTATCAGAAATGCCCCCATTGTGTGTCCTCTGTCTAGATTAATTCACAGCACATTGTGTGGTAAAAGTGGCCCATGACAGAAACTAATTAATATAAAGTTCTGCACTGTGCCACCAAAAAACAAAGGTTCATTTCTCAAAAACTAATTATATTCCAAACAAATGGGTAGCACAACATTTTGGCACTTTATAATTAACATTAACTAAATGTAACATTTGGAGACTCAAACCTTGGAGACTTTCAATTTCTCACTTTGATTGTGTGCATACTATACATTACATAATTATTATTCTTGCTTCCGAAAAGCATAACAAATGGAAGTCTGGGCATTTTAGATCTCTACTAATATCTTGGGGGAGATGCACTAAGGCGTGATAAAGAGGTGATAAAGAGGTGATAAAGTGGAGATGACTTCTCCAGAGATATTACTTCTCCAGCTCCTATGTTATTTTATGGAGCCTAAGCACTAAGATGTCTCCAATTTTGGAGATCTTAGTGCATAGGCTCCATAGAATAACAGGAATTGGAGAAGTGATATCAGTTGAGAAGTCATCTCCACTTTATCACCTCTTTATCACCTTTTAGTGAATATCCTCCCTTGTGTTATAATAATGGAGTTGAATGGTATCTATGAAAACGTTAATAATGAAATGAATGAAAGCACACGAGGGGGATTTTATGAACATTAATCTTATACTAAGATATTTGGTGCAGTTCTGGAGTAACCCAACTCCGCCATAAGGAAGCGACAAATGGATTATTTTGCAGTATGAGGAAGACCTCTCTAGCATTCCAGGGGTTAAACAACCAATTTATATAAGTAGGAAATTTGAAAATTATTATTTGACCCTCCTGTGGTGCAGGTGTTTTGCTCCAGAACTGCACCAATGTCTTTAGTATATAAGCCTCAATACTAGGGCACATATGAAAATATGCAGATGTTTTCAGTGCTTATTTGTTTCCAATGTCTAACCTATGGGGAACAGAGGAGCTCTGTTTTACTTAGTTATAACTGAGTCCTGGGAGAAAATGTTTGATAAGGGTCCAGATATTGTTGCTATGGAGTCGAACTGGACTTGAATACGTCTTGTGGTATGCACTAAGTAGTCTTTGCCATCTTCCCCTGTAATTAAACCTCTTATGTGCTTACATCACCTTGCTTTCTCCATACCTTTGTCAGGTTTATTGCCTCACCTTAATCAGCCATAATCATATTCCTGAGGGGGTGCTTTTAAGTTAATTTGGTTGTTTGACACATGCACTGAATTCCTATAACTGGCAGTGCTGTCGGGGGTTCACAGAAATAAATTCACCTGTAAGATGGCAAATTTGGGATCTTACCATAGCTGTCTATGCAGCCACATAGGACAGTTTTGCATTTCAGAGACAGCAGCACCAGTCCTTTAACCCTTTAAGTGCACGGGGATGTGCAATCACATCTCTGTGCAATGCTTTGACACCCCTGTGGCTCTCAAAAGATTGTAACATACACAGTTCCCTTAACAGCTGATTCAGGAAAACACAGAACCTGGTGCTGCAGAGATCCCCGCCGCATTTTGAAGTAATGCACTGGCAACCTCTCTAGCATTCAAGGGTTAAAGTGTCTGAACATTTTGTTAGAATTACTGGCAACCTTCAGTGGAAAAAAAAAAAAATTATCGTCCAATTCTGGTTAAATAATGAGAAAAGTGAGACACTCCAAAAATAGCCAATGTACATTATTCTCCATCAAAATAGCAAAAAAAAAATAAAAAAAAAAAAATCATAATTGATTTTAAGAAAAAAAAACAGTATTACTGCTGGCTTTAGCATCAACAAAAGAAATGTCAAATACACACAAAGACTTTTAATTAAATGAGCAGGATAAAAAGAAACCTAAAGATCACTTGAGACATAAGAGTGGATCAAATTTTCAAAGGACTCATCAGGGTGAATATTAATATCTATCAGTTAACAATACAGTCATTTACACGCACTTAAACTGAGGCATAACAACTAACATACATCAATATCTGAAAGAGCTTTACGCACAAAAGAAAACAAGAACATAAGGGACAAATAACAATGCCCAAATATCCAGTTGATTTAAATTGTGCTTTTAACACCTGGGGGAAAATTCACTAAGTGGTGATAAAGAGGTGAGAAGGTGGAGATGACTTCTCCAGTGATATCACTTCTTCAATTCCTATGTTATTGTATCTGAACTATGCACTAAGATATCTTAGTGCATAGGCTCCATAGAATAACATAGGAATTGGAGAAGTGATAAACTGGAGAAGTCATCTTTATCAACGCTTATTGAATCTCCCCCCTTGAGTGTTAGAGAGCTCTCCACTCATTGCATTGTAATGTGTTGAAGACCTCTGTAGCAGTTATGGGTTTAAAAGCCCCATTTAAAAATAGCAATGCTTATTTTCTTCTTTAATGCAATGCACTGTAAATTATTAACGACTAGCAGTATGGGGAAGTGACCTTCCTTTAATGACCGCTTTGATCATTATCGGCACGCCTGCATACATGACTGATGATGTGTACCGGCACACAGAAAGGGGGTCTGAGAGGCACTGCTTCAGTCCCGGAGCAGTCAATTTCAGACCCCGTTTGTGCTTAAAGTGATCCCACAGAAGAGATGTAAGCACAAAATAAGTGACATGACAGGACTGTCACCGGTCCTTCAGGGAAAAAAAAATATATCATGGTCCTGACATTTCACCAATTGTTAAAGGGACACCATCACCTAAAAGCAGCTTTGGTGCATTTGAAAGCTCTTTCAAAATCACCTATATGTTGTATTAGCCATGTCTTATTTAGAAAAGTAGTTTTTGATTTATTTAGATTTATATATTATATTATTAAAAATAAAGTTAAATGTGCAGGCTCCAAATATTTCACCCCTACAAAAGATATAACTTATTCAATAAAATTATTATACTAGGACAGTGATGAAATAAACAGCTAACACCACCACTATAAATGTTATTGAAAAAAACTAAATACAAAACTTTTTTCAGCTCCTCAAAATAAACATATAAAATCTAATATCTAATTAAGGACATTGATATGGAAAATAAGAATATCACATATGGGTTATCTCCTATCAATTGATCTATGTGTATGTATAAAGAAAACCGATCAGTAATCTGTCATGCTTTAAACACGCATGCAACAGAACAAATCAGGTGTATCCTACATGTCCAAAAATATCAACAAAAGAACAAAGATACAAAATCCTATAGAAGTATCTGTCCTCTAATCACATCTACTGTCACACAGTATCCACACACCATAGGTTACTAGTATACTGTGTGACACAAAATATATATAAGAGGCCAGAATACCTCAAAACATAACTACAAGAGAACCGCCAGTAAAGTATATCAATGGATGATCCAACAGTGCAGTTAGAGGTATCCGTGCCTCCCGTTGTATAAACAAATACTTCACCTTAATTATAGATGTTATAAAAGGAGAGATCTAGTCAGGGCAATAAAAGAATACACAATTAGGGATGGGCGAAACTTGTCGCCGTGTTCCCGCGGAAAATTTAGTGAAAACCACGTTGTTATCCGCTTTTTTGCGGGAAAATCTGCTTTAAAACTAGCACTTAAAATTTTTGCATGTTTTGCCCATTGACCAAATTTTTTGCCATTTTTTCAATGGCTATAAAGTTTCTGCCCATTGATTTACGTTATAAAAAGGTGATGTTTTTGCTGAAGGCAGACACAATAGAAGCAGCTACAGAGCGAGATAGACTTGCTGTGCTGTTCTGCTGTGATATTTTGCAAAAATTGAGGCAGGAAGGGCTCATAGTGACTGCTATCACTATGAGCAGGGTGAAAAATAATCAATTGAGGAGCTGGATGGACCCTTATGTGTCCACTGAGTCTGAGGAGGAGGAGGAAGTGACTAGCGGTACTGAACCAATGATGTCCAGTCACCCTAAATCACCCCAAGGGATCTTGGGGAATTTAATGGGAAGGGAGGGAGAAAAGAGAATGGGAAGGAAGGGAGAAAAGGGAATGGGAAGGGAGGGAGAAAAGGGTAGTACTAGTGAGAGCAGGACAGGTCAACTGCCTGTGCCTGCTGCAAGATGTGCTGCCCCTGCTGCCGGTGCCACCATTGCTGTACCTGCAGCCACTAGTGTTGTACCTGCTGCCAGATGTGCTGCCACTAGTGTTGTACCTGCTGCCAGTGCTGCCTGCTGCTAGTTTTTCTTGTAGTACTCAGGGGGGTAGGAGAAAATGATGCCAAGTGTGACAGCAGGGGACCCTCTGACACATTGCTCATCACCTCCTCCAAGCTTCAGTGAGATGCCTGCAATAGAGCAGCAGCACGTAGAAACTAGTGGTGGTGGTGTTGGAGAAGCTGGGGTGGAAGAGACATTGATTGCCTTTTTGTCAGAAAGTGAGAAGGAATAGGAGACAGTGATGAGGATGGGCATCACTACCACCACTAGCAATCAGCTTTTGGAATTTGCAGAAATTGCAGCTGCTGTAATTTCTTCTGCTGCTGAGATGCAAGGGCAGCAGGATGCTGAGGAGCAAGCTATTGTGCCACAGACCACAGTGGACACAGTGGGAATAGGGTCAAGTGATGCGGGACTAGGACAGGTTCCACTTGCCAGCGCCAGTCATACTCCTGGTCCTAGTTGTAGTGCTAAATCTGAGGCAGTAGCAGCAACATTATCCACTGCCACAGAAAGTGAAGGGGAATGTGGAGGAGAAGAAGAAAGAGGCCATTCTTCTCAACCTGTTCCCTATCCCTCCCTCCAGAAGTCATGGGTGTGGGACTCTTGTTCTCTTCCTGCAGGCACAGTGCAGTCATCATCAACAATGGTAGAATGCAAAATTTGTGACAAGTTAGTGAGGAGGGGAAAGGAGGGAACTGTCATGGTTGGTTACTCTCAGACAGTTAGGTAAGGTTAAAAGCTTTATTGAAAATAATGCACAATAGCCCCACTCAGGTCCAGATAAGGTCCGTACCAAGTACTTTCCAGATCTGATGTAGGTCAGGGTGAAATACACACACAGTAGTAGTCAGCAAAATAAGTTTGATGATCTTGGACTTGTAAGCAGGTACTCAGCAAGGTACAGGAACAAGAATATCCTCGACAGCCCCACACCGCAATAGGTGACACAGGCGATAGGTAACTGAAGGGTAATTCCCTAGTGGACTAGGGATAACGAGGGCAGCAAAAATAGTGTACAAGTGGACACTAGGCCCTAGACTTCTAGGGTAAACTGAGGCAGCACTGGTAAGACACTGGCAGAGGACTGACCCAGGAGAGTAGGGTAACCGGAGGCTATACGGACAGGACTCTGGCAGTGACTGGACCCTAGAACGCTAGGGTTAATCGAGGCAACACAGAAAGTACTCTGGCAACAACTAGACCCTAGAACACTAGGGTGAACGGAGGCAACACTGAATGGACTCTGGCAGCAACTGGACCCTAGCACGCTAGGGTTAACGGAGGCAACGCGCTAAGCCCTACAAATCTATGTTTCCTTAGGGTTTGTGCCAAACAAGCTTAAGTCCTACAAATCAATGTTTCCTTAGGGCTTGTGCCAAACAAGCTCAAGTCCTACAAATCAATGTTTCTTCAGAACTTGGACCTCTAATTTAAATCTAAGTCCTACAAAGGCCTCTAACAACAAATCAAACAAATCATCCTGTACAAAATACTCTATCAATTCAATATCAGTCCACCCCAGTGGCAGCTTATGTCAGGGGGTTCCTGTCTCTATTACTTTACATACGTATTTCTTATTTTTTTTGTTAACTGTCCCTCCAATAGCAGTCAAGAAACCCCCAAAACAAATTCCCTGTTCAAATGATTAATTCATTCACCAACACAGGCACCCTCCTCAGACCCCTTTTTACCATGTCTTATGGTTTTTATTTTTTTAGGATTTATTTTTTATTAACTGCCCCCCCAATCCCAGTAAACAACCCCCCAAAAAATCATCCCCTGTTCAACTGATTCTTTCCCCACACCCCACCAACACAGGCACCCTAATGCCCCTTTTATACCATGCCTTTGGGAAATTAAATAAAATGTATTTTATGTTGTGTGTAACTTCAATGATCCCATTGATTTCAATGGAATGAGCTAGGTGAAAAAAGCTGGAAAAAAAGCAGAAAATCGTCACTTTTCTCTGGAAATTTTCCACCAGGCAGAAAGTACCATTTTTTGCCAATTTCAGTTTGAGGTGGAAATTTTCACCCATCCCTACACCCAATATAGTGGGTATCAGTCTTACTTCTATGAATATTTAGTGATGAGCGAGCGTGCTCGGCCGATGCTCGGATCGGCTCGAGCATCGCTCTGCTCGGCACATGGCGGTACTCGTCGAGTACCGCCATGTGCTCGCCCGACATGTTCGGGTGAAGGGGATCTGTGCCGGAAGAGGCACAGATCCGAAGACGCTCCGCTGGACCACCAGGGACTGGAGGTACGGGGGCATTGCGGAGATGAAGGGGGCATTGCGGAGATGAAGGGGGACATTGTGGAAGAGGGGCATAGACTCTATGCCCCTCTTCCACAATGTCCCCCTTCATCTCCGCTATGCCCCTCTTCCACAATGTCCCCCTTCATCTCCGCTATGCCCCTCTTCCACAATGTCCCCCTTCATCTCCTATGCCATAGAGGAGATGAAGGGGGACATTGTGGAAGAGGGGCATAGCGGAGATGAAGGGGGACATTGTGGAAGAGGGGCATAGAGTCTATGCCCCTCTTCCACAATGTCCCCCTTCATCTCCGCTATGCCCCTCTTCCACAATGTCCCCCTTCATCTCCTCTATGGCATAGGAGATGAAGGGGGACATTGTGGAAGAGGGGCATAGCGGAGATGAAGGGGGACATTGACCAGGCACCCTCCGCTCATCAGAGCAGGGGGTGCCTGGTTTAATGCTCGAGTGCTCCCATGCTTTTCAATGGGGCTCGGGTGCTCGGCCGAGCACTCGAGCCTCAGGGGGTGCTCGGTCAGAGCACCCGAGCACCCGAGCATCGGGGTGCTCGCTCATCCCTATGAATATTATAACATTAATTGGTCATGCCAAAAAGTTGCTCACCATGAGGATCCCTTCAAGCGTCTATCCCGACAACAGGAAACCCGCATCCTGTGCACAAATTCTTGAAGATTGCATGTGTGGTCCAGCAGAAAACAGATAACAACAACCGGAGAGTATTCTATCTATATATTGCACCTGCAGAAGACTGTATGTTTGATTCGGTACATAACAAATAAATAGAAACCGGGAAACAGTACATTTATCCCACTGCACTTGCCTTTAAGTCTTGGCTGAGAGGTGTATGTGATAAGCACTTTTCTTGCTGTGAGCAAATTAAATCCTTCACATTTTGACACCTGTGCTCTGGATTAACCATTCCCAACTATACATTGTATAATATCAGTAGATGATAAATCCAACAAGATGTGCCATTTACATGTCATATCTTGCTGTGCATTATTCTTTAATTGTACCCATGTGGATTGCAGTTTTTTCTGTGATTGGGGTGGTCGTGTAAGGCAGTGAGAGACCGTATAAAAATTGTTGTATATTGTTTATATGTGTGCTGTTTATAATTGTTGGTTACTGTGTGGGTCCCTTTTCAAGTGTTTGTGCGCAGGATGCGGGTTTCCTGTTGTCGGGATAGCTGCTTGAAGGGATCCTCATGGTGAGCAACTTTTTGACATAACCAATTAATATTATAATATTCATAGAAGTAAGATTGATACCCACTATATTGGGTGTTCTTTTATTGCCCTGACTAGATCTCTCCTTTTATAACATCTATAATTAAGGTGAAGTATTTGTTTATATAGTGGGAGGCACTGATACCTCTAATTGCACTGTTAGATCCTCCATTGATATAATTTACTGGCAGTTCTCCTGTAGTTATGTTTTGAGGTATTCTGGCCTCATACACATTTTGTGTCGCACAGTATACTAGCAACATATAGTGTGTGGATACTGTGTGACAGCAGATGTGATTAGAAGACATATACTTATATAGGATTTTGTTTCTTTGTTCTTTTGTTGATATTTTTGGACGTGTAAAATTTACCTGCTTTGTTCTGTTGCATGCATGTTTAACGCATGACAGATTACTGATCGATATTGTCTATACATACAAATAGCTCAATTGCTAGGAGATAACCCATATGTGATATTCCTATTGGTTATATGTTTTATTTTCCATATCAATGTCCTTAATTAGATATTAGATTTTATATGTTTATTTTGGGGTGCGGAAATAAGTTTTGTATATATTACATTATCATTGACACTTTACCCTTTCAGTTCTAAGAGAGGTGAGCAATTTATTGTTAAGCAGTGTCGTGAGTGGATGAGGCACTGTAGGGCTAAGAAAGGAAGTCCCTGCATGGAATACCTTAATTATATCTATATAACTCCAAAAATTACCATATTACCGTTGTGTCCTCGATAGCACTGGACCAGAACTGTGGGTTCTCACAGGGGGCGGGGTGGGACCTGTCCCAATGCGTGCAGGGGGAGGGGAGTATCCATGATACGCGTTGGGTATTAGCCTCCCCTCCCCCTGCACGCATTGGGACAGGTCCCGCCCCGCCCCCTGTGAGAACCCACAGTTCCCGTCCAGTGCTATCGAGGACACAGAGGTAACGCTGTTTCAGTGTCCTGTTTCTCCACATGGAGTTTGACTGTAATCTATTATCATCTCTATTGGTATGGACATTATCCTTTTCAGCCGCTATAGTACATCCAGTCTTCACTTGTATCACTTGAGCGGTACCCAGGACTTGGAGATACTTTGTTTCCAGCATTTATTGAAAGACTGTGACCTCAGCGCTCACATGGACTGACACACTGTAAGAACTTTAAAGAAGGCACAGTTTCATGGCAGCAAAGGGACCCTTGAGACGCATAAAGCCCAAGATGGGCATCTTGTAAGTGCAAGGGGAGAAGGGGGGCTTTTTTGTTCTGCTTGTGTTTAATTTATGTTTATTAAAGATACTGCACTTAGAGCACTTTTTATCTATTTCTCTTTATTATTTTTTTCTGTGATTGCGCTCCCAATTTTGCAGATTTGGATTTCCCTTTTGAGGTACACAAGGATACCTTTCACTGAGAGCTGCACCAGAATCTATTGAGACTATTGAAGAAGACTGTTTTCATTGACTAATTCATCCTCATCATCTCATCTTATCATCTAATTCATCATATCATTTTAACCCATTTTAACCCATTTATCCGTCAGGACTTCTAACCCTCAGTGACTGTTTTACTTCATATTGGGACAGTGTCCAGACGTTTTATAGTTTAGAAGGGTTTTATTATTATTATTATTTCATTATCTTATATTTCAGCTTCACTATAATTTGTGGTTGGTCACATACATCTCCATTTTTTTCAATAGTTGCATAGATTTATTGTTTGTGTATGTATGAATATAAGGTAACCTTGTGTTGGTCTGTCCCCAGTTGATTTCTCTCACCCTTGCTTCATGTCCCTCACTTTAGTTTCCCTGTCTTCTATCTTCTCTATCCTCATCTTATTGTCTTTAGCTCTATCCTCAACTTACTCCATCTCCATTCTCATCTCCCTCCCAGCCTTCATTAATTTATCTCTCACATCTCAATCTTAGCCTCCTTGTATCTGATATTGTAATGTCTCAGATGCAGTCTCCTTGCATTGTAATCTTCTGAAGCCTTGCAGAGGTGCTGTCCTGAAAGGACCTAAAATGATGTGGAATATATGCAAGGAGGCGTGTGTGGAATCCAAATGTGTCGCTTACAGCCCCGGACTGCACTACAAGGCTTCATCTAGAAGAACGGGATATACCGGTACCATATGCAAGAAGGCGGATGGAGAATTGAAATCTGTCACCTGCCGGACAGCTCCTCTACAAGGCTTCAACAGATTACAATGTCAGGTAGAGGGAAGGAGGGAGATCTATGAAGTGGGTTGTTTGCTGGACTGGATCTGCCACCAATCCAGATGGAAGCTAGAATATATGGCATCCTCGAATATAAAGCTAAAATGCCTAAAAAAACCCTTGCCTACCTAAATATGGTAGTTTCATAAATAAAAATGGCTAATACAATTTGTAGGTGATTTTGAAACCTGTTTAAAAATCATGAAAAGTGTTTCTTATGTGAAAGTGCCCCTTTAAAAAGTGATTATTATCAGTAACACTCTTTAAAACTTATTAGTTTCAAAGTAGTTTAATTCTAAAGATTCTCTGATGTCAAATGTTTTTTTAGAGAACTGGCTTAATGGTCAACCAACTGGTTGCCATGTAAGCCCACCTGGTAGGTCACTCACACAGAGGCATTTGTCCATGTTTGAGTAGTTTTAATACTTCCTGTGCACTGATTAAATCTCTGTCCATGTACAGAGAGCAATAAAGATATACTAATGGGTCATTATAATGTAAGGTTTGATCCTTCCTTATAGTTTGTATTTACGCTGTTAGCAATGTCCATTTTGCTCCAGTTTTTATGAAATTCTATTATAAAGTTTTTCCTCCCGCCCCATTTACATACGTTATTCTTCTGTGCTTACATCAGAAAGCCGGTCCAGATGAATCGTGATGAGGGACAATCTTCTGTCAGTATAAGGAAAAGCCTGCTCTCTTTCATCAAGGGGGGCAGGGTTTTCCTTATACTGATGGACAGAAGATTGTCCCACTTTGCATCTGTCCAGTCAAGTGACCAGATTTCAGATCTGAGGAGGTTGCTTAGCATTTGGAAAAGGGGCAGGAAGGGGAAACCTTATAATAAAATAACTTAAAAACTAGAGTGATACGAACATTACCAATTGTGGATAGCATTCCTACAAACTATAAGGAAGGATCAGAACTTATTTTATAATAGCCCGTTACTATCTCTTTAAAGCGAAACTTTCAGATAATAGCCAGTCGCCATGCCATGCGTTTCGGGACTGATGAGCAGGTTAGTGCGGTCTGTGAGCCTGTGCTGTCAGTCCCTTCCGGTGACCATATGGTGCAAAGCAGTCTACTCTATGGAGACCAGGACTGACGGCACATGCGCACAGACAAGATGTCTGCACTCTAGCCTCAGTTCAGGTCTCCAAACAGGACGGATTCCTTTAGACACAAGTATTTTTTTTTGGTAAGACATACATTTTCAAGCTAGTCGCCATGCATTTAATGGTTCCTAGAGTCCAGCAACAGATGATCATGTCTGCCAATGGGGATATGATATCCAATACTAATTTTTTGAAAATCAGTCCACTCAGATCTGATTCATAGTGACCACTAGTATTGTCTACCCAGATTAATGTAAATGGGAATTTATTATTAGTAAGAGTAAATGTTTATTTAATACTTTTTTGCATTATCATAAAAATATTTTCAGGAATTTGTAAAAACACATTTACAAGTGAAATTTTGGAATACCTTTGATGTCATCTATAGACAGTCATTAAAGTTGACTTGTCACCCCTAAACAGTTTTTCTGGATTTTTAAAATGTACGTGTTGTAGTAAGCATAGTTATGTCTCTATTTCATGTGTTTTAAGATGTATTTTTGCTAATTACTGCATGCCATTCTGAAACCACCTCATCTACATCCAACTGTAATTTACTTTGCCTACCCTCTCCCTTTCACTCTCATTATCCAACACATTATGCAGCAAACCTTTGGACCCCCTCTCTCCAGCAAATTAAAAAGCATTCAGTAAATTCACAGTAGATTTAGCAATTTCACAAGGAGAAATAGCAGGATCCACTGATCCCTCTGTCTGCTTTGTGTCCTTATAATTTTATTCTTGTATGACAGAGAGGGTGCCACTAGGTTCCCCTCTATCTATTTTTGCTTCTTGTAGCTTTAGTCAAACACTGAACACTGAATTGAATGAGATTTTTCCCTATTTATTTGTAGGGGTAACTTTTTTCTCATTATGTTACGTTCTGACATCATGTGGTCAAGACTTGAACTACACATTGGAAGAGACATATTCGCTAATGCATTAACTGTTAAATCAGTTGCCTATGCTTTTCTTAGTTTTTTGTTTACAGTTTTAATTCACAGATATTTTTCTCCCTGGATCTTTTCCAGAGAGTTTTCTGTCAGGGATGTAAAAAAATATAGCATATAGAGCACTCAGTGCATCACTGTCTTACTTTGAAGGTCACCTAACCAAAAAACGCCCAGGAAACAGAGTTCCAGGGAGCTTACAGTTTGTAACTTAAAAGTGTAAAAAATAGATTATGATGGAAAGAAATTAATAGTGTAGAGGGAATTTGATTTTCCATATTATGCATATAAGGAATGTGTAAAGTCAAAATAAAAAGTTACTATTCCTTTAATGCAGAGGGAGGGGGCCATAGAATAAATCTTTCACTGAAGTCTAAAGCCTCTACGAAGTTGCTCTTTTTCTTAATTAAAATAAAAAAATGTAGGTCCTATGTTCAAAAGACAATGGTGTTAAAATTAGTTATTAGTGCCAAAATATATTACTGACAATTTTTCAATTGTATTACTCCACTTTCTGTCCTAGTTAAAAGAAGACAGTTAAAAATGGTCTTAAAGGGATAGTAAAACTTTAAAATCCCAATGTTGTAGGAGTAAAAAAAAAGAAATTATTTGCCCCCACTGATATCTCTCAAACCTTTATGGTTTGAGAGATATTCACTCACAAAGTTCCCCCTCCCTCCCCTTTCCCTGAAGTCAGCATTGTAGCTGACTGCAGGGGAAGTCTGTCGTACGACCGTCCAGCGGCTCTGCAGCTGAGCCGCGATCTCGTTAATAAAAAAGAAATAATTCGCTTAAATGGTCTTCTACATGTGCTTGCAAACCAAGCACATGTAGAAGACCTTTTAAGTGAATGATGTCTTTTTTATTATCGCATTGAAAGGGGAGAGAGGAGGGAACTTTGCAAGTGAATATCTCTCAAATCATAAAGGTTTGAGAGATATCACAGGGGGCAAATCATTTATTTTTTTTACTCCTACAATATTAGGATTAGTAATTTTAAAGTATTACTATCCCTTTAGAGTGCTCATGGCCAAATGCAGCACCAAAACAAATCAAATGTTCAGAAGAACTGGTGGCATTATCTCCAAAATTTGCCTCAAAATGCTGGTGTTAATATGGTTGCATAAATACCATGCATTATATATCCTCCAAGTAATTGTATACATGAATGACACATTTTCTATAGAGTATACAAGAAAAAACTAGTAATGTCTGTTGTGTATGACACAACTCCAGAATTGCTGGGCAAAGAGGCGGAGAAAGGGTGTGGCTAAACTATTCTCCAGTGTCATATAAAGGAAATAAAAACAACAACAAAAAAGTCTTGCAAAAGACAAAATTTGTACAATAAGACAAATGTGTTGGGTATGTGAAGTTCTGAATGTGAGAAACGTATAATAATTGAAGGAAACACAACGAAAGCACAATTACCATACCTATATACCAACATTTTTGTCTTTAGTTATGGCATTTTTGTCATTACTTACAACATTTTTGTCATTAAATACGACAATTTCAGTCAGAAATCGTACTTCAATGATAAAATGACATATTTCAGATCACAATCAACATTCTCTGAAAATACTGAGCCCAACAACACTGTACTTTGAAATGTCGTTACAAATGACATAAGCTATTTCGCTACTTCTTTGAACATATGGCCCTAAGGGCGAGATTTTCAAAAAGTTGTCATAATAAAAGCATTGTCGGATCATGAGTTGGTGGTAAAAGAAGGACAATATTTTCAGAAGTAAATCTGTCGTGTTTGAAAATGTATCTAAAGAATTAAAAATGATGGTAATAAGATCATGATGAAAATTGTCCTTTAAAAATTCTGATGTTAAAAATGGCTTTGATTTTGTCTTTGAAGTGAAAATTTTCAAAGAAACAAAGTAAATGTTTTGTTTTTGAAACAACAAATTGCTTGTCGCTCCTGCTAACAGTACTTTAATTTGTCTTCTTCAAGTTTAGACCATTTTTGTCTGGAAAAATGACCTTAATCAGACAAAAAAGTGATGTTCAAATATTTTTTTCTGAAAATACCTTACACTATAACGGTAGATTAAATGACACCCACTTTTAAGACAGCTTTTTTCCTTTGATGGAGATGGAGGAACTGAATGTAAAAAATGTCGAAACATGTCTAAGAATTGATGGAATATGGTGTTAGAGCTTTTTTTATTCTGATTACAGACAGTTTCAGTTACAACCACTTTCTGGACATCTCTCCCTATATGAAGTCATGCTAAAACTGACCCTAAGTTTAGATCATAGTTTTTTTAAACAATAATTTTTGATCCTAGAGCCCTTAATGGACATATGACCCATCTTTCTGGTTATTACAGCAGATTAATAAAAAGAACAGCAGAGCAAAAGCGGGATATCCTCTAAGTCCTGTACTTTATTATTTCCACAAACATATATTAAAAACCAAAATACCCCCTTCAGGGTATCTGCTCACAAGATCCACTATTTATAATCATCAAAATAAAGCTCAATGTCAACAGGCGTAGGGTACCCATTCCACTTGCATTCCCAGCCTCGATTTGGTGCCGACTTCTCACTCCTACACTGATTCAGACCTCCAATTGCTCTGCTCAACGTACATTTAGTGCGTAAAACCACTTTGTCAAGAGCTACCAATCCTCACATTACTTATATTTGTATACTCTTTGGGTCACAACTATTTAAAACATCCAATAAGTCAAAAGCACAATTATTGTCACATTATCACATTACAAACAGTATACAATATACATACATATATTTAAAAAAATATATATAAATATACAATAATAAATAATGAATAAAAATACATGTAAAAGATTTATAAAAAAGGGGATATATATGTGTAAATAGACCTGTACTGCAAGAACAACCAACAGCTGCATAGTTAAATACCTACAAGTAAATCAGTTAAATATTAATATTAAAAACAACGTATACCTATCTCATCATTAATACCATTTGGCGTCATAGTTTGTAGTGTATATATCCAATAGTATTCCCTCTGGCAGATGTTTTTAAACCTATCTTCACCCCTTATGATAACTAGTATTTGTTTAATCCCTAATATTCTCAGGCCTGTTACACTACCCTTCTGGCATTCCAAAAAATGTCTACCTACTGTATGTTTATCACTTTTTTAATACTATTCTTCCTATGCTCGCTCTCAAACGTTCTTTTAGACTATGAGTTGTTCATCAGATGTATTGTTTACTGCATTTACATCTTAACAAATAAATCTCATATTTTGAACAACAATTAATCCTATTTTTAAATTTGTAGACTCTTTTATCTATATTAGATATAAATTAATCCATCTCCAATATAAATCGACACATCAAGCATCTATTATGAAGTCAGCTAAAACATATCTTTCTTTTATATTATACCTCCTTTGTTTTATTTCCATTTCTTAAAAACAAAAAAGAAAAAAAAAATATTTGGCACTTTTATGTGAATTTCGTGTGGACTGTTTAGAGCTTGAGAACCATATTTATTATTTGGTTTACTACAGCAGATTACACAATATTATAGAAGTAGAAGGGACAAACATTGAGGAGGGGGTTACAGTGGGATCTATAGAAGGTAATTTCAGCACAGTCTGTAACTAGCATCAACCTCACCTATAGCAAGCACAAATAACTGGAAAACTACTAAAAATGCTCAGAAGTGAGAGGGTATCTTTAATGTTCTGAATTTTAAAATAGGATTTCCAAAAGTAGTACTGTAACAGTATAATTAACAGTAGAACTTTTGGAAATGTTATTTTTCACTCACTAGTTAGCAAAAATATGTTCTCTTAATTAAAGAGAGAAAAACATTTACTAATAAAACATGCATTAACAGTAGCAAACCCAGAAAGGATATCTGAAATCTAAATGCTAAAAATTATAATTTGTGAATCCATTATAAATACTAGCTCATTACATGTTTCTAATTGGCAATCAGAGAGCCGTTATATTAAATAATTAAAAGTTGGAAAATAATAACCCATCATTCAGTTCACACCATATGTGTTCCAATATTGTACTTGTAGCAAATATGAAAACACATTTTCAAAACAGAGAAATACTCACAATCATTTGTTAATTTAAAAAAAATGAATCTGTGAAGAAAAGATTCATAACATCCTTTATGTATAAAAGTATATTGTATTTTAAAGTTCCCTAATGCTTCAAGGACCTACAGCACATTTCACCTTGGTGTCATTACCATTCCATAACATGCTAAAGAATGCCATTTGTTTCTGCACTGCTAAGCCCATAAAAGCTGTATGAGGATAGCAAAAATATTTTCTCTGAGTTTGACTGAAAGATGTTCATCACATCTATGGTGTTAGATTAAGTGTGTTTAGCATTCAAATGAAAAACTAAAGAAAAACTAAAGAAAAACTGTTAAATAAAAATTACAAATTCCCTCTCTTGAAAAGGCAAGATAGATGAATAAGAAAAAAGTATGAACCATCACTCAAAATAAATTATTATGTATGCATGTATATTTTTATTTATATAACATCAACAGGTGTACTGAGCACTTTACACTTTACATTTTGTATATAAGGGTAAAATAAGTGTAGTAGCCAAGTGGTTATATAGACAATCATAAGGGAAAGTGCACATTCATTAGGATAGTAGATCCCTGCCCCGCAGAGCTTTCATGTTTACCCATTGCACTCTATATGTCTCAGGGCCATCATGGGGGCTTCTAGTTCAACTAACTGTGCTTTGCTGGATCCCAGTGTTCCACTCCCCACTACTTTCCTTTCTCCGTCCAACAAAGCATATCCAATGTTCCGGGACCCATCTTCATAGAAGCTAGATATGTCCACATAGAGCTATGGTTCAGGATTGGGAAGGGACACTTGACTGCAGGGTCCTTCTCCTGTTAGATTACCTTTTTAAAATCATGGGGAGTCCCAATAGGAATCAGCACTGCTGGGTTCATTACCTTATCTTTAGCCACCTCAGTGCTGTTGTAGGGGTACAGTAACCTAGAACCCGTCCTGGCATCCCACATATGATTAATGTGGGTGCCAGCGAAGAGCCTCACAATATCATGGAAGGTGTGGATGGTCACTCTGTTACATCTAACCAGTCATTCTGTCACTCCCATGGCCCACACCCCAGACCCATGCCTGCTTCTAAGGCAGGCTGCACCCATAGTAGAGTGCCCAACTGGCTTATAACATGCATTAACAATGGACACAATAATTTTCGCCCATGATATCCTGCCCATATCCTGCACTAGCACAGACAGTAAAATAACCCTACAAATTCTGTTCTTAAAGGGATAGTAATACTTAAAATGTAAAAAAAATATATGTTGTAGGGTTTATCCCCCTGAGTAAAACAAGGGTACTCCATCCCATGGAGATTTATGGTCTATAGACCAGAGCAGTCCATAGGATGGTGTATCAACAGCGCCACTGTAAATTTTCAGGCCACTGTGATATTGCACGTAAAAAATTCAAGTTTGAGCTGTTTTTTAATAAAATATCTCTCTGCAGTGGAAGTACCCTTGTTTTATTCATGGGGATAAACCCTACAACATATATATTTTTTACATTTTAAGTATTACTATCCCTTTAAGGTATACTACTTAGTGACATCTCCCAAATAGTCTCAAAACCTGTTATGTATTTACTAGGAATTGCCTACCAAGTTGTTAGGAAACAGCCCAGGCACAGACTCAGGAGCTGAATTAAATATAATGTTATGTCCTGCTTTTGAGAAAAATCTGCATACTACACATAATATAAAAAAGTGTTGACTTTTATACAGTTTGTATCAGACAAACATAGGTGACTAAGGTAGTTATACATTAGGTATAGACAAAGATTTACAGTCCTACATTTCATGAGGTTAAAAGGTACAGCTGATTCTGGACATACAATTTTGCATATGCTTAGCTTATATTTCCTGTCCTTGTGGTCATTTACATATCTAATTGTGAGATTAAAACTTTCACTATAGACATACATAAACTCTGCATATCCTCAGTATTTATGTATAGTCATGGGACATGAACAGGTTGGCTTCATGGGGGGTTAGTGTTTCAGTTGCTAATAACATACATGGCTGACACAATATTAATGTTTTATTTACCCTTCAACAGCAAATTCATACTTCTTTTCACTCATTTCCTCCATTCATTTTGCACAGACTAGACCACATTGTCTAAACTAGGTTCACCCTAGTGATAACCCCAGCTTTGGTTCAGGGCCTGGAATCCAAATACCACCATCTTCTTGTGGGTTTCATGGTTCCTCATTTAGCTCTAATACCACAAAATTGTGTGCAGTTTGGAATTTAAAAGAAAAAGTTTTTAAAGTAAATAAATAAATAAAAATTATAATACTACCCAGTTCCCAAAACATGTTGAGGCTTGCAAAATGAAGATGAATAAGAAAATTACAAAAGTGGTTTACTCATCTCTACCAGAAAGCACTTACATTATCCAAGTTCGCAAAAATGCTAGGTCCAATCTTTTTACAGGAAAAAATGAAACTATACATGAAAAACAGCTTTCAAACTAAAGCATTTTGCATCCAAGGGATTATCAAACCCCTCTAAATCAATAGGGAGTTTTATTTGTGCATATTGGAGGGAATTTATGAATCCACCAGCACAGCTCATTTCCTGGGTTTTTATGTTAGCTGAAAGTCATGCATCTGTGCCTATAGATATACATGATGGCTGTAGTGTATGTGGAAGCACATATTGCACCAACGTTAATATTATAATGAGAAAAAGCACTATATACCTCTCCTGTAGAATGTGAAGGAAATAGGAAATAATTTACTGTCTTTTTCTGTTTGACGTGTTAATACATGATAAGAAACAAGTTGCAATGGAAAAGGACACCCTGAAATGTCCATATGATTCCATACCAATTTTCCTTTGGCACAACCAACAGAAGGAGAAGAATTATCAGAGTAAACAGCTCAGTAAAGTATGACAGTCAGACAAAGCACATGAATATCGGTTCCTGAGCCTATTTTTGAACAGGTCAGTTTAGTACATTGTTCCTACTGGCCAGTTGTTCTTCCCCATAGTTGCTCCACTTTTGTTTTTATACGTGTCCCACTACCTATATGTCTAGAATTGATTAATAATCACTCCCTTTTCTGTGGCCAGAAAATGATTGTATAGTGATGTGCTGTTCATTTTTGAAGATATTTTGAAGGTTCACTCCAGAAGAATATTTGTCCATTTCAGAGTCTTATCAAAGCGTTTCATCACAACTTAAAAGCTATATCTCAATACATAAGGGAATGGGCAATGAGGCAAGAGAGAGAAGCTATAGAGAGAGGCTAGTTCAGACAGGGTTCATTTTCAATTGCATTAGAAACCCCCCCTACACACACACACACACACACACATACACACACACACACACACACAAACCTATAAAAGAGGAAAGGGGAAAAAAAGAATTTCCAGATAAAGGTGCAGACTTTTTTATTCAAAAATGACTTTTGAAATTCATGAAGTGTTTGAACGCACTGCACCAAGTGTGTATGTATTCTGTTTACCAAGGAACTAGCCTTCCTTATGTGTCAACTGATCTAATTGTAGTGCAAAAGATATCAATGAGTGATGGCTGATATACAAATGATATTTTTAACTAAACTAGAAGCTGGACTGGACTGCTTATTTCTACATCTGCCTAATGCAAATTTACTAAGCTTCTTACAAAGAAAATGGTCTCTGTTCATGGCTTGCTCATAGGAGAGGGCACAAGGAAGTATACGGGTGTTTCAGGTTCTTCCTTTCCTTGGTGCTTTATTTATCACCATGAACTAACAAAATGCTAAGGTAAATTGTGTAAGATTATTTCATTTTCCTGTGCATACTATGCTGAGGACTGTTCATATGTTGGATTTAACAATGGCTGAATCTGGGTGCTGGGATGCACTAAAACAATCATACACTCTGCTGCAGTCAGTGTTTCTCTTTTCCTGGTGAAGAATTCCATAACACACAATTTGTAATTTTAGGGGCATCCTTAACATATTGTTTGCCATTTATCAAGAACATAATGTAGAGTATAATATATAAATATACAGCTATTCTTGGTCTCACAATCATAATAACAAAAACTGTGCATAGCAATTTCCATAACAATTTGTTTAAAATGCAACATTCACATTTTTGGAGGAGTTACCTATCATTAAATAAAAGAAACAACCTCAGCCCGGTATCCCATACCACCCCAACTACCCCATTGACACATGTTTTCTGGATCTTGCGGATTTCAATGAATGACCTCCTCTGTTGCCAGAGTGGCAAAAATTAGACACACTGGAAATAAAGGGACTTATCAGTGTGTATTAAGCAAAAAAGAACTGTTTTTGTAAAATAAATAAATGAATAAAAAAAAAAGTACTAACACTAAACCCCATCTCTCCATTCTGGGGCTAGATTTTATTGCAGGTGCTAAATGTTAAGACCTGTTTTATCAAACATTTTCCTATTGAAGTCTATAGGGAAAACCGGAGATAAAAGCAGTGATGAAAAATAGCACCTGTAATAGAATCCAGCCCCTGATGAGTTACCGCATATTATTTATATGTAATAGTGTTGAGCGAGCATGCTCGGCCGATGCTCGGATCGGCACGAGCATCGCTCTGCTCGGCACATGGCGGTACTCGTACGAGTACCGCATGTGCTCGCCCGCCATGTTCGTGTCTCCTCCCCGCACGTTTTGCGCCTGCTGCGCAGCCAATAAACGTGCAGGGAGGCTCTGACATCGGTGTAATGCCAGCAGCCATGTTGGCTGCTGGCATTACACTGATTGGCTGGCCAGAACCCGTGGTCAGGTGCTGTATAGCACCTGACCATCGAGTTCGGCTCAGTCTGAGCCAGGGAGAGCTGAGGATAGGAAGGGAAAGGCAGTGTAGGGAGGAAAAAAACAAAAATTGTGAAAAAAAAAGAACCAAAAGTCCTTTTTAGGACTACTGTGTGTGGGGGCAGCAGGTTATTTGGTGTGGGGGGAAAAAAACAAAAAAAAAAAAAAAAAATATATATATTCTGTGTAGTGTGCAAAGTTGCAGATTAGAGCACATTCTGTTTAGTGTGCACAGTTGCAGATTAGAGCACATTCTGTTTAGTGTGCAAAGTTGCAGATTAGAGCACATTCTGTTTAGTGTGCAAAGTTGCAGATTAGAGCACATTCTGTTTAGTGTGCAAAGTTGCAGATTAGAGCACATTCTGTTAAGTCTTCAAACTAAAATATCAAAGTCACGTATTCCATTCAGTGTGCGTCGCCGCAGTTTAGCAGCACATTCTGAGTACTGTGCAGAGTTGCAGAATAGGAAGAAATACTGTTAAGTCTTCAAACTAAAATATCAAAGTCACATATTCCATTCAGTGTGCTTCGCCGCAGTTTAGCAGCACATTCTGTGTACTGTGCAGAGTTGCAGAATAGGAAGAAATACTGTTAAGTCTTCAAACTAAAATATCAAAGTCACATATTCCATTCAGTGTGCTTCGCCGCAGTGTAGCAGCACATTCTGTGTACTGTGCAGAGTTGCAGAATAGGAAGAAATACTGTTAAGTCTTCAAACTAAAATATCAAAGTCACATATTCCATTCAGTGTGCTTCGCCGCAGTGTAGCAGCACATTCTGTGTACTGTGCAGAGTTGCAGAATAGGAAGAAATACTGTTAAGTTTTCAAACTCAAATATTAAAGTCACATATTCCATTCAGTGTGTTTCAACGCCGTTTAACAGCCTATTCTGTGTACTCTGTACAGTTCCAGAATTATAAGAAATACTGTTAAGTTTTCAAACTCAAATATTAAAGTCACTTATTCCATTCAGTGTGTTTCAACGCCGTTTAACAGCCTATTCTGTGTACTCTGCACAGTTGCAGAATAGGAAGAAATACTGTTAAGTTTTCAAACTCAAATATTAAAGTCACATATTCCATTCAGTGTCTTTCACCGCCGTTTAACAGCCTATTCTGTGTACTCTGTACAGTTCCAGAATTATAAGAAATACTGTTAAGTTTTCAAACTCAAATATTAAAGTCACATATTCCATTCAGTGTCTTTCACCGCCGTTTAACAGCCTATTCTGTGTACTCTGCAGAGTTGCAGAATAGGAAGAAATACTGTTAAGTTTTCAAACTCAAATATTAAAGTCACATATTCCATTCAGTGTCTTTCACCGCCGTTTAACAGCCTATTCTGTGTACTCTGCACAGTTGCAGAATAGGAAGAAATACTGTTAAGTTTTCAAACTCAAATATTAAAGTCACTTATTCCATTCAGTGTGTGTCACCGCAGTTTAGCAGCCTATTCTGTGTACTCTGCACAGTTGCAGAATAGGAAGAAATACTGTTAAGTCTTCAAACTAAAATATCAAAGTCACATATTCCATTCAGTGTGCTTCGCCGCAGTGTAGCAGCACATTCTGTGTACTGTGCAGAGTTGCAGAATAGGAAGAAATACTGTTAAGTTTTCAAACTCAAATATTAAAGTCACATATTCCATTCAGTGTGTTTCAACGCCGTTTAACAGCCTATTCTGTGTACTCTGCACAGTTGCAGAATAGGAAGAAATACTGTTAAGTTTTCAAACTCAAATATTAAAGTCACATATTCCATTCAGTGTCTTTCACCGCCGTTTAACAGCCTATTCTGTGTACTCTGCACAGTTGCAGAATAGGAAGAAATACTGTTAAGTTTTCAAACTCAAATATTAAAGTCACTTATTCCATTCAGTGTGTGTCACCGCAGTTTAGCAGCCTATTCTGTGTACTCTGCACAGTTGCAGAATAGGAAGAAATACTGTTAAGTTTTCAAACTCAAATATTAAAGTCACATATTCCATTCAGTGTCTTTCACCGCCGTTTAACAGCCTATTCTGTGTACTCTGCACAGTTGCAGAATAGGAAGAAATACTGTTAAGTTTTCAAACTCAAATATTAAAGTCACTTATTCCATTCAGTGTGTGTCACCGCAGTTTAGCAGCCTATTCTGTGTACTCTGCACAGTTGCAGAATAGGAAGAAATACTGTTAAGTTTTCAAACTCAAATATTAAAGTCACATATTCCATTCAGTGTGTTTCAACGCCGTTTAACAGCCTATTCTGTGTACTCTGCACAGTTGCAGAATAGGAAGAAATACTGTTAAGTTTTCAAACTCATATATATTAAAGTCATATATATCGTGTAAGATGAAGAAGGCGGGTAAAAAGGGACGGGGAAGTGGACGTGATCCTGAAAGTTCAGGGCGCGGGTCAGGACGCGGAGAAACTGTGCCTGGTGCCAGAGCACAAGAAAGAAAGACATCCACCATACCTAGCTTCATGTCTGATTTCACAGGGCGTCGCAGGACATCACTCTCGAGGTCCGACCAGTGCGAACAGGTGGTCGGTTGGATGACAGCTGATACTGCTTCCAGTCGGTTAAGCACCACCCTGTCTTCCACCAAGTCCACTCTCAGTAGCCAAGAGTCTGGTCAACATAATCCTCACTCTGATCATCCTTCCTCCCACCATACACGGTCTGGTCAAAGAAGTGATCCCACACTGGGATATAGTGATGAGCTCGTCTCATCACCAATCCTTCATTTGACCCTCTCTCCAAGCACGCTTGCAGAGGAACATGACATCTTGTGCCCTGATTCACAACCTCTAGAGGCTACCCAATCACAAGAAGATGACAGATGTGAACGGCATTTAAGGTCAAAGGAAGTAGTGGATGATGATGATGATGATGAGACACAGTTGCCATTAAATCAACCACTATTTCCGTCTCAAGACCTTGTTGAGGAGAATGTTATACAGTTGTCAATGACTGAGTATGTGGTGGGATCAAGACTTGAGGAGGATGATCAGAGTGAGGAAGTGGAGGAGGACTTGGTGGACGATGAGGTGACTGACCCCACCTGGGAAGGTGTAGAGCCGAGCGATGACAGCAGTCCTGAGGGTGAGCCATCTGCAGCACCGCAACAGGCTGGAAGAGGCAGTGGTGTGGCAACAGAAAGAAGGCGGACCGCACCAAACCGGCCCGCAAATGTTCCACGGAGCACCCCCTTGCGTAAATCTACCTTGCCAAAGGGTAGGTGTTCCGCGGTATGGCGTTTTTTTAAGGAAAGTGCGGACGACAAAAGAATTGTAGTTTGCAACCTGTGCCACACCAGAATGAGCCGAGGCATGAACACTAGAAACCTCACCACCACCAGCATGATCCGACACATGGCATCCAAGCACCGTAGTAAGTGGGAGGAACGCCTGGATCGCCCATCTGTGTCTGCAGGCCACACCACTGCCTCCTCTTCCCCTGTTTTCGGTGCCGGCCAATCGCCTGTCGAAGGCGCAGGCCCGCATACCTCCCGCCCTGCACCTGTAGCATCTGAAGCACCATCAGCGACCACATCCACTTCCCTGTCCCAGCACAGCGTCCAAATGTCGTTACCCCAGGCATTTGAGCGCAAGAGAAAGTACCCAGCCACCCACCCACAGGCCATAGCACTAACCTCACACCTTTCAAAATTACTGGCCATCGAAATGCTGCCATTTAGGCTTGTGGACACTGAGTCCTTCCGCAGCCTGATGGCAGCAGCTGTCCCTCGGTACGCGGTCCCCAGCCGCCACTACTTTTCCCGGTGTGCCATCCCCGCATTACACCACCATGTGTCCCGTAACATCACCCGTGCCCTGACCAACGCAGTTACTGGGAAGGTCCACTTAACGACTGACACATGGACAAGTGCTTGTGGCCAGGGACGCTACATTTCCCTGACGGCACACTGGGTGAATGTCGTGGAGGCTGGGAGCGACTCGGACCCTGGGATGGCACGGGTGCTACCCACGCCGAGGATTGCGGGCCCTACCTCCATCAGGGTTTCCACCAGCACCTATGTTATTGGCTCCTCCTCCTCCGTTTCCACCTCCGAATTCTCTACACACACCGCCACTCCCCCATCAGCCAGTAGCTGGAAGCAGTGTAGCACTGCAGTGGGGAAGCGTCAACAGGCCGTGCTGAAGCTGATCTGCCTTGGGGACAAACAGCACACGGCCTCAGAGCTGTTGCAGGGGATTAGTCACCAGACCGAGCAGTGGCTCTCGCCACTCAACCTGCAACCAGGCATGGTTGTGTGTGATAATGGGCGTAACTTGGTGGCGGCTTTGGAGCTCGGCAAGCTCACACACGTACCATGCCTAGCGCATGTATTTAATTTAGTGGTGCAGCGATTTCTAAAAACCTACCCCAATGTGCATGATCTCTTGACCAAGGTGCGCCGCGTGTGTGCACATTTCCGTAAGTCATCTACAGCTTCGGCCGGCCTGTTGAAGCTGCAGCAGCGCTTACAATTGCCAGCTCACCGGCTGCTGTGTGACGTGAGCACGCGCTGGAACTCCACCTTCCACATGTTGGCCCGGCTTTGTGAGCAGCAGAGGGCAGTAGTGGAGTACCAGCTGTTACACGGTCGTCGCCTCTCCATTCAACTTCCTGTAATCAGAAGTGAGGAGTGGGAATGGATGTCAGACCTCTGCGAGGTTTTACGCAATTTTGAGGAATCGACACAGATGGTGAGCGGCGATAACGCTATTATCAGTGTAACCATCCCACTTCTGTGTCTACTGAAACGCTCGCTGCTCACAATTAAAACCGACGCTTTGCATGTGGAAGAGGTGGAAATGGGGGAGGAAGAGCTTACACAAGGTGATAGCCAGAGCACGCTCACTTCGTCTTCTCAGCGACAATTGGAGGAGGCGGAGGAGGAGGAGGAGGAGGAGGAGGAGGAGGAAGACACGGTTGCCTCCGCTACAGAGGGTAGCCATGGAACTTTAGTTCCATCTCTTCAGCGTGGGTGGGCAGAAGAGGAGGAAGAGGATGAGGATATTGAGAGTCAGCCTCCTGGTGAGGACAGCGAAATCTTGACTGTTGGTACTCTGGCACACATGGCTGACTTTATGTTAGGCTGCCTTTCCCGTGACCCACGCGTTGTACGCATTTTAGACAACACGGATTACTGGGTGTTCACCCTTCTGGACCCCCGCTACAAAGAGAATTTCTCATCTCTCATTCCTCCGGTGGAGAGGACAAGCAAAATGGTGCAATACCAGAAGGTTCTTGTTGAAAAATTGCTCCAAAATTTTCCATCTGACAACGCTGGCGGCAGAGTACGTGCTACCTTGGCCAACCGAGAAGGGGAGAAAAGGGGAGCACACAGCAGTTCCGACAAAGGCAGGGCAACACTCTCCAAGGCGTGGGACACCTTCATGACACCCCGCCAGCACCCTCACCCTGATGCGCAGCCTAGTGTCACAAGGAGGGAAAAGTTTTGGAAGATGGTGAAGGAGTACGTAGCAGACCGTGTCAGCGTCCTCAATGATCCCTCTGTGCCTTACAACTACTGGGTGTCCAAGCTGGACACGTGGTATGAACTGTCACTCTACGCCTTGGAGGTGCTGGCCTGCCCTGCCGCCAGCGTTCTGTCTGAGCGGGTATTTAGTGCTGCTGGTGGCATCATAACAGATAAGCGTATCCGCCTTTCCACCGACAATGCTGATAGGTTGACACTTATAAAAATGAACAAGGCCTGGATTTCCCCTGACTTCTCCACTCCACTGGAGGAAAGCCCCGGGGGAACATAAACTCACTTTATATATGTTATTTACAATGATGGGAATACTCTGTATTCCCATTCACCCCTTCCACCCCAAAAACGGGTATATGGTTGACTCTTAATGTTCTCATCCTCCTCCTCCTCTTCCATATGCCCTGGGATATAATTTTTATATAGGGCCAGCTCACCAGCGTGCCCTGGGATATAATTTTTATATAGGGCCAGCTCACCAGCGGGCCCTGTGATATAATTTTTATATAGGGCCAGCTCACCAGCGGGCCCTGTTTGCCAATTTTTATATAGGTCAGCTCACCAGCGGGCCTTCTCATATAATGTTTTATTGGGTCAGCTCTCTAGCGGGCCCTCTCATATAATGTTTTATAGCGTCAGCTCACTAGCGGGCCTTCGCATATAATGTTTAGGATGGTCAGCTCTGCAGCAGACCCTCACCCATAATGTTTTAGATGGTCAGCTCAGCGCACGTTTCCATCTTAATCATGGCCTCAGTTCTGAAAATCAAGGAAATTTTTGGGATAATTTGCCTCTGCGCACGTTTCCCTCTTAATCATGGCCTCACTTCAGAAAATCGATGAAATTTTTGGGAGAATTTGCAGATGATATACAAGTAAATATACAGCAAATACTGTTTGGTAACAATTTTTCGCCTAAAGTCGTTTTTATTTTCCTTTTTGTGTGTTTTACGGTCAGTCTGTAAAAATGGCGTACTACGGGCGAAAGATCGTTCCCAGCAGCGATGTTGGAGTCCAAGGTGCATCCAGACATCCTCCCTATGCTGTCCCTGAACCATTTCTGTAGTGTTTCCATCTTTTTCTGCCCTTTTCCTATGGACCAGGCACCCTCCCCTCATCAGAGCAGGGGGTGCCTGGTGTAATGCTCGAGTCCTCCCATTGACTTCAATGGGGCTCGGATGCTCGGCCGAGCACTCGAGCCTCAGGGGGTGCTCGGTCAGAGCACCCGAACATCCGAGCATTGGGGTGCTCGCTCATCACTAATATGTAAGCATCTGACCCAAAATATTAATATTGGATCCAACTCACCCATATTAATTTTTAAAACACCTGTAAAGGGTCGCCACCCAAGAATACCTTCACATCATCAGGCAGAGTGTATGTGTGTATTCAAAAACACATACTTACTTAGATGTTGAAGGTCCAGCTGTGTCTCTGATCCCCTGGTCCTCCACTCTTGACTCCAAAGCAAATAAAATAAAAATCATAAAAAGCCAGTGGCTTGTATGCAGCCCATGCTTGTTTAAACATTTTATCACACATCCATGGGCTGGGAGTATGGGGTTACAGAGGGTACCGAATGTGAATAACCACCATCCAACTAATCACTGAAAAGAAGAAGGGATCATGCATATGTGATATGCAAACCCTTCCTCTAGCCAATCAGCAACCAGTGGAGGGGGTCACAGCTTTACATGTGACCCCTTCTTCTCATCTGTGATTGGCTAGGAGGTGAGGATGCTCTATGGGGACATTCATTGCCCTGGGTAGCCCCACTTTCCAGTCAGTTGGAGTGTGGGAAAAATTTTAAACAGAGATTGACCGGCCAGGCAGAGCTTATGAAGGTGTATCATTTTTTATGAATTGTAGAAACGGTGAAAGTGGATCAGGTTTTTAGGGCTTTTCTTTTCTTTGTTTTTGTATCTGGAATGGACACCCAGAATGTTGCAGACTCTGCTGCACCTCTGAGATCCAGCTGAGTATATTTTTATAAAGACACACAGACTGCACATGTAAGGTGGTTTGAAGGACCTTGTCCAGGTTAAAAAAAATCTAAGATCACATTTTAATTTTTTGTAAGACATCCTTTCCGTTAGGGAGAGCAGAAGAATTAAGCCCCAGGTCCCTTACTTGGGCATTTTTAAAGGGATGGTAATACTTAAAGTGTAAAAAAAAATATGTTGTAGGGTTTATCTCCCTGAGTAAAACAAGAGTACTCCCACTGTTGAAAGCTGTTTTATTCAAAAGTTATTACAGCTCACAGTTGAATTTTTTAGGTGCAATATCACAGTGGCCTGAAATTGTACAGTGGCGCTGTTGCTACACCATCCTATGGAGGTTTATGGTCTATGGACAAGAGCTGTCCATAGGATGGTGTAACAACAGTGCCACTGTTCAATTTCAGGCCACTGTGATATTACACCTAAAAAATTCAACTTTGAGCTGTAATAACTTTTGAATAAAACACCTTTCAGCAGTGAGAGTACCCTTTTTTGCTCATGGGGATAAACACTACAATATATATTTTTTACATATTAAGTATTACTATCCCTTTAAGATTAATATGGGGACTCCAGAGCCCAATTTAATCTTTTTTTCCTCTTCATCTGTGAAACACTGACAGACTCATACAGAAGAAGGCTAAGTTAACTTACAGCTTATAAAGTGCAAAAAACTGATGGGTTAAATGAGCAAAACTGAGTACAAAATAGCTCTTTACTTGTTTCTTTTTAGTACTGTATTATGAGTCATTGTATATATATATATATATCTATATATCTATATATCTATATATCTATATATATATATACTATAATTATATTTTATTTAAGCCCTTTTAGGCGTCTGCCTTGTTGGTAAGAGAAATAAATAATCCAGAATGCATCTTAATGTTTTGACATGAATGACCTGGAGAATGAAGAATACATATTATTGTTTTTATACTGTGATTTGACACTTAGTGAGAGGTGTCTAAATCATGAACTACTTAGCTAGTAGGCACATTGTTGTAAATGATAATATTAATATTAAATAACAAGTACTCCAAATAGCACAGATTTAGTGCACACGTTTTGCTCATTTGTTTCTGTGTTAGGTTAATATTATCACACGTTGAACTGTGAATTAATTTAGGTTGAACCCACACATTGTGGTCATTTCTAATAATGCAGTGAGTGAAAACTTTGACCTCAAACAAAACTAATTAACATTCTCTGCAGGGAATTAGCATCATGTGCCATGAAAATATTTAGAATAATTTCTCAAAAAAGATTTCTTTTACAGAAAACTGACAACTAGAACATTTGGGGATATTTTTGTTTCTTATAAAACAAAGATACTTTAATACCCTCATGTATAACATGAAAATACACAATAGAGGGGATGTACTAATATAATATGCTCTAAAATCTACCTATTCCAAGCGTTCCTGGTCTGCATGAGGCAGAAAAACCTTGGCCATAACGCCAACATCTTCCATATATTCTCTTCTATTACTTTATGTGACAAAATAACCATCTACTGGATAACAAATTAAAGAACCATCAAACTTTGTCTATCTGCACTCTTGCTGGAAGAGAGCTCCAAGTATTTCATCTAAAAGGACGGTACACCGAACTGGCTGGCAGGAGAACTGGAGGACACAGTTCATCGGCTATCAGGGAGAGGGACTTGGTGTTATATGCATAAAGCCCAGGCAAGGCTATTTTAAGTGCAATACTTATTATTTCCATTATTTCATGTTTTAATAAATTGATGCACTTAGATTTCTTTTCTTCTTGTTTTGTGTGCTGTTTCTGAGTCTACTTAGATCTGACTGGAGCTGATTTGTTTTGTACTATGACTGCCTAAAACCCATTTACTGTTACATATCCTGAAAATGGATCTCTGTACTCCACTTGCTCTCTGTTGCCTCTTCACCTTGGGTCGCATAACCTCATCATTTACATGTCATTGTAAAAAAGGTTTAGTATCTATCATATAAAATTATGTTGACAATTGTCCAAGTCTATAAACTTGAAGTACATTTATATCTTTGAACAAGAAATTAATTATAGTATCACTTTTATTACATGACAGACAGCTAAAATTAGTCCAATGACTTATTACCCATATTGGTTGGTGTTTATAGCACTGGAAGTCCTGGAGAGACAAAAGTGCATGATAATGAGTTCTCATCCCTAACTGCTTGTGCTGGGAACAGAACTAACTGTCCTTCACACCTTCTTCTTTATATATTTGTTACACAGTCAAAGCCAGAAGCAGTGTGTGTGGAGGACCATTAGTAGAGCTCACCTCTAATCACTCATGAGAAATGTATGATATCACCAATGAAACAAATGACTGCTATTCTAAGTACTTTGATGTTAGAGAGGTATCCAAAGCATTACAAAGATATATGTGGGAGAACTCCCTAGCATCCAAGGGCTTATGAAATCACAGAATGCAAAGCAACACTAACACAATCTAGTTACAACCTCTACTCACACTTTCCAGTTGTTTGTTAAAGGAACACTAACACTACTAGATAGTAACTTCCCACATATTAATTTTGGCAGAAATTTCCTAATGGCCTCAAATAATCAAGTCTGTGTGGAGTGATTCTCCTTAATTAATCTTTAATAGTACTAGATGCCATCTCCACAGAGAAAGACATGTTCTTTGTTGTCAGCTCCTCCCAATGGTGACTTCCTTCCTTCATTTCTAATAACATTTCTGTGGGAGGAGTTTGAGGCCCCGGAATTCTGCATCTGTCGTCATGATATCCAGTACAAAATGAAAGCTAATTTTAGAGAACTAATCCATGGCCATTAGTATTTTATACCCAGATTAAATTAAGTGAGGATTTATTAATAGGAGGTGTTAGTGTTCCTTTAACCTCTTAATGTCCAGTGGTCCTGGGGTTGGATCACCCTTAAGGACCGGTAGATGTCATCCGGTGACCTGACTAATCATATGTACCAGCTTGCAGAACGAGAACTGATCTTGGAGCAGTCAGTTTCAGACCCCACAGAGATCACAGTGTTGTGATCACCAAACCCATGATGTGCCAGGACGTCACAGGTGCTTAAAGCACAAACACTGATTATGGTCCTTATGGGGTTAACTTTTCAGAGTTCAAGTTTTCAATTTTGTTCCAGTTTTATGCAGCTCCCTGACTGTGTATAAAAGATTTGTAGATCACTTTTGAAAGGGTACAGAATGTTCTTTAAACAGCTGTCACTCCTCTAAATGTATCTTTTAGGAGACTATGGACAAGAAACGCCTGTCTTCATTTTACTCTACTAAGCCATTAGGTTCTTCAAAAAGCAAACTTGAATACAAAATGCTCTAACACTTCGGATGACTTTAGTTGCCTAGATTCAGAAGTTTCTTTAAAGGTATATAAATGTTAATGTTTAAGTTGTTGTTATATGAAATGCTGTAGCAAACAGATACTGTAGATGCAAATGTTTCCATACCTTAAGCAGAGCAAAAATAGTACTAGTAGTATCTGATATTGTTAAGAATGTAATAGCTCCACAGGTTAGTTAATTAATAAGATTATGTTGATTAGGTAATTAAGATCAAAGGAAATATGAAAGGACTGATTGTATCATTTGTGACCGTTGTATTATTATTATTATTATTATTTATAAAGCACCAGCAGTTTCCACAGAAATAGAACGATATAACGGTTTTAAAACAAGTTGACATACAAATAAATATTAGATGACATATATAACAGGCATAAAAATATGAGACAAAAAGGTCTGATGGCCCTACTCTTGTGAGCTCACAACCTAGGAGGTTTATGAGATGGTAGACACAGAGAGTAAAGGGACTGTTTGGAGGAAGGTGATCTATATTACAGTGGAAGCATCCAATGGATAAGTGTGATGGCTATACCTTAGGTCAGGGCTGTCCAAGTTGAGTCCTTTAGGGCCACCAACAGGTCAGGATGTAAGGATTTCCCTGGTTAAACACGGGTGAGTTAATCAGTGACTCACTGATTTTGACTCACTTGTGCTTAATCAGGGAAATTCTTAAATCCTGGCCTATTGGAGGCCCTTAACTTGGACAGCCCTGCCTTAGGGAATAGTGAGAGTTTACAGAAAGCAAAGGACAGCTCCAGAAGTTTGTATAGCAGCTTTTAGCAGCCTAGTTGGTAAGTTTATCTGAACATGGCATTTCAGAGACTGTTTAAGGCTGTGGAACGTAGGTGAGAGTCCTATAGATTGAGGTAGGGAATTCCATAAGATGGATGCAGTAGGGGAGAAGCCCTGGAGATGGGAATGGGAGGAAATGATAATAGGAAAAATAGAGCTGCAGGTCATGGGCAGAATGAAGAGTGGTTGGGACAGTATTAGGAGACAAGGGAGATAGTATATCCATTGGTCACAAAGGCATCGCAACATGATCAGTTTAGGGCTCTGAGAGAGCTGAATCAATAGATGGTTAAAACGTAACTTTACTTTATTTCCTTAAAAGCGTACAAGTGGCCATTAGTATAGAATTAGTGTGAGGTTCACCCCTCCCTCACCCACTACATTAAAAACGAAGTAAGGCTCCCTCTCCAACAACCCCTCCCTCTCACTTTTTCTATCTGTATATGCCAAGAAGGCTTTGACAGGGTGGACTGGACATACATGGCTGGGGTCCTTAAATGCGACAGGGGCCCTGCTTCCTCTCCACGGTTCTTTCTTTCTACTCTACTCCTTTAGCCAAAGTTCTCATCAATGAGGTACTTTCCTCCCCTTCCCCATCAGGAACAGTACACAGCAGGGTTGCCTCCTTTCCCCTCTACTATTCACTCATCCTAGCCAAGAAAAATGTTAAGGGGTTCAGTCTAGGCTCGCAGGAGATAAAGGTTACTTGCTCCTTGTCTCCCTTCAAAATCTTTCCTCCCTTCTATTGCTGTTTTGGTTCCTTCTCTGGTGTGAAGGTTAACTTCAATCAATCTGGACTCTTATCCATCCACCTACCTGATAATCTCCACACTATTCTGAGAGGCAGTTTTCCCTTCACCTGGGCAATAAACAAGGTAAAGTACCTGTGAATATATCTTACACCGAGCTTAGTGGATGTACTGCCTAGTAACCTTGACTGCCTTATAAGGGAGATTAAAGCTAGCTTCACGGAGTGGCCTGTTTATCTGTTGGGCAGGAAGAATCAATTTAACAAAAATTGTCCTACTGCCCAAAATCTTATAAATCTTCCTCAGTCTCGCACTTCAGGTGATGACCTTCCACATACGACAGTGGCAAACCCTCCTATTACACTTCATATGGTACAAACACGTTTTGGAAGGACTGGTCACTTATTCTATAATCTCTCGCACCCTCTATACAGTTTAGACAAGTCCTTTGGTCTTCCCTATCTCAACTATACCCTTCCTCATCCCGCCACCCAGTGATCAGGCACCTGCACACATACAGGTCCCATTGTAATACTGCTTATCACTTTTCCCCCTCTCCCTCTCCTCTCTTCTCTATCATAGGCAATCCGGCCTTTCCTCCCAGCCTCCAGCCTATCCTCTTTCACAGGTGGATTAAGGCAGGCCTAACTGACATAGAAAACCTTCTCCCTGAGTTGTGGATCCCATTCTTTGCCACCATACAATCCTCTTTTGGTTTCACCAACACAGAACAGTGGAGAAATGTCCAGGTATGCCACCTACTATCCTCACCACCTTTTAACTCATATAAACCTAGACCAGTAACACACTTTGAGAAACATGTGCTATCCACTAAACCACCTCTTAGATGTATCTCAACTTTGTACACCATGCTCTGGTCGGTATGTCCGCTACTCCCTGCTTTGCATAGGAGAGCTTGGGACAGAGACCAAGGTACACTGTCTCCACTGACCAGTGGATTTCAGCCTGTAAACTACATAATACACTCCATACTTGTGCATCTCTCATGACAAGTTGGTTCCGCTTCCCCTCACAGCTGACAAGAATTTACCCAGATAGATTGAGCCTTTGTTTGTTGTGCAGTAACCCAGAGTGCTCTTTGCTTCATTTTTGGTAGTCCTGCCTCCTGATCTGTTCTTTTTGGCTAGAGGTTCACAGACGCATCCATTAACTTACCGGGGTCTTGTCCCCTTTTACCCCTCAAGCCCCACTCCTCTCAATCTTCTCCTCTCTTGCCCCCAGGTCCTCAAATATGCCAAGGACTTCTAGAGGGTGTCTGTGCTGCTGGCTCCTGTTGGTTGCGGTGGCCAGGACCTAAATCTCCAGATGTTGGGGCTTGGCCACAGACCCACCACTTTGGACTGGGAGTGTGCACCTTTGGATATGGAGCGCATCTACCATCTCTCCAGGGGCACCCTTAAGACATTCAGGGACCTGTATATCACATGATATATTTACCTAGGGATACCACATCCCTCAGACTAACTTCCAACACTTAACCAGAGTTGAAAACCGTGCATGATGCTCCCAATTACATATTTACCCTGTGGAACCCAACCTAAAGGGTTCCACAAGATTGTAATAAAATAGGATGCTTGAGGATGAGCTACCACAACAAGTTTATATAGACAGTTGACAAAGGTTAGATTTGTTTTGCCAAAATAAATAAATAATATAATAACCAGCCTGATTTATACTTATATTTATTGCTTTGAATTTCATCAAATTTCTTTTACAGCGTATTTCTACTAATGAATCCAATGTGTCATTTTGGGAGTTAAGGATTCCATTTCTGTTGCTGGGAGAAATATACCTCAATTGGTCTCCCCAATAGATAACATTATATCTTATTGTGTGGGGATGGATATAGAAATAGCAGAGGATTAATATTTTAGCGCATATTGTAACTCAGACATAACTCTTAAATCCCCTATAGCAATTCATGTTCTCCTATACAGAGGTAAAAAGTATATTCTTCCTGAAGGAATCTATGTTATTAATATTGTTTTCTATAGTGGGGAAAAGTAAATCCATCATTGAGACCCATGGGAAATTTTGTTTGTAGCAAACAAATCTACTTCAATAACACATTGTCCGTTACCCTCTCTATCTGTCAGTTACAATTTACATATCCTTCTGAAACTGATAAACTCAGTTGCACCACTGTGGACCTCATTCACATGTTTGGCCACATGTTTAACTATTTTATTCCTGATATCACCTATATGCTCCATACTTCATCTTCTCAGTTGTCTTTTTGTTTTTCCTACATAGTTTGTTTCCACAACTACAGGACATTAGATAGATCACGTCACTTGTTTTTCTGCTGATACAATTCGTTATCCCTTATTTTTCTGGTTCTTGTACATGCTTGACAATTATTGCATGTATACGGGCCTATGATATTGAGTTTTAGCCACAATGGTCCTTTTCCTCTCTTAAAATGTATATTTGTAAAAAGATCTTTAAGATTTAGTCCCCGTCTTTATGTAATACTGGTACAGTGGCTTACCTCTACTTTCAGATCATTATCATCTGTTAATATGTGCCAGTGTTTCTTTAAAATGGAAGAGACTGTAGTGTTCTGAATTGAAAGTTCCTTTGGATCTAATTTGTCTCTTGATCTCTTGGTAACTGTCATGTTCATATACAAGTATGGTGTGTAGCACTCCATCCCTGAGTTTAGGTATAAGCCCTTTTTAGGATCCTATTGTTATATCCTCTTTGTCTGTATCACTGACATAGTTTTAGTACATCTCTAAAATAAGCTACAGTACTACAAATCCTCTTTAATCTGAAATATCGCCCTGTGGGTATGCTGTTTTCATGTACTTGATGATCACGTGTTACTTTTAATAAATTTTCTTTGCGGTTCCTGTATACATTTGCATTTAACACATATATGATGGAAAGGAATCTTATTTTTATCTATATGACTAGTCACTTTCAGATATTAGTACTATTTATCTGTTCAACAAATTTATGGAACAAGTCTGTGCTACCTGTCCAAATGAGGAGAATGTCATCTATGAATAAAAGCCATAATGCTGTATGTTGGGCATAAGTGTTCATTTCATCACTGAATATTATGCTATCTTCCCACCACCCCAAATAAATATTGATGTACTTAAGGGCAGGACTGGATTTACATCCCAGGCTCCCCTAGACAAGGCAATCTATCTTCCCTTAGTTCCACTCATGGCCACACACCCACTCCTCATATGACCCTGCGCCCCCATCCCATCAGCTGTTTTCTGGCACAGAAAAAAACCTTGACCTATGACAAGCATGAACTAAAAAAAAATCTGTAACCCCTTGGATGCATTGAAGATCTCTCTAACATTCAAGGGGTTAAATAATAGCCTGTAATAGGTATAAAACTGGTGCATGGACACTAAATTTGCTCTGGCTACACCCACAATTCAGAATGTGTGTGTAACTAGCACAGCTTATACTCCCCTCAAAATTTAAATCTTCAGGTAGTTACCTTGTCTGCCTCTTGGGAAATCTGGTCCTGCATAGAAGCACACGTACTACCCATGGTTGTACACTTTCTTGATAGTATATTTGATCCAAAACAAAGTAATTATGAGCTAATACAAATGCCAATAACTGGAGTGTGATTCATTTATGTGCTTGAAATTATTCAGTCCTATTGCATGTCACGGACCATAAGAAACTGAGGCAGTGGCTAGAGTGCGACGCTGAGGAGTGTAGCTTGGTAATGGTGATGTCACCCTTTTCCCTTGCTGTGGCACAATCCGGATTAAAGTTGATTGATCCCGGTTGAGCCGGGATCCTGGCCAGGATGGTATAGAAGATGCACTGTACTTCCTCAGAATCCTACAAGCAGAAAGAACCCTATATGCAGATAACACCAAAAGAACAGGGACCTAGGCAAGTCAGACACAGACCATTATCTGAGAGACAGGTTGGAAGGGAAACTACCTGCAGAACCAGAACCCAGGACTACCTGGAACCCTAAGGTACCTACAAAGGAAATACCCCCCAGTACGCAGGGTGGAACTCCCAGCTCCCACCACCATAACGACCCAAGGGAACTGGAGTAATGATCCCCAAATAGCAGGGTAAGACCACTTACTAGAATAGCCCAGACAACCCCAATGGATGCCTGACTATGGAATATGACCGCAAACTGGTGGCCCAGTGTTCTAGGACCACAACGGACTGGAAAGAGACCCAACTGACCACCCCCAAAGGCAATAAGGACCAAGAGTCCTGAATCAGCCTTGCTTCCCACACATGGACGTGCTAAGACCATAATGCTCGGCATTACCGAGCATTACCGAGCAGAGAGAGAGAGAGAGGCCTGAACCTATTGGCTACCCCCGACCAGGGCCATGTGACCCTGCAATAGCTCTGAACCACCAGTACCCCTGAGAGAATACAGAGGGTTCCTGGCTGAGACTTTTGGCAGCTAACCCTTTAGAAGGCAGGACTCTAACCACAGAACACAGAGATTGGAGAGACAAGCAAATGGTGGAAAATCAGGAAGGGCGAGATACCAAAAGCAACTAGGCAACCTCTGCTGCAAGTAGCCAAAGAAAAAACACAAAGTTAGATGGTCCAAAATCACGGACACGTCGGGTATGTAAAGGATAAGAAATCGGCAGGTTAAATACATGCCAAGGGTCACCAGGAATGAACAAGAGGTCAGAGGTAAGGCAGAAATTGGAGCCAGGAACAAACCACTAAGTCAAAACCAGGGAGTCACAAAAAACAAAACTAGCACAAGTTCACAAAACATTCTTGAATAATCGGGTGTGTGAGCCTTCTCAATGAAAATACCACCAAGCTCCAACAGGAAGGATCGGCTGGAGAGAAGGAAGGACAGGGCAGGACGAGGGACTAAAAGATTCCAGGAGGGAATGTGTGACACTATCCTTCACCCAAAAAAGGAGGCCACCAGGTGACCCAGTACACGTAGTAAAGCCTGAAGAAAGGTGGCTATCAATGCAGGGGCGTGAACATCCCGAGCCTGAATCCAAGAGTGGTCTTCTGGGCCATAATCCTTACAATCCACACAATATTGTAAAGACAGGAGGATCCAACGGGAGCCTCAAAATAGGCTGAATCTTGAATTTGGGTTCTCCTTAAACCAACCAAGACAGTGGGGAGAGAGGGAAGTACTCAAATAGTAGGTGCGAGCAACAGTTTGAGTAAGGAGATGTGAAAGGTGTTAGGGATGCACCACCTTGCAGGAAGGGCTAATTGAAAGTAAACCTCTAAGATGTTTGGTGCAGAGCCAGACTCTATCCCCGGAGATAGGCTCAGTTCAGGGGAATGGCAACATCAACTGCCTGCTTCTGGGCAGCAGAGGCCAAGGATAAGCAGGAGTGGGCCGAGGACCATAATGAGTGCAAGTTATCCACCATGCCGTCGGTTGCTGGAACTCCAACTGGGGTTCCCCAAGGAATAGTGCTGGGGTGATATCCCAAGGCAGTCAACAATGGAGAACATTGGAGAGAGCAATGGCAGAGGTTATTAAATAAGAACTCAGTTAAGGATAAAACATCCACTCAATCAGAAAGAGTGACATTCATATATTGCCGCAAAAATTGTCCTAGGGACTAATTAGTCAGCTCTGACTGGCCATTAATCTGCAAATGCTAGGTAGAGAGAAAACTGCAGAAAGATGCCTGGTTGAGAGCAGAAGTCTCGTCAAAACCTAGAGATAAATTGCGACCCTCGATCAGAAACAATGTAGGAGGGGGAGCCATGCAGATTTTAGCTAATGAAGAAAGTGGTCAGTTCAGAGGAAGACGTAAGCTTGATAAGAGGAATAAAGTGACCCTGCTTTGAGAAGCAATCGACCATGACTAATATGGTGGTACATCCTTTAGACCTTGGCAGATCTACCACAAAAGCCATCACCAAATGGGTCCATGGAGAGCATGGACTTGAGAAAGAGGAAAGAAGCCCTATGGGATGGTGATGTGGCATCTTATTGGGAGCACAGCTGGTAAAAGTCCTTAACATGCCTTCAAACACATGACCACCAAGATATCTGGGGGAGCAAATCAGTAGAATTTTGCACCTCTGGATGGCCAGAACCTGGAGAGAAGTGGAACCAACAAAGAATCTCCAGCTGAAATTGTGGCGGTACAAACAGAGTATTAGAAGGTTGAGCAGGAGCCGGTGGGACTTGAAGGCTTTTGATCCTATCCAATGTGGAAGAGGATAATGCTGTCATAAAGTGAGAGGGAGGAAGAATGGGCTCAGGAAAAAGTATGGATTATTAGGCTCAAACTGACAAGACAGAGCATCAGATTTGACATTTTTTGACCAAGGATCATAAGAGATGATAAAGTTGAAGTGCGTAAAAAATATAGACCAGTGTGCTTGCCTGGGATTAAGGTTTTTAACCATTTCAAGGAACTGCAAATTCTTATTGTCTGTAAAAATCAAAAACTGTAAGGTTGAGCCATCCACTCTTCCAAGGCTAATTTAATAGCAGTAACTCATGGCTACCAACATCATAGTTACATTCCTCACTAAAGAAGCGCCTGGGAATAACAAGGATGGAGTTTGGAAGTGATCGGATGGTGTTGGGATAATACCACTCTGGCAGCATGTTTGGAGGCATCAAATTCCAGAATAAATTGTCAGTAGGGATCAGGAAAAATCAAAATCATGGCTGTAGTGAAGGCTTTCTTCAGAGAGTTAAAGGCACAAAGGGCAGCTACGGGACAATGGTGAGGGCCAGTTTCAGTCTTAGTCAAGGCTGTGATGGGGAGATGATGTGGGAAAAATGACTAGTAAACTTCATGTAGTAGTAGTTAGCAAATTCCACCAAATGGTGGATAGCCTTAGTATCAGTTGGAACTACGAGAGACATCCTGCACTTAAGCTGAGTCCATTTCAATTCCATCCCCCAAGATAATAGAGCCAAGAAAAGAAAAATGAGATTGTTCAAATTCACATTTAGCCAGCTTAACAAAGAGTGAATTGTCATGGAGACGTTGAAGGACTGAACAAACATGGGCACGGTGAAGCTGCAGATTGGGAAAAAAATAAAAATGTTGTCTAGGTAAATTACCACATAGCACAACAACATATCCCAAAAAATGTAATTAATAAAACCTTGCCTAAAGGCATGACCAGATAGTCATAGTGGCCCTGCTGGGAATTAGAGGCTGTCTTCCACTCATCCCCACTTTTTATATGAATTAGGTTGTAGGATTCTTGAAAATCCTATTTAGTAAATACAGAGGCTGGGTAAAGTTGGTCTAGTAATTCCACAATAAGAGGAAGGGGTTAACATTCTAAACAATTACCTTGTTAAGGCCTCTATAATCAATACATGGATGGTGGAATCCATCTTTGTTTTGTACAAAAAAAATCCAACCCCCGCAGAGGAGAAGGAAGGCCTAATGAATCCTTTAGCCAATTTTTCTTGAATATTTGTGGCCAAAGCCTGATCCAGAGGAGAGGAGAGCAAAAATATATGTCTTTTAGGGGAATGGCCCCAGGAAGGAGATTGATGGAACAGTCTGAAGATCTATGGGGGTACAGGGTTGATACTTGCCTGGAGAAGAAAAGATCCTGGAAGGCGGGATAGGGAGCTGGAATGGAAATACTTGTACTGTCAGGAATGTTGGTTGAAACCAGAGCTACAGGATGAATCCATTGTATGCAAGTGCTAAAACATGCAGAACTCCAAGAAAAGACTTGTCCTATATACCAATCCAGGGTCGGATTATGAATCTTGAGCCATGGCAGCCCAAGGATAACAGGAGTACATGGGGCAGTAACGACACTAAAGACAATTACAGTGGTCAACAGAAGGGGCCAAGTCTCATACTGAAACAGACCCTCACCCAAATGTTTGCTATCTACCTGGGAGTAAGCTTGGACCAGCAGACAATAAAGTGTTCAGAAGCCCATCCAGCATCAATAAAGATTCCCGCTGCTCCTGAATCAATGAATGCTGCAGTTCTAATGGTTCCGGTGGCCCACTGGAGCTGCACTTGAATAAGGATTCTAGAATGATAGGGAAGGGGAGGTGAATGGTATTCCCTCCCTCCCAAAATTATCCCTACGTGGAGGGGTTTCCTGACGGGTGGGACACTGGCGGAGGAAATGTCCCTTGGAGCTGCAATAGAGGCACAAACCCAGCGTATGCCGACATTGCCTTTCTGAGGTCATCATTTTGGAGACTCCCCAATCTCAATAAGTTCATCAGAAACCAGAGGTTCAGGAGGAAGGGAAGGGGTGGAGGGAAATTCTGAACTTGTCGATTGGATTCATGTTCTAGTTGTCTGTCTGTGAGAGAATAATCAGGTCCACTGGTAGAGACTGTAGTGTGAAGGCATGAAAGCAAAACACAAAGTCAAATGTGCCAAAATCACTGGGATCATCAGATTTATCGGAGGGCGAGAAATCTGTAGGTCAAATACAAGCCAAGGGTCAACAGGAGTGAACAGGAGTATGGAGATAAGCCAGAAATCTGTGTCAGAAACAAGCCACTAAGTCAGAACCAGGGAGTCACAAAATAACAAAACTAGAACAAGTTCACAACACAAGCTCTAATAATCGGGTGGCGTAGCAGGTGAGCCGTCACAATGTAAATACTTCCAAGCTCCAATAAGAGGATAGAATGAAGGACAGGGCAGGACAAGGGTCAAAAATATTCAAGGAGGGAATGCGTGATAGTGAACAAGAACATCTGAACAGATTTAAGCCCTATTTCATGCTTTATACTTGTGTGCAGGGTCTCAATGTCAAGACTAGCCAAAAAAGGGGAGTCCTCAAGTATATGCCCTCAATCATTGTAATGGCATCTTGACTATGGCTGATGTAAGACTGAAGTACTATGATAAAATGCCTTAAACACGATCTTTCAGTAAGATTACCTATGCCTGAGACTATTGGACTATCCTGGGGGTTATCACTGGAGACTTGTCTAGCATTTAAGGGGTTAAAATCCCCATTTAAATCAATGGAATTTTTTTGTTCTCCCCTATAGTGTAAATAGTTTTCCCCAGAACTCCTACGCTTTTCTTTTGAACATATGGCCCTAAAATGTACGCCAGAAATTCTCCCCTTAATGATGCTTATCCCAAGTGGAGGGCAATGAGGCAGTCTATGGGCATTTTAGTTTGTTCCTTTACCAAGATCAACATCATGTATTAACATGGCATCGACACCTTAGTCAGCATCGCTGGTTGTTTCCCTGTGGATGCTATGCATTAAGGATAGAAAGCTTGCTGGCAATAAAGTCGAATGCTGGCAGAGTGTGTTCACTGGTTTGCACTACAGAGATCATACACTGCAGTGCATACTCTTGAATGCAACCGCAGACATCAGAGGCTAATGACATACGTCTGAACTGGCACAATTGTACACACCCCATTATTTTTTGTAAAATATGACTTTAACATTTCATTTGAATGAAAAATATATGTTACAAGTAATTTCCTGCTGAGTACAACAAGAGTAAATCCACTACTGGAAGATGTTTTATTAAAAAGTTATTAAGGCTTAAACTTATTTTATGTCGATATTAAATTTCAATTTTGTATTGTAATTTAATGGGTGTTGATATTCCTATAATTTGTTGCATAGGACCTTAGACTATGAATTAAGTTCTCCAACAGAGGACATTATAAAAAACAAGTTTCGTCTTGAACACCAGTTGGGGCTACTACTAAAACATAAATCTGATCTGTAATAACTTTTCTATGAAAAATCTCCCAGTATTGGGTGAACATTTATATCATTCAGCAGCTTATTCATAAAAATGAGAGCACGTCTCCGGGTAAAATTCTCTTGTTAACAGTTTAGTATTTAATTTAATATTGATTATGTATAAGGGCAAGCTTAGATTGGGTTTCCATCTGCCCCCTCCTGTTTTTCCTCAGCTCCCAGTTAACAAAAGGGCTTGGGGTGGGTGTGTCCAAATAATGTGATATGTGAGAGCTGAATATGGCTGGGCAGTGTTGGGAGGAGGCAAGATGGTGCTGTTGCTGAAAATGGGCAAAACAGGGTAAAGAGTGGGATGAACGGGACAGTAAGTGGGTGGCTTATCAGGGAACTCACAAAACCAGAGAATCATGAACATCTGTCCCTGGAGACATGATGATTATCTATGAAATCCAATGTTTCAGGAGCAGGTCAAAACTTTAATACAGTAACAAAGATGATGTCTTTGACAGGGAAGGTCAACCTGCAGCCATCTGTTACTGGACAACTCTAGTCATTCTCAGCAAACTGCCAGCTGGCTAAGGAAGATGGGAATTGTAGTCCACCCACAGACTGAGGTCCAAAGGTTGGTTACTTCACATCCAAGCTCAGGTAGCTGTAATGATTTAGAGATGCAGAATTTCATAACAAGTTCTAGGACTGAAGAGGGCTCATAATGCCAATATCTTGTTGGAGTAGTGTTGAAGGCACACTGACAATATGCACTAAAGTGTCTTCGACATCATATCTCCATCAATCTGACAAAAATCTGCCAACATCGACATAAACCCAATATGTTTTTGACAGGTTTACAAATTTTCACTCATCACCTCGACATTGACCTAGTTCCATATGGAAATGCAGCATAATGAATCGTTTCCATATGGACATGCAGGATAATGAGCCATTATCATATTCATGGGAGTGTATTTATATGTTAATGTGACACTTCACCACATGCACTTAACTCCAGTAGCAGCCTCTGCTATCTGACTTTCCAGTCTCAACTTCACCTACCTGAGGCCTCCCTGTAGTTTCCTTTGCAGTAACAGCCCTCAATTAATCATAAGCATGGAGATTTGTCAAATTGCTGGCAACGTGGAAGGGATGCTCTCCCTCATACATCACTAGCAGTAGACAACCCTGAAGTCTGAAAGCATTATCACTTCTTCCCCACTTTCTCAGTAGGGGAGTGGATAGGATCCTTTCAGCACCACAAACAGCATCACTACCTTAACACTTTGAGTGCCATAAGGATGTGCATTGTGCATCCCTGTGGCACTCAAAGGGTTAAAAAAAGTACACCAAGCACTACACAATTATCCGCTCAGATCTGTATCATCCTATATAATAATTTGCTAGGATGTTTATAACGACGCAGTCATGTACCATAGAGACTGTCTGTGATGCGACTGATACGGAGTGGGGAGATCCAAATTCAGACCGTGGTCCTCTCGGTGTGCAGAGAGGACCACAGTGTTCTGCAACCGGCTGGCACTGTTGCCCCTGTACACAGGCTCTTCAACTAGTATTTTATACTCAAATATGTTGTGAATTCCCAAGGGAACAAGGCTGGGGTTCAGGCAGTTTCCATGGTGATTTGTGACTACCAGCTGCCCCCCAGCCTTATTCCCTTGCCCACTGGAAACCATAGATCCCCATGTGCACCATCTGGCCCACAGACTTGTTCCCTTGTATCCTGGCAGCCACAAATCCCCATGGACTCTGCCTGACCACCCACAGCCTTATCCCCTTGCCTATTGGTGGCCACAAATCCCCATGGACACTGCCTGTGCAAGGGAACAAGGCTGAGGGGTGTCCCCCTATTGATCAAGTGGGGAAGCAGAGAGAATGACCTCAGACATCAGGATTGTCCTACTGTGATGTGCAAGGGATATGTTCCTTGCATCCCTGAATTTTAGTGCATACAACGATGTGTGTCTACATCTAAAAGTCAAAGTGCTTTGAACATTTTGACAAAATCATATTGCCACAGCATCGACCATTAGAGCATATCCCTCCCAAAGGTATTGTTCTTGCACATTTTATTTTTAGGCACCCCCATAATTTGCACACATTCCATGATAATCCTGTGTTTGTCTCTGATATACGCAATTTTGCAATACTTACAGTAGTTCTCACACAGGCCTGCATTTACACTAAATGTGAGCAATTCTGATCAAACCTGGAGCGCCGTAAGGGACAAATAAAAATCCCTAATGATTTAAATGAGACTTTTAACTGCTTGAATGCTAGATAGGTCTCCAGTGCATTGCAAAGCAATGCATTGGAGACCTCTCTAACATTCAATGTGTTAAAAACCCATTTAAATAAGTGGGCAGTTTTATTTTCTCTGTGGCCCAGATGGTTTGCACCAGAAAAGTTAAATCTGTGTTTATACATGGGTTTGGAGGGATGTACTAATAGCATTCTGCTTTAAAATTCTAGACAGGGCCAACTTTAGTGTGTTGTGCCTGCCTAATTAGCTTAGCCATACACATTGAAAAATCCTCCTATTTACTTACTATATACTATATATATTACTCATGGGGAGAGCAATATGATAGTTTATGTGCATTTTAGTACATTCCATTTATCTTCTCCTTGTTACTATTTACTCTTTTTATAAATGATCTGGCCAAGGTTTGAAATCATCTTCAGTACATATGTATGCAGACGACACCATTCTCTATACTAAAAACTCAAACATATCACACCATATTACAACATGATTTCTGCGAGGTTGAAAGATGGATAGCAAGGAACAAATTGTTCTTAAACACAGACAAAACTGTCACAGTGATATTTGGCACAAAGCACAAACTGAGTAATCTCGGCAATACCCACCTATCCATTGTAACGGAGTCTAATCGTAAATTGGCCCCAGTGGACTCCTACAAATATCTTGGTATGTGGCTTGACCCCAACCTTACTTTTGGACATCATATTGACAAGTTAACCTCCAAGCTTTATCCCAAATCAGTACTCTTTTTAGACACAAATCATGTTTAAGTCCCCTGGTTAGAAAACGTATTGTGCAACAGATGTTGCTGCCTGTCATAGACTATGGTGATGTAGTTTATGCTCCAGCGCCAGAAATCCATCTTAGTAAACTTGACACCCTGTATAATTCAATATGCCGCTTTAGCCTCCAATGTAATTACACTACTCATCGCTGTGATATGTTAAAAGAACTAAATTGGTTAACACTCAAATCTAGACGTGCCCTTCACCTTTCTTGCTTAGTACACAACCACTTCTCTGGAAAACTACCAGGCTACCTGAGCAGTTTGCTCACTCCTGCTCTCCATACTAAGTATAACCTCCGTTCCACCACAAACAACTCGCTACGTATACCACAATACAAGAAAGAAGCAGGAAGATCTGCCTTCTCCTTCAGAGCGCCAAAGGCCTGGAACAATCTGCCTGAAATAATCAGATCTGCTCCCAGTCTAAAATCCTTAAAAGTAAATGCTTCTCTATATCTAAAAACAGAGTGTAACTGTTTATAATTTTAAAATTTCCATATGAATATTTGTATGTATATTTAATAACATGTAATATATAATGTTTCTCAATGTGTATAAATATGCAACCCTCTACTGAAAACTGTGCAGGACATACTTGAAAACGAGAGAAATCTCAATGTATTCTTCCTGGTAAAACATTTTCTAAATAAATAAACAAGGAACAGAGGAATCTGGCACAATCATTTTTCCTTTTCCTGAGTATGATATGGGAGAGGTGTTTGAGGCTTGCTCACATTAAACATTGGTGGAGTGTGTGCCTGAATATCCACAACAGCAACTGTTCACACCCATAGGCTCAGATGTAAGAGATGTCTGCTAAGGTATACGGGCAGGAGATGAGCCAAACTGGCTGGATTTGTACACAGGACCATAGTGTTTAAAGCAGGATTTATATTTTACAGCTGCAATCAGATTTCATTCAATTATCTACTATTACAGCTATAGATGGTTCACACAAACTAAGGCCACAGAGGAGGCTTGAGCTGTCTCCTTGAATCCATTAGAGGTCATTAAGTATTTTTTTATGAAATTGAAAAACCAAATACACACATATATATATATATATATATATATACTAGTTGAACAGCCCGTTACACGGGCCACAGTGCCACTGTCACCCGGTCGCGGGGCAGTCACACGCAGTGGAGACTGCCCGTGCCGCAGCTGATACAGAGCTGGACGCTCCTTCGGAGTGCCCAGCTCTGTATCAGCCTCGGCTCGGGCAGTCTCTACTGCGCATGACTGCAGCACGCGCAGCAGTGTCTACTGCGCATGTCGTGCGTTACACACGAATTAGCGAATTATTATATAGGATATATATATATATATATATATATATATATATATCATACTTTTTTCCTGAGTAAAATAGGGCTACTCCCACTGTTGGGAATGCATCTTTCCAGAGTTATTACAGTTTAAACTGTGTTTTTTCTATTTATCAATAGTGCCCACTAGTGGCTTAATTTCAGACAGTTATTCTGTTGCATTCTATGGGAAGTTCTCCTTATAATGTGGTATAACTGCTCAGTTACTTACTGACACTTTGGCCGAGATGTTCAAAAAGTGGTGGTAACTGGAATTGTCTGTAATCAGAACAAAAAAGTTCTTACACCATAGTCCATCATTTCTCAGAGAAGTTACCATCATTTTTTGCATCTAACTCCGCCATCTCTGCCAAAGGGAAAAAGCTGTCTTAAAAGTGGGCGTGGTTTAATCTACCGTCATATTGTAAGGTATTTTCACAAAAAAATATTCTTTTAACTGACACTTTTTTGTCTGATTAACATCATTTTTTCCCGACAAAATAAAAATGGTCTTAACTTGGAGAAGACAAATTACTGTTGAGTGAGAAGCCATGCTATTGAGTTTGCTGGAAAAAAAAAGTATTTGAAAGAAAATTTTTCATTTTAAAAACAAAAAATATCTTTGTTTCTTGAAAATGTTTGTTTCAAAGACAAAATCAAAGACATTTTTAACATCAGAATTGTTAAGGGCAATGTCCATCAAGATCTTCTTACAGTTTTTTTAACTCTTTATGACATATTTTCAAATGTGACAGATTTACTTCTGAAAATATTGTCAGTTTTTTTACCACCAACTCATGATCCGACAATTTTATCATTATGACGACTTTTTGATCATCTCGCCCTTTGAATTTACAGGAAATAATATTGCTGCACTTCACTTCCTGAGAGTTTGAACAGTTGTAACTTTTGAATAAAACATCTGCCAGCAATTTGAGCACCCTTGTTATACTCAGCTGGAAAAGCCCTATAACATATTGGTTTCCATAACAAAAAGTTTACTGTTCCTTTAAGGCATATTCATGAGTACTGATTTTGTAAATATCCTTATAAATTGTATCCATTGAACGTTGTTCTTTTTTTGTTTAACTGTTTATTGTACAGCTCTGTGGAATCTGTTGTTGCTTTATACATACATAAATAATAATTATAGTAATAGCACATTACAATGAATTGCCCTCTCACATTTGTGGCCCACTCCAATGATTGTTGTGACCATGATGTAGTTACCCATTGGTTACATTATGTGCAAGGTAACTAGGCACAAACCAAGTGCAAACCTACTCAGTACTTACAAATAGCTGCATGCAAAATGACCCATTCCCTTTCCCCTTCATCTCATGGCACATTCTCTTTCTCCCTCATCACATGCCTGTTTCCAGCTGTTCATTTCTTAGTCTCTCTCTCTCTGACCAACATCCCAAGGATAAAAATTACCCATCTTCTATAAGATATTTTTTCAAACACAATACTCTTTTCTAATAAATTCCAAAGTCTTTTGTTATTTAAAATGTATAATTGATTACTAAAAGGCATTTGAATTGCTTCCATTGGAGCAATCAAAAAGAGGAAAAAAAATGGAGCAGCAAATTAATTCTGTGAGTGTCTCAATGTGCTGTGTAGAGCATATTTCATGAGAGTAGAGTAGACTTGGCTTGCCAGAATGTGCAGGAGCAGAGTCAGAGAGAGGACCAAGATGCAGCCAGGTTCCATCAAGCAGCAAGGCAATTGTTGTGAGCTGCTGGCTGGGCTCATAGTTGCACATGCAGACAGCTTTCAGAGTGCAGTCAATTATACATTCTACTGGAGACAGGAGGCTAAGAGCTGCTGTAACAAGATTCCGTAGCTCATATATATTTATAGCTCACATCACTCTGTGAAGCAATTTGGTGATGCCTTTATAATTCAAGGGTTTAATGGATGAATAGAAGTTATATATTATCTGAGGGAACTTTGGTCCATTCTGGATCTTCTGTGAGTAGTTTCATAAGCTGGATTACCCCATCTTTAGGGACACTTGGAAACTGCACCACTGTAATATAGTTACACCTATTTAAATTTGAATATGATATATGTTGGCAGGAAGCACTGAATAATTAAGAGAGAGTACCAGGGGTAGTGTGGATTATAAGTATGCAAGACAGTGAATTTTAGTGCATTAAACATCCTCACATATTAAATAAGTAATGTTATGAAGAAATCAAGATTATATTCTTGTTAAAAATAAAAAGTGTGTGAGTATGTCAAAAATGGGAGTATCTCTGACTCATGTCTGGAAAGTAGGGTGAATGTATGAATCTCTAATTCCAGTGGCTGCACTGTAGGGTTACAGAGTAAGAACGCTGTAGTACCAGGACCAGTTTTAGGCGGGTGAGAAGGGTGTGACACACCTGGCCCCGCTTATTTACCGGCCCTGTACAGCAAGCGTGGGTAACTAAGGATGAGGAGGAGGTGTGATTACAAGGATATGCAGGTAATCGTCCCTTTGTTATTGGGCCATGCTGCTATCCATTTGGGAGTAGGGAGGGACAGCCTGACTGATGCATCACTACCTCTCCTATCAAATTATATATGCACACCTCTCATGTCCTCTCACGTGATAGAGATAGAAAGAGAGCACACAGTGGAGAGTCTGACCACCAGGAGCCAGCCCATGAGTCAAAAAGCCAACAGGAAGATCAGGTGGGGCTCTGCTGCCACTGTGCCTGTGGAGCATACCACCACATCCAGTAAGCAGGGTGATGTGCACTCACTCTCTGTCTACAGGCTGCTAAGCTTATTACGTTTTTTGTTGTACAATGACTACTCCACACGAACCACAAGTTCCTTCAAAGATAAGCAGGTGAGGGCAGGGGCATGAGAGGCACTGAGGGCAACCTGGGCAGCAACCAGGAAGGGTTAATGTGTTGTGGTGGTGATGCTAAGTAAGGAGGGTTTGGCCGGAGGACTTGGACATCACATTTGGGACTGGAGAGCCATACCTCCGACGTGGAAACAAGACCAAGTGAGTCAACTATGCACAAAAACACAGGAACTAGGATGCAGATAAATGGCAGGAGGTGCTCTTGACTGATGGAACAATATTTGAAATATTTAGCTGTAGCAGAAGGTAGTTTGGTCGCTAATGGGCTGGAGAGCGGTAAAAGCATGAGTGTCTGCAGGCAACAGCGAAGCATGGTAGAGGTTCCTTGCAAGTTTGGGGCTTCATTTCTGCAAAAGGATTTGGGGATTTTGTCAGAATGAATGGTCTTCTCAATGCTTTCTGAGAAGTACAGGCAGATACTTATCCATCATGCAATACCATCAGAAAGGCATCTGATTGGTCCCAAATTTATTCTTCAACATGACAATGACCCCAAACATACAGCCAGTCATTAAGAACTATCCTCAGTGTAAAGAAGAACAAGGAGTCCTGGAAATGATGGTGTAGTCCCCACAAAGCCCTAATCTCAACATTATTGAGTCTGTCTGGGAATACGTGAACAGAGAGAAGCAAATGAGACTGCCTAAATCCACAGAAGAACTGTTGTTAGTTCTCCAAGATGTTTGGAAGAAACTACCTGCTGAGTTCCTTAACAAACTGTGTGCAAGTGTAGCCAGAAGAACTGATGCTGTTTTGAAGGCACACAGTGGTCACACCAAATATTAATTTTATTTAGATTTTTCTTTAGCTCACTCTCTATGCATTTTATTAACCCCTTAACGACCGGACGATCGGTGCGGCGCAGTCAGTTAAGGGCCACGGAGCATTTTTTTTTTCTTCTTTCACTTCCGGACTCCCCGAACGGCGTGCAGCCGCGGGGGGAGCCCGGAATTCCATGACGGTCATAGTACGTCATGGGTCGTTCAATCAGATCGACCCTTGACGTACTATGACAGTCAAGGGTCGTTAAGGAGTTAATTTACAGCATTTTTTCACAACTACCTAAGACTTTTGCACAGTACTGTAGATAGATAGATAGATAGATAGATAGATAGATAGATAGATAGATAGATAGATAGTCTGAATAACTGAGGGGAGACTGATAGCCAAATACAGTGCAGTTGGTTTTCTCTATTACTTACCATTTGATAAATCTCATGCCAGTAATATATATGTGAAATTTATGACTGATAGTCATTGATGGAGTAGGGGAAGATAGATGAGGGCAAAACAATCATATTGTTAACCAATAAAAACTTCCAGCATCAAAGAAGCTGTTGGGCTGAATAGATTGACTTGTTCGGGTAGTTTGACAGTAATTTGTTGCGTAGCCATTTTTGTGTGTTATTAAATGTAATAGCAGAAAATGTACCATGTATAACACTTTTCTCATGTATTACCATTCCAAGAAAAAAAGTAATCTGCCTATGTTTGATAATATGATTGTATTTAGTTAAAAAATGCAGAGTACACCACTGTGGGCGAAACCGCAACTTTTAACCCTTTCATTGTTGCTTGTCCTAGAGGGGTACACAGTGCATTGTGGACTCACCTCTATGTCTTGTGCACCAATCTGGCACTCATAATTATATGATATAATGATTTACTCAAACCCTTTATTTACAGATATGGCCAGTTCTAGTAAGATGCTTCCACTACTAGCAGAGACAGAGACTGTTATTGGAAATATATGGGTGGAGCTAAAAACCAATTAAAAAAAAAAAAAAAAAGCTAAAGAAGAATTTCTCAGCACTCTGCAGGGATCTATAAACAGATTTGTAAAAACACCCATTACAAACAAGCCAACTGAAGAAGAATCACAGTCTGTAAACAAGGACACAAACACAAGTTTGTTGGAAGAGAAATCTGCTGCTCCTGTGTTACAGAAAATCCAAATGTTCTTGAACTTGAAGATGAAGTTTACGAAGAAGACATACTGGACAGTGAAAATGTGGAGGAACCAGAATATAAAGAAGCAGTGACAATGACAACAGAACATGAAAAAAGCCCTGATGAAATTCCAACATTTCAGTGCATAGATGATGTTGGCACATGGCCTAAAACTTTGAGTGTCAAGCAGAAAAATAACATTATAGAGAGGTCCCCTCAGAATAACTATGGCGCATTACCTGAATGATGAGAGCAACTGAAATTTTGCTGATATATATTATACCAGAAAACTGAGCAATGTTCAAATTATTATGTGATGTTGGCTTGTGTATTCAAAAACACAGAAAGCAGTTTATTCTTTTCCTTGTTATTTAAGTTATTTATCCAAGAAAACAAAGGGGCACTGAGCTGTGATGGCTTTTGTGATTGGTGACATGCTACTGCAAGGCTGAAACAACATGACATTTCCAAAAATCATTTTAAAGCGGAACTACCATGTCACAAAATGTTTAGCTTAACTAAGTCCCCTTCTGGCGACTAGCCAGCATAGATATATGCTTTATTCCCAGCTGTCAGTAGCATGGAGCGTGGACATCTTGCCAGAATGACGTCTGCGCGCTTGTGCTGTCAGTTCCAGTCGGAGCTGGCCGGCTCCTAGAAATGCCTCCTAGACACGGCTGGGACTGACAGCTAAGGCACGCGGACGTCATTCTGACAAGATGTCCGCGATCCGTGCTACTGACAGCTGGGGAATAAAGCATATATCTATTAAATCAGGTAATAATTCTGACGACTAGCACTACTAAGCAGCTAGTGGCCAGAAGGGGACTTAGTTAAGCTAAACATTTTGTGACATGGTAGTTCCGCTTTAAAGCATTAGAACTTTAGAGTACAAGCTGTAAATGAATAGGTACTGACAAATAATCAAGAGCATTCATGAAACTGTATACTGAAGAAAAAACACTTTGGAGGAATATTTTGGAAAGGACAATCTCTGTAATACAATATACATTATATTGTATACACACATATATAAGTACACAATAAACAGACTATATGAGCTACATTATTCTCAAATAAGGATCACATTTTATATTTTGTTTTTAAGATTTTAATTTACTAGCTCAATATAAATATTATTTTTTATTATAATAATAAAGGTTGCATTTTAAATTGGTGAACAGTCTTGGTCTTGGATACCTTTCAAAGGGATATATATACACCTTTTTTCCTTTCTCCTTTTTTATGCACCGTTTTATCATGGCTCCTGGTATATGGTGGTCAATTTAATTCAGTTTACATATTATTGTAAAGTCTTTTTACATACTAACGTGGCTAGCAATTTGAAGTCTAGTCTATGCTAGCACCCTCCCATAAACACATAGTCAAGGTCTTCAACTAGCCAAAATTTCTTGAATTCAGCAAAACTGCTATTGCCTTATGGAGAGGCCACAATGAGAGGACGTCCATTTGATAAGAAGAATTTTAAATGTGTTATGCTTTATTATGTTAGAGCAGAAACAAAGAGAAAGAAAAAGCTCACAGCACTAGCTCACCATAGTTTATTTATATTAACCCTTTGAGTGCCAGAGAGGTATCCAATGCATTGTAACGCAATGCATTGGGTACCTCTCTGGCACTCAAAGCGTTAATAAATGAGATAAAAGAGAGACCAAGTGAATAAAGTATAGCTAGATAGCATCAAAGGATGAGAGAGTTCTCCAGACCCCCAAATATTAGGGTGAAACCTAAAATTCAAGTACAAAACAAAAACAGTCCTGCTTTCCTCCATACAAGTTGTGCAAATGTGTGCCTTGTATAAGACATATATTATTCAATTATGTTAATAAATATGAGGTTTTTGTTCTAATTTTTGGCCAAAGTATGTTTAAGCTTGTCAAATCTTTCACCATACCCCATATCAGGCAAGTCCTCTTTAATTCACACATTAAACCCGATCTAATTTAAAAACATTGTCTGAGGATTTATTGTGGATGAACACATATGAAATAATATTAATTTCAAGTACAGACAACCTATATTAAAAACAAGTGATACACAGCTTTTAAATTTCTGTAAAAAACACTTACCTAATATCAAACATTGTTGGCCTGAAGTGAGTGGGTCTAAGAAGACTGTGGATCCACCACCCCTCTTTATAGGCCTATTCTTCCCCCCACCCCTACAGGACACGTGGCGTATGAATATTACTTTGACTACAAGCATGGTGCATACAAGCCAAAACAGGTTAGTGACAGTGCCATTAAATACCTCTAAATGAAAAATAGCTGTAGTGCCAGTGAATAGTTAATGTGTTAGTGATTTAGAATTGAAATAGAATAAGCATGAAGCAGCTAGAATGAGCAAAGGAGATGTGCAAGAGCAGAAGCAAAGAGAAAGAAAAAGCTCACAGAGCTAACTCTCCATAATATATCCATATTAATAAATAAATAAAAGAGAGACCAAGTGAACAAGATTAGATATCAGCAAGGAATGAGAGGGTTCTCCAGACTCCCAAATATTATGCCAAAACATAAAATGCAAATGCAAAACAAAAAACAGACCTGCGCTCTGCCATACAAGTTGTGCAAATGTATGCCTTGTATAATGCATACATTATTCAGTTGTGTTAATAAATATGAGGTTCTTGTTCCATATTGTGGACAAAGTATGTTTAAGCTTGCCAACCACATCATTGTATCCCAAAATCAGACAAGTCCTATCTAATACACACATTTAATCCTCTCTAAATTAAAAAAAATCCCTGAGGATTTCTTGTGGATGAACGCCTAGGAAATAATATTCATTGCAAGTACAGATTACCTATATTAAAAACAAGTGACACGCAGCTTTTACATTTTGAAAAAAAAAAGACTTACCTGATATCAAACTTTGTTGGCCTGTAGTCAGTGGGTGCAAGACTAAGATTCAACAGTACTCTGTATAGGCCTATTCCTCCCACCCTCACAGGCCACATGGGATTTGAATATTACTTTGATACCAAATATTGTGCAAACAAGCCAAAACAGGCCAGCGGATATGCTTTTACAAACCTCTAAATGTATAGCTATCAACAAGGAATGAGAGGGTTCTTCTGACTCCCAAATATTAGCCCAAAACCTAAAATGCAAATGCAAAACAAAAAACAGATTGCCCTCCTCCATACAAGCTGTGTAAATGTGTGCCATGTATAAGGCATGTATTATTCAGCTGTGTTAATATATACATGAGGTTTTGTTCCATATTTTGGACAAAGTATGTTTAAGCTTGCCAACCTTGTCACGGTACCACAATATCAGGCAAGACCTTTTTAATTCACACATTTAACAAAAAACATCCCTAGAGGATTTCTTATGGATGAATGTGTAGCTTAAACATACCTTCGGTCACGTACATGTTTTTCAGTCTGTTTCTGGTGCTCGGTATTCTCCCCTCCATACTTCTCTGTGTCACTTTAAGTTTTTGTATGGCTTTGGCATTCAGTGTCACTATTTCACAGCCATACACAGTGACTTGAAGCGCACACTGATCAAAAACCTTTTGCTTGAGGCAAAGTGGTAAATTTGCCTTAAAAACAGTAGTACTAAGTTTTCAAAATTCTTGCAATCCCAATTTTATTTGTCTTTCAATTTCTATCATGGTGTTTCCAGCTGTTGACGTTTCTGTCCAAAGTAAACATACTTGTCCACGTCTTCTAGTCTGTCTACTGTGATTTTCCTTGGTATGGTAAATTTGTTAAACATGACTTGCATTTTGTTGATATTCATCCTCAGACCAAAATGTTTGCTTTCCTGTTGTAGTTCTTCAATGTGTTCTTGCAGTTCTTCAGGACTACTGGCAAAAAGTATGATGTCTTCTACAAAAAAGTGATTTAGGTATTCTCCGTTTAGCTTAAGTCCTTTTTTGTACAAATTTAGTTTGAAAAAAAATTATCCTAAACAATCTGGAAATAGTTTTGGGGAAATTGTGTCTCCTTGTTGGACCCCTTATTGATGCAGTTGCATTTTCATATATTGATTGGAGGATATTGATGTAAGCCCTATTTATTCCTTGGTTAATCAGGGCATCAATTACTGCTTGCTTTTTCACTGAGTCAAATGCCTTGTCATAGTCAATGAAGGCTATGCATAATGGAAGGTTGTAGTCATTATGTCACTCTATAACTTGTTGCACTCTCTGGATGTGGTTCATTGTATGAAACTGTTCCTGAAGCCTGCTTGTTCCTTAAGTTGTGCCTCATTCATTATATTGTCCATTCTACTTGATAGTACCTTTGTAAAAACCTTGCAGACGACTTGCAATAGACATATTAGTCTGTAGTTTTTTTTAGATCCTCCTTTTCAGTTTTGTTTTCTGCAGTAGGATGACTTCTGCATTTTTCCATGGTTCAGGCATTTTGCAGAGTAGTAGGAATTTTGAGAATAGTTTAGCTAGGTCTTTGAATAAGGGTTGCCCTCTGGCTTTCAACATTTCAACAGTAGCCATCAGGTTCAGCTGCTTTGCCATTTTTATTGGTTTTATTGCATCTTCTACTTCTTCTATCAAAACTTATGGCAAAGCTTCAGCTTCTGATACTGCATTTACTTGTTGTCCTTCATCCTTATACAGATTTGAATATAATTCTTCCACTTGTTTTAGTATTTGTTGTTGAGTTTTTGATGCTATACCATCTTCAAGCTTAATGCAAACATTTGACTCCTATATGTAGTCATCTTTGTCTTGCTTTCCTTAACCCTTGATTTTCTTCCAGTGTTTTTTTGATGAGCTCAACATGGAACTTGCATGTTTCTTCTTTAACCCCTTAAGGACCAGCTGCGTGCACACTTAAGTACCACAAAGCATTTTTTTTTTTTTTTTTTTTGTTTCCGGTTCTGGACTCCCCGAACGGCATGCAGCTGTGGGTGGAGCCCGGAATTCCATGATAGTCATAGTACGTCATGGGTCGTTAACTCAGATCTACCCATGATGTTCTATGACCGTCAAGGGTCGTCAAGGGGTTAATGTGCTTCCTTATGGTCTTGCACATTTCTATGTATTCTACCCTGTTTCTAATATTACCTTTTCGTTTCAATTCCCATTGCTTTTTCAACTGCAACTGTTTCTTTTGATAGATGGGTTTGTTTTTCTTGTTTTACAGTAGGTGCAAGAGCCTGGCCAGTGTGTACAATAGTCTCAATAACTTTTCCATTGTGGGATGAAATATCTGTGTCTGGAGGGTCTTTCAACACAAGGAAGCAATTAAACAATGCTATATCAAAATTCTTGTTGTTTTTTAATAGCTGGCTAGAGTAGATCTTCAAATTTGTTGATTTGATCATTTTCTTTCTTTCTTTTTTGCAGTCAGTTTTGATTTTTGACCTCATTACACAATGGTCACTTCTAAAGTTAAAATGATATAAGACTGAGCAGTCACTGAAAATAGTTTTATCATTTGCAAATATGAAGTCAAATTCACTTATATTAACATTGTGGCTTTTCCATGTCCATTTTCTGTTGCCCTTTTTCCTGTAGAATGAATTCATGATGTACAAATGTTGTTCTTCTGCAAATTTGATCAGTTGGTTGTCTCTGTCATCTTTTTCCAGTTCCATGCGGTCCTATTGATTTTTCTCCATGATGGATTTTACGAATTCTTGCACCGAAATCTACCATTACAAATTTGTAATGGTAATTGTTCTGTATGTTGAGGTGTAATAAATCATCATAAAATGCTTCAACTTCATCATCACTGTGGCTACTTGTAGGGGCACAACTTGAATGATTTGTAGAACATAGTGACTGTTTAGTTTGATAACACAAGGAGCGATTCGTTCTGAAACACTTTCTAATTTTATGACTGTCTGTCAATCTTTTGTTAATCAAGAATCCAATTCCTCCACATCGTCCATCTCTGGTTCCTTCATAGTATAGCCAGTGTCCATCTTCTAATTTGACTAAATCTTCATCTTTTTTACAAGTGTCACATAAGCCTATGATGTCTCAGCTGATGTGATTTTAGTTCTTGTACAAGCTTCTTTAAGTGTGAAACCATACTCATAGGTCAAATGTTAAGTGTTCCAATGTCTAAAGACCAAAGGCAGCCTGATAGAACCCAATGATTCTTAGCACCCTCTGCCATTGAGCTGGTCTTCCCACTGGGATAGGAAATAGCTTGCAAGCCTCTGGGGAATGAGGACCATTGTTTTTGTTGTAAAGCCATGCTGAGGGAATGGACCATGATCTGCCACATTGGTCCAGTCCTGCGCATATGGACCCTAGTAGCCACTTGTTCCTTGGTTGGATGAAGGGAGGGAGTAGTAAGCTGCCAGAAAATATTTTAGTGGAGAGGAAGGAGAAAGAGGGAAGAATTAAGTGCAATTAGATGTAATAATGAACTTCTGTGTGGCACTGCAGCTTTCCCATTTCTAAAATTAATGATTAAGATGGAGCGGTTGAAGATCCTGGAAGATAAACCAATAACCCTAGCCCAAAAATTTGCGATTTATTTATCAAAACACGTAAGCTCATTTACTAGAGGGAGGATTTGCTGACTTGCTTTGATAACATTGATATGTACCTTAACACAATTTTCAAATTTGTACGTAATATGAGTATCACATATGTCGGTCTCAAAATGTCTCTGTTCTAACTGGTAACCTGGCAGAAATCAAAGCTAATCAATTTCACAACTGGAGTTCTGTACATCTTGTCTATATTCAAAGGTTGACTACACCTGCGTTAGGCATTTTCTGTTTTTGGAATAACGTCTTCTTCAAGACATCAGAATCCATAAAGTAATGCTTGATGTGCACACCTCTTCCTTGTCCCTGTTTATAATATTATTCAAGATGCACCAGGCAGCCATAGCAAAACCCATGGACCCAACCCCAGGCATTATATAAGCTGACCACTATTGCCTGGTACAGAAGTTACCCTCAGCCTATAAAATATTAGCACAAATCGAGCTTTTTACCACATTTTTCAAATGTGTTCATTTTATAGGGGGTGTATGTATGTAATTACTGCAAAGACTCTTTTGCTCTGCATCTGCTACTTTGCACTGTACGCCACAAGGAGTGATTACCATTGGAGTGTGTGGGCATTAGATGAATGCCATTCCTCTGTGCTCAGGTGCAAGCTATTTACAAACTGGGCATAGAAGAATTAGGAGAAAACCCTTTAAAATGAGCTTTGTGCATGGTATAAGCATTTGCATGCAAAGCTGGTTCGCTCTGGTGTTGATGTGTGCCTTTACACATACTTACGGATGCACAGGATGCAGTTCATTCTATTGTACTCATCAACATAGAAGACATGTTCTGTTCTCTCCTTCATACAAACTCCTCACAGTGTCTTGTATACAGTGCAGAAGTAACAAGGGCAAACAGATACATAGTTTCCAGTTGCTAAGATCCCCCAGTTCCAGACTATTTTGCCTCACACCCAGACTTTTTTTCTTGGATTGAAACTACTATCAACCTCATGTGGCCATTGGCTTGGAGCTGGATCGCATCACTAGGCTTATTCTCAAATAACTGCAATGGACTTTGCATGCAGAATTACATTAAACAAATCCTTGGTATTGTTATTGTAGGCTTATTTTTATTTTTGGAAACCTCTCTTTGGAAATCCTGATGCTGACATCATTACATTAGAATGTATAACTACATTGTAATGAAAAAATTCTGTAAAGGAAGGATCAAATCAAGCAATGAGCATTATCATATTGTAATATTTATTGTCTCAGCGATGATAATAAAAGCATATATCCTAGTGTTTCAAAAGAAACAAAGATTGAAATACCTTCTTGAGAAACCTCTGCTGAGAATATTACATATTAATGAATATTAATAATTAATATTATTTGACATGCAAAATGTTAACAAACTTGCTGAATTTGGACATTTCATTCATAATGCTTGTAAATCCCACTTACATAGTTTGTTTAACAATAATTTAGGATGGTTGTGGTTTTAGGGATGACCTTTATGAATCTGAAGGTGAAAAACAGCCTAGAGAGAGAGTCCTCTAATTCTCATAAAAGTATTATTTATCATAGTGTAAAACCAGAGTCAAAAACTACAGCTCATATCATTCCAAACCAGCCGATGGCTGGAGGTCCAAAGACTGACAACATTAGTTTTATAAAAAACAAAAACAAACAGCGCAATCCACTCTAAGTATAGTATGTCGGACTTTGTAATTTCAAGTCAAAACAAGGTGCAAGGAAATCCCCTCATCCCCTCAACAAGGTACAAGGAAATTCCCTCATCCCCTCTCACATTTGACCATTTGAGTGCCAGAGGGGTACTCAAAGGGTTAAAAGAAGCTAGATCCGCCTCTGGGTGAGTTTGTCTCGACTAGATCTGACCTCCAGTCACGGTTGCTCTCCTCTGTCTCCCAGTTGCTTCTCTCTTCATCCCTAGGCAAAATTCTCCCTTTCTTTTCCAAGACAGCTTCTCCCAAAAGCTATTGTCACGGAGTCTCAGTAAGGAAACACATGAAACAGTACAAGTGAATTTAAACCAGTTTATTGAGCAATAGATAATAAGAAAACTAGTAGTAATAATGAACACTTCCTCAGTCAGAGGGGAGATAGATGTGAGGACAGTGTCTAGTCCACTACCCAGGTGCTGACACTGAACCACCGTAGGTCTATGGTACTGAGTCTTAGAACCAGACTTGGCTCTACCACAAAAGGAAGGAACGATAAGACTAGTATTGGAGCGTACCCAGTGGAGGCACAGAGCGTGAATAGACCACCAACCCAAAAGGATCAGGAAGTCAGCCACAGCCAAGGTCACAACCGGAGTGAGTAGTCAGACAAGCCAAGGATCAAACACCAGGAGACAACATAATCCAAGCAAGGGTCAGAGGAACAAACTAGATGCACACAGGAACACCATGAAAGGGCAACAAGTCCTAGCCTCAATGAGGTTTATAAAGCAGCAGAAGGAGGCTGGACCCAATTAGGCCCAATAGAATAGGCCCATAAACAGGCGTCTGTCCCAGTGCCTGAAACATGACTATAGCAATGAGGAAATGGCCAGAGGCCATGCAGGCCAGTGGCCATGCAGAAGTAAGCACAGGATCGCCTAGGCCTCAAAGGGAGACTGTGATTGCTATACTTCATCTTCCCAGCTCATATATCTCAATATGATTAGCAATGGGTAATCAACAGCTATAAAAAGGGGAGCTATATACTCTCTCCAATCAAAGTGGTAGAGAGATAGAAAGAAAAAGGCGGGATAGAGACAACAGAAACAAATGGGAGCTGCAAGTATAATGTAAAAATGTACAAATGTATTTAAAAAAATCAGACTGCTTTCGGGTAACAACCCATTCAGCTTAAATTAAACACAAGATACGAAAGAAACCTCCTTACAGGTTTCGTAACGCAACGCTACTTTTTTAAGGGAATAACTCGCAGTGATACACCTCCCAGCCATTTATAGACTATAGGAGAATTTTGCCTAGGGACAAATAGAGAAGCAGCTGGGAGATGGAGGAGAGCGACCGTGACTGGAGGCCAGATCTATTCGAGGTGAACTCATCCAGAGGTGCATCTAGCCTCTTTTAAATGTGAGTACCCTGAAGAGGGGGATACCCTTGCACCTTGTTTTGACTTGAAACTGAAAAGTCCGACATACTATACTTAGAGTGGATTGCGCTGCTTTTTCTTCTTTTTCCTTACATGTTTTGAGAACTTATCCAACGTCTTAGTTACAAGTTGCATTTCTTTTGGAAGATTTCAAGATCTAAAAAAAGGACTGTATCTTATTTTTGTAGGATTGGTTATTTGTTTTCTTTTTTTCTGGGTGTTTTATATTGTGTTGTATATATCCTTTATGTCTGCTATATATGGTGTCATTTGTAGATAGAGATACTTGAAGTGAGCGCAGGAGCATTTGTGTTTAACATCAGTTTTCTGCCTGGTAATTTCATCTACCCATCTTGCCTTTGGTCTTCTTCTTGGATGTTCAGTATCAAGTAGAATCTATTCCAGAATACGTTAGGTCCATCTACCATCTTCTACTGATTTGACTGGTAGATCAATGGTAGTGAAGCACGGGAGCAAGAGAGCTCCCCTGCTGCCATGGTACCCCTACTACTGCGTACATTTTTTTTGTCACATTACAATTTCCTTTTTGCTTACTTTGTGAGCCGTGGATGCTGACCTCTTCTTTTCGTTTGTAATTTACCATTGGGATTGTGCACATGGGCAATTGTTACCATGAAGAATAAGTGCTTTCACCCATCATCTTGTTTTATGTCTATCTATCTGTCTATCTGTGTATGTGAGATTTCTCATGCAAAACACTTTAATGCACACATTTACTCAGTATTAACCCTCTATACTGTGGAATATTGCATGCATTTAATCACCTCCAGCACCCCTTCAACCCCAAGGTACAATGCTCCTTGTTTTTAGCCATAAGATGTCAATAAAACCCCAACATTAATATAGTGATTATATGCATATATGTGTGTGCACTTTTAAGTGAGAGGTTTAGAAAGACTGTTGTGCAAAAGGTGTTATTTGTTTCCTAATGAGTGAGAATAAAGCTATGCAATATTCATTTATATGATAATGTTATACATCTTCTTGTTAGATTGCTTCAATATACATTGATTGCTCTCAGACTCACCCCAACTTGCACTGAACAAAGCCACAGAGCTGCTCTTCCCATACTAATAATTAATGTCTAAAATTGGATTAGTTGTGATTTACAGCCTCATGACTTGTGAATGGAGATATGTAGCGTTTGGGTGGTTATTAGGACTGTATTGGATTTAAAATGTTTCCTTTGTTTTTTTCTCATACACAAGTCCTAAGGCCCATATACACAGAAGTAATGCAGTAATTCTGGGGCACACCAAATGAATCATAGGCTGCAAATACAAATATCCAAAATGCACACTTCTTAAATTTAATTTTTAGGTCTTGAATGCTGGAGAGGTCACCAAAGCAGTGAGACACAATTTCTTGGCGACCTCTCAGGTATCCTTTTGAAATGTCGCATGCATAAGAGCGCGCAACATTTAGCCACTATAACTAGGTTGCCGGCTTCAAGAGCGCCATATAAGAATCGCACAAATCAAAAGGGCGAGATTCTTATGGCTCCTTGTAAAATGCCGCCATTGCCCTGGCCAATGAACATTAAAATGACCTTGGTGTGGGCGCAAATTTAATTTTTAGGCCTTGAATGCTGGAGAGGTCACCAAAGAGTGAGATACAATTTCTTGGCGACCTCTCAGGTATCCTTTTGAAATGTCACGTGCATAAGAGCGCGCAACATTTAGCCACTATAACTAGGTTGCCGGCTTCAAGAGCGCCATATAAGAATCGCACAAATCAAAAGGGCGAGATTCTTATGGCTCCTCATAAAATGCCGCCATTGCCCTGGCCAATGAACATTAAAATGACCTTGGTGTGGGCGTTGTGTGAGAGTATATCATGATGTTTTTTAAAACGGTTAACTTTCATTGCTCAGGAGAGACAGCCAGTGTGCAGGTTGGATGGCACAAACAAGCTATAAAAGTCTGTGCGGGAGCTGACATTATTAATTCATGTAGTTATGCAGGGCATTAACTCATGAAGGTATGGGGAGAATTAATTAATATGAAGGTTTACAACAGTACAGGCAGGGACGAAGTTTTATGAGGCACCATAAGAATCTCACCCTTTTTATTAGTGCAAGATTCTTATATGGTGCTCTTGAAGCCTGCGACCTAGTTATAGTGGCTAAATGTTGCACGACATACGTGCGACATTTCAGAAGTAAACCAACCTCTCACACATGCAAGTGGTGGGATGTTTTATTTGTTCCCCATGCTGCAGATGAATTGATCCATAACTGTTTCACTTTCATTTTTCACAATGACCCAAAAAGTACAATTCAATAAACTAAGGAGATACAGTTCTGCAGCAAAACCAAATGTACCACAAGAGAAAAACTAAACTTCCAATTAACTTAATTGGAAGTTTAAACCCTTTGAATGCACACAAAGTCTTTAAAACTTTGCTTTGCAATATGGTGGAGACGATTCTAGCATTCTGTGGGAGAGATGTCCTATTAACCCTTTGAGTGCCAGAGGGGTGTGCAACGCATTGCAAAGCAATGCGTTGCATACCCCTCTGGCATTCAAAGGGTTAAGTCAGTTGGAAACTGGAGAAATGTTATTTATACCCTATGATGCTGTTTGTTTGCTCCATCATAACACCCATTTAGCTTATTGAATTGCACTTTACAGAAACAGACTTGTTGACTGAGTTGTTTTAGCAGTGGTCACACTAAATCTATTCTAGTGCAGGACAGACAGTCAGTGAGTATCTTTCCTTTCACTCTTGTAAATGCTCTTGCTGTTCAGTATAGAGATTAGTTTGTACAGCAGAGATTAATGAATGTTTTTGCATTACTCATTTGATGAGAAGAATTATAATTGTTCTTTGCAGCACTGAGAACAAAGTGAGAAACAGCCATCTCTTTATTACATATGCAAATTATTTTCTCACTTTATATTTTATTTACAGACTGCTCTCATTTAAAAATTGTCTCATTTTAAAATTCCTTTATCACGTCAGAGTCTAGGTAATTAAAATCAAATAAGTTAGAGCACAGGAACCTAACTTAAGGGCACAGTTATGTTAAATATGAAACTATTTACCAATGGGCTATTTGTGACACCGGTAAGTAATTTTGGCATATTATTCAAGTGACTATGTTATTGCTCAGAGCTCGATGACTTGGGAACATTCGGGAGCATAACATTCCCAAATGTTCACAAATAAAGCTCCCAAAGCTGCAATGGAAGCAGGTAGACAAAAGTATGTACCTTTGTGCAGAACCAGGCATGGTTAACTGGTAAGAAATAGCCTGCTCAGTCCCCTGTCTGACCCTGCAGTTAACTCCTAGTGCACCCAAACACTCTCTCCACACCCACACTTTCCTTTGTTATTTCTTCTAGTGGTAATATTCAAACATTAATTATTCCCCCGACGCCCCACACTATCCTACTTTATCTTTCAATTAACCCCTCAATTGCTAATGCAGCTTGAATATGACACACCTGTAAATGAGAGATTAATATTTTAAAGTTATTTTTTAATAATGTATTTAAGGTCAAGAGGATTAAAATATTGTGATGGGATAGCAGTAACCTGATTAGATAAAGATAGAGAGTATTGAGAAAATAACATGTGATGCTACAGGGTTCAGTCCTGGCCCCAATGCTTTTTGACTTGTTTATTAGTGACCTAGAAGTCGGTATTGAAAGTAATGTCTCAATATTTGCTGATGACACTAAACTGTGTAAAAGAAATACATTCAAAGAAATATGTCTTTTCTCTGCAAAAAAAGATTCTGTAAACTGGGTGAATGGGCAGAAAAGTGGCAGATGAGGTTTAATATATGTAAGTATAAGATTATGCATTTAAATTACAGAAATAAACATGCTACATATACACTAAATTGGAAAATATTTGGAGAATCATCAATATAGAAAGAGATAGTGGTTCTGATAGACAGTAGACTTCTCAGCAGTATGCAGTGTCATTTAGCTGCTGCAAGAGCAAACAGAGTATTATCATGTATTAAAAGGGGTATAGATGTACAGGATGGGGATAAAATTCTATCACTATATATATATATATATCCTCACTAAAGCCTCATCTAGAATATGGAGAACAGTTTTGGTAACCAGTTCATAAAAATACATTATTGAACTTTAAAAAAGGCAGAAATGTGTAACAAAACTTATAAAGGAATTTGATCTGAGTTTAAAGAGACACTAGCCAAAAAGGGTTTGTTTACAATAGAGAAGAGATATCTAAGAGGTGATATGATTACCATTTACAAATATACTTGAGGTCAACACAATGAACTCTCTAAGGAACTATTTACTCAAAGAGCTAAAAAATAAGAAATCATATATTAAAACTAAAGGAAAGGCACTTTTGACTAAAACAAAGGTAGGGATTTGTTTACAGTAAGAGCAGTAAAATATAATGGAATTCATTGGCTCAGGATACTATGCTTTCACATACTGTAGTTGCTTTAAAAATGTATTACACATCTTTCTAGCTCAGAAGAATATTGAGAAGTATGACAGTATGTTTCAAAGCAGATAGGATGTTGATCCAGAGAAATACCTGAATTCCATTTGGAGTCAGAAATATTTTTTTTTCTCAACTGGGGCTTAACTGGAAATTGCTTCAATGTTTGTTTGTTTGTTTTTTCCTTCTGCTGGATCAACAGAGGTGATATGACACTGGCTGAATTTGATGGATGCATGTTTTTTTCACCTTCATAATCTATGTTATTATGTTACTACTATGTTGCATTTTATTTTTTCGTCATTTTTAAATAAAACAAAATGTTTAAACCCATATTAATTTAACATATCATATAATGCAAAAAAGTACATTAGTATGGGGTCTGCAGAGCTATAGTAATGTAAATAAAAGTCAAAAGGAGGGGTCCACTGACCCTTCTGTCTCCATACTGGTAGATGAATTAATGTAGTAAATTAATATGGGGTTCACAGACACTGACTTTATAAATATTTTCTGCAAGGAAGGATGCAGCTAAATAATTTAATATGGGCTACGGAGACAACATACTAATCAAGAAATTGACCAGGGAAGAGGTGTGAAGACCCATTCCTCTATCCACCCTAATGGGAGAGAAATATTTAAAACTAATTAATATGGGATCTGGAGATTGCATATTAATTTAAATATGCCCAAGGAAGGGTTCTTGCAACCCCTCTCTCTACTTCCCCGAGAATGGTGCCTAAATCCACATCAAAGGTTTTTTTCTTACCTGTATTGAGATGCTCCTATATATATATATATATATATATATATATATATATATAACATGAAAAAGAAGCATCACTGAAAACACATCTGTCATGGGCCTGAGTAACATCTTCCTACCAGACAATCACTGGGCTCGGAGGAAAGAGTCACATATACGTAGTGTTTGCCTTTGTATTACCTCTTCCTCCAAGTGCATTGATTGGTTGCTCTGGGGTAAGAATGAGGCTGTGCAGCTTCCAGCTATTGATTGTCAGATAGTAGTTTTTCTTAGAGATTCCTGGGCAAACAGCACAGAAAATATGTATTTTCAGCAGTACATTTTTCAAAATCAATTTTTACCCTGGAAGTGAGAACCAGGGAATCTCTGCACCCTAATTTAATTTATTAGAATAATTTATTTCTGGTAGGAAGACATTGATCAAAGGGAAATTAAGGGGTTACTTCTCAGCATCCCAGTAGACCATCAGATGCTGGCTGCATGTGAGAGATTGGTGGGATGAAACATTTTACTGTATATTAAATTGAATATACTGAATATATGATTTTTCTACATTTCATTGTAGGACTGATTATGCTCATGATTTCTAAAAAAAAATAGTGTACTGTGCATGACCTGTACATACATTTTTATTCAAAATGTTTCAGGAAAGGGGTCCGATTTTTTCACTTTAAAAAAAAACAATTAGTTTCCCCATCCCCTCCAACTACTGTCTTCCTGGGATATTTAGAATGAACATTCAAACCGTTTGAGTGCCAGAGTGGTACAGAATGCATTTTAAATATGGCAGAACTAGCAGCACAGAAAATGTTCTTCTTATTTGGTTGTAGAAGTTGAGATATGTAAAGTTATTTGGTGTCCATACATCACACAAAAATAATACTGAGTTTACATGCACTTGTATTGTTGTATTTATTAGTCTATCATGGGCTTCAGTTTACCAATCTTTATTCATCTCTCTAATCTTGAGAAATGTGCAAACAATCAGTCACAAAAATTTAGACCATGGAAAAGGTAGTATACATAATTATGTGGCCAGGTGCATAAAATTTTAAGGATCGGTGACGTGTGGAAAACATTGCCAAACAATTTGCTCTACATCTCTCTGGTCCTTAAAGAGTTAAACTGGGAACAGGCTAATATAGTGCACTCTGGTATTAGGAAGAATTATTATGAATCCTGAAAGGCGCCTTAGAATCTGTCTCTCTACATTCTGCAAACACAGCAGAACTTTGGCCTTGAAACTGATATGCTTTGTTTTCAGGCTGATAAAATGCATCAGAGAGAAAGCCTACGGAATTGTTCTTTTTTTATGTGAAAAATGCATGAGCTGCGAATCAAGAATAGAGTACAGGACCCATATAAGAAAAATAATTTAGAGAAAATGGAATTGTAGTTTGCTAAAAAGTATATGAGAGTTCTATTTCATTGCATAGTACAAACTGATTTTAATGGGTCTTTTAAACCTTTGAATGCAAAGCAAAGTCTTGTAGAGTAGAACTCTTCAGCACTGATGGCGTTAAGCCAATGGTAATTTAGGGAACTGATATTTGTCTCTGTTTCATAGTTGGTTTCATACATAAACTTCAATGATCTCAAATACCACTGAAATTGTGAAGCTACCACTGCCATTAATGTTCAGCCTTTCATCTTTAACAAAAAGTTATAAGATGACAATGTATATTAATTGGACAAGCTTATTGTACCCCAGATGTTCCCTATCAACTAACCCCCCACTTTTGTCGATGGGATAAGTGTCCCCTATTCTTGCCTAAAGGATGAATTGGCCTCTAACGCACTAAGAAACGAAAGTTCCCCTTACCATTGATCACATGGTCACTAATAAATGGTAGGGAAGGTAGATCCCTTAGAAAATTTACATCCTATATAATAATTTGCTAGAATGTTTGTCAGAAGCCGTCATGCACAGTAGAGACTGCCCGAACGCACTGCATACTGGGAATGCTGAGAGTTCTATGCTGATAGCACAGAATGCTGGGAGCACAGAATGCTGGGAGTTCTATGCTGGGAGCACGGAATGCTGGAAGCATGGAATGCTGGGACTTCTGTGCTTTCAGGCAGTCTCTACAGTGCATGGCTGGCCTCTTAACCCTTTGAGTGCCAGAGGGGTACGCAACACATTGCAATGTGTTGCGTACCCCTCTGGCACTCAAAGGGTTAACATCACCCGGACCTTGGCCCGTGTACACTGGCTTTTACACTAGTCACTTATAATTTACTTCAGTCCATTTCTAGCACAGCAAATCAATTCCCTCTACTGCCTATCAAAACGGTCTAAAATATCCAGAATCATGAAAAAACAACAGAAAAAAATACAAAACAAAAAACTAGCAAAAAATAATAAGACACAGTTTGTCAGTGCAACTGTGAGGTAATAGAATCTGCATAGTCTTTTATGTCCTCTGAGGACCAATCATAGTGATGTAGGTATGTTGCATTAGGCTGTGATATAAATACCAGCCAATCACCGTAGTATGCCTGACTTGGTGGGTCTGGAGAGGTGGTCCAAATCATAAATGTAATGTTTTCACAAAATTTGAGCAGACACGAGGCCAAGCTTTATGCACTTGTTTTCTCTTAACTCGGTTTAAAGCTAAGCTTTTTTTTGTGTCAGTACAAATGTCAAGTGAATGCAATAGGACAATCTTTCAATCTTTGCTTTTCTTCACAATGCATTGAAAACCTCCACAGCATTTAAGGGGTTAAAATGCTGATGTAAATCAATAGATAGCATTTCCAGATCATGCCTTAAAAAAGGCACACCTAAGAAACATTATTACTGATCTGCAGTAGTTTCCATGTAGTAACACACTTTTCATTAATCCATTTTTAAAAGGAATGGTGTAACAATCCCATCAAAGGGAATTTCATGTGTCCCTTATAATGCAGTTGGTTTGCCTCAGGATTGATCTACTTTCTTTGTGCTTGTGGTATAGGACCTTATGTATCAAAGTGAAGGACAATGATTCTGGGCAAGCCATCTGCACCTTCTGGTACAAAAAAACTTCTCACGGATGAAATACGGCTTCACAATGCATTAGAGACCTCTCTAGCATTCAGTGAGTTAAAAGACCCATTTAAAACAATAGGAAATCGGCAAATTTATATTTCTCCCCTACCAGTTAGTTAGTGCGCACCAGAATTACTTATGTTTGCTTTGATACATAAAGCCCTTAAAGGGATAGTAATGTTTCACAGCTCCAATTAATCTTCATAGTATTTGGGCCGTGGAAAGCGTTATTTCAATACTGTCAGAGTTGTTGTTCAAGAGTAATTGAATGATAAAGTATCCCCGTCCCACCCCTTTTACTGATGTAACACTGCTCACCTCAGAGCAGCAAGACTGTCTGGATGGATTGCAGAGAGGGACAATCTTCAGTGAGCATAAAGAAAAAACAGAAAAACCTGTCAAGAAGGTCAGGGTTTTCCTTATGATCACAGAAAAAAGATTTTCCCTTTCTGGGAGCTGTACGGTCAAGAGACCAGATTCCACATCTGAGGGGAGGTGGCTTACACTACGTAAAAGGGACGGGAGGGGGATACTTCATTATTCAATTACTCTTGAACTTCAACTCTGACAGTATTGAAATAACACTCTCCATGGCTCAAATACTATGAAGATTAATCAGAGCTGCTTTTTTGTTGAAACATTACTATTCCTTTAATTTCTTCTATCTATATTTTCACCACCTTCCCTTCTTGTTCTCATTCTGTCATGGATTACCCATCTCTCTTCTTTCTTCGTTTATTCCCCTGTCTCTTTCTCTCTCTTTCTCATTTTCACATTCTTTAACAGATCAAAAAGTAGACAGATGTAACATTGGTGCAGTAGTACAGGAAGTAGCAGCAGAGAATAATGAATGACTCACTGTTATACCTAAGCAATAATTATAAGAAGTATCCCAAGGAAAATACAGACTAAAACATTACATAAGGACAAAACTGGAAACTTTTAATGAAATAAATTGACCCAACAGATCTGGTAGTCAGTCAATTAACCCACTGGTTGCTAGAAACATCTCCTACTCACTTCAGAAGAATGCACTGGAGAAATGTCTAGCATACATGGGGTTAATGAAAATGTATAACTATTATTTCTGGTTGTTGTGAATCTGGATTCTAGCATTGCTTTTCTGACAATCTTTGTGTGGTTGTACTTTGATGTGGCAATTTTATTTGGTGTAGTCAAAGTTCTAACCTCCTATTTTATGTTAGAGTTTATTTAACCCTTTGCGTGACAGAGGGGTACACAACGCATTGCAATGCAATGCATTGTGTATCCCCTCTGGAACTCAAAGGGTTAAGTGCTTCACATCCACCTTCTACCATATTGAGGTGACCAAGGGCCATAAAAGATACTGTCACATAAACCTGCTGTAAGCACAAAGATTTAGTTTTTTGCATTCTGCAACCTAAATAAATAAGGATAATTTAGTAATAGAATATGATGGAAAACAAAGAGGACACAGCTATATTAACCCTTTGAGCACCAGAGGGGTATGCAACGCATGCGTTGCATACCCTTCTGGTGCTCAAAGGGTTAATGGAATAAGACTAATGTAGATCCTGAGAATGAGTCTTCCCCCAGGCCCTGATCAATAGAATGGGCCTTAACCCACACCCTGCAGTTTGCATCCAAGGGTGAATGAACTTTTAGTTACAATTTCCCTCACAAGCCTGGGCCCTAATTGGTGGAATCAGACCCTGTGGAAAACTCTTCTTCCACAGTGAAACAATGTAATAATTGCTCTACACCTGTCTTTTGTCATTACATTGTTAACCCTTTGAGCTCTGTAGAGGTACGCAATGCATTGCATGAAACAATGTAAAAACTGCTCACACCTGTTAGTTGGCCTTACATTGTTAACCCTTTGAGTGCCAGAGAAATATGCAATGCGCACCCAAAGGGTCAAACAAAATGAGGAAATTGCTTTCATTCAGTAATTACAAATCCCAGGTTATGCTCACTGAGGCTGATGTACTAAAAAGAATTGCAGCAACCAACTTCATTCTGGAACTTCATCAAGAACATTGTCCTTCCATCTTTAAAATGACCTTAAAGGGATAGTAATGTTTCACAAAAACAGCAGCTCCAATTAATCATCATAGTATTTGGGCCATGGAGAGTGTTATTTCAATACTGTCAGAGTTATAGTTCAAGAGTAATTGAATCATAAAGTATCCCCCTCCCGTCCCTTTTACCTAGTATAAGCCTCCTTCCCTCACATGTGGAATCTGGTCTTGACACCAGACAGTTCACAGCAAGGAACAATCTTCTTACTATGAGAACAATGAAAGCCCTGCCCCCCTTGACAAGTTTTTCAGGTTTTTTCCTTATGGTCACTGAAGATTGTCCCTCTCTGTGATCCATCCGGACAGACTTGCTGCTCTGAGGTGAACAGTATTACATCAGTAAAAGGGACAGGAGGGGGAAACTTTATCATTCAATTACTCCTGAACTACAACTCTGACAGTATTGAAATAACCCTCTCTATGGCCTAAATACTATGAAGATTAATTGGAACTGCTGGTAATGTGAAACATTACTATCCCTTTATATCTTACCTTTTGTAGCACTAATGTCAGTACAGCCTATTGGCAGTATCAGCACTGCAGTGTCCAGCAACTGGCACCCTTGTACCTGTCTGTCTGTCTGTCTCCTATTACCCAATTAGACTGTAAAATCCTTGGGGCTATGATCTCTTTCTTATTGTTTCTGTGACGGTGGACCTTTATGTAACTCCTATTCTATTTATTTTTTCTCCTATTTTTTGATTGTAAATTATCCATCTGTAAGGACAAATAAATAAAATTATAATATGCACCTAACTTCCACTGATTTAATCAGTACTTTAATCCTAGAATTCAAAAGGAGTTTCCAACACAATGCTTTTGTAATCGAGGCTGGATTTCCCAAGAGGCAGAGTAGACATTTGTCTAGGGCAATTTTTGAGGGGTGCTTCACCTGTGCTGGCCACACCTACATTCTGAATTGTGGGTACGACCAGAACAATGTCCCTGCCCCAATTCTGTAATCCGTTACACGCTATTATTTAACCCCTTGGATGCTAGAGAGATGTCCTGCTTTGGAGACCTCTCGAGCAACAAAAAGCCTAAAACATTATTTTGGCCTTGCTTGTTACAGGCCAAGGATATTTTCTGTGCCAGGAAACAGTGTCATTGACATTTTATATCTAGAATTACTCAAGACCTTTATTGTATTTTAGCCTCCACCTTACCATAATGCTTCCAAGCCTGTTGTTTTTTTCTTTCTTATTCTGATCTGAAAAGTACAGTCTCCATTTGACGGCTCTATTGACTAATCCTATCTTTCTGTCTGCGTATCTTAAAAACGACACAAAAGATTTCGATCTTTGCTTACAGGAGGGAACAATTTTAATGCATGACCTATGAGTTTTAACATAAATGTGTTTCAGTGGAATGCAGTGACTGAATGGCATATAAAGTCAAGTGTTCCATCCATAAGTGCTTGCATCTGCATTCCACTGCCTCTTTATTGCATATGCAGGCTGGAGCGTTACTGGAATTTATGAAAAGGTTATTTTATTTTTCTAACACCTGATGCTTTTCTTGTCCCAAGTGAATTGCTTTTGTTCAAGAAACATCCCATTATTTCCACTTTCAGCCATTTTGATGGTTAACCTTTTATTCAATTAGTTTCACGCTTCATTGCGATCACATTCAGAAACATTTTACTGAATGCTGATTATCTCTTCTGTTTGAGTTCTTGTTCCTTCGTGCTATCATCATTTATTGATTTCATTAAGTCAAAGCAGTGATGTTCTAGACGTTTATTCCATTTTGTTTCACATTGATAATTTGTAGCTTGAGCCTATTAGTCTGAAGTTTTACATTCTGCAAACCATAAATTTGTTTTATGAAATACAACAGCATGTCTAGTAAATGTGTGACTGTATTAATGTGTTGGAAAACTTGCAAGAAAAATCAATGAGTCATTTTCTCAAATATCCTCTGAACAGTGTTCTACAGATCAGATGGTGGGATTATGGGCTGTAACATCATAAGAGTGCAGTGAGCATGCTTAATGTGTTGTTGCAGGTTTTTAACTCATTTGTATACTAGAAAGCTGGAGAGCTCTTTAGCAGCCAAGAGGTTAATCCTTTGAGCGGGGAGGGCTGACAACTTGTGTTGCAGGGGGCAAATACAGTCAAGTGGCCCATTTCTACTATTGTTTGAGTCCACTGTCCCAGCCCACCCCCCTTTTAAAATTGGCCTTAATGTTGCAAAGAAAGGTGAGTGATACCACAGAGCTTACCGTTAAAATGAGGCTACACTACTGATACTAAAAACCCTATAATTTAACCCTTTGAGTGTGTTGGATACCTCTCTGGCACTCAAACAGTTAAGTAAAGCAACATTAGTGATACTATAGAGCTTACAATGTAAATGGATCATGCTACAGTGTAGCTCTGTTTGGATTGTAGCTCTGTGGTATCATTTATGTAGCTCTATTTACAAAAGCAAGTGGAGGACTGAGGCAGCGGCCCACCAGCCCAGACATGTGACCAGTCCAGGGGGCAATTGCCCCCTGCCCCCCAGGCCAGCCCTCCCTTGCCTTTGAGTGCCATTGAAGTATTCAATGCATGGCAATGCATTGGATACCTCTCTGGCACTCCCAGGGTTAAACAAATTGCCAGAGGGCACACGTGATTCTAATCTCAGGCTACACATTCATTGTAAGGACAGCTAATATTTAATGCAGCAGGAAGTAACTAAGATTCAGATCAGCATGTACAGCTAATCCAGTCAAATTGCAACAAAAGAAAAAGAAGCAGCCATATTGTATACCATTAAATGAACTCCAACACCTCTAAAAATAAACCCCCACTTACCTAAATATGGACATGCACCAGGCAGCCCTATTTCAATGCTGGTGGCTCACCTTAGAGGGAACATTGCTGCAGATAGTCTTTGTTGTCAGACTCCAGGACACCAGTCGCCTACCACTTAAGTTTTATTGGGAAGGAAATAGGAATTTAAACCTGTTTATGTTTGTAAAAATAATAATAATAATAATAATAATAATAAAATAAATTATAATAAACCTCCAACTAACTGCAAAGACAGAGCAATCACAAGAACACGTTTCATACAGATAATACACAAGCCCATTAGAACAGAATGAAGATGGTGGAACAGGGTAAGGTGGAGCTTTAGCCTTATGGTACTGTAGATGAAGCATGGATGTAGCTATTTGAAGGAAGAAGAAAGATTGAGGATGACTGGACAACTTTTCTTAGATTAGAGTTAGACTACAAAATTGAGGAAGCCTGGAGCAGGCAGTTGTTTACTGATGCCACCACTTGTTTGCTAGAGTGTGAGTTTAGTAGTCACCATGTGGCAAATGTCTTTGGGATCCGGTGTTGGGACATTATCGTCTTTGACTTCATCTCATTTCCACCGAAAAGAGGTACTGTCAGATAACAATATGAAAATCATACAGGAAGCCTGGATCAGGCAGGACTCATAGACATACTACTTTTCTTAGATGCAAGGCAGACTCAGGATGACAACAACACTGGAGATGTAGCCAGGACTGCAGAACACGGAAGCAGGCAGGACTCAGTAAATACATAGATATAGCAACTGAGGATAACTGGTGCGAGGCAGACTCAGGATGACAGCAACACTGGAGATGTAGCCAGGACTGCAGAACACTGGAGCAGGCAGGACTCAGTAAATACATGGATACAACAATTGAGGATGATTGGTTTGAGGCGCTGCTACTGATTGGTCCTGGAAGACCACCACACTTCTCCAGCTCATCTGCGGAATCTTCTCCTGCCCCGTGTGACTGCATCCTGTTTTTCCTTTGCCTCTTACGCACCCTCACTATCAATTATTCCCTCCAGGCAGTGAGTGAATTGGAAGTAAGTGTCATCTTGCCTTTGATTCGTGGATCGCACATTGTAGCAAGCATTAACTTGGGACAGTGTGCCGAGTCAGTTCCTTCTTCAGCCTCTTTAGAAGGGCAGCAACATCAGGAAGTATATTATCATCAGCACCAGACAAGCATTAACTATGGGAAAGGAAATTATCCAGTTTTAAGGAGAGGTGCATGAAGAGGGGAATAACTTCTGCCAGGCTAGCGTTTTCTTTTTTCAAAATTTCCGTCAAAGCACGGAACGGCATAAGGACTGTCACTGCCTGTTCCATCAGGGCCCAGTCATCCCTGCCCAGTGTTCTGTTACTGCCAATGAAATGGTGACATGACATTGCGTGAATTGCCTTTTTCTGCTCCAGGATACACATTAGCATATCCCAACATCTTGTTTTAGGTGGTGCTCTGGGAGGTCTGCCTTTTCCTGTTTCTTCCTGAGGAGCTGGCTATCTTTGACGCTCCGATGGAAGTGGCCAGCAATTTGTTGGCACAACTCTAGAAGTGCTGGCAACCTTCCAGTGTTACTGCCATCCTCGAGAGCAGCCTTCACTACTAGATGCAGGACATACGCTGAGCAGCGCACACTAACAAATCTGCCATCCCGGAGAGCCTTGATCATGTTAGCTGCGCCATCAGTAACCACAAACCCCATTTGCGCCTGTGTGCCTGCCTGCTCCCCTAGCCACTGCGCCACCATGTTCTGCAGTGCTTTGCGAATGTTATCTGAGGTGTGCTGCTGATCCATTACCTCAGCATGGAGGAGGAAAGTGCGGTGCCCTGCCTGCTTGGCTACTGAACCCAAACTTGTTCTTGCTGTCGGTTTGTCTTGCAACACATTAGGCTCCCACCAATGCGCCGTCAACGAGAGGAAGCCATGCTGGCCACTCCATAAGTCAGTGGTAAAGTGCACTGACTGTCCAGCAGCCTTTCCTAGCAGGTCCTTAAAAAGCCCAACGCATGACCGGTAGAGTGAGGGTGCTATATTTCTACTAAATGTGGTGCGGGATGGAATTTTATATCGGGGTGCGACAGCCTCAATAAGTTGATGGAAGGGCTCACCTTCCACCAAATTAAAAGTAGCACCCCCAACGGCTATGAGCTGTGCAATGAGGTGTGTGATTTTCCTAACCTGCTGTCTGCACAGCCCCTTGGAATGAAATCCACCAAAATCTTCAAGTGTGACCTGTATTGTTTTTGGGATGGACTGTGCCTGTCTGCTGCTCTTACTGGGACCAGATGTACCATGATCCCCCTGACCTTTCTCCTGCTGCCTACTGGTGGTGTGTGTGACACTGGTTTATGCAGTACTAGTACTGCCACCTTCTGCACTTTTCAGCACAAACATGTGGTAGTTGTTTAGGTGTTGGTTCATCCCGGAGGTGGTCAGATGACCCAACACCCAACCACGGCTGACTTCCCTGCCACACAACTTACATTTTGCTATCCGGCCACCGCCATCTGCCACAAAATGGTCCCACTCTTTGGAGTGATGGATGACTCTGGAAGGTGGTAGAGAAGAAGAAACTGAGGTGGCACTTTCTTCATCTTCACATGCTGGAGCAACCTCACTTTGCTTTTTCTTTATACGTACAGTTACAGAGATAACAGTAGACCTAAAGATGGCAGCAGGGATGTTGGGACTGGGAATGGAGGAGGATTGTGGACTAATGGTGGCACTGGTGGTGGAGACACTAGCAGCTACTACCTGGCTGGGAGACTCAAATGGAACTGGGGAGGGATGTGTTGAGTTGTCAATAGAAGACACAAGTGTAACTGGAGAAACAGAAGGAGTACTATGGGAAGCAGGTGAAAAATTAAGCTCAGGGGAATAATCAAGGTCACTGGAAAAATCAAGTTCAGGGGACAAATCAAGCTTAGGAGACTTTGATCCCTCAGATTCTTCTTCTAATTCTTCAAGATTTTCAAAGGAAGAAACATCATCATCAGCAGCAGATTTTGTGGAAACCTGCTCAATTCCCTCTTCTGCCTGGTGACTACCGGGAAATGGTAAACTATCTCCCTCAATAACAATTTCTGGAGTGGATATGTGTCACGGATACCCAGAAAAGTTCAGGAGTCAGTAAGGTATAGTTAATGCAATTTTATTGACAAAATGAACAAAGAAAATATACATACAAAGGAACAGGCAAAGGGTTAAAGCCAGCAACCCTGCTATCAGAAATAATAGGATGCAAGGCTAAACCTCAGTGTTAGAGACTAGGCCTTAGCCACTGGTAGTCTCAGCAGAAGCCAGGAACAGGAGCAGGAACACAGGATCTTGATCCGACGTAGTGGGCGTACCGACTCAAGCCTGCAGTAGTAGGGAGCGATATCTGACTCACGTCTGCAGTCAGAATGGAGTGAACTCTGACTCACTCCTGCAGTCAGAATGGAGCAAACTCTGACTCACGCCTGCAGTCAGGATCAGATCTGGTCTACCAGAGCCCCAGCTCCGCACTAGATTGGGTGTCTGCTAGGTACAAGGAACAAATGTAAGAGTAGTCAGACAGAGCCACAAGTCAGCACCAGAGGGGGTAGTCAGACAAGTGAGGTCATTCACAGTTCAGGTAGTCAGCCAGAGCCACAGGTCTGCACCAGGTTGGGTGCCCACTATAGGTATAAGCAAAAGAGTAGAGCCACAGGTCAGCATCAGGTTGGATGGAAGACTAGCCAGGTTATACACAGAGCCCAAGGTAATAGAACTGCTATGAACAACAACGCAAGGGCAACTGAGTCAGGACTCAGACTGCCCTTTAAACCCCTCCACAGGCAGTAGGTAGGAGGAGGAGCTCAGATGGAGGAAGTAGGTAGGAGGAGACTACAGGAAGCAAACACATAAAACAGAGGCCTGCTGCATGCTTGAAGCTTCGCGCCTGTAGATGACGCTGAAACCAAGGTAAGCTGTAACAATATGCTCTCAGTGGCAGTGACTGTGGTGGCAGGAAAAATGTTATCCAAATACTTCAATAATTTCCATTTTGCCTGCTTACACGGACGTTCACTATAAAACCCCGCATTGATACTTCCCTCAGTGTCCGACCAGCACTGTTACCAATGCTAGTTGTCCCCAGGTTTATACAACTGGCTGTAGTGTAGGTGGTGACTAAACTTCCAGTGGCACTAGACTTTGTGCAGGTGGTTCTGGGGGGATCATCATGAAACAGCTGACAAGACACAGGTGACAGCTGCATCGTGGTCTTAGAGGCAGAGATGGACCTCTCTACCCTGCTAGTAGAGGAAGTACAACCTATAGTTCCCTTCTTATTTTTATTTTTTTGTTTGGAGTGCTGCTGCTGAGTCTGACTAGTGCTAGTACTCTTCTTTGTCCTCCTGCTGCTGCTAGCTCTGCTTGAATGCAACATCACTGTGGTGGTGTTGGTGGTTGCTGGGTCACTGCAGCCGATACCAGGATGAGAAACATCAGGTTGTTCACTAGGACTGAAATCCATTACACATAGGTAGGTAGTGTACTATAATAATTTGACAGTTTTACAACCTGGCCACACGACAACTGTCAGACTGGTTGTATCACTCTACAAATTTTTCACATACACTCGTAAGTTGTATTTTAAAATTTAACACTGGAACGATGATGATTCCCCCTTGCGTTGGCAGTGAGCTGCTAGGCCTCCCAGTCCGTACTCAACTGTAAGATTGTTACTCTACAAAGTTTTGAAATACACTCCTAAGTTGAATTTTGATTTTTTTAAACACTGGAACACTGATGAGTCTCCCTTGTGGTGGCAGTAACACAGCAGGCCCCCAGTCCCTACACAGCTCTGAGATTGTATTACTCTACAAATTATTCAAATACACTGCTAAGTTGGATTTTGAATGTTTTAAACACTGGAACACTGATGAGTCTCCCTTGCATTGGCAGTGAGCTGCTAGGCCTCCCAGTCCCTACACAAGTGTGAGATTGTATCACTCTACAAATTATTCAAATATACTCCTAACTTGGATTTTGAATTATATAAACACTGGAACACTGATGAGTCTCCCTTGTGGTTGCAGTGAGACAGAAGGCCCCCCAGTCCCTACACAGCTCTGAGATTGTATCACTCTACAAATTATTCAAATACACTCCTAAGTTGGATTTTGAATTATATAAACACTGGAACACTGATGAGTCTCCCTTGCAGTTGCAGTGAGACAGCAGCCCCCCCAGTCCCTACACAGCTCTGAGATTGTATCACTCTACAAATTATTCAAATACACTCCTAAGTTGGATTTTTATATTTCTTAACACTGGAACACTGATGAATCCCCATTGCGTTGGAAGTGAGCTGCTAGACCTCCCAGTCCCTTCACAAGTGTGAGACTGTGTCACTGCAGATTATTCAAACAAACTCCTAAGTTGAATTTTCAGCTTTTACACTGGAACAAAGCTGACTCTCCCTTGCAGTGGTAATGACTGGCACTAATGCTGGCTGCCTGCTTATGCCTGTCTGCCTGCCTACACAGCAACTGCACAGTCACTCTCTCTATCTCTCTCTATCTGGCTGTTTCTTCTCTCTCCAAGCTCCAACAACTCAATGCGCACTAACAGGAAATGCAGGAGCTGTCTGTGATGTCATTAGTCCAAACCCCATCATGAAATGAAGAAGCTAATTGGAGTAGAGAGGGAAGTAAAGTATGATGCAGCTAACTGGACTAGAGAGGGAGGGAAAGTAGCACGTGTGCGGGGAGAACGTCATCCGAATATCTGAATATTGTACAGAAATTCTGCCCAGATATGTTTTGTATTCGGTCCTTAAAATGAATGGCTCTGAGATTTTCGCCATGTCCGAATGGCTCTGAATTAGCCATATTCGTCCAAAATCCGAATGTGGATGAACTGAATCACACAAGTCTAGTGACTGTAAATCCTCCCCTATAGAAATAGATGTAGTCAGAGATACTGTACCTCTTTCTGGGCTTGTATTGCACAGGGGCAGTCATTTCTAATCCTAAAAAGCTACCAGTAGTTCATGTTTTCAGTATATTCCTGAATGAGCACAGGTAGATCAGTTAAAGTAACTGAGCTATTAATTAACCCTTTGAGTGTCAGAGGGGTACGTAACGTATTGCTTTGCAATGTGTTCCGTACCCCTCTGGCACTCAAAGAGTTAACCCCACCATGAAAATATGCACTATTCTCTTCCAGCAGATCCCTGGCAGATACTTCAGTTCAGAGATCTACCATCTGTTCCTAAACCACAAAAACTACTGCTGTGTACTATGTAGAACGCAGCCAAATCCTTAATCCCCCTCCATTGGAAGTCCAAAGTCTCCCCTCCAGTGAGTGCTTGGTTCAATAAGGTGGTTCAACACGTACTTTTTCTAAAAATAGCGTGGAAACGTAAGAAACTAGACTATTCTATCTTAGAACGATGGTTATTAATATTTCTGGCCCTTGATGTTGATTAGATCTTCTACTTTTAATATTTATCCACATCATGGATAGATGCCCGAGTCCTTTGTCCCCCACCCTCTCCCCTTCTCACCCTCTTACCCCTTTTTTGTCCCCCACTGCCCCCTCTGCTCCTACTTCTCCTCTTTCTACTCTTTATCAGTGTCTCTTCTCTTCTCCTCTTTTATTTTCCCTCTCCCTTTCCCACTTTTTCCTCCTTTATTCTCTGATCTTAAATATGAATCTCCATAGCTTTATTTTTTCCTCCTGGGGAAGACATACAACCAGTATCACAGTATGTTCATGTATGTTACTTTTCATCAGATTTTGGCTTTTTGAATTTACATCACTTGTGAAATTCATGTTAAATTTCATGTATCGTTGTATGCACGCCATGTATTATATGGAGTTTCTTCAATAAAAATGTTTAAACACAAAATATGCACTATTAGTAGCTACTAAAGACCAAGGCTGGTTACCCCTGGTATAGCACATATGTGGTGTAGTATAGGCTGAAAGCAGAGCATTTTTTTTTAATTGAATCTGATTCCGGACTCCTCGAATGGCATGCAGCTGCGCGGGGAGCCCGGAATTCCATTACGGTCCTGGTACATCATCAGTCCTTAAAGCAAATCCAGCCATGACGTACCAGGACCGTCAAGGGTCCTTAAGGGGTTAAGTGTTGACTTTGTTGCAGGATATCGCAGCAATAGAAGTCTGCCACTGATAATAATTGAAAGTACAAAAAACCCCATATGATTTACTTCATGGAAAACAGTGATATTTATTCTGTGATAATTGTTCTTGCAACATAGTTGCTTTTGTGAATTAGGCCTTAGGAAAAAAACACTTTTTTGGCTTTTTTTTTTTTTAAAGCAAAAGTACCAGAGACGTCTCTTGCAGATGAAGCTGCTCACATCAAGTACAAGGCAATTTTAACTCTTTGATTGCCAGAGAGTTATCCAACACATTGCAGCACAATGCTTTGGATACCTCCTTGGCACTCAAAGGGTTAAACATCTTATACTTTCAAAGAAATGTAAAGCCCACACTAACATATCATTTGTTTTATTGTTCTTTAACCCTTTCTGTGCCAAAAGCAGTGTCCAATGCATTGCTACACAATGCTTTTTGGAGACCTTTATCAGCCAGAAAAATTCAATATTTTTGTCATTGTGACATGTAGATCAATATATTGTTTTGCAGTATTTTCCCTGCAGTTCAGGCTTGCTACTGACACTTATGTTCTCTTGTGAAGTATAGAAAGATAACAGTACACTTCTCATTTACTCTTTTACCTCTGTTTTCTTAGATCTGCTGTCTTGGCATTTTATCATCTTGCATTTGGAGGAGACAAAGCATTTCTCACCACTAATTCTGTTTGAATTCTTTCTTTTTTCTTTGACATCTATTTTACAGCCAGTGGTCTTTGATAAATGGACCTGTTTTATATTATATGTTGAAAACAAAACAACTGTAATAAAGCAGGATGCTGAATATTTTAGCATATTTTGTTATTCTTATTTTTTAATGAATTGCGCATTTCAAACAAAAGACAGTCAGGCATCTGAGGTGAATGAAAGGGGAAAAAAGCGAGTCAAACATGATCTGGCTTAACACTTTGAGTTCCAGAGGGGAATGCAACTCATTGTGAAGCAATGCTTTGCACACCCCTCTGACACTCAAGGAGTTAAATGAAGAAGAAACCTATGGGAGTTCAATAGGCCTGCACTTTATGAAAAAGTATCAGTTTGGTCTATTAAACCCTGAAGGACAATGCGTTGCACAACCTTCTGTTTGATAAGGGGTTAACCCTTTCAGTGCCAGACCACTCAAAAGGTTAAAGGAATCACAAGCTATGACTTGGTTTAGTTATTCAAATATAAGAAATTCTTAAAGGAGACCTGTGTCACTATAACTTTAAAATATAGGAACTCTATTTTTTTAATCTTCATCTATTTTTTATATTTTAATGTCCCTGGGAGCCTACTGCCAGGGAATGTGAATGCAGGTATATTGATACAATGTAGAAAAAAATGTAAAAAAAAAAAAAGATTGCATACAACATATATGCTTATTCCCTCAATACTCCAGGGAGAGTGTGTTACATTGTTTCATTGTACTGCTTTGATGGTTGACTGAACAGAAGACTCTCTAGAAACTGTCAGGGACATAAAAGTCAGTAATAGCAAGAACGTTATACTTAATATTTATTGATTCACTTTCATCAGGCATAGTGCCCTTTGATTGGAGGAAAGCTCATGTGGTTCCATTGTTCAAAAGGGGGGTCAAGATCCAAACCAGGATGTTATAGACCTGAGAGCTTGACTTCCATATTGTGTAAGATATTAGAAGGGTTACTAATGGATAGTATTCAGAACTAGGTGAAGACCAACAATATTATTAGTAGGAGCCAGCATGGTTTAAAGAAGAATAGATCATGTAAAACTTATTTAATTGCACGTAACGAAAGGGTAAGTAGACAAGGGTATTTCTGTTGATGTAGTATACTTGGAGTTTGCAAAAGCCTTTGATACAGTGCTGTACAACAGGTCACTGCATAAATTAAAAGGCTTTGGTTTGGGAGGTGATATCGTGCATGGATAGAGAACTGGTTAAATGACACATGGCAGAGAGTTGTTATAAATGGAAGATTTTCAGGTTGGTCTACAGTTGTAAGTGGTGTGTCACAGGGTACAGTACTGGGCCCAGTGGTTTTTTCTTTGTTTATTAATGATCTAGAAGTGGGGATTAAAAGTGATGTCTCAATATTTGCTGATGACACTGAGCTGTGTAAGTAAATACATACAGAGCTGGATATTTTTTCTCTGCAGAAGGATTTAGCTATGCTGAGAATAGGCATATGATATTTAATTTAGATAAATGTAAGGTTATGCATTTGATCTGTAGAAACAAACATGCTACATATACACTAAATGGGAAACTACTTGGGGAATCCTCATTAGAGAAAGATTTAGGAGTACTAATAGACAATAGACTTCACAGTAGTGTTCAGAGTCACTCAGCTGCTGCAAAATCAAATAGTGTACTTTCCAGCATGAAAAAGGGAATAGGGGCTGGATTCTATTACAGTTTATAATTTTATCACTGCTTTTATGTCCAGGTTTCCCCATAGACTTCAATAGGAAAATATGTGATAAAACAGGTGTTAACATTTATCACCTGCAATAGAATCTAGCCCTAGATGCATGGGATACATATATAATTCTACATCTATATAAATCCATGGTGAGGCTTCATCTAGAATATGGAGAATATTTTTGGGCACCAGTTCTTAAAATGTACAGAAATATGTAACAAACCTTATAACGGGATTTGAGGATCTGAGTTATAAAGACAGACTAGCCAAAATGGGCTTATTTACATTAGAGAACAGACATCTAAGAGGTGATATGATTACCATTTATAAATATATTTGAGGTCAATGCAAATAACTCTCTAAGGACCTATTAACTCTAAGAGCAGAACAAAAAGCAAGAAGCCATATATTAACACTAGAGGAAAGGCACTTTTGACTAAAACAGTATGGGCAGTAAAGTTATGGAATTCTATGCCTTGGGTTGCTGTGCTTGCAGATACTGTAAATGTTTTCAAAAAAGTAATGAATACCTATCTAGCACAGAAAAATATTGAGAATTATGACAATTGACTTCAAAGCAGATAAATGCTAATCTAGGGAAATATCTGACTGCCATTTGGAGTCAGGGATTATTTTTTGGAATGGCTTCAATTTTTTTTTTTTTTGCCTTCCTCTGGATCAACGGGGTGGTTTGACATGGGCCTGATCTGATGTGTAATGAACAAAAAGAAATGGTGCAGATCCCCCTGAGTGTGTGTCTATATGGCAAGATAAATAACACCCCCCTACGTATAGGTGGTCACAAAATTAAGGAAAAATCATGCACGTATCGGAGTCAAATTATAATTATTATGTAGGATCTCCTCCAGATGAAAAAATGATATACTATTCCAATTTGCAGAATTCACTGATGATTAAAAGGTAACTTTATTTGAATTGTAAAGCTTACATTCAGGTTAAAAGGTATAAAACAATTTAAAATGGATGTGTGCTTACAGTATGTCTTGCCCAATGCATTTCATGTCTACTCAAGACACTTTCTCAAGGGCTATCCGAAATTAGCAAGTATATGCACTGGATCCCCTCTGTGTCACCCAAAGGATTTTTTTTTCTTTATCCTTATACAGACCTCATTTGAAGGGGCATCAGAAGCGGTTCTTGCCCGACCCACACTGAGGGAAATTTAAACAGAGACTGGCTTTTATATGGCCAGTCTCTGCTCAAAATGGTCTCCACACTTCCATTGGCTGGGATGTGGGGTTACGCAGGGAGCAAAACATGTCTTGCAGTAACCACACCTCCCAGCCAATCAGCTTCTACCTGGAGGGGGTCACGAATGCACATTTCATCATCCCTCATTGATCATGATTAAACTTGCATTTTGACCACTCCAGTAGCTGATTGGCTGCGAGATGTGGTTACTGCAGGGCACATTCTATACCCTGCATTACTCCATATCCCAGCCAGTAGGAGCATGGGAACCATTTTGAACAAAGACTGGCCATATAAAAGCCACTAAACTTTATCTCAGTGTGGATAGGCAAACAGCCCCAAAGGTACAATTTTTTCATATTCTGCCAGTGGTGGAGGCAGCAACAGCAGTAATGACACTTAATGAGGGAATTGTATCTCATGTAATCTTGTTTTCTAGGGAGAAGAGTAACTTGAAAGAAGAAGATAAAAAAAAGATGGCAATTGCAGGCTGGTGGTTTTTAAGATATATTAGGGACTCAACTCCTAGGGGATCGATCCAGTTACCACCGGTAAAACTGGCATTAGGACAAAAATGAACACCAATTTGTAAACATACAGAAGTAACATCAGAATTCAATTGGATACCTGACTGTGGTTTAAAACTACCAATGGTACTTTTTTTTAGCTCTGGGAATTTGATCGAGCCCCTAGAGGTTGTAGGAAATGGTCCAAGCTCCCTGCACTGAAAGGGTTAATATAGATAAATGTAAGGTAATACAACTGGGCTGCAGAAACAAACATGCTACATATAAACTAAATTGACTACTTGTGGGAACCTTGTTAGAGAAAGATTAAGAACTACTGATAGACAGTGTTACTCAGCTGCTGCAAGTGCCAATATGGTACTATTCTGCATCAAAGGAGTATAGATGCACAGGATGGGAATATAATTCTACCTCAGTATAAATCCTTGGTTAGGACTCACCTGGAATATACTATACAGTTTCAGCACCAGTTCTTAAAAGAGACATTATCAAACTGCAAAAAGTGCAGAGAAGTGCAAAAAGACTGATACAGAGTTTGGAGGATCTGAGTTATGAAGAGAGACTAGTCAAACTGAATTTGTTTACATTAGTGAAGATAAATCTAAAGGGTGATATGATTATTATTTACAAATATATTCAAGGTCAATACAAAGAATTCTCTAAGGAACTATTTACTCAAGAAAGATGAGCAAAAACAAAACAAGAGGTCATTCTTTAAGACAAGAGGAAAGGGTATTTTGACTAAAACAAAGGCAAGGATCTTTTACAGCAGTGTTTCCATCTCCTGTCCTCAGGACCCACTAACAGTCCAGGACATAGGGATTTCTCTGCTTAGTGCACAGGTGTGGTGATCAGGGGCTCATTCACATTGATTAACTCACCTGTGCAAAGAAATCATCAGATCCTGGCCTGTTAGTGGGTCCTGAGGACAGGAGTTGAGAAACACTGTTTTACAGAAAGGGCAATAAAGTTGTGGAATTCTTTTCCTCAGGACGCTGTGCTTGTAGATACTGTAATTGCTTTAAAAAATGGATACCTTTCTAGCTCAGAACAATATTGAGAATTATGACAGCTGGTTTCAAAGCAGATAAGGGTTTGATCAAGGGAAATATCCCACTGCCATTTAGAGTCAGGAGGGAATTTGTTTAATTCTGGATCAACAGGGGTGAAATGGCATTAAGCAGGCTGAAATCAGGATCTGCAGAGTGATAAGCCCTGTATCTCCGCTATATGGTCTGCTGAGTAAAACAGCTCTCAAGCTGAAAATTAATACTGTTCCCCATGGACACCACCTGTGGCAAGCTGAGGCTAGCAACACAGGCAGTCTGGGTAAAGAAGAGCTCAGGATCAGCTGAGGAGGCATAGCTGGCAAGAGGATGAGAGTTCTGGGAACACTGAGGGGGATAACCATTAGTGATGATCGAGCACCCCAATGCTCGGGTGTTCGGGTGCTCTGGCCGAGCGCCCCCGGAGGCTCGAGTGCTCGGCCGAGCACCTGAGCCCCATTGAAGTCAATGGGAGGACTCGAGCATTACACCAGGCACCCCCTGCTCTGATGAGGGGAGGGTGCCTGGTTCATAGGAAATGGTCAGAAAATGATGGAAACACCACAGAAATGGTTCAGGGACAGCATAGGGAGGATGTCTGGATGCATCTTGGACTCCAACTTCGCTGCTGGGAACGATGTTTCGCCCGTAGTACGCCATTTTTACAGACTGACCGTAAAACACACAAACAGGAAGATAAAAACGATTTTAGGCGAAAAATTGTTACCAAACAGTATTTGCTGTATATTTACTTGAACTATCAGGATCACGTCCACTTCCCCGTCCCTTTTTACCCGCCTTCTTCATATTAAACGGAATATATGCCGGTAATCTGCGGCTAGGCACACGAAACAGAATGTGACGCTAATCTGCGGCTATTTTCAGTGAACGGAATATGTGACGTTACTTTTAAAATTTGCACACTAAACAGAATGTGAAAATAATCTGCGGCTAGGCACACTGAACAGAATGTGACGCTAATCTGCGGCTAGGCACAGTGAACGGAATATGTGACGTTAATTTTAATATTTGCACACTAAACAGAATGTGAAAATAATCTGCGGCTAGGCACACTGAACAGAATGTGACGCTAATCTGCGGCTAGGCACAGTGAACGGAATATGTGACGTTAATTTTAATATTTGCACACTAAACAGAATGTGAAAATAATCTGCGGCTAGGCACACGAAACAGAATGTGACGCTAATCTGCGGCTAGGCACAGTGAACGGAATATGTGACGTTAATTTTAATATTTGCACACTAAACAGAATGTGAAAATAATCTGCGGCTAGGCACACTAAACAGAATGTGACGCTAATCTGCAGCTAGGCACAGTGAACGGAATATGTGACGTTAATTTTAATATTTGCACACTAAACAGAATGTGAAAATAATCTGCGGCTAGGCACACTAAACAGAATGTGACGCTAATCTGCGGCTAGGCACAGTGAACGGAATATGTGACGTTAATTTTAAAATTTGCACACTAAACAGAATGTGAAAATAATCTGCGGCTAGGCACACTAAACAGAATGTGACGCTAATCTGCGGCTAGGCACAGTGAACGGAATATGTGACGTTAATTTTAAAATTTGCACACTAAACAGAATGTGAAAATAATCTGCGGCTAGGCACACTAAACAGAATGTGACGCTAATCTGCGGCTATTTTCAGTGAACGGAATATGTGACGTTAATTTTAAAATTTGCACACTAAACAGAATGTGAAAATAATCTGCGGCTAGGCACACTATTAAAATGGCCCTTTTTGTCGCTGCGTTGTACACTATTTGTCCCTGTGCACCTAGTACAATGTCACCTAAATATCCCCCCCCCACAAAAAAAAAAATGAAATTGTGCCCCCCCAAACAAAATATAAATGCTGCCCCCACACACAACAGTCCTAAAAAGGACTTTTGGGGCTTGATATAGTGTTCCAACACTTTTATTCTCCCTACACTGACTTTCCCTTCCTATCCTCATCTCTCCCTGGCTAAGACTGAGCCGAACTCGCTGGTCGGGTGCTATACAGCACCCGATCACGGGTTCTGGCCAGCCAATCAGTGTAATGCCAGCAGCCAACATGGCTGCTGGCATTACACTGATGTCAGAGCCTCCCCGCACGTTTATTGGCTGCGCAGCAGCCGCGAAACGTGCGGGGAGGAGACCCGAACATGGCGGGCGAGCACATGCGGTACTTGTACGAGTACCGCCATGTGCCGAGCAGAGCGATGCTCGAGCCGAACCGAGCTTCGGCCGAGCATGCTCGCTCATCAGTAATAACCATACAACCAGCCAGAAAACAGTGTAGGACTCACTAGGCAAGTTGAGAAACAGCTGGGGTCATACTCAGAGAGAGCTCAGATACAAGGGTAGCAAATCAGACAGCTGGAGATAAAGGTCAGAAGCACAGGCCGAGGTCAAGTTCAAGGCGTTCCCTGGTATGGAGTAAAAATCAGGAGGCATGAAATGGAGGTCAGTAGACAAAGCCAAGATCAGGATGCTGGAATCAGAGGATACAGTGCTGAATCAGAATCCAGAGATATGGTCAGCATGCCAAGGCCAAAGTCAATAATGGAGCTTCAAAGTAGTGGGAACACTGAATAGATCTCTAGTAAGCTTGAAGATCGGGCACAAATGAGAGGAAGTCATCAGGTAAAAAGGCCCAGACAGCCAGTCAGAAGTGAAAGGCATACCTACAACAGATGTAAGCATATAACATGGTGACAGGTAAAGAGTAAGCACTAAACTAAACATCAGATCTGGATTCTCAGTTGCAGAGTAAGTAACTTTATAGAGCTCCAAATTTTGAGGAGCACCTCAGTTGTATTGGCCACACCCACATTCTGAGATGAGGTTGTGGCCACTGCAATCTCATTTTCCCTGTGCCAGTTTATAAACCATTTTACTGGCTATTATTTAACCCCTTGGATGATATAAAGAGGTCTCCAATGCACTGCTGGAGCAATATGCTGAAGGTCTCTGTTGCAACCAAGTAATAAAAGCTTTTTTTGTGTTTGCTTGTTATAGGCTAAATCCATTTTCTGTGCCAGGGAAGAGTGGGGCTGTGGATGGGGTCCTGTGAGGAGTGGGTTTGTGGTCATGGGCATAGCTAAAGGTGCCTTGCCTGGTGGTGTTTGGGATGTAATCTGGCCTTGGTGATCCTGCTCTCCTATACGGACCCAAAATTCAGGCACGTGATTTCCATGCCAATGTCCAAACCCATAAAATGTACTGAGCTGGTTGAATTGTACATGTCCTTCACTGTCTCATAAAGGAAGATGTAAATAAGACATTAAGCAGTCATGTAATTATTCACTGGAGGACCCCAGTCCAAACATTTACTGGGCCACCTAACGCAAAACTGTTTTTACTGAAGCACATAACTAGAACCTAATGTACTTGGACAGGTCAGGATGTACAGCCCAGGTGCCCCTAGGCAAGACACTTTATCTGCTCTTCGTTCCACCCATGACCACATCCCCATTCCTTGTATGGCTCCACCCCAGTCCCATCCACTGTTTCCCAGCACAGAATGTACCCTTCGTCTATAACAGGAATGGACAAAAAAAAAAGGTTTTAACCCCTTGGCTGCATGCAAGGGGCTGAATAATAGCCTGTGACAGGGTATAAAATGGGTGCCACGCCCATAATTCATTATGTGGGTGTGGTCAGCACAGATGAGGCACCCCTTTCAATCTCGAGCTCTAGGCAGTTGCCTACTCTGCCTATTGGGAAATCTGGACCTCTACCCAAGTATAGATGGGGCCTCCTTGGATGCTGGGCCCAGACACAACTGCACGTTCTGCACCCCCTGCAGTTAACCTTTTCAGTGCCAGAGGGGTGTGCAGTGCAATGTACTGCATACCTCTCTGGAACTGAAAGTGATAAGCCGTTGACATTACGTAAGCCTATGATACTGTGGGCATGACTTGTCCTTAGAGTGGCAATTAATATAGAAAGAAAACTTTTCTAACAGATAACTTTAAACAGATGGTGGTCGAGTTACATACGGTATGCTGATGGAAGTTATTTGTACAAGGTTTTCACAGGTGTTCTGGAAAATATCCAAATACAGAGTTTTTAGCAACCAAGAGAAAAGCATCCCCATGAGGATAAAAGCAATTTAATTCACATATGCTATTTTGTGGTCAGTGATGTTCTGACTGCAGCTAAAGGAGCATAAATGAATTCAAATATTAAAATTCACATTAAGATCTATAACAATACAGGCAATGTATTTAATATTTGTTATGCAAACTTCAGTTTGTGATTATATTTGTACTGTAGAGGAGGAACTGTATTTATTGGTAAATGTAACTATTTCAACAATTATTAACCCTTTAAGGACCCAAGAAGTGCACAGTGCATTGCTTCACTGGAATTTAAATAGTTAACAGAACACCAAGAACACTATAAAAATCAATTGACTGAGCCCTTGGAGCATATACACAAAGTAAGGTGGCACAATTATTGGGCAAACCTACTGAGAAAAAGAGACATATTAAATCCTGTTTTTAACCCCATGATTGATAGAGAGGGCTCCAATGTATTGCTGGCAGTGTTTTGGAGACCTCACTATCATTCAAGGGGTGAAAAATTCTACTTAAGTCAATACATTGTGTAGCCCTCTGGCATTCAAAGGGTTAATATTATACTGGTCTGAAGGGCAGCTTTCTTTTTATTTGGTTGTTTAATCTTTTGAGTGGTACAGTAATGTCAAATGGATTGAATACTCCTCTAGCGCTTACACGGTTAATTCTGCATCTATATACTTTATGGATAGGGGGAAACTGAATTTCTTCACATCTCTGAATCCCTAAAATGCTCCAAAATTTTCCTCTATCGTCTATGGCCTAGTGCTGATGCCTGCAATTTTGGCCCATAGCATGTTGTCACTCAGGCTCATGCTGGAAGGTAGTGGGTTTAGGATAAGCAGTTTTACCTGTCTAGGAAGTATTAAAACTGCATATCCTAAGATGGCAGCCTCTAAAGAGGATGTGATGTGATATCAAGGGGGACATACAGAGTTCACCAGAGCCTTACTAAGTATGTCTGCATCCTCTCCTCTGTCTTACAAATATCCAAATTATCAGCTTCTTTTCAGGATAGATTTTCATCTCAGGTGCCACCTAGACAAGACACCTAAGTGCCTATGGTTCAACCTCCATTCTGCACATGGCTCTGTTCCCTCACATCTCCATGGCACAGAAAAGTAATTTAAGGAGCAATTCAATAAGCTAAAAAGGGGCAATTTTGGAACAAAAATTCCAATTGAAAAAAAACCCCACTAACACCAAAAAATTAAATAGAAAGTAGCAAGGGCACGATTCAGTTTAATACCATACATGTGCACATAGAAGTAATCTTTACATACTCACTTAGAATATTGGCGAGTATAGGTTCTCTATTCACCAGCTAAATGCTTCAGGGGAATATAAACTTGCCCCTGTTTGAGAAAACAAATGATGATGGGATTAGTGTATGTGAAAATATATATTAAAATGTTAATATGTAACAATGCCAAAAAAACATGCAAGACATAGAAACAAATTGTCAGACCTTACCCATTAGTTTTACATGTGTTGTAAAGTCGTTACATATTACATTATTTAATACTAGTGTAAAAGCCGGTGTACACGGGCCAAGGTCCAGGTAATGTTAACCCATTGAGTGCCAGAGGGGTACGCAACGCATTGCTTTGCAATGCGTTGCGTAGCCCTCTGGCACTCAAAGGGTTAAGAGGCCACTACCTCACTGCTCCACGAGATGCAGGCTTGTGTTGCCTCACTCACGTGATGCAATCAAGCGCAGTAGAGACTGCCCAAACACAGGCAGTCTCTGCTGCGCATGACTGCATAGTGACAAACATCCTAGTGAATTATTTTATAGGATGTTTGTATATATACCTATCAAATCAGCATTTGTTTGCTTGAACAAGGATGAACTGTTGTTCCCCTGAATTGTTTATCCGGTTAATAAACAACCATTCACCAGCTGACTTTCAGTGTGAGTACTTAAACCATGACTTTATATACATAAAATGGTATTACACTGAAGTACTACCCTTGCTGTCTTCTGGAATGTTTTTTGTCTCAATGTTATCCCCTCATGAGAGGCAAATATAGTTGTTGATACCTTTATTGGCTAACTAAGCAGATTTAGGATGCAAGCTTTCAAGATCTTAGGTCTCTTCCTCAGGCATGTTATACAGATAAATATGAACAACTATATTTGCCTTCTGTATTTCTACGGCTAACATGGTACCACCTCTCATCTGTTATCACCTTATGAAGCACTCTTTTTGTGTTTTATTTTTTCTCTAAAAAAATTAAATATGTTAAATAACTTTCAATATGCACTTACAGCTAACATATGAAAAAATTAATTATTTATTTGTTACAGCACTAAAATTTAAAACCTAAACATGCTTTTTAATTAACCCCTTAAGGACCAACCATGCGTGCACGCGGCCGGGAACGTAAGGACCACATAAATTTTTTTTTTTGCCGACCTGACTCAATGCTTCCCGATCGACTTGCAGCCACGTGGGGAGCCCTGAAATCCATGATGATCCTGGCACGTCATGGATCCTTATTGCATGTTGGTCCCATGACGTACCAGGACCGTCATGGGTCCTTAAAGAGTTAATGTATAAAAGTGTTCTGTTCAGAGAGCATTTATTTATTGCTGTTTTTGCTGTTTGAATTGACAGTCAGTTAAAAGATTGCAACTGGTCTTATACAGGTTGAGCATCCCTAATCTGAAAATCCGAAATCCAAAATGCTCCAAAATCCAAAACTTTTGATCGTTGACATGATGTCACAAGTGGAACATTTCTGATAGTTCAATGTGCACAGACTTTGTTTCCTGCACAAAATTATTACAAACTAGTATAAAAGCCCGTGTACACTGGCCAAGGTCCGGGTGATGTTAACCTTTTGAGTGCCAGAAGGGTACACATTTCTTTGCAATGTGCTGCGTACCCCTCTGGCACGCAAAGGGTTTAGAGGCCAGTCCTGCTCTACGTACTGCCGCCGCCTCACTGCCGGCACATGCAATGCAGTCATGTGCTGTAGAGACTGCCTGAATGCACAGAATGCTCCCAGCACAGAACTCCCAGCATTTTTTGCGTTCGGGCAGTCTCTACTGTGCACAACTGCATTGGATAAACATTCTAGCGTTTTATTATACAGGATATTTATTATACAGGAAATTACCTTCAGGCTACATGAATAAGGTGTACATGAAACATGAATGAATTTCGTGTTTAGACATGGGTCCCATACCCAAGAGATCTCATCCTATATAATAATTCGCTAGTATGTTTGTCACAATGCAGTCATGTGCAGTAGAGACTGCCCGTGACTGCATCACATGGAGCAGTGAAGTAGTGGCCGCTTAACCCTTTGAGTGCCAGAGGGGTATGCAACGCATTGCAAAAAAATTTGCTGCGTACCCCTCTGGCACTCAAAGGGTTAACATTACAGTTACCTTGGCCCATGTACACGGGCTTTTATACTAGTTATGTATATGCAAATATTACAAAACACTTCTGGTCCCAAGCATTTCAGATAAGGCATACTCAACCTGTATTCTGAAATCCTGTTATGTTATCTAGGCCTATTCACTGAAAATCCTGGACAATCACTAGGAGTCCTGGAGCTCTGGAAAAGGAAGGGAAGGCTGATCCCTCAGAGCATATGTAAGACTAGATTTTAGGCCTTTTGCAGAATCTAGCATGGTATTTAAATATATATAAACCTAGATATGTTTTAGGTGTTAGTGCTCCTTTAAATGGAGCTTTTAGTGCCTTGACTACTAGAATCATTGGTTGAGGATCATGGAATTTGTAGTCCCCTGGAACTTGAAGTCCAATAGTTGATTACTCCTGTATAAGGATTAATATTTTCTCCAGCAAAGGAGAGTTACATGGAAAATAAGTTAGAGCACGTCTGTCACTATAAATGAATAGCATCAGGTTTCTTGAAGATTTGCTGATTTCTCAAATATGGTATATTTTTCACCAGCTGTACACAGCAGGATAGTATTGATGAACTGGGAGAACTGGCTCAGTAGAAAATTACTAGATGCTGAGGAGCATGTTTTATCTTCTCCATTTTTTGTTTGTAGTGAATATTGATATCTTGAGAGTGTATGTTCACCCTGTTGGTATACTTGACTTGTTGTTCTGTCACTTTATGCAAGTGTGTAAATCGGAAGGACAAGATACAGTTCTCATGCAATGTGCAGACAGCCAAAAGGCTGTGATGTAAATTAAGGGTGGTCAGCTTGAGGCAGTCCACCAGTTGTTAGACTGGGCAGTGGTGGAACTATACTATAAGCAGAATGAGTATCTGTTTAGGGTCCCACTCGGTCAATGGGCCCTGCAGTGCAAATACAGTACCTCCATCACATGTAAATAAAATCAGATGGCAATGTCTTATTAGAAATACCGACCTAAGAGTACAGGGGTCTCATGTAAATTTTTTGCTTACGACCCCTAAAAACCTAGTGTCACCCCTGTGAATTAGAATTGAAAACCAATGCAGTAAAGACCACCGTAGCATTCAATGGGTTAAAATACACACAGTGTATTTTGTTTGCCCCTGAAACACTACACTTTTGGGGTATGCATAAAGCCTTTTGTTGCTTTGAAAGTCGGCTTTTTTAAGACAAAAAAAAAACTTTTCTGAAATGAATACCTTGCATTGCACCCCCCCAGGTGTTCCAAGGGTTAATAATTACAGTATTACTAACATCAGACAACATTTCCACATTTCCATTAATCATGATTGCAACCGTCAGTAAATACACAGTCTGTAAAAAAATTGCTAAAATCTATGGTGTTCTTAAAAAAATTTGAGGTGTCAGTAAAAATACTGCTAAAACATGAATTCATTTTGATTTGTTTACCAGTGCATGGTCTTTAATTTAAATTAATGGAATGCAACAATTTTAGTATAATAATTGAATTATTCACTTTGGAAATAGCCATGTTATATCAGAGGAACTGCAGGCATAGTAATGTGGTGGTTCATAGTAATGTGTGTAAACAAAATGGTTGTCACTACATGGTTTTTCAATAATGTTAGTAAAAAAAATATTTTCATGAGTTGGTAACCCTGCCGAAAAATAACCAAAATAACATCTGGATGTGTAATGGCCACAGCTTTTCCACAGACTGATTCCCCTTGCCAGAATCAGTTTCAACCAGGAACCCCCAAATCATACAAGTGGTAGATCCTAGCTATACACAACAGGAACTATCATTTTACCTCACTAAACTAAAGCACAACCTACCTCATCCTAGATTCACCATATGTAATAGTAATATAAAACATTCAAAATTGTAAAACTACAGAGTATTTATTCCTGGGCTGGACAATATGAGCCTTTCCATCTGTTGGTGGACTACAGTTCCCATCATGCTCTAACAGGAAATAGGACGAAGGGAATTTTATTCCAGAAACATATGGAAGGCCTCACAGTGCCATTCTCCTTTATAACTGCCTATAAAAATACCTAAAAAGGATGGGACAGGGTGATGCTGCAGCTATCTAGCTACCTACAGGTCAAAGAGGCAGAACCTGTCTAAGCCCCCTGTGTCTTTATGCTGCCCAGTTACCATACTCCCCTAACTGCCTACTATCTGACCATTAAGTTCCTAGCACTATTCTACACCATGTCTAGCTGGACTTAGCTGCTTTAGTCCTTCCCATCCACATTATATCCTTATGGGGACATTAATCTAAATCTCGCCTATTAGACCATAATACAACTTCCTCCCTGTCTGTTATAAATAGGTATCGCACAACATATTGTTTTGCCCTATTTTAAATATGACTTATGCATAACGTATGCCACTTCAGAGGGCAAGCATTGAAAACCCCTGTGCATCTACAGGTGTATTATGTGGGGAATTCAGTTAATTAAAATACTACAAATATGAGTAGGCCATGATCCTGCTGTGAAAATTACACAGATGTGAGAATTAGTCTGATCCGCTGTATACAATATTAAGAAATTAATTTACACATCACAATTATAAAGCACAAGCTATTCTAATGTACATTAGCTGTGGTGTTTGGAAATAAGTTGGCATGCTAAATAATGTCATGCTGAATGGTATGGGTGTTCTTCATACTCAATATAGAGTTGATTGTTAGTTATGTTAGGTGAAAGATATTTTCATTAAAGGAGGACTAACACCTACTAATAATACTCCCTCACACTTACTTTACTATGGTAAGGAAATCCTAATGGCCCTTATGAACTTTTCCCTTGCTTCTTGTTTCAAGAGACAACATCTTCAACCAGTCCTTGATGTCACGTCCATGGAGGAAGCCATGACAGTTGCTAGTAAGACCAAAGAACCTTGAATTCTGTTAATTGTACCTGGTAATCTTTAGTAAACTCATGCAATCTTCTTGATTAAAGCTGAAAAACATTGTCAGTAACTGTCATGCCTGCCTCTGGACTGACTGAAGATGTCATCCCTTGAACAACGACATAAGGGTAAAATTCATAGGGGCCATTAGGATTTTCTGGTCATAGTAAAGTAAGTGAGAGTGTTTTTATTATTAGGTGTTACCTTCCCTTTAACTCTTTGAGTGCTAGAGGGGTACACAACTCATTGCTTTGCAATGCATTGCGTACCCCTCTGGGTTTACTTTAGAAATAGAGCATTTTTAATAGTGCACTGCTTTGTGCCACATTCAGCAGGTCGCGGTGTTCAAAAAGTGGACATGACCATCTTGCATTGCATCTCAGCGCAAGACGGTCATGTTGTGCCTTTAAACAGCACGATCTGTAAATGTAGTAGTGTGGCAATTGTCCCGTTGCAATTACTATGTAGTGGAACAAAAGTAGTAATCGCAACGGGACAAACCACTTTTTCAGAGGCTGTTTTCAATATTACTGAGTGTCTAAGGAACACCTACTACCCATCTAATGGCAGCCTACATAAACAGTGCCCTTATTACCCATCTCCAGCTGTTGAAGACTGCAATTGCTTTGGCTGACTCGTGACTTGGGACTTTTAGTCCCCACAGCTGAAGAACCACATATTGCTCACCCCTGAGCTAAAACCGGTCCTTCCACATTAGCGCATGGAGAAGCCTCGGTCCGCTTTCGGGAGTTATACAGAGATACGTGTCCTACTAGAACCAGCCGGGAGGTACCCTTGGGCCAGAGCCGTGTCTCTTTCTGTCCCCGCCTGTCTCTCTCCTTACCTCGCCAAGCACTACAGCACCATACACACAGAGTGACAGCAAATAACAGCCTATCACATTTGAAAAAAACGGTTTATCCAGTTGCAATTATTACTTTTGCTCCACTACATAGTAATAGCAACGGGACAATTGCAGTCCTACTTTACAGATCGCGTTGTTTAAAGGCATAACATGACCATCTCGCTCTGATATGCAATGCAGGATGGTCATGTCCACCTTTTGAACTCTGCGATCTGCTGAATGATGCTTAAAGCAGTGCACTATTTAAAATATGATATTTAAAAAGGATACCCCCCTCTGGCACTCAAAGGGTTATATGAACCAAGGAAGTGTAGACAGAGATAAAATACATACACACATGAACATATTGCTAGATTCTGCTCAAACAGAACCTTATGCACAAAAGATGAGGTGCAATTCTGGAGCAAACCATCTGCACAGTAGCAAGTACAACTTCTCATTGCATTAGAGAGGTCTTTTACCCATTTGAATGCTAGATAGCTGCCCAGCACATGGCAAAGCAATGACTTACAGAGCTTTAGCATTTCAAAAGCTAAAAGTCAATTTTAATTAATAAAGAGTTTTGGGGATTTTTTTTATTTCTTCAATACAGTGCAGCTGGTTTGCTCCAGAATTTCTCCTTTTTTATTTTGTTTAACTGTTTGCATGCGAGAGGGGTACGCAATGCGTTGAATACCCCTCTAGCACTCAAACGGTTAATAGACCCTTGATGGTGGTGGTGTTAGTATAAGGACCTACCCATACAGATCCACTGGTATTAAAGGGATAGTAATGTTTCACAATTAAAGCATCTCCAATTAATCATCATAGTATTTGGGCCATAGAGAGTGTTATTTCAATACTGTCAGAATTGTAGTTCAAGAGTAATTGAATGATAAATTATCCCCCTCCTGCCCCTTTTACTGATGTAACACTGCTCTCCTCAGAGAAGCAAGACTGTCTGGGTGGATCACAGAGACGGACAATCTTCAGTGAGCAGAAGGAAAAATCTGAAAAACCTGTCAAGGGGTGCAGGGTTCTCCAAGATTGTCCCTTGCTGTGACCTGTCCAGACCAGATTCCACATCGCAGGGGAGGTGGCTTACACTAGGTAAAAGGGGCAGGAGGGGGATACTTTATCATTCAATTACTCTTGAACTACAACTATGACAGTATTGAAATAACACTTTCCATGGCTCAAATACTATGAAGATTAATAGGAGCTGCTGTTTTGGTGAAACATTACTATCCCTTTAACATCCAACTCAGAGGTTGCTTTTGGGTGTATGCTCCAAAGTGGGGTCAAAGAAAACAAATACTAAAGAAAAAATGGTATTTCCTAGCAATTCATTTGTAGAAAGACAATGGTGAGAATTTATGAATCTCACAGTGCATCTTATTTTCAGTGATTATATGGTGACATAAAAATCACAGGGCTGCGCGTGGGGGTATCTACCAGTGCATTTGCCACTGTAGGCCATACCGATAGATACCCTCTGCCATGGCTAAGACTTTAGTGTGAGAAAAGATACAGAACTCCACAAAATACCCATACACTTCCACATTACCCATCCATTGGTGCATAGGCATTAGGCAGGGGCAGCACCAAAATATCTATTACAGAGGTTATTTTACAGCAGAATCATATTAGCACATTAATCACTGAATAGTTGAGTTCATGTCAAAATAAGTCCCAAACTCTGGCTTCATTTAAAAAAACTGGTCATATTCTTACGAAACAATCATGTTTCGTGTGGACAGTCCCAATTTTACTTTTTATTAAAATCTACAAAATTATAAACATTATGAATTCAGATTTGTGTGGACTGATCTGAGTTATGTTACTGCTCTATCCTGTCAGATTATGCAGCCAATATTATGCAAGCACAACCTGAAAGAGAAAGATATATTGTTTCCCTCGAAATGTAACATTCTATAATCAGTTTCCTAACAAAGATACATAGGGGTCTATTAATCAAAATCATTCATCTGGAAACTGCAGATTTTCTTCCACATTGTGTGTAAAACTTTTCCTGTGTGATTTCTTAAGCCTCTTAAGGTCCAGGGCTATTTTGCCTCTTCAGGCCATTGTAAATTTTCACATTTCTGGCTACACCATTTTCCTAGTGTACCTGTGCACGCTATATATTTTATTTTTAGGATGTAATACTTTTTTGGTTTGTACCATATTTAAATATACAGTACTGTGCAAAAGTCTTAGGCATGTGTGAAAAATGCTGTAAAGTAAGAATGCTTTCAAAAATAGACATGTTAATAGTTTATTTTTTATCAATTAACAAAATGCATAGTGAGTGAACAGAAGAAAATTCTAACTCTAATCGATATTTGCCCTTACAACATCATCAATTCTTCTATGTACACTTGCACAAAGTCAGTGTTATGATTAAACAATTATACCAAACAGGTGCTAATGATCGTCAATTTAATATGTGGGTGAAACACAATCATTAACTGAAACAGAACCACATGTGTTGGAGGAATAAAACTGGCTAAGGAACAGCCAAACTCAGCTAACAAGGTGAGGCTGCTGAAGACAGTTTAATGTCAAAAGTCATACACCATGGCAAGACTCAGAACAGCAACAAGACACAAGGTAGTTATACTGAATCAGCAAGGTCTCTCCCAGGCAGAAATTTCAAGGCAGACAGGCATTTCCAGATGTGCTGTCTAAGCTCTTTTGAAGAAACATAAAAAACAGGCAATGAGAACATTTCCAGCAGTGCCATTAGTTCAGAATTGGCAGAAAACAGTGGTATCCTGGTACAACCATCTACTGTCTGGAGAAGTCTGGTCAAAAGTGGTCTTCATGGAAGACTTGCGGCCATAAAGCCATACCTCAGACATGGAAACAAGGAGAAGTGACTCAACTATGGACGGACACACAGGAACTGGGGTTCAGAAAAATAGCAGCAGATGCTCTGAACTGATGAGTCAAAATTTGAAATATTTGGGTTTGGCAGAAGGCAGTTTGTTCACTGAAGAGCTGGCGAACGGTACAAGAATGAGTGTCTGCAGACAACAGTGAAGCATGATGGAGGTTCCATGCAAGTTTTGGGCTGTTTTTCTGCAAATGGAGTTAGGGATTTGGTCAGAATTAATGATCTCCTCAATGCTGAAAAGTACAGGTATATACTTATCCATCATGCAATACCATTATGGAGGCATCTGATTGGCCCTAAATGTATTCTGCAGCATGACAACAACCCCAAACATACAGCCAAAGTCATTAAGAACTATCTATCTACAGAAGAATAAGAGTCATGGAAGTGATGGTATGGCCACCGCAGAGCCATGATCTCAACATCATTGAGTCCATCTGAGTTGATATGAAGAGATAGAAGCAACTGATGCTGCCTAAATTCACAGAAGAACTGTGGTTAGTTCTTCAAGATGTTTGGAACAACTTACCTGCTGAGTTCCTTAACAAATTGTGTGCTCTTTTGAAGGCACAGGGCGGTCACACCAAATACTGATTTGATTTAGATGTCTGTTGGGACCTCCGATATGCCACTGATTATCTATCTATCTATCTATCTATCTATCTATCTATCTATCTATCTATTTGAGATACAATGGATGTTATGGTGTTATACTTACATTCACATGGAAAGTTGAATTAACCAGAATTTGCAGATAAGATGTGTTTGTTTATCACTGATTGATGCATCAAAATCTAATTTACTATTCAATCATGCATTCTTCTCACATGCTCCTACTAATTCCCTTGTGAGAACAGGGAATATATGAATAGAATTCCATCCTAAACCAGGCAGTGGTCTTGTCCTATATCTGTGTAATGGCAATTTGATAATCTACTTAGTAAAATTGTCCCCTTTAAGCTGCTTGCTCTGAAGGGAGGGTAGTGGAGAGGTGTCTATGCATTTTGGTATTATTCCTTTCCTCTGCACCTTGTTGTACATGATGCAATAACAACGCACAGTGAAAATTAGGGTAAGTTTATTCCATTTTCCTTCTCCTGCTATGGGGCAGATGCAAAGAGCTTCCTGGCATTAAAGTCTTAATAGCAGTGGAGCCTGTGATCTATTACATCTAGTTCATGTGTGAGGAGGGAATAGTATTTCTTTTGGCTCAACAAAGCAACATTTGTGCTACTGCAAAAGTCATCCAAGGATCCTCGATTAGCTCCGAAATACCAGTAAATTATCATAGATGAAAAAGAAGAATGAGCTCAAGTTTAGACAGCAGTTATCAAGTAAAAATTTTAGGTGTACATAATAAAATATACACAATATTCTTCGGGCAGGGTTGAGAACACTTCCTTTTTTACATGTAGCAGGCAAGTGAACACAGTGTCATATAAACATACCTGGGAACTTTTGAAACAGGGCTACCCGGAGGGTAACACTGTCAGTGCCGACCTGGGAGGAAAATGACGAGATTCGCTTCATAAAAGGGGCGGGGCTTTGTCACGGAGGGGGCGGGACAAAAAAACCCTGCAAAATGTATCTAAGAGGGCAGGGAGTAGGAGGAACCAGGCGGGATGGAGCACAAGTGGGCAGAGTTTCTATTTAAACTCTGCCCACCCGGTGATCCACACATTGCCCCGGAGACCCAGTAATACAGTCTGAAATCCGGAGTCTCCGGGGCAAAACCGGAGAGTTCCCAGGTATGCATATAAGTAGCTTTGGCTAAACTAGAATCTGGTGCTAGAAAGGTGCTAATGAGTGTTTTATACCTAGGGGCTGCATTCAATAAGCTAAAATATCCAACTCTGGTCTGTAGTAAACAAACAGCATCATAGGGAACAAATACAAATTCCATCAATACCCAAAGATTTAAATGAGAGCCAGTAGGGTCTCCAACACATTGCTTTGCAGTGCTTTGGAGATCTCACTGGCACTCAGAAGGTTAAACACTTGAATGGCAGGGAGATATCTTCAACACATTATGATGCAAATCAATGGAGCCTTCTCCAGAATTCAACGGGTTAAAATCCCCATTGAAATCGATGCGAAGCTTCCAGACGTGATCCTCTTTAGCTTTTTGAATATGGACCTAAGTCCATTGATGATTGTAGTAATATAACTCTCACTTCAGTGTTCAAAAATAATCACCCAATGGGGTAATGAAACATATTACATTTCACTGATATAACTAGTCCTTGGAGGGCCCCAGTGCAAAATTATTGTGGCCTCTCTAACATAAAAATATTCCCCATGGTCATAGCTGGAACCTCTTGGGATGTGGGACTGATGAGCTCCTGTCACTTCTTTACCCCCTGCACCCCCGGTGGTTACTCCACTGGAAGAATATGCAAGGTCTTCTTGCCATACTATACTACCATTGTGGTACTCTTCATTATGTTACCCTGGCTTTCAGCTTCAACTTCTAACATGACTAATAGGACTGTCCATTGAAAAGAAAAGTGGAGGAATTTTGGGGGAAACCATGTGCCCAAAAGGAGAAAAATAAACATTTAGTAATTCAAATGAATTTTAACCCTTTGAATACTAGAGAAGTATTGAATGCATTACTTTTACATGATTTGCATGAGCATGAATCATACCATCATGTCCGCATTCATATCCCAGGTGCCCCTTGACAAGGCACTCTAGGTGCCCTTAGCCTGTGGCTATTCCCCCCCCCACCAGTCCACACAGGACATCACTCCCAGACCCATCCACAATTTCCTGCACAGAACAAATCAAGAATCAAGTCAACTTTAACCACTTGGCTGCTAGAGGGATCTTCAATGCATTTCTCCACAATTCAGAATGTGGATGTGGTCGGCACAGCTGAGATATCACCCCTCAAAATTGGATCTCTAGGCAGCTGCTTACTCTGCCTGTTGGGAAATTCAGACCTGCATAAAATATTATAAATGAACACCAGTACACAGGAGCTAGAAGAAACTGGCCACAATCTTTTTTTGATAAACATAAGTCTAGAAGTCCGGGGAGGGGTGGCAGGCAAGTGTGTGGACAAATATCACCTGCACAGTACTTAATACTATCCATAACTCAACATTAAACTCAAGGGATTGTCACTGCCTTCAGCAGACCAAATACAGAGGGAAAACCCTCCAGGTCAGCTGATCTTTTTAGCCACATCCAGAAGTTAACCTCAAAGCCCATTTGAGCATAAAATAGGGACCACAGGGCAACCAAACCAAAGGCAACCAAAGTTACAGGTTAGTATGTTAGTATGAACATCCCCAACATGAGATACAAACCAGGGAAAGCTATGTCCAGCTGGCTTGGCATATATTATATCTAGTTATCATATTTCATAGGGATTACATAAAATATATATATACACATGTTTTAAGATATGACAGGCATATTTACAACGTATTTATCACATTGAATAACATGTTTATCATGTTTATACACATATACAATCTGCTTATATTTATTTATTTATTTATTTTAAGGGAACACTATCACCTAAGAATGAAACAGATTAATATAAGTTTAAATATCAAATAGCATATCTAAAAATGAATTATTCATATGTTACACCCCTACAATATAATCCAAAACTTGTTTTTAACACTTTTAAACTGTCCTATTCAGAGAACATTTATTTAATGTCCCAGCAAAGGACTTAAGGTCGTCTCTACAAACCTTGTTCACGGAGATTCTGGGTATATCTGCTGACCCTCCACTTAAGATTGAACGGGCTCACCGGGATCTACGGCCCTGCGGTCCACCCGGTTCCCGTCCTAGAGACATTATATGCTGTTTGCACCACTATGCTGACAAGGAACGCATCATGTCCCGGAGCAGGGAATTATCTGAAATTAAGTTTGCTGGTTGTGTGATACACCTCTATAATGATCTCTCTCCACATACTCTACAGAAGAGATGGTCCCTACGCACATTAACGGATCATCTCCGGAATCTAGGAGTGAAATACCGATGGGGGTTCCCGTTTAACCTGTCTGCCACCTATAATGGTACCTCTGCTCTCCTCCGTGATCCTTTGGAGATACCAGAATTCTGTCGTATGCTGGGCATTGAACCACCTACTCCTTCATCGGTATCAGCGCTTTCTACAGCACCTGTATCCGCTGGTGACCCTCCTAGAGAGAAGAGAGACCGCTGGAACTCATCTATGGGTCCAGACAGTAAGAGGAGCAAATCATCATCTGATATTCGTGATGTCTCTGCTTCACGAGATTGGGACTAAAGACATTTACAGGTTTCTTTTCCCTTTTTCATTTTCGAGGGAGATATGGTATTGAGTTATGGGCCTCCATAGTTTATATACCATCCCCTATCCTTTATCGGAAGTTCTTGTTGGAGGCTCCATTACCTCACCCTCCCTCGACTTAAACCCAGTTGAGTGCTGTTTCTTGGTTTATTGTTATTTCTCTATTAATGAGATTTGATTTATACCGCTAAATTACTATTATTCTTCATTTTGATATAATGTTCCCATGTGCTTATCTTGGGTTCCATATACCCCTTGTTTCTTCTGTTGTTGGATTGCATGTATGAGCTTTCCCGATCCGCTCCGGGGCCTTCATCTTGTTGATGGCTTCCCCCGGACCGGCTTGGGCGACCTTTTATTATTTACATGCTCCCGTGTATGCTTAGTGCTGATATGTTGAGTATGTGATGGTTGTCTCTGTGTGGGCCTGGCTGGGTTCCCCCCGGTGGATTCAGTTTTCACTGCCGGGTGGTTCCGGGCGATGCCCTCACGAGGGCTATCTGTGGACTTCAACAAAGAAAACAGAGAGAAAAGTGAAAGAAAAAATTTTCATGTCCCCCGACTCAGTTCATGCTTGATGCTGACATTTTGGGGATATGATGGTTGTCTCTGTGGGGGCCTGGTTGGGTTCTCCCCGGTGGGTTCGGTTTTCGCTGCTGGGTGGTTCCGAACGACGCCCTCACGGGGACTATCTGTGGACTTCAAACATTTTACATCCCCCGACTTCTAACTCCCTTTGTCTTTAACTCTAGTACCCCTAAGCCTTAGGTTATCTGTACCTACTCTATTTTCCTTTCTTTTCCTCCGTATAGCTCGTATTGTGCCTGGAGTCAGGGCTTTCTATGTATTTTATACAATTACTTTCCGAGATTGAATAACTTTCTCGGAATTGATTGCATTCTGTTCCGCCCCATATCGCCTCACGGATTTTTCTCTTCCGTGATATTGGCCTTCCCCAGGAGATTTCTTTATTTATTACTGATTTCAGATTTATTACTGTTTTTTCTTTCTCTCTATATTGACCCCTTTCTCTTCATCTCCTCTTCTCTGTCATTTCTTCTTATCCTTTTTTTTTTTTTCCTCTCCATCTCTTCTTTTTTTTTCCCTCTGTTCTCTCTTCTACCTTCCTGGTGCTTTTTCCTTTTTCTCACTTCTTTTCTTTATTGTCTCTCTTTTCTTTTACCCTCTCTTCTCTCCCTCTCTACCCTCTCTTTTTTTCCCCCCTCCTCTTCTTCTATATCTAGTCTCGGGTTCCTATTCCACAGTTGAGTTCTCTTGGAGATGATGACTCCCACAGTTCCTACCCTCAAGATCACCTCATTGAATGTACGGGGCTTGAATGTCCCTGAGAAGAGGTCTTCCCTTCTGACGGAGGCTCGCAGGCTACGTTCTAATATCCTCTTTCTCCAGGAGACTCACCTACCTATTCCTCATCACCCTTCTTCCCATTTTCCATACTGCTGGTACGCTTCAACTCCCTTAAAGAAAAAAGGTGTAGCCATCTTGATAGATAAATACACTCAGTGGCAGCATATTGCGGATCAGGCTGATCCTGATGGCAGGTATCTTCTCTTAAAAGGGAAGCTTCACAATCGCACTTACACATTATTGAATGTCTATTTCCCAAACTCTGTTGCCTTACCTTTCCTTAATGCCCTTTTTCGTGTACTAGATTCCTTTTGCGAGGGATACTTGATTATGGGCGGTGATCTGAATCTCACCTTGGATCCTGATAGAGATTCCTCCACTGGTAGATCTCAGTACTCTTCCTCGATGCTACGCAAGCTGCATTCTGTTCTCCTTAAATACAGATTGGTGGATCCGTGGAGACTTCTTCATTCTTCCACCAAAGACTATACCTTTTATTCCTCTTGTCACCGCTCTTACTCCAGGTTCGACTACCTCTTGATTGATCAAGCTCTTTTACATCTGGTGTCCGATGCCTCTATTGAACCTATGACAATTTTTGACCATGCTCCTGTCACTCTCACTTTTTCATTCCCATCGATTCCCAGTACCCCTACGTGGAAACTTAATGACTCTCTTTTGCACAAATCTTTTTATAACTCTAAGCTTTTGACAGTCTTACGTGAATATTTTGAGCTGAACGCCACCCCAGAAATGTCTGCCACCACTGTTTGGGAAGCTCATAAAATTGTCCCCAGGGGCGAATGTATTCGACTAGGTTCCATTCGCAAAAAATCACTTCAGAGATTCGTAGATGACTTAATCTCTGAAATCATCAAATTGGAAAGTTTGCACAAAGCTAACCCATCACCGGTACTTTGGACTCAATTGACGCAACTCCGTAATAAACTCTCTACTCACCTGCATGACAACTTTATTAAATCTTATCACTAGTATAAATATAAATCCTATATGACCGATAACAAATGCGGTAAGTCCTTGGCACTAGTGATGAGCGAGCATGCTCGGCCGAAGCTCGGTTCGGCTCGAGCATCGCTCTGCTCGGCACATGGCGGTACTCGTACGAGTACCGCATGTGCTCGCCCGCCATGTTCGGGTCTCCTCCCCGCACGTTTCGCGGCTGCTGCGCAGCCAATAAACGTGCGGGGAGGCTCTGACATCAGTGTAATGCCAGCAGCCATGTTGGCTGCTGGCATTACACTGATTGGCTGGCCAGAACCCGTGATCGGGTGCTGTATAGCACCCGACGAGCGAGTTCGGCTCATTCTCAGCCAGGGAGAGATGAGCTTAGGCAGGGAAAGTCAGTGTAGGGAGAATAAAATTGTTTAAACTCTTTCAAGACCCAAAAGTCCTTTTTAGGACTGTTGTGTGTGGGGGCAGCATTTATATTTTGTTTGGGGGGGCACAATTTCCTTTTTTTTGTGGGGGGGATATTTTTAAGGTGACATATAATACTAGATGCACAAGAAGTCAGTGTAGGGAGAATAAAATTGTTGAAACTCTTTCAAGACCCAAAAGTCCTTTTTAGGACTGTTGTGTGTGGGGGCAGCATTTAATTTTTTTTGGGGGTGGCAGAATTTCATTTTTTTGTGGGGGGGGGACATGTTCTAAGGTGACATTGTACTAGGTGCACAGGGACAAATATTTCACAGTGCAGTGACAAGCTGACATATTCTGTTAGGTGCACAGGGCCAATGATTTTACAACGCAGCGACAAAAAGGGCCATTTTAAACGTGTGCCTAGCCATAGATTATTGTCACATTCTGTTTAGTGTGCAAATTCACAAATTAACGTCACATATTCCGTTCACTGTGCCTAGCCGCAGATTAGCGTCACATTCTGTTTCGTGTGCCTAGCCGCAGATTAGCGTCACATTCTGTTTCGTGTGCCTAGCCGCAGATTAGCGTCATATATTGTTTAGTGTGCCTAGCCGCAGATTAACGTCACATATTGTTTAGTGTGCAAATTCACAAATTAACATCACATATTCCGTTCACTGTGCCTAGCCGCAGATTAGCGTCACATATTGTTTCGTGTGCCTAGCCGCAGATTAACGTCACATATTGTTTAGTGTGCCTAGCCGCAGATTAACGTCACATATTGTTTAGTGTGCAAATTCACAAATTAACATCACATATTCCGTTCACTGTGCCTAGCCGCAGATTAGCGTCACATTCTGTTTCGTGTGCCTAGCCGCAGATTAGCATCACATATTGTTTAGTGTGCCTAGCCGCAGATTAACGTCACATATTGTTTAGTGTGCCTAGCCGCAGATTAATGTCACATATTGTTTAGTGTGCAAATTCACAAATTAACGTCACATATTCCGTTCACTGTGCCTAGCCGCAGATTAGCGTCACATTCTGTTTCGTGTGCCTAGCCGCAGATTAGCGTCACATATTGTTTAGTGTGCCTAGCCGCAGATTAACGTCACATATTGTTTAGTGTGCCTAGCCGCAGATTAACATCACATATTGTTTAGTGTGCAAATTCACAAATTAACGTCACATATTCCGTTCACTGTGCCTAGCCGCAGATTAGCGTCACATTCTGTTTCGTGTGCCTAGCCGCAGATTAGCGTCACATATTGTTTCGTGTGCCTAGCCGCAGATTAACGTCACATATTGTTTAGTGTGCCTAGCCGCAGATTAACGTCACATATTGTTTAGTGTGCAAATTCACAAATTAACGTCACATATTCCGTTCACTGTGCCTAGCCGCAGATTAGCGTCACATATTGTTTAGTGTGCAAATTCACAAATTAACGTCACATATTCCGTTCACTGTGCCTAGCCGCAGATTAGCGTCACATTCTGTTTCGTGTGCATAGCCGCAGATTGGCGTCACATTCTGTTTCGTGTGCCTAGCCGCAGATTAGCGTCACATATTGTTTAGTGTGCCTAGCCGCAGATTAACGTCACATATTGTTTAGTGTGCCTAGCCGCAGATTAACGTCACATATTGTTTAGTGTGCAAATTCACAAATTAACGTCACATATTCCGTTCACTGTGCCTAGACGCAGATTAGCGTCACATTCTGTTTCGTGTGCCTAGCCGCAGATTAGCGTCACATTCTGTTTCGTGTGCCTAGCCGCAGATTACCGGCATATATTCCGTTTAATATGAAGAAGGCGGGTAAAAAGGGACGGGGAAGTGGACGTGATCCTGATAGTTCAGGGCGCGGGTCAGGACGCGTAGAAACTGTGCCTGGTGCCAGAGCACAAGAAAGAAAGACATCCACCATACCTAGCTTCATGTCTCAGTTTACAGGGCGTCGCAGGACATCACTCTCGAGGTCAGACCACTGCGAACAGGTGGTCGGTTGGATTTCAGCTGATACTGCTTCCAGTCGGTTAAGCACCACCCTGTCTTCCACCAAGTCCACTCTCAGTAGCCAAGAGTCTGGTCAACATAATCCTCACCCTGATCATCCTTCCTCCCACCATAGAGGGTCTGGCCAAAGAAGTGAGGAGTTCGTCTCATCACCAATCCTTGATTTGAACCTCTCTCCAAGCACGCTTGCAGAGGAACATGAGATCTTGTGCCCTGATTCACAACCTCTAGAGGGTACCCAATCACAAGAAGATGACAGAGGGGAACGGCATTTAAGGTCAAAGGAAGTGGATGATGATGATGAGACACAGTTGCCATCAAATCAACCACAATTACTGTCTCAAGACCTTGATGAGGAGGATGATACACAGTTGTCAATGACTGAGGATGTGGTGGGATCAAGAAATGAGGAGGATGATCAGAGTGAGGAAGTGGAGGAGGACTTGGTGGACGATGAGGTCACTGACCCCACCTGGGAAGGTGGAGAGCCGAGCGATGACAGCAGTCCTGAGGGTGAGCCATCTGCAGCACCGCAACAGGCTGGAAGAGGCAGTGGTGTGGCTAAAGAAAGAAGGCGGACCGCACCAAACCGGCCCGCAAATGTTCCACGGAGCACCCCCTTGCGTAAATCTCCCTTGCCAAGGGCTAGGTGTTCCGCGGTATGGCGTTTTTTTAAGGAAAGTGCGGACGACAAAAAAATTGTAGTTTGCAACCTGTGCCACACCAGAATGAGCCGAGGCATGAACACTAAAAACCTCACCACCACCAGCATGATCCGACACATGGCATCCAAGCACCGTAATAAGTGGGAGGAACGCCCGGATCGCCAATCTGTGTCTGCAGGCCACACCACTGCCTCCTCTTCCCCTGTTTTCGGTGCCGGCCAATCGCCTGTCGAAGGCGCAGGCCCGCATACCTCCCGCCCTGCACCTGTACCATCTGAAGCACCATCAGCGACCACATCCACTTCCCTGTCCCAGCGCAGCGTCCAGATGTCGTTACCCCAGGCATTTGAGCGCAAGCGAAAATACCCAGCCACCCACCCACAGGCCATAGCACTAACCTCACACCTTTCCAAATTACTGGCCATCGAAATGCTGCCATTTAGGCTTGTGGACACTGAGTCCTTCCGCAGCCTGATGGCAGCAGCTGTCCCTCGGTACGCAGTCCCCAGCCGCCACTACTTTTCCCGGTGTGCCGTCCCCGCCTTACACCACCATGTGTCCCTTAACATCACCCGTGCCCTGACCAACGCAGTTACTGGGAAGGTCCACTTAACGACTGACACATGGACAAGTGCTTGTGGCCAGGGACGCTACATTTTCCTGACGGCACACTGGGTGAATGTCGTGGAGGCTGGGAGCGACTCGGACCCTGGGATGGCACAGGTGCTACCCACGCCGAGGATTGCGGGCCCTACCTCCATCAGGGTTTCCGCCAGCACCTACGTTATTGGCTCCTCCTCCTCCTCCTCCGTTTCCACCTCCGAATTCTCTGCGCGCAGCGCCACTCACCCATCAGCCGGTAGCTGGAAGCAGTGTAGCACTGCAGTGGGGAAGCGTCAACAGGCCGTGCTGAAGCTGATCTGCCTTGGGGACAAACAGCACACGGCCTCAGAGCTGTTGCAGGGGATTAGTCACCAGACCGAGCAGTGGCTCTCGCCACTCAACCTGCAACCAGGCATGGTTGTGTGAGATAATGGGCGTAACTTGGTGGCGGCTTTGGAGCTCGGCAAGCTCACACACGTACCATGCCTAACGCATGTATTTAATTTAGTGGTTCAGCGATTTCTAAAAACCTACCCCAATTTGCATGATCTCTTGACGAAGGTGCGCCGCGTGTGTGCACATTTACGTAAGTCATCTACAGCTTCAGCCGGCCTGTTGAAGCTGCAGTAGCGCTTACAATTGCCAGCTCACCGGCTGCTGTGTGACGTGAGCACGCGCTGGAACTCCACCTTCCACATGTTGGCCCGGCTTTGTGAGCAGCAGAGGGCAGTAGTGGAGTACCAGCTGTTACACGGTCGTCGCCTCTCCGTTCAACTTCCTCTAATCAGAAGTGAGGAGTGGGAATGGATGTCAGACCTCTGTGAGGTTTTACGCAATTTTGAGGAATCGACACAGATGGTGAGCGGCGATAACGCTATTATCAGTGTAACCATCCCACTTCTGTGTCTACCGAAACGCTCGCTGCTCACAATTAAAACCGACGCTTTGCATGTGGAAGAGGTGGAAATGGGGGAGGAAGAGCTTACACAAGGTGATAGCCAGAGCACCCTCACTTCGTCTTCTCAGCGACAATTGGAGGAGGCGGAGGAGGAGGAGGAAGACACGGTTACCTCCGCTACAGAGGGTAGCCATGGAACTTTATTTCCATCTCTTCAGCGTGGGTGGGCAGAAGAGGTGGAAGAGGATGAGGAGATTGAGAGTCATCCTCCTGGTGAGGACAGCGAAATCTTGCCTGTTGGTACTCTGGCACACATGGCTGACTTTATGTTAGGCTGCCTTTCCCGTGACCCACGCGTTATACGCATTTTAGACAACACGGATTACTGGGTGTTCACCCTTCTGGACCCCTGCTACAAAGAGAATTTCTCATCTCTCATTCCTCCGGTGGAGAGGACAAGCAAAATGGTGCAATACCAGAAGGTTCTTGTCGAAAAATTGCTCCAAAATTTTCCATCTGACAACGCTGGCGGCAGAGTACGTGCTACCTTGGCCAACCGAGAAGGGGAGAAAAGGGGAGCACACAGCAGTTCCGACAAAGGCAGGGCAACACTCTCCAAGGCGTGGGACACCTTCATGACACCCCGCCAGCACCCTCACCCTGATGCGCAGCCTTGTGTCACAAGGAGGGAAAAGTTTTGGAAGATGGTGAAGGAGTACGTAGCAGACCGTGTCAGCGTCCTCAATGATCCCTCTGTGCCTTACAACTACTGGGTGTCCAAGATGGACACGTGGTATGAACTGGCACTCTACGCCTTGGAGGTGCTGGCCTGCCCTGCCTCCAGCGTTCTGTCTGAGCGGGTATTTAGTGCTGCTGGTGGCATCATAACAGATAAGCGTATCCGCCTTTCCACCGAAAATGCTGATAGGTTGACACTTATAAAAATGAACAAGGCCTGGATTTCCCCTGACTTCTCCACTCCACTGGAGGAAAGCCCCGGGTGAACATAAAGTCACTTTAGATATGTTATTTACAATGATGGGAATACTCTGTATTCCCATTCACCCCTTCCACCCAAAAAACGGGTATATGGTTGACTCTTAATCTTCTCATCCTCCTCCTCCTCTTCCATATGCCCTGTGATATAATTTTTATATAGGGCCAGCTCACCAGCGGGCCCTGTGATATAATTTTTATATAGGGCCAGCTCACCAGCGGGCCCTGTTTGACAATTTTTGTATAGGTCAGCTCACCAGCGGGCCTTCTCATATAATGTTTTATTGGGTCAGCTCTCTAGCGGGCCCTCTCATATAATGTTTTATAGCGTCAGCTCACTAGCGGGCCTTCGCATATAATGTTTAGGATGGTCAGCTCCGCAGCAGACCCTCACCCATAATGTTTTAGATGGTCGGCTCAGCAGCAGACCCTCATTCCTAATGTTTTAGATGGTCAGCTTAGCGGCATGCCCTCGCCCCTAATGTTTTAGAGGGTCACCAGCAGGCCATTAATCCTAATTTTTCAAGGGTGTGTATGATGCCCTCCTTTATGTGTAATAAAGGGTGTATTGGAGTGACATTTCAGTCTAATTTTTGGCAGCCCTTTCACTTAGTGCATAGGCTTTATGAGTGTTGGACCACTACCTGAACTATTGTACCACAATGTGAATGAGGCCCTCCATTTTGTGATATACAGGTTGTATCGGAGTACCTCAGGTCCTCCCATTGAATTAAATAGGGCTGGGGTGTTCGACAGAGCAGAAGGTAGTTCTTGGCTTCATCCACTTCGTCACTTCGTCACTTTTACTCAATGGATCAGACCCCACTGTTCCGACTATAAATTTTGGACTTAACAAGGGCAAACGGACATGTTGTAAAACCTGTGGTAGCTACGGCCTCCGTTCCTGAATGCTGTACCTTACCCGGGCCATAACCACGTTGAACACCTGCTTTATGCTGCGCACGTTTCCCTCTTAATCATGGCCCCAGTTCCGAAAAATCTATGAAATTTTTTGCAGAATTTGCAGATGATATACAAGTAAATATACAGCAAATACTGTTTGGTAACAATTTTTCGCCTACAATCGTTTTTATCTTCCTTTTTGTGTGTTTTACGGTCAGTCTGTAAAAATGGCGTACTACGGGCGAAACATCGTTCCCAGCAGCGATGTTGGAGTCCAAGATGCATCCAGACATCCTCCCTATGCTGTCCCTGAACCATTTCTGTGGTGTTTCCATCATTTTCTGACCTTTTCCTATGAACCAGGCACCCTCCCCTCATCAGAGCAGGGGGTGCCTGGTGTAATGCTCGAGTCCTCCCATTGACTTCAATGGGGCTCGGGTGCTCGGCCGAGCACTCGAGCCTCCGGGGGCGCTCGGCCAGAGCACCCGAACACCCGAGCATCGGGGTGCTCGATCATCACTACTTGGCACGCTTGATTAAGATTAAGAGATCTCAAGCCTACATCTCTGGGGTGAAGGGTAGAGATTGTCTTCTTCGCAACACCCTCCCTGACATTTCTGCGACCTTTCGGTCTTCCTTTAAAGACCTCTACAATATACCACTCTCTTCCCTTCAAGAAAATCCTGACGTCTGGCGTGACAGAATCAGAGACTTTCTCACTAATTCTGGCTTTCCCACATTACCTGCCACGGATGTTGCACTTTTGGATTCTCCATTTACCGAGGAAGAAGTTCTTAATGCCGTTCAGACCTTGAAGTTAGGTAAGACTCTGGGTCCCGATGGCTTTTCACCTCTCTACTTCCGTTCCTTTGCGTCTATTCTTGTACCTCACCTGACCGCTTCCTTTAATTGGCGTTAGAAGCCCATATTGCAGTAATTCCCAAGCCTGGGAAAGATCCTCTGGTGTGTGGGAATTATCGCCCCATTTCTTTGTTAAACATAGACGTAAAGATAATGGCAAAAATTCTGGCCAATAGACTACGTGGCTACTTACCGGGACTCATTCACCCAAATTGGGTGGGTTTCATCCCTGGCAGAGAAGTGCGAGATAATACCTCTAAAGCTATTGCTCTTATTTATACCGCTCTCCATAAAAAGATTCCTTCTCTGCTGCTTTCCATAGACGCAGAGAAGGCCTTTGATCGCATAGCTTGGCCTTACCTTTTTGAGGTACTTACCCGCCTAGGTTTGGGTCCCTTTTGTTTAACTGCTATCCGTAGTTTTTATAATTCACCCTCAGCTAGAGTTCTTGTCAACGGCTTTCTCTCGGACTCTTTCACTATTGCGAACGGCACGAGGCAGGGTTGTCCCCTTTCTCCTATCTTATTTGTTTTGGCACTAGAACCTCTGCTTCGAACTATCCGACTTTCCCCTCATATTCATGGTCTTCCTATGTCCTCTACTGAAACTAAACTCGCTTGTTTCGCTGATGATATTCTCTTTTTCATTTCAAATCCGACCTACTCTCTACAACATTTGCTCCCAATGCTTATCCTATACAGCTCTATTTCGCACTTTAAAGTAAACTTCTCTAAGTCGGAAATTCTTAATTTGAATCTTCCTTCGACGGTGGTGGCTCATCTTCGACGTACGTTTGCCTTCCGATGGCCCGCGCAGGGTATTAAATACCTGGGGATTACTCTTACCTTGAATCCAAAAGATTTGGTTAAAGCTAATTTGCAACCATTAATCCACTCTCTTAAATCTGAAACGGAGCGTTGGAATACTTTGTATATCTCTTGGTTTGGCAGGATAAACTTATCTAAAATGGTGCTGCTCCCAAAAATCACGTATTTTTTCAATGCTCTACCAGTACGCATTCCCTCATGTATTATATTATCATTGCAAAGCATACTTAATTCCTTTATTTGGAGATTCCGTAAATCTCGCCTTAAAATGTCACTTCTCCGACAGCCTCTTTCGAAAGGCGGACTTGGTGCTCCCGATCTATTTCTCTATTCTAAAGCTTCCTCTCTCCTTCATCTTACGGATTTCACCCGCCTACCTGTGAAGGAATGGGTGGATTGTGTCCAGCTCTTTGCCCCTCACATCGATCTTGGTCACCTTTGCTGGTTCGACCCTGCTGCGTTTCCTTCAACATGTACAGATCATTGTATACTGGGCCATCTCCTCTCTTTTTGGACTTCCCTTAATCGCAAATTTCATCTTATTCTTTACCCGTCTCCTGACATGCCTCTTCTTCTGAACCCGGCTTTCCCGCCCGGCCAACTCTTTCCCTCTTTCTTGAACTTGGAATCGAGGCACTTGGGACGTATTGGGGACCTGATGGTTGAAGGCTCCATGCATTCCTTCGAGACCCTCGTCGCTAATGAAGGTTTACCAGCTGATCAGCTTTGGCATTACTATCAGGTTCAAAACTTTATCCATCATTTAATACGTGACTTTCCATCTCTTTCTTTCTCCCCCCCTCCCACTTCCTCTGCATTTTCAGCTTTGCTTACTCACCCTGCTCGTTTTTCTCATTCATTCTCCAAATGGTATGACTTTCTTCTCTCCTTCTCGCCGTCTGTGAAACCTTCTTTCCTCTGCGAATGGGAGAGAGAACTAACCCTATTTTTCCCATATGCCCAGTGGATGCATGTATTTCGACAACTTTTGTCCTCTTCCCCAGATGTGCCCACTAAAGAATGGAATTATAAGTTGCTAACTAGGTGGTACCGCACTCTGCAAGCCTTACACAAAATGTACCCATTGACTGTTCCAGATAAATGCTGGCGCTGTTCTGCTACTGGTGGCTCAATGTTACACATCTGGTGGACCTGCTCGGAAATACAACCTTTCTGGAAGGATGTATGTTCTCATTCCTCTAAGATCTTGGGTTTCTCCGTCCCTCTGGATCCTGCCTTCCTTCTCTTTGCCCTTCATGCCCAACCTTCTTTTCCTCTGAAATCACACCGTCGTTCTTTATTCTTTATTCTTACTAACGCTGCTAAATCATTAATACCGCTCCTATGGAAGTCTGCAAGTCCTCCCTCGTTATCTATGTGGATCTCTAGGGTCCAAACTTATTACATGGCACAGAAATTGCATGCTAAGATCTCACAAACCTGGCATGAGTTTAAAGCCACTTGGAACTTGTGGGAAACTTATCTTCAGATGACTCCGTGATTTCGTGCAGGCTGTCCTTTAGTGGTTGGTGCCCGAGACTGGTCTTTTCCCTCTTTTCCCTCTCACTCCATTTTTCTCGCTCTTCTTCACTGGTTTTTCCCATTTTTCTTTCACTTTCTGATAATGTTTCTATTCTCTCATCTTTTTCTTATCCCCCATTGTTCTCCCTTTATCTCCTGTTTTTTCTATCCTGTTCATTTCCGAATTTCTCCCCCTTCATTCTTACCAATCCCGTCTTTTATTTTCCTTCAGTTGAACCTCCCTTCTTTCTAAATGTTTTCTTTATTACTCTTCCATTACTTTTGTTTTTTTTACTCTCCCTTCCATTATCTGTTCTACGTATTACTTACCTTTTTTTCTTTTCCTTTCCTTCTACTTATTCACGTTTCTGTGATCCAGGTTTCAGAGAACCCTGGATCTGATGCCAGACTTGTAACAAAATATTGCTTATAATATTTTAATACATATGTATTTTTAGATTTCCAATGTCATTTATGACTTTCTGTATTAAGCATTTCCCATGTCATCTTATAACTAGATTTGCTAATCATGACTGTTCTTTTCATTTCATTCCATGCTTATATCCTTTCATTATCTTTCTATTGGATGTCATTTGCCATATCTTGTTGTATTATTTTTTCTCTCTTCAATAAACATTTGCAAGTAAAAAAAAAAAAAAAAAAGAGATAGCCATGGGCCCGGAGTGACGCTCGCAATTCCAGTGCAGGTGAGTTATACCGAGAGGCAGGATAAGCTTCCACTACATGTGAGTAGATCACTTAAAGGGGGAAGGGATATTTTACTATTGACAACAAAAATACTAAGCTTAGAGGGTTTCCAGTGTGCTGTTTCTTCTTTTTTCTGTCAGATTTTCTTTAACTAATAATGGAGCACACATAATGACATAAATGGTATAAATCATGGTTACATAAAATAAAGAATCAGCAGGTGAGGAAAAAGAAATACTGAAGATGTCACTGGGTAGCCAAAGGTAACAATGGAAGATGGGCTAGCCATCCAGCTACACAAAATGAGAGAGCAATCACTCCCACTGTCACTTACTCATCCGCTGACCAATAAAGTAGGCCTCAATACATCAGTCATTCAATTTGCTACTTTCTCTCCCACTGACCAGTAAAAGAACAATTGCTAGCTCATTCACTCAGATTGCCACTTTCTCTCTTATCAGTAACATACTTAACTTTTAGAGCATCTCCTATGCCCATATCATGCCCCTTTTTTTAACATCAGGAGCAACTTTCAAGGGGTTACCACTTTGAGTGCTAGAGTGGTATGCAACACAGTGCAAAGCAATGTATTGCATACCCATATGGCACTCAAAGGGTTAAATTTTTTGTAATTTCAGTTTTATTTGTCTCCAGTGCTGCAGTTAGTTTGCCACAGAATGGTTCCCCTTTTCTTTTGAACATCAGTTTGTTCACTTACTATACCTGATGAAGGCAGGGCCACTTTATCTAATGGGTAAAGTGGATATTTGCTCAGGGCCCACCATAAACAGGAAACCCACCAACTGTGTCCTTTATTACATTGAATTTACCCCTTCTTCTTTGCAGGATGCCCTGAGAGCCATGATAGCAGAGCCAGATCACTGGGAAGGCATCCGCAGACCAATGACATTGACTGGTTGCACCTGCCATGCCCTCCATTTTTAAACTGCTAAAAGTCCAAGAACCAATGAAATTAGCTTCTAGCAATCAAATTAAATGAGTGTGCAGGAAGAACTTGCAGGTCCTCCCTGCTAAAAATGTTTACATATATTGAAGCTTACATTTCAAAGAAACTAGCAGGGCAAAAGTTTTCACCTCAAATGAGAAACAGGAGAAAAATGACAGTTTTCACCAAGCAGGAAATTTTTTGTGAAACATACCGTTTTCCTAATTTTTCCACCTAGCTCTTTGCATTGAAGTCAATGGAAAGACAGAATTTCTCCCCAATACATGACACTTTTCTCTTCTTTTCCCACAGGTAAATAAAAGGGTGCCAGGCTCTCACAGCATGCCATTCTGTGTTTGTGAGTCGAGAAAGCAGCACATTTTTGAGTTGGAGAAGGCAAGCTAATAAAGTTGAGTTGAAGTTTAATTTAGGGATTCTTCAAGGCAGGACATCTGTTATCTGTATTAGGGAGTCTGAGGAACTCTGGGGGATAGGAAAGGAATCTACTCACCCCAAATACTCCAAAATTATGTCTGACTTGGAAGACACAGACAGCCATGTTTCAAATTTCTTCCTGATCTGGATGTTATCTTTGTCCTATATGAGTTTAGGGGTGTGAGAAAGAAGCAAATATGTTTTACCCCAAATTCTGTATGATCAAGTAGACACAGGCGGCTGTGATCCAAATTCCTTTTTGATCTGGATATTATCTCTGTTAGGGGAGCCTGGGGGTATGAGAAGGGAGCAAAAGAGAATTAAGCCAAATACCCCAAAATTCTGTGTGACGAAGTAAATGCAGGCAGCTATGATCAACGTTCCTTCCTCATCTGGCTGTTATCTCTGTCCTAGAGGAGTCTATCAATGCGAGAAGGGAGCAAAAGGAGAATTACCCCAAATGCCTCAAAATGCTGTGTGACTGACTGGGAAGACACAGGCAACTGTGATCCAAGTTTCTTCCTGACCTGGCTGTTATCCCTGTCCCGGGGGAGTCTGGGGAAAGAAGCAGCTGAACAGGTAGTATGCTGTTTTCTATTTTTTTTGTTTGTTTTTTTAGAGTGAGACAAACAAGCACAAAAACACCTGTCCTGAAAGTAGAAGTGAATGTTGTGAAAATCGCTCAAAGGGGAAAAGTAAAAATAAATTATTTGAGACATCTAAAAGCGTAGATGAACATAGGAGAAGTGGGGAACAGAAGGCACGATGCTGAGGATGGCCTAATGATACAGATGACGTTGAGAGTGAGAGATAAGACATGACTAAGAAGTTAGCGGAAAGGCAGAGGCTCAATCTTCCACCACCGAAAAGGAGCACTGTGCTTGTTTGAAAAACAATTGGAAAGCCTGACCCTGGACAAGCAAAAAAAGTACACAGTCATCCTATCAGTCATCATATGCATCAATGCTGCTTCTAAGTCCAAGTCCCACTCAGTCACACACCCTAACAGTGTTGAGTAACCAGCAATAACACATGTTATCAAAATCCACAGCCTTAGCTTTTATGAGTGCTTCTGTAGCAGCCTCTCAAGTACCCCACAGACTATGAAGTACACGTTATGGAGATACTTCACTCTGGATCAGAAAGCTAAATATATTGCTACTTGTTGTCTGTGTGTCACGGTTTTTGATGAACGCTCAGACCAGATCGGTAAGGTTAAAATTACTTTATTAGGATAAAGTACATACATGTAGTTAGGTCCTTAGACCCACACAAACAGATCATAAATATATACAGATATGTACAGCAATAGCAAGCCAGTATTAGTAATATGTGATGGAATAGAAACAATCACTGGCAACGAAGGTTCTGGCTTGAACTGGAAAGGCTGAAGGCAACACTGTCCAGGAACTGACAACAGGACTTCGGTGACAGGTAGTCCAGGAGCAGATGACTGGCACAAACCCAGACACCTTGGTGACACAGAACCCAAGAGGAGCAAGGCAACACTGACCCTGGCACTAGGATCACAGATAGACTGAGGCAACCGCTTAGTAGGCAGCACTGACCCTAGGGTTAGGGTCACAGGGAGACCAAGGCAACCGCTCAGTAAGCAAACCCGAGAATGCTAGGGGTGGATCGTAATATACATATATTTATATGGAAGGCAACCAGTGTCCCCTCACACTGAAGGATGGTATAACGCAATGCTGGTGCTTGAGCCCAAGGCTACTGCAGTAAGGAATAAGCATGAACCCTACCTGGAAGATCTAGGCACACAAAGGGTCCATAGGTAACGCCCTGAAAGATACTGCAACTCCCAAAGGGAGTGAGCCCAGCGCTGAAAGGGAGGAGGACACAGAGAGTGATCAGAGTAACACAGTCAGTGCTATGAACACTGTACCGGTACTTTGCGTGTGCACACCCCCTAAGGCGGTTAAGAGAGCAGCTAAAGCACGAATGCTCAGCATATGGTCGACAAAATAATAGTGCCACGCGGAGCACACCGACTTGCATAACGGAAAGGCCACATTGGGTATCGCTGGACCAAATGGAGGCAACCAAGTGGTATAGCCAGACACAGATGGCAACAGTGCAGTAATCAGCCTGAAGCAGTCAGTAGTGGAATGGGTACTCAGCCAGGTACGGTCAGCAACAGAGCGGGCTCTCAGCCAGATACAGTCAGCAACAGAGCGGATTCTTAGCCAGATACGGTCAGCAATGGAGTGGGTTCTCAGCCAGATACGGTCAGCAACGGAGCAGGTTCTCAGCCAGATCCAGCCAGCAACGGAGCGGGTTCTCAGCCAGATACGATCAGTGACGGAGCAGGTTCTCAGCCAGATACACTCAGAAACGGAGCGAGTTCTCAGCCAGATACGGTCAGCAACGGAGCAGCAGCAATACAGGAAACTCAGGAACGTCGTCAGGCAGGCCAGGTCATACACGATCAGCGATATACAGAACAAATGTCAGGAACTAGTACACCACGAAAGGGCACCATAGTGTAGACATGACAGAGTATATAAAGGCTATCATTGGGCGGCGACAAAGATACCTGGCCAATCAGAGCAAGGTAGTGTAATTAGGAAATCAGAATGTCGCCGTCTGCAGCCAAGAGCACGGGCACCGTGATACTGTGCAAGAAGCATGTTAGCAGGGAGAAAGCAGACTCATACCTAGACACCTCCTCAATGAGTTCCCACCTGAAGCACACCCACAGGTCTGACTGGGAGACACACAATAAACAGGTCAAAGGTATCACAATTAGCAGGAGCAGCACTTCTAAATGTTCCCGGGGCTCTGGGGTACATAATAGAAGTGATCAGAGTATGACTGTGAATTTGTTTTTGTAGATGAGAAAAGTCATAAAGTGCCTACACATACCACCCCCACCCCCACCACCTCCACCTCCATAAGTCTTGTCATTAAAGTAATAAAGTTACACAGTTATTCTACTATGTACTGCCATGACACACTAATTAAGTTCTTAGAAAAAAGTCAAAACCTACACAAATGCAAAAGTATTTCTATGGAATAGTAAACATGCCAAAATGTTGACATGCTGCCCTTTTCTTTTGTTGAAAACAGAGGCTTTAAAGAACTAATGTCATGTGTTACACCCTGCTGTAATATCCCAAGTTTTTTTTCAAGGATGGTTGTGCCAGTGTTACATAAACAGGAAGTTAGTGTTGTGGACAAAGGCATTTAGCCTGCTAACAACCTTTACAAAGCATATGTTATAGCACTCACAACATTTACTTTCAGCTTTTTATTTCTCCACTTCAGCTCTCAGAAGAAGTAGTATTGTGGTGGGAAATGTTGCAGTCATAGAAAACATAGATGAAAATGTTTTGGCAGTGGCAAAAAGGAGACAACTTTTACAAAATAAACTAAATATCTTTGTTTTTCAGAAAAAGTAATGCGGGACATTTTTCTGACTTTTGGTCCACCCTTACTTCACATCCCAAACCAGCTTATTTCTTCTCTGGAAGGCTGTGCAATCTGATTAAGTCATTATATTGCTGCAATTCCTTGGAGGAGGTCACAACAGTGTGGGCTCTTCAAAAGAGAAACTGGGTTGGGGTGTGGTGGAACCTGGCTTCTTTGCAATGTAACCTACTGTCTATTTTTACTTCTGTTAGCAGGGAGGAACTGCAAGTTGATTAGGGGAGAATGTGGTGCTATGGGTGAGAAGGTGGTGAGTGAGTGAGTGGAGAAGGTGGTGCTGTGGGGGGATGATGAAGATATGGGGAGAAGGATATGGTATTATGGTGTATGAAGGTGATATGGGGGAGGTAATGAGGTGAGAAGAGGGAGAGGTCATGAGGAGGAGGAAAGTGATGGAGGAAATGATGGGAGAGAGAGATGAGGAAAGGGGGGAGAGAAGTGAAAGAGACGTTTACTTTAATGTGGCCTACTTGTTAAAAATTCTTATTTCAGTGCTGATTTATCTTTCTCTATGCATATGTCATGTGTCTCCAATTAAACAGGAAGTCTACTCTGTTCACCATCATCTCTTTAATCACCTTTCTGTTCCCTGTCAGGTCACATGTTTTATGGTTGAATTGTCGGGGCTGCAAAGTGGTATTCAGCCAAGGGCCCTATGGAGCCTGCAGGATGGGACACTTAATGTCCTATTTTACTGCAATTGCCTGTGCATGATAGAGGAGGTGTATGTTCAAGATATAAAATCTTCAACAATTCCTGGATAGAAGTAGGAGTTTATGGCTGTAGTAAGGTAAGCAGGAGTTATTATGAGGAAATGCTAGTTTTCCTTTAAAACTTATATGTATTTCAATAGTTATTACATTTTATAAATAATGATTGCTTTAGTTACATTTTTTATGGTATTTTGTGCATTTTGTTTTATGAGTGCCACAGTACACTGATGATGGTTTAACCCTTTCAATGCTAGAGTGGTACTCAGCATATTACTTTGCAATGTGTGGCACTGAAAGGGTTAATGAAAAGAACTAGTGATAGCAAATAAAAGTCCCCAAACTCATATTGATTTATATAGGAGTTTAACTCCTTTGATGCTAGACCTGTCTTTGAGTTGCGTTGGAGGCAAAATTTATGTTCTCCGTTACACAGTTAATTATTAAAATCTGCTTCTGGATGAAGCAAAACCTGTAAATAAAGCCGCAGCAAATTTCAAAGCCCAAACACCTTCCGTAAATGTAATAGATTTATTCAGTGTTTTCTGCCTGGAAAACAGACTGGAATATTAAATGTTTCTCTGCTCTTACAGATCATACAGCAATTCGTCTTTAGAAACATGTGTAGGACTGAGCCTTGATAGGGTCATATTATACTTTGGCACATTAGAAAATCTGTATTTAATTTTTTCAAATTCTGAGAAGTTTATAAATTACCTTTTTTATCGCTGAATCACGTAGCTCCTTGCATTAATAACTTCCATTGCCAGTGATTAAAGGGACACTAATAGCTCCAAATAATAAACCCCTTTTGCTTAATCTGTGCAGTAAAATCCTAATGATCTCTATGAAACATTTCTATGTGAACTGACTCTCCAAAATAAGGCCTTAAAGTGGAACTATCATTTTCTAATAAAAAGTGTTTTTAAAAGAAACTTTCAGTAGCACCTATAATTAACCCTTTGTGTGCCAGAAAGATGCATTGCAGTGCGTTGGATACCTCTCTGGCACTCAAGGTGATTTTTTTTTTTTTAAATAATTGTTATAATAGATGTAGTTTTATTAATTTGATTGTGCAAATCTGGAAGGCACTGCCATACTGCTCCCCATCCTAACTGCCACTTTCTACCAGGAAGCATTAGTTCATTTGGTGACAGTAGCAAGATTCGCATAAACTATTGTTTGAAATGGCAGTAAAAGTAAGTATTTTTAAAAGAGCGATCACAATAACCTATTTGTTACAAAGTAACAGCTCTACATTGAAGAATATAGGGAATATTTTGATAAAACCAGAGTTAAAGTTACTACTTGCGATTGAATACAGCTCTCATTTCTTTGCAATGTGTTGCGTACCCCTCTGGCACTCAAAGGGTTAACAGGAACTAGAATCATTCTGGGTCAAGCCAACTGCCACTGAGAATTATGAATGACTGTTCTTTTAAGTTGGGCTTTTATTCTCATGAATGCTAAACAGTTCTCTAATGCATTGCTTTACAGTTCTCTGGATACTCTTTACAGTGATCTGGATACTCTTCTAGCACTCAAGGGTTTCAAAGACTCGTCTAAATCAGTGGGAATTTAGGGGATGTTTATTTGTCCCCTGTGGTGCAGTTGGTTTGCTCCAGAACTACCTCGTTTCTTATTACAGCCTCTACGCACCTAATGTATTAAAGAAAACTGGAGCAATTCTAAGACAAGCCAACTGCACTACGAGGAGAAATAAACTTAGCCCAAAATGCCCATTGTTCTAAAAAGGGTTTTTATCACATTGAATGCTAGAGAGGGCTCCAGTGCAATGGTGTGCAATGTACTACAGACTTCTCTACTATTCAGTGGGTTAAAACAACCTATTTTTTGCCTCCTATAAACCAGGTGGTTTACCCCAACTGTTCCAGGTTGCTTTTATCCCCAAGGCCCTATGTGCAGAATGCACGAAAGTGGAGAACTAACAATTTTTTTTAAATCTATAAATAAAAATATACAATACAATATACAAGATAGCCAGAAATATGAAAATGTATGCTAGCTGCTTTGCTGAATTACGCAAAATCTCTAATCCAAACATAAAATAGCGGACATTTTAGCCACACCCACTTTGGAAATACATTTGTAAAAGAAACCATTCTCTAATTCATAAAAAATATGAAATTCAGTAACATTTTGGTTCTAATAATTTTTTTAAATCAAAAGTACATTGTAAATAGGGAATATGTATGTTTCTTGCTTTCCATTCTATGCACATTATGCAATACATGGAAGTGGGTGAACACATGATTGAATATAGTTATTGAAGCTCTGTGAAATAATTAGTGATATCATTTTAGTAAAGCATGGAACCTAAAGCGATTGCCTTTAGATTACATGTTTAAAAATGTATTGGAAAAGCTTTTTAATTCTGATATATGAAGAACATATTATTATTCATGATTGTACAGTGCTTATTAAAAAAAAAAAATCTTAAAGGGATAGCAGTGACCACAATATTGTATCCTTTGAAGTTTGTTATGAAAAACCCAACAGCAAGGGTTTAACCAAAATATTTAATTTTAAAAAGGCTAATTTTACAAGGTTAAAAGAAGTATTAAAGGATATCGAGTGGGATGTAATTTTCAAAGATAAAAATGCACAAGAATCATAGAATGTATTTAAAATGCTCTTAGGCAAATATACACGTCAGTATACACCATTGGGGAATAAGCACAAGAGGAGTAAAGTGAAACCAGTGTGGCTTAATAATGTGGTTAGCAGGGAAATGAGAAATAAAAAGCAGGATTTTAAAGTGTTTAAGTCAAACGGGTCATATGCATCATTTAAAAAATATAAAGAATGTAATAAAATCTGCAAACAAACAATTAAGCTAGCTAAAATAGAACATGAGAGAAATATTGCAAATGAGAGCAAGAAAAATCCTAAAGAATTCTACAAATATATTAATAACAAAAAAGTTAAGGTTTATATTGGTCCTCTTAGGACTGAGACAGGTGAATTGATTAGTGAGGATAAAACTATGGTTGACACCCTAAATACATTTTTTGCTTCAGTATATACAAAGGAGGCAGCAGTGACAGGCTATGGGCAAACGGACAGAACCATGGATTTTCCTCCATTATCTACATGGCTTGCTGAGGACAAGGTCCAAAAGAGACTGGAAAGGTTTATAGTGAATAAAGCGCCTGGACTGGATGGTATATACCCAAGGGTACTTAAGGAACTTAGTTCAGTAATAGCAAAACCATTATACTTAATATTTATTGATTCACTTTAATCAGGCATAGTGCCCTGTGATTGGAGGAAAGCTGATGTTGTTCCATTGTTTAAAAAAGGGAGCAAGATCCAAAGCAGGAAATTATAGACCTGTGAGCTTGACTTCCATAGTGGGTAAGATACTAGAAGGGTTATTAACTGACAGTATTCAGAACTATGTGAAAACAAACAACATCATTAGAAGGAATCAGCATGGTTTCATGAAGAATAGATCATGTCAGACTAATTTACTTACATTTTATGAACGATTAAGTAGTAATTTGTACAGGGGGATTGCTGTTGATGTAGTATACTTGAATTTTGCAAAAGCCTTTGATACAGTGCCTCACAACAGGTTACTGCATAAATTAAAAGGCTTTGGTTTGGGCGGTGTTATCTGTACATGGATTGAGAATTGGTTAAATGATAGGTGGCAGAGAGTTATTGTAAATGGAACTTTTTGAAATTGGTCTAAGATTATAAGTGGGGTGCAGCAGGCTTCAGTCCTGGGACCAATGCTTTTTAATTTATTTATTAAGGATCAAGAAGTGGGAATTAAAAGTAGCATCTCAATCTTTGCTGATGACACTAAGCTATGTAAGAAAATACACACAGACTTGGATGTTTTTTCTCTGCAGAAGGATTTAGATAAACTAAATGAATGGACAGAAAAGTGGCAGATGTCATTTAATGCAGATAAATGTAAGGTTCTGCATCTGGGCTGTAGAAACAAACTTGCAATATATACTCTAAGTGGGAAACAACTTGGGGAATCCTCATTAGAAGATTTAGGAGTACTGATAGATGATAGACTTCACAGCAATGTGCAGAGTCACTCAGCTGCTGCAACAGCAAATAGGGTACTAGCCTGCATAAAAAGAACATAGAAGCAAGGGATGCTAATATTATCCTACCTCTGTTTAAATCCTTGGTTAGGCCTCATCTAGAATATGGAGCACAATTTTGGGAGCCTGTTCTTAAAAAAGACATTATTGAACTGGAAAAGGTACAGAAAGGTGCAACAAAACTGGTAAAGGGATCGGAGGAACTGAGCTATAAAGTGTGATTAGCCAAACTGGGTTTGTTTACATTAGAGAAGAGACATCTAAGGGGTGATATGATTACTATTTACAAATACATTCAAGGTCAATACAAAGAACTATCCAATTAATTATTTATGCAAAGAGCTGAGCTAAGAACAAGAGGTCATCCATTAAGACTAGAGGAAAGGTGCTTTCAAATAAAACAAAGGCAGGGATTCTTTACAGTAACGGCAGTAAGGCTATTGAATTCTTTGTCTTGGGATGTTGTGCTTGCAGATAATGCAACTACATTCAAAAAAGCAATGGATGCCAATCTATCACAGAACACTATTGAAAATTATGACAGATGGCTTCAAAGCAGATAAGATATTGATCCGGGGAGCTATTTGACTACCAGTTGGAGTCAGGAAGGAATACATTCCCCCCCCACACACACTTGGGGCTAGATTGGAAATGGCTCCAGAGGGCTTTTTTGCCTTCCTCTGGATCAACAGGGGTGTTTTTGGCATGGGCTGGACTTGATGGATGCATGTCTTTTTTCAGCCTCATCTACTATGTTACTATGCTAGTAAAACATGGCTACTCCCACTGTTGAGATGTTTTATTCAAATGTTATTATAGTTCAAACTTGAATTTTTTTAGGTGCAGTATAACAGTGGACTGAAATTGTACAATGGCACTGTTGCTACATAATCCTATGGAGATTAATGGTCAACTGACCAGAGCTGTCCATAGGATGGTGCAGCAACAGCGCCACTGTGCAGTTTCAGGCCCCTGTAATATTGCACCTAAAAAATTCAGGTTTATGCACAATAACTTTTGAATAAAAAACTTCTCATCATTGCGAGTACCCTTGTTTTACTCAGGAGGATAAACCATACAACCTATATTTTTTTTCATTTTAAGTATTACTATCCCTTTAGAATATTGTACATAAGCTCTTCCTACCAGTGCAACAATGCAGAATTTGGAAATAATCTTGGTGTGTAAATAAGCACTATACAGACTATATGTAACCCCTTGAAGATAAGTAGGATGTCCAGGGCATTGTGAAACATAAATAGTTCTCAAGTGGTTAAAATGTTTTAATTTTTATATAAAAAGGAAATGGCAAAAAAAGGAAAGAAAAGCTTTGCTAATCTCTGAAATGAAGATGTTTATTCCTTGTCATTATGCAAGATAATGAGCATCTCTGACCTAATGAGGGGAGAATGATAGCTTGGTCTAGCAAAGCCATTAACAAGGTATTGCAAACCATAGATGCATTATAATAAGAGCAATCCATGTCCCTTTTCTTCAGTAATTGGAAAACATGTATTGTTTGTCAGCTGATGAACAATTCCTTTATGTTTGCCTTGTTTTGCCACAACTAGATTTTAGTTAAATAATTTAGATATGCTGTGTGTGTTTGTCTAATACACTAAGATAAACCATCAGATTTTCTCCATAAACCTAAACTGAGACGCAGGATAAAATCAGCTCCTGACAAATCACTTAGCACAGTAGGCATTTGTTATGGAGTACCTTCCTGTATAAAGCTTCTAAATTCAGAAATCATCCAGTGGTGGTAAGAGGAGCTTATCAAATAAGCTGCTTATCACTGTGATCATTAACAGATACCTTCATGTGTTCCTCAGTGATTGATCGTATTTCCATGCTTTGTGTGTGTAAGAAAAAAAATGGTGAAAATGCAGCCACTCCGGTGACACACACTTATACAGAGGCTGATGTACTATGGAAAAGTTGTGCAATTATGGAGCAAACCAACTGCAACATATTAAACAAATAATCATTCCCAAAATTCTGATTGATTTAAATGAGGCTTTTAAACCCATTCAAGGGCTTAAGAGTAGTGTTGAGCGAGCATGCTCGGCCGATGCTCGGATCGGCTCGAGCATCGCTCTGCTCGGCACATGGCGGTACTCGTACGAGTACCGCATGTGCTTGCCCGCCATGTTCGGGTCTCCTCCCCGCACATTTTGCGGCTGCTGCGCAGCCAATAAACGTGCAGGGAGGCTCTGACATCGGTGTAATGCCAGCAGCCATGTTGGCTGCTGGCATTACACTGATTGGCTGGCCAGAACCCGTGGTCGGGTGCTGTATAGCACCTGACCATCGAGTTCGGCTCAGTCTTAGCCAGGGAGAGCTGAGGATAGGAAGGGAAAGGCAGTGTAGGGAGGAAAAAAACCAAAATTGTGAAAAAAAAGAACCAAAAGTCCTTTTTAGGACTACTGTGTGTGGGGGCAGCAGGTTATTTTGTGTGGGGGGGAAAAAAAAAAAAAAAAAAAAAATATATATTCTGTTTAGTGTGCAAAGTTGCAGATTAGAGCACATTCTGTTTAGTGTGCACAGTTGCAGATTAGAGCACATTCTGTTTAGTGTGCAAAGTTGCAGATTAGAGCACATTCTGTTTAGTGTGCAAAGTTGCAGATTAGAGCACATTCTGTTTAGTGTGCAAAGTTGCAGATTAGAGCACATTCTGTTAAGTCTTCAAACTAAAATATCAAAGTCACATATTCCATTCAGTGTGCTTCGCCGCAGTTTAGCAGCACATTCTGTGTACTGTGCAGAGTTGCAGAATAGGAAGAAATACTGTTAAGTCTTCAAACTAAAATATCAAAGTCACATATTCCATTCAGTGTGCTTCGCCGCAGTTTAGCAGCACATTCTGTGTACTGTGCAGAGTTGCAGAATAGGAAGAAATACTGTTAAGTCTTCAAACTAAAATATCAAAGTCACATATTCCATTCAGTGTGCTTCGCCGCAGTGTAGCAGCACATTCTGTGTACTGTGCAGAGTTGCAGAATAGGAAGAAATACTGTTAAGTCTTCAAACTAAAATATCAAAGTCACATATTCCATTCAGTGTGCTTCGCCGCAGTGTAGCAGCACATTCTGTGTACTGTGCAGAGTTGCAGAATAGGAAGAAATACTGTTAAGTCTTCAAACTCAAATATTAAAGTCACATATTCCATTCAGTGTGTGTCACCGCCGTTTAGCAGCCTATTCTGTGTACTCTGCACAGTTGCAGAATAGGAAGAAATACTGTTAAGTTTTCAAACTCAAATATTAAAGTCACATATTCCATTCAGTGTGTGTCACCGCCGTTTAGCAGCCTATTCTGTGTACTCTGCACAGTTGCAGAATAGGAAGAAATACTGTTAAGTTTTCAAACTCAAATATTAAAGTCACATTTTCCATTCAGTGTGTGTCACCGCCGTTTAGCAGCCTATTCTGTGTACTCTGCACAGTTGCAGAATAGTAAGAAATACTGTTAAGTTTTCAAACTCAAATATTAAAGTCACATTTTCCATTCAGTGTGTGTCACCGCCGTTTAGCAGCCTATTCTGTGTACTCTGCACAGTTGCAGAATAGGAAGAAATACTGTTAAGTTTTCAAACTCAAATATTAAAGTCACATATTCCATTCAGTGTGTGTCACCGCCGTTAGCAGCCTATTCTGTGTACTCTGCACAGTTGCAGAATAGGAAGAAATACTGTTAAGTTTTCAAACTCAAATATTAAAGTCACATATTCCATTCAGTGTGTGTCACCGCCGTTTAGCAGCCTATTCTGTGTACTCTGCACAGTTGCAGAATAGGAAGAAATACTGTTAAGTTTTCAAACTCAAATATTAAAGTCACATTTTCCATTCAGTGTGTGTCACCGCAGTTTAGCAGCCTATTCTGTGTACTCTGCACAGTTGCAGAATAGTAAGAAATACTGTTAAGTTTTCAAACTCAAATATTAAAGTCACATTTTCCATTCAGTGTGTGTCACCGCCGTTTAGCAGCCTATTCTGTGTACTCTGCACCGTTGCAGAATAGTAAGAAATACTGTTAAGTTTTCAAACTCAAATATTAAAGTCACATTTTCCATTCAGTGTGTGTCACCGCCGTTTAGCAGCCTATTCTGTGTACTCTGCACCGTTGCAGACTAGGAAGATATACTGTTAAGTTTTCAAACTCAAATATTAAAGTCACATTTTCCATTCAGTGTGTGTCACCGCAGTTTAGCAGCCTATTCTGTGTACTCTGCACAGTTGCAGAATAGGAAGAAATACTGTTAAGTTTTCAAACTCAAATATTAAAGTCACATTTTCCATTCAGTGTGTGTCACCGCAGTTTAGCAGCCTATTCTGTGTACTCTGCACAGTTGCAGAATAGTAAGAAATAGTGTTAAGTTTTCAAACTCAAATATTAAAGTCACATTTTCCATTCAGTGTGTGTCACCGCCATTTAGCAGCCTATTCTGTGTACTCTGCACAGTTGCAGAATAGGAAGAAATACTGTTAAGTTTTCAAACTCAAATATTAAAGTCACATATTCCATTCAGTGTGTGTCACCGCCGTTTAGCAGCCTATTCTGTGTACTCTGCACAGTTGCAGAATAGGAAGAAATACTGTTAAGTTTTCAAACTCAAATATTAAAGTCACATATTCCATTCAGTGTGTGTCACCGCCGTTTAGCAGCCTATTCTGTGTACTCTGCACAGTTGCAGAATAGGAAGAAATACTGTTAAGTTTTCAAACTCAAATATTAAAGTCACATTTTCCATTCAGTGTGTGTCACCGCAGTTTAGCAGCCTATTCTGTGTACTCTGCACAGTTGCAGAATAGTAAGAAATACTGTTAAGTTTTCAAACTCAAATATTAAAGTCACATTTTCCATTCAGTGTGTGTCACCGCCGTTTAGCAGCCTATTCTGTGTACTCTGCACCGTTGCAGAATAGGAAGAAATACTGTTAAGTTTTCAAACTCAAATATTAAAGTCACATATTCCATTCAGTGTGTGTCACCGCAGTTTAGCAGCCTATTCTGTGTACTCTGCACAGTTGCAGAATAGGAAGAAATACTGTTAAGTTTTCAAACTCAAATATTAAAGTCACATATTCCATTCAGTGTGTGTCACCGCAGTTTAGCAGCCTATTCTGTGTACTCTGCACAGTTGCAGAATAGGAAGAAATACTGTTAAGTTTTCAAACTCAAATATTAAAGTCACATTTTCCATTCAGTGTGTGTCACCGCAGTTTAGCAGCCTATTCTGTGTACTCTGCACAGTTGCAGAATAGGAAGAAATACTGTTAAGTTTTCAAACTCAAATATTAAAGTCACATATTCCATTCAGTGTGTGTCACCGCAGTTTAGCAGCCTATTCTGTGTACTCTGCACAGTTGCAGAATAGGAAGAAATACTGTTAAGTTTTCAAACTCAAATATTAAAGTCACATATTCCGTGTAAGATGAAGAAGGCGGGTAAAAAGGGACGGGGAAGTGGACGTGATCCTGATAGTTCAGGGCGCGGGTCAGGACGCGGAGAAACTGTGCCTGGTGCCAGAGCACAAGAAAGAAAGACATCCACCATACCTAGCTTCATGTGTAATTTTACAGGGCGTCGCAGGACATCACTCTCGAGGTCCGACCACTGCGAACAGGTGGTCGGTTGGATGACAGCTGATACTGCTTCCAGTCGGTTAAACACCACCCTGTCTTCCACCAAGTCCACTCTCAGTAGCCAAGAGTCTGGTCAACATAATCCTCACTCTGATCATCCTTCCTCCCACCATACACGGTCTGGTCAAAGAAGTGATCCCACACTGGGATATAGTGAGGAGCTCGTCTCATCACAAATCCTTCATTTGACCCTCTCTCCAAGCACGCTTGCAGAGGAACATGACATCTTGTGCCCTGATTCACAACCTCTAGAGGCTACCCAATCACAAGAAGATGACAGATGTGAACGGCATTTAAGGTCAAAGGAAGTAGTGGATGATGATGATGATGATGAGACACAGTTGCCATTAAATCAACCACTATTTCCGTCTCAAGACCTTGTTGAGGAGAATGTTATACAGTTGTCAATGACTGAGTATGTGGTGGGATCAAGACTTGAGGAGGATGATCAGAGTGAGGAAGTGGAGGAGGACTTGGTGGACGATGAGGTGACTGACCCCACCTGGGAAGGTGTAGAGCCGAGCGATGACAGCAGTCCTGAGGGTGAGCCATCTGCAGCACCGCAACAGGCTGGAAGAGGCAGTGGTGTGGCTACAGAAAGAAGGCGGACCGCACCAAACCGGCCCGCAAATGTTCCACGGAGCACCCCCTTGCGTAAATCTACCTTGCCAAAGGGTAGGTGTTCCGCGGTATGGCGTTTTTTTAAGGAAAGTGCGGACGACAAAAGAATTGTAGTTTGCAACCTGTGCCACACCAGAATGAGCCGAGGCATGAACACTAGAAACCTCACCAGCACCAGCATGATCCGACACATGGCATCCAAGCACCGTAGTAAGTGGGAGGAACGCCTGGATCGCCCATCTGTGTCTGCAGGCCACACCACTGCCTCCTCTTCCCCTGTTTTCGGTGCCGGCCAATCGCCTGTCGAAGGCGCAGGCCCGCATACCTCCCGCCCTGCACCTGTACCATCTGAAGCACCATCAGCGACCACATCCACTTCCCTGTCCCAGCACAGCGTCCAAATGTCGTTACCCCAGGCATTTGAGCGCAAGAGAAAGTACCCAGCCACCCACCCACAGGCCATAGCACTAACCTCACACCTTTCAAAATTACTGGCCATCGAAATGCTGCCATTTAGGCTTGTGGACACTGAGTCCTTCCGTAGCCTGATGGCAGCAGCTGTCCCTCGGTACGCGGTCCCCAGCCGCCACTACTTTTCCCGGTGTGCCATCCCCGCAGAACACCACCATGTGTCCCGTAACATCACCCGTGCCCTGACCAACGCAGTTACTGGGAAGGTCCACTTAACGACTGACACATGGACAAGTGCTTGTGGCCAGGGACGCTACATTTCCCTGACGGCACACTGGGTGAATGTCGTGGAGGCTGGGAGCGACTCGGACCCTGGGATGGCACGGGTGCTACCCACGCCGAGGATTGCGGGCCCTACCTCCATCAGGGTTTCCGCCAGCACCTACGTTATTGGCTCCTCCTCCTCCGTTTCCACCTCCGAATTCTCTACACGCAGCGCCACTCCACCATCAGCCAGTAGCTGGAAGCAGTGTAGCACTGCAGTGGGGAAGCGTCAACAGGCCGTGCTGAAGCTGATCTGCCTTGGGGACAAACAGCACACGGCCTCAGAGCTGTTGCAGGGGATTAGTCACCAGACCGAGCAGTGGCTCTCGCCACTCAACCTGCAACCAGGCATGGTTGTGTGTGATAATGGGCGTAACTTGGTGGCGGCTTTGGAGCTCGGCAAGCTCACACACGTACCGTGCCTAGCGCATGTATTTAATTTAGTGGTTCAGCGATTTCTAAAAACCTACCCCAATGTGCATGATCTCTTGACCAAGGTGCGCCGCGTGTGTGCACATTTCCGTAAGTCATCTACAGCTTCGGCCGGCCTGTTGAAGCTGCAGCAGCGCTTACAATTGCCAGCTCACCGGCTGCTGTGTGACGTGAGCACGCGCTGGAACTCCACCTTCCATATGTTGGCCCGGCTTTGTGAGCAGCAGAGGGCAGTAGTGGAGTACCAGCTGTTACACGGTCGTCGCCTCTCCGTTCAACTTCCTGTAATCAGAAGTGAGGAGTGGGAATGGATGTCAGACCTCTGCGAGGTTTTACGCAATTTTGAGGAATCGACACAGATGGTGAGCGGCGATAACGCTATTATCAGTGTAACCATCCCACTTCTGTGTCTACTGAAACGCTCGCTGCTCACAATTAAAACCGACGCTTTGCATGAGGAAGAGGTGGAAATGGGGGAGGAAGAGCTTACACAAGGTGATAGCCAGAGCACCCTCACTTCGTCTTCTCAGCGACAATTGGAGGAGGCGGAGGAGGAGGAGGAGGAGGAGGAAGACACGGTTGCCTCCGCTACAGAGGGTAGCCATGGAACTTTAGTTCCATCTCTTCAGCGTGGGTGGGCAGAAGAGGAGGAAGAGGATGAGGATATTGAGAGTCATCCTCCTGGTGAGGACAGCGAAATCTTGACTGTTGGTACTCTGGCACACATGGCTGACTTTATGTTAGGCTGCCTTTCCCGTGACCCACGCGTTATACGCATTTTAAACAACACGGATTACTGGGTGTTCACCCTTCTGGACCCCCGCTAGAAAGAGAATTTCTCATCTCTCATTCCTCCGGTGGAGAGGACAAGCAAAATGGTGCAATACCAGAAGGTTCTTGTTGAAAAATTGCTCCAAAATTTTCCATCTGACAACGCTGGCGGCAGAGTACGTGCTACCTTGGCCAACAGAGAAGGGGAGAAAAGGGGAGCACACAGCAGTTCCGACAAAGGCAGGGCAACACTCTCCAAGGCGTGGGACACCTTCATGACACCCCGCCAGCACCCTCACCCTGATGCGCAGCCTAGTGTCACAAGGAGGGAAAAGTTTTGGAAGATGGTGAAGGAGTACGTAGCAGACCGTGTCAGCGTCCTCAATGATCCCTCTGTGCCTTACAACTACTGGGTGTCCAAGCTGGACACGTGGTATGAACTGGCACTCTACGCCTTGGAGGTGCTGGCCTGCCCTGCCACCAGCGTTCTGTCTGAGCGGGTATTTAGTGCTGCTGGTGGCATCATAACAGATAAGCGTATCCGCCTTTCCACCGACAATGCTGATAGGTTGACACTTATAAAAATGAACAAGGCCTGGATTTCCCCTGACTTCTCCACTCCACTGGAGGAAAGCCCCGGGGGAACATAAACTCACTTTATATATGTTATTTACAATGATGTGAATACTCTGTATTCCCATTCACCCCTTCCACCCAAAAAACGGGTATATGGTTGACTTTTAATCTTCTCATCCTCCTCCTCCTCTTCCATATGCCCTGGGATATAATTTTTATATAGGGCCAGCTCACCAGCGGGCCCTTTGCTATAATTTTTATATAGGGCCAGCTCACCAGCGGGCCCTGTGATATAATTTTTATATAGGGCCAGCTCACCAGCGGGCCCTGTTTGACAATTTTTATATAGGTCAGCTCACCAGCGGGCCTTCTCATATAATGTTTTATTGGGTCAGCTCTCTAGCGGGCCCTCTCATATAATGTTTTATAGCGTCAGCTCACTAGCGGGCCTTCGCATATAATGTTTAGGATGGTCAGCTCTGCAGCAGACCCTTACCCATAATGTTTTAGATGGTCAGCTCAGCGCACGTTTCCCTCTTAATCATGGCCTCAGTTCAATAAAATCAAGGAAATTTTGGGGAGAATTTGCCTCTGCGCACGTTTCCCTCTTAATCATGGCCTCAGTTCTGAAAATCAAGGAAATTTTTGGGAGAATTTGCCTCTGTGCACGTTTCCCTCTTAATCATGGCCTCAGTTCTGAAAATCAAGGAAATTTTTGGGAGAATTTGCCTCTGCGCACGTTTCCCTCTTAATCATGGCCTCAGTTCTGAAAATCAAGGAAATTTTTGGGATAATTTGCAGATGATATACAAGTAAATATACAGCAAATATTGTTTGGTAACAATTTTTCGCCTAAAGTCGTTTTTATTTTCCTTTTTGTGTGTTTTATGGTCAGTCTGTAAAAATGGCGTACTACGGGCGAAAGATCGTTCCCAGCAGCGATGTTGGAGTCCAAGATGCATCCAGACATCCTCCCTATGCTGTCCCTGAACCATTTCTGTGGTGTTTCCATCCTTTTCTGCCATTTTCCTATGGACCAGGCAACCTCCCCTCATCAGAGCAGGGGGTGCCTGGTGTAATGCTCGAGTCCTCCCATTGACTTCAATGGGGCTCGGGTGCTCGGCCGAGCACTCGAGCCTCAGGGGGTGCTCGGTCAGAGCACCCGAACACCCGAGCATTGGGGTGCTCGCTCATCACTACTTAAGAGGCCTATTTAAAACAATGGGAAGTTTTATTCATTCCTTATGGGGCAATTGGTTTGTCCTAGTATATCAGTATCACAGTTAATGAGTAGGTGTTGGTCCGCCTCTCACTATGGGAAGGATCAGCCTGAAACTAGTGCATGGAAACAATGGATTCATATCATAGGTTTTGAAAATACTTAGGGTGTCTCCCTAAAAGGTAATCGAGACATGGACCCCTTGCTCTCAGTTTCTAGGGAAACCAACTGCACCTCATTGACAAGACCCAAAAAAAGGGTGAAACATACATTTGTTGTTGGCTAGTATTTCCAGAGCAGAGGAGACTTGCCCATAATTTTGGGACTGGACCCCCCCTTTTGGGTGGAATTAGTCTTATATGTATGTGGAAATTTATTCTCTGTAATGACACTAAAGAGCTAAAACATTATGCTTTTGAGTAGTGACTAGCCGTGGAACAGGCAACATTGCCTTTGTTCATCCTCAGAACCTCTTGCGTACTTTGGCTTGTTGTTTTGAAGACTCATAGGGTCTCTTCTTAAGAATAAAGTGTAATCCAGAAGTGTACCTCTTGCATCGTATTGATGAGTTCCAAACAACCGAAATGTATGCCTGGGCTTAGCTTGTATTTCTCGTGCAGAGGAGTCTTGCCCATCATTTGAGAACTGGACCACCCTTTTGGGCAGGGTTATTCTAATATGTATGTGAGAATTTCTCATATGTAATGGCACTAGCAGGCTAAAAAGTGAAGCACTTGACCGGGAAATAGCCATGGAACAGGCAATATTGACTTTCCTCAGAGACTTCTCATGTCCTTTGGCTTGTTTTTTTGAAGGGAGGCATTACTCCCCCAAAATAATGCATATTGTTTTGTACTTATGAAATAAAATTCAGCTGTTGCTGATATTTGCACATCACCTTTGAGTGTGTTCTCCTTCAACAACCCTGCATGAGTATCTGGTATATGGAATATCCAGTGGAAATTCTTCACTGAGTGTTATATATGTGCATGATATTACAGCTAAGAGTGGGCGAAAAGTGTGAAAAATTTCCCTGCATGACTTTTTGCGAAAACTTGGCTATTTTTCACTTTTTCCGCAAAAGATTTAGCCTTTCCACCTATGCAAAAATGTCTTCCTTTTCACTTATTTTAACATTTTTTTTTGCCTATTTTAACACATTTTTCACCTATATTTCCTGTAGGTACTACATTTCCCACTGTAATATTACTTCTTCTGAGGGCTGCAGTTTAGAAATAAATGGCTGAAAGTCAAAGTTGTGAGTTCTACAGCAACATAGGGATTGAAAAATGTGTTAGCATGTAGAATGCATTTGTCCTTTTCCCACAACACTAACTTTCTGCTTAAGTGACACTGGCACATATTCATGATGATGTCAAGTAATAAAAAAAAAATAAAATACAACCTACAATGTGGCAGATGTGTATGGTAGTGGTAGTGGGGGACTGGCTGCCAATGTCTGAGAGAGAAAGGCAATGGGAGAGTCACAGACTCAGGAGAAGTCCTATGGAGAGCCGGAGACTCTACTGCGACACCAGGAACTTACGACTCCAGGAGAGTAGTCGAATAATCTGTTTAGGTGGAGACCCAAGTGCTTGTCGACTCCAGAAGAGTTGTCGAGCAGGCAGGGAGTTGGAGACACAGGAAGCTGTCGACTCCAGAGGAGTTGTTGAGCAGACTGGGAGTCGGAGACACAGGCAGTTGTTGACTCCACTACCCTTAACCAGTCAGATGATTGGAGGTGTCGACAGGATGCCAAGCATGACACCCCTGATTGGTTGGAAAGGCAAGAGGTAGGGAGAAGTCGACCATCCACACCCTTGACTGGACGGGGCAGTCACCAGAAGAACTGGGGAGCCTGAGGTGTAGAGTCGAGACAAATGAGAGGTCAGATAGTCGAGAGGAAGCAGGACTCACAAGAAGGAAGAGTTGAGGCGAAGATCTCAGAGGCAGCAGAAGCCTAGTCGAGCAGCAGCTGCATGGCCACTCGTTGCACGGAAGCACGGAATGAAGCATGGTCAGGAAAGCCAGTGTCAAAGCTGAACCAGAAGCGAGGAACAATCAGAGTCGTAGTCAAGAGGAAGCCGGGTCAAGATTCTAGGAGTCAAAGGCCAAATGTGAAGACTGGAAATGTAGTCGGCTTACAAGTCAGAAGTCGGAACACAGGAATCACAAACTCAGGAACACTGACAAGAATCTCTCAGGATCTCGGAGTGAAAATCGAGCAAGACTAGGAGGCTGGCCCAGGTAGATAAAGGCCAAGCAGCCAATTGAGATGGTGGAAGGAGGAGTAGCCTGAGGGAGCGTGACACTGGCATGGTGTGATTTGTGTATGTATTTTTACCATTGACATACTCTATCCTCCTTCTTAGATTATTGACACACATTACTTGTAGCTCGTAGCAGTTGTCCAAAGTGGGGTAGATGGTGGCAACCCTTCTTCAAATCCCTCCTCCACCTCCTCATCTATGCTGCTTGTAATATATTTATCCTGGTTTTGTCTGTCATGTGTGGTTTTTGCCACCTGATACTCAGATGGTATGAGATGTTGGTTCATTTTTAGTCTCTCAACACTGCTATTTGATAGCCACATCCTGCGGTCATTGAAAATGTAACCAGCTACACTGAAAACCCCCTCAGACTCAATGCTTGCTGGAGGACAACTGAGGGTTTCCACTGTCTCCCAGTCAGATTAGTGGTTGTGTTTCTGGTTGGACCTCAAGGGGGAGGTGCCACTGCCTAGGTATGAGCTGGCTTTCCCCCCTGCCAACATGCTTTTTGCACAGACAACAGATAGCAACACACTTAGCTTGAGGATCCTGAATGAAGTATCTCCATACTGTAGACTTCATGGATCATGGGTTTCCTGAGGTGGTGGTGCTGCTACTACTACTACTGGGGCTAGATGTTGATGCAATTCCACTGCCACTACTACTAGGTGTCAAGGGTGCAGCACTTACACTAGCAGCAGCAGCAGCAGCAGCAGAGGCACTAATCATATCTAACATTGTGGATGTTAACCTGTGTTGCTGTTGCTGGGTACTCAAAACAAGTGTATATGGCTGAGTGGGACTTGGACTTTGAAGAGGCGATGATGCTGATGATGACTGATATGGTGACTGTGTGCTTTTTGACATCTGTGCTTGTCCAAAGTCACACTTTCCAATGGCTTTCTCAAACAGTTTATAGACAGGCACAGTGCTACTTAAAAGTGGTAGAAGAGTAAGCCTTTGACTTTCTGCTAACCTTATTGCCCTGTCATCACCCTCAATCTCAACTTCATCTGTATCTGAATAAGAGAAGGATGCTGGAGGGATATATTCTAGATCTGCATCATCAGTCATCACTACCCTTATATTCCTCTAAGCTTTTAGAGTACTCAAACTATTTATTTTTACCTTTACTGTAACAAATTCCACTACTACTTTGAGGACAGGTGTTTTGGTGCTTGTTTGTCTCACTATCTGATGCAGCAGGTGGTTCAGCTGCTACACCTTCCTCTATTATTCTATTGCCAGCATTATCAACACTTGAATGTGACTTGTTGTTATCGTCTTCAGTATTCTTCTTATATGGTTCTTTATTTCTACTGGCACTGGTGGTGCTGGGACTAGTTTTGAGGGAACTTGACAAACTGCATCCTCCCTTGTAGGAGGATGCCCCTTCCCCTTGTGCTTTTGCTGGACATTACGCAACTACACTGCGATTTTTGTGTTGTACGGTACACAACACAACTGATGGAGCTGTATGATGCCTTGCCTAAGCCCAGTCAGCTGTTTGTCACTGTCACCTAATATATTTATTTCTTTATTCTTTTTAATTTATTTATTTATTTTTTTCAATTGTCCACTCTGTTGTCTTATCACAGTCTGTTAAAAAAAAAATTATAACTGAAAAACAAAATCAACAACTTCTTTCCCCAGACTTCCCCACCCAGCACAGAGACAATAATAGCAATGTCAGCAAGCAAATAGGTCCCTAGCTGCCTGTGTCTTGCCTGTTAGTCACATGGAATTTTGGAGTATTTGGGGTCAACCTCCTTCCTCCCTCCTTCTCCCCAGAGTGCCTCACTGACTCTCCTAATACAGAGAACAAATGTCCTACCTAAAATATTCTCTAAACTGAGCTTCAATTCCCCTATCTTCTCTAGCTCAAAAGATGTACTGCTTTCTCCTCTCAGAAACACAAAATGGCTTACTGTAAGAGCCTGACACCCTTTTATATGGCTGTAGAAAATGTTTTTTGTGTGGTGGAAAAATATTTTTCTTCCCATTGATTTCAATTGGTGAAAAAGGTGAGAAAAATCAGAAAATTGGCACTTTTCATGGGAAATTATTTGCCAAGCGGAAAGTGCCATTATTCGCCAATTTCAGATTGTGGCAAAAATTTTTGCATATCCCAAATTACAGCCACTTTGGATATTCTAATAGTGTCCATCCATCTTATTTATTTTATCAGGATCCATATGGTAAAAAGCAAGTGGCAGATACAAATGAACTGGAAAATTGCTTATGTACAGAAAAATCTTTTCGTTTACTTGTATTTTCAACCATCTGCCTCTTGACAAATACCTCTAAATATTACATAACATAATCTGAACATGTAGGACATGTAGAAGTAGAAAAACACAATTAATAAAGGATGTTTTGACCAAAGTATAGACATGAGTAAAATACCTATGAGTTGATTTTTGAGGAATTTGAGGTTTATCCAGAAAAAAACATAGAGGGACAGGAAAAAATGATGAAGGATGAACATGGAATGGTATAATGGAGAGTAGGTAAGCAAAAAGGGCTAGGTGTGAGTGGCTCCAGGTGGAGAGAGAGAAAGAAGGCTATGGAAAGGGAGCAAAGACTTGGGAAAAATAGCAGGCCATGAAGGAGAGTGTCCCAGGTTGCAGGAGATCAAGAGGGGTCCAAACACAGGAGTAGGAGCAGAGAGAAACTTTAAATGGGGCGAGGAGTGTAGAAGAGAGAAAGAGGGAGAAGAGTGGAATAATACCAGAGGAAAAGTAAGGGAGAATGCCAGTAGACCTGCCTTAAGTTCTGCCTTGCTCAGACAAGTGTCTAAGACAAGAGTATGCTGTGAAGGATGAAGATAATTGAACATGTTTTTTGTAGTGAACACCCTATAATCACTTCACAAATTTCTGATTGCCTGAAAAGGAAAATGATATGCAAAATGAAACACCTGTTTAGTAAGGTGTGAACATAACTTACAAAACACTTGCACATGCATACCAAGTAGATAACTCCATGATTTATTTCCCATATTCCCATATTCATTGAGTGGATCTGGAGAAAATGCTTTGTCCTACCTAGCTGACTTAGATCACAGGGGTAAGAGGGTAACCTAATGACATGGGTGGAGGGAGAGAGAGAAAGACTGAAATATGGAGTCAGTAAATAAATATATAAATAAATAAATAAATAAATAAATAAATAACATTTGAGTGGAACAGATGTAATAAAGTCAAAAAATTTACCTTAGTAGATAGAGGTTCATTTCTACTCCCTTCTACCACAAGGAAACCCTGGGATGCCTTAATGGTAGTTTAACAATAGCTACCTTAGACTAAAATATAAATGATGGGTGCTACTCTACCTTTAAATAAAAAATAGCAAACAAAAAGAAAGAAATATTCTAAAGAATAAAAATCGATTTATTCTTAAAAACACAAATGAGAATAAAAATAAATCAAATACAGACAGCTTATAATATTTACACTCAATAATCTGCAAAATTCATTAGTAACACGAAAGCAGTAAACATATCAAAAATTGCCCATGTATCTTAACCCTTTGAGTGCCAGAGGGGTAAGGAATGTATTGCTTTGCAACACATTCCGTACCCCTCTGGAGCTCAAAGGGTTAATCCTCAGATTGTAATTCACAGAATTGACATGCTAAAGAATGCTCACATAGACCATAATATACAGAAAAGTCCTATACTTAAAGACCCAGAGCACAAAATGGAAACTAAACTCAATACATAAACAAAAAACACATCTTCCATTTTAAATCTATAAAATTATATATATATATATATATATATATATATATATATATATATATATATATACATATAAACTTCTGATGATATGGTTTTTGACCAGTGTGTCCTCCCAGTTTTTACGTTTGGTTGGGAAACTTGGACACTGAATACTAAAGTAATGCAGCAACTTAAGTTACACAGATAAGTATGGAGTTTTGAATTCTGAACATAACAAAATGACAATGAAAAACTTATATGTGGATTCATTAGCAAACAAAGGTCTATGACATCACTGAAAGAGTAAAGAGCCTGAAATGGAAATGAGCAGGCCCCGTAACAAGAAGACCTGACGGTAGATGGACAAAATTAATTTTGGAATGGATTCCACTTGATAGTAAATGCCCAAGAAGGAGACCAAAGCTAAGATGGGTAGAAAAAAATTACAAAATCTGTTGGTACAGTGGCAAGTTGTTGGAGGCTTGCTGAGGAGGTCTTCATCCTGCAGTAGATCAGCAATGGCTAAAGATGACGATGATATATGCACTGGGTACCTCTCTGGAACTCAAAGGGATATGTACACAGTGCCTTGTGAACGTATTCAGACCCCTAACCAACTCTTTCAGATAACTTAATTACAATTGGCACAATGTAATTTTGTTCTGGATGATATTTTAATTTAAAAACACAGAAACTCGAAATCATGTCTTGTCTTCAACAGATACCCTTCCATTTCCATTTGTTAATGACAAACAGGAAGCTTTTATAAAGTCAAATATGTTTATTTTCTAATCCTCAGACAGCTGCTTAGAGAAGCCCATGGTTACTGAGTGTAAGCACAACACCCTGAGAGGCTCGAAGAGTCAGGGAATTTATTAAGCTCTGCAACTGTTATAACCTAACTTAGATTAAAGCCTAATGAGTGAATTAGGATGTGAGAACTTCCAAAAATAACACTAGTGGATCAACTGGAAGGCTCCTCAAACTTTTGCACATGACACATTTTCTGTTTTGTTTTTTTTTAATCTGTCAGATCCAGCAAATTCATAATAACTGTACGTTACAATTAGCAGAAATATGTCACATTTGTTTACTGTAGACTTTGTGTTAACTTCTTTTCACTTAGAAAACTTTCTCTCTCTTTTTATATATATATATATATATATATATATATGTACAGTTTATACTAATCATAATTATTATTGCTTGAGAGTTGAAGGGTTAACTTATGTGGGCATATGCATGTCTGACCAAGTAAGCAAATCTATCCCTATTAATATCTTGACAAACCACACTCTAGAGGTAGAAAAGACCTAGAGTAAGACAGTTTGTGATCCTATTTGTTCCTACACAAGACATAATTGAGCACTCGAGTTTGGTGTCTGGAAAGGGTCTCCAAGGTATGTCTATTTAACAACTAACATTCCTTACTCATTTAATAAATGTATTTACTTTACATAGATTATAGTGTCCTAATGAGGATTGCATATTATTTTTACAAGAATAGTTTTATCCTTATTTCATTTAAATAATGTCCTATGTGTGTTGGTCTTCTATCTTGTATATTATGGTGGCACTTGATTTTTTTATTACTGCAGTTTACATATATTAATGGAAAAATTCAACTCTAAAGAACATCCACAGTAGTCTATATTTATATTTATAGCTTTATATGTGGATTACGTGCTTTTAGTTTATGTATTGTTACCGAGTTTTGTTTTTTCCTCTGAGCTCCAGAAGTATGGAAGTATGGAAGTTTTCTGTACTGTACATGCTGAATTAGCATTTTTTAAGATTCTATCTCTGTGAATTATGCTCAGGGACTCTAGATTTATGGGCAATTTCTAATATATCTGCTCCTTTCTTCTTACTAACTATTGAATGTATTATTATTGAATATATTTTTAATTGATATGTTTTAGTGAATATTTCTTTTTGTGGGGTTTTAATGTAGCAAAGCACCCATATTTTATGACTAGTGCCTCAAGATACTGCAGAACCAGTGACTGCAGCATCATCCCATAAAGTAGAGAGAAGTGATACCCTACCCAGTGAGCCAGAAGAATCAGTAGAAAATGTTACCAAGATTGAACTAGTGGTATATCTCCAAGAGTGGCTGAAAGACTATGTCAAAGCATAACTTACAGAAAGAAAGGTGCCAAGACCTGCAACTGGTCAAGGAATAGTAACTAATGAACCATAGCTGAAGTCAAGGAATCAAAGTTGTACTGTATATACTTTGTTTACAACAAGCCATTATGTTGTACTGAACTACCATATTGCAAAAATATTAATTACTGCTTAACCCCTTAAGGACTGGCGCTTGCATATGCAGCCAGCACTTGAGGACCACGGTGCTTTTTTTTTTTCTTCGCTTCCGGTTCAGGGCTTACGGGGCAGCGTGCAGTTGCGCTGGGAGCCCTGAACTCCGTGACGTAACAGAACGGTCACTGGTCCTTAACTGCTGGACCGCCATGACGCTCCTGGCACAGAAATGGTCCTTAAGGTGTTAATATCTGTTGAACAATGGGTTTGGAGTGTCACTTTAAGAGAGACACTCTAATATTAATGTATGTTCACAGTAATACTCTGTAAAACTAGTCTCTCTGGTTAGCAGCCATTCATGTTACATGCTATTCAAGCTGCAATTTGCACTGTAATGTTAAAGCTAATCATTTTTTTCATCTGAAAGTTTACAAATAGGTGAGGGTGTTCTCACAATAAAGACAAGGAAGACAAAACAGGGCCTTAAGATAGTGCTGGTACTTTGGATATTCGTGATTGTGCACAGTTGTCATGGTTATTGCTTAAGTAATTTTGATTGTAATATCTATGCAAAAGCAGTGATATTCCTAAAACCACCACTGTTTCAGCACTTTAAGAACCTGGATTGAGGCCTCTAATTAAAGCAAACCAGAAATCATAGCTCATGCTAATTTATGGCTTTAATCTGTAATGTTAATACTACTAATAACAACAATAATGTCAGTAATTATAATAATAATTAGTCTTCTGCAACAATTTAGTAACGAATGCAAAATTTAATGAAAAATGCTACCTTTTTTTGACATTCAGATTAAAATGACAAACAAATGTCATAGAACGCGAAATTACAGAATAACAAATGAAAAAATAATCGCTTTCCTGCACATCTATTTGTTGATTTAATTAATTTGCTCATTCACACGCTTACTCACATGCATATAATACATTCATATCAAGTTTAACACTTACCTTTATGTTGGTGGTCCAGTGGTGTTCTCATTTCCCTGCTTTTCCTGCATCTTCTCTACTCTCTAAAATGAAATAAAATATATTTAAAAAAAAAAAAATAAAATCCCGCTGCCACCATCACTGCTACTGCTTCTGCACTATAAAATAATCTCCCCTCCTTAATCTTGCTCTGGCTTGAGTCAGAATGAGCAAATAAAGAACAGGTATTGACCATTAAGGGTTTTATACACTGCTCAAAAAAATAAAGGGAACATTAAGATTACATATCCCACTGCTCCAGAAAATAAAGGGAACACTAAGATTACACATCCTAGATCTGAATGAATGAACTGACAACAAAATCACACAAAAATTCTCAATGAAAATCAAATTTATCAGCCCATGGAGGTCTGGATATGGAGTCACACTCAAAATCAACATGGAAAACCACACTACAGGCTGATCCAACGTTGATGTAATGTCCTTAAAACAAGTCAAAATGAGGCTCAGTAGTGTGTGTGGCCTCCACGTGCCCATATGACCTCCCTACAATGCCTGGGCATGCTCCTGATGAGGTTGCGGATGGTCTCCTGAGGGATGTCCTCCCAGACCTGGACTAAAGCATCCGCCAACTCCTGGACAGTCTGTGGTGCAACGTGGCGTTGGTGGATGGAGCGAGACATGATGTCCCAGATGTGCTCAATCGGATTCAGGTCTGGGGAATGGGCGGGCCAGTCGATAGCATCAATGCCTTCCTCGTGCAGGAACTGCTGACACACTCCAGCCACATGAGGTCTAGCATTGTCTTGCATTAGGAGGAACCCAGGGCCAACCGCACCAGCATATGGTCTCACAAGGGGTCTGAGGATCTCATCTCGGTACCTAATGGCAGTCAGGCTACCTCTGGCAAGCACATGGAGGGCTGTGCGGCCCCCCAAAGAAATGCCACCCCACACCATTACTGACCCACCGCCAAACCGGTCATGCTGGAGGATGTTGCAGGCAGCAGAATGTTCTCCATGGCATCTCCAGGCTCTGTCACGTCTGTCACATGTGCTCAGTGTGAACCTGCTTTCATCTGTGAAGAGCACAGGGCGCCAGTGGCGTATTTGCCAATCTTGGTGTTCTCTGGCAAATGCCAAACGTCCTGACCAGTGTTGGGCTGTAAGCACAACCCCCACCTGTGGATGTCAGGCCCTCATACCACCCTCATGGAGTCTCTTTCTGACCGTTTGAGTGGACACATGCACATTTGTGGCCTGCTGGAGGTCATTTTGCAGGGCTCTGGCAGTGCTCCTCCTTGCACAAAGGCGGAGATAGCGGTCCTGCTGCTGGGTTATTGCCCTCCTACGGCCTCCTCCACGTCTCCTGATGTACTGGCCTGTCTCCTGGTAGCGCCTCCATGCTCTGGACACTACGCTTTCAGACACAGCAAACCTTCTTGCCACAGCTCGCATTGATGTGCCATCCTGGATGAGTTGCACTACCTGAGCCACTTGTGTGGGTTGTAGATTCCGTCTCATGCTACCACTAGAGTGAAAGCACCGCCAGCATTCAAAAGTGACCAAAACATCAGCCAGGAAGCATAGGAACTGAGAAGTGGTCTGTGGTCACCACCTGCAGAACCACTCCTTTATTGGGGGTGTCTTGCTAATTGCCTATAATTTCCACCTGTTGTCTGTTCCATTTGCACAACAGCATGTGGAATTGATTGTCAATCAGTGTTGCTTCCTGAGTGGACAGTGTGATTTCACAGAAGTGTGATTGACTTCGAGTTACATTGTGTTGTTTAAGTGTTCCTTTTATTTTTTTGAGCAGTTTATTATTTGTGAGAAAAAACACTATTTGTATCAAATTAAAGTCTCCACTAAAATCAATGTGATGTTTTCTGTGAAATGTGCTATACTTGTTTTGTTCCAGGATAGCTTCCATTCTCCACTGACATATTTGTTGGACTAAATTGCAGTACTGAAGTACTTAGAGAGTTTCTATTTAGGATTAACCCCTTGTGGATCAGAGAGGAGTGGATCCTCAATGCACAGTATTAATCTGTGTGCTCCTAATTAACCCTTTGAGTGCCGGAAAGGCATCCAATGCATTGCGCTGCAATGCACTAGATATCTCTCTGGCACTCAAAGGGTTAATGCAAAAGACTGGTAGAGTGAAACTGATACATTTATTGGCTAACTGAGCGGCTTTAGAATGCAAGCTTTCAGACAACTTAGGTCTTCTTGTCAGGCATGTTTATAATGCTGGTTTCATTTTCAACATGCCTGACAAAGAGACCTAAGATTAGGTGTGGGCGACAGGTCCCGTTGTGTTCCCACACAAAAATGATCAAAACCCATGTAGTTATCTGCTTTTTTGCTGGAAATCCGCTTTAAATACAGCCCTTAAAATCTTCACAATTTTCGCCTATTGTTAAAATGTTTTCACTATTTTTTCAATGTCTATCAACTTCCTTCCCCTTTATTTAAATGTACTTCACATTTTTTTGCCAATAATTTGACTTTTTCAGGAAGTAAAAGACAAAAAACTCAGCTAGAGAAAGAGGATGCTAGGCTGTTTTTCAGTGCTTTATTTAGAAAAATTAAGGCAGCAGAGCCTAATGGTGTGTGCTATCACTATGAACACTTGGATTACAAATGAAAGGATTAGCTGGAAGGACCGTGATGCTTCCAGTGAGTCTGAGGTGGAAGAAGAAGTGACAACCACTGGCACTGAAGCGTCCAGAAGCCCTGATTCCCCATATCCAATGATGCTCAGTCCCCCTAAATCGTACCTTGGGATCTGGGGGAAAATAGTGTCACTGGCCTAGGAAAAAAGTGTGTCGCAGTGTGAGCAGGACAGGTCAGCTACCTGGGCCTGCTGCTAATGCTTCCAGTGTGCCTTGCAATACTCAGGAGGGTGGGGGTGAAGGCAAGTGTGACAGCAGGGGACCCTAAGTCACACTTGTCATCCCCAAGCAGTCCCACTACTAATAACTCTCAGAAACTAGAGAGTTTTGGGGGTAAGAGAGGGGGTGATGGTATTGAAGCAGCTGGTGGTGGGACTAGCATGACCACAGTAGAACCTCCTGCTGAGCTGGAAGGGAAAGTGAAGTCGAGCAGCCACACTAGCTCACAACATCCCTTTGACCCTGTGATTCCCCTTCCCCCAGCATTGTGCCTCTGGGACATGACACTGTGGAAGGCAAAATTAGCTAGAAGCAGTAATACCATCAGCACAGGTCAGCAACCTGTGCCTGCTGTTAGTACTGCCAGTCTGCCTTCTTCACTTCAAGAAGAGAAGGCAAATGTGACAGTAGGGAGCCCTTTGTTACATTTGTCATCATCATCAACCAATGAGACTCTCATAGAGCTGCAGCAGCAAGGAGAAACTGGTGGTGGTGATGATGAGGATGAGAGTGCAGAAGCAGGGATGGAAGAGACATTAATATCCTTTTTAGCCAAAAACTAAGAAGGAATGGGAGACCAAGATACAAACGGGTATGGGCATCACCACCACTAGTAGCAATGACATTGCAGTGTTTGCTGTTACTATAATTTCTGCTACAGCTGTGTTGCAGGGACAGCAGGATGATGATAAGCAGGCTAATATGTCATAGACCACCGTGGACACAGTGGGAATGGGGTCCAGCAGTAGTGATTCGGGACTTGGACAAGTTGTTGGCATGTGGAACTTTTCAGTAAAGAGTTACATATTTACACAAATTGAGAAACATTATCTATACATACACATATAAATATATATACATGATTTTGGAGGAAGGGCAGGAAGAGAAGTATTGTTGGCCCACTTCTTTTTCCACATATACCTGAAGTGGTGGGTGCTAATTATGGTGCTGCTACTGCCTCAGGTGCATCACTGGAGCTAGTAGTGGCAAGTAGGACTGTGAGCATCATTACCCATATCAGTGCTATTGTTGGAGCTGACAATCATCCTTCTGCTTAAACAACTCAGCAGCAGCAAGAACAGCAGTCGCAAATGCCGCAATGACACAGTGACATTTGCCAGTGGTCACTGGCCACCATAACATACATGATCTGTTGGCACTAGGCCAGCATGGCATATTTCTTTTCTCAGGCTTGTTCTTTATATAAACCAGAGACACAGAAAAACACTGATTTCTCAGGGCTTGTGACTCTAACAAGCCTGAGTGCAAAAAAATTACCATTGATTCCTCAGGGCTTGTGATGCTAACAAGCCTGAGTGCAAACAATCATTACTGATTCCTCAGTGACTGTGGTTCTAACAAGCCTAAGTGTAACAAATCATCACTACTGATTTCTCAGGGCTTGATTAGCATTCACTATATGTACTTTTGCATTATTTTCATGTTTTGACTTCTTTCTAAGATGGTGATAAGTGTGGGATGGAAGTACATAGTGGAAGAACTGTGTAACTTCATTACTTTAATTACATGACTTGTGAGATGCTGGGGGTGGTGGTAGTATGTGTAGGCACTCTATGAGTCATACTTCTCTGTAGCAGGAGCTCAACATTTTTGCACACTCCCTGAAACATCAAGATCACTTCTCTTATGTACCCCAGAGCCAAGGGAATGTTTAGGAGTACTTCTGCTGCTGTTAGTTGTGGCACCTCTAAACTCATCAAAGCTAAGGCTGTAGATGCTGATAACCTATGTTGTTACTGGTTACTCAACACTGTTAGTGTGTGTGTGGTTGTGTGGGACTTGGACTTGGAAGCGGTGATGCTGATGATGACCAACAGGATGGCTGTGTATTTTTTGCCAGGGTCAGACTTCCCAAAAGTTTATAGACAGGCACAGTGCTCTTTTTCAATGGTGGAAGATTGCTCTTTTGCTTATGGCCGTGTCATCATTAGTGATGGGCGAAAATTTTCACCTCAAACTGAAATCGGTGAAAAACGGCATTTTCCTCTTGGCGAGAAATTTCCCACGAAAAGTGACATTTTTTCTGCTTTTTCTCGCTTTTTTTGCCTAGCTCATTGCATTAAAATCAATAGGTAGAAAAAAGTTTCTCCACCTCATGAAAGTTTTCTACAGCCACATAAAAGACTGTCAGGCTCTCACAGCAGCCATTCTGTGTTTGTGAGAGGAGAGAGCAGCATGTTTGTGAGCTAGAGAAGATAGGCAAATAAAAGGGAATTGAAGCTTAGTTTTAGGGAATCATTTAGATAGAACATTTGTTTTCTGTAGTAGTGGAGTCTAGGTGGAACACTGGGGATAAAAAGTGAGGAAGGAGGTTGACCCAAAATACCCCAGAATCTGCTGTGACTGACTGGCAAGACACAGGCAGCTGGGGTCCAAATTGCTTGCTAATTTTACTTTTATTGTCTCTGTGCTGGGGAAGTCTGGGGAAAGAAGTTATTGATTTTGTTTTTTGGGACTAACTGTGATAAGATATGATGGACAACTTAAAAATAAATAAATAAACAATAAGTAATTAAACAAATAAATATATTAGCTGACTGGGAGCTCTGTAACGGAGGCTGACTTGATAGACAGCAGATGACAATGAGAATTTTGTTGAGGGCCAAGGCAAGACATTACACTCCATCAATTTTGAGTAAAAACACACACAGTAGTTGAGTAATGTCTAGCAAATGCACAAGTGAGTGGGGGAAAGGTGGAGAAAGTGCAGGGGTGTGGGAGTAAAGTGTTAGTACAAAAACTGACTGCAGCAATCATTGCTGCAGCATGTACAATAAATGATGATGATCCCTCTCCTCCCGGGGTGGATGCAGTTTGTCAAGGTTCCACCAATCATACCACACCAGTCCCCCACCACCACTACCATACACATTTGCCACATTGTAGGTTGTACTTTATTTTTTTTTAATCACTTTACAGCATCATGAATATGTGTAAGTGCCACTTAAGTGTTGTGGGCAAAGGACAAATGCACTCTGCATGCTAACACATTTTTCATGGTATATGTTGCTGTAGGACTCACAACTTTGACTTCCAGCTACTTCTTTCTCCACTACAGCCCTCAGAAGAATATTGTGCTGGAAAATGTTGCACCACATTAAATATAGGAAAAATGTGTTGGAATAGGAGTAAATGTGTTAGCATAGGAAAACAATGTGACAGAATGTGTTAGAATAGGAGAAATGTGTGTTAGAGTAGGAGAAAAATGTGCTGAATAGGCGAAAAATGTGTTAAACTAAGCAAAAATGTGTTAGACTAAGCAAAAAAATGTGTTACAATAGGAGAATAATGTGTTGGAATAGGTAAAAAATTTGCTGGAATAGGTGAAAAGGAGGAACATTTTGCACTGGAGAAAAAGAGAAAAGTTTCGTGAAAAAATAAAAAAATCGTCTGTTTCTCGCAAAAAGTCACGTGGAAAATTTTTCACACTTTTCGCCCACCCCTAATCATCATCTCTCTCACTCTCAATGTTATCTGCATCTGAAGAAGAGGATGCTGCTGAAGGGATATATATTCTAGATCTATATCATCATTATCAATCATTAGGTCATCCTCAGCATCACCCACCACTTCTTCCCTACAACTTTTATATTCCTCTGTGCTTCTAGAGGTCTCAAACATTTTTTTTTCCATTTTTTCTCTTTAGGGATTTTCACAACATTCGCTAGTACTTTCAGGACTTTTTTTTGTCCTTGTTTGTCTCACTGTCAGATGCAGCAGTTGGGTGAACTGCTACATCTTCTTGCACTATGCCGTCAACACTGGAATGCAACTCGTTGTTGTCTTCAGTGCTTTTTAGATGGTTTACTAATAGTACCGGTGCTGGTAGTGGAACTTTTGATGTGACTATGACAAACTACATCTTCCTTGGGAGGAGAGGGATAATCATCATTTATTGCACACGGTACAGCAACCATGGCTACAGTCAGTTTTTGGACTTCCACTTTACTTACACGTACCTGCACTGCTCCTAATCCTTTCACCCACACCTCTACCCCTTGTGCATTTGCTGGACATTACCCAACTACTGTCTGTGTTTTTACTGTAAAGTACACAATAGACCTGATTGTGTCTGATGTCTTGCCTTGAATCTCTAGTATTAGTCTGTCTCAGTCACAGCTCACATCACGATCCCTGTCTCTTTCACCTATCAATTTTTGTATTTATTTTAATTAACTGTCCCCCTATCCTTATCACTCTCAACTAAAAAAACACACACAGACACGCACACACACACACACACACACACACACACACACACACACACACACACACACACACACACACACACACACACACACACACACACACACACACACACACACACACACACACCCTGTTTAACTGCTTCTTTCCCCATATTCCCCTAGGACAGAGATAACAGCCAGATCAGGATGAAACTTGGATCATGGTTACCTGTGTCTTCCCAGTCAGTCAGACAGAATTTGGGGGGTATTTGAGGTTATTCTCCCTTTTCCCTTCTCACATGTCTTGACTGCACTAGCACAGAAATAATAGCCAAATCAGGAAGGAATTCGGATCACAGCTAGCTGCGTTTACTTGGTCATACAATATGTTGAGGTATTTGGGATAAATTTCCTTTGTCCCTTCTCACACCCCTAGACTCCCCTCTGCCTCTATGTTCCCGGGCAGTCACACAGAACATTTGATTACTGGAGGCAATTCTCCTTTTCTCCCTTCTGACCCCCCGCCAGACTCCCATAGACAGAGATAACAGCCAGATTAGGGAGAAACTTGAAACATGGCTGCCTGTGTCTTCCCAGTCGCTCACACTGAATTTCTGGGTATCTGGGGACAAACTCCTTTCACCCTTCCTGTCTCCCAGAGTAACCCAGAATTCCCTAATACAGAGAACAGATTTACTGCCTACAAGACTCCCTAAATTAAGCTTCAGCTGTTCTTAGCCTATGTTCTCTAGCTCAAAAATGTGCTGCATTCTCTTTCTCTCCCAAACACAGAGTGGCATGCTGTGAGAACCTGACACCCTTTTATAAGCCTGTGGGAAAAGAAGAGAAACTTGCCATGTGGAGGGGAGAAATTCTGTCTTTCCACTGATTTCAATGCAATGAAGTAGCTAGACGAAAAAAGCAAAAAAAGTCACTTTTTGCTAAATATCTCCCTCTTGGCGAAAAGTACAATTTTTCTCATGTTTCGCTTTTGAGTTGAAAAATGTTTTCCATCCCAAGGTGCAATGTTCTAAAAGTCTTCCTAATGAAAAAATTGTCAGATTCTGAGATGGTGGTAAAATAAGGACAGTATTTTCAGAAATAAATCCATCATGTCTGAAAATTATAAATGACAGCTTGATAAATATCGCCCTTAAAAATTCCTACATTCTAAAAATGTCTTTCATTTTGTATTTTAAATGAAAATTTTCAAAGAAACCAAAACATTTTTTTGTCTTTCAAATGACACATTTTCAAACAAACTCTTTTTTTCCAGTTAACTGCATACTACTTCTCATTTCTGCTAACAGTACTTTTATTTGTCTTCTCCAAAACTACAGTGGGAAAAAAATTACATTCAGACAAAACAGTGACTGTTAAAAGATTTTGTTTTTCTTAAAATATCTTACGATATGATGGTGGATTAATACATGCCAATGTAAAAGACTTATTTTTTCCTTTGAATGAGATGGCAGGATTAGATGCAAAAAATGATGGAAATATGTCTGAGAATTAACGGACCATAGCATAAAACATTTTTTATTCTGATTACAAACAATTTCAGTTATCACTTTTTGAACAGCTAGCTGGTGAGATAGCTCAGTGGTAACTTCCCTAACTGCAGAGCCAGCTAAAATTGCAAGGTTGCAGGTTCAATTCCTGGCTGGGTCAACTCAGCCCTTCATCCTTCCAAGGTCGAAAAATTAGTGCCATTGATTGGGTAATAATAACATCTATTATTCAGCTGTCAATTCGGTTAATTACAAGAGTGTGCATTGTGTTTCACTGGGAGAAAGGAGCTATATCAATACTAGCTTTTATTATTGTTTAAATTAATTAGGGGATCATTTCAGATCACTCTTCTGCGTCTTCATTAGTCTCCTGTGGCTCACAATGCAACTCCAGGTTCAGCAGCAGATATGATAGTTATCCCTTAAATTCAGTAAGCATTTCGTTGTAAGTTGTTCATTGGTTTAAATGTTTCTAGATCTTGTGTTCAAAATAATCTGGAGTCATTCTGGAGATCAATTGCACCACAAGGAACATATAACATTCTGATTGAATTAAGTAGTATTGTATTACCCTTGAATGCAAGAAAGGTTCCCAGTGCATGGCTTTGCAATGAATTGAAGACCTCTATAGAATTCAATGGGTATAAATCCCAATTTTAATCAATAAAGCCATTGTGAGGATTTTATTTGACCCTTATTGTGAAGTTGGATTGCTTCAGTTTAATTTTGAACATAAGGCCCTTTAAGTCAAACATACTTGTAAATCCTTCACTACAGGAGGAAATTGTATCCAGAGTAACCTTTTAAGGAACAAAGAGATGTACACTGCATTGCTTCAGAATGTGTTGCACACACCTCTGGTCCTTCAAGGGTTAAACAAAGTCATGAAATTCTACATTTCCATCTGCACCCGGAGTGCAATGCTTTAAGTATAATAATGTGACAGAGAACAGTGTGGAAAATTTCTATTGGTTATCTCTGCCACCACTGAGATCTCATCAGTTCAGGACAAGTACATTTTTCTAAGCCATTGCCTTGTACCCTAGTTTAAATCTTGGAGAGAGGCAGGAAGAGAAAGTCGCAGGCAATCTTGTAAATTTATTGACATTCAGAATAAAGGTCAGAAAGGTCAGGCCATAAATTAGTTTTTATTGCAGAAAGAGATGGTAATAGGGCACATAGTCAATAAAGCCACGGTTAGGGTCTAAATCTGTCCTAGAGAAAGGATGAGAATGTGGTCTCCACAGTTTAATAAATATAAGAAGGATTGTCAAACAATGGCTAAATTATGCACTCATTTTTCTTTCACATCTGAAAGCATTAAAAGGCTTTGCGGTAATGTGAATTTAATTTAAATCAAATTAAAATAAAGTATATGGAACAGAAACAACAAAGTCCTAGTTGATAGTCTTCACAAATGAAGATGTGTTAACCCCTTATTTTCAGGTGAACTGTGCAAAGCAGACATATATCATTCTGCCAGGACTGAGCCACTAGGAACAAAACCAGTATTCATAGCAGGACCATTTTACTAACTAGACTTATCTTAAAGGGATAGTAAGGCTTAATATGGAAAAATATGTATTGCCAGGCTTTTCTTGCTAAGTAAAACAAGAGTACCTTCCCAACACTGAGTGATGTTTTATTCAAAAGTTATTGCATCTCAAAGTTGCATTTTTGGGTGCAGTACCTCCATGGCCTGAAATTTTAAACTGGTGGTGTTACAGCAGCAATCAGGATATCGACAGCTATGTAGAGTTGACATAATTCTCCATAGGATGATGTAGCAACAGCTTCACCATAAATTTTCAGGCTATGGACATACTGCACCAAACAAATTCAAGTTTGAGCTGCAACAACCTTTGAATACATTCAGCAGTGGGTGTGCCCTTTGTTTTCCAATATTAAGCAATACTATACATTTTTGCCTAAGAAAAGATGGGGAAGTTTCCCTTCATTCATCATTTATTGTAGCTCTTTTGGGGTTTGGTAAATGATGACAATGACTTTTGATTTGTTAAATGTGATATCTGGAGCCTGTTTGGCAAAGGCAAATATAGAATTTCCTTTTCATTTGTTACCTGTCTAAAATCATCTTGGCTGATGGTTTAGAGTACTGCTATATGGATTTGTGTCTGCCAATGGGCTGCTCTTTGTCTTGAACTCTGTTTGAGATATTTAGTGCCTTATTGTAGTGGCAAAAAATGGGTATCCTATTGAAATGTCTCCATCTATTGGGCAACATACAAATTGGCAAGTTTAAAATATCTCCTCAATCAATATGGCGATATCAGAATGTCACCTGAATCACAAGAGCGACATTCTGATGTCGCCTGCTTACAGATCAACATTTCAAAATGGAGAGTGAGATTAATTTTATACGAGCATGTTAAAAGAAGTGGATATCTTATTTGCTTACTTTGTTCAGACTTTCACTACAGTTACTGTTTTTTGATTCCAGTATAGCCACAATCATAGACCATAACATTGGCACAAGCAGTGACCACGGCTGTCTCACGATGGTGTGGCGTGAAGAAAAGATTAATTAAAAATATTAATGGGGAAGAGGGATACATTGAAGAAGACGCAAGATGGTATAAAGTGGGTACAGCATGATATAATGGGGGTGAATGGAATGGATGAATGAAAGCCAGATTGGAGGATTAAAAAGTAAGAACTGGGTAAAAGAAAAAGGGAGAACATGAGATACAGAAGAGTAAGGTATTACCTCATGCTTTATTTTTCAGACCGAAAGGGGCAGGGGACTGACCTGCCTGAAGTCTCAGATTCCTCCAGGCTCCGTCTTCCTGGTATTGCACCTTGTTGATTGAAGCAGCAGTCTAGACACACAGAACCCTCCTCTGTGTACTTTGTTGCCCAGCAGACACAGCGTTTGGAGTCCTCAGATTTAACGTTGGAAAAAATTATATTTTCATACTCACCCTGTTCATCCTGTTGATTGAAGCCAGTGGTGTGGTCTGAGTGGCTACAAGTCCCATCAAGTTCAGCTGTCCAGTGGCTGGCTGAAGATGACAGTGAGAGATAGATTGGGAAGAGAGACACTGGGGACATGGGAAGAAAGACAGTGGAAGAGATGGGGTGATTTGAGGCATATAGGGATACATATTGGTGGAGATGATCAGGAAAGACAATGGAAAAAGTGAGTGAAACAGTGAGAGATGGTGGACAGAAACACTGAGTGAAATGGAGGAGGTTATATGGCACAATTGCTACCAACAAATATATATGTGGTTAGCACCTAGCTTCTTTACATAGAGGTATGCAGGGAACAAGTCTCAGTTTTGGAAATGGGAAAAAGAAACAGTGAGGGGACAAAGTGAAAACATACAGTGTGAATGATGGGGTCAAACAGGAGCAAGGGAAAACTAACAGGAAGAAAAAGGACCTGCAGTGAAATGGGGGAGACTGGAAACAAATAGTTATAGATGGGTAAAAAGAAGAAAGCAGTTAATAACATGAGGAATTGGGCATACCATACTGCAAAATTAACATGTGTTCTCCACTGTACAGTCAGGATGTACAGTATTTCAGGCTGTCAAATTAGAATGATGAATATTATAGCCTTGATAATTGGGTGGTTGTTCCTTTATTCTTTTTGAATGGTAGGCTGAGTGCTATACATTCAGATTACCCCACCAGATCCTCTACCCATCATTTCATAGTGCATATTCTGAGTGGCTGGACCATGGCTTCAATCAAGAGGGTGCAATGTCAGGAAGTCAGAGACCTGTGGAAGCTGTTGCCCACTGTGCAACAAATCACACAGAAGAGATACAGAGTTAATGGTTGAGGGATTTAACCTTGAATGCCCATGTTATTGGGTTCTGAGTAGCTGAAGAGTGGCTTCAATCAACAGGGAGCAATTCCAGGAAGTCAGAGACCAGAGGAGGCTTAGACAAAGCTTACCATGGTACAACTATTTGTGTTCATTTAAAAATTATCGGAGTGTTTTTAAAAGCTGGAGAATGTTGTGTTTGTTGACTACAGACAGGTCAGTGCCCTGCCCGTTTCGGTCTGTTAAATTAAGCATGGTTCTGCGTGATGTAGATGTGTGGGCATTGGATATATAAATGTCACCCTCTATTTAGTGACTCTTGAGCTTTTGATGCTGGCAACATTCTGATATCACCCTTTTCATTCATGCAACATTTGTAATGCCTTTCTCATGGTCTCCAAATAGATGGCAACATTTCAATAGTGAACCCAAAAAAGGTAACATTATGATAGCTGTACTCCCTCATCAGGAAGCCTAATTTTTGAATCATTCCCATCGAGTGGGTTTTCAATTGGCATCTGGTGCAAGTGACAGCAGGTGTGAAGAGACCACATAATTTAGTGTGCATTACACTGGGGTTGCAGGAAGATTTGGCATTTGGTAGCATTTTATCGAGGATTATAAGTACAGAGCCTTCTTTCAGGGTTTAGCTGTGTCCAACATTAAGCTGGAGTTGTGGATGGATGCAGCGGGTTCAGTGGGTTTTGGTGAAATCCTGGGAGATAATTGGTGCTTAGATCCCTGGCCTGGTTTGTGGCAGTCTGGGTTTGACTAGAAACTGGGTGTTTTGGGAATTATTCACAATTATAGTGGCACTGGAGCTGCAGGGCTTTGCTTTTCAGGACAGCAAGGTAATATTTCACAGTAATAACATAGATATGGTGGAAGTGGACATTATAACCTGAACAGGTAATCTGGTCCAGCAGAAATTGTTGCCTCTCTACCTCAGGTTTAGTGTTTCTTTTAGGGCTTTTCATATACCAGGGGATCTTGTTTTAAGCTGGAGAAATTTCAGCAGACCATGGAAATTTATAAGGAATCCCCAGAATTCCTTTGGGAGCTTGAGCAAGAAATTTAGCTGCCTGGGTTCAAAACTCAATTTTGCAGCCACATGGGTGTGATAGGGGAAAGCCTGGGAGGAGTGATATGAGTTGGATGGATGGACCAGAGTTTGAGGGATGACACTAGCAGGCTGCACGTGGTTCTTTGGCTGATTTGGACTTGGGAGACAATCATCATCCAGTCTAAGTGATGAACTGATGGGATTGTCCTTCTCTGATAAGCTATATGGTTACAAGGTTGTAACAAAGGAGTTTGTGGTTCTCATGGCCCTGAAGGGTATTGGGAAAGGTAGAATTGGGCTGGATCAGCATCTGCTAATCTTATTTAAGCTGTTGAAGAATTGAGCTGATCTTATGATTTTGAAGTACACATCCTTAGTCTTGCTTTCAGATTTGTATTCTTTGGGTTATGTGAATTAAGGCATTAGTAAAAGTAAGAAACAGCCAAGAGGTGTTTTGTTTGATCATGTGTTTTTGGCAGAGTAATGCTTGCTGTTCATAACTGAACATTCAAAGATGGGTGTTTATGGCAAGGGATTTGGGGTTTCTCTCTTATTCATGTGCAGGGCTTAGCATTTTGACTGGTTTTGTTACTGAGATCATTTTGCATGGTCTATCCTCAGAGGGGGAGGCCATTGCTTATTCGCCAATCAGGGCTTCCACTTACAGTTTTTCAGATCTTTCATGTCTTGAAGTTAGGGCTAACAAAGTTGGACATACAAGTGTCTGAGTTCAGGGGGCATACTTTCAGAATTGAAAAGGCTAATGAATCCACCCACCTGGGCCTTGCAGATGAATTGGTTCATAAGATATGGAGGTGGCAGTCTGACCAATTCACCTTGTATGTCCACATGCTGAGAATTTATTTTGTTAGTGCCTTCTTTTGTTTCTCCACATTTCTGTCTCTTCGGCTTTATTCTATGTTCTGCTTTTAGAGGGCATGGACTGTAAGGGGTTTACACTCAGAAGTTAATGTGTTTTATATGAAGATTGGACATCTCTAGAGCATTGCTTTGCAATATGGCTGAGGCCTCTCTAGACTACTTGGGATTAAAAAAGGTGGCTATTAAAAGGTAGCGTAATGTGATAAATACATTGGACTAATGAGCTTATAACCTGAACATTACAGCAATATATAAACTGGTACATAATATGAAGGCAAAAATAAACCAGAAGAAGGTGTCTAATGCAGACGCATTAAGATTAAAATGGTAGCATTCGCTGTTCGACATAGTCGGAGAAGCCAGCACAACTAATGGTACACTTACAATTATGCTCACTAGGGGCCTTATGAAGACAGCAAAATGATAAGCATTTCTAGAGGAAACTAAATGGACCAGCAAGACTTTACAACAGAAAGATCTTGCCATACAAATGTGGCTGAATTTCCCATTATGATACTCAAGTAATAGAAAAGATTAGAGTTGTAGATGCAGCATAGTCAGATTTTAATAAAGCATATGATACTGTACCCCATAGGAAACTGATTCATAAGATTAAACAGGGATGACTCTCTAGGAGGGATAAACCAAATGCAAGATGATTCAGGAAATCTGGAGGACTGAACAAAGGTATAGGATCTAAAATTTCATGCTGAGAAATAAAAGATAATGAATTGAGGACAAAGGAGCAGAGAGGTGGAACACAGGCTTAATAGTACTGTACTTACAAAAATATCAGCTGAAAGGGTCCTGGATATTAGAATTTCAGATGCATTGACTATAGGCAAGCAATGCAATAAAGCAGTAGGAACAGAAAACAAGGTTCTTGGTTGTATAAGAAGAGGCATTAGAAACAGGAAGAGACAGGTACTAACGCCGCTCAGTAGATCGCTGGTAAGACTTCACCTGGAGTACTGTGTACAGTTCTGGAAACCACATCTCCAGAAGGACATTAGCTCTTTGGGTGCCAGAGGGGGTACACCATACATTGAGCACCGCTCTGGCACTGAAAGGGTTAATAAATTGCCAGCAGTTCAAACAAGAACCACCAAATTGGCAGAGATTTTTCATGACACATGGTACCAGAATAGACTCAAAGAACTTATAATGTACAGTTTGGAAGGGTTGATATGCTAGAGACCTTTAAATAAATTAACAGATATAATATTCAAGAAGGAAGTATTTTTTCAAAAAAGCAGAATGCTTTTAGAGTTCATGATCTAAAGTTAAAGCACAATTAAATTTTACAGAAAGGATGATAGACTCATTGACTTGCCTCCCAGAAGAGTTGGTTTATTGTAAGAAATATGTAAGACTGCGTATTTTATTAGACAGGGGAATAGGCAGACCGGATGGGTCAGATAGATCCTTTCTGCTAAATCTATGTTCTATGTTTCTAGGAATAAAAAATTAAAACATTTACATTTTTGGAGATCTCTCTAGCATGCAGGGTATTAAAGGTCACAATTACATAGATGAGATTTTTGGTAATTTTTTCCCCCTAGGGTGACCTTAGGTTTGCTTGAGAAGTGCTCATCTCTTTGCTTTCTGCATTAGGTCTTTAATATTTGCCTACTCAGCCAGTTCAGCCCTACGTATACTATTTTAACACTTTGGATGTTACAGGTGTTTTAAAAACATTTCTTTGTAGTGAGTTAAGGACCCATGTACAATCCAAGAGGTTATCAAAGGCTTTATTACTATAAAAAGATTTATTATTTCCCAAGCAAGTAGTTCTCTAAATCATAGTAATAATAGTGACCACATGTAATGACAATGTTTGGCTGAAGGTGAATCAAGCTACTTGAATTTTGTTCTGGTATGAGCCCTATCTCTTCTGCAGTTTCGCAAGGCTGATAATGGCTTCTGGCAATCCTGATTGTAGTAGATGATGGGGATAAATGTGTTTCTTTTACAGATGTCTCTAAAGTGGAATGGGTAAACTGCCAATATGATAGATGAAGCTATGGATTTTTTGAAATGGGTTGTTAAACTATGAATTAAATGAGGAATGAAAATTTACAGATGACTGCAAGTGTCATTTCAACAACCAAAGCATGCTGCCATATTCTCATTGCCTGTAATTTAACCCCTTAAGGACCAGAGAGATGCACAACACATTGCACCCCTTTTGTTTTTAGGGGGTTAACATTTTAAGGCCTTTGAACAAAGTTAGCAGTTCTGGAGGATACCAATTGCAGCACAGATGACAAGTAAAATTACTCTAGATTTAAATGGATCTTTTAACTCCCTGAATGCTAGAGAGGTCTCCAAATAATTGCTGGAGCCCTCGATAGCATTCATAGGTTTAAAATCCATATTTAAATCAATAGGCAATTGTGGGAATTTGTATGTATCCCCTAAACAGTGTAATTCCCCTAAACAGTACAGGTGTTAGGTTCTAGAATTGCTAATATGGTGCTTTTTGCATAATACCCTACATTTAGTGAATTTGTTGTAATTGTCCTATATATAGTTACATTTTATACCCTTGTATTCCACTTTCAATTTCTTTTTCTCTGTTGAATTCCAGTCTTATGCACGTTTAAAAGTTAGTGGAAGTATAGGTGAATGCAGGTCTCCATTTTTTATGTATCACAGTTCATCACTCATGGAGTCAGAACACAGAGTACAGAATTCAGCAGCATGTCTCCATTTTATCTGTGGCTCCAGGCACACAATAATTGACAAGCTATACATAGGGCCTTATTTTATTAGAGCTGTTAGCATTAATTTAATAGGAATTTAATGGGTTTTAGTGGGTGTTTAATGGCTAGCACTAACTATAAAAGGAAAGTGATAAACAAGCAGTTAAAGGTTACTTTGTGAGCAAAAGAAAAAAATAGGACCAAAAAGTTGTTGCTAATGTCCACAATCTTTATGGCAATGGCAGGACCTCTAGCTACTGAATGACTATAACTTCTATCATCCCCAAGACCTACAAGTCAAACTATTGAGTACCTTTACTTTGAGGTTAAAATAACAAATAAAGTAACACTAGCACCTAAAATGAAATGGTGTTATTGGCAGCATCTGTACAAATCCTGATACTTGATGCCTCTAATATAGTCCTACACATTATCTGTGGGGATATCCACTCATGCTTTGTACAGAAATCTATGACCACATTCTCAAAGTAATCCTGATAGTTGTCTCAGAACTAGTGGTATAACTAGTCATTGCCTACATTTCAAATCACCAAAGAGGGACACTTGTATTTTAGGTGTGCTGTTGGCATGTCTGTTGGGCGGGGCCATACCAAGCATTTTTAGGTTATTTCATGAACTATTGACACATCTTTCTGTATTTAGAGCAATACCAAAGTATTTTATTTACACAGAAAAAATTATAAACACATATTCAACATTTAAACAAACATTAATGTCACTTTTATTGCTGTAGAGCACTTATATATTGTCACTGCTCACTTTTGGTCAGCCCAGATCAAGCTGCTAGGGAGCGACACTGGGGTGTGTGGCTCAGGATCGAAGTCAGTCAGTCCCCTTGCTGCGACCGAAGTCAGATTAAAGATACTGGCCGCAAAGCCAGATGCCCGATCCCTGTTTAGCCAGGACCAGACCTGAATATGGACAAGAGTGTACTGAGAAGGTAATGACCTGGGCCTAGTGAGTACAGACTGGACCCTAATTCTGAGGTACTTAGAGGAGATGAGGATCAAGTAAGCAGTGGAAAAAATTGTGTAAAGACAAGGCAGTAGAGATTTCCCAGTAGTGGATCTGGAACCCTGAAGACCTATAGAGTCTGTAGACCCATGTCTGACCCCAAGGAGAGAGGAAGGAAGCAAGCTAATGGCCACAACAACACTGGCTAAGGCCAATGACAAGGGAAACAGTTCCCTGCTCAAGTTTACCCCAAGGAAGGTATAGCGGGATAAGACTGCTGACACACCTAGCAGAGTAGGATCTCAAATCATCAGGCCAGAGCAACCCTAAACTCAGGCTCTCAATGCAGAGACCTCCACAAGGATACCCAGCATCCCTACAACTGGACACTGTGGGCTAAGACCAAAAAACACACCTAGAAGAGGAGCAAATTGAGAGGCAAATATAGAGAGATCTCCCAAGCCTGTGCAGTGTCCTGCAATAGGACCGGTACCCAGACCCGCAAAGACAGCCAGAGGGCAAGACTGACCTGCTGGCAGGAAAGCCGGCAGCACAGAAGACCCAAGCTCGTGGCTGGGAATAGTCCGGTGGAAGCCGATGGGCTAGACTGCCAAGTATAGCCAGCAATACTAGGGAGATACAGGAGACAAGGGATATTGCAGTGTGCACTCAAAAAAGGTAAATAGAAAGTACCACTTACCGGAGTTGTAAACAGGAACCGTAGCTATTGCTAGGTAGGGTCCTACGGCCAGAACGGAAGACTCCAAGTGGAAGGTATTCTGCCAGTGGGACAAGAGAAGCCATAGTCAAGGAAAGCCAAAGGTCACAGGGAGCAAACAGGGGCAATGAAGGAGTGAAACGAGAATAGTCAGTCAAAGAAGTGCACTTGGGAGGAATGTCATTGGAGGGCCCTGGTGCAAATGTTTTTTGGGCCCCCTGGCACACAAATCTTTTAAACTATATTTTTATTTACATATAACAGAAATGTAAAATGATGAAATGCAAAAGAAACGAGATATGGAGAATACGAATATACAGTGTATGTAATAATATAATAAGAATAACAGTGAATACAAGTCAATAAATTAAGAATAAATTATGATGAAAATATAAACCGGTGATTCTCAACCAGGGTGCCGTGGCACTTTAGCGTTCCTCAGACATCAAATTAGGGTGCCCCATGTTTTCTATGAAGACTTTGACAAAAATGTGAATATTGTCTTTTGATTGAAGAAATATGGAAATTGTTATGCACAATATGTTTATTTTTTATGGCTATGATTTTGAGACAGGGGAGGGCTGACCTGGGGGGCAATTGCCCCCTGGGCCAGTCATATGTCTGGGCTGGTGGGCCACTCCCTCTTTTTGCTGCAAATGTAGCTACAGTAGTGATACCACAGAGCTTACAATTGAAATGGAGCTACAATCCAAGTGGAGCTACATTAGTAGCATAACCCATTTCTCTTATAAGTTCTATGGTATCACTAGTGCAGCTTTACCTACATTGTAAGCTCTGTAGTTGCCTCAGTGTAACCCCATTTCAATTGTAAGCTCTGTGGTATTGCTTGCCTTACTTCACAACACTAACCCTTTGAGTGACAGAGGGGTATGACATGCATTGCGAAAGCAACACGTGGCATACCCCTCTGGCACTCAAAGGGTTAATGGCAATTTTAAAATTAACAAAAGAGGGTGGGCTGGGACAGAGGGCTGGAACGATAGTACAATCGGGCCACTTGATTGTAGCTGCCCTCCAGGCCACAAATTGCCAGCCCTCCCCTGTTTTGAGACCTAATAATATCTGTATATTTATTAATTTTACCCTTTATTATGCAATTCATAAATTACATTAAACATGTTAGGGGTGCCCTGAAAGTTCCAGATTGCATGTTAGGGGTGCCTTGAGCAAAAAAAGGTTGAGAACCCCTGATGTAAACCATACCCACTATCCCTAATGAGAACAAAGGGAGTTATAAATCAGTAAATATTGAGTTAATGTATATTAATTTAAAAGAAGAAGAAAAAAAGATAACTTCTATCAAGTAAATAAGATTTGTATTGAGACAAGGTCTTAGGAGAAAATGAAAAAGATGATTATGAAGAATAGCAAACAAATATTTTCACAGAGTCACAACTAGAACCTATTGGACTCTGGGGCAGAAGGGACCATAGTTATGCCCGTGCTCAGAAATGAACTGCAGTAATGTCTGTAAGGGGGTGGATGAACAAATATTATCCATGCAAAAGCAGGAGTTGAATACATAGTCTAGCTTTGTCTGCTTAAAGGAGCAGTAAACTTTTTTTATGAAAAAATATATTTCAAATGGCTTTTCCTGTTGGGTAAAATAAGGGTATTCCCACTGCTGAGAGATGCATATGTCCAGAGATATTACAGTTTAAACCAATGGTTTATTTACATTAGCAGTGCCCTTTAGTGGTCACATTCCATTTGTTATTCTATTACACTCTATTTGTGAGGAAAGTCAATGACAAACAGTTCTTCATAGATTGGGATAGAAATGGCTGAGTCACTTCCTGTCAGAATGAAGTAAACGTGCAGTTATGAACTGTTATAAATTTTGAATAAAACTACTAACAGCACTGGGATTGCTCTTGTTTTACTCAGCAGGAAAAGCTATATAACATATAGTTTTCATTAAAAAAAAGTTTACTTCTCCTTTAACACCAGTTTGCTAAGCTACTAATGCCAAATTGTATCCCCAAGCAGTTGTAATTTTATGTCATTTACCCAGACAAGTTACTGGGCAGGAGTAATGGGCTTGCTGGCATTGAAGTTCAGAAGATGAAGAATTGTGTCTTCTGGAATGTGATATAGTACTCATACTCCGTACTGTATACACTGAAGAGCATCCAATGACCTTAGATGTTAACACCAATGGATCTGAGCTGGAGAATGTGGACATTCACTCCAACGTAACATCCTTCTAAATAGAAAAGATGTGAATGCTAAGCTCTATAAATTAGCTGCATTAGCTTGTGTTACCAATAAACATCACACAAACAAAGTGACCAAAATGGTATTAGAGTCCTCAATGGTTTTGTCTAACAAATTCCTATTCAAATTTATGGAGCATTTGCGGCTAATCATCTGCATTTTTCATTGCATGTATGTTTGTATGTGTGTCTTTTTTAATAATTTTTTCATTTGATTTTTATGAAGAAAATACCAGCCAACCGGGACAATCTCTGATTTTTGTCTCTCTGTCCCTGAAGTCTGTTGTCCAGTCATTTATAACTGGTCCTAAAATTTCAACCTTATATTCTACATGATTGACATTAAAAGGTTAAGGTGTTCTGAGGGTCCCCACAGAGAAGCTCATGTATCATTTAGGTGTGAGTAATGTCTTTTCATCTGTAGAAGTGCAGTTTTAAGTCTGTTGTACAAGGTTTTTTGCTGGTGTTGTGCTACAAGCTGCTATGGACCATTAATGATCTGTCATGTTACACTACAGAGAAGAAGTATCATTGTTTTTTTAATGCTGACAAACACAAATTAACTGTACGTATAGATCATGTTCACAGATTCATGACAGTGGAAAGTAAAAATCTTGGTTACTTTGCAAATGAAAATCTTATCCCCAAGCTCTCTCTAAATTACTCCTTGCACTTCAATAGGTGCATCATTGATAATTTCAATAATACAGACGTTGTGAAGAAATGCCTTGCACACCCCTCTGGAACTCAGTGGGTTAATTAAATCATCCCTCTCTGCAATTAATTTGAGATACTTAAATCACCCAAATGGTTAATAAACCAACTGAGTGTGACATTCTATATGGAGTTCTGTAAAATAGACCTATATCTTTAAAACAGTTTTGTTTATTAGCCCTCTTAAGACTAGCTGTCCTGGGAAGTTACCATTCCTTAAAGTGATAGTAATGCCTGCTGTTAATAAACTTCAGTATTGTAGACATTAAAAATATAAATTCAGTGATGTATGCGTTGTCTATCAAACTTGACAGCAGGAGTTTCGGGTTGTGTGACCATACGGCGGCTCTTCAGCAGAGCCCAACTAGAGATATCTAAAAATAAATACTTCAGTGGAACGGTCTACAAAGTCTGCCTGCAAACCAGGCATACTTTGTAGACCATTCCAAAGAAGTATTTCTTTTTAGATATCACTGTTTCGGATCTGCTGAAGAGCCGCTGTCGAATCTTCTGCTGTCAGCTAGAGGTTGATGTCAGTCAAAGGGGCAGGAGTGGGGAACTTTAAAACCTTATATCTCTCAAAAGATACAAGCCTGAGAGACAACACATACATTATTGAATTTATATTTTTAATGTTTGTAATATTAAAGTTTATTAACAGCAGGCATTACTATCCATTTAAGGACCTCTTTGATATATGCCGACTCACCGGCACACGTGACCTATTTCATGTGCTAGTGCTCCAAATGAGGATCTGAAAGAGACCACTCTAGTCTTGGAGAGGTCAATTTCAGACCCCATTTTTACTTACAGCACTCCCACAGGACCGCTGTAAGTAAAAAATATGTGATGTGCCAGGACCATTACTGGTCCTCAAGGGAAAAAAAACAGTGATAGTACTGGCAGGTGGCAGGGTCGTTAAGGGGTTAATTAACAGTGAACATTTACTTTACATTTATTTTTTCGTGCTTCGATCTTGAATAGGTTTGCATGATTATTCCTCTTTATCAATTTGTTCCACCCCTCCAGTAAGACCTGATTTTAGCAGGCTAAGAAGATAGAGTGAGGGGATTTTCTGGACATGTAATTAATTATGCCTTCTTTATCTGACCAAGTCAGAGAACAAAGCTCTGCTGAGATTAGATTCCCCAACTACTAAATCAAAAATCTCTATCTTAGATCTCCTTAGATCTCAGTTAATCTGATTGCAAAACAAAAAGCTTAAGTTATAGGCAGTTAAAATTGATACATTTAATGAGAGTAAAAGCTGAGTATGTAAAAGGTCCACTTTAATGCAGCATCGATTATTATTTAATATTGAGATTGAGGCTGATAAGACAGTCATTCTGAGGCATACCATTCCTGTTAACTTCAATGGGACTTTGATCCCTTGGTTACCAGTGAGATTTCCAATGGGAGTTTAGAAAATATGTAATGGTTCTTGGTTTGACCCAGAATTATTCCCGTTCTTTCTGATTTTATCCTATGAAGATACGTACCTTTCTTTATTTAAAGGGGAATTCTCACCTCTATTAAAATTCTCCTCATCTTAATGTTCCTTTTGATTTAATCTTTAATCCTTTTTTTATTTTAATTTAATGCAGTACAGCCTGAGATTACCCTTTTAAAAATAAGCCGGTGACATCCGTTCAGGACAGGCTGCAGCACCGCTTTGCCCCGCAGCCTGTCAATCTTTGTCTCTTTGCCTCTCCAGTTGTTCCCCATTATCACCTCCTCCTATGTCGGAGGAATCCAGTGTGTGAGCTGGAGCTGTCTCATTGGCAAGAGAGCACTCCGACTCACACACTGGATTTCTCTGTTGGAGGAGGAGGTGATAATGGGGAACAACTGGAGAAGGGAAGAGGCTGAGATTGAAAGGCTGCAGGGCAGAGCGATGCTGCAGCCTGTCCTGAACTGACATCATTGGCTTATTTTTAAAAGGTTAAATCTCAGGCTGTACTGCATTAAATTAAAATAAAAATTGATTAAATATTGACTCAAATGGTACATTAAGATGAGGAGTGTTTTAATAGAGGTGAAAGTTCCCCTTTAAAGGCCTGTATGTGAAAAAGAAAAGTGGAGGAGTTCTGGAGCATCCCATTTGCACTATAGGGGAGACCTAAAAATTGCAACAATTCCCATTGATTTAAATGGGGATTTTAACCTCTCGAATGCTAGAGAGGTCTCCAACGTAGAGACCTCTCCAGCATTCAAGGGATTAAAATTCCCATTTAAATCTATGTGAATTTTTTTAGATCTCCCCTATAGTGCAAATGGTTTGCCCCAGAACTCTGCCACTTTTCTTTTGAACATATGGCCCTTTGAGTGTGTCTTGATAACTAATTATAACTCACCTCAGTGTATGTACACAGTGTGAAGGACCAACCTTCTGTCACAGAAATTAATCACAGTAATTAACAAGACATCAGAGAAGATAAGAAACAATAAGTTAAAGAGCCAAGTATACTGCACCTGAGTAGACAAGTAACAATTTCCATTCATTTAAATGGCAATTTTAACACTTTGAGTGCCAGTGAGGTTTCCAGAGCATTGCTACACAATGCACTGAAGGCCTCACTAGCATTTGCCGATGTAAAAGACCTATATAAATCAATGGTAATAACAGAATGTTTATTTCAACCCTATGGTGCAGTTAGTTACTCCAGAACTGCATGCCTTTCACTTGATGAATACGGTCCTATGAGCTTACATTTACAGTCATATCAAAGAAAAGAGAAAGGCACCTTTTATATAGTGGTAGACTGAAATTTATAGATAACTATTGCACAGAATCTATTTTTCAGAATCTCATCTTCCTCAATCCATCTTTTCCTCCATAAATGTGCATTTTTCTGATGAGGTGGACAGCTAAAATGAGGGCACTTTACTTTTATTGCTAAATAACTGTTTAGAGAGACCAAGCTGTGGACAAAGAAATATGGCAAGCAATGATAAGGCCACGAGCCTGTAAAATTTTTCTTTTTTGGTTTAATAATGTCAGAATGGTCTTTTTCTTTCAATAGTTCATTTACCACCTAATGATGCCAATTCATCCTTTGTCAGAAAAAAAATGATCTATCATTGCAATTTTCCCTTCATACGGTCTAACAATTTCCTGACAAAAGTTTTTTGTGCTAGCTGAATATATGGATGGCATTTCCTCTCTTTTGGGAAGCATTTTTAGGCTAAATGTCTAAGACAATTTTGCCAAATTTTAAAAGCTTTATCACTATAATTCCTTGACATTAAGAACATAGGAGCTTGATTTCCGTCAGGTAGGAAAGACATTGATGATTAAGAATCTCAGAAATGTCATAGGTGAATGTACAACTCAAAAGGTCTTCTTTTGCTGGCCATCTGCTACTAACACACAGTTATGAGACTACATTTAAGTACTTTCTGACCTTATTCACAGGTCATTTAAAGGGGAACTATGCCATAAGAATATATGGATCTTATCTGGTTTAATAGAAGCACTTACCCAGGTAGAAGTCCTTCCTACAGTGGTCAGATATGCCCATTTTTTTGCATAGTATCTGAGCTGCCTGTGTATGTTATCCTTCATTTGGTCTGCATTTAGTTTTCACCTCCACACGATAAACAATTGACTTAATCAGTCTTAATGAGATTAGCCATACACAGAGTTCCACCCATGATTCTAAAGGGCCATGAAAACTTGTTCAAGGTAGAAATATGTCCTTGTTCAGTGACAGACTACATCAGAGTTCAAATGCAGATATAACTGACTGCTATATGAAGGTTACTTCCTAAGCAAATATAAACAAGAAACAAGAGAAGAGCCTCATAGTGTAGTATGTTGAAAAAAGGTTGAAACAATTTAACAAGCTAAATATATACACTCACATTTCAAGTATGTCATTGGTCCTCCAAATTACAATATACGCTTGTGGAGGATATAGACTCTGCCTCCACACAGATGATGGATAGGACAAAGCTCAATCCCCAATCCACCGCAATCCGCAGACTGGGCTTTAAAGAAACAAACACAAAAGAAATGTGAGGACAGCTACACTGGTTCAAAACATGAAGATACAATATACTTCTTAACGTAACAATATTGTATTCACAGAGAAGATCAGACCGGGTCCAAAGCTTTGGAAATGGGTGTTATGAGCCAGGAGGGAAGATAAGCACTGGTTCTCCCCACAACAGAACCTCACCAGTGTGCAAACACCAGTATAACCCATTCATTCCCCGGATAGTTGAAGAGATGAATGTTCTCACACCAGACCAAGAATGATGCAGAAATAACAAATTTATTTAAAATTCATCAAAATCCCTCAACATGTTTCGTGGCCTTAAAGTCACTTCTTCAGGAGGACTCAAAGTAAAAAGGTCAACTTCCCAGTGAATAAACGGTTTATACTGGTGTTTGCACACTCATGAGGTTCTGTTGTGGGGAGAACCAGTGCTTATCTTCCCCGCTGGCTGATAACACTTGTGTCCAAAGCTTTGGACCTGGTCTGATCTTCGCTGTGAGTACAATATCGTTACATTAACAAGTATATTGTATCCACATGTTTTGGACCAGTGTAGCTCTCCTCACATTTCTTTTGTGTTTACTAAGCAAGTCCTTCTATTAACCCTTTGAGTGCCGGACGGGGATCCAGCAAATTGCTTTGCAGTGAGTTGGATACCCCTCTGGAACCCAAATGGTTAAACCAGTATTTTTCAATTACTTGTTTTTTGTTCAAGGCACCTCTAACAGACAGTCTGGATTTCTTAGGGCACCCCTAACACTTCCTAGATAATTTGTCAAGATGTAATAAAGTGTACAACTACAGAAATACATAGATACTAATGTAAAGCCCGTGTACACTAGTCAAAGTGCATAAATACACCTTTCAGCATTCTGTGTGTTCAGGCAGTGTCTACTATTCATGACTATATCGGACAAACATCTGCATTCAGGCAGTCTCTGCTGCACATGATTGCATCAGAGAAACATCTGCGTTTGGGCAGTCTCTGCTGCACATGACTGCATCGGACAAACATCTGCGTTTGGGCAGTCTTTGCTGCAGATGACTGCATCAGAGAAACATTTGCGTTTGGGCAGTCTCTGCTGCACATGACTGCATCAGACAAACATCTGCGTTCAGGCAGTCTCTACTGTGCATGACTGCATCGGACAAACATACATCTGGACTTTTATATTATAGGATTGTCATTTTTCATAATCAGAATGACAAAAACTAGCATATTGTCCTTAATAGTATCCATACAATTATTAAAATTCAACTCTCACATTTTTGTCAAAGCCTTCACAGACCAAAAGTGGTATCCTAAAAGCTCTATTTCACAAGAAAATTGGAATGATCCTGGGGCACATAAAACTGTATTAGAGGGAAATAAACCAGATCCCTAAAGATTTAAATGGGGGTTTTAACCCTTTGAATGCTAGAGAAGTCTCAAACTTATTGCTTATAAATGGGGCAAACGTACCAACTTGCCAATGTAGATTTACTGTCCTGCCGCACTGGAGAGCTCTCTCTTGCATCACAGGGTTAAAATTTTGTACACAAATAAGAGATTGAGTTGTAATGTGTTTGCATCTTGACAAATTCATTTCTCATGGATTCCAGCTGCTTCTCATGAAATTGAAGGGTCATTAGTCCAAGTACAAAACATTATCTTGCTTTATTTGTGCCATATAAGAGACATTACAGAACAATATTCATATATTTTGTTATATTATTTGTTTTATACTGAGCTAGCTATTTTCATATTCATTTATAGCAAATTTATTGTATTACTGTAAAATTGATGTTTTGATAACATGTAAATCTCATGTGAATTGTTAGAGGGAAAGTGCCAAATAAATAATTTCAAAATGAAAAATATTTAAAGTAATATAAAGCCAGCATAAATGTACTGCATTAATCAAAATGTGAGTAAAAGGAATGCTAATTGAGAATTGATATGTGGCAGGAACACTCAGGGTTGTTATAACTCATTGAGTTCCAGAGGTATCTAACATATTGTTATGCAATCCTTTGGATAAGTCTCTAGCACTAGAGTGAAGCTGTTACTGGGCTTAAAGTGATAGTAATACTTAAAAACATGTACATTTAATTAAATAGATAATTTAAAATTACATTAATTGTACCATTTTCAATCTCCCAAATCTTTATGGTTTGGGAGATATAAGTCTGCAAAGTTCCCCCCTCCCTCCCCTTGTGCTGACGTCAGCTTTCAAACTTAGAGACAGAGCCTGCAGTCCACAGACGGTCCTGCGGCTCTTCAGCAGAGCCATGATCACGGCAGTTACAAAGAAATACTTCATTTGAACAGTCTACAACATGTGCCTGGTTTGCAAGCACGTGTTATAGGCCGTTCAAATAAAGTATTTATTTGTAACTGCCGCAATCACGACTCTGCTGAAGAGCCGCAGGATGGTCTGTGGACTGCGAGCTCCGTCTCTAAGTTTGAAAGCTGACGTCAGCACAAGGGGAGGGAGGAGAGAACTTTGCAGACTTTTATCTCCCAAACCATATATCACGGTGCCCGTGTATTGCTGGCAACTTTTTGACAGCATTGTTCCTGATGCCTTCTTATTGGCTAGCACGAGATTGCCCCACCCAGTGGTAGTCTTTAAGTACTGTGCCTTGTCACTCCTTCAGGGTCCTTTCATGGTGTTCCCGTTGCTTAGTGCTTGCTGTCGTTATCATGTGAATCCTGTGTATGACCCGGACTGCCTGACTACTCACTGATTCTGTTCCTGCTCCATGTACCGACCCAGCCTGGCTGACGTTCCTGCTCCATGTACCGACTTGGATTGGCTGACGTTCCTGCTCCGTGTACCGACCTGGCCTGGCTGACGTTCCTGCTCCGTGTACCGACCCGGCCTGGCTGACGTTCCTGTTCTGTGCATCGACCTGGATTGGCTTCTGTTCCTGCTCTGTGTCTCTGGCCCGGTTCCCTACCACTCCTGGTATTCCGGTAGAGAGTACTTTCCGGTGCTCTGTCTAGAGTGTGCTGACCCAGTTGGTTGCCTCGAGTGCTGCTTAACTGTTCAGCTACTGCGACCCATTTACGCTCTAGTGCCTCGTATCTCCATACCCCAGGGGTGAAGCTGATCTCGTTTGCTCACTAGATGCTTGGCTTGTTACTGCACTACCACTGAGGTTGGTCTCCTGGGCGGCTTAGTTATTTTTCCACCACCTAGCAGTCGCCATCAAGCCTGACGTCTATTAACCCTTTCTGTCCAGTGCTCACCCGGGTAGGAGCTATTCTCATTGGCACACCATACGCTTGGCTTGTTACTGCTCCCCTACTGAGGTTGGTCTCCTGGGCGCCTCAGTCGTCTCTACCACCTGGCAGTTGCCATCAAGCCGAAGCATCTGTTAACCCTTGTTGTCTGGTGCCGTTATCCTTGGGTTGCAGTTCATGCTGATTCCATTTGGCGTTCCACTGTTCCTCCGGTTGCAGTACTGTCTGGTAGTCCGTGATTCCTTCAGGGCCTTGCTCACCCTTTGAAGGCATAATCACTATTGTGTCATTCTCCAGTAGAGAGTGCTTCTTGGGCCTCGCTATTAGGGTCTACCAGCCTCCCGGCCTAATAGCACCTTCACATCGTTGTCTCACTGACTCACACGAACTGTAACCTGACCTGTGTCAATATATTATTTGTTCTCTGATATATGTACTGGACCCGTGTGGGTCAATGTTATTTTGTAACCTGTCCTGTGTCAGTATTAAGTGTTAATTATTGCTGGACCCGCGAGGGTTACATTATTCTGTCTGGTTTCAATAAAACTGTGTTTTACCAAACTGCCTGCCTCTGAGTGTACTGAAAACCGTTACACGATAAAGGTTTGGGAGATTGAAAACGGCACAATTAATGTATTTTTAATTAAATGTACGTTTTCAAGAATTACTATCATTTTAAGGCAAAATATATAATAGCAGTAGATGCCCTTTATTCTCAGATGCTAAAGGGTTCTCCAGAACATTGCATCACAATGCCTGTAGACTTCTCAAACATCTAATAATGACACTTTTTTTTCTTTTACAAAAGTTGCACAAAATGTTGAGCTTATATTTAACTTCACCTAATGAATATATGTACAAATCAATAGCTATTTTTATTCCTACTATGTAGTGCAACTGGTTTTCTACAGAATTGTTTTACTTTTGTTTTTATATATATATAGTCCACTGAGTTTGACACCCATTTTCAAACAATGTTGAATTTTCTCACCTGATTTCAAACAGTGCTGTGTTTTCACACCAAGCTTTGAACAGTCCTGAGTTTTCCTACATGGCTTCACACAAGGAGGGAAGATGAGAGTAGAAGATTATTAACATAGTAATAAGAGGTTGAATTGCAAGGAGGAAGCAGATTTGTAAATGGCCTGTAAGTCAAGTTTTAATATTTTATGTTTAATCATAAAAGCAGAATTGTGAGTGAAACGAACGAGCCTGGCAGTAGCATTCAAAATAGACTAGGGTGGTAGCATTCTCTGGAGAGGAAAGCCAGTTAGTAGGGGTTGCAGTAGTCAAGGCTTTATATTTTGAAAGAGTAAACTAGTGTCTTAGTGGCATATTTTGTGAGGCAAAGTCATTGTTTCAAGATATTCTTTAGAGGAATGAGTGAGATCAAAGTCAAAAATGACACACAGTGATATAGACAGTAGGCCTCGGATATCAGTGTTATGATGGAGTTATTGGCATTAAGTGAAAAATGTGGTATAGAAACAGTGACAGAAGGATGAGATATTGTAAGTTCTATTTTAGAAATGTTCATCTTTAAGAATTGGTGGGATGTCCATGTGGAAGTTGCAGACATACAATTGGTGAAACCTCTTAGTGACAAGGGTGACATATGAGGGCACAAAAAGTAGATCTGGGTATCATCGGCATGGAATTGGGGCTGAGTTCAAAATTAGTTAATTACATTATCAAATAATGTGTAGACAAAGAACTTCAGAGGACCAAGAACTGAGTCTTGAGGTACTCCAACAGAGTGATGTAGCACACAATGCAGTTGTCCTCCAGCAAACTTTTTTGAGTGGGCTTCCCTGCCTCTCCATCTTAATTGAGCCCCTCCCCCAAATTGAATGTTTTATTAGAAGTGGGCTTTTATGGAATAATATGTTTTATTATTTTTTTTAATTGTTGGTATTGTGTGTGGGGGGTGTAGAAGTAGCAGAAGGGTGTAATAACAGGTGAGGTGCATGAGGATCCCCTTTATAGTGTTTACTTAGACCCCAGCATTTTATGATACTTCACTGACATGTAGCTCACCCCACCATGTTGAAAATGTCTAAACCCTTTGAGTGCCAGAAGAGTATCAAACACATTGCAGCACAATGCTGTGGATATCTTTCAGGCACTCAGAGGGTTAAACATTTTCTGAAGCAAGCAAAAAGGGTTATCTATGACTTTTCATGGTAGTAGAACAATGTTGTTTATCTCCCTTATAGTTTCTAGCATTTCAAATTAGGATGGGATGCTCTTAACCCTTTGAGTGCCAGAGGGGATACAGGACACATTGTGGGGCAAAGCATTCCATACCCCTCTGACACTCAAAGGGTTAAATTTACTGAGCCATATGTACAAAGAAAAAGCTGCACATAGGGAGGAAAAAATGGCCAATAAATCATTTTGCTGGAAATGTCTCTAGCATTTAACTCCTTGAGTGCCAGAGGGGTATGCTTGTGTATTCCTCTGGTACTCAAATGGTTAAATTATTAAAATAACCAATTAAAGCTAATTGGAATTGTCAGTTTTATAGTTTCATGCAGCTGATTTGTCTCTAAATTGCTGTACTTTTGTTATTGTACAAATTGCCTGCCATCTTTTTATTAATCCTTCTAGTACCTACAACAGACCACTAGGATAGTGTTCAGGGCCCGATTTATAAATAGGCAGATGAGGCACTTGCCTAGGATGCCCAATTTTTAGGGGTGCCAGGCAATGGCCCTGTCACGCCCACTGGCCCACCCACAGCCTCACCCACTTTAGGACAGGATGGTCAGACCCCCAAGAATTGTAATACAGTGTTGCACCTGCGAGGGCGCTTGGTTTCTGTCCTGCTGCGCCCCCTGTGACCTTCTGCTAACCTGATCTCCTGCAACGTGACCATCACAGTGTCACGTGACGAAATGCAGCCGGCACTAAGCTCTTTATTACAGCATAGCTTGAGCAGCTGGATATACACAGAAGATACCAGCTATGCTGCATGCGTGGATTATGCAGTGCCAGTGCAGGTGATAGAGTGCGCAGTAGCATTGAGCAGAGCAGCACATTTTATTGGTGGTGACTCCAAACAGGTAATTTTAGTAGCCACATATATGTAGTTCCTGCTATTGCAAGGACATTTGTACACCATATTAGAAAATACCTTCTCCCTAACAGTTGCCAACAAAGACAGAGCACCACCATAAACCAGTGCACTCTGATACATACTTCACATCCCTCCAGGTTAAGTACAGGTTTAAAGTGCAAATATACCTGGATGAGCACAACACAGACAATTATACGAAGAAGGCTATACTCATTATGCCATCAAAATCTAAATGTTTTTATTCAAATAAATGTAATGGTTTATAGTCCACTTCTATCAATTCAAAATTCTTTTAATACAACCAATCTAAAACACCAGGATTCTGGATTTCTCATTCCTCTGTTAGGAATACACTGCGCCAATCCGGGTGTACAGTCGCAGCATGTAAATGACTAATGCAATGACTGTACACCCGGATTGGCACCCTGTATTATAAGTATTGTAAGTGAGGACTGTTTGGGAGTAGGAAGCACTGCACGCGGTTGTGGGTGCGGGTTTCCCAGCAGAAATTTCCATTTAAAAGAACTTTAAATTGATAGCAGTGGATTATACCGTTATGTTAGTTGAATAAAAACATTTAGATTATGATGGCATAATGAGTACTAGTCTGTGTAGCGCTCATCCAGGTATATTTGCATTTTTTTTTATTGCACCCTGGGAGTGGGGTGCTGGTTTTTGAGCAGCTTCCAGACTAGTCACATATAATTTTGAACGCCAGTGCGCCACAACTGAATTTTGTTACAGTTTTAAAGTACTGTAAAATCTCGGGTATAATATGCACAATTTTACCCCACTTCACCTTATGTGAAGTGGGGGGTGCGTATTATACATGAGAGTTTTTAAATAAAGTAAAAAATTGAGGCTGGTAGATAGCTTCCCTCCCTCCCCTGGCGATATTCGCTCTCAAAATAAGACTTACTAGATTAAATGTAAGTCCCCGCTGAGAAGCGCAGGCATACCAGTATGTAAAGCTTCAGTGCGGGTGGCATGCTTCCATTTGCCACCCTCTTCCTTCAATGGGCTTTCAGGACCTCCCTCCTATGGAATTGCCCTGTGAGGACCTTGAGATCCTCACAGGGCATTGGCTGCAGGCGGAAGGACCTGAAAGCCCATTGAAGGAAGCGGGCGGCAAATGGAAGCATGCCGCCCGCACTGAAGCTTTACATACCAGTATGCCTGCTCTTCAAAAGATGAGGACTTCAGCGGGGACTTGCATTTAAACTAGTAAGTCTTATTTTCAGAGCGAATATATTGCCAGGGGAGGGAGGGAAGCCATCTACCAGCCTGCCAGCCTTAACCCTTTGAGGCACTCAAAGGGTTTAAAAAAGATTTCAGTAACTGGGAAAAGAAGGGTGCGTATTATACATAGGCACTCTTGTTTTCTCCTAAAATCTTAGGTATAATAGGCACCTGCGTATTATACACAGGTGCGTATTATACCTGAGATTTTACGGTACTCCATTCTGTACCAATTCTCAGTTACAGGCCTCTTGTGTAGTCTATACAAATATTTAATTCTAAAGCAGCAATCAAGCCAGATGATAAATGGTAGTAGACCTGCAGTACCTTTTTGTTTCTGAAACAGGATAATCTTAATACAAATTTGAGGTCTGTAGGACAGAAACTATAAGATGTACAATAACAGCGTGTTCATTTTTAAAACATTCTTTAAAAATTGTTCTTCACCAAACAAAGTGCATATAGTGCAGTTTACTGTTGATCAAGCACATTCTTAGATGGTGTATGTACTTCTCTACTTATTTTGACTATATAGAGGATGCATTTCTTGTACAGAATTTTTACATCTTTTATATATGTACATATATCTGGATTTATGCCGGCTCAGGTTGTTAAAGGGATAGTAATACTTTGTTTTATCTTTATTTTATTTTGTAGGCATTAAAAAAACATGAAGAACGATATAAGTCTTATCTCTCAAACCTTTATGGTTTAAGAGATATTCACAAGCAAAGTATCCCCCCCCTGTTCAGCCAGATCAGAAGCGAGATGCCCAGGTAGACTGCAGAGAGGGACAATCTTCAATTAAGATAAGGGAAAAAGCTGAAAAACTTGTCAAGGGGGGCAGGGCTTTCATTGTTTTCATACAAAGAAGATTGTCCCCTGCTGTTATCTGTCCTGTCATACAACCAGATTCACATCTGAGAAGAGATGGCTTACACTAGGTAAAAGGGGCGGGGAGGGGAAACTTTGCTTGTGAATATCTCTTAAACCATAAAGGTTTGAGAGATAAGACTTTTATCATTCTTCATGTTTTTTTAATGTCTACAAAATAAAATAAAGTTAAAACGAAGTATTACTATCCCTTTAACAATGGGGGCTTTGCTTATTTGCCTCTTTTAATTGGTGTTGCTGTTTTTAATTGATTTTATGAGAGTGTGAACAGATAATTTTATTGATAAAAGTAATATTTTGTTCTATTTTCTTGTTGCATGAGTGCCTCAATTGAGGAGTCTGCCTTTGGTACGCATACAGGGTACAGTCATTGATGCTGATGTACTAAGAAGAACGGGAGAAATTTTGCTGCAAACCAACTGCACCATAGGGGACAAATTAAACTTGTCCTTTACTTAACTGAAGCTTTTATGCTCTTGAATGCTAGAGAGGTCTCCAACAAATTGAAAAGCCATGCACTGGAAATCTTGCTAGTATTCAAAGGATTAAAAACTTAAACCAATGGGCATAGTTTTCCTATGTTCTTTGTGTGCAGCTAGTTTGCCCCAGTTCTTCTTAGTACAGTGACAGCAAGTTTTTCTTCTTGCACATTCAAGCATCGCATTCAGTATTTAAATCAGTGGGGTGCAATAATCAGTTCTCAGAGGTGTGGTTAAATAAAGGGGTGTGGTTAGGGGGTTGGGAAAAGGCGGGGCTAAGGGCACCAGAGTGTGTTGTGCCTAGGGGCGCTTGAGATGTAAATCCAGCCCTGATAGTGTTAGGACATTAAGAAAGCTTGCAAATGATGACCATAGACTAATCCCTCAAATTATCTGCTCTTGATGTTTTCCAAATGTTTTCAACCCACTGCCATGATAATTGCCATGTTGGCAGAGAGCTCCCCAGTGCTAAGGACCTAGTACATCATAAGAATGTTCCACTGCCCCCTTGGTTACATGCCAATCTTTTGTTTAAAAAGAAAAACAGATGACAATCTTTAAACATCCTATTTAATAATTCACTAGGATGTTTGTCACGATGCAGTCATGCGCAGTAGAGACTGCCCACATTCAGGCAGTCTCTACTACTCATGATTGCATCTCATGAGTGAGGCGACGCAAGACTGCATCGAGTGGAGCAGTGAGGTAGCGGCCGCTTGATATTACCTGGACCTTGGCCCGTGTACACAGGCTTTTACACTAGTTATAAATAAAGCTACAACAGTGCTGCAGATCAGTGATGTCATGGAGCCACAATGGGAAGAAGTGACTGGAAGCCTGGTACTTTACATATACAATAGCACTAGGCTGGCAAATTAGAAAACTACCATATTTTTTTAGCTATTTTATCAATGAAACATTGAAAGGAGCTCAATTACTATATGGTGATCCTAAAGAGCATTTTTAAAAACTGTTCTTTGGGAAGAAAGTGATAACATTTTGAAAATAAAAGGTCTAAGTGGCCAATTTGGTCATTTTTACAGCCAGGTCTAATGAAATCATAAACATTGATAATTGTCTTGAGATTACAACCCACCTGGATGAGTTCACTAAAACCATCTCCTATTTATTTGTTTACCTAAATCCTGCCATACATTGCCCTTATCACTTGTATAAGCAGAGAAGGGTGCAAGCTAGCATTCATAAATATTATTTTTTAATTTCATAAACCCCAAAATATCTTATGAATATGTTTTTCCCCTTCATCTAAAGGTAGCTATGTAACACATGAATAGGAAAAAACATGTTCATAACATATTTTGGGGTTTATGAAAGTAAGAAATAATATTTACGAATGCTAGTTAGTTGTTGCGTCCGGATATCCCGGGGCATCGTTGGCTGGTTCTCTCATACGAAGTCATGGATCTCTTTCTCTTCTGGGTTCCATGACTTCGCTCGTGATGACGTCAGATGGACTGAGGCCTATAAAGCACTGTGTCGCACCAGCCTCAGTGCTCACTTGCTGGGCTCAATCGTGGTTGCTTTCCAACCTCTGCCAGTGATAAATATTGCATATTTATATTTAAAGTGTTGCTCTACCCAGTCTTGACCTCAGCTTTCCTCCAATTTTTGTCCGCATATTGTCCTCAGCCTGCCCGAACCTCGGTCTTGGTTTCTTGGTATTGACCTCACTCAGCCTTCCCCCTGACCTTTGGCTTGTTTCTCTGTTTTTGCACCTGTTCAGCCGGTGCTGACTTTGGCTATGCTTTCTGACTATGCTTTTTTGTTCTTCCCTACTCGGTACTTCTCTTTTTTGTGGCTACATATTTCCTACTTTCCCCCCCTTATTCTAAGTGCAGGATTCACTCTAATCTTCTGTTATTTTAGATCAAATAGCTCCCTGCTAATCTCTGTGCTATTACTCCTGCCCAGAGGGAGTTTCCAAGCAGCTAACATTAGTACATGACATTTAAGGGTTTGAACTATATTCATTTTAGACAATGATGTTCATTTAAAGGGGTAGTAATACTTAATATGTTGAAAATATATATTGTAAGGTTTATTCTCCTGAGTAAAACAAGGGTACTCCCACTGTTGAAAGGTGTTTATTCCAAAGTTATTACAGCTCAAACTTAATTTTTTTTTAGATGCTGTATCACAGTGGCCTGAAATTGTACAGTGGTGCTGTTGCTACACCATCCTATGGAGACTGATGGTTAACAGACCAGGACTGACCATAGGATGATATAGCAACAGCTCCACTGTACAATTTCAGGCCACTATGATATTACTTCTAAAAAAATTCAGGTTTAACCTGTAATACATTTTGAATAAAGCAACTTTCAGCAATGGGAGTACCCTTGTTTTACTAAGGGAGATAAACCCTAAAACATATATTTTTTTGCATTTTAAGTATTACTATCCCTTTAAGAACTTTGGGGCGTTATGCACAAAAGAGAACAGGAGTAATTTTGGAGAAAATGATCTGTACAATAGGGGAGAAAAACATATTCCCCAAACTCTCATTGATTTAAATTGGGCTTTTTAACCACTTGAATGCTAGAGGGGTCTCCAAACCAATGCGTTGTAGGTCTATATAACATTGAAATGGTTAACAAAACATTTAAATCAATGGAAAGTTTTGTTTGACCAATATGATGCAGATGGTTTGCTCCAAAACTGCTCCCTTTTCTGTTGTGCATAAGGCCCTGTGTCAAAGCAAAGGCAAGGGCACTGTGAAGCTGTCGTATGATACTGATTTACAAAGAAGAGCTGGAGCAAGTTTCCCATTGATTTAAATGCATCACAATGAGCTGGAGACCTCTTTAGCATTAAAGGGGTTAAAAATCCCCATTTAATTCAATCAGCATTCGGAGAATTTTTCTTTGTCTCCTATGGTAGGGTGACCAGACCTTACCTTTAACCGGGGACACATATGAAAAATGCAAACTGCATGGTTGCTGCGATTTCAGTGCAGTCCTGAAATAAGCCTATTTTCTATGTGTCCCCAGTGAAAGGTAAGGTCTGGTCACCCTGTCCTATGGGGCAGTTGATTTGCTTCAGAACTGATTTGTTTCTTCTTACTACATCAGCATGTATGGACAGGGCAGTGTAGGTAACAGCTTAGAGCTCAAATTTTGAGGGAAACCTCAGCTGTGGCAGCCAAACCCATGTTACAAGCTGTGGGTGCGGCCAAAGTAATGTCAATGTCCCTGCACCCTATTATGGGCTAATATTTAACCCCTTGGATGCTAGAGAGATCTCCAATGCATTGCTTTGTAATGCATTGGTGATCTCTCTAGCAATCAAGGGGTTAAAGCTTGTATTTGTGCTAGCTTGGTATAGGCCATATGTATGTTCTGTATAAGGAAAAAGTGGATGGAACAGGGGGTAATGTGAGGTTTGGGGGTGTGACTGCGGGTGAGCTAAAGGAGCCTAGAGTGCCTCACCTAGGGGCACTTGGGATGTAAATCCATCCCTGTGTATGGGTCTCCATTGTGCAACTGCATACCTCCCAACATTTCAAATAGTCAGTGGGACACTTTCATTTTAGGTGTTACTACTGGGTGTGAGTCTGTTGGATAGCGCATTACTGAGACCTAGTGACACCTGTGTGTAACTGAATATATGATTTAGAGCCATACCTGGGGACTTTCAAAATGTGCTGACCCTGAGATCTTTTAAATATCGACACTTAGCGAGCAACATAAGGTATATTTTAGGTGATATATACCTGCTTGCTGAAACCCACAGGTTCCACAATCAGCCCTCAATCAACCTAAAACATACCATAACTTAAATCAGGGTTGTCTAAGTTCAGTCCTCAAGGGCCACTAACAGGCCAGGATGTAAGGATTTACCTGATTAATAAGCACAGGTGAGTTAATCAGTGGATCATTTATTGTGACTGACTAATATCCTTATATCCTGGCCTATTGGAGGCCCTTAAGGACTGAACTCGGACAGTCCTGATTTAGAGATATCCCTGTCTGAATACACACACACATGCACACACACACACACACACACACACACACAAGAAAAGCAGAACATCCCACTCTATCTTTCTGGTAGAGATGACACCAGAGTAGAGACTAAAGAAGCAGGTAATTATTGTAGATCATCAAGCAGGTAATACTGGACTCTCTCACTCTGAGAGTCTAGACCTTCACCCTGAGATTTGGGTCAAAACCTAAAGTCTAAGAGTCAGACCCTGAGAGTTCCCAGATATGTTTAGACCAAGACCTTTATATTTTATTTACGTAGACTAATTTATAAGAACATATAGTGAAGTTTATACAATCATTATTGTGAGTTTTATTGTTGTGGCGCAATATATATATACCACCCAATCTGATCTCCAAGAGTGGAAAAGAGGGATAGAGGAATTTGGAGGCATGCAGTTGGTGCACAAGATTTGAACTTTCACTGTGACAGGCACAGCACGTCACAAGATCTTACATGCCTTTCAGTTTTATAGCCTACTGTTAATGGAAGAAATATTAATTTAATTTGCAATCAATATCTTTATGGTCTTATGGAGTAAGAGGGGCAAGAGCCATATATAAAGAGAGTTTTTGGACAATGAGGGGGGTGGGGGTTAAAAAGACTGAACCTTGGCACCATCTGTTCATCTCTTCAACATAGAAATATTCAACATCTTATTTCAAGAAGAAATCATTGATGTACCAGATACTAAAAACACATGGCACTGGGGTAAATTAATGTTTGTGGTATTCCCAATTGTACATCGCTGCGGAGTTAGTTGGCACAATATAAATAAATAATAATAATAATATATGTGCAACATGCCTAGGGGGACCACCCTGCTGTATCCTGCAATATGAAAAACCATTTCTGGATCACTACAAATCTTTGGATAATATTTCACACATCCACAAACTCTCTCCCTGCATTAAAGTGCGAGGTTTTCATTTTGCGTCCTTAAACGGCGCTTCATCCAATTTACTGCCTGATTCAGCCTGCATAACTAAGCAGAGCTGTGTGCCTTCGACCTTGTTCATCCCCTCAGTCAGAGTTGGCAGTGCAGGAGGTTTTCTGACTGAGACACATGCTGATGATATAATTTTCCTTTGCATGCCAAACTGTCTGCCATATATGCAGACCTTTTGGAGACCGATAGTTTATTAAAAATAAGTTAGTTTATTGTATGTAATGTGAATTAACCAATCTTTTGCCAGTGTGATTTTAGTGCATTATGCAGATATGCAGACCTTTTTGGAGACCGATTCATGATTAACGCATTAACCATGTCACCAATAAAGGGAAGTGTTAAATAAGTACTACAGACAGAAAATGCCAACTCTGTGAATATGAAAGCACTGTGTAAGGACAAGGACTGGGGTACAAGATTGGGTGAGAGTCTTTTATAGGGGATCCTGTGACTGGGGGTATGAACGAGGTTGGAGGCGCACAGCTATGCTTAGGTATGTGGCCCGAAGTAGACAGTAAATTGCATGAAGCGCCATTTAAGGAAGTGACTTGAAAATCTCGTGCTTTAATACAGGGAGAGACTCTCATTTTGCTCTACAGTAGATTTTGTGGAACTGATTTTCTATCCTATGCTAATTCTTCCCTTAACCCTTTGAGTGTTGAGAGGTGTCCAAAACATTGTGTTGCAAGGCATTGGACACTCCTCTGTCACTCACTGGGTTAATGCCGTCTTCATCAAGGGGAGGACAAAGAGGCATCTATTTGCTTTGCAATGCATTGTATACCCCTCTGGTATTCAAAAGGTTAACACCATGTAGTCAACAAAATACATGTTCCTGTGCATACTATGGGGTTGCAGGGATTAATGTCTTAGTAGTGTGTCTGCCAGTAAGAGTTCCCTGTGAGTAAGAATGGGAATCATGTATGGGCTGGGGGGAGATCAGAATTAAGTTTGTCTATTGGTGGGGAAGGGTTGTTGGTAAGAGGAAGAGGTGGGCCTGCCTTGACCCATCCCTGACCCTCTTCTGGACGAAGTGCAGCTGCTGCTGGAATCGGGTGGTGGGGATTGGCTACGGGAGCAACTTGCTAGGCGGCCCCCGGCTCCTTCCTCCTCTTCTGTTCCTGCCCCTGCACCTTGGCCGGTACGTAGTACCAGGGCCTGTCCTCCAGAGCGGTTGAACTCCATAGCTGGGCATTGGAGGAGGCGGAGCGTCAGTCCGCGACGGCAGCCTATGGGTGCATCATCTAGAGCTGTCCAGTAGGCGGGGACCAGCAGTGCGGCTGCGGTGCCGCCATCTGTTTCTGGGGACCCGGTGCCTGGGCGGCCTTCTCGGAGGAGCAGCAGGGAGTCTGACAGGGCGAGGTCCCAGAGGCGGAGTCGTTCACCACGTTCCAGTTCCCGTTTGAGTCAGGTGCCTCTGGGTGGTGCTGGGTTTTTGTTGGGGCTGTGTTTTTTCTTTTCAGCTGGTGCTTGATAATATGTTCCGGTGGCTGTGCCGGTGTTTATGTCACCCCCCGCCTCTTGTTTGTATTGTCGCTTGCTTGTGCTTGGGGCTTGGTGCTGGATCCCCCCCCCCCTTTTCTAGTACTCCTGCTGGGTGGTCATCCACTGTTCGTCCCCCCTGTGGCCTGCTGTGTGTTTTTCTGTTCTGGTTGGGTCCTTTTTCCCCTGTTCTTGTTTTTCCCATTCTTGCCTTCCAAGCCTGAGGTCTTGATATGTCATACTGTTGGTGCTTGGTACACATATTTAAAAAAAAAAACAAAAAAACCCCCCAGAAAAACCAATCACCTCAGGAGACACTCTAGTGCTATACCATATTGCCCTACTAGTACGCGGACCTGGACTCCTCCTTACCCCATTATGAAGTAAAAAAAAAAAAAAAACGACACAATAATAAAAAAAAAAAAATAAAAATAACAAATATACAAAGGAATAATTTATACTACAACAACATGGCACATGTTGGTTATACTGCAATTTATTCTGGTTACGGTTCCTTCTGGGGGTATTTTGGTTGTACGCTGTTCTGCTTAGCCTTACCCCTGCTGTGCTTGCCCACCACATATTATTCAAACAGAACAAAGAAATAACAACCATTAGTGGTTCTTTTGTCTTGTGCTGCTGTTGCCGGTGGTGGTTCTGTCACTCCCCTACATACACACGCACAAAAATAAAATAAAAAAACAACAACGTACTAACCTGTTAATAATTAACATGGTGGTATAGGCATGTTTCCATGGATAGCTGTGTTTGGCATTGTTGCTCCTGTTATGGCTGCCTTTGGCTGGGGTGTTGTGCAGGGTTGTTTGTTGCTGTTCTTTGTTATTAGGGTTGGCTGGCTGGTTCATGGTTTCCTTTTCTTTTAGGTGTCAGCTAGTCAATCAAGCTCAGAGACTGAGGCGGCTGGATCTGCTGGAAGTCGGGACTCTTCCGGAGCTGGAATGATGCAGTCCGTGCCCCCCGTCACCACCGTGGCAGGTACGGGATTGCTGGGTGATCCTGGGTTTGGGTGGGGTGCGGGTGTTGGTGGGGCTATTGATGTGTGGGGTTCTAGTTAACACCTGTTGGGGGTTTGGCAAGATAGGGCACTTGGCGGTAGGGGGGGGACCTGCTCCTGGGGTTGTTTTGCCTGGGCAGCCTGGGGTGGGTCGGGTGTGTCTGCGCCTGCGACTGCTGCCTTGGCGGCTCCTGCTACGGTGGCTGGGGGGCCTGGAACCGGGGGTGGTTCGACTTCCCTTCCTCTTTTGGTTCTGGGGGTCTCCAGTGTTGACACAGTAGGGGTGTTGGGTTCCCGGCAGGTGGGGGGGCTTGGTGGCTCCCGATGTTTCTCAGTTTGTGGGCTCTGGGTGTGGGAGTGGGGCGGTACATGTTGGGGGTCTGCCCCCGTGAATGGTACCACTGCGAGTGCAGTTGGCTTTGGTGGTGGTGTGGTTTCCTTGAATTCTTCCCTGGGGGGGTTGCAGTTGGTGGGGGCTTCTTTAGGGGGGTTCCTATGGCCACGTTGGGATGAAAAGGATGCTGAGAAGAAGGAGGAACGTGAGCAAAGGCGTTATCGGAAAATTCCCAAGGTTTTTGGGAATTGGATCAGGGCGTTTGCCATTCTAGCTAGTGTTGTGGGTGAGCGTTTCTCTGTTAAGTGCTCCTTTTTGTTCTGTTATCAGGACACAATTTGGAACCCCTGCTGGATTTACGGGGGTCTTTCCTGGTGGCACTATGATGAGCAGTTCCACCAGCGGATGGCGGTGCAGCCCTTGATATCGTGGAACCAGATGTATATTTCACTCTGACTCTAGATTATGACCCGTCCAGCAAGCGTTCCTGGGGGTCTTCAGTCCTTTCAGGCGGGCACCAGGGGGTTGGGGCTCCCCACAGCGGCTTCCTCCTCTGTTAAGAGGTCGGGTGTCTGCTGACAGTTCAACGAGGGGCACTGCAAGTGGGGAGGTTCTTGCAAATTCAGCCATGGGTGCTCAGGGTGCGGGGGTTCTCACCCCTTCTCCAAGTGTTTCAAGAAAGCGAAAGGTGGAGATCGGGGAGGGGAGGTGGTTGGAAAGGGGGAGGACTCCGGTATCCATAGAAAGACTGCGCCCGTGGTTAAGGGTTTACAAGGATAGGCGAGCGGCTGTTTTATTGGAAGACGGGTTTTCTGTGGGTTTTCGGATTCCGTGTCGGGATGGTTTTGGGGTTTGTGAGGCATCTAATTTGCGTTCAGCATTGAAGCATCCAGAGGTTTTGCGTTCTAAAATTTCTAAGGAGGTTTCTTTGGGTAGGATGGCGGGGCCATTTGTCCGGCCTCCTCTTCCTCATCTTCGGGTGTCTCCATTGGGGGTTGTTCCAAAAAAAGACCCGGGAAAATTCAGGTTAATTCTATCGTATCCTGTGGGGGGGGTCGGTGAATGATGCTATTGGCCCCAATATGTGTAGCATCATGTAGGCTTCGTTTGATTGGGCTGTTCGGATGGCGGCGGCTGCTGGGTGTGGAGCGTTGTTTGCTAAGGCTGATATTGAATCTGCTTTCCGGCTGCTTCCGGTCCACCCTGATAGTCATCACTTGCTGGGCTGTATGGTGGAAGGGCTGTATTATGTGGATTTGTGTCTTCCCATGGGGTGTTCATTGTCTTGCGCTCTCTTTGAAACGTTTAGCTCGTTTTTGGAGCGGGTGGTACGTTCAAAGTCTGGTTTTTCGTCCGTGTTGCATTATCTGTATGACTTTTTATGCGTTGGGCCTGCGGGCTCGGATGTTTGCCGGTACTTGTTGGTGATGTTTCAGAGGGTTGCACACGATTTCGGTGTCCCCTTGTCGGTGGACAAGTTGGAGGGTCCTGCTACTTGTCTGTGTTTCCTGGGGATTGAATTGGATTCCGTGGCTATGGAATGCCGTTTACCGATGGATAAGATTGTTGATTTTCAGTCGTCGGTCCGGGCGTGTCGCAGTTCTCGGAAGGTTACGCTTCGGGTGTTACAGTCTCTGTTGGGGAAGCTGAATTTTGCGTGTTGCAAAATTTTGCGTGTCCCTGACTGGAACACTTGACTTTTTCTGTTGCTGGGCTCCCCTGTTTATGTGCTCTTGAACTCTCTTGCCTAGCCCTGTTTGGACTAATGTTTCTGTTTGCCCAATCGCTCTGTTGGCAAGTATTCTCCCTTCCCTTTCAGCTTTTAGGAGGCCCTGGTCTCTGCCCTCTACCCTGGAGACACAGTGGTTAGCCTACTAAGGCTGATTACTCTTTCTCCTTAACTTACTCCTATCCTCAGCCTTGCTTTGCAAGATGGGGACTATAGATCTTCGCTTATGTCCCTTGTCCCTTAGTGGCCCCTGCCGCTCCTCCTGTTTGACATTCCTATTGTGTTTTTTTTTGTGTATATATTTCTTATGATAATGCCGATATATTTATCTGTCCTTGGGTATTGCCGTGGGTGCTCCGGGGGCCATCACCTCTTATACTTTTTGTGTGACTGAGTCGCCGTTTGTCGGAGATGGTGGTGGTCCAGACCATTTTACGCGACTCTACTGCTATGTTATATTTGTGATGTGTGCATGGTGTTGGGGTGGCTCTGGGGCTTGGTCATTCTATGTGGTGGCTGGGGGCCCCGCCTAAATAATTAAGAGTGTGCATGCTTTAGTGGGGACGGGGGGAACAGTCACAATGTCTGTATTGGCGGATATGATTCTTTGTTTACTGGCTTGTTGTGGGGGGGTTGAATAGATTTTATTTAGCGGGGAGTCCCCCGGTTGGTATGGTGCGTCTGGGTCCCGGGGATCTGGCCTTCTTGCTCATAATGCAGCTCCTTTCAAAGTGTCTGGCCTGGTCTTTGGGGCGCGGGGCGTTGTGTCTTCTGTGGGACATGTGGTCTTCTTGTGTACACTGCACGCTCCTCCATGCCAGACTGATATTCATGATTTCTATTGGTGTGTGTGTAGGATTAGGTACTCTTAGGTTCCCTTATTTTGTTGTTAACATTCTTTGTAAGAGGTAATTTACTTATACTTACTATAAGGGCTGTTTGACTGTGAGAGAATTGCATGCTCCTATTTTATTTTCTATCTTATTGACCCCTTGGTGGCTGTGTTGCCACTACTGTGCAATCTTACTTCCCTAATATATCTATTTCGATTAGGGTTAGTTCACGTGTACTCACCTTTTTATCTCTGGCTCTTTCTTATACTTTCTCTTTCATCTCTTGGTGTCCCTTGTTTGGATTTCCGACTGCTGCTCCAGGGTCTGGGGTGTGTGGGGGGGAGGCCTTTAGTTGCATGATGATAGCATTCCTATGCTCTGTTGACAATGCAGGGAACAGAGAAAAGCACACCGCTACGGGTCCTTTCTATTAATGCTAAGGGTCTGAACATCCCCGAGAAAAGGTCTATGGCATTGCGGGAATTCACTAGACTGAAAGCACATATAGTCCTCATACAGGAGACGCATTTCTTGAGATCAACGCCCCAATCGATGGCTAATATACATTTTCCTACCATTTGATTGGCCTCTTCGAGGCAGGACAAAAAGAAATGTGGGGTAGCCATATTACTGCATAAATCGCTGTCCTGGCAACTCCAGGATATCTGTAGGGATGAGGATGGTAGATTTCTTTTTATTAAAGGTTTACTGTTTGGCATCCCTTGCACCATTGCCTCGATATATGCGCCCAATAAAAATCAGATATCCTTCCTTTCTAAAACTCTTTCGACTCTTATGCAATTTAAAATTGGCAGGTTATTTGTCGGAGGGGACTTTAATTTGCCTGTTGACCCTGTTTTGGATTGCTCAGTGGGTACTTCCTCGGTCACCCCTGTGGTTTTCCGTATATGGTCAGAACTCCTTTCCTCTTATAACCTTGACGTTTGGAGGTTACTCCACCCTACTTCTAAGAACTACTCTTTTTTCTCTTCTTTTCATAATCGATATACTAGAACTGATTTTCTTTTTATGGACCAATACTTAGTACATATGGTTGTGAATGCAGCTATTGAACCCATCACATGGTCGGATCATGGTCCAGTCTGGTTGGACTTCCTGTGGGGAGCTGGCTTGCTAGGTGCCCCGTCATGGAAACTGAATGAGACCCTCCTTTCGGATCCTTGTGATCTTACCTTCATTTCTTCGGTCCTCACTAACTACTTTACTGAAAATGAGGGTAGCGTAGTGTCTCATATGTCTCTTTGGGAAGAGCACAAGTGCATCGTTCGAAGGGAATTCATCAAGCTGGGCTCCCTCAAGAATAAACAACGACGTCAGCGGATAGATGACTTGTGCACTCAAATTAAACTACTGGATAGCAGACATAAACACACATTATCATCGGCGGACCTGACTACCCTTACTAATTATAAGGCTGAATTGGCTGCGGTTTATAGGGATCGTATACTTAAATCATTCCATTGGCACAAATATGAATGCTATACACGGGGCAATAGGTGCGGGAAATTGTTGGCTAGACTGGTCTGTACTAAACGAAAAGCTAACTATATTAATTCCACTAGAGACGGCTCAGGAGCTCTATGCACTACCTTTCTGGATATTGCCGCGGAGTTCCTTAAATACTACACTTCTTTGTATAACCTCTCAACTTCACAACCTCCTTTGCACCCTCCTTCTTTCCAGGCTCTTGTAACCTCCTTTCTAGAAGAAGCTGGGACTACACGTCTACCTGAAGCAGCTATATCTGCTCTAGAAGCTCCCTTTACCATGGAAGAACTGGAAACGGCCCTAAAACGAGCCCCCAGCCACAAATGCCCAGGTCCTGATGGCCTCCCAGTTCTGTACTATCGGCGTTTATCCACTATCTTAATGGCACATCTGTTGGCTGCTTATAACTCCATAGTGTAAGTTTTTTCTTTCCCTAGTGATAGTTTAACAGCACATATTACTCTTATCCCCAAACTGGATAAAGACCCTACTTCATGTACAAACTATAGACCTATCTCTCTTTTAAATACGGACGTGAAGCTTTTTGTGACTCTCCTGGCGACACGGCTAAAACCATTTGTTCCTCATTATATTCACCCAGACCAGGCGGGATTTGTACCGGGACGCCAGACAAGAGATAATACCACCAAGGCGTTGGCTCTCCTTTCTCTTGCTACTTTGAAGGACCTTCCTGCTGCCTTGGTTTCTATTGATGCGGACAAGGCCTTCGATTGGGTACACTGGTTGTATTTAGAAGACCTTTTTCTCTATATGGGTCTGGGACCTAGAGCTTTACACTGTATCATGAGCTTATATGATTCCCCAAAAGCTCACTTAATCATTAATGGAGTCCTCTCCGATCCTTTTCATCTCTCAAATGGGACGTGCCAGGGATGCCCTCTTTCCCCTATTCTTTTTATTCTTTCTTTAGAACCTTTACTCCGACTAATTAGGAAATGTTCGCAGATCAAAGGTATCCCTCTACAGTCAGGGGAGGAAAAAGTAGCCTGTTTTGCAGATTACATTTTTCTTTTCATTACTGACCCTTGCACATCTATACCGCCTCTCATGGACATTTTGTCACGATATAGTAGAATATCTAACTTTAAAGTAAACTACTCTAAATCTTAGGTCCTACCTGTGGGGAGACTCCTTCCTTCACTTCATATGGGAGAGATTCCTTTTCCTTTTATGTGGGCGAATTCTCATATTAATTACCTTGGCTTACAACTCTCCCCATCTATTCCTAAAGTTCTTACAGACAACATTGAAAAAATAGCTAAATCTTTGACTGCTGAGCTCTTGGGACACTCTATTTATCTCATGGTTTGGAAGAATAAACCTTTTAAAAATGGTTGCTTTACCTCAGATATTATATCTGTTTAATGCAATGCCCATTCCCATACCAAGCACTCATATAGCGAGATTACAATCCATTCTTAACTCTTTTGTCTGGCGTTATAAGAGGCCCCGATTGCGCTCTACTTGGCTTTATCGCCCACTGCAGGAGGGGGGCATGGGAATGCCGGATGTCTCACGCCTATATAATTCTTCATCCCTAGCTCTTTTTCTTGACTGTGTGGGTTCTATTTCAAAGCCCTGGCTAAGAGTTGTAGTCACCCTATATCCTCAAGTAGTTCCCTACAATATTCCTTGGATATCTAGACGGTCTAGACAAGATGTTCTGACTCGTTTTCCTAGATGTGTGGGATAAGGTTTCTGCTCCATTCCATTTGACTTCTTTTCCATCCCCTCTTTTGTCTATATGTGGTAACCCTGACTTCGCCCCGGGTATGGGTCCTGGTTCATTTCAACATTGGAAATCTCTTAACGTCCACACGTTGGAATCTCTAGTGGTAGACTTGGGCTTGCTATCCTTTGAATCTCTTTGCCGTAATTATTATCTACCTTCTTCTCACACCTGGCAATATCGTCAGTTTGAACACTATATAGGGGTCCTTTTGACGAGAGAATACGTCAATAGACAGTTGACCCCTTTTGAATCTGCATTATCATCTGGCCACTTGATATCTCATTCAATCTCGAAAATTAATAAAATGCTGAGTGGTGATTTTCTAACTTCTAAGCCTGTTTTCATGAGACATTGAGATAGGGAACTGAACAAGTCGTGGTCGATACAGGATTGGATCAAAGTGTTCCATACGCTTGTTCATAATGCACCTAATATGGCAGCCAGAGAAGCAAATTTTAAACTACTTACCAGATGACACTACACTCCTGTCACCTTATCTAAGATGTTCCCTCTTAGCTCTTCCCTATGTTGGTGCTGTAGGGAGGCCAGGGGGTCGACACTACATATATGGTGGTCATGCTCAGTTTTGAGCACCTTTTGGTCGGAGGTATTGTCCGCACTTAATCAGATCTTCCACTCTACCTTACCTGCTGACCCAACAGTTTTGCTCTTCAGTGTCCTACCTCCTGACGTTATTCTTGATACTGTGCAACGGAAACTCTTAGCATTTCTATTAAATGTGGCCAAGCAGCTCATTCCGGCGAGATGGAAATCAGTGCTTCCTCCAACAGTGGTTGACTGGTGTCGAAGGGTAGATGACGTGGCTAAATTAGAGAAGATTCATGCCTCAGTTATGAACCTTTTTCCTCAGTACCATCGAGTTTGGGACCCTTGGCTTCTATATAGGGCCCACCTAGTGCTCTCTTAAATTAGGCAACATACCCAGTTTGGGGGCAGTTGGTTATTTATTTATACTCTCTTAAGCAGATCTGGTCCTTTTATGTGGAAGGGTCTCCTGGTGTGACCTTTGATTCGGATTGGGACTCTGTTCCTGCTTTTGCCACTATTAATCTGGGGAAACTTTGTTGCTCCCACGTCCTATCTGCCACTCCCCCCACCCCCAGATTCGCTTATCCCCTACACATTGGGGGACTGCAGCGGATTGATTATAGTACTTCTACTTACTCCTAGCTGGAGACACCAATACTTACTCTATTCTTCTCTTTTTTTTTTTCTTCCCTCTTTTACTCTTTTTCCTTTTCCTGCCTTTCCCTCTTAAGAGCCCTTTTGTATATTCTGAGTTTCTACATTTACTTTGGTTGATACCCTTTGCCGCATAGTATTTGGATCTTTATGAGCTACGATACAACATGATTCTTTGTTGTTCTGCATGACTTTGTCTGCTATGCTCTTTACAATATGTAGGTACCAATCTCATATGTATCTTGCTGTTTATTTTTCTGTATTGTACATGATGACTTTTAATAAAGCATTTAAAAAAAAAAAAAAAAAAAAGAAAGGTGGTTTGATCTTTGCTCAATATGGGTCGGGCATACGGAGTATGCCGTGGCAGTTGGCAAGGGCTTAAAGTGGGGTTGTTGTAATGTATAAACATTTAATAAAGCTGTGGCCTGGGCCTGGTTTTCTCCAATTACTTTGTGTGTGTGTGTAATTATTTTGATCAGTACCACATGCCCACGACATGCAGCACAGCGATCATACAAGTGCATACTGTGAAGTGCAGCCACTAGCTAGCACACTAGTAGGCCAGTAAACCCTAATCCCATAAATGCCAGTACTGTACAGTTCAAGAACAGAAGTGTTTTAAATATCAGTATTGTCAATGACAGGCTATAATTTGCCATTGTTATTAATAAAAAATAATGAGGCCCTCACATTTTTAGCTTTCTGATCATGTAGACCACAACTGAAGAAACCTGGATGTCCCTGCTATAGGCAAAGGCAAATGCATTATTCTGTATTGGATGCAGAATAATTATAAACTAATTTACATTTAGGTGTTGTATATTTATTTATATTTTTGGAGGCTCCTACCTGTGAATCCTGAGTTTGGCCCTGCATACTGTGCAGAAATCATGCTGAATAGAAACCATACCTTCTCAATCTGTATCAAAACACCTTTCTAATCTCCAAGTTGTGTGACTTTCTCACCACACTCACTGAGGATATTTATTGGTCCTGAACAAACCAACCCAAACTGTATAAAGTCATAGCTATTTCATAGATGCTTTAACCCTTTGAGTGCCAGAGTTCTACTTTGTTCTCCCCCCCAGCACTCAAAGGGTAAATGTATTCCATCACAGATTTATCACTGCTGTCCTCTTGCTACAATTCTGTCTCAAGCTTACATTCTTCAGTTACTTGGAATGTTCTGGAAAATTTGTGGGGGCTGATGTAATAAGATGAACTGGGGCAATTCCGGGGTGAACAAACTGAACTGTAGGGTAAAAATTCCCATTTATTTAACCCTCTGAGTGCCAGAGAGATATCCAACGCAATGCGTTGGATACCTCTCTGACACTCAAAGGGTTAAATAGAGCTGAATGCTAAAGAGGTCCCCAATGTCTTACAAAACAGTGGTTACAGACTTCTCTAGCATTCAAGTGGTTAAAATTCCTTTTTGGGGTTATTGAGCCCTATAATGCTGTTGGATGCTTAAATGATTCTTAGAATTTAATCCTCACCAAGGGGATTTATGAATCCATCAGCAAAGCTTGTTTTGTGTGCTATCACATTAGCCTCCACTGCACCTTGTTTTACTGCACACTGCTGCTCGTACTCCATCATTGTTAATACTTTAATGTAAGGTGACTACATATTTCTTTAAATCAAGGATGTTTACGATAATGTCATTCTGTAGGACAGCACAGGAATCATTATAACTCTGAAGTATGTATTCTTTATAATCATATTTGCTTTAAAGGCGTATGTGATCACTTTACCTTAAAGGGATAGTAATGTTTCAAAATAAAAGCAGCTCCAATTAATCATCACAGTATTTGAGCCATGGGGAGTGTTATTTCAGTACAGAGAGTTGTAGTTCAAGAGAAATGATAAAGTATCCCTCATCCTGCTCCTTTTACTGATGTAACACTGCTCACCTCAGAACAGAAAGATGGTGTTCAGATGGCTTGCAGAGAGGGACAATCTTCAATTAGCATTAGGGAAAACCTGAAAAACCTCTCAAGGGGGGCAAGTTTTTCATTGTTCTCACAGTAAGAAGATTGTCCCTTGCTGTGAGCTGTCTGGTCCCAGGACCAAATTCCACATCTGAGGGAAGGTGGCCTACACTAGGTAAAAGGGGAGGTATGGGGGAAACTTTATCATTCAATTAGTCTTGAACTACAACTCTGACAGTATTGAAGTGGCACTCTTTTTGGCCCAAATACTATGAAGATTAATTATAACTGCATTTATTTCGAAACATTACTATCCCTTTAAAGCCAGCAAGCCCTGAACACCACACCATTAGCATGCAAAGGGAAATTTCCTTTGCTCATTTTTTATTACCTGTCATTAGACAAGGTGCAGAGAAGAGAAACCCACAAAATGTACATACATTCACACATTACGCTTCCCTTGCTGCAAGCAGCACTTAGTAGAGATTTTTTGGCATAAGTAGACAATAGGCAGATGCACTCTAGTAAAGTATATTAGAACATCCCCTAGAGACTGCCAGTGTAGTGAACATTCTAGAAGTTACCTCACACCTGAGTATAGCAAACAGACATGCCAATGCCCCTCATATATCCAGAGAGGATAAAGATAACAACCCAGATCAGAGTCTTAATAAAAAATTTATTTAGCCTTTTACCTTGCTGGCTGTCCTCCAAGCCTAGATGGAACCTTTTTTCCTCTAATTTTACTATAAAGAGCACTTAGGCTGTAATGGTCTCATATCCAGTTTATTTTGTCATTTTATTGAATCATAGTCTCCTTCTAAAACTGCCTATAAGATTACCTGGAAGATTTATTTAGGTTTCCTATTCTATAAAAACGAATGGACGAATATAAGTAACAAATAAGGAGAAATCCCTATTAAATAATCATATTACAAAATGATGTTGCTGATGTACTAGGAACTGGATTAAAACATTGAGTGCCAGAGAGGTACTCAGTGCATAATTCTGGGGCAAACCAACTGCACCACAGGGGAAAAAATACAAAGTCATAAAATTCCCATTGATTTAAATTAAGCTTTTAACCCCTTAAGGACCATTGAGCATTTTTTTTCTCTTACTGGAATCAGAGGTCCCCAAACAGCGTGCAGCCATATGGAGACCCCTGAATTCCAGGACATACGTGTGCGCCATGAGTCCTTTACTCACTATGTCCCCATGACATACATGTGCGTCCTCGGTCCTTAAGGGGTTAACCCACTGAATGCTAGTGAAGCAAAAAATAAAATGCATTGGTTTATAATGCATTGGAGATCTCGCTAGCATACAAATGGCTAACCCTTTGAATGCCAGAGGGGTAAGCAATGCATTGCCCCTTTAACTCCTTAGACATTTTTATTTGTCTGCCATGATGTAGTTGGTTTGCTCCGGAATTAAATTAAAATTGTTTCTTATTATTTCATCCCAATGTTTTGATTATATATGTTACAGTCAAAGTGTGATATCCGGTATTTCATTAAAAAAAGGTTACTTCATGAATTAACCCTCTGAGTACCAGAGATGTATCAAACGTGTTGATGCTCAAAGGGTTAACAGAAAGCAACACAGTTAAAGTTAATAATGATGGCATGTTCAAGTCATTAATTATTTCACTGAATTATGAAATGGCCCCAGTTAATGCATAGCTTTTATGAAAATCAGAGAACACTTTATTTATTACATAGAATAGAAAACTTGCTTTGAAATAGGTGGTTTATGGAATAACTCTTTATTATAGAAACTAGCTAGTTAAAGTGTTTTTCTTTTTATTTCAGACTTTAACTAAAACACCCAGTTAACTAGTTTTATGTAATACTGAAACATACATACGGCAGGATTCAAAGTATATATATATATGTATATATATATATATATATATATATACACACATTTTATTTGTTGTTTTTTTTTTACATTTTACAGTGATACAGCAGTCAATGGAGAGTTATTGCCGCTAACAATAGTTTTTCATAGATAGATGTAACAAAAGGTTCACCATAAAATTTCAGGTCATGGATGTACTGAAATAAGAATAGAATCATAGAAATATAGAATTTGACTGCAAATAAGAACCATTTAGGCTCATTAGAAATCTGCCCATTTACTGTAAAAACCTTAAACCGTATTTGGTCCTTGTTCTTGTCTTATGTTCAGGACAGCCTTATGCCTATTCCATGCATGCTTAAAGGGATAGTAATACTTCGTTTTATCTTTATTTTATTTTGTAGGCATTAAAAAAGCATGAAGAACGATATAAGTCTTATCTCTCAAACCTTTATGGTTTGAGAGTTATTCACAAGCAAAGTATCCCCCTCTGTTCAGCCAAATCAGAAGGGAGGTGCCCAGGTAGACTGCAGAGAGGGACAATCTTCAATTAAGATAAGGGAAAAAGCTGAAAATCTTGTCAAGGGGGGAAGGGCTTTCATTGTTTTCATTGTAAGAAGAATGTCCCCTTTTGTTATCTGTCTGGTCATACAACCTGATTCACATCTGAGAAGAGATGGCTTACACTAAGTAAAAGGGGTGGGAGGGGAAACTTGTGAATAGCTCTTAAACCATAACGGTTTGAGAGATAAGACTTATATCATTCTTCATGTTTTTTTAATGCCTACGAAGTATTACTATCCCTTTAAAGCCATACTGACCAGTGGTCCCAGAAAGTTACCTTCCCTTAATGACCACTTTGATAGTTGTCACGAGCCGGCACACATAACTGATTACATGTACCAGCACGCCGAACGGAGGTCTGAGAGAGGTCGCTCGGGTCTTCGGGAGGTTAACTTCAGACCTCATTTTTTGCTTAATTGCCATTCTCAAAATGTTACTTACTTTGCAACAGACATGAGCAAATAACAATATAGTGCTTGTCCTAGTAAACAACTGAATTTTACAAATATTTTATATCTTTAATGTGTACAGTTGAGAAAGAAGCTGAATTTTTGATGTTCGCTAATATAGAAGCTGAGAGTTAAAGAGAGGGGGCTAGAGTTGCTTGGTAAAAGTATTGTCTGTGAGTGTGAAGAGAGAAAGGAGAGTTAATAAATAAATACATACATACATACTTTTTGAACACCTTCATATATGAGCTGGATCAGCCTGGATCAACTGAGACTGAATGACAGATACTATGTAGACATACATAATATACCATACATTCAAGACAAGACAAACAGGCAACAGGTACAAATACATACAATGGTACTTATTAGTGATGAGCGAGCACCCCAATGCTCGGGTGTTCGGGTGCTCTGACCGAGCACCCCCGGAGGCTCGAGTGCTCGGCCGAGCACCCGAGCCCCATTGAAGTCAATGGGAGGACTCGAGCATTACACCAGGCACCCCCTGCTCTGATGAGGGGAGGGTGCCTGGTCCATAGGAAAAGGGCAGAAAAGGATGGAAACACCACAGAAATGGTTCAGGGACAGCATAGGGAGGATGTCTGGATGCATCTTGGACTCCAACATCGCTGCTGGGAACGATCTTTCACCCGTAGTACGCCATTTTTACAGACTGACCGTAAAACACACAAAAAGGAAGATAAAAACGACTTTAGGCGAAAAATTGTTACCAAACAGTATTTGCTGTATATTTACTTGTATATCATCTACAAATTCTCCCAAAAATTTCCTCGATTTTTCTGAACTGAGGCCATGATTAAGAGGGAAACGTGCGCAGAGGCAAATTCTCCAAAAAATTTCCTTGATTTTTCTGAACTGAGGCCATGATTAAGAGGGAAACGTGCGCAAAGACAAATTCTCCCAAAAATTTCCTCGATTTTTCTGAACTGGGGCCATGATTAAGAGGGAAACGTGCGCTGAGCCGACCATCCAAAACATTATGGGTGAGGGTCGGCTGCGGAGCTGACCATCCTAAACATTATATGCGAAGGCCTGCTAGTGAGCTGACGCTATAAAACATTATATGAGAGGGCCCGCTAGAGAGCTGACCCAATAAAACATTATATGAGAAGGCCCGCTGGTGAGCTGACCTATACAAAAATTGTCAAACAGGGCCCGCTGGTGAGCTGGCCCTTTATAAAAATTATATCACAGGGCCCGCTGGTGAGCTGGCCCTATATAAAAATTATATCACCGGGTATATGGAAGAGAGTCAACCATATACCCGTTTTTTGGGTGGAAGGGGTGAATGGGAATACAGAGTATTCCCATCATTGTAAATAAAATAACATATATAAAGTCACTTTATGTTCCTCCGGGGCTTTCCTCCAGTGGAGTGGAGAAGTCAGGGGAAATCCAGGCCTTGTTCATATTTATAAGTGTCAACCTATCAGCATTGTCGGTGGAAAGGCGGATACGCTTATCTGTTTTGATGCCACCAGCAGCACTAAATACCCGCTCAGACAGAACGCTGGCGGCAGGGCAGGCCAGCACCTCCAAGGCGTAGAGTGCCAGTTCATACCACGTGTCCAGCTTGGACACCCAGTAGTTGTAAGGCACAGAGGGATCATTGAGGACGCTGACACGGTCTGCTACGTACTCCTTCACCATCTTCCAAAACTTTTCCCTCCTTGTGACACTAGGCTGCGCGTCAGGGTGAGGGTGCTGGCGGGGTGTCATGAAGGTGTCCCACGCCTTGGAGAGTGTTGCCCTGCCTTTGTCGGAACTGCTGTGTGCTCCCCTTTTCTCCCCTTCTCGGTTGGCCAAGGTAGCACGTACTCTGCCGCCAGCGTTGTCAGATGGAAAATTTTGGAGCAATTTTTCAACAAGAACCTTCTGGTATTGCACCATTTTGCTTGTCCTCTCCACCGGAGGAATGAGAGATGAGAAATTCTCTTTGTAGCGGGGGTCCAGAAGGGTGAACACCCAGTAATCCGTGTTGTCTAAAATGCGTATAACGCGTGGGTCACGGAAAAGGCAGCCTAACATAAAGTCAGCCATGTGTGCCAGAGTACCAACAGGCAAGATTTCGCTGTCCTCACCAGGAGGATGACTCTCAATATCCTCATCCTCTTCCTCCTCTTCTGCCCACCCACGCTGAAGAGATGGAACTAAAGTTCCATGGCTACCCTCTGTAGCGGAGGCAACCGTGTCTTCCTCCTCCTCCTCCTCCTCCGCCTCCTCCAATTGTCGCTGAGAAGACGAAGTGAGGGTGCTCTGGCTATCACCTTGTGTAAGCTCTTCCTCCCGCATTTCCACCTCTTCCACATGCAAAGCGTCGGTTTTAATTGTGAGCAGCGAGCGTTTCAGTAGACACAGAAGTGGGATGGTTACACTGATAATAGCGTTATCGCCGCTCACCATCTGTGTCGATTCCTCAAAATTGCGTAAAACCTCACAGAGGTCTGACATCCATTCCCACTCCTCACTTCTGATTACAGGAAGTTGAACGGAGAGACGACGACCGTGTAACAGCTGGTACTCCACTACTGCCCTCTGCTGCTCACAAAGCCGGGCCAACATGTGGAAGGTGGAGTTCCAGCGCGTGCTCACGTCACACAGCAGCCGGTGAGCTGGCAATTGTAAGCGCTGCTGCAGCTTCAACAGGCCGGCTGAAGCTGTTGATGACTTACGGAAATGTGCACACACGCGGCGCACCTTGGTCAAGAGATCATGCACATTGGGGTAGGTTTTTAGAAATCTCTGAACCACTAAATTAAATACATGCGCTAGGCATGGTACGTGTGTGAGGTTGCCGAGCTCCAAAGCCGCCACCAAGTTACGCCCATTATCACACACAACCATGCCTGGTTGCAGGTTGAGTGGCGAGAGCCACTGCTCGGTCTGGTGACTAATCCCCTGCAACAGCTCTGAGGCCGTGTGCTGTTTGTCCCCAAGGCAGATCAGCTTCAGCACGGCCTGTTGACGCTTCCCCACTGCAGTGCTACACTGCTTCCAGCTACCGGCTGATGGGTGAGTGGCGCTGCGTGCAGAGAATTCAGAGGTGGAAACGGAGGAGGAGGAGCCAATAACGTAGGTGCTGGCGGAAACCCTGATGGAGGTAGGGCCCGCAATCCTCGGCGTGGGTAGCACCCGTGCCATCCCAGGGTCCGAGTTGCTCCCAGCCTCCACGACATTCACCCAGTGTGCCATCAGGGAAATGTAGCGTCCCTGGCCACAAGCACTTGTCCATGTGTCAGTCGTTAAGTGGACCTTCCCAGTAACTGCGTTGGTCAGGGCACGGGTGATGTTACGGGACACATGGTGGTGTAATGCGGGGATGGCACACCGGGAAAAGTAGTGGCGGCTGGGGACCGCGTACCGAGGGACAGCTGCTGCCATCAGGCTGCGGAAGGACTCAGTCTCCACAAGCCTAAATGGCAGCATTTCGATGGCCAGTAATTTGGAAAGGTGTGAGGTTAGTGCTATGGCCTGTGGGTGGGTGGCTGGGTATTTTCGCTTGCGCTCAAATGCCTGGGGTAACGACATTTGGACGCTGTGCTGGGACAGGGAAGTGGATGTGGTCGCTGATGGTGCTTCAGATGGTACAGGTGCAGGGCGGGAGGTATGCGGGCCTGCGCCTTCGACAGGCGATTGGCCGGCACCGAAAACAGGGGAAGAGGAGGCAGTGGTGTGGCCTGCAGACACAGATGGGCGATCCAGGCGTTCCTCCCACTTATTACGGTGCTTGGATGCCATGTGTCGGATCATGCTGGTGGTGGTGAGGTTTCTAGTGTTCATGCCTCGGCTCATTCTGGTGTGGCACAGGTTGCAAACTACAATTCTTTTGTCGTCCGCACTTTCCTTACAAAAACGCCATACTGCGGAACACCTACCCCTTGGCAAGGGAGATTTACGCAAGGGGTTCTCCGTGGAACATTTGCGGGCCGGTTTGGTGCGGTCCGCCTTCTTTCTGTAGCCACACCACTGCCTCTTCCAGCCTGTTGCGGTGCTGCAGATGGCTCACCCTCAGGACTGCTGTCATCGCTCGGCTCTACACCTTCCCAGGTGGGGTCAGTCACCTCATCGTCCACCAAGTCCTCCTCCACTTCCTCACTCATGTCTTGATCCCACCACATACTCAGTCATTGACAACTGTATATCATCCTCCTCATCAAGGTCTTGAGACAGTAATAGTGGTTGATTTAATGGCAACTGTGTCTCATCATCATCATCATCCACTACTTCCTTTGACCTTAAATGCCGTTCACATCTGTCATCTTCTTGTGATTGGGTACCCTCTAGAGGTTGTGAATCAGGGCACAAGATGTCATGTTCCTCTGCAAGCGTGCTTGGAGAGAGGGTCAAATGAAGGATTGGTGATGAGACGAGCTCCTCACTATATCCCAGTGTGGGATCACTTCTTTGACCAGACCGTGTATGGTGGGAGGAAGGATGATCAGAGTGAGGATTATGTTGACCAGACTCTTGGCTACTGAGAGTGGACTTGGTGGAAGACAGGGTGGTGCTTAACCGACTGGAAGCAGTATCAGCTGACATCCAACCGACCACCTATTCGCAGTGGTCGGACCTCGAGAGTGATGTCCTGCGACGCCCTGTAAAATGAGACATGAAGCTAGGTATGGTGGATGTCTTTCTTTCTTGTGCTCTGGCACCAGGCACAGTTTCTACGCGTCCTGACCCGCGCCCTGAACTATCAGGATCACGTCCACTTCCCCGTCCCTTTTTACCCGCCTTCTTCATATTACACGGAATATGTGCTGCAAATCTGCAACTGTGCACAGTACACAGAATGTGCTGCTAAACTGCGGCGAAGCACACTGAATAGAATATGTGACTTTGATATTTTACAGTTTGAAGACTTAACAGTATTTTTTCCTATTCTGCAGCTGTGCACAGTACACAGAATGTGCTGCTAAACTGCGGCAAAGCACACTGAATAGAATATGTGACTTTGATATTTTACAGTTTGAAGACTTAACAGTATTTTTTCCTATTCTGAAACTGTGCACAGTACACAGAATGTGCTGCTAAACTGCGGCGAAGCACACTGAATAGAATATGTGACTTTGATATTTTACAGTTTGAAGACTTAACAGTATTTTTTCCTATTCTGCAACTGTGCACAGTACACAGAATATGCTGCTAAACTGCGGCGAAGCACACTGAATGGAATATGTGACTTTGATATTTTACAGTTTGAAGACTTAACAGTATTTTTTCCTATTCTGCAACTGTGCACAGTACACAGAATATGCTGCTAAACTGCGGCGAAGCACACTGAATGGAATATGTGACTTTGATATTTTACAGTTTGAAGACTTAACAGTATTTTTTCCTATTCTGAAACTGTGCACAGTACACAGAATGTGCTGCTAAACTGCGGCGAAGCACACTGAATAGAATATGTGACTTTGATATTTTACAGTTTGAAGACTTAACAGTATTTTTTCCTATTCTGCAACTGTGCACAGTACACAGAATATGCTGCTAAACTGCGGCGAAGCACACTGAATGGAATATGTGACTTTGATATTTTACAGTTTGAAGACTTAACAGTATTTTTTCCTATTCTGCAACTGTGCACAGTACACAGAATGTGCTGCTAAACTGCGGCGACGCACACTGAATGGAATATGTGACTTTGATATTTTACAGTTTGAAGACTTAACAGAATGTGCTCTAATCTGCAACTTTGCACACTAAACAGAATGTGCTCTAATCTGCAACTTTGCACACTAAACAGAATGTGCTCTAATCTGCAACTTTGCACACTAAAAAGAATGTGCTGCTAATCTGAAACTTTGCACACTGAACAGAATGTGCTCTAATCTGCAACTTTGCACACTAAACAGAATGTGCTCTAATCTGCAACTTGGCACACTAAACAGAATATATGTTTTTTTTTTTTTTTTTTTTTTCCCCCCACACAAAATAAACTGCTGCCCCCACACACAGTAGTCCTAAAAAGGACTTTTGGTTCTTTTTTTTTGTTCAACAACACTTTTCTTCTCCCTACACTGACTTTCCCTTCCTATCCTCATCTCTCCCTGGCTAAGACTGAGCCGAACTCGCTGGTCAGGTGCTATACAGCACCCGACCACGGGTTCTGGCCAGCCAATCAGTGTAATGCCAGCAGCCAACATGGCTGCTGGCATTACACTGATGTCAGAGCCTCCCTGCACGTTTATTGGCTGCGCAGCAGCCGCAAAACGTGCGGGGAGGAGACCCGAACATGGCGGGCGAGCACATGCGGTACTCGTACGAGTACCGCCATGTGCCGAGCAGAGCGATGCTCGAGCCGATCCGAGCATCGGCTGAGCATGCTCGCTCAACACTAGTACTTATACACTTTCACACGTACATCTACAAAAACAAGAGGGGCACGCATATACTGAGTTGTGGCGGATGCTGTACCTGCTGCTGTGTGAATAAGCATTTGTTGCTAGAACATAATGGGGATTTGTTCTAAATTTCTTTCTAGGATATAGTGTAAGGCCAGATCAACATCCTGTCCACTCACTCTCTCTTCCTCCTAAAATCACTCACCCACCACAACTCCATCACAACCCCATTATGCACATAGTCTTGTTCTCCCAAAATAACCCACTACTCAACTGGACTATTGCACTCAAAAACACTTCTTTCTCATACCTACTTACTGGCGGTTTATGGTGCAGGAGGCACCCCATAGTACTTACTCTTGCTGTGTCCCACCTATCATCCTCTAGACTGTTAGCCAGTCACAAGCAGGGCTGTCTGATCCTTTTGTTTTCTTTGTTCAATTTGTACTGTTTACTGGCTCTGTATGTCTATTCGCTATTGTACAGCATTGTGGAATAAGTTAATGCTATATAAATAAAGGATAATAATAATAATAATAATAATAATAATGCTTCATACCCCATGGATCCCTTGTAATATCTGCATGTCATATTAGTCATTAATGTTTTTGGCCAAGTGAATATTTATTTATGCATGTTTCTATGTATGAAGTAAAGTTTTCAGATAGGTGTTCTATGTATTTTTCTGCATTTGTATTAGCAGACACAGATGGAGACAACAGCTCCATTAAAATAGTAAATATTGTTATATTTATACTATTACAAAGAATTAAGATATTACATTGATATATCAGTTGTTGGGTATCAACACATGAAAGTGTGTCCTTGATATTTGTGTGTCATCCTTGACTAAAATATGAATGGATAAAAAAACAAACAAAAAACATGAATGGATTTGCCAATATATTTTTTACAATTGTTTTATATCTTTAACGTGTACAGTGAAGAAAGCAGCTGAATTTTTGATGTTCGATATATAGAAGCAGACAGTTAAAGAAAGGGAGATAGAGTTGCTTGGTAAAAGTATTCTCTGTCTGTGGGTATGAAGAGAGAAAGTTAATAAATAAATAAATAAATACCTACATACATACTTTTTGAAAACCTTCATATATGAGCTGGATCAGCCTGAGATTCAACTGAGACTGAGTGACAGTTACTATGCAGACATATATAATATACCATATATTCAAGACAAGACAAACAGGAAACAGGTACAAAGACATAAAATGTTACTTATACACACTCACTCTTACATCTACAAAAACAAGAGGGACACGCATATACTGAGTTGTGGCGGATGCTGCAACTGCTGCTGTGTGCATTATCCTTAATTGCAAGCTGCTGACTATGAAGCTAGTAGTTTTATCATGTACTGTATTGTAAAAACTAATACTGCAGTCCTTGAGAGAGAAAGAATAAGCTAATGACATTCTGATACTACTAGTGTGGATGCAAATAGGTAAAGAGGAGGAACTGGAGTTGCTGTTGAAGGGAGTGTGGGTATTATTTGTAAATAGTGATACTGACAGTGAGACAAGGTGCAAATTAAGAAAATACTTTTGAATGATAGATGACAGTCGGGCAGGAGATCCTATACCTTTTCTGAGAGCGATAGTGACAGATACTGGAGAGAGACAAATAAATCATATTATTTTCAGAAAGACAAAATATCACACCACACATTAATAGCTCTGCCATATACTTTACAGAAAAAAATCAACATCACCATATTAGCATTAGGTTCACAAATATGAAAGGCGAAAGGTGAAAGGAGTAGGACTAGGACAGTGGTTCTCAACCAGAGCTCTGTTCCACTTTGGTATGCCCTGGGCACCAGCTTATGATGCTGAAGATGTTAAGAAAAATTTGATTACTGAGTTTAAAGTTTATATGTGTACAAATTGTTATGAACAGCATGCTAGTTTTGCCATTCATATTGTGGTACCTAAGAATCACATGTATTTATATATTTTTATCTTTACTACGCACCTAAAACCGACCTGCAAAATTTTAGGGGTGTCTTGAAAATTCCAGAATGTGTTTTAGGGGTGGCTTGAGCAAAAAATACTGAGACTCACTGGACTAGGAGGATTGCATGGATGTATTGCTCCTAGTAAAGCTTTACTAAACAAAACTGAATGCAGCATGGTTGATGCAGCTTGTGCAATAAATAATGATGATCCTACTCCTCCTTCTCTTGATGAGGCTGTTTATTACATTGAGATGAGAAATTCTAAAAGTAGTTATATTAAGCCTTTTAACACTAAATATGACAAGTTGCATTCTAGTGTAGTTTGCCGTAGAGGAGATGGGTTTAGCAGTGAAACCATCTGCTGCGGAAGACTGTACCAGTGATACCCCACTGCAAACTAGTGGTCAATGTTCTATGAAGTAGTGTGACTGGAAAGCAAGAAACCTAAGAGGGGAAGAAATTGAACAAAAATACAGTAAGGGGGAGGTGGTGTGGCTCTTTAGTTTAACAGAATGTAAGTGTATACCATAAATAAGCAGAAAAGTGTACAGTGTAAGAGGAGAGCAAGGAATGTGACAGAACAGAAGGCAAGCAGGAATGAATATGATAGCAGTGAATGTGACAGAATGGAGATGAGAACAGGAGGTTTGATGGGACAGGGAGAAAGCAAATAATGTGACAGGGTGGTAATGGGAACAGGAGATGTGGAAGGATATAGAGAATGCAGGGAATGTGACTGGGTGTGGGGGTGAATGCAGAAGTTGTTGTAGGATAGGGAAAGCAGAAAATGTGACAGGATGGGGTAGAAACAGGGAGAGAGACAGGATAGAGAGAAAGTAAAGTGTGAGTCAAGGTGGGAATGAGACCTGAAAGTGTGTCAGATCAGTGGGAAAACGGGGAGTGAGGATATGAGCAGGAAGTGTGACAGGATAGGGATGATAGCAGCAAGTGTGATAGGACAGGGAAAAGAGGGGAGTATGGCAGGATTGGTTATAAAAGCATAGAGTGTGACATCACAGAGGAAAAGCAGTGAGTGTGACAGGACAGAGGAAAAGCAAGGATTGTAACAAGGAAGTGAGGAGAGCAAGGAATGTGACAAAATAAAAGACTTTGTTAAGGTGGGCATGAGAGCAGAGATTATGACATGACAGAGGAAAAGCAGCGAGTGTAACAGGATGAGGATAAAATCCAGGACTGTGGCAGGACAGAGGGAAACCAAGGATTGTAACCGGGTGGCGAAAAGATCAAGGAGTGGGACAAAACAAAGGACTTTGTCAGAGTGTTTTAATGGCTGTGTTAGGAATGCAGTAATTGAGAGATGGCAGGTAGGAGACTGTAGGAAGTGATGCACAGTGGGCTAAGAGGACAAGATGTGTGCTGTAGGATAGGAGATCATGGAAATAGAGTAGGGTACTAGTGAACAGCTAGAGAGGCAGGGTGAGAGAGATGAATGTGAACTGGGGTTGTGACAGAAAAGAAGCCAGAACAAATTGTAAACAGGGAGTGTGATGGGATGGAGGAGCAAGAAGTGTGACTGGAAAGCAGGAAACCTGACTGGGGAAGTTGAACAAAAAATATGGTAGGGGGAAGCAGTGTGTCTCTTTAGTTAACAGAGCGTGAGTGTGTACTGTGGGAGAGTGGGGAGGTAAGTAAGTGTAAGGGGAGAGCATGGAATGTGACAGACCAGAGGGCAAGCAGGAATAATGATTATAGCAAAGAATGTGACAGAATGGGGATGAGAACAGGAGGTTTGTCAGGACAGGGGGGAAGTAAGGAATGTGACAGAACAGAGACCAAGCAAAAATGACAATGATAGCAGAGAATGCGACAGAATGGGGATGAGAATGGGAGGTTTGACAGGACAGGGGGAAAGCAAGGAATATGACAAAACATAGGGCAAGCAGAAATGATGATGATAGCAGAGAATGTGAAAAAATGGGAATGCGAATAGGAGGTTTGACAGGACAGGGGCAAAACAAGGAATGTGGCAGGTTGATAATGAGAGCAGGAGGTTTGACATGATAGCGGGAATGCAGGGAATGAGACAGGATGGGGGTGAATGCAGAGGTTTTGATAGGACAGTGAATGCAAGGAATGTGAAAGGATAGGGCAGAGAACAGGGAGAGAGACATTACAGAGAAAGCAGAGAGTAAGTCAGGGTCGGAATGAAAATAGAACAGTGGGAATATAGGGAGTGTTACTGAGTGAGGATGAGAGCAGGAAGTGTGACAGAATAGGGATGAGAGCAACAAGTGTAATAGGGAAGGGAAAAAAGGGAGTATGACAGAGAGGGTATGAGAGCAGAGAGTGTGACATGACAGAGGAAGAGCGGAGACTGTGTCAGGACAGAGGAAAAGCAAGGATTGTAACTGGGTGGTGATGAGAGCAAGGAGTGTGACAAAACAAAGGACTTTGTCAGGGTCAGAATGAGAGCTGAGAGTGTGACATGACAGAGGAAAAGCAGTGAGTTTGACAGGATGAGGATAAAAGCTGGGATGGTGACAGGACAGAGAGAAAGCAAGGATTGTAACCAGGTGGTGAAGAGAGCAAAGGGTTGGAAAAGCAGGAACCAATTATGCATGCCAGGAACCAATGGTATTGTTGCTAACAATGTGTAGCAAATCGAGCCATTTAAAGAGATAATAATGATTCAAAATAAAAGCAGTTGCAATTAAACTTAATAGTATTTGGGCCATGGAGAGTGTTATTTCAATACTGTCAGAGTTGTAGTGCACAGGGGTGCACATGCACTGCTTTGCAATGCGTTGTGTGTACCCCTCTGGCATTCAAAGGGTTAAATCAAAGCGATATGATTTTTCTGTGTTTTTTTTTAAAGATCACAGTTATGTTACGAAGTGACAGTTCCAGTCTAACTGGTTCTTTAAGAGTTAAAAACAGCAGACGTGTAATTTAGTTTTTACACCAATAACTTCTGTAACTGAATTTATTTAGCACATGCCACTATTTTAAGCCTTTTAGTGCAGCACTCAAAGAGTTAAGATATATGTCAATTAATGTCCACAGTAAGGATAGGTTGACATATGGATTATGTATGTATTCTGATGGTGGCTGACCAGATAGTGCCTGATTTACCATCCCAGAAGAATGGGAGACATTTTGAACCCCCCATTTAAATCAATGAGAATGTTTGTCTTCTATGGTGCCCAATTCTTCTTACTGTATTAGTGTAACTGAGTCCATCAGCTATATTGTTTCTATTGGGTTTAATGGATACAATAACATCTCTTAACCCTTTGAGTGCCAGAGTGGCATGCAACGCATTGCTTTGCAATGCGTTGCATATCACTCTGGCACTCAAAGGGTTAACAATAAACCCCCACTTAACTTAATCTGGGCAGGAAATCCCAGTGGGTTCTGTGAATCCGCTCCAGTAGAGAGTTTCTTCAAACATCAACTTTGAATATGATGCTCAAATGGAGATAGACATGATTATTTTTGCAGTAGTCAGGGACACTGAACATCTCACATTAAAGGCTTCATCGCAATATTTCAGGCATTTGCTTGCTTAAAGGAGCAGTAAATATTTTATTGTTGAGTAAAAAAGGTACTCACACTGCTGGGAGAGTTTTATTTCAAACCTAATTACATCTCATTTTACTTTAGTTTAGATTAAAGTGCAATTTTCTATTGTGATCAGCTGGTGGGGCTATCTCCAGCTGTCTATAGACAGCCATTGTCTTTGACTCGAACTCTCCCCAAGAGGCTATTTTTTAAAACAACAAAACTACCTTTTGGATAATTATTTTCATTAAAGTTACATAAGAAGAAAATCAACACTGACAATTTAAGTATGTTTACTCCAAAAGGCAACACTAAACATGAAAACTGCCAAAGTTGATTTTATCATCAAATAAAATCTGGTTCTTAAATGTTTTATCAAGACAATCTTGCAGAAACAAAATTACATAGTTGCTCTGTAGAACAGGAACATAATTTTCTACATATAAACCAGAAAACAAATCCTGCATCAGAATATGTTTTTACAGATAATCATTGAAAGAGCACAGAGACCAAAGTATTAAGGAGAATTGGAACAATTCTGCTGCAAACCATCTGCAGCATAGAGGACAAATAAACATTCTCATTGATTTCAATAGGACTTTTAACCCCCTTGATATCTCTGGTATTCTGGGATTTACCCCTAAGGACAAATATATACGTCATGGGAAAATGTCCATTAACGACCCATGACGTATATGTACGTCATGGAATTCAGGGGTCCCTGTGTGGCTGCACGCTGTTCAGGGACATCTAATTCCATTAAAAAATAAATCACAAACGCCCCTTGGTGCTTAATTGCTGGCAGCAAGGCTAGTTTATAAAGGGTTAAAATAACCAATGGGAATTTTGCTATGTTTATTTGTCCCCAATGAATTATTGATCCAGAGGACAGCAAAATAAAATACTATTGAAGCTGTTTTCAGTTAGGCCTAGAGTAGGTAAAAAAATCCTTACTGTCTCCTAAATGCAATTAGATATTTCCCTAGGTCAACATTCTATCTGCATCAAATTCAGTTATCAGAATTCACAATTTTTCTGAGCCAGAAAGGTATCCAATACATTTTTGAAAGCATCTACAGCTTCCCAGGACAAATAATTCTACAACTGCCCTTACTGTAAAATATCCATGCCTTTTGCTTTAGTTGAAAGCACCTTTCCTCTAGTCTTAATGGATGACCGCTTGTCTTTTGCTCAGCTTTTGGAGTAAAGTTAATAGTTCCTCAGAGAGTTCTTTGCATTGACCTCAAGTATATTTGTATTTGATAAACATATGACCACTTTGACATCTATTCTGTAATGTAAACACACTCAGTTTGGCAAATCTCTTTTTATAACTTAGATTCTCCAATCTCTTTCTAATCCCCTTGCTAATATTGCTGGACATCACATAGTCCTGAATACTTTCACATAGTAATCCTTCTATTATCTTACCCACTATGGAAATCAAACTCTATGCCTAATGAGAGTGAATAAATAAATATTAAGTATAATGGTCTTGATATTATTGAAATAAGCTCATTTCACCTTTAGGCTAATGTGCTTTATTCACCATAACAATTTCCTGTGTATTTTAGACATTGCCATCAATAAGCCATTCTGTGATTCTCTGTTTAACCAACAACTGCCATTTTTGCTTCCTTTGTATTCAGAAAAAAATAATTTAAGTGATCAGCTATTGCTTTATCCTGACTAGTTAATTCACCTGTTTTATGGGGGATCAATATCAACATTATTTTTTTTGCCAGTTTTATACTTTTAGAATATTTTTCAATACTCTTGCAATTTTCAGTTTTAGATGGCTCAATTGCCTGTTTGTAGATTATATTGCGTTGTTTATCTTTTATAACTTATGCATCTGACTAAATAATTTAAAAAATGGTTTCTTATTCCTCATTTACCAGCACACCTCTGTGTTAAGCCATATTTGTCTTACATTGTTCTGCTTTTTGTTAGTTGTGTACTACTGTGGAGCTATCAGGAGCAACACTCTGTAGCTAGTTTGTAGCTCTGGTCATAAGACTGCATGACCGCACGGGTGTATGTTAGATGTACCCAGGTGGTGGAATTTAGCTGACAGAGCCCTATTAGTATTTTAGAATTGTTACTCTGTAGCTAGTTTGTAGCTCTGTTCATAAGACTGCATGACCGCACGGGTGTATGTTAGATGTACCCAGGTGGTGGAATTTAGCTGACAGAGCCCTATTAGTATTTTAGAATTGTTACTCTGTAGCTAGTTTGTAGCTCTGTTCATAAGACTGCATGACCGCACGGGTGTATGTTAGATGTACCCAGGTGGTGGAATTTAGCTGACAGAGCCCTATTAGTATTTTAGAATTGTTACTCTGTAGCTAGTTTGTAGCTCTGTTCATAAGACTGCATGACCGGACGGGTGCATGTTAGATGTACCCAGGTGGTGGAATTTAGCTGACAGAGCCCTATTAGTATTTTAGAATTGTTACTCTGTAGCTAGTTTGTAGCTCTGTTCATAAGACTGCATGACTGGACAGGTGCATGTTAGATGTACCCGGGCGGTGGAATGTTGCTGACAGAGCTTGATTAGCGCTAGTTTAGCTATTATAGCTGTGTTATTAGTATTATTTGCCTTAATTCTTAGTCATATATGGAGCATTTTTTTGGCTTTCACTCTCATGTTTATTACTTGAACTCGCTAGAATTGATGATCATTTTTAAAAGCCACTGATCACAGTATATAAGATGAATTAAGAGACAGCACAATTGCATAAAAAGATTAATTTAATATGATTGATGCTGCAAATCACTATTGTGGAAGAGCAATAGGGCTCTTTTAGTGATATTATGTGGGACAAAAGTTGTTGATAGGGCTTGGTATTTGATTTTACAAACTCCTTGATGTTTTTTTACCTGGGCACTTGTATAATGATTTCATCCTAGGTCGGCAATGAAGTAATAGGATTATCACTATTAAACCTGCTTATATTTCAATTAAAGGGATGTTAAATCTCTGAATTGGAATACCTATACCTGTTGTTATTCCCTAAGTTGTAGCAGTATTTTGGTGTGATTTGAGATGATTCCCATAGTGACATGAGATTATCCGAGGTTCATATATCTCAAGATTTTCTCAATGCCCAATGATATTGTTATAACAATGGAGCTTAAGTTCATTATACTTTGAAAACACATACAGTGTTCTCAGTTGAGAAGTATGTGATAATTAATGTCCCCTATATTATGTTGTATATACGTAAGTTTTCCTCAATTCATTTTTATTTGATTTTGTAAAAAATTATTTCTTTTTTGTATTTAGTTATTTTAGGCATTGTAGGTTGGGTCATACTGAGGCTACGTCATTTATTATGATGATATAATTAAAGGGAATAGGTGTGCCTTTTTAGGTGTTTTCTTTGTTTTTTTGTTTGCAATCTCTATAGAAAAACAATAAGGGATTGGAGAGTTTATCAGTGTGAGAAATCTAACTCCTTTTTATCACACCTTATTGCATAAACCCAAAGCTTTCTTTTGAACACGTGGCCCAAAAGGCAATGACCAAAACCAACCGGTGCAGGGTGTGATCCTCTATTATATAGAGAAGTGCCTGCACCTGTTCTTTTTGTAAACTCTCAGCAGGACGTATCATTTTATGCTGCATTGAAGAATTAGTGCACTAATGGAATATGGTTTGAGATCTGAGGTATTTATGAAATCACTCCCAAGTGTGGAACAAATTAATTTAAAAAATCTGCAGTATAGAATTTGGTTTTATAAGATAACTAGTTGAAGAGCCCGTGTACATGGGCCACAGTGCCACGCAGCAACGGCCGCAGTGCAGTCATGCACAATAGAGACTGCCAACTCCGCGGCAGATATGGAGCAGGACGCTCCGAATTCAGACCGTAGTTCTCTCCGCGCACCAAAGCATTTATGTTGATAAAGTAGGGTTATTGTTATTGTTTTTTTCATTTTTATCATATTTAAGAAAAGAAAAACTATAAGGTGAATGGTTCTTATAGGTTATTGTGGTCTGTTTCTCTCATTAATATATGCTTGATGTAGATTTCAAGTTCAAGCTTGCAGATGAATATTAAACTTATAGGAGTGTGTTTACACTGATGAGCTGTAATTTATGGCATGAAAGTATACATTTGCATAATACATCCACATTATTTATTACACCATGCAATTTCTACAGCTAATTTCAATATATATATATATATATATATATATATATATATATATATATAATGTGTGTGTGTGTTTATATGTACTATGCACTGTATATTTGGTATAATTATATACCACTTTAATTGCAATATATTTGAATAATACACTATATTCATGTTGTTATAATAGACACGGACTCAATAGTTAATTTGTATTTTTAGTCATGACCAAAGAAGGTAATCAAATTGAGTGTTATGATCATATGAGGGTCTATTGAAACATGATGATGTCACACACAAGGCAATAATCCATACCTCATACAAGTTTGTAGTAACCAGTATTATTGGAGACATGAAGTTAAAATAGAAGTTTGTATTCTGAAATACCCTACTGGGAGAGAGATTTTTTTCCTGTGCTTATATTTACACACTACCAGTAATACGTTTAAACCCATGGCATAATTTAAATGCATTTAGCTTTGTTTCCATTTAAATACACTAAAAGTACATTTCTGAACAAAATCATAATTTATTAAACATAGAGAATTGGTTATAAATGGCAAAAGCAGCTAACTGAAAATATATACAGACTGATTTAATAAGAAAACTGGAGAAATCTATTTAAATTGGACTTTACCTTATGAATGCATTCAAAGTGTTACAATCCCCATTTAGAGCAATGGAAATTTGAGGATGCTTTTCGGTGTGGTTTGTTTTCTCCCAAACTACTTTGCAGTTGATAAATGTTTTGACTGATTTTATGTAGCAGATTCCCACTGAAGTCTATGCAGAAATTTGTACTTAAAACACTTGATAACGTTATTAACTGCAAAATAATCCAGGCCTAAATTAAACTGATAGGTCTGGATTACATTGCAGTTTGTAAATTTGTCAAAGGATTTATCTACAAATGTGTCCATTGACTTCAATGGGAATATGTTGCATAAAACAGCTGTTAAACAATTATCAACTGTAACTTGATCTAGGCCATAGGGTCAAATGTATAAAGTCAATTCTTGGGTAAACCAGCTGTTTCATGGGTCAAATACAAAATCCCAATTATTTAGGACTTTGAATGCTAAAGAGGCCTCCAATGTAATCCCCACTTATATTAATCAAAATGTAAGGTATTTTGCTCCCTACAGTGCAATTTGGTTTGTTCTAGAATTGTTTTAGTTCTTCTTATTAAATCATCCTCAGACCATTCTACAGCACAACATTTTAAATCATGGATAATGCAATTGTCACAAGAAATTGAAATCAGGATGCACTGAAATTGTGTATAAGTTTAATAGCCTTCAGTACATGACCCCATTCACAATAAGCAAGCCATTTATGCTGTATTAAGCATACTAATTCATGCAGAAGTGCATAGTCTATGATGGAAAACATTTCTCAGGGATTGTTTTCTTTCTGACTCTTCATCATTTCAATCTTTTTATTCAACCTCTCTGCCCATTCATTTCGAAGCCTAAAAATGAAACAAAACACATATTTAAGGATATTAAGCTCAGGGTTATAGGATTCAAATCCACTGAAATAAATTGCATAATTATGTTAGATTATATTTACAAAAAGCTCCGGTGGTTTATAGCTAGGATTTAGTAAAGGATAGACTTGATTAACTTTCTCTATTATCCTTTTGTATGCTAGAGACATTTCCAATGCACAACAATGTGTTTGATCTACCACTCACTTCCAAGAAGTTAATAAACAAACCTGTGAACATGAATATAAGGTGAATTAAAGTGCTCGCTCCTACTAGGGACTTGATCCTACTAGGGACTTGATCCTCTATAGAAATCATAAATAACTAGCACTCACTATAAATCCAAAACCGAAGCATCAAGAATACTAAAACATTCATATCTGTTTGTAACCCCCACACACACACACACACACATATCCAAACTAAAGATTATGATCAATAGTGCTATAGTCCTGGAAAATCCTAACACATTCAATGATAGTAAAGCTTCATAAAAACATTTTAGCAAAGTCCCTTTACTTATATTTCCCACTGCTTATTTCTCCTCAACTTTAGTATCCCTTTTGGGCTCCAAATCCTGTCTCCCAAAAAAGAGATAAAATGGACCCACAGTAGTGAAAATTTGCATTGAGTTCTGGACTATCTTACTACTGATTATATTCTTTAGTTAGTGGGGGATATATAGAAGGCCTTTTAGTGTTTTAGTATTCTTGATAACTGTAAGCGGGAACATCTAGTCCCCAAGGTACTAAGAAGGACTGGAGTGGGAGTGTCCAGTTGCTACAGCTGACATTGTAATGTGGGCAGGGCTTAACTCAAGTGACCTAAAATGTTTAGGTCACATCCATTCCCATGGTTTTGTGGATCATAGAAGAGCAAATATTTGTGTTTTGGACAGCAAAGGGTCCACAATAGCTCATAGTTATTAAAAATTACTGTGCCTTTAAAGTTTAAGATTTAGAATTGGCTACCGGTGGACCTAACCTATAGATACCCATAGGAAAATGCTTCCAATGTCTTGAAGAAAATACATCTCTAGCTATACAGTAAACTGAGATCAGGAAGCCACAATCATTGCTAGAGAGGCTGATATACTAGGAAGCAGTGATATAATTCTGGGAAAAAACAGCTTAAAGGGGAACTACCACCCCACACAATGTTTACCTTCACTGAGTCCCCATCTGGCGACTAGCTTCTTAGTAGCGCTAGTCGCCACAATAATTACCTTATTTAATAGATTTCTGCTCTCTTCCATGGGCGACAGGCAGGACGAAGTGCGGACATCTTGCCATAGTGACGTCCGCACGCCTGCGCTATTAGTCCCAGCCGGGTCTAGGAGGCATTGCTAGGAGCCATTTGGCTCCGGCTTGGACTGACAGCACAGGCGCGCGGATGTCACTATGGCAAGATGTCCGCACTCCATCCTGCCTGTCAGCTAGTCACCAGATGGGGACTTAGTGAAGGTAAATATTGTGTGGGGTGGTAATTCCCCTTTTGCCATTGGGGATAATTAAAAGTTCCCATTGAGTTAAAAGGGAGTTCATCATCTTGAATAATAAAAAGTCTCCAATGTATTGCTTTACAATGTTCTGGAGACCTCTCTTTCATTCAAGGGGTTAAAATCCCCATTTAAATCAATGGTAATAAAAGGAATTTATTTGTCCTCTATGATGCAGTTGGTTTCAGGGTTGCTGATTCTGTAGTTAAAATGAGTTTGGATTGTCAGGTACATAACATAGTCACTGGTAATTGGTGCTTTAATTAACTGTAGCTTTGCAGTACGGGAAATACTGAATCTCACCACAGGAGTCAAAACAATAGCTCACCTATCTGGTTATTCCATTTATTTCTTTTACTTGTTGATGACCCACTTTACAGAAAAATAAAAGTAGAAGATTGTGTTTTTTTCTCTTTAAATGTGCTGCCACAAATATATCATCACATCCCATAACATACTGAATTAAATTGGACTGGAATATGCCAGGAGAGCTCATGAAGTGTAACAAGAACATTTCAGACTGGCTGTGTTGTTTGCTATTAATTGTTTCTGTTTGGTTGTTATTGTGGCTGTAGCAGCAAGTAACAGTCTATTTTTAGCTGCCATTTTTTCCATTGGACAGAGATGAAATGCCAAATAGGATAACTCATAGCTCTCAGAATTATGTTGATTAAGCGTCATTAGGGATTAAAAAAATGTCCAGTTTTCTTCGTATTAATTTTCTTGGAAAAAAAGGCACAATTTGACACTTTTTCTGTGGAAATTTCTACACATAAAAATACATCAAATATCCCCCTTTTGCTACTGTCAGTGGATTTTCCACCAAAACATTGCTTTTTTCCACCTTGCCTAAGGTGACGAGAATTCCCACAGTGATAATACTGCTGCTGAGTACTGAAGTGGCTGTCGTAGAGCAACATAAGCCTTGAAAAACTGTAAGCAGGTTCAGTCCCTTTGTCCACAACACTAACCACCTTCTTGTACATCTAGGTGCATCCGCTCATGAAAAATAACTGGATTTTGGGATATGCCAGTGGGATGCAACATGTGTCATCAAAACTTAGAACCCTGTTTGTAACAAAACAAAAATAGGACAGCATGTCAACTGTCAACATTTTGCCATTCCAAATGCACGCTTTGGGATTTTTTTTTTTATGTACTTTTTGACTTCTTTCTAAGAACTCAGTAAAGGTGGGTTGGCACTTGGCAACTGTGTAACTTAATTGTTTTAACAATATGACGAATATTGAAAGTTGGTAGGTACAGAAACTCTGTGGGGGAAATACAATAAAGGTTGAAAAGGGCTCATAATGTCGATGTCCTGATAGAGCAGTGTCAAAGGCATATCAACGGTATATACTAAAGTGTCTTCGACATCATATCCCCATTTTTTTAATGCTTTGAGTGCCACAGGGTTGCACAATGCACTCAAAGGGTTAACTGAGTAATGCTGTTTTTGGTGTTGAAAGGATCAACTCCACTCCCCTGCTGATGAAGTGGGGCAGCAGAGAGCATGTTCTCAGACTTCAGGGTTGTTGTGCTGCTGGTGATGTGCAAAGGAGGGCATCCATTCCACATTATCAGCAGTTCACAATCCTGTATGCTTCTTCTCCCTTCTCCTAAATTTAGTGCATATGGCCATGTGTGCCTACATCAAAATGTCAGTATGCTTTGAACCCAATGCCACAGCTTCGATCTGTCGTGTCATCTTCTTTGTTTTTCGTTCACACAACAACAAAAGTAGGATCTATGGCTGTTATTGTTAGTGATATCCCACTCACTGAGTCACCTACCACACTACTATTATGTTCTCCTTGAACATGTGCACTTTTAGGAATGTTTCTACTGCTGCTAGCCATTGTACCTCTGGTGAGCTGTTGGGCTGTCTCCCAGTCAGACCTGTGGTTATGAACATGTATCTAGATGTGATTCTGATTTCCCCCTTTTCAATGATTTTTACAGAGTCAACAAATAGCAGCATGTTTAGCTTTTGGATTATTAGTTTCATAGACTGAGGAGTTCCTGAGATATTACTAGTACTACTGGAGAGACTAGATGTTGCAGTAGTGCTAGAGGTAGGGGTCAGTGGTGCTGTACTTTGAACAGCAGCAGAATCACTCATAGCCGCATTGTGGGTGTTAACCTGTGCTGCTGCTTAGTCAGTAGTAGTCAGTAGTAGGACTGGGTAGGGGCTGGACTTTTAAGCAGTGACAATGATGATGATGACCAAGATGATTTGTTGGACATAACAATGTTAGTGTTGATTTTTACTGTAAAGCACACAGCAACAAAGCTGGTAGCATGTGGAGTGTTGTTTTCTCTGTCTGAAAATATGTATGACATATGTCTCTGTCACTGTCACCCTTAGTCTCTTCTCAGATATATGAATACGATATAATTTCCCTGTCAGTGTCACTGTCTTAAATCACACTCATAATCCATGCAGCTGTACAGAGAACTGGCTAGTGTGAATGTTCCTTAAATCTAATAACTCTAACTCTCACCTTTGCCAGCCTGCCTCTATACACTAGTAGCTAGTGTCAACATGTCAGCAGCTTTCTCTCTCGCTAAGTTAGTTGTGAACTGTACAGTACAAAATAATCAGCAGCTTGCAATAAAGGATAAAGTGCACAGCAACTGGAAGAGCACAACCACACATCAGTAAATACTTTTTTCTTGCTGATTTAGTAGTGAGTATGTGTAAGTAACACAATATGCTACTTTATACCTGTCTGTACTGAACATACGATTCATTTATATCTGTATAAGTAGTATCTGTCACTGGTAGAGTCTCAGGCTCAACCAGCCAGCTCAGATAGAAAGGATGACTTTGCTTGCCTGTCTGAATCTGTCACTTATCAGATTTTTTTTTTACATCTACTTTCTCCCTTCCCACCACAACCACAAACAGAGAACAAATGTCACTATTTTCTCCCAATAACCCTATTAAGTAACTATTTGAATGTCTGCCTAAACTAGCTTGCTAACAAAACTTCAGCTGCCTTTGTCTCTTTCTCTCTCACTGTTCCTAAATCACCATGTTAATTATGATTGTTAGAATGAATACTGTTTATAACCTTACCTTAAAATAATCCTGTTACTTTACTCATCCTCAGGGAGTACAAAAATATGCAAGTCTATCTTAATGTGAATCCTTATTGTATACTAGTAGTATTGCATCATAGGAAGTCATGGATAGATGATGTGGTTTGTTTAGTGGAGGGTAAAGGTAGATGAGAGAGGGGAAACTGTGTTTAAGGAGGCGAGAAGCTGTAGATGAAAAAGTGTTAAGGAACTGAGGAAGCGGATTCATTGGGGAGGGAATTATATAATAGTGATCAGGCATCATAGGGGACAATAAATAAGCATGACTAGAATGAAGTGACACATAAGGGACACATACGTAAGGTAAGTGACAGGAAGAAAGGGGTAAAAAAGATAAGTGGGGAGAGAGAAAGTAGTAAAGAAATACAGGAGGAAGGGGCAGAGGCATGTGTCAGAAAAAGGAAGAAGAAAGAGGTTAAGGGCATTAGGCACTGGAAGAAAGAAGTACACAAAAGAGGAGTAGAGCAAGACAGAAGAGTGAGGAAACATGAAAGTGTAATAGGTGTGGGAAAGAAAGAGACTGAATGGTAAGAAGGGTGTAAAAAAGTGGTAAGGTGTGTAGCAGGATAAAACAGGAGAGGTTAGGAGACAAGAGAGGAAAGAGAAATTATAGATATGATGATGGGAAATAAAAGGGGGTGAAGGGGAAAGGAGAGTGGATGAGAAAGTAATATGTTTGCACAATAATGCCATCCCCTTTCTACTTGGAGATTAGGGCTTTAGATGAGCAGTTCAGACTATCCAGCAGGTGGTGCTTTGGATCTGAACCACTACCTTCTATAGATGCTATATTATGTTAAATAACAGGGGCTTAACAGGTTCAACCCCCCCCCCCATGTTGGATTTCATAATATACTTTGTGGTTCTCCATACTTTCCTGTTATGGGAAACATAAGGCAGGGAAGAAGGCAGGCAGAGATTTTTTATTTATTTGGTAGGGGGAATTGATCAAGTAGATGAGTGGTCACAACAGCTTTATCTGCAAATGGTAATTACAGCATGACCATACTATCAATGAGTTAAAGGAAGTGGAACACTGATGCATGTACCCTGTAGCTTTTATATAGTGAGGTAGCTCTAACCATGTATTACAATTGTAGTTAAATGAAAACAAATTTAAAATGCTGGTTGGAATGGATTGTAGCCCATAAAACCTCAACTGTGTATCAAATGAAAGATATTCCACAGAAAAATTAGTGTTATACACTTCTCAGATCGGTCAGGTGTATCTGGATTAGAGTGTGTGTAATAATGGAACAAATGTATAAAATGGGCCATAAAAGTACCCACACCATGACATTTCTTTTTATGAAACTGACTAGTACTACTACAGTGTATAGCAAAAAGGCCTGATATAAATAACACCTAGCATCTTTAGACTGAGTCAGAACCACTAATCTAGCACAAGCTTCTTGCCTGGGGAAGATAACTAAAGGAAAAGTGGAGCACAATACAATCTCTTTGTCAGCAAATACTAGTGTAATGTCTACCAAAATGACTGATTCAGCACTTACTTCATTGTTGGGTGAACACAGTATTAAAAGAATGGTATTATTTCAATTTTTAAGTACTTAAAGTTTTAAGCAAGAAAGCAAAAGGTGAGCTATTATGGCTAATGCAATTGTACCACAGTGGGGGAAATAAGCATTCCAATTGATATAAATTGAGATTCTAACCTCTATAAAACTAGAAAAGGCCAAGATCTCTAGTACTCAGTGGGTAAATGGTTCCATTTAATTCAATGGTAATTTGGGTAACTTTTGTTTCCTATATATCACTTTATTTGCTTCACAATTATTCTACTTTTACTTTGTATATATATATATATGTTAATTACCTTCTGGCTTCCTGCTTCTTCATTCACGTGTACCTGGCTATATGCAGGTAATTCTTCTGTTTGCCCTTTATCAGTGGTATAAGAGCCCTCTAGATGCAGTCTGTAAAAACAGCCTAAGACTCCATCGCATCTGTAAATAATAATATATATATATCTGTGTATCCCATTCCCATTCTTTATTCATGTACACTGGATGTTAATATGAGCAGATAATAATAACTAAATAGAGCAATAAATAAAGGCAGTGCTATTAAAGGGATAGTAATGTTTCATAATAAAAGCAGCTCTAATTAATCATTTGGACTTTGGAGAATGTTATTTCAATTCTGTCAGAGTTATAGTTCAAGAGTAATTCAATGATAAAGTATCCCCCTCCTGCCCCTTTTACTGACGTAACACTGTTCAGCCAGATCAGAAGGGAGGTGCCCAGGTAGATTGCAGAAAGGGACAATCTTCAGTTAAGATAAGGGAAAACCCTGAAAAACTTGTCAAGGGGGGCAGGGCTTTCATTGTTCTCATAGGAAGAAGATTGTCCCCTTCTGTTATCTGTCTGGTCTGTGGACTGCATTCCACATCTGAGAAGAGATTGCTTACACTAGGTAAAAGGGGCGGGGAGGGGAAACTTTGCTTGTGAATATCTCTCAAACCATAAAGGTTTGAGAGATAAGACTTATATCGTTCTTCATGTTTTTTTTAATGCCTACAAAATAAAATAAAGATAAAACTAAGTATTACTATCCCTTTAAGATCAGTAGCAAGTATAATTGAGTTGCTGGCTGTTATTCTACAGACTGCAGGCAGAATGTGCTCACTAGTTATGGCAACCACAGTTTATTTCACAAGGTGCTTTGTTGGTTTGGCCTAAAATGCTTAGTTCAATTGAAACCCTATGAGAGATTCCCAGGAAGTTGGGCTTTTGTCTTCCATGTATTCAATATATACTAAGTTCATTGATTTGTTTTGGTATTTCATCAGAGAGAGTGTAGCTTAATCTGTTAACATTGTTTTCACTGCTTACCTTGCTGTAGAGCTTTACAGCTGCCCGCAGCATCAAGCTCTGAATCAATGAATGGACCTAGTCAGTGGGTTCATTCAAGGCAAACGGAGTGATGCGCTCCCATCATTGAATCAGTCCATACCTTGCCTATTAACCCTTTGGGTACCAGAGGGTTAAGTGCTGAATAAAAGACAGGTTTAACTACTACATGTCAGTCCCTGAGGTGAATGTCGGATGGAATTAGTATGTCGAATATATGCAAAAAGGGGGGCGAAGGGGGGGCATTGTGTAGTGTTTGGTGTACTATTACTGTTTATTGTAACCCTTTGAATGCCACAGGGATGAGCAATGCACATCCCTATGGCATTTACTGCTGTCCATGGTGCAGAAAGCCTTCTTTGTATTCCCCTACTGGCTAGGTAGGGAAGCATAGATAATGCTGTTCAGAATGTCATAGCTCTCCCTGCTGTTACTCCATAGGAAAGTACAGGGGAGATCCCAGCTTCGACAGCCTGTGTCAGGTGAAGTGAAAACTGTGAACTTTGACGGCAGAGGCTGCTATCGGAGTTTACTGAATGAGTCAAAGTGTCACATTATAATATCACCATACAAATGTATCTGATTATGCTTCAGTTCCATATGGAAATAAGCAATTGTCGATTGGAAGATTACAAATTTGCAGACATGGTGAATGCAAGTCAGTTTGATATCGATGCTGTTATTTTTTTGTCGGAGTTCTGGTAAAATGATGTCGTAGACACTTTGTGAATTCTGAGGAGAAGCCCAAGACACTGCTCCGACAGAACATCGACATTCATAGCCTCTTCGACTTTTAGTGCCTCTAGGCCTTGGTGTCATACTTATGGACACATCAGGCTCGGGCATTTGCACCTCTGTGCTACTACTGCATACAGCTACCTGGGGAAAATCAGAAGTTCCCCGTTTTAAAAACATACCAGTCCCTAGGACAATGACAGTGCTGTGACAGCAGAGTGCTATAGTCTGGTGCTTGGCTCCCACGTTTACTACTACTACTACTACTATTACTACTACTACTACTACTACGCCTACTGTTGCTTCTGCTGCTTGTGCTATCACTTTCAAACATTGGCTTCTTCACTTCAGAAGCAGCAGCTGCCCAACTCTACTTACTCATTTTAAACAGTAAGTAACAGCAGCAGCTACTCCTTCAAAGTATTAGAAGAAATCACACACAAGAGGGCATCCAATAGTGCCTGATAACTGGCCAACTGGTAAATATTACATTTAACCCTTTGAGTGCCAGGTGGGTATGCAACGCATTGCAGAGCAATGTGTTGCATACCCCTCGGGCACTCAAAGGGTTAAAACCAGTATACTCACAATTTTGGTGGTTGGGACATAACACCGCAACAGAAAGAGTCTACAGAGAAATTATTCCTGTCTCTGCTGAGATACCAGGATAGATGCTGTTGGAATGAAGGTGCTGCTACAAAGCTTCATGCCAAAAATATTATTTAATAAAGATATTACATTTAAATAAAAACATTAAAAGTATAGATGCTATCTAGCATGCCATAAATAATCAATGTTTCACAGTTACACTACTTTATCAAGACCAAATGGCAATCTTACAAAAAGAAAAAAAGTAGCACCAAACAATCCCCTCATTAAATATCCCACCCTGTTTGTACATTGACTGAACGAACAATGCATTCAAAATATCCAACTGTCAAATATTATTATATGGATTGTGAGTTAAGAATATACAGTAATAAGCATTAAGCTTAAAACATATTTTAAAATTAAATACTTAACATCTTGTTGAAGTGTGAACATTTTTACACCAGAAGTTGCATTTTTTGATCTAAAAACTAGCAGTACTATTTGTGCAGATGTATGCACTAGTATACTCCTGAAATAAAACTGCTGTCATATATCTAGACCGGAAGTTAATTTACAAACTCTAGAGTTTGAATTTAAAATATTTAAACTTATATCCTCTCACTCTCTTCAAGGCCGCTGATGCAATCACAAATATATCAGTAGAAATATATCTCAATGAAAAAATCTAATCAGAATAACCTGACCGGTATCAACTAGAAGTTCAAGTACCAAGTATGTAAAAACTGTAAATAAATAAAACACTTGGCAGTCATAGATTTCCTGTATTAAAAATAATTTCTACCTCCTTCATCTAAAAATATAAGTTTTTAAATGTTAATGCAATATCAAATGTACCAGTTGTAATGATTGAATTTGAAACTAAAGTTTAATTACTAACTTAAAGCCCATGGATAATGACATCATCACTGGACGCCACTTCACAGAATCTGAGTCCAAAAGTTGGCAACCAGGAAATGACCTCATCCATGTGACAATACATGATGAAAAAGATAGTAATACTCTTTATGAGGAAACTATAACAAAAATAGACATATCCCACAAAACATACCATAGAGTGATAATGGACCAACTACATGTCAAAACTCACTACGGAACTGGAGCTACCAATGAGCCAGAAATAAAATTGTTTCATACATCGAGACTGGAAGTGAGCTCATTCCGTGCATCGGGAGTGAGAAAAGTTCTACCAGAAAAAAATGACGAGAACATTTTAATAGATCTTTAGATAAAGGAGTTAGATACTAGTTTTAATACAGGAAATATATAAGACTGGCAAGTGGTTTATTTACTTCCAGTTTTTACATACAGTACATGGTAGTTGAACTTCTGTTTGATACCGGTCTATTTATTCTGATTAGACTTTTTCATCAAGATATATTCCCATTGAGCGGTCTGGATGTTTCAATGAGTCTTGATTAGAGTCAGAGTATATACGTTTAAATATAATAAATTCAAAATCTAGAGTTGGTCAATCAACTTACAGTCTTTATATATGACAGCAGTTTTATTTCCAGAGTATACTAGTGCATACATGTGCACAAATAGCACTTCTGTATTTTAGATTGAAAAACATAACTTCTTTTGTAAAAATGGTCACAAGATATTATAAAAGTATACATTTTAAAATATATGTTTTAAGATTAATACTTATTATTACATATTCTTCAATCACAATCACTATAATAAAATTAGAAAATTGGATGTTTTGAATACATTGTTCATCAAGCCAATGAACAAACAGGACGGGATATTTAAAGAGAGGATTGTTTGTTGCTGCTTTGTTTTTCTTTGTGTAAGATTGCCATATGGTCTTGATAAAGCAGTATAACTGTGAAACTCGATCATTTATGACATGCTTGATATCATCTATATTTTTAATGTTTTTATTTAAATGTAATATCTATATATATATATATATATATATATATATATATATATATATATATATTTAATCTTTATTATATAATTTTTTCAACACAATGATTTGTAGCAGCACCTTCATTCCAACAGCATCTATCCTGACTACCTCAGCAGAGACAGGAATAATTTCTCTGTAGACTCCTTCTGTTGAGAGGTGGTATATGCCCCCCCAATCACCAAAATTATGAGTATGCAGGCTTTGTAGTTTTTATATACCAGTTGGTAAGTTATCAAGTACTATTGGGTACCCTCCTGTGTGTGGGTTTTCTTCTATATGTTTCTTCCGACGGATGGGTTGAGGAGCTGCCCACTTAGAAGATGGCCATAGAGAGTGGATGACCATCTATACTGTAGTTAGGGCAGTATAAATGATTCCTTCTGTTTAATTTCCAGTTAGCACGTAGGTGCAATTCTGTACATTACTTTTGTGAGTAGATTTACTACAATTGGCAACAGGAATTGGTGAATTCGGTCTTATCCTCATGGTATTACACTAGGAACTCCTCCAGTCTTCTTTTCTTCTTTTCAAAATATTGTATCTCTCTTTTTTGTGTTTGACCTTCCACAACCACTGTCTCAGACTTCCAACTAAAACCTTGCAGCATGGCAGGAAGTTAGGAGTTTTTATAGTATTGCAGTGGGAATTCTCACATGCTATAGAAAGCATAGATGGAAATTACCAGCTTCTCACAGGAATTTCATTTGCAGGAGCGAGAAGGCATAGCTTTCAATGGATATTCCATCTGCAGGATTTTCTGTGAATATTCCAGCGAAGAGGAAACTGGACTTTTTGACCATCTCTACTCACTGCACCACCAAATCAAAATGATTCATTTTGCAAAAGCTATTTATTTTACAGACAAATGGCTTGTATTAGCATGACAAACCCACATTAATATCTTAAAATATTAATCTACATTTTTAACCCCGTTAAATGCTGGAGTGGTACTGCAATCTGTTGGAAACCCCTCTAGCATACAAACAGTCAAATATCTGGATCAATACATGTTTATGACAATTATGTTTGAGTGATTATATTCATAAATAATATTATATAATAAGGCACATAATATTGTGTCCCTGCCTATGCCTATCACAGCATACTTGGGATTACAAGCAGGTGGTAGTGACCAGTTCCAGCGATATAAATGGAAGTAGCAAATTCATGGCTTTTATTTTGTTCTTGACAGCTACTGAATTCAAAATCCCACTGCAACAAGAGGATTAACAGAGTGATGCTCTCTCTACATTCTTAATATCTTAAAAGCATGTCCAGCCTGCTCTCATGCTCAGAGAATGTGATAAGAGCTATTGTATTTTAAGTATTTAACTATGTATCTAATTCTGTGCCACAGATGTTTATTCAAATGTCTCCTTATGCTCTACCAAGGTGTCACTGTCAATTGTCACATGACTTTGTTAGGTTGTTTATGGCTGCATGCACAACAAAAAACTGGAATAATCATGTAGCAAACCAGAAGCACAATAGCAGAGAACTAAAGAGTCCCCAATCTCCTAATGATTTTACAGGGGCTGCCAGAAGAGTAAGCATCACACTTAAAGAATTAACCCCTGAATTGTAGAGAGGTCTCCAAAGCAAAACATAAATAAATTTAAGAAGAGGAAATAACTGATTCATAGAGGACAAATAAATATTTCCAAATCTCCCACTGATTTAAATGTGAGGTTTGCAGTAATTGGAGACATCTGCAGCATTCAGGAAGTTAACCCTTTGAGTGCCAGAAGTGTATTCAATGCAATGCATTGTGTTGCCCTCTGGCACTCAAAGGGTGACACGCCCCTGTTGAATAAATGAGAAGTTTGATATATCTACTGTGTTTTATTTAGTTTCTTCCACACTTGTTCCAGTTTTCTGTTGGAACATAAGGCCCATAATTTTCTACATGTATTGCTTCTTAATTTAATTACTTTAAAGAACATTATGGCTTAAAACAATTCTGTCTTATATTCAAGTTTTAACAATATCCTGGTGTGTGTAAAACTTTCTTCTATTTTTTCTGCAGGTTACTGACAAAAGGCTAAGTGCTGAGAAACTGCAACCGAATATCAGAGGATATTGCAGTACTCTGATTGGTCCCTGGGGTAGATGAGTAAAGGGGTGTGAAGTAAAGTACCAATCAGAATTAAGCAGTGATTTTTAAGTGCCCGTGTGTATTTCTCTTCAGTCCTTGCTTTCCATTTCTTTAAACTACAGAAGGGGATTGAAAATGAGGAATTAAACAGAAATATAATGCCAGATAATATTTTGGTGTTCCATTAAGCATGCTTTGTAAGCAGTGTCTGACATTAGTTTCTTCATTAGACATATATTATCCATGTTTAATACCATATAATTTATATTTATACACTTGGATGGCAGTATGGTACGGTATATTTTAGCTTCCTATATTGTTACTATTTATGTTGTTAAATTTTTAGCAGACTAGATTTCTGTATCTTCTTGTTAATTCCATGTTTAGTATGCTAAACTTCAGTTCAAGACTAAACATTTTCCTTGCTAGGCTATTCTGATAGAAATAGAAAAATATTGGGGATTGGCTTATGAATGCTGACCCATTTGATAAATACATTCAAGGTGGCAGTTGGTTAACGCGCCCAAAAGGGGTATATAAATGTAAAGGTTGTTCCAATTGTGACTATATTATTACAGTCAAAGATTACAAGCACCCAAAAACAGGCCAACCAGTGGTAATACAGGATTTCATGAACTGTGAGTCAAGATATGTGGTCTACATGATAATTTGCCCGTGTGGTCTACATTACATTGGAAAAACTATTACAAATCGGCAATCAAAAAAGCCCTGGAGGGGACCCTAGATGCCAAAGAGACTTTGAATTAACCAGTAGCATGGCACTTTGAGCTGTTCAAACATAAACTATCTGACTTTCGGATGGCACATACACCACAAAGAGGTGGCGATAGAAATAAACTGTTACTACAATGGGAGGCATGTTTGATTTATGAATATGACACTCTGGCTCCTAAAGGACTCAATCATGAATTGCAGCTTTCGTGTTATTTGTAACAAGGATCAGAAGGAGATTCATATAAACATCCAATGGACATTATACTGTACAGGTGACAAAAAAAATGTCTGTTCCTTTTTGAAGCACGCAGGAAGGGGCTCTAAATCACCTAAGTATCCATAAGCTTGATTATAAGATAGAATATTGGTAACCAGGAAATGAACAGGATTGATGATGATTCATTGTATCAGGAAGAACCCATTGGACTATTTTATCATTCTCCAAGGCGTCATATCAAATGGGCATTCCTTGTAGTAAGTCTACAGGAAAGGGGCCCTAAAACACCTATTGTGAGATTATGGCATTATTAAAATACATCACCATCCACACTTCCTCATAATGAGTAGCTATTTCCACCTCTTGCACTCAATACCTGTTACGGTTTTCTGACACACAGACCAGGATGTAACGTAAAATACAATTTATTGAAATAAAAATGAACAACACTGCCCCTAGAGGCTAGTAAAGTTAAGAACAGGCAATATGAACAGAGGATGGAGTAAACTACAAACAGTAGTGCATAGAGGGTTAAGTGGAGCAACTGGTAAGGCTCAGGCTAGATTGGCCAACGCCCAGGGGATAAATAGCAGTCTATGGTAACAGTCTTTAAATGTAGATCAGGAACTCAGGAACAGCGCTGTAACACTCTTGAAGCATAAACAGGATGAGCCCCTGTTGCTCTAAGCTGAGCCCGTACCACCACAGTGGGCTTATGAGGATTGCAACTGCCAAATTGATGTAACCAGAATAGGAATCGCCCTGAATGAGTATCGAGTGACCCTGCGTCTGCCACTGAAGTATGCCAGCCCTTGGGAGGCCACAGTAGAACGGAATTGCCCAAGCTATGAAGAGCCAAAGCACAGAGTAGTGCAGTTGGGATAAAACACTTTGAGCGAATGAGGTACTGCCCAGACACCCACAAGGTGTGACCCAGAATCCTTGTTGCAAGAGCGAATGGACTACCAGTGTCAACCAGCGTGATCACGATGCATACCGGGCATCGAACAGGCGGAGCTCTGCAAGGACTGGTATAGCGTAAAGCGGAGGCTCAAATGTGTTAAGGCTCAGAGAATCACCGGAGCTTGGCAATGAATCAAATGGCACGTAATCGGAGGCTACCGGCAGTGCAAGGGTTAATCTGGTACATTTGAAATGCTCAACGAGAACAAGGCAGGCAACCTCGGCTGCAGCGTAATGAGCTAGGAAACAGAGAACAGTCAGAATGTCGCCAGCGCGACCGGAGTGCACAGGAGCAGCAACCGGACAGGAGCAGTAACCGGACAGGAACAGTAGCCGGAACCGGATGATTGAGTCGCAGGAACACCACCGGAGAGTGGAGCAGTCACGGAGCAGGATCAGGAGCCAGAACCGGGTCGAATCACGGAGCGGAGTCGTCAGCCAGAGCCGGGTCGGATCACGGTGCAGGGTCGTCAGCCAGAGCCGGGTCAGTTCACGGTGCAGGGTCGTCAGCCAGAGCCGGGTCAGTTCACGGTGCAGGAGCAGAAGGAGAGTCAGACTAGCCGGGTCGGTACACAGGAGACACTGGAGATCAATAACAAGGCGCAGCAACACAACACCACGAAAGGGCAATTGACAAGTGCCCAAGCCTCAGTATATAAAGGCACATCCTGGGCGGGCCAATCAGACTCCTCCAATGCAAATGTATACCTACAGAGATTGACAGGGAATCACGGGGACCGTGATAATACCCCAAAGGCTGGGAAGCCTGACTTTGAATTTGACTTTGTAACTTATCTGATGAGCGACTTAAGGAACAGTTAGCAAGTTGTGTTACCAGTAACATAGATATAATACGAGGAACACTACTGTGTGACATTTAATTAGTAATGAACTCTATTCTAATGTGATGATTTCCTATTGCTTTAGTTATTAGTTATGCCAAATCCCTAAGCCAACACCACTCTGATACTTTTTTTCTCTTTTTCTTCTTTCAATTTAACTCTGTGCCAGCCTATCATGCTACAGCTTAGCAAGTAACTATTTAGTTGGTGAGTTGCGACGCCGCTGTGTCCCGTGATTATTCCCGCAGCATCGTGACTCGCATTTTGTAGGTACTATTGATTTATTTTATTTCCTTTTTGAGGGGTATGTGCCGAAAGTTGGCACCACAAGTTGGTTCGGGGGCTGGCTGACAATGTGCTGTTGTGGGCTGCAATGAGGTGGTGTTTTTATTATACACAGGCTCGCCGTAGCCGCGATATGCGCATCAGGCAACTGCATCGTTTACATAGAGCATAGGGTGTATTATTTTGTGATAGTCTGCTTGAACTATAATTGTATTTTTCGAAGGTGATGGATGGAGGGCGCTAGGATTATCTTGGCTATCCTTCAGCATCCCTTTGTTGTATATGTTGCGTAGCAACCGGGTTACCCCAGACATCATGGGCAATTGGGGTCAATGTGAGGATGCAGATTTTGGCGTATCCTTTGCGCGTGTCTACGTTGCCTGAAATAGTGTCCATTCCCCTGTTTGCCCTGAGGAAGGTCAGTGATCGAAAACGTTTGGCATGGATTGAATAAAGAACATTTTTTCATTCATCACGCTGAGTGCTGTCTCCTTGGTCCATGGATATACCTTGGCTGAGTATATTTATATATCTCTTATTTCTTATGGGATGTGCACCAATTGCCATTTATGAAATTCACGGGACAAATTCTGGGAGATGTTAACCCTTTGGGTGCCGGAGTGGTAAACAACACATTGAGTACCCCTCCGGCACTAAAAGGGTTAAAAGACCGGTCCTGCTCTGTGTCTGGTGTCACTCACACAATGCACAGTAGAGAATGCGTGAACGCACAGAATGTTCCCAGCCTTCTGAGCATTCGGGTAGTCTCTACTGCGCATGACTGCTTTTGACAAATATCCTAGCAAATTATTATATAGGATATAGATATAATTTTTGGATTGCATCTGCCATTGCATATATGTGTACATGTATGTGTGTATATTTATTTATATATATATATATATATATATATATAAAACAAAATAAAATAAAACTAAAAACTAAAATTCTGTATGGAGGTGGGGCATCCAATCCCTGCTGGCACAACTGTACTGTCTCTGATCCTATGCCTCCCTTCCTAACACTAGTGCTATGATCTCAAATCTTTCCACACAATATAAAACCTTTTATGAATATTTGTATATCCTATTAGGCTACTACAATCTATAACATTTCTTAATCCCTGAAGAAGTACTTTATATAAGCACAAAATGATATGATCCCAAAACAAAGAACTTTCGCTAAGGCAAGCAATTAATATTCATATTGATGGCTGACTAAAAAAGGGCTAAACAGCAACAGTATAACTGTTTGCTGTAGTCGGGATAGAGAGAGTCGGGAAGAGAAGAAACAGTTACAATTGCTGGGACAAAGACCCAGCCTCTGCTCGTGAAAAAAACAGCAACAGTATCATCTACCCGCTGTAGTCGGGAGAGGACAAGAGGAGAAACAGTTACATTTGCTGGTGTCACGGTTTGTTTTGACTCTCAGACACACAGTAAGATAAAAAATCAAACTTTATTGAAAAGTTTAATGGGAACCCTCACGGGTCCTGAACATACACATATATCACATGCACACAATGGGTTCAAACAGTAGCTTTTACAAGATACAGCATGGTAGGCTCTACCGGCCTTGCCAAAGTACCGGGCAAGGCAGCCTATGGTATGAACTAACAATATGACTAAGGTTCTACCGGCCGTGCCAATGTACCGGGCAGGGCAACCAGGAAGATGATACAATAGCGGGAATAAGGCTCTACCGGCCTTGCCAATATACAGGCAAGGCAGCCTGAAAGATGACACTATAAAATGGAAACAGGCTCTACCGGCCTTGCCAATATACCGGGCAAGGCAGCCTGGAGGGTAACACGACAATCTGAATGTGGGTCTACTGGCCTTGCCAATATACCAGGCAAGGCAGCCAGAGGGACAGAAGGACAGCTCCACTAATGCTGTATGATGGAGCAGCAGCATAAGATGGAACAGTGGAGCAAACCAGTATCACAACCAGGGAGACCAAACCGGTGCAATAATGGAGGCGGCAGCAACCAGTGAATGTGGAGTAAACCAGTACCACGTACTGGACAACAGTATAGCCCAACCGGTTCTATAATGGATGCATCAGCAACCGTTAACTGAGGAGTAAACCAGTACCGCGTACTGGACAACGGTATCACCCAACCGGTTGTATAATGGAGACATCTGCAACCGGTGAATGTGGAGTAAACCAGTACCGCGTACTGGACAACTGTATCGCCCAACCGGATCTATAATGGAGGCATCAGCAACCAGTGAATTTGGAGTAAACCAGTACCGCGTACTACACAACAGAAACGCCCAACCAGTTCTATAGTGGAAGCATCAGCAACCGGTGAATGTGTAGCAAACCAGTACCGCGTACTGGACAACGTTATCGCCCCAACCGGTTCTATAATGGAGGGATCAGCAACCGGTGAATGTGGAGTAAACCAGTACCACGTACTGGACAACAGTAACGCCCAACCGGTTCTATAATGGAGGAATCAGCAACCGGTGATTGTGGAGTAAACCAGTACCGCATACTGGACAATTGTATTGCCCAACCGGTTCTATAATGGAGGGATCAGCAACCGGTGAATGTGGAGTAAACCAGTGATCAGAATGTCGCCCAGATGACCCAGCAGCCAGACGGATGACAATCAGGATTCAGCAGCAGGAACAACAGACAGGCCACAACAACCACTGGAACAGCAGGGTGGCCAACCAAGTCAGGAATGGAGCAGGAACCACGGCAGCACTGGATCAGGAATGGAAGCAGGAACGACAGCCCAACCGGATCTGGAACGGAGGCAGGAACCACGCAGGAGAGACACCGACTACTGGAGAAATGCTGACACTGGTAACGGAGCAAAACAGGCCCAACGATACAGGTACAAGGCAGGTGACTACTGACATAGAGACACCACGAAAGGGCAACCAAAGGGTGCCTTAGCCCAGTCTATATAGGCAATACTGGGCGGGCAATAGAGAGGCGGCCAATGGAGAGTACACACACCTGACTGACAGCAGAAGTCAGCAATCACGGGCACCGTGATAGCTGGGAAAAAGACCCAGCCTCTGCCTGTGGAATAAAGAAAGTTCATCAAAACCCCTAAAGTTGGGAGAATAGAGAAGAAAGGGGCCGCGGGGTGAGAAAAAGGACAAGAAAGGTAATATTATAATAAAGAATTTATACCGGCTGTGAATAACAGAGACTGTAAGACCATTTGAGTTGCAGCACTTTAGCACCTTTGGCAATATAATTTAAAGGGATCAAAAATGTATTGTGGATCAAACAAAACTTAAAGAAGAAAAACAACTATATTATACTACGGAGCTATGTCACACAAGCACAAACTTATTGTCATGTCAATTATTGTTTTGATGTACTGTGGATATCCATATATATGATATATTGGTTATTAATAAATATGGATTGATTGTAATTGTGTATCCATTTGACTCTCTCCTCATTCCTGTATATATACATATATATATATATATATATATATATATATATATATATATATGATCTTCACTAGATGAAGCTTTGGGCATATTCAAGATGCAACATGACTTATCTGTAAGGTGCCCTAAGACCTGCCGTTCAGATCATTCACATTAAAGCTGGGATTCTCATTTCAACATCAGATAACTGGTTGATGCATAGCTGTTGTTCATGTGAGCTATTCATCTGCCACACCCTTGCCAGGAATACCCTGCTGTAATGGGATTGGCTGAGGAACACAGGAAAACAGAGGTTGGTAAGAATGGATGACTTTGCCTCAACTGTAACACAGGATATTGAAGATAGATTGAAGAAAGATGGCTTTACTTTGAATTTAACACAGCTCAGCCAAGTTACCTATGTGACCATACCCTTTGATCCATGCCTCTGCACAGTAATCAATAGTCTTCAGTAGTCCTGACTCGATCACGCGAGTCAGTTATCTTTATCAGATTACAAATAGAAACCAACTATTATCTGTTTCTTGTAATATAAAGTATAACAATATGCCCTTTGATATCAATGCATTCATATATTATTGTTGTAGCTCTTTATTATCACTTTTCTTTATTAACTCTTTATTATCACTCCCAAGGTTATATTGCAAATGAACAGGTAAGTCCTACCATTATATACAAGCATCTTTTAATTTATATAATAGAATCATGCTACCAGTAATAGATGCACCATAGATGGTCATGTGTGGGCCAAAGACAACCAGATCTTACTCATTTTGCACCTTATTATCATTATTATTTTTTATTTATATAGCACCAACTAATTCCGCAGCGCTGTACAATTGGGAATAAACATACAGAGGGATTAAATAGTACAATCAGATTTGGAGAACAGAAGGGTCAGAGGGCCCTAACCCATGCATTGTCATAGTCCTCATTCTCTCTTTATGATTTTAATTCCTATTTTTAGATTTTCTGGTCACTTGTCAACAGTACTCAAATGCAAAATTTAGCAATGAAAATACTAAAAGAAGCAGTGGTAAAACCCCTCCCAAAGAAACCTTTATAGCAAATTACAGACCAGTATCCAACCTTTCATTTCTGGGGAAAATTATTGAAAAAGTAGTGGGAACTCAGCTGGAGGACCATCTATCAAGCTATAACATCTTTGATCCTTTACAGTCATGTCTCAGATGCCGCCACAGCATGGAAACAGAGCTAGTCTGAGTGCTAAGTAATCTCCTTATGGTGAGAAACAAAAGTGATTACCCCATCCTAATCCTCCTGAATTTGACACCATTGACCATTGCAGCACATCTGTGGTCTAGTAGGCAGAGTTCTAAACTGGTTTAAATCTTTCCTCACTGGTAGATCAGAGAGTAACATCAGGATCTTGCTCATCAGCACCAATAGAATTAGCCTGCAGAGTTCCACAAGGTGCTATCTTGTCTCCTATGCTATTCGCAATTTAATTGCTTCCACTGGGGGACATCAGCAGGCGACATGGCCTAAGATGTCATTGCTATGCAGATGACACACAACTCTACTTCTCCTTTGCTCCAAATACTAAATACCCCCAGCAACAAGAATATCTCAGGATCACCCAATTGGACTGGAACTTGGAGGCTCTGAACTCATTAGTTCAATAGAGGTACTAATTTTTGGAGTGATGATTGACTCTGGACTGTCACTTAAACAGCAAATTTCTTCCGTAATAAAATCTGCTTTCTTTCATCTGAGAAACATAGCCAGGATACAACACTTAATTCCACTGGATGATATGCCAACATTATTCCATGCATTTGTGTCCTCTCGTCTAGATTACTGTAATGCACTTTACTTGGGCCTCCCAGAAAAATAACCGCATCGTCTACAGACAGTACAAAATGCAGCAGCCAGTCTATTGACCAATCAAACTCGCTTATGTCACATAACACCTGTTCTCCACTCACTGCATTGGCTTCCAATTAAATGGTGAACATATTTTAAAACTGACCTGCTGACCTTCAAAGCCTTAAATAATCAAGGCCCACAGTACCTGAAAGAGCTCCTGACACCCTATATTCAATCCCGCTCACTGCGATCAGCCAACAGATCCCTCCTGTCAGTGCCCATAATAAAGACAACCTCAGGTTCCCGGGCATTCAGCCATGCTGCCCCCACATTCTGGAACTCTTTGCCAACCTCAATCAGAGAGGAACCATCATTATAGACTTAAAAAAAAAAAAAAGCTAAAGACCCATCTCTTTTATCAGGCATTCAGTCAACTCATGTGACCATAAGGAACTCTTCATTTTTATGTCTGTATATTTCAAAAAACACAGGGAGAAAAGCGTTATAAAAATCACAAATTATTATTATTCTGAATTGTTATAAATCATATATACGTTAGCGAATAAATTAAAATGACCATTGATTTAAAGTGTTAGTAATGTCTAAAAATAATTTTTACTAAATTTGTATAGGGTAAAAAAATAATCGGATTGCCACAAACCCCATCTCTCAAACCTTTATGGTTTGACAGATATTCGGAATCCAAATTCTCCCTCTCCTACCCTTCTCCTTATGTCAGCGTCTAGCTGACAGAAGGAGATCCCAGTCAGGAGATCAGCTGGCGGCTCTGCAGCAGAGCTGAAATCCCGTTATTGCAAATTAATTACTTAATTGTAAAGGTCTACAAAGTGCACCTGGTTTACAAGCACACTTTGTAGACCTTCCCAATGAAGTAATTTGTTTGCAGTAATGGGATTTTGACTGCTGAAGAGCCTTATTGTGTCGGCCGACACGGATCTCCTTCTGTCAGCTTTACAGCTGACATCAAGAGAAGGGGAGGGAAGGGGGAACTTTGACTGCCAATACCTCTCAAACCATAGTGGTTTGAGAGATGGGGTTTGTGGCAATCTGGTTATTTTTGTACCCTCTACAAATTCATTAAAAATATTTTTAGACATTACTAACACTTTAAATGAGGCTTTTAGCCCCTTGTATGCTAGCAAAATCTACAATGCATTGCAAAGCATTGGACACATCCTTAGCCTTCATGGGGTTAAAAGTCACATTTAAGTCAATGGTCATTTTTGGAATTTTTATTTGCCCTCTATGGGATGGTTGATTTGACTAGACTTACTCCAGATCTTCACAGTAAATCAGCCTCAGCATGTTATATCAAGGTCTCATCTCGGACAATATGTTCTACTAACTGCAACTAATGTCTTTCTATAATTTTAGTGCCACCTTGTGTCTATTAAAAGGGGTAGTTGCTCTACTTTAAATAAATGGCTTGAACATTAGTAAGTGACAAGGATATTGCCATGTTTTATGTTGGTCTTTCTTATGTCTTTACCTCTGCAATGCACTTCTTTGTCTCCTGGCCATTTCGTTGTGTCTTTCATCAGTTTGCTTTTGAATTCTCTCTTCCCACATGTTTTTCAACTCACATGTTTCCAAGGCAAGAATCTCTATGCGCATATACTGACTATTCATGTTCTGAAAAAAATAAATATACTCACATTATAAAAAGCAGTATTCAAGGATAATCTTTAAACCTTTAAGGACCAGCAGTCCTGGGGCTGGTTTCCCTTTAAGGACCAGATTGACGACTTCAGCTCGCCGCCACATGTGATTGATCACGTGTGCCGGCGAGCCAAACAAGGGTCTGGTAGTGCCCGGTCTGGTCTTGGAGGGATCAATTTCAGACCCCACTTCTGCTCACAAAGCAGTAAAAAATATGTGATGTGTCAGGACCGTCACCGGTCACCAACACCTGGAATGTATTGCCAATGTTCATAGATAAATATACATGTCAGTATATACCACTGGCAGAAAATACAAGAATACCAAATTAAGACCAGTGTGACTTATTATAGAGTTTGGTCCTTATTCCTCATTTACCTGCCAATCTTTTAACCCGTTGATTGCCAAGCAGGTATCCACCTCATTGCAATACTTTGAATACCTCTCCTGCACTCAAGGGGTTAAACTGTTTAAGTCATAAGGGACAGATGATTCATTAAAAAAAAATGAAGGTTATAATAAAATCTGCAAACAAGCAAACAGTAATATCTAAACACTATCAGGAATAAAAAATTGTCTCTTTCAGCCAAATTTCAATTTGCAGATGAGCAATTGTCAAAGGAGATACTAGAACATTGTAAACCTGGTATAGGCATAAAGAAATCATGCAGATATAGGCATATATTAGGTAATTGCAGGGATGAGATGACAAGAACATGTTGGTGCATGCCATAAGTTGAATTTGGGTCCAGTTCACCACCGTATCTCCAAACTGGATGCTTAGTGCGTCTTCCCCCAGTTATAGCAACATGTGTTCCTCCAGCTGTTCAGGACTGCAATTCTCATCATCATCAGCCAGCCTTGAACAGCTGGAGGGCGTCACATTGTTTTTATACTAAATATTTTTAGTTAACCACTACAGGTATCTGTTTTTTCATCATTATTTTTTATGATAGTGAGCTTTTATATTAGAAATCTCTGGACATTGGTTTTGAATGCAAACTTTAATGAAATTACAAACTATGTAACATTCGGATTAAATTGACAAATGAGGGTATGGAACATGAATTATCAGAATAACAAGCTACATATTTAGGCCTTTTGCACTCAGCCATTCATTCATAAGTTCATTCACATCCTTACACAACATGTTACACAAGTAAATCACTTATCTAGATGTCATAGGTCCAGCAGTGTCCTGAATCTCCAGCATCTTCATCTACACCAACATAAGAATTAAAGAAACCTAATACACCACCACTGCCTCAGATGAACAGGTATTGTCTTTTGTATGGTACAACCCTGTTCAAATTATTTTTTACTCTCACACTTGGGGCATGTTCGGAGGAATCTTACCTCTCAGCCAATGGGAGCATGGGAAATCATTCAAAAAGGTATTGCCATATAAAAGCCTATCCCTGTTCATTTTCACTCCCACTGATTTAGGCAACTGCCCAAGCAGGACTGGGGTGGGGGGTAATTTATTAGAGGAGGAACATTTGCTGGTAATAGGGAGTTATTTTAATTCCTATGTTGCTGTTGAAGAGGGTGTCAAGGACACAGCTGGACAAAACAGGGTAAGTTATGTAATTATGTAATGGAATGGGATCTAAATTAGTGTCTGGTGTGGGGGGACTTAACCCATAAAGTGCCAGAATAGTGGAGAAGGAATTTTGTCTAGCAGCAAAATTGTTCATCAAAATTAACTAATTTTGTTTCATCCTAATCCTATAACATAATTTGCTAGAATGTGAAGCTCCCTGTGTGTGTAACATGCACATGTGCAGTAGAGACTGCCCAAATGATGCAGTCATGCGCAGTAGTGAGACTGCCTGAATGATGCAGTCATACGCAGTAGTCATGCGCAGTAAAGACTGCCCAAACTCGCCAGCCACGAGGCAATGTTGATCCAGAATGGGGCACTCAGAACAGCCCACTGCCTGTCTCCGCTCCCGGCTCTGGGGCAGCAGCTGAGGCCGCTGGGTGGCACTTTAATACTAGTGGGTAAATAATTACCAATTGATTTGGATGAAACTGATTTTTTTTCTGTGTACAAGTCTAGAAATCTCACAAAAATACTAAATTGCACAATATGAAATATTTCAATAGTCCGGCAAAGTTAAGTAGTCCTAGGCACACAAAGTCTGCCTTTTCAACCTTGCTCCACTGTCCACCATTATTGAAATTTGTTCTGTGAAACCATTTGAACTACTTCATGGAACGCTAATATTCCACAGTACACAGTGTGCAAATGTTACAGTTACCTAGTTCCAGCGCTACTGTCGATGATGATGCAGGAGGCGTCGATAAGTCACGGTCGCCTCCTCCCAGACATCACTGATGGTGCCAGCTGGTTTTGGAGCTCGATTTGACGCAGGTGCAGGCCGCTGGTATGATGCATCGTGGCGAAATGCATCATTCCCGGCGCAAAGCAAAAGAATGATGCAGGTTCTTGTTTTATGCTGTAACAACTGAGACCTTCCCGTAACCTCCACCTCCAGGTCCGTGTAACCAATTGGCTCCTTGATTTGTTGAGTAAGATTAATCCTGTGGCTTATGCCTTGGAACTTCCAGCCAATATGCGCATTCACAGTGTCTTCCATGTTTCCCTGTTGAAGCCCTTGGTCTGTAACCGGTATACCTCTGTCCTTGTTCATCCTGCTCCCATGAGAGTTGCAGATCACGAGGAATATGAAGTACAGAATATTATGGACTCCCGTAGGGTCCGGGGGCCCCTACAATATTTGATTCACTGGAAGGGGTATGGTCCAGAGGAATGCTCCTGGATTCCAGCTGAGGATGTCCACGCTCCTGTCTTGATAAGTAGATTTCATGCACGTTTTCCTGGCAGACTCCGACCAGTTCCTCAGAGGAGGGGCTTTTGAGGGCGGGTACTGTTACAGTTACCTAGTTTCAGAGCCGCTGTTGATGATGATGATCTACTTCCTGGGCTGGCCTTTATAGGGGAACTGAGCCAATTCTCAGTTGCCCTTGCGTTGTTGTTCAACACAGTTCGTTTCCCTTGGGCTCTGTGCATAACCTGGCTTGTCTGACCATCCATCCTGGTGCTGACCTGTGGCTCTGTCTGACTATTCTCCTGCCTACTCCTTTTGTATAGCGGACACCCAATCTGGTCCAGACCTGTGGCTCTGGCTGACTGCCTGTACTGTGTATGACCCAGCTTGTCTGACCATCCATCCTGGTGCTGACCTGTGACTCTGTCTGACTATTCTCCTGCCTTCTCACTGTTTATAGTAGACACCCAATCTGGTGTGGACCAGTGGCTCTGGTTAAGACCTACATTTTGGATTTGCAGTTTGAGACTGGGTTCTTTTCCCGTTGCGTTCCCTAGGGGAGTTTTCCTTTCGTCGGACTGACAGCAGGCTTACGTCAGTGTTATCTCCCTATCTGCTACCACATTCGGGAGTTTCCTCGGCCTACCCACTGACTGCAGGCATGAGTCAGGTTGTCTCTTGCTGTGTTCCTCCTTCCCCTATACAGAAACTACAGTGGCGTGTGCCTGTCTCTGGTAGAGGCTCCCTCATTTAGGCAGACTCCTATTCCTGACAGAGTTGCTGACCTCTAGTGGGACTTCTACTGCTTCTCCGTGATTACAGGTCAGGCGTCTGTTTCTCACTTGGATAGTGTTTTATCCTCTGTCCAATGCCATCTCTTATTACTCAGTTGCAATCTGCAAATTGTATCTCCTCTCACCCTTCTCCACGTCATCACTTTTTGACTCCTAGCGTCCGTGTGTCAACATGAACCGCCAAGGCGTTTCATCCGCTTTACCGCGGGCTTTCTCAAGGCACATCAATATGCCATTCTGGATTTCCTCTTTTAAATCCACTAACACAGAAGTAGAACTGGGTTGTCATAGTAACATCTACATTAATCAAAAAAGGTTATATCTGAATATCTCTGGGAAAATGTATCGGATGGCAATCCACTAGTCTATTTTTTTTCTCTCAAATACCTTGTCCATACAACATTCTTACATATAGCAAGTTATATTCAATTTCATTTTTTTATATACATAAGCACCAACACAGATGTGGTGATAACATTAAAAGGACCATATAGATACACACACGTACATGCCCAAATTCAATGCATGCACATAGTGTCCATATCATCCCCAAGGACAGTCATCGGCACAAAATTAATGGAGATACTATCATGATCAAAATAACTCCATCTAGTCTAGAATATCACTGCATAGAATCCAAACTCTTCTACATTTTTTCTTACTTCAAATAGAGGCATATCTAACACAGGCTGCTGTGTTTTCTTTTGTTTGTACTGACCAGTTGGTTTGATAAAGCGGTTTAGGCCGCGAAACGTTTCTTTACTGTCCATACAATTGGTCTTTTATATGTATATTTTATATATCTTATTTTAATAAACTTTATACATTTTGGAAGACATTCAGCAGCCTCTATCCTTTTTCCCTGGATTTTTTACTGGAATAACAGCTTCAGAGAATAAGAAGATACCTGAGTGGGGACAGGTTGATATTCCTCTCATGCGTATATAGCTGGTTTAGATGTATGTCTATTTCCAGCCTTCATCTTTGTGAGTATATCCTCTTTTGGATTTTAAACCAATTTTGGTATTGAACGATCTCAGGCACAATTGGGCACCCTCTTTCTCTTTCTTTTTTTCCTTCTCCATGAGCTTCCTTTGGATGATAGTGAGGTGCAGCCCTTGATAACAATCCTGTATTGCTGTTGACCATTTGGGACGGTCTTGAGATCCCTATCGCCTATATACTTGGGGAACACATAAGTGTTACTCCAAGCATTATTTTTGTGAGTATACATCTATTAAGTGTTCCTTATTAAGACATCTTTACATATTACACTAGGAGCGCCTCCTTCTGTGTGCTTTTTTACAGTGTCCTTTCTGGTTTGTCCTGTGGTTGGAGAGCAGCTATCCAAGTGGACGTTTTACAATCTGTCTATTTGAAAATTTCCTTAGCATTGTATATTATTGTTTTTTTTTTTGTTTGTTTGTTTTTTGTATCTTGCTTTACAGTTTGTTTTTTATTTTTTATTATTTTTTATTTTTTGTTGTGCATTGCATTTTGTTTTATTATGCAGAGTTTTAGAGATAGAATCTCTACCAGGAATCTACTTAGTGAACAGTTATTTTTCAATCAACCAATGGTTGAGGAAAACATCACTAATGTAGAACCTAAAACAGATTTAAAGAAGTTGTTTAGAGATCTAGAATCCACCATGAAAAATGAATGTAGAAATTGGTGGGATACTGTTTTTTTAAAAAATTATATCATGTTACAGATGATACCTAGAGGATTGAGATTTGGTTTGCAACCTACTTTCCCTGATGAAGATTTTACTAAGAAATGGTATGATGCACTTGATGCCTGCTCATATAATTTAATGCACATTTTGGTTGAATTCAGGGAAAGTAAGTTGCTCCTCCTAAATCAAGAGATTGAAGAAAAATATAAAGAAATTGAGAAAAATAAAAATCATGTTTCTTTTAAGAACTTTGAGGAACAGTTAAATACAAATTTGACAAAATTCCAGGATGAGATCCTGGATAGAAAAAAGAAAAAATTGACACGTGACAGGTTGGATTATAACAATAATCAAGTACGCACATGGCCTAAAAGGTTCAAAAATGCTGGGAGGTCCACAAGTGAACAGAAAAACTCTGTCTATCATAGACAGAGGATTACAAGTTCGAGCATTGAGAGTGGGGGTGCTGTTTTTACCAGGGCCCCTACTGTCAATGCTACTAACAATAATAGAAATAAAAATATAAATATTAATGTAAAAGATACATCTAATCCAATTATACAAAGTACTAACAATACTCAATTGTTGACCGCCAGCATTTCCTCCCTTGAAAATACACCACAAATTGTCCATGATGATCCTGATGAAGGTCCATCAAGCAGAATACATACTAATATTCCTAATTCGTATAATATGCCATCTTTTTTAGAATTGGGAAAAGACAACACTCCCTTGTGGTGGAAGACACAAAATCGCTTCCTACCACTGAGAGATGGAAAGGGAGATATAGAGGTAGAAGAGGGAAAGGGAGAGGGAGGAAATCCAAAGAGAACCAGAACCAGTTAACATCAAGAGTAGAAGTAGGAAAGAATATATTTAACCTGTCTACATATGTTCTTAATGATGCAGAAAAATCTTTACTCTCTAGGGGTCTGTCATTTAGTCCATCATCGGAATTCAACCTTTTTGATATTTTTGTTGATTTGCATAATTATGTGAGAAAGTTGTCTTTAAAGAGATATTTTGCTTCTAAGTCTCTTAATAGACACCCAGAACGACTACCAATTATTACTGATAAACCTATTTTAGACTCTTCAGGTATGGAAATACAGCCCTATGTGGATACCAGTACTCAGTTCATTTTAGAAGGACGAGTACCAACTCCATTTAAACCCAAGTCTGGTTTCTTTCCTGTTGAGTCTATAGGGAAATATGTTGAAGTTTTTACAGCAGTTGTAATGGAGGAATTCAGAACCTTAGAGAAGAGAAAATTTAAGGATCTGGGTATTAACCATAATTTGAGAGAAAAAGAACGTAGAGCTATTCAGACTATTCTAGACAATGATCGTATAATTATTAAACAAGCAGATAAAGGAGGTGGAGTAGTAGTACAGGATTTGTCTGATTATCTGAAGGAGGCAAATCGAATTCTCTCTGATGTTGAATATTATAGACCATTATTACATGATCCTACTGAGGAGTTTTTAGGAGAATTAAAATGTTTAATCGACGGTGCTTTTGAGGCGGGTCTTCTAAGTGTTTTGGAAAAAAATTTTATTATTCCCAAAAGCCCTAGGATTGCACTATATTATCATCTTCCCAAAATTCATAAAAATTTGGATTGTCCACCCGGTAGACCTATCATCTCAGGGATTGATTCGCTTACAAGCAATTTGTCAGAGTACATTGATTTCCATCTTCAAAGGATTGTTGTTGGTCTGCGTTCTTATCTGAGAGATACAAATCATCTATTAACCACATTGAAAGATTATATGTGGCATAATGATTATTTTTGGCTTTCTTTGGATGTCACTGCTCTTTATTCTAATATTCCACATGATGGAGGTTTGAAAGCTACCAAGTATTTTTTAGACAAAGATTTACTTATGCCATCAAAGCAGGTCAATTTTTTACTTGGTGCTATTGAATTTATTCTTACTCACAATTATTTTGCATTTGGGAATGATTTTTTCTTGCAGATTAAGGGTACTGCGATGGGCACCAAGTTCGCGCCGAGCTATGCTAACCTTTTTTTAGGTTATCTTGAGGATATTAAGATCTATCACAATTGTCCGTTCGGCGCGAACTTGGTGCTCTATCGCAGATATATAGATGATATTTTAATTGTTTGGAAGGGTGATCCCGATCTGATAGCTGATTTTGTAGCATACATGAATGATAACCTTTGGGATATTTCTTTCACGAGCACTTTTGACCCAAATTGTATCCATTTTTTAGATTTAGAACTTATTGGTAGGGTTGATAATATTGTACAGACACGTACCCATTTTAAAGAGGTAGATGCCAACAGTTATTTGGAGTATAATAGCTGTCATTATAAACCTTGGCTTAATAATGTGCCCTATGGACAATTTAGAAGGATAAAAAGAAACTGTACAGACATAAAGGATTTTGAACAACAATCCCTTTTTCTGAAACAAAGGTTTAAAGAAAAAGGTTATCCTAATCAGCTGATAGAAGATTCTTTCATTAAAGCTAAGAATTATTGTGTTAATGATAAGAATGTTGACGATTCTACAGTTAATATCAAGAGAGGTGGTTCAGCTCTGTCTTCTCAGGATAATAGACAGATATTTCCTAACTTTATAACCAATTATAGTTCTAAGGGTAAACAAGTTAGAACAATATTATCTAAACATTGGAACATCCTGAAAGAGGATCCTCTGTTGAAGAATTGCATTCCATGTAGACCTAAGGTCACCTTTAGAAGAGCTAAAACACTTAAAAATATCTTAGCTCCAACAGTTTGTAAAACCAATCTAACTATCAAAAGTCCAACAAATTCAACAACCAATAGTTCAACAAATATATGGGGTCAACTTAAGTTAAATGATGGTTTTGATAAAAATGGCGAGAAACTACTTAATGAAAAGGGAGCCTATAAATGTAGAGCTCAGAGGTGCTTTACTTGTACCCTAATGCTGGACAAGTCTTTAACCTTTGCCTCTGTAGTTACAGAAGAAGTTTTCAGAATTCAAAATTACTTAGACTGTAACACCAAACATATTATATATCTTTTGAAATGTCCCTGTAATCTACAGTATGTAGGAAGAACTACACAAAGCTTTAAGGCTAGAATTATTCAACATAGGTACAATATTCGTAGAGGTCATCTACTACATAGTGTTTCAAGGCACTTTTTAAGATATCATAACCAAGACCCAAATCTTTTACATGTTCTTCCTATAGAACATGTGAGGGTTGAAGCCGGTCAGGATTCTCTCAAAAAATTGGTTATGAGGGAGTCATATTGGATTTTTAGACTTGGTACAATGATACCCAAGGGATTAAATGAAGCATGCGATGTTGCGTGGTGACACATTATTAAAATAAATAAATATATATATATATATATATATATATATATGTTTTTTTTTTTTTTTTTTTCACATCAAGTAATTATTTTGTAGACACGAAATATTTATTTATGTAGTTTTCATTGAACACTAAGTTTATTTTCACTCTTTTATTTTAGGACATTTTTATTCAAGTCTTTAGTGACATCACATAAGATGTTCACATTGATTTTCAACACTTTATATTATTATAGTATAAGTTAGCATAGACTATATTAGTTTAGTTTAGTAACCACCATTGTAATAAAACTAGATATGAAGCACTCATCTTATTTTATTTCATCATAATAAAGGTTAATATAGAGATCATTATCACATATATGAATACAGGTTAATACAGATATCAACAGATTATTATCACATTCAGTTTGTCCACTACATGTTAGTAATTTTTAATATATTTAGGGTCACTGAATAATACACTTTCACACAATATTATAACACCCTAATATAGTGACTGTATTATCGGAATATGTACACATGCTATATATATTAAACAATTATTTTTCAGGATTTATTCTTTAATATTGTCTCCTCAAGTAAGAATGACATTGTAGAAAAATATATATGAAAATAGATCACCTAACCAAATACCTTTCTCTGGATATTATTAAAGTAAGTTTTATCTTTTATGGACATTTTATAATCTCTGGCTTTTGAATAATTGTGTTTGGAAGTCTGTCTATGTCTTTAAGGGATTTATATATATATTTAATAAAATAATTTTTTCTTTTTTTTTTTTTTTTATAAATGTGTCTTTTATAATAAAGGATCTTTTGAAGGACAACATTCTAATTTGATAAAGTTTTTTCAGGTTGTTTGATGGACTTGATGACAGCTTTTTAATATGTTTCATGATAGATATATTTATATGGGTTCATATAATTTCATGTTTGTATACCTATGGAATGAAAATGGAAATTGATCAAATTGTGCATTTTGAATAACTTTTTGAAATTAGTATACCTATGTTTATTTATACATATAGGTTTATTTAATTTTATGATTATGCATTTGTAAATTATGATTGGTTCAATCCTGCACTTTGACCTTTTGGGTTTGGCCCTATCAGAGGACAGGGAGGGAAATTTAAATGAGGATTATGGCTGCTGTGTTTTCTTTTGTTTGTACTGACCAGTTGGTTTGATAAAGCGGTTTAGGCCGCGAAACGTTACTTTACTGTCCATACAATTGGTCTTTTATATGTATATTTTATATATCTTATTTTAATAAACTTTATACATTTTGGAAGACATTCAGCAGCCTCTATCCTTTTTCCCTGGATTTTTTACTGGAATAACAGCTTCAGAGAATAAGAAGATACCTGAGTGGGGACAGGTTGATATTCCTCTCATGCGTATATAGCTGGTTTAGATGTATGTCTATTTCCAGCCTTCATCTTTGTGAGTATATCCTCTTTTGGATTTTAAGCCAATTTTGGTATTGAACGATCTCAGGCACAATTGGGCGCCCTCTTTCTCTTTCTTTTTTTCCTTCTCCATGAGCTTCCTTTGGATGATGGTGAGGTGCAGCCCTTGATAACAATCCTGTATTGCTGTTGACCATTTGGGACGGTCTTGAGATCCCTATCGCCTATATACTTGGGGAACACATAAGTGTTACTCCAAGCATTATTTTTGTGAGTATACATATATTAAGTGTTCCTTATTAAGACATCTTTACATATTACACTAGGAGCGCCTCCTTCTGTGTGCTTTTTTACAGTGTCCTTTTAAAAAAAGTCATTTTGTGTAAAAGACTTATGGATTAAGATCTAGGCGTAATGAGGGTTAATGTTACCCCCATATCTGTGTTGATGCTTATATATATAAAAAACGAAACTGAATAAATGTAAGAGTGTTGTATTGGCAAGGTATTTGAGAGAAAAAAACTAGACTAGTGGATTGCCATCAGATCCATTTTCCCAGAGATATACAGATATAACCTTTTTTGATTAATGTAGATGTTACTATGACAACCCAGTTCTACTTCCGGGTTAGTGGATTTAAAAGAGGAAATCCGGAATGGCATATTGATGTGCCTTGAGAAAGCCCGCGATAAAGCGGACGAAATGCGTTGGTGGTTCATGTTGACACACGGACGCTAGGATTCAAAAAGTGATGATGTGGAAAAGGGTGAGAGGAGATACAATTTACAGATTGCGACTGAGTAATAAGAGATGACATCGCACAGAGGATAACATACTGTCCAAGTGAGAAACAGACGCCTGACCTGTAAGCTAAAGGTGTTCATGAGAACAACCGGATCTAGTAGACGGATTACGGGTACGCATGGATGAATGTAAGAAAATTCCAAGGAGATCAGATGGGCAACTTGTGAATAGCAGTAGCTCCAGATTGGGAGTGGACAGGTATTTATGACATATATGCCAGTGGATGAAATGGATAACTGCTATTAAGGGCATATTGGAACGAGTTACCTTTAATTATCCGTTAAACTCAGTTGCTGAAGATATTTATGCATCTATATAAGAAATCCTTTTACGAAGTACCATCTGTTGAAGTCTAAGTGTTAATATCTCTCATGAATCACCTTACTGTTGAACTGTGTTACTAATATACCATCATTAACATCTTATGTCCATTTCGTTGTTATCTGTTGATGGTCAGTAATGTCTGCATGTGTCATCTGGACTCATTCATATATGGATTTCATCCTCATCACCTTAACTGCTAACTGGATTAAGTGTAGTATGAAGGAGATCATTTACCTATATTAACATCAGTGTACTAATCTATATATCATCGTTTTGTACCACCATCCTCATATTCATGAACTTATTTTCCATCACTATTTTTTTATCTTTTTTTGTATACTGGCACCAGTGTTTGTTTTTAATTAGGGGGAAGGTATATGTATATAGGGACTTGTCCAGGACAATGGATGCAGTAGACTTTTTGGATTATGTGCTGTTCAGTACTTTATCTCTGTACATAGTATATGGATATGTTTAGTCATATTAATAAATATTTTGTAATTTCTTAAAGTGATTTATACGTATATACTTGGGTTGAGTGCCTATTATAAGTCCTCCTTTGTGAGTCTTTTTTCTGTGTATGGTATATTGATAGTAAGGACTATGGCACCCCATGCATGATATGTATGGTTATACCTTTAAATATGTTCAACTGAGAGTGCCCCTATTTTACATATATGCTTATATATAGTTCCTGGTTGCAAAGCAAATTCTCCAAGTAATATCATAAGCCTTGAAAGTAATATATCTTTAACTTGTTTGTAATGATACAAGACCAATATTTGATTGAGCTCACAGTATTCACATACAAAGCCAGAACTATGTAGCATAATATAATATAGTATAATGGTTCAGTACACAAATATAACATACATATACATACCTGTAAACTCTCCTAATCTGTCCCAGAGTTCAGACTGAATTACCTGTAGTCAGTGGACAGAGGCTGATTCTCCAGTTTGGTGAGTTCAGTATACACCGTAAAGTAATATTATCTGTTTCTATCAATAATTATGTATAAACTTCTGATAAATACTCACCCACATGTTTTAGTTACTATTAATACAAATAAAACCTATCAGTGTTTCAATGACAATACCTCCACCACATTCATCTTGTAGTTATACAAGCTAATTGCACAGTTGCCCTGATGAAAGATGGATACCACATTTAGGCGTTTCCATGTCACTTGGCTCTATACATGGCTTGGTTGACAGTGAGGTGACAGGAAGAATTTTCACTCTTTGACCCGAAAGAATGAAAATTACCAGAGAAGACTGAATGTGAGTGTCAGAGAATGAGGATGATGAAAAAAGTTGTTTGAAATAGGCAGGTGTGGGTAAAGCTAGAGAATGAAGTAGACGTTGAGGACTGGAGAGAGAGACCCTAGTTGACCAGGACCTATAATATGAAGGTGATGTGGGAGACAGTATTCAAGAGAGTGAGACTACGGGACCAGGATGCATACTGTGAGGGAAAAGGGGGAAACACTATTGGAGACAGTAAGAGTAGATGACCAGGATGTGTAATATAAGGGATATGGGTGAAACAGATTAGAGAATATGAGGAAAGGGGATCAGGTTCTGCAGCTACTACTACTGAAGCTAGATGTTGATGCAATTCTACTTCCACTATTGCTAGGTGTCAAGGGTGCAGCACTTCCAGCAGCAGCAGCAGAGGCACTTGTCATAGCTAAGGTTGTGGATGTTAATAACCTGTGTTGCTGTTTTTGTTGCTAATGGCTACTCAACACAAATGTGTGTAGCTGAATCAGACGTGGACATGAAAGTGGCTATGATGCTGATGATGACTAATGGTATGACAGTATACTTTTTTGCCATCTTTGCTTGCCCAAGGTCAGAGTTTCCAATGGTTTTCTCACAGTTTATAGACAGGCACAGTGCTTTTTTTCTTTGGTGGAAGATTGAGCCTTTGCCTTTCTGCTAACTTCCTGCACATGTCATCATCTCTCTCACTCTCATCTGTATCTGAACAAGAGGAGAATGTTGGAGGAATATATTCTAGATCTGCATCATCACCATCAGTCATCATTAGGTCATCCTTAGCATCAGCATGGCACACCACTTCTTGCCCACTACCCTTATATTCCTCTAAGATTTTAGAGGTATCAAACAATGTCTTTTTACTTTTATTTTCACAAAGTTCACTACTGCTTTGAGCACAGGTGTTTTTGTGCTTGTTTGTCTCACTGTTAGATACAGCAGTTGGTACAGCTGCTACGCTTTTCTCCATTATGTCATTACTATCATTGGCACTAGAATGCAACTTGTTGTTATCTTCTGTGTTCTTCTAATATGACTTTTTGTACTGGTGCTGTTGGTGTTGGAACTTTTGGTCAGACCTTGACAAACTGCATCCTTACTGGGAGGAGAGGGATCAGTATCATTTATTTCACATGCTGCAGCAACCATGGCTTCAGTTAGCTTTTGAACTACCACTTTTCTCCCACCTCCCTGCACTTCATCTTTCCCTCTCCCTCTTCCCCCTGTGTTTTTTTCTGGACATTACTCAACTACTGTGTGTGTTTTTACTCTCTACAGTACACAACTGATGGAGTACAATGTTGTGCCTTAGCCCTCAATAAAATTCTCAATGTAATCTGCTGTCTATCAAGTCTGCCTCAGTCACACAGCTCATGTCAGGCTCCCACTAAGCTGTCTATTACCTAATATATTTATTTATTATTTTATTTTATTATTTTATTATAATTAAACAAAAATTATAACAAAAGCACAAAATCAACAATTTATTTCCCCAAATTTCAAAGTACAGAGACAATAACAGCAAGATGAGCAAGCAAACTGGACCTCAGGTAACTGGGTCTTGCCAGTCAGTCATACTGAATTTTGGGCTATTTGGGGTCAACCTCCTTCCTCCCATCTTCTCCTCCAGAGTGCCCCCAGACTCCCCTGATGCAGAAAACAAATGTCCTACCTAAAAGACTTCCTAGACTAAGCTTTAATTCCCCTTTATTTGTCTATCTTCTGTAGCTCAAAAACATGCTGCTTTCTCCTCTCACAAACACAGAATGACTGCTTTGAGAGCCTCACAATCTTTTATATGCCAGCAGAAAAAGTAGAGAAAACTTTCATTCGGCGGGGAAATTTTTTTCTTCCCATAGATTTTAATGCAATGAGCTAGGCGAAAAAAGCAGGAAAACTGCATTTTTCACAGGAATTTATTCACCATCCGGGGAGTGCCATTTTTTGCAGATTTTGGTTTGAGGCACTACTAGAAGTAAGGCAAAGCACTACCAAATTCCTGAGCCTATTTTAACATGGAATCATAGTAGTACATTCCATCTAAGATGATTCAGAGGAGGCAAAACTTTAATGACCCTCTAAGTTCTCTATGTTAAAAAGCATTGGAGCCCCTAGAACTTACTGCGTCCTGAGGTAAAATCTGAGACTGCCCCCCTCCCCCATGATCTGACATGAGTTTGAGTAACATGTGCTGATACCTTTATGTGTTGGACACCACTCTGGTGCTCTAATTGTTCATGAAGGAAAGGAAAGAGGGCTCATCAATGCTACTCATATCTTATTGACTTGCAGAAGCCATGTGTGATGATATTTACTTATTTATTTATTTTTAAATACAAAAAGTTTATTGCTCCTTTAACCCCTTGAATGCTAGCGAGAAGTTGAACGCCAATACATTGCTCCAAAATGTGTTGGAGACCTCTCTTGCAATTGAGTGGTTAAAAGTCCCATGTTAGTCAATGGGAATTCTTATTAGGTGCGTAATTATTCCTCTTTCCTTTTGAACACAGCACCCATTATATTTTGAATCACTGTATTTCTATACATGTCCACAAAAAGAACCACAGCTTGGAAACATTTTTGAAGTGATTTTCACTCACCTCCACTGAGCTAATAACTGTAAAAAGCGTTATTGTAGTATAGAGTGAAGAATGAGAAGTAATTTTGCAGTGAAGAAAAGATATGCCAGCTGTGTATTGTGTGCAGTACAGTGAATTATAGAAGAAAATATGATCAAATGCAATCAAGAGCTTTTGGATTATTTTTGTGTATCCTAGTAACCAAATATCTCATTGTTATAATATACAACTGCTTATAAATGAAAGATAGTAAAATAATAATGAATTTTACTGACGTAGGACATGTGTTTGATAAATATGCTTGGCTTTAATCCTTTGAGTGCCAGAGAGGTACCTAATGCATTACGCTGCAATGCATTAGAAAGCTTTCTGGCAATCAATGGAACAGTAAACTCTTTTAAAATGAAAACCTATATATTATATGGCTTTTTTCAGTTGAGAAAAACAAGTGTACTCCCACTGTCAGTTGTTTTATTCAATTGTTTATAATAGGAAGTGAATGTACTTCTTGAAAGTTGTATCTAACAGCATGATTCGGTAGTTTCTATCACATTCTATAGAGAACTGATTGTCACTGACTTTCCTTTCCAATAGAATGTAACTAATTAGAATCTATCCACTGTAAGGCACTGTTAATGCAAGAGTTTAAACTACAATAACTCTGGAAATGTGCATCTCTCAAGCATCTCAATGTACTGCTTGGAGTTGCACTTTCAGCACTGTTTTACTTAGCAGGAAATATCCTAATATATATATATGGACATTTTTATTTGTCCCCTATAGTAACATGGTAAATTTGAATGAAAATAGACCAAGCCCATCAAGTTCAACCTTTGCTTCATTATAACCCAGAAAAATGAGAATTATATAAGTCTTCCTGCCTCCAAAATGAGTATTAGTCTATTTAACAGAACTTCCTGTTTTACCTTCTAATACACATTATATATGTATTAGTGGGAAAGCCCGTATACACGGGCTAAAGTGCCACCCAGCGGCCTCGGCGGGGAGCTGTCTGGAGCTCCCCACTCCGGATCAGCGCATTCCGCCAGTACCTACTGCGCATGACTGCATCTTTCCTGTAGTCTCTACTGCGCATGTGTGGTTTCGCACACAGGGAGCTTCGCAGGCTAGGGCTTTATGTTATTTAGTTGTTCCCTCTTTCAATCATGTAGGGCTTGATTCAATTATCTCCATTAGGAAAAGTAACAGTTAGGTATTCTATTTCCTGTGCTGTGATACATTACCAAATGGTACAAATGCTCAACAGGTGCAAAATTTCTGCCCATTGTGATCAATAACAAAGCCGACATATTTGTGATTCAATTACATGCGGTGGCTAATAACACAAGTTAACAGACTCACTTGTTGCCTAAAATTTGGACCTTGAAAACAAGGCACTGAGTCCTCTAATGCATGTTCCTAACCACTAACGTTTAGACAAAATGTGTAAAAAAAAAAACCCCGATAAAAACGCATGCTCAACAAAGTATCCCTACACCATTGACCCATGGATGTGTTGATATGGGATCCTAAGCCAAGGTACCAAAAATTTGAGGAAAAAGAAAAATACATGAACAGTTTGAGTGCAAGCGGGATATGCAATGTATTGCAGAGCATTGCATACCCCTATGAAACTCAAAGGGTTAAGTCCCCTAAAGCGATCGCCATCCCATTAACATGTAACACTTACCTGTAAGTCTGTGGTCCAGCGGGATCTTCTGAGGTCCAGCGGGGTCTTCTGTACCTGGTCTTCCTCTTTAATTCTTCTTCTGTAAGCTTCTTTCTTCTTTTTGTTCATCTTTCTTTTACTTCTATCTTCATCCATAAAGTTGTTGTTGCCCCTTTAAAAGAAGAAGTATTACATCCAATGGCCCCATTAAAGTTCTGGTGACGGTAAACAAAATAACAAAAAGCTCCCATTTCTGTACTTTTTGGCCCAATCCAAACAGGCAAATTTGAACAGAGACTGGCTTTTATATGGCAAGTCCCTGTTCACAAATTTTTTCACACTCCCATTGACTGGGATGTGGGGTTACACAGGGCATGGAACATGCCCTGCACTAATCACACCTCCCAGCCAATCAGCGAGAGGTCATGAATGTGCATTTCATCATCTCTATAGCTATTCAATGATTGGCTAGCTGGAAGGATGATGAAATGCACATTTGTGACCCCTCCAGCAAGAAGCTGATTGGCTGGGATGTGTGATTACTGCAGGGCATGTTCTGTGCCCTGAGTAACCCCACATCTTAAACAATGGGAGCATGGGAACATTTTTGAACAGGGACTGGCCATATAACATACAATATCTGTTCAAATTTGCCTCCATTTTGATTGGTCAGTGGCCCGAAAGGTATTGAAATGGGGGCTTTTTTGTTTTTCCTTTCTGCTGCTGCTGGAACTTTAATGGGGCCATTGGATTTAATACTTATTTTAAAGGAGCAACAACAACTTTACAAATGAAGATAGAAGAAGACAGATGAAGAAAAAGAAGCAATAAGCTTACAGAAGAAGAATTAAAGAGGAAGACCAGTTGCAGAAGACCCTGCTGGATCTCAGACTTACAGGTAAGTGTGAGAGCTATGGGGTATGGGTGATGGGATAGTGTTAGGGTTAGTATTTGTAAACATTTTTGTTGATGTTAGGTGTGGTGTAGGGCCGAGGGTCATGTTAGTGTTTGGGAGGTGGGGGGAGGGGGGATGTGTTTTCAACTCATGCTCAGTGTTTGACACTGTGTCAAACACCAGGCTTAGCTAGTTTCCTTTGAAGTTCCCATTTTTCATGCTATTTAGTGTGAGTTTTGAGAACAAAAAGCTAGATCAAACATTGGGCCACAAGTCATGTTTTGTCGGCCAACGCTCATCATAGTTCATGTTGGTAGGGCTATTGAATTCTGAAGGTAACACTGTGTGGGGAAGGGAATTCCACAATATAACAGACCTTACTGTAAAAGAAACCCTTCATCTGCTGAAGTTGAAACCTCCATTCCTATAATCTTACGAGGTGGCCCCGGTTTGATCTAGCCTTGAAATGAAAATGAGATCCTTGTGGTGTAGTTGGCTTGCCTCATAATTACTCCACTTCCCTTTTGAGCATAATGCCCATTATAGTTTGAATCTCTATATTTCTATGCATGTTGTCTATAAAAATGAACTACTGCTTTGAAAAAAATTTTTGAATGATTTTTAATTTAACTCTACGAGCTAATAACTGAAAAAAGCAGTATTGTAATATAAAATGTAGATTGAGAAGTCATTTTACAGTGAAGAAAAGATATGCCAGCTGTGTACTGTGTGCAATACAGTGAATTATAAAAGGAAACATGATGAAATACAATCAGAGCTTTTGGTTTATTTTTGTGTATCCTAGTAACCAAATATTTCTTTGTTATAATATACAATTTTGCTGCTTCTAAAAGCAAAATAGTTCAAATAGTAGTGATTAAAACTGTAGAAAGGCATGTATTTGATAAATATGCTTGACCTTAAAGGAGCTTTTTGAGAAAAAGTTTTTTTTTTATTTTAACAACATTTATGGTGAGTGAGGTTGTCTACTTTATGACTGAAAATATAACTTTCCCCTTTATTTTAAAATACTTAATGATAATTTTCGTCTAGAAAACCCCTATATGCACATGACACAATGCACAAAAAATGCTGCTCCCTTAAAGGGAACTTAATTTAAAAGGTTTGCCTACTATTTAAAAATAAAAAGTTAACTATATATTATTTCTTTTTTCTAAGATGTAACATTTTCTTATATTATTCGAAAAAATAACAACAAACAAAACAAAAACACAACTTTGTATAACCACTCTTCTTAATTTGACATGCCAAGACCCTAGCATGCTGCTAATGGAGCACTGGTTGCAATATTTCAAAATAAAAGTTAATGTAAAAAAAAAAAAATGTGTGTGTGTTTGGTTTTTATTTTGAAACAGTAGTAGCAGCAGAGTAGTCTAAAGCTCTGACATGTCAAGTTTAGCAAGTGGTCATACAAAAGTCTTATTTTAAAAGTATATAAGAAAATATTACATCTTATAAAAAAAGATAAAGGCTCAATGTGTTGATTCATCAAATATGTATATACTAGTGTAAAAGTCTGTGTACACAGGCCAAGGTCCTGGTAATGTTAACCCTTTGAGTGCCAGAGGGGTACGCAACTCATTGCTTTGCAATGCGTTGCGTACCCCTCTGGCAATCAAAGGGTTAAGAGGCTGCTACCTCACTGCTCCACGTGATGCAGTCTTGCATTGCCTCATTCACCCAATGCAATCATGAGCAGTAGAGACTGCCTGAATGTGGGCAGTCTCTACTGCACATGACTGCATCGTGACAAACATCCTAGCAAATTATTATATAGGATAAGAATTTCAAATCTGAGTACACTGCATTTCCTAAATACTAAGAGAATCGCTCATCCTTAACATATGCAGATTTCTATCTATAATTTGTATCTATAATTCTGTTTACTGAAGAATGAATTGTGGTAAACTTAAATTACATTTACATTCATCTAAAAGCTGTAATCTCCTAAACATACAAAAATATCTTAATCCTTTCAATACCAGAGAGGGGGACTAACACTGAATTTTAAGGAAGAGCTTTGAGGGCAAAGCTCCCTTTTTAAGTCAGGAGCATACTGATTTTAAAAAATGAAACATATACATTAAGGAAATCAAAAAGTGATAAACAATAAATCACCCAAAGTTCTTAATAGAGGAATGCAGTGGGGGAGTAAGCGAGAGAGAGAGAGAGAGAGAGAGAGATCTGTCTCTCTTATTCCCCTTCCCATACAGTCCTCTGTTAAGAACTTTGGGTGATTTATTTCTTATCAGTTTGTTCTTTCCTTAGCATGGCTTTTAATGCAAATGATTCATTTTTAAAACCAGTATGCTTCTGACTTGCAAAAGGAACATCTATCCAAAATGTATATCTATCTATCTATCTATCTATCTATCTATATATATATATATATATATATATATATATATATACGCACACACAAACATGGTAATCAAACTGATGAACATTAAGTAGCTGCTAACCTTGAATTCAGAATTGTGGGAGATATGCAATTTATGCAGCACTATTAATCTGACTAGTAGGGATGGGTTAAAAGTGCGAACAATTTCCTGCATGACTTTTCGCAAAAACTTGCTGATTTTTTGCTTTTTCCATGAAATTTTTTTCCGTTCCACCTATGCAAAAATGTCCTCCTTTGAGCCTATTTTGACACATTTTTGCCTATATTTCCTATAGGTACTACATTTCCCACTGTAATATTACTTTTTCTGAGGGCTGAAGTTTAGAAAAAAGTGGCTGAAAGTCAAAGTTGTAAGTCCTATAGCAACATATGCCTTGACAATGGCACATATTCATGATGATGTCAAGTAAGAAAAAAAAAATAAAGTACAACCTACAATGTGGCAGATGTGTATGGTACTGGTGGCGGTGGTGGGGAACTGACATGATGTGATTTGTGTATGTATTTTTACCATTGTCATACACTATCCTCCTTCTAAGATTATTGACACACATTATTTATCAGTCATAGCAGTGGTCCCAAGTGGGGTAGATGGTGGCAACCCTTCTTCACATCCCTCCTCCACCTCCTCATCTGTGCTGCTGTTAATATATTTGTCCTGACTTTGTCTGTCATGTGTGGTTTCTGCTACCTGATACTCAGATGTTGGTTCACGTTTAAGAATGTTAGTCTCCAAACATTGCTGCTTGATGACCGATAGGGTGACTCTGTGCTTTTTTGATGTCTGTGCCTGTCCATGATCAGGCTTTCCAATGGCTTTCTCAATCAATTTATAGAGAGGCACAGTGCTCCTTAAAAGTGGTGATTCAGCCTTTGACTTTCTACTAACCTTATAGCCCTCTCATCATCCTCACTCTCAACTTCATCTGTATCTGAACAAGAGAAGGATGCTGGAGGGATATATTCTAGATCTGCATCATCATCAGTCATCATTAGGTCATTCTCAGCAGCATCAGCATCACCTGACAATTCTTGCCCACTACCCTTATATCCCTCTAAGCTTTTGGAGGTCTCAAACAATGTATTTTTAATTTTACTGTAACAAAGTTCACTACTACTTTGAGGACTTTGAGGTGTTTTGGTGCTTGTTTGTCTCACTATCTGATGCAGCAGGTGTTTCAGCTGCTACGCTTTCCTCTATTATGCTACTGTCAGCATTATCAACACTTGAATGAGACGTGTTGTCATCTTCAGTGTCCTTCTTATATGGTTCTTTATTTCTACTGGCATTTCGGTGGTGCTGGAACTAGTTTTGCTGGGACATTGACAAACAGCATCCTCCCTTGAAGTAGAGGGATCATCACCATTGATTGCACATGCTGCAGAAATCATTGCTGCAGTCAATTTTTTAACTACTACTTTACTCTCACATCCCTGCAATGCTCCACCCCTCCCCCTCCCCCTTCCCTTTCCCTTGTGTGTTTGCTGGACATTATGTAACACTGTGTTTTTTTACTGTACAGTACACAACGCGACTGATGGAGCTGTATGATGCCTTGCCTATGCCCAGTCACCTAATATATTTAGTTCTTTATTTTTTTTTTTTTTAAGTTGTTCACCCTGTTGTCTTCTCACAGTCTGTCCAAAAAAATTATAACTGAAAAACAAAATCAACAACTTCTTTCCCCAGGCTTCCCCACCCAGCACAGAGACAATAACAGCAAGATCAGCAAGCATTTAGGTCCGCAGCTGCCTGTGTCTTGCCAGTCAGTCACATGGAATTTTGGAGTATTTGTGGTCAACCTCCTTCCTCCCTTCTTCTCCCCAGAGTGCCCCGCTGACTCTCCTAATACACACTTTCACAGAACTACCTACTAAAAGATTCCCTAAACTAAACTTCAATTCCCCTCTCTGTCTTCTCTAACTCAAACAAGATGCTGCTCTCTCCTCTCACAAACACAGAATGGCATGCTGTAAGAGCCTGACAACCTTTTATATGTCTGTAGAAAACTTTTGTGTCGTGGAGAAAACATTTTCTTTCCATTGATTTGAATGGGCAAAAAAGGCAGAAAAAGCAGAAAAATTGCACTTTTCACAGGAAATTATTCGCCAAGCAGAAAGTGCCATTATTCGCCGATTTCAGTCTGAGGTGAAAATTTTTGCCCATCCCTACTGACTAGACATGTCCAACCAGCACTATTTACACTAGCAGCTTTCATCACAGACTACAGTTGCTGTTGATGATCATGCCTGGTAAGAGTTTGTATTACATCACATACATATAGACTGATTCACTTTCACCATGGGCTCTGGACCTGCCCAATGCCAGTCCTGTATCAGTGCTATTTTCAAGCCCTTTCCTGTGTCCAGCCTTGTTGTCTGTCCACCTCTCTCTCTATTCTAATGTACAAAGGCCAAAGTGATGTAAGTGTATAATAAACCACACCATGAAGAACAAAATAAAAAATTGGATGGTGCTTTTAAACCCTTAAGTGTTAGAATTGCATTAGAGATGAGCAATACTGGCACAAAAGAAATGCACCACTGGGGACAAATAAAAATTCACATTGATTTAAATGGGGCTTTTAATCCATTGGATGCTAAAGACAACTCAAATGCTTTTAAACCACTGGAAATGTAGTTGATTTGCCCTAGAATTTCTCCACTTTCATTTGTAACTAGGGTCCGTCCCAAGTCTTCTGGGACCCTCTGAAGTACATGATATTATTTCTAATGCAGTCAGTTAGTCTGATAGGTTGCTGTTTTTCAACTACTTGGTTGAGTGGGCTCTGCATGTAACTAAGCTGGCGATACTATATTATTAAAAAAAAATGTACATTATCTTTGCACTTCTTTTATATGCAAGTAAAGCAAGATAAAATGAGCTGATCCTGAGTAATTTGATATTTGATATATTAACGATTAACTTTCCTCATAACGTAGTTTCTCGGCAATAATGTCCCTGTTTGCTTTAACCCAGAGGTGCTCCACTCAGTCTTCGACTTAATACAGCATGGAGGCAAGTAGGACTTATCACTCTGTCTTTCTAGTAGGAATTACACCACTTCAGATTGTAAATAAGAAATTATTTGGTGCAGATCCTGCACCAGGCAATGCTGGCTCTCAGAGCCCTGAACCTCAGAGTCAAATACTGAGAGTTTCCAGATAAGAGGAATGAGGAGATTTTTATAGGTAAACATTAGAAAACTACTCAGGTAGTGGCTTCTCTTTTTATAAAGGCACAAATGATGTTATTGCCTGATTCACCCACTTGTTTCCTTGGGCTTTTCTCTGTGATTGGCCAGCAGCAAGAAATGTGGCCCACCAATGATATTTTGCAACAATGATTTAATCCCCCACCCTGAAGCATTATGCATAGTGGGACGAGGGGAGAGTAAGTGAGTTTGTGTGTTGGTGTCTGTATGTATGTTTTGTGTGCATATATGTGTGTTGTGTTGTATGCCTATCTCTTTCATCTTAAAGGAGAAACCTCTGCCAGAAGAGTTACCCCTATACAGAAACATTTAGCACATTTATGGAAAATTCTATCAGAAAAAAAATTACATTGATTGCCCTTAATAAAACCATTTTCTCAACTTCAGTCTTCAAGAACCATTTACACTTAGGATTCACAGCATATACTCATATGAGTACAAGTGAACTAGTTGTAATAGATGAACACCTGTTTTCACCTAATGATATCCATAAAACCTGCACTGTCAGTGGTTTTTAAGGACTGAAGCTGATACATTCTGCTTTATTCCACATAGATGCTAACTCACTTTTTAGAAGCAATGTACAAATCCACCAGCACAGCTGATTTTCTGTGCTTGGACTTTGGCATACAAATCGTGTGACTGAATTTGGGGTATGCAACTGAACATATGATTGCTTTAGATCATACTTTGCACACAATCCACTGTATATAAAATTTTAGTGCAAGCAAGCCTTAAATAACCCCCCACGTTATGTTCAGAAAAATATATTAGTTTTACACCAATTTCATCTACTTCTTCTTTGTACATAGTGTTAACCCTCTGAGTGCAAGAGGGGTGACCAATGCATTAAAAAATTGAATGGAACACCCTAAATGCCTATATATCCCACACTGCCCTCCCCTTGGTACAAGCAGACTAAATGGGTGAATTTTGTTAACACACAGCTTAGTACATAGGCATTAGGCAGGTGGAGCACCAGTAAATAGATTCCAGAGCCTGTTTTTGGGTGGAATTGTATTAGTACATCCCTCATATAAGTATCTTCTCCATAAGATTGTGTTAATATATACTTAGATAGATAGATAGATATCTCACTCCAGACCTTAATGTGATCACGGCGCCCAATGAATCCAGTGATCCACTAATATGACTAAGCAACAGTGATAAGTATCGCTTTTGTACATGGAATTGTTAGTGGTCTGAATCCAGGTATAGAAAACTTAACAGAAAACAATGCACGGAAAGCGCTACATACATACTATATATATGTAGCTTTAATATATACCTTATATGCATTTTATGAAATACTAGTTGAACAGCCCGTTACACGGGCCACAGTGCCTCTGGCAGCCGGTCGCGGGGCAGTCACGCACAGTACAGACTGGCCGCGCCACTGCTGATACAGAGGAGCGCCCAGCTCTGTATCAGCCGCAGCGCGGGCAGTTTGTACTGCGCATGACTGCCACACACGCAGCAGTGTCTACTTCGCATGTCGGGCGTTACACACAACTTAGCGAATTATTATATAGGATATTAAATAAAATGAAACACATAGTATGGCAAACTAAAGATTGGATTCCATTGCAGCTGATAACCATATTTCTGGATTATCTACAAATTTTCCCATAGAACGTAATAGGATATGATCAGAAATGTCTCCCAACTCCATACAGATTTTTATCTAGGAATGATCCCTTAGCAAGGCTGTACCTGCCCAATAAATAATATATAGTGGTCTAGCACAACTTAATAAGACAAGAGGGAACCAAAATGTGTGTAGTACACACAAGATGCAATCTTCCAAAATAGAATTAAAAAGCATCCTTGGTAAAGAACTCATGGCCCCTCCGCTACCATACTAACAGCCTCAAATAATACATACAAATAAGGATGGGAACACACACTCACTCAGCCAGTAGGGGACCACAGAGAAAGCTTTCAGCACCATGGACAACATTGAATGCCTGTGCACAGGGCAGTTGCTGAGGAGACCCACTGATCCTGTTCTCAAGGGAAAAAATATATTCAAATAACAACACACCCATGATGATTTTGGAGGAGGGGCAGGTGGAGAAGATTTAATGGCCAACTTCTTATTTTCTCCACAAATACTGGGGGCTACTTATTTTGCTGCTACTGCCTCTGGCGCATCACTGGAGCCAGTCGTGGCAAATGGAACCTTCATCATCCATCTTCCATGTTATTGCTATTGTTGATACAATTCCCTTTCTGCTGCCTAATCATCCTGCTGCTTAAACAACTCAGCAGCAGCAATACGAACAGCAGTTGCAACTCAGGACTCAGGAGGACATTTGACAGTGGCCACTGGCCAACATGACCTGTTGGCATTAGGCCAGTAGGGCATTTTTATTTTTTTCTCAGGGCTTGTGTTTTGAAAAAAAAATAAAAAATAAAAAATATAAATAAAAACTAGTCCTACAAAAATATAAACAATTTTTGGGGGGTTTGTTTCTAACTAGCCTAAATCCTACAAATCAATGTTTCCTTAGGGCTTGTGCCAAACAAGCTTATGTCCTACAAATCATGTTTCTTCAGGGCTTGGGCCTCTAATCTTAGTCCTACAAAGGCCTCTAACAAGAAATCAAACAAATCATCCTCTACAACAGTGGTTCTCAACTCCGGTTCTCAGGACCCACTAACAAGCCAGGACTTAGGGATTTCTCTGCTAGAGCACAGGTGTGGTGATCAGAGGCTCATTCGCATTTCTAACAAGGAAATCATCAAATCCTGGCCTGTTAGTGGGTCCAGAGGACCGGAGTTGAGAACCACTGCTCTACAAAATAGTCTATCAATTCAAGTATCAGTCCACCCCAGTGGCAGCTTATGTCAGGGGGTTCCTGTCTCTGTCACTTTAAATACAAATGTCTTATTTTATTTTATTGATTTATTTTTTTATGAACTGTCCCTCCAATAGCAGTCAAGAAACCCCCCCAAAACAAATTCTCTGTTCAAATGATTAATTCATTCACCAGCACATGCACCCTCCTCAGACCCCTTTATACCATGTCTTATGGGGTTTATTTTATTTTATTTAAGATTTCTTTTTTATTAAGTGTTCCCCAATCCCAGTAAACAACCTCCCCCCCCAAAATTCCCTGTTCAATTGATTCTTTCCCCACACCCCACCAACACAGGCACTCTCATGCCTCTTTTATACAATGCCTTTGGGAAATATTATTTGTAATGTGCTGTGTGTAACTTCTATGTTCCCATTGATTTCAATGAGCAAAAAAAGCGGAAAAAAGCAGAAGATCGGCACTTTTCGCAGGAAATGTTTTGCCAAGTGGAAAGTGGCATTTTCCTCCGATTTCAGTTTGAGGTGGAATGTTTCGCCCATCCGTACTCACTAGACTAAATAACTAGGCCTAGGCATGGATGCAATAAATTGTTCATTTTTTTTGATACTGTTGCTGTTTCAGTGGGCTGTCTCTTACGAAGCCAGGAGCAACTCAGGCTGATAGGAAAGTGCCAGTACCTCTATATAAAATACAACATTTATTAAACATAATATAAAACCACAGAGATATAGGCCTCATAATAAGGAATCTCCACTACATTAACAACTGTCCATTGAGTACTATAGGTATCATATAGCACTCTGATAGATGATGACTCCGGATAATATACGATCTGAAATGTCCAAACTATTAAACAGGATGGCGTAGATGATAATAGAGGGCAGGTTGTACAACTTGCCTGCGCAATAGAACAGTACCTTATGGATGTAATTATCTGTGTTTCGGCAGGCTGAACTATAGATGATCGTAGATTGGCTCCAGATCATTACAGCTTCTCTCCCGTCTATTAATAAGGATGGTGCAAATATAGCTAAGTTACCTCCTACTCTCGCCGGCAGAGATGTGTTAGCCAATATGTGTCAATGACAACATGTTCCGCCTTGCTCGATATTTCACCTGGAGTACGGATCCATTTTTCTTCCTCTCCCATCTCTCATGCACTAGCAGCGATCTAGACTGCTAGCTGCAAATGCCTCCAGCGGGCAGAGGTGTGTAGTCCACTCCAAAACAGAAAATGTCCTATAGCCTCACGTTGGTTGAAACAAACATAGTCAAATCCAGATAATATGATAAGGGCTAATGTAGTAAAGACTCCGTTTACAACGGGTTTCGTATCCAGATGATACTTCCTCAGGGACAGGTAGCAAAGAAATATTATTGAAATTGCCATTTTTATACCATAAGTTAGTCTTAATTACTAAGACTACTTCACTTGTGAATAAACATGTGACTTCACCAGTATCTTATTAAATATCAATAAAGAAAAATAAATAAATATAAATAAACACTAAAAATAATAACCCCCCCCCCCTAAAAATACAAAAACTTATACAAAAGTAGAGACATCCAATCGATCGTTGTGCCCACCTGGAACCAATGTGCCACATCGATAGATCCAGAAAGTCTCCCTCTGGCACAAACTGAAACACCTTTCCCCCTCACCAATATCCCCCTCAATAAATTCCAATGGAATAAGAACAATACCCTCTAATTAATTATTATGAAAATTAGAATAATGGACCAATAGAGGATATTTTCTATGTGAAGCCAAAATAGCTCTTCTATGCTCCAAATATCTATCTTTAATTTTCCTCTGTGTACGGCCTATATATAACTTTTGACAAGGACATTTAATACTATAGACTACATGAGTAGTCTGGCAGTTAATACGAGTAATTGAATGTATCTTTCCTTGTGAATCAGTAAATTGTTTAGTATTATGAACAATGAATTGACACGTGATACATCTTCCTAAGCCACATCTGAAAACTCCTCTTGGAGTGGAAAATGATTGGCATCTTTTGCTTCTTTTTTATTTATACTATTTTTTAATTTCTTCTTTGAAAAATATATTTTTAATTTTTATTTTATGTATATATTAGTTTAGGTTTTTCTGTCAGATGTGGCTTGAATAGTGGATCTGAGAGTAGTAAAAACCAATGTCTATTGATTACCCTATATATTTCTCTATATGCATTATTATAAGTAGTCACAAATTTTACTATTTTTTTGTACAATCATCATGTTTTTTCTCTTTTTATTAGAATTGGTCAAGATACTTCTATCCGTATTATTTACCTGTTGATGGGTATCCTTTAGTAAGCTCTACAGACTGGGTAGCAAAATCACTATCCAAGCTGCAGTTGCACCTCAGCCTGTTGAGCTGTCCTTTTGGATTCCTCTCTTCCAGTTTTGGTGATGACAACTGTCATAATGTAGATAGTTGTTTTGACTTGTGGGTTTTGTCAGAGATTCTGCTCTGGCTGAATAGAAATGGTTTAGGAATCTGTTCAGAAACCATTTTGTCTGTGTTTATATGAGATTGTATCTTTAAGCAATATTTTGTGGAATAGAGACTTTAAGCTTTCTCATGAATACATCTTTGTGAAACAATTCTCAGTCGGGATGGAAGCTATACTTTGTTTGCTGTGGATGTTAACTAAACTGAAACTATGTGTTGGAGTAAAAAGCTCTGGACACAAAGATAACGTTTTAAAGCTTTTATTGTATTGGAAAAGAAATATATATATATATTTTTTTTTTTTCTTATGTTATGTAAGTTGCGGAATGCTAACTTTTACTGGGACTACATTGACATCTAGCGACATGATAGATTTATGTTTCAAATATATTTTATATATATTTTACTAATGAATATTATTTCATATGCTAATTCCCTGAGGGGTGACCTATGAGGGAAGAATAAGTGTATCCTTCTGTAAAAGGGGGCTTTGGGTCATATAAGCATTGTTTTGGGTCTTGGAAAGGGAGTCTCCTGAGGGTTGCTGACTTCCTGAGTCCTGAGATTCGCAGAACCATGTCGTGCCTGAGACCACATCCTATTGCGTTGATTGGTAAAGTATAACTTAGTTATTGTCTTTACACTGTATAAACCTCCAAAGTTATCATAACCCAGTAAATTATGGGATTATATTTATATTTTTCTTCCCAGTAAGAACTGGCCAGCCTACTGAGAAATTCAGTAGCCATTTGGATGTAAAGTTTAGTATAACATTTTTTTTGGAAATTATACAGTTAATTCATATTTGTTTAGGGTAAAGACAAGATTATAGACATTTTAGATCATTGGGAGTTACAGATTAGCTAATAAACTGATACCTGGAGAGCCAATTGTTTGTTGTGCATACAAATATCTATGCTGGGTTGTTGTGAGGTGCATTTGTTATCACTGCAAACGGGCATAGAGAACTCACATTAATATACTCTGAGAGGGTCATTGTGCTCTATTTCTCGGAGTTTTGAATCTTTCTGTGTCTTTTATTGTGGATTTGATATTTTGGCTGATTCCGTTCTATACTGTTTTATCTGCTTGTGAAATCTAGCTTATGTTGTATCATTGAGATAGTCACATCTGTGAAAATCTTGATGGGACAAAAACCTTGGAGTGTGTAATTGATGGATCTCTTCTGCCTATAACTCTGGTTAACCCCTTGCGCTGATAGATGTGTGCAGACATGAATTTGTCATTATAATCTTTAAGGGTTTATATGCTTTGATGTAAATTTCATATATATTATCATTGTGTTGTTACCCATACCTTATTTTTATTGCTTAGATTATAATGTGCTATGCAAATTTCTACTGGGAAATGTATTTCATTATTTTGTGTTTCATTTATAGAGGTATGCATAGCTGAAACCAGCAGTCAAATAGTTAAATTTATATTTTGATCTGGGACCTTAAGTCTTTCAGATTGTGTAATATTTCTTGCAATATTGTACATTGTGGTTATCAAGGTTTGCCACTTGATCTGTGTCCTATTGAGCACAACTCAAGTGACAAGTTCCCTGCCAGTTAATTGCCTTAGTACATTCAGGATGGGCAGGTGTCGTTGTACTGCCACCTATTGTACTATCTAAATTGTAGGAATTGTTAACCCTTACTACTGCTGGATTCAAACATTGCTAGCGTATACCTCTGGATACCTATATTCATATATAGTTTAACCTGCTTGTGTGTTACTTGTGCAGTTATCTGATATATTCTATCGTATTATATTTGCTCATGCCATAATACATATATATCTTAGTTTAGAACTGTTGTTTGATATATATATATTATTGAGTCAAGGTTGCATATCTCTGTTTCCCAATCCACATATTACTATCGTTCTATATATCATATTTTATTTAGCTTTAAATAAAATTACATATATTGTTTCACAAATATGAGTAATTTATTCTTTTTGTCAATTCTGTTCACTGTGAAAAGGTCTGTCATATCTAGTTTGTGTGCAAGATCTTGAATTTATTTATATTATTTATGTTTATGCGAAATAAATATTCAGTACACGGTCTCCTGTTATATATGTGTTTTATCTCATGTCTTAACAGTTTAAGATGTGTCTTAGTGATAACCCTATTGTCTGAATGGGATAAATTAAGATCCAAGAATTGAAGATCTTGCCGACTGATGTTATATGTAAATGTCAGACCTCTATCATTCTGATTAAGTCCCATTATGAAACTTTCAAACTCATGTATGTCACCCTGCCAGACAAATAGCAAATCATAAATTAAACGCCCATAATATACCAGCCTCACCCCCAGCCCTGCACCCCACACTTGAGCCATTTCCCAATGGCTCATGAATAGGTTCTCGTAGCTGGGAGCGAAGCTGGACCCCTTTGCAACTCCCCTGACTTGCAAAAAATAAGAATCATCATATTTGAAGTAGTTATTATGTATATTTTATATATATATATATATATATATATATATATATATATATATATTATATATATTATATTATCTCTGTGGTTTTATATTGTGTTTAATAAATTTTGTATTTTATACAGAAGTAACATAGTAACATAGTAGATAAGGCTGAAAAAAGACATGCGTCCATCAAGTCCAGCCCATGCCAATAACACTCCTGTTGATCCAGAGGAAGGCAACAAAAAAGCCCTCTGGAGCAATTTCCAGTGTAGGTGTGTGTGTGTCAAATAGTTCCCCGGCTCAATATCCTATTTGCTTTGAAGCCATCTGTCATAACTGTCAATATTGTTCTGTGCTAGATAGGCATCCATTGCTTTTTTGAATGCAGTTACATTATCTGCAAGCACAACATCCCGAGGCAAAGAATTCCATAGCCTTACCGCCCTTACTGTAAAGAATCCCTGCCTGTGTTTTAGTCGAAAGCGCCTTTCCTCAAGTCTTAATGGATGACCTCTTGTTCTTAGCTCAGCTCTTTGCATAAATAATTCATTGGATAGTTCTTTGTATTGACCTTGAATGTATTTGTAAATGGTAATCATATCACCCCTTAGACGTCTCTTTTCTAATGTAAACAAACCCAGTTTGGCTAGTCTCTCTTTGTAACTCAGATCCTCCAATCCCTTTATCAGTTTTGTTGCACGTCTCTGCACCTTTTCCAGTTCAGGAATGTCTTTTTTTAGAACAGGCGCCCAAAATTGTACTCCATATTCTAGATGAGGCCTAACCAAGGATTTATACAGAGGTAGGATAATATTAGCATCCCTTGCTTCTACACCTCTTTTTATGCAGGCTAGTACTCTATTTGCTCTTGCAGCAGCTGAGTGACTCTGCACACTGCTGTGAAGACTATTGTCTATCAGTACACCTAAATCTTTCTCTAATGAGGATTTCCCAAGTTGTTTCCCATTTAGAGTATATGCAGCATGTTTGTTTCTACAACCCAAATGCATAACCTTACATTTATCTACATTAAATGACATCTGCCACTTTTCTGCCCATTCACTTAGTTTATCTAAATCCTTCTGTAGGGAAAAAACATCAAGCTCTGTATGTATTTCCTTACATAGCTTAGTGTCATCAGCAAAGATTGAGATGCTACTTTCAATTCCCACTTCTAGATCATTAATAAACAAATTAAAAAGCATTGGGCCCAGGACTGAACCCTGCGGCACCCCACTTATAACCCTAGACCAATTTGAAAAAGTTCCATTTACAACAACTCTCTGCCATCTATCATTTAACCAGTTCTCAATCCATGTACAGATAACACCACCCAAACCGAAGCCTTTTAATTTATGCAGTAACCTGTTGTGAGGCACTGTGTCAAAGGCTTTTGCAAAATCCAAGTATACTACATCAACAGCAATTCCCCTGTCCAAATTACTACTCACTCTTTCATAAAATGCAAGTAAATTAGTCTGATATGATCTGTTCTTCATGAAACCATGCTGATTCCTACTAATGATATTGTTTGTCTTCACATAGTTCTGAATACTGTCAGTTAATAACCCTTCTAGTATCTTACCCACTATGGAAGTCAAGCTCACAGGTCTATAATTTCCTGGTTTGGATCTTGCTCCCTTTTTAAACAATGGAACTACATCAGCTTTCCTCCAATCACAGGGCACTATGCCTGATGAAAGCGAATCAATAAATATTAAGTATAATGGTTTTGCTATTACTGAACTAAGTTCCTTAAGTACCCTTGGGTGTATACCGTCCGGTCCAGGCGCTTTATTCACTATAACCCTTTCCAGTCTCTTTTGGACCTTGTCCTCAGTAAGCCATGTAGATGTTGGAGGAAATTCCATGGTTTTGTCTGTTTGCCCACAGCTTGTCATTTCTGCTTCCTTTGTATATACTGAAGCAAAGAACGTATTTAGGGTGTCAGCCATAGCTTTATCCTCACTAATCAATTCACCTGTTTCAGTCTTAAGAGGACCAATATCAACCTTAACTTTTTTGTTGTTAATATACTTGTAGAATTGTTTATGGTTTTTCTTGCTCTCATTTGCAATGTTTCGCTCATTTTCTATTTTAGCTAGCTTAATTGCTTGTTTGCAGATTTTATTACATTCTTTATATTTTTTAAATGATGCATCTGACCCGTTTGACTTAAACACCTTAAAAGCCTGCTTTTTATTTCTCATTTCCCTGCTAACCACATTATTAATCCACATTGGTTTTGCTTTACTTCTCTTGTGCTTATTCCCCAATGGTATATATTGACGTGTATATTTGCCCAAGAGCATTTTAAATACATTCCATGACTCTTGTGCATTTTTATCTTTGAAAATTACATCCCACTGGATATCCTTTAAAGCTTCTTTTAACTTTGTAAAATTAGCCTTTTTGAAATTGAATGTTTTGGTTAAACTCTTGCTATTGGGTTTCTCATAACAAACTTCAAAGGATACAATATTGTGGTCACTGCTGCCCAAATGTTCCCTTACCTGCACATTGTTTACAATGTCAGAATCGTTTGAGAGCACTAGGTCAAGCAAGGCCTCTTTTCTAGTTGGCTCCTCTACTAGTTGGGACATAAAATTATCATTTATCATACTTAGAAAAATATTTCCTTTGTTGTGCCTGAAGTCATATTGCTCCAGTCAATTTCAGGGTAGTTGAAATCTCCCATTATAATTACCTTTGCTGACCTAGCAGCCTTTTCCATTTGCATTAGGTGGCTTGTAGCAAACCCCCACCAATATCTTTTTATTATGTGTGCCCCCAGTGTGTATTTCAACCCACAAGGCCTCTACCTTTTCATTGGACCCTTCATTTATATCTTCCCTTAAACTAGGTTTTAAGGCCTGCTTTACATATAGGCATACCCCTCCTCCCCTTTTATTAACCCTGTCCCTCCTAAAAAGTGAATAACCCTCTAGATTGACTGCCAAGTCATACGTATCATCTAACCAGGTTTCAGACACTCCAATCAGATCATACTGCTCATGTACTGCAATCATTTCTAGCTCCCCCATCTTACCAGCCAGACTGCGAGCATTTGCATGCATACATTTTATCTTTTTGCCATTCTTAAAGATTTCTTTCTTTTTCAGATGTATTTGTCTTTTATCAGGCTGTAACAATGGCAACTCCCTATTAGATGAACTAGCCCATTCCCCCTCTCCATCCCCATGACCCTTCTCTAAGCCCATTCCCTCAATTATACTATATTCCCCAGCCTGTGTTGCAGCTCCCTCCCCCCCCCTTTCTAGTTTAAAGTCTCCTCCAGCCTTCTAACCATCCTATCACCCAGCACCGTGGCCCCCCTTCCACTAAGGTGCAATCCATCACTACTATAAAGATTGCGCCCAAGGGAAAAGACTGACCAGTGCTCTAGGAACCCAAACCCCTCCTGCTTACACCAAGTCTTTATCCACACATTTAACTCCCTAATCTCCCGTTGCCTTTCTAATGTAGCGCGTGGCACAGGTAGAATTTCAGAAAATACTACCTTAGAGGTCCTCTGCTTAAGCTTATATCCTAGGTCCCTGAAATCCTTCTTAACGGACCTCCATTTTCCACTGACTTTGTCATTAGTACCAACATGTACCATGACAGCCGGGTCATGCCCAGCCCCTCCCAACAATCTATCAACCCGATCAGCCACATGTCGAACCCGAGCTCCCGGGAGACAGCAAACTGTACGATTGTGGCGATCTTGGCGACAGATTACCCTGTCTGTCTTCCTAATAATAGAATCCCCTACCACCACCATCTGTCTAGGTCTGCCTGAGTCCTGGATCCCATCCGTGCTAGAGGGGCTGTTCACTCGGCTGTTAGAGAGAACAGTCCTCTCCAGCAAAGACATTCCTGTGTCAGCATCCCCAACATCATTACTTAATGTAGCAAATCTGTTAGGATTAGTAAACACAGGAGTGTCCTCCCTATTTCTCTGTCCACCCCCCTTGCTATGTCTAACTGTAACCCATCTGTCTAGCTGCTCTTTCTTTGTGCAGTCTCCACCCCCAGAACTACCTACCACCGCTTCCTGCTGCTCAGTCAGCAGAACCCTCTCAAGATTGTCCGTCTTTCTCAATGTTGCAACCTGCCCCTCCAGATCTCTAATACGAGCTTCCAGAGAGACCACTTGCTCACATCTGCCACAGAGGTATGCACCCTGGAACGGTTGTTCCAGGTGTTCAAACATATGGCAGTTTGTGCACTGAGTTAAATGGACAATCATGCTACCACTCATATGTGCCAGTTACCACAAGATAAAAAAAGTACTTGTGCTTTCCTATACCTTGTTTTTCTTTGTTTTGTTTCTTATTCTGATCACTGACAGAATATTAGTAGAGCAGCAATCAGTTCCTCTTTTTATCACTTGGTGCTTGAGGGGCATTTAGAGTATAGGGGCACAATTTGTACTCAATTTCAGTGTTTGGTGATATATATATATATATATATATATATATATATATATATATGGGAAAATTCTAAAATCTTGCAAAATAAAAATTTAAATTTTGACCACTTTTTTATCAGGTCTGTTAAAACCCCATAAACAGTGACAAATATTTTGAGATCAAAACCTACTGATTTCAATTCACTGAAATGCTTATCTCTTTTATCACTTATTTATTTGTATATCATGCCATACTTTGCCCTTATTACTTATGTAAAGAAACAGAGGGTCAAGTGGTCATGCAGACCTGTCTACAGAAAAAGCAGTTTCATATACATATTTTGGTGGTTATGCACCAAAGAAATCATTTTTACAAATGCTGGCTAAAAGTAAATTTAAAAGTGCAATCTTAGGTGATAATGTCCATTTTTTTTGCTTCCCAGGGTTCTACAGAATATCGATTGCCCATCAGTGTTTTACAATTAAAATACAGTGTATGTTTTTTCCTGCATGTTTAGCCTGATTCTGATTCTAGCAGGCTTACATGCTGCCTATCAACCTATGCATGAACATGTTTTACTGCTGTTGGTCTTCCATTTGTTATTGTTAATGTTATTCCATTTAGACAGTCCACTCGTGTGGTCCAAGAGATTAGAGACAATAAGATTTCGCATTCAAATAATCAGTTCTATATTCACAGACAGAGAGGATGCACTAATAAGTCTTGACAGCCACGTTTTAGACAATTTCCCTGTGCTTGAAGAATGATTTCCATAGGCATATCAGCGTGAATGAAACTTAACATGATTATGTTGGTAGGTCATCAAGCATGATTATTGTGCAGTGTGACATCTCTCTGTTCTACAGTATCTGACAGCAATCATACTCCTGCAGAGCAACATGAAGAGATTCAGGAATGAAGAGACATTATGATACTTTAATTTGTTCTCAGGCAGTTTCCGCTCATTGTGCAACCCCTTATTCCAAATTTCCTTATTGATTGTGTATTTAAAATCTTCTGCTGCCAGAGGTGCTTATAAATCATTGCAGCATTTTAAAGATATCACAGATAGTATGAAAATGACTGTAGAAAAAACAATGGCAGTATTGAAAATAAATAAATAAAATAAGAATAAAATTATATATATATATATATATATATATATATATATATATATATAGAGAGAGAGAGAGAGAGAGAGAGAGAGAGAGAGAGAGAACATATATATATATATATATATATATATATATATATATATATATATATATATATATATATATACGAATGCCTGGTCAATATTCAGGAAGGAATCAGCACTCTCAGGAAGCTTTTTCTTGGTGCAAAAACATTTTATTTGAAAGATCAACATTGCGATCCCACCAGGGATCCAAATGCTCAACACCCCTCTTAAGTACCATGTGACCCAAATGCTCAACACCCCTCTTAAGTACCATGTGACCCATAGCCTTTGACCTCACCTAACAACATGTATAGTATTAAAATAGAATATTTAGAAATCAAATGCAACACAGCATCTGTTACATTTATATAATATACTCACATTAAACTAACTACTACTACAGTGTAAATGACAAACATTTTAAATCACCTTAATAGTGTGAGGATAAAAACAAAAGAAACAGTTGGCAAACCCATATAGTATATTGCCTCTATTTATATAATGATACATGAAATAAGTCATGTTATGCAGTTAGCACATCATTGATCGCTGCGGGTCTCCCTGACATTGCACAGCACCAGCTGCCGTGTCAGAGACCACCCCACGATATTAAATATGTCAATAATTCATCATACAATTTTAAAACAAGTACCTTACAGAAAAAAGAGTATACAGATGGCTCTCTGGAGCAGATGAGAGAAGACACCCCCCTTAGACAGTTTCTAAGAAATAGGACGCAGAGAACAAATTTATCCACTATAGATAATTAATCAGGTAACTCCTCTGAATCCAAAACTGAGACCCCCAGAAAGGGAACTTCTATTAGTACTAATATTAACACCACTAATACAACAACACATTTTTTAGGCGTAAGCACAATAAACTAAACTGCCAGAGGGAGGGGAGGCCCCACAAGAGAAGGGGTGGGAGGCGACATAGGAAACCCTGCATCAAGCAACCAGAGACCTCCAGCAAGGGGCAAGAAGTAGTATTTAACTTATCATCACATATCTTGTCCCCCTCAGAAAAAAGCTATTATCCAGAGGCTTATCTTTCATACCTACCACTAAACACACACAGCTGGACATTGCCATAGATATACATAAATTTCAAAGTAGTATGAAACTTAAGGACTTCTTTCAACATAGCACTTCTTCTGTAACACCTTTTAAAGCTAAAAGTACATTTGATCCCGTTAATACAAATAAATCAATCAGCAATTTTTGTCAGGTACTTGAAGAAGACTTGGGCTCATTATTTCACAGGAAACAATACTCAAATTTGACCCCCGAAGAGAAAGAAGCCATCCAAACTTTGACCTCTAATCATAACATTGTCATCCGCCCTGCAGACAAAGGTGGGGCAATTGTTTTAATGAATTATCAAGATTATAAGGCAGATATCATGAGACAATTACAAGATGAACATACATATCAATTACTATCAGGAGATCCCACTATGAGATATAAAAAAATTATAGATAAAACCCTGGAAATAGCTCACGCATCAGGCTGGATAGACACCAATACCTATGGTTTCCTGACAAATGACCATCCCATCTGTCCAATTCTGTATACAATTCCTAAAATATATAAAGACCCTAAGTTTCCACCTGGAAGACCGATTATGGCAGCAATAGGCTCCCTATTAAAACCAACAGCACAATTTTTTGGACTACCATATACAACCAGTGGTACATAAAACATCCTCACACATCAGAGATACTTCTGACTTTTTACTTAAACTTAAATAATTGAAAACCATACCAGTGAGGCACTATTAGTGACACTTGATGTCAAGTCACTATATACAGTCATCCTTATGGTGGATGGCATGGAAGCTGTGAGACAAGCCCTTATCAAGGATCATGATAGCAACAGACCTTCCACAGAATTCCTGATGACTCTGCTAGGATTCTGTTTAGGTTATAACTAGTGTTGAGCGAGCGTGCTCGGCCGATGCTCGGATCGGCTCGAGCATCGCTCTGCTCTGCACATGGCGGTACTCGTACGAGTACCGCCATGTGCTCGCCCGACATGTTCGGGTGAAGAGGATCTGTGCCGGAAGAGGCACAGATCCGAAGACGCTCCGCTGGACCACCAGGGAATGGAGGTACGGGGGCATTGCGGAGATGAAGGGGGCATTGCGGAGATGAAGGGGGACATTGTGGAAGAGGGGCATAGACTCTATGCCCCTCTTCCACAATGTCCCCCTTCATCTCCGCTATGCCCGTCTTCCACAATGTGCCCCTTCATCTCCGCTATGCCCCTCTTCCACAATGTCCCCCTTCATCTCCTATGCCATAGAGGAGATGAAGGGGGACATTGTGGAAGAGGGGCATAGCGGAGATGAAGGGGGACATTGTGGAAGAGGGGCATAGACTCTATGCCCCTCTTCCACAATGTCCCCCTTCATCTCCGCTATGCCCCTCTTCCACAATGTCCCCCTTCATCTCCGCTATGGCATAGGAGATGAAGGGGGACATTGTGGAAGAGGGGCATAGCGGAGATGAAGGGGGACATTGACCAGGCACCCTCCGCTCATCAGAGCAGGGGGTGCCTGGTTTAATGCTCGAGTGCTCCCATTCATTTGAATGGGGCTCGGGTGCTCGGCCGAGCACTCGAGCATCAGGGGGTGCTCGGTCAGAGCACCCGAGCACCCGAGCATCGGGGTGCTCGCTCATCCCTAGTTATAACTATTTCAAATTTGAAAGATCTTACTACTTAAAACAGCAGGAACATCGATGGGATGTAACATACATCCTCATTTGCAAACTTATTCATGTCCATGTTTGAAGAGACACATATTTTATCTAAACAAGCAGAACAACTTTTATGCTATTATCGATTTATTGATGACCTGTTCTTAATCTGGAAAGGGGATGAAATTTCCCTAAACACATTCATAGAGGGACTGAATAGCCTGGATATACCGATCAAATTTACAAGTACTAGTAGTTCAGAGTCTGATAACTTTTTGGATGTCACAATCTCCATTGTCAATGGCACAATAGTAACAGAAAACTACAGAAAACCTACAGATAGCAATATGTTACTACTAAGGAGCAGTTGTCACCCTAGACACATCATGCAGTCAGTACCATACTATCAAATGGTTAGAATCCCGAGAAATAATAGTGATAGAACAAAAGGAATGGAACAGACTGAGGACCTAATATCCAGATTAAAAGATAGGGGTTACAAAGAGAAGGATTTGAGGCAACAATACACTAGAGCGTGTGAAAAAACTCAACTTTTGCAAACAAAAAATACTAAAGACTCTGCAAAAACTGATATTTAGCTCTAAATATACACCAGCCTCCAACATAATTAAAAGAAACATACAACTTTTGAAGGCCATACCATAGCGTGTTATAATGATCTCTCCCCAACTACTGTCAAATGGCGATGCGATCTTAAGCCAATCACTTTGGCCTTAAGGAGACACAACTTCCACTACTGATGGGGTTACCCTCTAACTCTGATTGCCACAATCGACGGCAAAAACCATCACTTGAGGTACGATGGGGACTACTCTGCTTTTGTGCACGCTTTACACCTTGACCTCCTAGACAGTGATGTCTTACCCTCGCGAATTGAGGATTTAGTTTCATGGAAACATTGTTCCATTCTAGATCTGCAATGGACCCCTGTTGGGAATTAAAAACGCAAGTCCTCTCCCTCCCTGAGGCCTAACTCTCAAGATCTTCTGGACATCCACCACCCTCCTGGTTGAATGCTTGGCTGAACTTTGTTAATGCAGGCATATATCTCACATGGGGACAATAACCCGGTCTACACCCCGCCAACTCCTTAATCCTCTATGGCTGGACTAATCCCACTACTCCAGGATCCTACATTATCCTGCTATGGAGTGTGACCCGAGTTGGGTGGTATCATTACTACTGTATTCCACTTGTTATGTGCTGTTATAATGTGTTCTGTTATTTTACTTGTATTATTCCTGCCATATGGCGCCATGGTGTTTTTTTTGTTTTTTTCCCCCATTTTTCCACCCAACCGCTATATCGCAGTTTTTCCAACCCGTACTGTTATAGTTGGTCGCATTGATTCACCGTTATGCATTGCTACAGGAGTCACGGGGATGTTCAATGGAGGTTACCCTTTGAATCCCTCCTTTCTATATCTCTGTGACCTCTTTGTCAACATGATTTGGCTCTTTGCATTATCAGTGGACCACTAGGCTCTGACCCCACTCCTCACAGCGTCTTCTGTTTCTCTGTTGTGAGTAGGATATGTATAATGCTTTTTCCATACTCCTTAGTGGGCTGTTGAATTTATTCTGTTCACTATTTTTACTGGGCTCTCCACTGCTTTCACTTCCCTCATGGACATAGGCATAGGATCGGGGTGAAACCAGGTTCACCGCTCATGCTATGTCTCGACCTTCTGGGGATTACAGTCTAATGTTTAATGTGTTTCATGTTTAGATTTGGGTCTACACCCGCATTTTCTGCGTCCACTTCTAATGCTGTGGGCCTTGTTTCCCCATACTCTTCTCCACTCACTATTTAGTATTGTTGCAGTGTTATACTTTTCAGTTCATGCCTTTAATATGTGAACTTGCCGGACAAAGGTCGACATTATAGAGGTGCAAGACCATGGTCCACTTGCTTATACCTTCTCCCATATATTGTAGACACCTGTATCTCAGTCATCCTGCCTCTCATCTTGATATTTACCCCTTCCTTCTGCTTTTACTACTGGTTCCCTAGGTAACAAACTCACTACTCCCGCCCACGATATTCTGGAGAATTCTCCCTTCCCCTGGGATTTGTGTCTTGCAGTACACCTGTAATGTCGACTGACCTCCCATACTCACCACAGGTGGTGGATATCTCTATTGTGTATAATTGTCAGTGCCTGGATAGGCCGGTCCATCCTGTGCCGTGGCCAAGAGTATGCCTTTTCCTGATTGTGTTCTCTCTCTCTCTCTTACTGCTCTCTTCTTTTCCTCTTTTCTTATTCTCCCTTCCTCCCTTCATGACCCATGGGTATGGATCATCATATCTGAACTACACAGCCCTCACTTGCCTTACCCTGTCCTGACCCATGGCTGATTTATCCAACAATGCAGATCTGTCTGCGGGTCTTCTATCTCAAAATGTTAAAAGCTTAAATTCCCCTAGAAAACAATCTTTAGCGTTGAGGGACTGCCAGCGGCTGAGAGGGGATGTTATATTTATAAAGGAGACTCATTTCAAGAAATCACAGGAGATGAGGCTTGTCAATTCCAACACGGTTAAGAAAAACGGTGTGGCCATCCTATTCTGCAAGTCTACTCCTTTTATTCTTTTAGACTTGCTCAAGGACAAGGAGGGTAGATTTTTATTTATCAAGGGCTCTATTGAACATAGTACATACACTTTTGCTAATATCCATGCCCCAAACACTTCCCAAATTGACTTTCTAGACAAACTGGCATCTTTTCAGAAGGGTGTGCTTCTGCTGGGTGGAGACTTTAATCCTCCTCCGTACCCTAAACTAGACTGCTTATCTGTCTCTACGTCCTATTCCCAAGTGTAATACGACGATTCAACCAGCTATTCCATACGTACAGACTCATTGATACTTGGCATCTATGTCATCCGACTAGTAAGGACTATTCCTTTTATTCCCACCCTCATGACACTTATACCCGCATTGACCTTATTTTAATCCCTCACTCTTTTATTCATTTAGTACACTCTGCTCAGATAGGTTCTATCACATGGTCTGACCATGCTCCCACTGTCACCACTTTCCGTCTCCCCCACATTCCCCAACCTCATAGATCTTGGAGGCTCAATGAGTCCCTGTTGCTTAACTCTACCTTTCGGAAGAAGATTGAGATTGCAGTTTTGAATTTCATGTCAGATAACCCTATAGGAGACAACTCTCACTTGACACTATGGGAGGTGCATAAGTGTGTCATTCGGGGCAAATTTATTAATCAGGCTTCTTGGGTTAAGAAACTTAGAGAAAAGGAAACTGATGACCTATTCACTGAGATCTGTCAGTTGGAATCTCTTCATATAAAATCACAAGCGGACATTACTTTTTCTAAACTGCAAACCTTACAATGTTGACTCTGGGCGCTCTTGAATGAAGCAATTGATCGTTCCTATTTCCATTCTAGCAGAAACACTTAGAGTTTGGCAATAAAATGGGGTGATTCTTGGCACGTCAACTTTGGGCGTGTCAAAGCCACCACAATATCCCTAAAATGGTCTCCTCTTCAGGCGCTGTGATGCAGGATTCTATTACAATTGCCGAGTCATTTTGGCAATACTACTCTACGCTTTACAATTTAAAGAAGGGTCAACCACCCTTTCTCCATCTGTTAACGCTATGCGTCACGACCTAGCGGAAGCTTGTCTACCTCGGCTCCCGGTGGACTTTTGTTCCCTTCTAGAATCCCCATTCACGGAGGATGAGATCTCCAAGGCTATTGATGAATTACCCGCCGGTAAATCCCCGGGCCCAGATGGGTTCTCACAGGCATATTACAAGACATACAAGCAGTTATCGTTGCCTCTCCTTACCTCGGCCTTTCAGACACTACATGAAAACATCACCATTCATCCGGATTTTACAGAAGCCCATATTTCCATTATCCCTAAGCCCGGCAAAAATCCCTCCCACTGTGAAAACTATAGGCTAATCTCTCTACTAAACCTAGATCTGAAGCTTTATACCAAAGTCCTGGCTGAATGCCTCAAGTCTTTCTTAAGCTCCTTGATCCACCTGGACCAGACAGGCTTCACCCCCAATAGGGAGGCTAGAGACAACACTAGGAAACTCATTAACCTACTTCATTTTGTCACTATCACAAAGACTCCTTCTCTGCTCCTCAACACGGACACAGAGAAGACATTTGATAGAGCGGACTGGGTCTTTCTATCACAAACAATAGAGGCTTTAGGATTAAGCCCGTTATTCCGAGAGTGTATCCTCTCACTGTACACGAATCCCTCTGCCAAGTTAGGGTTAATGGACGCCTTTCGGACCCCTTCACCATAACTAATGGTATGCGACAGAGATGTCCCCTATCCCCGCTTTTATTCATTTTGGTGATGGAACATTTTGCCCAACATGTTTGTTTGAACCCTACAATTAAAGGTATCAAGGTTGGAGGCACTGAATTTAAGTTATCCATGTTTGCTGACGTTGTCCTCTTCACTGTCACATCCCTGGAACGCTCTATAATGGAATTCCTATCTGAATGCTCTATATTCTTCCAATTTTAAAATCAACATGTCTAGATCTGAAGCATTACCTATTAGGGTCCCTAATTCTGGTCTTGCTGCTTTGCGTTCATCATTTCCATTCCGTTGGCCCTCATCTCATATTAAATATTTGGGTATTAATCTTACTACCCACCCAGACTCTCTTTACACTGTCAACTTCACTTCTCTTTTACTGGCTTTAAGTTGTGACTTGAACTCCTGCAGGAAACTATATGTGTCTTGGTTGGGCCACATTAAAGTAGTGAAAATGATGATTCTCCCGTGGATACTCTACTTGCTTCAGACTCTTCCAATACGGTTACCACAGCAATTCTTTGCAGACTTGCACTGTATGATATCTCAATTCGTGTGGCACTCCAGGAGGCCTAGATTATGCTCTCAAACTTTATCTAGACGTACCAATATGGGAGGGTTGGGTCTTCCAGATTTTCGTCTCTACCACCACGCGGCTCTGTTGTCCTTGGTCTCTGATTGGGCCCTCCAGGGAGCTCACAAACCATGGGTTGTCCTGGAGTGCTCATTCCCAGACTTCAATAATCCCCTAGTGCATTTCGAGTCGACATCTTCTCGTACCCCCTCATCTGATTATTTCTCAGGTCTTATTGGTGGGAGAAAAATATAATCGCTCCGGGATGCTAATGCCGGAACACTCTCCTTTCAAGATGATCTTCTCTCTGAAGCTTTCATCACATTACTTACAGGCCTGTCAGTTCCCTCTTTGGTCTTTCTCTCAGGATTTAGACGTTAAGGACTTATTAAAGAATGGGGTGCCTATAGACTTTGCGGCTCTCAGTTCCCCGCTTTCACTCCCACCCCAAGAAATCTGGAGGTACCTACAGATAAAACACTACATTGTTACTCCCATTAATCGACAACCCACCTCACGTTTTGAAGCACTCCTCCAGCAGAAGCATCCAGCAGGGAGGTTCCTGGGTAAAATCTATAGGCTTTTACTGTCGGACTCCATGGCCGCTAATCCGTCCTACACGGGATCCTGGGAGAGGGAGTTGGGTTGCTCCATGTCGCCTGATGAGTGGGGCAGTATATGGCATGTTACGGTGAATTCTTCTATTTCATCGCAGTTGCTGGAAGTCAATTACAAATTTCTATGTCGGTGGTACCTCACCTCTGACAGGCTGAAGGTTATGTAACCCTCTAGCCCCTTCAGATGCTGGAGATGTGACGATCCTTATGGTTTGTTGATACATATCTGATGGGACTGCCATCGCATTCAACCTTACTGGGTAGAATGTCTTACAATTATTGAATCAATACTTGGAATTACTTTATCCAGAAACCCGAAACAACTCCTACTGTTCAGTAACCTTCCGTCTTTGCCTAAACTTGAACACTACCTTTTACTAATGCTACTTACCTCCTCCAAAGCTATGATACCGCTGAAGTGGAAATCTCCTGATCCCCCTTCAGTTCTGAGTTGGAAGCAAAACATTGTGGAGCAAGCCACATTCACGCGTTTAGCTCTGTTACACAGAGGGTATGATTAGTGTTGAGCGAGCACCCCGATGCTCGGGTGTTCGGGTGCTCTGACCGAGCACCCCCGGAGGCTCGAGTGCTCGGCCGAGCACCCGAACCCCATTGAATTAAATGGGAGGACTCGAGCATTACACCAGGCACCCCCTGCTCTGATGAGGGGAGGGTGCCTGGTCAATGCCCCCCTTCATCTCCACAATGCCCCTCTTCCACAATGTCCCCCTTCCACAATGTCCCCCTTCCACAATGTCCCCCTTCATCTCCACAATGTCCCCCTTCATCTCTGCAATGCCCCCTTCATCTCCGCAATGCCCCCTTCATCTCCGCAATGCCCCCCTTCCACAATGTCCCCCTTCCACAATGTCCCCCTTCATCTCCGCAATGTCCCCCTTCATCTCCGCAATGCCCCCTTCATCTCCGCAATGCCCCCTACCTCCAGTCCCTGGTGGTCCAGCGGAGCGTCTGTAAGATCTGTGCCTCCTTCGGCACAGATCCCTGCCACCCGAACATGGCGGGCGAGCACATGGCGGTACTCGTACGAGTACCGCCATGTGCCGAGCAGAGCGATGCTCGAGCCGATCCGAGCATCGGCCGAGCATGCTCGCTCAACACTAGGTATGATATAAGCTCTATCTGGCCAGCTGTGGATAAGTGGTTTGGATAGAATGAGTTGTATGTTTATTCCCATGGGTCAACCCTTCTCCTTCTTCCTCTCCCTCTACTTCTCCTTCCGTTACCTCTTTTGGCTCTAACCCCTGGTTCTGTCCGGATCTATACTCCCTCTGTTTTTTCGCCCCCTTTATATCTTTACACCTTTCTGTGTACCATTTGTCTCTTCCCGACCCTTTCTTGAGCCTCCTACGGTGCCTGATCCTTCACTGCTCATAAGTGCATATCTCTGTTCTTCAGACTATTATTTTACATTTGTGGATTCTGCCTCAACCCCACTGTCTTGATTACTGTTCTAGAGATATTGCACCTTAGATGCATATCAATCTGTTTGCATTGTTATGTATGCTCTATGTTATCCTCTGTATGTTTTAACTCAAGACTCAATAAAAATGATTTAAACAAAAGAAATATACAAATACGTTGGCAGATCCTATCTAACAATAGAACATTACCCCCAATATTCAGAAATACCACAATGATGGCATATAAAAGGGGACCAAACTTGAGGAGCATACTTGTGAAAAAAGACCCTCAAAGACTGTTATACTAGCAACCAACAATCATGGTTACCGAATGATAAAATGGGGTATTTTAAATGTCCTAGCTGTATTACCTGTAAGAACCTATTAACAAGACAATCATTTAAGGATCCCAGATCAGGCAAGATGATTCCAAGAAGATATAAATTGACCTGCACATACACACATGTGGTTTATTTCATTAGATGCCTGTGCTCTCTACTCTATATTGGCAAAATGACTGCATCCATCCGTGGCCAACCATAGAAAGACAATTAGAGATGCATTATAAACAGGCTCATCAGACAAACTGGTGGCAAGACATTTTGCTCAACAAAAACATACAGTAAATTCTTTACAATATATGCTTATAGATCAAGAACCGGTTCACTGCAGAGTAGGAGACCGGGGGAAAAAACTCCTACAGACAGAATTAAGGTGGATAAAAAAACTGAATGCAATCGCACCATATGGCCTGAATGAATATGTGTCATACTCATGTTTTTTGTGATTTACATAATTCCGCTCTTATCCATAGAACAATGGAGGCGATAGAAGACTTGAAATGGATGGAAATTAACAAGGAATTGCTACTCTTATTCACCATCCGGTGGAGGTAGCTGGATCAGGAATCTGGAGAAAAAACTCTAATCCACTTTATAGTGGAGGTGATTGGACAGAATCTACATTGCAGATTGTGTGATGAACACAAAGTTACCATTTATACATTATGTATACACAGGATTACACAGGCCTACAGCAAGTCTGGGCTCTGAGACCCGTGACTATGGTGATAATACCAATCTGGGAAAAACCTACCTCTGAAGACAGATTCAGGTACCCATTGGACCCATGGGCCCCTGAGCTAACAGGATGATGGGCTATTCTTCAATATTAAAGTACATATTGTTCTGTTCTTCCGATCTCCTATGAACACTTGTTGAATTCTTCATCCGATCCACTAAATGGACATTGTAACAAGAGATGAAATGTAATTATATACTCAGGCTTACTATGTTTTAGTGCATAGAATCCACCTTATTCTTATCTTATCATAGATCTGAATCTTTGGGAGTATTCATTAGACTGAGTCTAATAGATATTATCTCTAACATATATTCATGGATGCATTCTACTTAATTTGTGTGCTATTATCATAGTATATTGAACGTGGGACTGTTAGATGATTGCTGTATATACCTTAAGGAATCCCTATATCACTTGGGTTGTACTCTGTTACATAATTTACCATCAAATGATATATGATTTTGCTTTATAGACTGTGGCAGTATAATACACGTGTATATCATCTAGCATATTGGAACATGCATACTTGTAACATTATCTCAAATGGAACATTCTGTATCTATTTACATTTCACTGCTTTCTTATCCTGAAAAACAACAGGATTATAGGATCGACAGCATAATATTCATTAGCGACACCTAGACCGGAGGTTTATAGACTTATGTGGCCACTTGAGCTAGAGAAACTAGTAAGATGACTTACTAATGTGACAGAACTCCCTTTTGACGCTGCAGAATGTGCTGCATGATGTCAGGGAGACCCGCAACGAAGGGCAAACCTAACTACACTGTAAGGTACCAGTTTTAAAATTGTATGATGAATTCTTGACATATTTAATATTGCAGGGTGGTCTCTGACACGGCGGCTGGTGCTGTGCGATAAGAGGGAGTCACGCAGCGATCAATGATGTGCTTACTGCATAACATGACTTATTTCATGTATCATTATATAAATAAAGGCAATATACTATATGGGTTTACCAACTGTTTCTTTTGTTTTTATCCTCACACTATTGAGGTGATTTAAAATGTTTGTCATTTACACTGTGGTAGTAGTTAGTTTAATGTGAGTATATTATATAAATGTAACAGATGCTGTGTTGCATTTGATTTTCTAAATATTCTATTTTAATACTACACATGTTGTTAGGTGAGGTCAAAGTCTATAGGTCACAGGGTACTTAAGAGGGTAGCGTTTGGTAGCCATCTTGATAAAGATCCCTGCTGTGATCGAAACGTTGTTCTTTCAAATAAAATGTTTTTGCACCAAGAAAAAGCTTCCTGAGAGTACTGATTCCTTCCTGAATATATATATATATATATATATATATATATATATGTTCTCTGTTCGGGCAGTCTCTACTGCGCATGACTGCATTGGCAGTCTTTACTGCACATGACTGCAAAAGCCCATGTACACGGGCCAGCATTCTGTACGTTCGGGCAGTCTCTACTGCACATGACTGCATCGGCAGTCTCTACTGCACATGACTGCTTCGGACAAACATACATTTGGCCTTTTATATTATAGGATTAATAAATTTAGATGTGTGAATATTTATATTCTGTTTTAACCCTTTGAATGACACATAAGTGTCCAACACATTGCAATGCAATGTGTTGTATACCTTTATGACACTCAAAGGGTTAAACTTTGGTTTACTTTTCAGTCGGAAGTACTTACTATTACTATATTTTATTTTACTTTATGTACCGCATGCATAAAGACTAGTGACCCTTAAATAGAGAGACTTAAATAGAGGTCATGATATATAAAACACTCCTGCTGTAATTAAAAAAAAAAAAAAAAAAAAAAAATATATATATATATATATATATATATATATATATATATATGAATTTAATATAATGCAACCCTGCCTACATAAGTTAACTTGTTAAAGAAAGTACAGGAATATTAACACCTAAAATGAGCTTGTGTGATATGCACTTATATACCCTATACATAATGCTAGCACATTTAAAATTTCTCAATTTGTTTTTTGAGGCCTAAATCCAGTTTTATATATACTGTGTAGGAGCAGACATTCCTTGTCTAGGATTGTCTATATATGAGCTGAAACAACATAAATAAATATTCTCTGAAAAGGACATTTTACACATTTGTTGAAAAAATGTTTAGGAATATATTTTAGGGATGTAACAGATGAATATTACGTGGCATTTAAAGTTGTATCATTTTGGTTTGTTCCTTTAAAGGGATAGTAATGTTTCATAATAAAAGCAGCTCTAATTAATCATCATAGTATTTGGACTTTGGAGAGTGTTATTTCAGTTCTGTCAGAGTTGTAGTTCAGAGTAATTCAATGACAAAGTGTCTCTCTCCCGCCCCTTTTACTGATGTAACACTGCTCAGCCAGATCAGAAGGGAGGTGCCCAGGTAGATTGCAGAGAGGGACAATCTTCAATTAAGATAAGGGAAAAAGCTGAAAAACTTGTCAAGGGGGCAGGGCTTTCATTGTTCTAATAGAAAGAAAATTTCCCCTGCTGTTATCTGTCTGGTCTTACAACTAGATTCCACATCAGAGAAGAGATGGCTTACAATTGGTAAAAGGGGAGGGAGGGGGAAACTTTGCTTGTGAATATCTCTCAAACCATAAAGGTTTGAGAGATAAGACTTATATCGTTCTTCATGTTTTTTTAATGCCTACAAAATAAAATACAGAAAAAATGAAGTATTACTATCCCTTTAAGAGCCACTTACTCTTAAGATAAAATTCATCTTTAATGTTTTTGCCAGAATCTCCTGATACAATATCACCCCAAATTTGCTTTGCTTTTTTTGACTGGCATTCCCTGGAGAAAGAGTTATTGTGAATGTCAACCTCTTATTTATTTTTTAAGTCTTCTGTTGAGGCTTCTTAAAGAAGCAATAAAGAATTACATCAAACAATTTCATATATGCATATAGCCAAGTATTAGTGGTTGAAATTATTTTAATACATTTTAATTATAAAATAAAAAGCTGACAGCACTCATTTTCCTGTACAGGGTAGTACAGAAATACACCCTGTCCCCATTTCCTCTTGCCTTCCATGATTCATTCCACATCGACTCAGACAAATCTGGATTTTTTTTTCAGATCCTCTGTATCTAACCTCAAAACAAATGTTGACAGTTTTCTCTTCTCCTCTAACCTTTTCAATGTTAGAGGTATCCAACATATTTGAAGCAATGCATCAGAGATCTATTTAACATTCTTGGATGTAGAATTCCCATTTAAATCATTGAGAATTATTTTTGTCCTCTATGGAGCAGTTGGTTTCTCCTTAAAGGGATAGTAATACTTCGTTTTAACTTTATTTTATTTTGTAGGCATTAAAAAAACATGTAGAACGATATGTCTTATCTCTCAAACCTTTATGGTTTAAGAGATATTCACAAGCAAAGTTTCCCCTCCCTGCCCCTTTTACCTAGTGTAAGCCATCTCTTCTCAGATGTGGAATACAGTCAATAGACTGGACAGATAACAGCAGGGGACACTCTTCTTTATATGAAAACAATGAAAGCCCTGCCCCCCATCACAAGCTTTTCAGGTTTTTCCCTTATCCTAATTGAATATTGTCCCTCTGTGCAATCTACCTGGGCACCTCCCTTCTACTTTGGCTGAGCAGTGTGACATCAGTAAAGGGGCGGGAGGGGGACACTTTGTCATTGAATAACTCCTGAACTACAACTCTGACAGAACTGAAGTAACACTCTCCAAAGTCCAAATACTATGATGATTAATTAGAGCTGTTTTTTATTATGAAACATTACTATCCCTTTAATTGCACGTTATACTTTCTGCATAAGAACCAAAAGGTAGCAAACCTATGGGTCTCAAGCTGCTCAGTTCTTTACAAGGTACAACTTCATCACTCAAGTAGGCCATTTGCCAGATGAAAAAGATGAGAGTTGTATAATGTGAATAGATATCCCAGGACCCAGGACTTGTGCAAATTTCGTTTTGTAGGACTGCACAGAAATCAATGCAGCCTTGCAGTATATGTTTTTCTAATCAGTCTGCACTTAAAAAGTGATCTGGTTGCTTTTGAGTTGTATTCATAGTAACATAATAACATAGCAATTTAGGTTGAAAAAAAGACTTGAGTCCATGTATTATAACCCTTTTCCTATTCTTGTTTACCATCATTGATCAAAACGAAGGCAAAAAAAAAAAAAAAACCCTCAATACATCAATTTCAAATGATGCCTTGAATGGGGGGAAAAAATTCATTATTGATTCCAAATGGCAATCAGATTTCTCCTTGGATCAACAAGCACTAACTAAATATTGATCCCAGTACTAACGCACATAGCTCTCTATGGTCTGCTCTTTTAAAAAAGTATCCAGGCCTTTTTTAAAGGCATCTAACGTACGTGATAGCACCACCTCCCCAGGCAGTGAATTCCATAGCTTTATTATCCTTACTATAAAGATTCCCTTCCGCTGTTGTAGATGAAATCTCCTTTCCTCAAGTCTAAGCAGTTAACCCCTTGTCTTTTGTACTGTTCTGTTAATGAACAGGTCTTTGGAGAGCCCTTTGTATGGGCTCTGAACATATTTATATAATGTTATAATTTCCCCTTGAGACACCGTTTCTCTAGTGTGTACAAGTTTAACTTTTCTAGCCTTTCTTCATAACTAAAACTTTCTATTCCCCTTACTAGTTTTGTAGCCCTTCTCTGCACTTTCTCTAGTTCCATAAAATCCTTTTTCAGAAAGGGTGTCCAGAATTGAACAGCATATTCTAGGTGGGGTCTTACCATGGACCTGTAAAGAGGCATGATAATATCTTACTCCCTTGAGTCAATACCCCTTTTAATACATGCCAATGTCTTACTGGCTTTTTCAGCTGCCAGCTTGCACTGCATGCTACTGCTGAGTCTATTGTCTACCATTTCTCCCAAATCCTTTTCATTAGTAGAATTCCCCAAAGAAAGCCATTTAAACTATATGTTGCAATTTTATTATCATAAACAAAATTCATAACTTTACACTTGTCTGTATTGAATCTCATTTGCCATTTGCCTGCCCATTTACCCAATTTGTCCAACTCCTCTTGTAATGAAGACACATCCAGTTCAGACTTTATTACCCTACTTAATTTTGTGTCATCAGCAAACACTGATACATGGCTCCCTATGCCCTCTGGGAGATCATTAATAAACAAATTAAAAAGAAGAGGACCCAGGACAGATCCCTGAGGTACTCCACTTATCACGTTTGTCCATTTGGAGAACTTCCCATTTAATACCACTCTTTACATTCTTTCAGCCAATTTCCAATCCACAGCACAGTCGTTTGCCCCTAAGCCTATTTAAATCAATTTCTACCGTAACCTCTTGTGTAGAACTGTATCAAATGCCTTGGCAAAGTCTAAATAGATCACATCAACTGCCGCTCCCAAATCTATATTTTTACTCACTTTTTCATAAAATGCAATCAAGTTAGTTTGACAAGACCTGTTTTTCACAAAGCCATGTTGGCTCCTGCTAATGATATTCCTGTTCAAGCTGAATTCTTGAATGTATTCCCTTAGCAACCCTTCAAACAGCTTCCCTACCACAGATGTCAAGCTTATAGGTCAGTAATTTCCCACCTGGGATTTTGATCCCTTTTTAAATATGGGCACCACATCTGCTTTACGCCAATCCATGGGCACCATAATGGGCACATACATATTCAAACATATACATATTCAAACAATGAGAGAGCCACAGGCTTTCCAGCTTACATTACTTAATTCAGGATCAGACTCCCACTTTAGGTGAATTAACTTTCTTTCTTATTTGCTAAGTTTATCCCCTGCATTTGATTATCAACCCTTTAAGGACAAGAGGTTGTGCACCGCATTACTACTTAATGCATGGCTCCCCCTTCTGGTCCTTAAATGCTTTAAAAAAGTTCATTGAGGTGGTCAATGTTAAGATGACCAGACACCCTTGCAAAATGCAGGATTGCATTGATTCCTATTATATCTTGCAGAATGCAGTTTTCATAAACTTCCTTATTCAAAACAATATCTTTTAGAAAATATGTGAAAGTGTATACAGTAGTTCTCAGGCAACAACAGCCAGAATATGTGGTTGATTTGACTATTAAGGAAGAATGGGATTTTGTTACTCTGAAATCCTTTTAACATACAAGTGCTGCATTAACCTTGGATTAGCATAACTATCATGCTGTTTTTATGGAATGCACATGATCTTTTATCTTTATACTGATGCATATTTGAATATGACATACATCTGACACCCACTTGATTAACAACTTTAAGTGCCAGAGGACATGCGTCTCTGGCATGCAATAGGTTAAGAGAACAATTTCTACCCATGTGAGAGAAAGCCAAATGCGTTTTACTGATTGTCACATAATGGTATCTGTTAAGAGAACAAATAATGCCATGAATAGCTTATCATTAGTCACAACTGATGGTGTCTTTGGCACATTCATTGGAAAATCCATTCACAGGCCGAGGCTGGTTCCTGTACTCAGATCAGCAGATACATGCTGCAGCAGCAGGCAGTCCTAACAGCTCATTACTACAAAACCTGCTGAAATGATTAAAGTCAATTGAGTGTAAACATTTTCAATGGAGTGTAAAAATTTTTGACGGAAATATATTCTGTTGGCGTGTAAATCTAAAGCATGTTGTGAACTGTGGCCATGAATTCATTAAAGGTCAGCTTGTTATCTACCATATGTGACTTTACAACCTGACAGGCATCTACAAACTCAGCTAATAAATCAGTTTATCAAGCATGTAAATGTGTCCTTAAATATACAAAAAAAATTGCCTTTTGTGTAATCAATGATTACTTGTTTAATACTGTTTTCCTGCCCATTGCATAACCCCTTGGATTCTAGAGTGGCCTCCAATGTACTGTGAAGCAATGCTTTGAAGACTTTAACAAACAAGAGTTTAACCCTTGGAGTGCCAGAGGGGTGCGCAACTCATTGACTTGCAATGCGTTGCATATCCCTCTGGCACTCAAAGGGTTATATTTTGTAAGCTATAGGTATCTTCTATGATGGGAATGAGGGTGTGATCATGGGTGGGGCTAATGGCACCTGAGGTGCACTGCCAATGGGGGGGTTGTGATATACAAATCAGGCCCTGCATGCAACTTAACCCCTTGATTACTAAAAATACATTTCTGATATCTGGCATTCAAGGGATTTAGAATAACATTTTGTTTTTTAAAGAGACAGTTAAAGGTCACTGTATAGTATTTCACCATATAGGTAGGGAGTTACCACAGCTTAAAACACTTTTTCTTCAAGTGGAAATGTAGACCAGAGAATAGAGTCCAGAGATAACTCTTTTCTGACAAAATGTTTGACATTTTCTCTTTAATACAGTGCCAGATTTATATCTCAGGCACAAATAATTTAAATCTGGCCATTAAAAAATATATATAAATGGGTAAACAAACAGTCAGCCATAAAACAGAAGGAGATGTCTGGTGCAGTGGAATTGGGACTTCTGTGGCCACACTCACACTCTGAATGTGGATGTATCCAACACAGCTGAGGCACCTCAAAACTTGGAACTCTGGGAACTGCCCACCCAGCCTAGCAGGAAATGCAGTCTTGTGTGCTGGTTAGGTTGAGCTGAGTGATGTGATTCTTAATTATGCTAGGTACAGGCCTCAGCTGTATTGATGTGACTGGGAAATCTCCAGGTACTGTTATTTAGTGCCTTTGTGATTTCAGTTAAAGGGATAGTATTACGTCAAAATTACTATCCCTTATATTGTAGCCCTTAATAAACTGAGTTAAATGACACCATCGGCATCTCTCAAACCTTTATGGTTTAAGAGCTAGCCGCTTTCAAAGTTTCCTCTCCCCTGCTTTTTAGCGTTCTGCTGCCAGCAGGGGAATCCGGTCCCGGGACAGGTGGAGGCTCTTAAACAGAGACTATATCTCGTTATGGAAGGAAAAATGATTCATTGAAACAGTCTTCTACGTGTGCTTGGAAACCAAGCACACGTAGAAGACTGTTTCAATTAATAATTTTTCCTTCCATAACGAGATATCGGCTCTGCTGAAGAGCCTCCGCTTGATTCAGAGACCGGATTCCCCTGCTGGCAGCAGAACACTGACAGCAGGGGAGAGGAAACTTTGAAAGTGGCTATCTCTTAAACCGTAAAGGTTTGAGAGATGCCGCTGGTGTCATTTAACTCAGTTTATTAAGGGCTACAATATGAGGGATAGTAATTTTGAAGTAATACTATCCCTTTAAGGCTGTAATACACATTGTTTACAGTAGCATGAATAAACATATTGTATAATTTGCAATATCTGAAAATCAATTCAAATTTTTGTACCTGCTCACCAAGCAACGTCAGTGATTTTAAAGTAGCTTTCAAATTCCATCATAATGTAATAATAATACCAACAATTAATTTGTTTAATAGAATGATTTGTGTAGTAATTAGTCCTTCTTACATCAATTAGATAATTTAATTTAGATTTTTGCATTTGAACTGTAGTCTGTAACTGTAGTCTATATAGCACAAGGTTAACAGCTCATACTTCTAAACACAGGACTATATCCTTTTATAATGAAAGGTCTAACTCCAAAGAACATCCGTCAATATTTTGCAAAACTGCAAATATTGTTCTTGTCACATGCTGTGTGATCCGTATTCAAGCTGAAGAGGATTGTGCTCAGGGTGCAATAACAACTCTCAACAAAGTACATATACTGTACAATAAATACATGATCAGAGACCATGAATAAGCATGGCGAAAGTTAAATGTGTTGATCAGTGGGATGCCATCAGGCTACATCTACTCCATAAATGTAAGTCTCTCCATATGGAGTAAGTGAAGCCAAAGGATTTTGGATGTATAACAAGATTTTTTACAAGTATGTTACTACAAAGAATTGATGTTTTATTTGCTGATTTGGCTTTGTCAAGGGAAGTGTGTATTTTTCTTGCGCAGTATATATATATATATATATATAGTCTGTCCAGGGACATTTCATGTCTCATTAGGGCATACATCTGAAAATTAGTTCTTAGGGTACACCAAAGTTACAGGTATTCAGGATAACCAGGCTTAATCAAAGGTGGGTAATCAATGGCTTAGTTATTGCTATTAAACTACTTATGCTTAATTAGAGATATGCTTGAAACCCGAATTGTTGGTGTGCCCCAAGATCTGAAGATGAGCATTACTGCATTAGGGGCTCCCTCTGTTGCTAATCTGAAAGAACCAAAGAGGTGTCCCACACACTGCAAATCAATGTGTTGTGAACACATAGGTCCTTAAAAGGTTAAGAAATTGTTTCCCTTTAACTGTATTGACTTTCACGAAAACCACAGATTTCTATTAAAGTGGAAGGGGAGATCTGGAGGAAAAAAAAAACAGTGATAAAATTATTACCTGCAATGTAATAATAGTGGAGTCCGATTCCATTGGTGATGGCATAGTGCAAGAAGGTGTAGCAGCTCAACCAACTGCTGCATCTGACAGTGAGGCAAGCAAGCATAAAAACACCTGTCCTGAAAGTAGTAGTGAATGTTGTGAAAATCCTTCCAAGGGTAAAAGTAAAAAGAAATTGTTTGAGACCTCTAAAAGCCTAGATGAATATAAAAGTAATGAGGAAGAAGAGGTAGGAGATCCTTAGGATGACATAATGACTGATGATGATGATGATGTTGATCTAGAATATATCCCGCCAGCATCCTTCTCTTCTTCAGATACAGATGAAGTTAAAAGTGAAAGAGATGATGATATGGCTAAAATGTTAGCAGAAAGGCAAAGACTCAATCTTCCACTAACGAAAAGAAGAACTGTGCCTGTCTGTAAAATGTTTGAGAAAACAATTGGAAAGTCTGACCCTGGCCTGGACACGCAAAGATGGCAAAAAGTACATGGTCATTCTCTCAGTCATCATCAGCATCATCATCGCTTCTAAGTCCAAGTCCCAGTCTGCCACACACACAAACACTAATAGTGTTGAGTAACCAGCAACAACACTGGTTATTAGCTTTGAGTGCTTTTCTGTTGTTGGAAGAGCAGCAGCTGTGACACCTAGTAGTAGTACAAATTCAGCAACATCTAGCCCCAGTAGTAGTAGCCTATCAGTAACCTCACAGTCTACGGAGTACATACTATGGAGATACTTCACTCAGAATTCAAAAGCTAAGCATGTTGCTATCTGTTGTCTGTGTAAGAAGCATGTGTGCAGGAGGAAAGCAGGTTCTTACATAAGCACCTTCTCAATGAGTTCCCACCTGAAACACAACCACAGGTATGACTGTGAGACACACCATCAATAGGTCAGAAGTGTCACAAGTAGCTGCAGCAGAAGTACTCCTAAACATTCCCAGGGCTCTGAGATACATAATAGAAGGGATGTTGATGTATCAGAGAGTGTACCAAGATATTATGCCCTTGCTGCAGAGGAGTATGACTCTGATTTTGTTTTTGGAGATGACAAGAGCCATAGAGTGCTTAGACACACTGCCACCAGCCTCACTACCTCCACAAGTCATACCATTAAATCAATATAGTTACACAGTTTTTCTACTAGGTACTGCCATCCCGCAGTTATTAAGTTCTTAAAAAGAATCAAAACCTGCACAAAAATAATTTAAAAAATCTTTGAATTGCAAACTTACCAAAATGTTGGTGATTGACAAGCTGCTGCACCCTGGTGTAATATCCCAAGCCACAGTTATTTTTCAAGAATGGTTGTGCCAATGTTACATAAGCAGAAAGTGTTGTGGGCAAAGGGCAAAGGCATTTTGACTGCTAACAACCTCTTCTAACATATGTTGCTGTAGGACTCACAACTTTTACTTTTAGCTATTTATTTCTCCACTGCGGCCCCCAGAAGAAGCAATATTGTGGTGGGAAATGTTGCAGTCATAGAGAACATAAGTAAAAAATGTATCAGCAGTGGCGAAAAGGAGAAAAGTTTATGTATAATCTATGGGCAAAAACAACTGCGAAAAAAGTAAAAAAAATTGTTGTTTTTTTGTGAAAAGTCATGGGGGAATTTTTTTGCCCACCCCATACCAGAAGAGCGATTAAAATTACATACATCAAATGAAGTATATATATATATATGTAAGTATCTATAGGTAAGTCCTTGTGTAAAAGTAAGAGACACTTATTCCTAGAGTATAATTCTCCTTTGATTCTAATGTTGTGCCACCCAAGGTGAACTGTAGCAAATTTTATTATGACAGTTTAGTTTAAATGTCACTTTCGTAATAAATATTTTCCTGCTCATTGATAAAATAATTGTCCCCCCTTATCTGGTGCACTTGGTTTGCCCCAGAATTGTTCCAGTTCTCCTTAGTACATCAGTCTAGTCCTGTAGTATAAATGTTTTGCTATTCATTTACTATGCTTTTGCATTGATACATATTCCTTTATTTATCTAATGAAATGTACTCCTTGAAAGTTTCTTTGCAGCCAACCTTTCACTATCTCTGCATTTAAGTAATGCATACTATTAATAATTCTGTGTTCTGCAGTAAAATATACATTGTTTACAAATGGTCTGGTTATGGATTCTCAGCTTCAAAGAACTGCATCATAAAAGACCTGTGCATTCAAGGGGTTAAAAGGCCCAGGCCTGTTTTAACAGTGCCGTCCCCACCCCCTGATTTCCACGGTGAAGGAGATACTCATCCTGTCATACATCACAGTCTGGAAACCTCTGGCTCTCCTTTTCTCTCTGACAATGTAAAGCATACAAAACAGGAGGTGTGAATTCTCAGCATTGTGTGAATCTAAGTGTGAAGATAAGTGGGAAAACCATTTCACCAAGGTACTGTAGACAAAAGCACTTGGAATTATGTGAAACTATGACTAAGGACACATTTATGAAGTTGACTTAATGTAAGCTTGAAATTATGTGGAAAATTTCACATTTTACAAAGTCTGCTCCTATGGGAACAGGGATAGTGAAAATCCAGAAACTGCACTTTGAACCTCAAAATGGCTTTTAACAACCGTGTGTGTGAGAGGGGAGAAAAGTGACCCCTGGAACACAAACCAGAACCATGCCAGAGTCAGCCAATGTGCTCAACCTCCATAGACCCCCTTTGTTTGCCTTTTAAGCATGAATCAGAGGGTCTGTGGGAACTGCCTCATGCGAGAAAAGAATAAAACACAATACTTTGTGCATTTCAACCTCTTCTTGCAGTACCAATAGGACGTAACAAGGGGTTTCTTTTCAGACCTTCATTGTGCTTCTCCATTGGTCTGCCAGGGCTTGCAATGCAGTCCTGGCTTTATCGGTAGATCTGCTTCTAACTGTGCAGATCTGCTGATGGAGCACCTTCATGGTTTGAGAGATATTTGACGCTAAAGTTCCCACTTCCCTCCCCTTCTCCTGACTTCAGCGCTCTACTGACTGCAGGAGATCACGGTCCTGGGACTAGCCGGTGGCTCTTCAGCAGAGCGGAAATCGTGACATTGGAAAATAATTACTTCATTGGAAAGGTCTACAAAGTGTGCCTGGTTTGCAAGCACAGAGGTTTGAGAGATGGGACTTTCTTCAGATACTTTATTTTTTTTAACATCTACAATACTGCATAAACCTATATAAGGGCATTACTAATGCTTTAATGTTAGTGTTCTAGAGAAATAATGGCCAATGCGAGGTGTAGGAGATTTTGAAAGCTTTTTTATAACAACAAAAGTTGTCAGGTTATAGGGTGCTTTTAACTCTTTGAATGCTAGAGCTGTCTGCAAGCAATGCTTTTTGAGACCTATCAAGCTTTCAAAGGGTTAACGCCCAATGTAACCCTTTCAGCAATGTGTTGGAGACCTCACTAGTCCTCAAAGAGTTAAATCAATGGGGATTTTCTGGTGAACAAATTTTTATATCGATATTGCTGGTTTTCACATGTTCCCTATGTTTACCTGCTAGCAAAGTTTATTGAGACCTAGATAATATTCGAGCGGTTAAATGCTCCATTTAACCCTTTCAGGGCCAGAGGGGACTTCAACATGTTGAAGATGCCTCTGGCCCTGAAAAGGATTGTAAGTGGGGATTTTCAGGGGAAAAGTGGTGTGCCAGTTATATAGAAATTGCTGATTTTGACATGTCTCCTATGTGCACCTTTTTAGCTTCCTGGACACGACCCAAAGTCACAGCAGTGCTGACTACTGAGTCAGTAATCCAATACTAGATGTTCAATGTTTTCTTGATGGATTCCTACTTTCTTTATGCATAAGATGAAAATTTAATTCGCTGCCAATTGATTTTCTTCTATGAAATATGCTTTAAGCATTGAAGCTAATTACAATTTTTGATTAAATCATAACAGTAAACACAGCAATTTTCTGAAGCACATCAGTATCAGAAAAGCAAAATCTGTACCATTCCAGAGTAATATAACTTGCACTGAAGTCTTATAAAGTTTAGCTGCTATTGATTGTATAATTTATTGAAAAGGTAAAATGTACTGCAGTTAGGGATATATATATCTGTTTGTGTGTTCAATACTGTAACGCTGGTTAGTAAAATGTAGATCTTATAGGACTCCACAAAGAAATTTAATAAAACAATGATGAGAAATTAAGTATCTACAAGTGCAGCTCCCTTGGTGTTAGCCTACAAATCTTTTGGCTGAGGTAATCATAGGATCACGTTAGTGTGCTTCAGTGTAAGTGCTACGTCATCATTAAGATTTCAAAGCGAGTAACCCTGAACACTACTCCTATAACACATGTGTGGATGAAAATGTCCTCTGTGCCTGGTTACTGCATAGTGTTAATCAAGGAGCATAGGAAAGGAACACCATGGAATGTCTATGTACTGCCCTTGGTACAAGCAGCGTTAAGAGAGCTACTCTTTGTTTACGTAGCAGTGGCATCACCAAAAATGCAAGGGTACCCCTGCCCACACAATAATGATATCAACAGTAAGAAAACATATAATTTCACAGCACCCTATTTGTACTTTGTCATAAAATATATTCAAAGTAATGTCATCCCCAACCTTAGCAAACCATAGTCCCCAGTATTAAAACATTTGCCTACAGGAAGAGATGAAGGGGTGTAGAGAAGGAGAAAGAAGCCAGAGCGAGGATGGAAGAAGACATGTAGGAAGAATCTGGGAAGATGATAGAAGAATTAAGATGGAGAAAGGCGATTACAAGGGAAGAAGAGAGGAAAGAAGAAGATTAATGGAGGAAGGGAAGAAAAGAAAAGAGGAAGGAAGAAGATCAAAGGATGGAGGAAAAGGCTGTAGGAAAAATACAGTATAAGGATGGATAGAAAGAGGGAGAAAAGGGAGGGAGGAAATAAGATGAAAGTATGGATTGAAGGTTGAAGGAAGAAAAAGATGGAAGGGTGGAGAAGAGAATGTAGGAGGGAAGAAAGAGGAAGATGACAAACAGCGAGAGAGAGAGAAAAGGGAAGGCTAAAGAAGATGGAGGGAAGGGAAAACTGGATCAAGCACACAAAAGACACACCAGCACACCTTACAGATCCAAAACACCTAATCTGTTATTTACAAACACTTGTCCTTTTCTTCACACATACCTATCCTGTAATATAAACACACACAGAGTTTCTTTATAAAAAAAATGTTCTGGCACTCATATTTTAATAAACTACAAAATGCCACTATCCCCTCTTCCCATATGCCTCCTTCCTACTCAATTGAATATGTGCATGGCCAGCTGGTTTCATGTATTGGCAGCCCACGAGAACAGCAGGACAATCCAAAATTACTGTAATGTTGAGTTAGACTGCATATACTGACAGACAACAGAAAAATGAAGACCTCAGTGTTTCTGGCAATAACTTTCTCATTCCCGGGAACTTAAAAATTCTAATTTTTATCAAGTACATTTGCTGATATTTGCTATGCATTTAATATGCATAGAATAACCATGGAACTTACAATCAATCATTACTGAACCATCCTAGAGGTTAAAACCCATAGGCACTCAGCCACCTCAGATCTAATTATTCATAGGCAATAAGCCCCCACCGAGATTACAATACTTAGGCACCCAGCCATCACAGAGCTTAGAGTCCAAAGGCGCTGAATGAATATATTTATTTATATATCGCCACAAGTGTACGCAGCATTTTACAATTTAAGGGTTTAAACAATACAGGGTTACAGGCACTTAGTAGAGTGAAACATTGGGTGTGAGGTCCCTGTCTGAAAGCTTGCAATCTAAGAGCACAGAGTTTATAATCGATAGGCACCGAGCCATGACAGAGTTTACAAACTAAAGGCCCTGAGTTACTACAGTGCTTACAATCCATAGATACTAAAACAACAGAAGTTACAGTGAGAAAGGATGAGAGACAGACAAGAAGAGAGAAAGACTAGAGGGAAAATAAAGTGGAAGAAAGCCACATATCAAAAAACGATATTTTCTCAAAAATAGTATATCTAGGAAGGAAGATAGTTCAACCAATTACTCATATATAAAGAACACCTGCCTAGAAATTGATCAGCTATATGCGAAAAAAAGGACCCCACCACTAACTAATGTGGTGAATCCGATCTTCATAAAATTCCCTGGGAACCTAACTCCGCAAAATAATGTCAGTAACTATACAAAATAAGAATCAGAGTATAATACAGGGCTCCCATCTGATCAATGTGTTCTAACAAATATCTATTGATGAATTGATAAAGGTCATCTATTCTTATCAAATCTAATCACAACACTAAGGGGGGATCTTCACTAAGAGGTGATAAAGAAGTAATAAAGCAGAGATAACTTCTCCAGTTATATCACTTCTCCAGTTCCTGGGTTATTCTATGAAGTCTATACACTAAGATTTCTTCAAATCTGGAGATCTTAGTGAATAGGCTCTATAGAATAACAAAGGAACTGGAGAAGTGATATCAATGGAGAAGTCATATCCACTTTATCATATCTTTATCACAGCTTAGTGAATCTCCCCCTAGGTATTCTATATGCAAGGTAAAAAACATATCAATAAAATATGTGTAATGGTTAGGCTTAAACACCCTCAGATGTCCAGGAATATATAAAAAGGACACTTCAAGACTCACAAGGCATCATCCAACCCATAAACAGAGTAAATAAATTCACTGACAAGAAAATTTATATAATACATTCTATTTATATAATATAACAGTAATCATATAAAACAATAAAAAATATTATTACATTACCATATATAAGGTCTTATATATATGTAAAGTCCATTTTGTATTGTGTGCAGGTAAAAACTAAATACAGACATGGTGCACATCAAATACAGGCAATTGCAGACACAATGTAGAAAATATGTAAACTGATATATATCTGACTCCTACCTAAGTCAGTGATTCCTTTAAATAAACGACCACTTAAAGGACTGAAGAGGTATGCAACACACTGTAAATCAATGTGTTGTGCACCACAAAGGTCCTTAAAGGGTTAAGAAATTGTTTCCCTTTAACTGTATGAACTTTCATAAAAAACACAGTTTTCTATTTAAGTGGAAGGGGAAATTTGGAGAAAAAAAACAGTGATAAAATTATTACCTGCAATGTAATAATAATAATGGAGTCTAAGAACTGTTTGCTGCAAGTGTGCTGTGCAGGAAAGATCCAGAGAGCCAGTAAATATGTTGTTGTGGAAACGATAACTCAATAAGAGTTAAGGATCATCATAGCGTGTAAGACCAAGTGAGGACAGCAGTGGTGAGTGAATATAAGTACATGTTTCACCTATAAGCAGTGTACATCTTCATAAAAATCATTTATTTCCCACCTGTCAATCACTCTTGGCACTGCTGGCCGCTATATATATATATATATATATATATATATATATATATATTATCCCTGGAGAATACTTTGGAAAAGACTGGCATTACTCTAGTTGTGATTTTGATTTTACAAACTAGTGTGCACTGAAGAGAACATATTACACAAACTTTCCAATAAAGCAGAGAATTTCTAAGGATAAGGTTTTGGTCTCCCTTAAAGGACTATAGAGTCTTTTTAAATGTATAAGGATTTATCCTAGATTTATTTATAATACCTTATATATGGTAATGTAATAATAATGTTTATTGTTTGATATGATTAATGCTATATAAAGAGAATATATTATATACATTTTCTTGTCAGTGAGTTGATTTACTCTGTTTATGGGTGGGCTGACGCCTTGTGAGTCTTAAAGTGCCCTTTTTAGACATTCTTGACAACTGAGGTGTTTAAGCCTGACCATTACACAGATTTTAGTGATTTGTTTTTTACCTTGCATATAGGATAACAGGGGGGGTTATTCACTAAGAGGTGATAATGTGGGGATGTCTTATCCAGTGATAATCCTTCTTCAGGTCCTATGTTATTCTATGGAGCCAATTCACTAACATTTCTTAAAGGGTTAGTAAACCCCCAAAAAAACTGTAAGCCAAATGATATTAATAATAAAAAAATACTTAACGTCCTCATTCCCATCTCTCAAACCATTATGCTTTGAGCGATGTAAGAAAGTAAAGACCTCCGCTCCCTCTCCTTTCTGCCTGATGAGCTCCTTTCTACATGGTCTACAACGTGTGCCTGGCTTGCAAGCACATGTTGTAGACCATTCTGATGATGTAATTATAGTTAGATATCTCGATGACAGCGCTCCTGAAGAGCCGCCGTCTGGTCCCGGAAGCAGGATCTCATGATGTCCACTATACAGCGGACACATGAGAAGGGGGAGGGAGTGGAGATCTTTATTTTCTTACATCTCTCAAACCATAATGGTTTGAGAGATGGGAATGAGGATGTTAAGTATTTTTTTTATTATTCCTATCATTTGGCTTACAGGTTTTTTTTGGGGTTTATTATCCCTTTAAGTTTCAGAGATCTTAATGCACATGCTGTATAGAATAATATAGGGATTGAAGAAGTGATATCACTGGAAAAGTCATCTCCACTTTATCACCTCTTTATCATGTCTTAGTGCATGCCCCCCTAGTGTTTTGATTAGATTTCTTATGAATAGATGTGCTTTACCAATTTATCAATTGATATTTGTTAGAACACATTGATTAACAGGGAGTCCTGTATTATACTGTGATTTTTTTTGTATAGTCACTGACATTATTTTGCGGAAATAGGATCCCAGGGAATTTTACAGAGAATGGATTCACCACCTTAGTTAGCAGTGGGGTCCTTTTTTCCACATTTAGATGATCAATTTCTAGTCAGGTGTTCTTCATATATGTGTAATTGGTTGAACTATCTTCCTTCCTATATATACTGTTTTTGAGAAAATATCGTTTTTTTGGTGTGTGACTTTTTTCTCCCTACATTCTCTACTAGTAATAATTAGAATTTGTAATAAGTTCTTTAGGGCACTTGGATATATGTATATTAGTTTTATATTTAGAATAAAGCTCATTCTTGATTCTACACATGCCTGAAGAAGAGACCAAAAATGTTTTGAAAATTTGCATTATAGATCTGCACAGTTATCCCATAAAGGTATTGCTTTTACTCTACCAGTCTCTTGGTTTGATAAAATAGGGACCAGTGGCAAACCTACCTACACTCATCTTCCCAACCATACAGATGTCTAAAATCATTTACAAGGTGGCCCTTCCTATTCCAGTAATTAACACATTCTTCCCACAGACATGCCTGAAGTACAGGAAGTCAGTCAGCAGGTTACTGGACAAATGAGAGGGAAAAAACAAGTGCAAACACATCACAACACAGTGGGGAAAGTGGGCTGCTTACTTTAACCCATGACTGGGCATACTTTTCATTCTCTCGAGGAGGCCCACTTGTGTGGCAGAAGTCTTGCCTATCCTGCTTCTATTCCCTCTTGCAACCACCTGCATCACTATAGAAGCAGGTGTAGACTGGAGCCAGTCCACTGGTAGTTCAGGGAAGTACCGAGCAGAATCTAGAAGGTGTTGAGCCAGTGGGTTGGCTCCACTCTGTATGTAATAGATCATGATATTAGGCACCCCATCGTTCACTATCGAAATTTTGCCCACTAATGTGCGATCAACAAAAGGGCACAGTAAAAACATTGCCTGGTTGAAAAGGTCTACATTCTGATACTGCAGGCTTAAGTGTTGAGACATCAGAATGTTGTCCGTATAGTTCACTAGAAGATTAAGGATTCTAATGTTCCTCCACAGTAAGTGGTCAGACCTGTTCCCCTCATATAGTTTGTCCTGCTTTAAACATGAATTTCGTCCTCTGTAGCTGCAAAGAGTTGGTCAGAGATGCTTAGCTAGGAACAAGTCTGCCCTTGAATTGAGGAGTCTGTATAGGAAAGTATCCTACACAGGGTGCAATCTCTTTTAGCTCACTAGTTCCTTTCACAGAGAGGAAATATCCTAAAGCACATCATACTGATCCTACCAGATGGCTGTCCAGCCATGAGGTGCCAGGCAAATCCTCTCTGATGCTGTCCAGTGTGACATTTACAGCTCTATGGGGATCTCTGGCAGTTCAAGGGTTAAAAGATCCATCACTTCACAGCTGCCTAAACAGTTATATCACTAGTTAAACGCATGTGTGACAGGGTGGATCACGTCGCAGTCTCACAGAAAGCGTGCAAACTCACTTAGCGCATTAGTGCAGACAGATCAAGGGGAGGCAGCTATCTACTGCTTTTAACCTTACCTCCTCTTGAAGTAATTCTCGAATGGTTTGAGATAGGGATCCTTCTCCAGTAGTTTACACAGCTCAGGGACTTGTGCTGCTTCATCAGAGGCCATACGGCATCAAGGATAAAAAGGAAAACAAAAATGAAATGCGCTCCGAGGCTACTTTTATGTTAGAGGTGGTGAGAACCTGGTACACCAGTTTGCTCTGATCTCAGCATGCCATAGGCCATCTTGTGAGACTGACATTTACATCTCTGCCCTGCTTTAGTGTTACCGCTGCTACCAGTTGTATAAAATTAAACAAGCTGTATAAAATTAACATGCATGAGTCGCATGCTACATATTTTCCAGTGCACTTTTTTATACTGTTTCCTGGTGCTGCATATCCACTGGTGACTTGACACTTATGTGGGTGAGACTCTGATGTTTTGACACTTAAGCCTGTGAGAATCTCACCCTTTAAAACCAGGCGACATTTTTAATGAGCCATTTTGTTTGTCACCCAATAGTGGGCAACATTTCAAAAGGGTACCGCACACCACTACCTACCGAGAAGAAATAATTAAACTATGAATGATATATAGCCTGAAGAGGTCCCTGGTGTGCCAGTCCTTCCACAGGGGGATCACTTTTACACATAGGCCTCTGCTACACCCCTGGTAAGTGCTAAGTAGCTTAGTTAATTAGGTGATCATAACACTAAGGGCAGTATGTTAAAAAAAAAGTGTAGGAGTTCTGATGAAAACCATTTGCACTACAGGAGAGAACTAGAAATTCCAAAATTGGGGATTTTAACCTCTTGAATGATATTCCAAAAGGAATTGCTTCAGGGAGAATGGAACATGCCCATATATTTAAATGGGCATGTTTAAACCCTTTAAAATCCTAATTTAAGTCAATGAGGAATTTTGGGATTTGTAGTTCTCCCCTGTAGTGCAGATGGTTTGCTCCAGAACTCCTACACTTTTCTTTTTAACATATGGCCCTATGTAAGTTCCAGAACCTAGTAAAACGCCAAACTGTATATGTACGAAACTGGAGCAATTCTGTATCATGGAGATTTAGCTCATTGCTTTGCAATGCATTGGACATCTCTCTAACATTCAAGGGGTTAATTAATAGCCTAACTGAAATCAGTGGGCATTTGCATTTTTCTCCTACAGCAAAAATAGGTAAAAAGTTTAAAGGCACAGTATGAACCTAGCATAATTAACATTTATGCCCTATATAACCCTTTGAGTGCCAGAGGGGTATCCAACGCATTGCAAAGCAATGCGTTGAATACCCCTCTGGCACTCAAAGGGTTAACATTTTGTATTCATAGTCAGCCTTCGCTATGTAGGTGTATACACTCTAAAATATGTTATATAGGTGTTGTTCTTTGTATTTAGTCATAGTTATTCAATATCATTTGTTTGCATAAGCAAGCTCTCAGCGATACGTAATGAAATATAACTATGAGAGAGTAAAAAATTATTCAGAAGCCTCTGTCCAGTGAAAGGGGAGAGTTCTAATTTAAGAGCAATGATCTGTTTTAGGTTTTATACATTTTTCAACAAGCTTGATAGCATATGCATCCACTAGCCACAAAGACATTTGCTTATGACAGATGTTAGAACTGTCATTTCAAAGAAAGAATATGTAAAAAATGCAGACTATGTGTAAATAATATTTAAATGGATATGATCCCAGTGTCATTTTAATGGAATTATTTATTTACACATTTAGTGAGAGCAAAAATTGGTACTAACCCCCCCCCAGCACAATTAAATACAGTCAACTAAAGAAAGCAATCCTGAGCAGACCAGCTGCATCACAGGGAACAAATAATACTTCCCACTGATTTAAATGGGGCTTGTAACCCCTTGAGTGCTGGACAGGACTCCATCACATTGCAGCTCTCTCTAGCATTCAAGGGAGATAAAGATGCCCATTTAAATTAATGGAAATTTGGGGAAATTGTATGTATCCCTTATGATGTAGGTGATTTGCCCTAGAATTCTTTCAGTTCTTCTTAGTGTGTCTTCTGCACAGGTATGTAAATGTATCACTATTGTTATTTCCAGGAGAGATTCACTAAGCAGTGATAAAGAGGTGATTATCACTTCTCCAGTTCCAATTGTATTCTATGGAGCCTATTCACTTTCATCAACTCTGGAGATCTCAGTGAATAGGCTCCATAGAATAATATAGGTACTGGAGAAGTGATATCACTGGGGAATTCATCACCATTTTATCACGTCTTTATCACCACTTAGGGAATCTCCCCCCATATTTCTTCTTAGACCACAACAGGAACTTGTCAGATTCAATACACTAAAAAAAAAAACAGAATCACGTGCAATAAAATGCAGCTCAATGAGATTTTTTAGGATTTTATGGATTGCTTAGCTCTTAGATTTAAATCTATACATTTAAAAACAATTATAATCGCATTGCTTTTAGCATTGCCATTTTAAAACGTGGCTCTATTAACCCTTTGGACGCTAGACGAGTATCCCATGTATTGCACACTAATTTGCAAAATGGAAAGATCTGGTGCAAGTCAACTATACAATAGAGACAAAATACAAATTCCTAATATTGATTTAAATTGGGGTTTTAATATCTTGAATGGTAGAGGTCTGCACTGCACTGCTTCCCAAAGTACTGAAGATTGCTCTAGCACTGAAGAGGTTAAAGGCTCCTTCATTACGATCATCAGTTAATAATCTTTAAAAAATAAAAAATAAAAAAATAGAATATATTAACATTAATTTTTAATGTTGGCAACTTATTTGTATAATTTTTTACCTCTTATCCCTTTAAGAACCATATGGGTGTACAATGAATTGCTATGTGCTCCTCTGGTTATTAAAAGGGTTATATTAAAACGAAGAAATAAATTTCATTTACATACCCATCAAAAGAGCAGCACTTACCGTTAGTCTTTTTCACACAAGACCAATAAGTCATTGAAGCACCCAAGATCCCTACGATTTGAACTTCAGATTGGGCAGAATGGACTTTAAATAGTTTTGCGTTCTACCTCTCCTGTATGCTGAGCCAACTGGACTTAATGGAAGTTGTATCACAGTGAAGGTATTGATGGCCACACTGGGAATCACATTGCAAATACCTGCATGATCTCCTTTTCATTCTGTGAATATTCGTGTTATTCCCTTGTTGCACGAAGTTGGTAGCAAGATATGCGTCCAGTTTTATTCCAAAGATCCTCAAATGTACAAATGTACAACTCCCATGCTACTGGAGGTTACTAGAAATAAAGTCATGTTGGCAAATGCTGCAAATATATTCTTTAAAAAGAGTACAACCACTTACTCAATTTTACATTGTTCATTAAATCTTTTGTAATGCAACACTACAATCAAAAGAAAGCTGGAATGTTGTCTGATCACAGTTGGCTATTGTATTACATGTGACATCTCAAAATATGTTGTTCTTTGGAACTGCTAATCTAGACTTACATTCCTCATTATCACACAACAAACCACCCTGTCCGCGGGAAGAGACAGTGTTAATTACTTGTGTCAAGAAATGTCTTGTCAATAGATATTGCCAAGGATGAAATTAATCTAACAGTGCGGAGTTCCCCTATGTCATAGTTAGGAGAAGGTTACAGTTACACAGTTTCTTTGGATGATTGTAGTTACAGATATTAGTCATAAGGAGCTAGGTTCTGAATTTCGGCCTTGTTTTTCACTTTTAATAATGTGTTAAAAAGAAGAACATAAAAATTAATTTAGTATTTTTATCAAATTGTGCTCGCACTTTGGCTCTTGTATGTTCTAGATCCTGGGCGTCCAACCTGCTGCCCATGGACCAAATGCCTGAGGCCAAGGTGTGGCCTATCTGAAATTTTTAACAAATACTTTTTTTTACCTAATTACCTAGTTCACATGAACTAATAGACCACTAGGACCTAAACACCTGCTCATCATTATCATTGTATAACTGACACCATACAGTTCTCTAGAATAGTTCAGTCTGTTAAAGGCCAGTATTCTCATTGACTTGATAAAAATTTGAACAGTGACTAGCACAAAGCATGAAACTGTACTTTTGTTGAAAAAAATTCAATTAGATTTTTTACTGCTTTGATATTGCTGCGAAAAAAATCTATATTTTTAAATAGCTAAAAGGTTATAATTCAGAATTTTTATCTGTAAAAAAACAAATTAATGCAGCCCTGGGACATATACATTTTTTATCATGTGGTCCATGGGTGAAAAAACTTGGAGGACCCTGCTCTAGATTGTGCTCAGACATTGTCTCCTACATATAAAGGCAAAACTTCCATAATCCTTGTTAATTTATTTCTTAAGAGTGCCGGAGAGGTATCCATTGCATTGTGTTGCAATATCTCCAGCTACATTTAAATATAATAATAAACCACATCAGGTCTAGATTAATAGCTAGTACCTCAGTAATTGAAAGTTGGTTGTGCGTCTGCTGACGTTGGCTCCAGTTTAAGAGCTGCCTTGAGAATAGCAGAAATGATGCAAGTACACTGCTTCAGCCATTGCCTAAATCTAAACCCTCAGAGACATGCAATCCATGCACATTGTAGCTGATTCTATTGTTCTCGCAGTGCATTCCATTCCATACAAGAATGTAACTACTTGCCCCATCAGTAACTTAAATTGGAGGTCCCTACAAGGAGAGATTACATATTGTACATGCATGATTATTTTTATGAATAAAAAGGCCACCCCAGTAGTTGAATCCCAAGTTTTGAAAGGCCACAGAGAAGCAGTAAGCAGAGAGCATGTGTAATTAAGCAGAGCTGAGGATAAATAAAAAAACAAGAGCAAGAGATTAGAGTCATAACCAGAAGTGAATAGCATTTGTAGTAAGGATAAAGTTGGGTTCAGTACACAAAAGACAATGAGGAGCCCAAAACTAGGTATATTAGATCACTGGAGTAGAGATGGAAGAAAATTCTGTTTTTTCTTTCTTGTAGAAATTTTTTTGGAAAAACATGATTACCCTAATTTCATGAAATTTCCCAAATATTGAAAATCTAAAGAATTTTTGTCATTTTGCTCAATAAATTTTCCATTTGTACTTTGCCATTTTTTGATCAAGAATTTGCTCAAGAATTTTCTCAGCGACAATCTTAGTGTGAGCAATGCCGACTCTAGGATTTCTACTGAGGGGGGCACACGTGGGGCCAGAAGAAAAAATGGGGGGGGGCAAATTTACACCTTTACACCTAAAATAATGACTAGTAAAACACTGATTTATTTTCCTAGCAATTGTTAAAGCTCTAGCATAATGCATCTCATCACTGGTCCATTTGTATTCCTGTCTTAATCAGCTTCAGATATGCCCCCACCAGAGCGATACAGAGTTATATGCCACCACCAGTGCAATACAGATTTATACACCACCACTAGAGCACTGCAGTTAGATGCCTCCACTTGAGTATTACAGAGTTATGTCACCACTAGAGCAATACAGTTATATGTCACCAAAGCAATACACCACCACCAGAGCACTACAGTTAGATGCCACCACCAGAGCAATAAAGTTACGTCACCAGCACAGTAAAATGCCACCACTAGAGCAGTAAAGAGTTATGTCACCACCAAAGCAATACACCACCACCAGGGCAATACGGATTTATATGCCACCAGAGCAATAGTTATATGCCACCACCAGAGCAATAGTTATATGTCACCAGCACATCAAAATAAAAAAGTGTAATTTTGCATTGTAACACTATTCAGTAGACTGGCATACTGAACAAGCTGAAGGCATTTGTAGCATTCAATGAGTTAAAGAAACAACATCTATGAATATGGGGCAGTGGCGTAACAATAGGTGTCGCAGGGGTCACACCTGTGACGGGGCCTGTCAGTCTCAGGGGACCAGCCGCCCCCTGCGACCCCCTCACCACACGCCAGCAGCAACCTACAAAACAGGCAGGGCAGCACATCTGATCTCCCAGTGGCCAGCGCTCTAGTAATGCAGAGCGCTGGGAGATTACATAATCTCTCAGCGCTCTGCATTACTAACAACCGTGCGGGAGTTTCAGTCAGAGGTCGGTTCAGAATGTGTCATGTCACACACCGCTAGACCACCAGGGACTCGAGGTAGGAGGACGGTGGTCAGTAGGGGCATTGTGGAAGGGGCAATGTGGAGATGGGGGCATTGTGGAGATTGAGGGACAATGTGGAGAATGGGGGGCATTGTTGAAGGGGCAATGTGGAGACTGAGGGGCAGTGTGGAGAATGTGGGGCAGTGTGGAAGAGGCAGTGTGGAGAATGTGGGGCATTGTTGAAGGGGCATTGTGGATAATGAGGGGCAATGTGGAAGGGGCATTGTGATAGGGGCATTGTTAAAGGGGCAATGTGGAAGGGACATTGTGATGGGGCATTGTTGAAGAGGCAATGTGGAGAATGAGGGGCATTGTGGAAGGGGCAGTGTGAAAGGGGCAATGTGGAGGTGGCCAATGTGGTTGAGGGGGTCCAATGTGGTCGGGGGGCCCATGGCAATTCTTGCACCAGGGCCCAGTGACTTCTAGTTACGCCTCTGATATGGGGTCATGTACACTTAATCCCTTGAGTGCCAGAGGGGTAAGCAATGCACTGAAAAGCAATGTAATGCTCACTCCTCTGCCACTCAAACCTGAACACTTTTGAGTGCCAGAGTACTTGCCCAACACATTGCTTTTCAATGCACTGGACACTCCTGTGGAACTCAAAAGGTTAAATAGCTCCATGCTAAACTCAGTTTCTTTTCTGAGGCCTAAAATTCAGTCATACACATGGGACCAGGGCCGGACTTGGAATAACAACCAGCCCTGGATACCAGTCCCACATTTCATCAAGTGGCCCATTTCTACAATTACTCTGGCCCACTGTCTCAGCCCAACCCATTCTGTTGACATGAGAAGGAGAGGAAGAGAGTCAAGAAGGGGGAGAAAGAGGCACGTGGGGTGGGAGAAATAGGCAAAAGGGATAAAGAGAGAAAAGGGAAAGGAGAGAGAAAGAGGCAAGAGTGGGATAAAGAGGAAAGAATGAACAATAGAGAAGCAAAATGGGGAGAAAGATAAAGTGGTAAGAGGGAGAAAGAGTTAAATATGGAATAATGTCACAGTACCTTGTTTCAAGCGCCGCAGCTTCAGCGACGCGTGTGTCTTTCCACGCATCATCTGCCGGCAAGAGGCTTCAAGCATGCTGCAGGCATCTGTTTTATGTGTGTTTGTTTCCTGTAGTCTCCTCCTACCTACTTCCTCCCTCTAGCTGCTCCTCCTACCTACTTCCTGTAGAGGGGTTTAAAGGGCAGACTGAGTCCTGACTCAGTCACCCTTACGTTGTTGTTCTGACCAGTTCTTTTCTAGTATTCCTGATTCCTGTGTATGATCCGGCTTGTCTGTCAATCCATTCTGGTGTTGACCTGTGGCTCTGTCTGACTATTCTCCTTGGCGTTACGATGTGGCTCAGATATCCTTTCTGGTGCAAACCTGTGGCTCTGACTGACTAACCGCTCTGTGTATGACCTAGGCTTGTCTGACTACCCACTCTGGTTTTGACCTGGAGTTCTATCCACTGCGCATCCAGCATTCCATCTCTTCAGTGGATATCCTTTCTGGTGCAAACCTGTGGCTCTGCCTGACTACCCACTCCGTGTATGACTTTGGCTCATCTGACTATCCTATCTGGTGCTTACTAGAAGGCTCTGTTTGTTCGCTCAGTTTGTTGGTTACGTTATTCAGACATCCTTCCAAGCACTGACCTGGGACACTAGAAGACTCCTAGCTACTGACTGCAGTATCTCTTGGGTGTTACCTTACCACGAGACTCCAGTGGGCTGAGGCCTAGTTTCGGACAGTGTGGTTCAGAGATTGGGAGGCTGCTATTCCTGATACAGTGCTTGCCATTTCAATCACCCACTGTGTGTATATTTATATATTGCATTACCGTCATTATTCTCATAATAAAGGTTCTATTAACTATACTGTGTGACTCCTGGTTTTGCTTGCCAACCATAACAAATAAAGAGAAAAAGGCAAGGGGAAGAAAGGCTTTCTCCACTCTTCATCGCCACTCTTCCATCTTTCTTCCAGTCTTGCCTCATTCTCCCCCTCTTGACTCCATCTCCCCCTTTTGTCTCTTGATCCCTCCTTTTGCCTCTCCCCCCCTTTTGTCTATCTCTCCCTTCTTGCGCCCCCTTTTGCCTCTTGTCCCCCATGCCCTCTTTATTACTCCTCTTGTCCCCATGCCCCTTTTCCCTCCACTTGCCCCCCATGCCTCTTTTTCACTTCTCTTGACCTCTCATGCCCTTTTTTCACTCCTCTTGTCCCCCATACCCTCTTTTTCACTCTTCTTTTCCCCCATGCCCTGTTTTTCGCTCGTATTGCCCCATGCATTCTTTTTTTGCTCCATGTGTCCCTCCATGCTGTCCTTTTCACTCCTCTTGCCCCATGCCCTCTTTCTTTACTTCACTTGTCCCTCATGCCCTCTTTCTTTACTCCTCTTGTCCCTATACTCCTTTTCTCTCCACTTGCCCCCATGCTTCTTTTTTACTTCTCTTGTCCCCCCATGACTCTTTTCACTCCTCTCGTCCCCCCATGTCTCTTTACATTCCTCTTGTCCCCATGCCCTCTTTTTTACTCCTCTTGTCCCCATACCCCTTTTCTCTCCACTTGTCCCCCATGCGTCTTTTTCAGTTCTCTTGTCCCCCCATGCCTCTTTTCAATCCTCTTGTCTCCCCATGTCTCTTTATACTCCTATTGCCCCCCATGCCCTGTCTTTCACTCCTATTGCCCCCATGCCTCTTTTTTACTCCTCTTGTCCCCATGCCCTCATTTTTTACACCTTTTGTCCCCATACCCCTTTTCCCTCCACTTGTCCCCATGCCTCTTTTTCACTTCTCTTGTCTCCTCATGCCCTCTTTTTCACTCCTCTTGCCCCATACCCTCTTTTTCACTCCTCTTGTCCCCCATGCCCAGTTTTTCACTCCTATTGCCCCCATGCATTATTTTTCACTCCATGTGTCCTTCCATGACCTCTTTTGCACTCCTCTTGTCCCCCATGCCCTCTTTTTTTACTCCTCTTGTCCCCCATGCCCCTTTTCTCTCCACTTGCCCCCATGCCTCTTTTTCACTTCTCTTGTACCCTCATGCCCTCTTTTTCACTCCTCTTGCCCCATGCATTCTTTTTCACTCCTTGTGTCCCTCCATGCTGTCTTTTTCACTCCTCTTACCCCCATGCCCTCTTTCTTTACTCCACTTGTCCCCATGCCTTCTTTTTCACTCCTCTTGTTCCCCCGTGTCTCTTTTTACTCCTCTTTCTCCCCCATGCCTCTTTTTTTACTCCTATTGCTCCCCCATGCCTTTGTCTCCCCCTTGCCTCTTGTCCAGTTTACAAGTCTGTGCACTTCTTAATGCCCGCAGGATCTTTCTGTCTCTGTGCCCAAATGGATGACAGCCATGACTGAATGACACACCGTGATGCTGCGAGGTGAATGCTGGGGCTTTCTTCCTCACTCTGAGCGCCAGATTTAAACTTGCACTTGCAGGTGATGAAAACTCCAGCATACACTTTGCTGCATCGCCACATGTCACTCGGTTTGGGCTGTTAATAATGCGTGCAGTTGGGGGAACAGAGACAGAAAGATTTTACAGGCATTACAAGTGCACAGCATTGAAATCTGAACTTTGGGGGGGCACTAAATGGGCCAGGCATTTGTGTGGGGGAGCCCCCTGGCAACACCACTGAGTGTGTGTGATTTTATTGATACCACTGCAGTGGGACAATGCTAGGACACCTGGGATGTCAGTATATGTGTTTCTCTGGCTACCAATGTTGTGGGACAGGACTGGGGGTTAATACATGTGATTATATGGTATCATGGGACAAAGGTGGGATGGTGGGCAACAGGAGGACCTCTGGCCGCTTAAGCTAAAAACTAAAACTCCCATAATTACCTGAAAGCTGGTGGGGAATGTTGGGAGTTTTGTCTGGCTGCAGCTGGAGAGCCTCCCAATGTCCATCACAAGCCATATTACCATGGGTGTGTGCTGGGAGCCAGTAAGTGTGGTTATATGGGTACCAGTAGAGTGGAACAAGTCTGATTATATAGCTACCAGTGCAATGGGTCTGATTATATGGTTACCAGTGCAATAGGTCAAAACTGGGGGTTGATATGAATGATTATGTGACTTCCAGTGCAGTGTGACATGGCTGGGGCTCAATATTTGTGGTTAAATAGCTACAAGTGCAATGCACCAAGACTGTGGGTGATATTTGTGGTTATACGGCTACCAGTGCTGTGGGACAAGGCTGGGGCTTAATATGTGTCGTTATACTGCTACCAGTGAAATGGTACATGGCTGGGGAGTCAGGATGTATTGTTCTATGGCTACCACAGGACAAGGCTGGGGTCAGTAAATGGGGTTCTATGGCTACAAGTTCAGTGGGGGTCATGTTGGAAAAAAGCAGAAAAAACACACCTTTTGCAGAAATTACCCCTGAAGGCAAAAAGTGCATTTTCTGTACTGTACTCTTTTGGAGTGAAACATTTCAACCATCCCTATACTGGAGTAAGTCTCTATAATCTACTAGAATCACATAGACTGGCTTATAAATGAAACCAGGCTGACAAAAGGAGTTCTCCTGCATCCAAGGAAGCTCGAGAGCCAAACTACTTCCACACATTCTAGCAATTCCATACGCATTTCTAACAATCTTCTTGAATAAACTTTACTTGAAAATCCATAGTCTGCTTAACATACAATTTGTACAAGACTAGCCATTTTATTTGATGTACATGAAAATCAATCATCTAAAATGTATTATTTGCATACATGTATTAATGAATATGTCTTTGTACTAAATGGATACCATGACAGAACAAAAAAAATGTGATAAATAAAACAAAAATAAAAATAAAATAAAACATTGAAATAAAAAAAATAAATAAACAGCTCAATTTAACATCACAAAATGACCAATCCAACCCCTTTCTGGTACATTCTGATGAAAACATTGTAAGCAGTACAACACTGTTATAAATAACCTAGTGCATACTAGCACACAATGACAACATCCTAGTCTACTTTTAAGTCACTCAGACAAAGCATACTGGCACATACTGGCCATACCTATATACAATGAACAAAGCGACATATACTGGCACACACTGGATAATAAATACTGTCTCACACTGATCAATAAAAAACTACTAATTGGTAGAATCTCACATTGTAAGAACATACACATTTGTGATTAGGATGATAATTCTTCACCAAACAGACCAAGTAATCAGTTCACTTTAAAATCACAAAGAAACATATTCTTCATACAGCAACAATTCAGCAACCACACCTTTGGGGAATGTATGAAATATTATAGTAGAGTATTCTGTCTGTCTACCCTATAAATTAACACATGTGACATACACCTGAGCACAAGTATGAACTCAGTTGTGTCCATATCTACATGCATGAAATATCACCTCCCCTCAGGAATTCACCATCCATGAGCACCTATCATTTATGAAATACATGGAACAAGCTTGTAGAAAAGTAAAGAGTTTTGCTCCTTCTTTATTTTTCTGTGACCAAATAGTATATACCCTGTACCAGGTAACATGGTAACATAGTAACACAGTAAATTAGGTTGAAAAAAGACACAATCCATCAAGATCGAACTTTGTCTCATAACCCAGAGAAAAGAGAATTATATAAGCTTTTCTGCTACCAAATAAGTTAGGCTTTATCTGAACTTCCTGTTTTGCCTACTAATACACAATATAAAGGTCACAGATAAAGGACAGCCACAAAAAGCACACTTTCCTACTCCTTAGACATGGATTTTTTTAAAGAGATAGTAATGTTTCACAAAAAAAGCAGCTCCGATTAATCTTCATAATATTTGGGCCATGGAGAGCATTATTTCAATACTGTCCGAGTTGTAATTCAAGACTAATTGAATGATAAAGTACCCCCCTCCCGCCTCTTTTTCTGATGTAACACTGCTCACTTCAGAGCAGCAAGATTTACCAGATGGATCACAGAGAGGGACAATCTTCAGTGAGCATAAGGAAAAACTGGAAAAACCTGTTAAGGTTTCCTTATGCTCACATTAAGAAGAGTGTCCCTTTCTGCGACCTGTCCAGTCAAGGGACCAGATTCCACATCTGAAGGAAGGTGGGTTACACTAAGTAAAAGGGGCAGGAGGGGGATACCTTGTCAATCAATAACTCTTGAACTACAATTCTGACAATACTGAAATGATTTTCTGTTAAATATTGAAAAACACTCTCAGTGGCCCAAATACTATGAAGATTAATCAGAGCTGCTTTTTTTTGTGAAACATTACTTTCACTTTAACAAGGTGCATATGTAAAGTGTGTTTTTGAGTTGCAAAGTGATTTGTTGTTAGGCACAACTAAGACAGCTAGTAACTGAGGTGGTCATCTGAAGAATATATGCTGATGTTCTAAATAAATCAAATGTTTTCCTACATCTACATATGCTAGTGCTTCAATAAAAGTGGTGAATACCAATTAAACTATGTCACATTGCTCAGTTCAAGTCAGTAAGTGGACCCACAGGGAAGAGAGAAAATTGAGTTTTGAGTATGTTTTAGTCCGATCCAAGGACAGGGCAGTGAAAAGAACTCAGAGTAAGAGACACAAGCCAGAAGTAATGGTATTCAGATAGTATCAAGGGCAAACTTACAAGATGTGGTCAAGATAGGTGGCAGACAAGAGAAGAAACCACCAAACAGGCTGAGGTCAAACAAGATAATGAAGAGAAAAGTTATAGCGGGCATAACAAATGTCTTACTTAAAGGGATAGTAACACTTCGTTTTAACTTTATTTTATTTTGTAGGCATTAAAAAAACATGAAGAATGATATAAGTCTTATCTCTCAAACCTTTATGGTTTATGAGATATTCACAAGCAAAGTTCCCCTCCCCGCCCATTTTACCTAGTGTAAGCCATCTCTTCTCAGATGTGAGTCTGGTTGTATGACAGGACAGATAACAGAAGGGGACAATTTTCTTTGTATGAAAACAATGAAAGCCCTTCCCCCCTTGACAAGTTTTTCAGCTTTTTCCATTATCTTAATTGAAGATTGTCCCTCTCTGCAGTCTACCTGGGCATCTCCCTTCTGATCTGGTTGAACAGGGGGGGATACTTTGTTTGTGAATATCTCTTAAACCATAAAGGTTTCAGAGATAAGACTTATATCATTCTTCATGTTTTTTAATGCCTACAAAATAAAATAAAGTTAAAATGAAGTATTACTATCCCTTTAATAAAGGACATCAACTAAATAGAGACTACATAAAGGTTGCACCAGGAACTTGTGCACATAAACATATATGTGTCTGTTTTTGGTGTATGTCTACATTTGGTCCTTATGCTCTTACTGGACAATCTATGTTTCCTAGTTATAGAAGAAAGTCAGTCAGGAAGACCAAACAGTAAAAAATATACAGCGGTAATTGCCATCAGGCGGGCATGGGTATAAGGATGGATCTATATAATGCCATCTTAAGCTAAACAGAGATTTCAACAGTGCTATATCAACAGTAGGGGTGGGCTAAAAGTCAGAAAAAATTCCTGCATGACTTTCGTGAAATTTTTTTTTTTCGCTTTTTTGGCAAAACTTTTCTCTTTTTTTATCACTTCAAAATTTTTCTCCTTTTTCGCCACTGCGAATACATTTTTAACCTATGTTTCCCACGACAGCAACATTTCCCACAACAATATTACTTCAGCTGAGGGCTGCAGTGGAGAAATAAATAGCTGAAAGTCAAAGTTGCGAGTCCTTCAACAACATATGCCTTGAAATGATTGTTAACAGGATTAATGCCTTTGTCATTTGCCTACAACATTAACCTCCTGCTTATGTAACATTGGCACAACTATCCTTGAAATAATTGCTGCTTGGGATTTTCTAGCAGTGTGCAACACGACATCAGTTCATTAAAGCCTCTGTTTTCAACAAAAAAAAAGGGTAGTATGTCAACCCAATATTTTGAGACGTTCACTGTTCCATAGTCATACTTTTGCATTACTTTTGTGCAGGTTTTGATTTCTTTCTAAGAACTTAGTAAGTGTAGGATGGCAGTACATAGTTGAAGAACTGTGTAACTTTATTGTTTCAATGCCATCACTTGTGGAGGTGATTGGGGTAGTGATTGAATGTGTGGCAACTCTATAACTCTTGTCATCTCCTACAGCAAACCCAGAGTCATCATACACCTCTACAGCAGGAGCCATAGGTGTTATTTGGAATGAACCAGCTGTTGATAGTGGCACACTCTCTGATACATAAATAACATCATTACTTCTTTTATCTGCCCCAGAGCCCCGGGAGCTTTTTGGAGTGCAAATGCTGCTGCTAGTTGTGCCACCACTGACCGGTTTATGGTGTGTCTACCATTCACACATATGGTTGTGCTTCAGGTCGGATCCCACAGAGAAGGTGCCTAGGTGTGAGCCTGTTTTCCCTCTGCGTATATAAACATGCTTAGCTCTTGGATCATGAGTGAATTGTCTCTATACAGTGGACTTCATGGACTGTGGGGTTCCTGAAGGGCTACTTCTACTACTAGGGCTAGATTCTGATGCCATTCTACTGCTACTACTACTAGGTGCTAAAGGTGCACCATTATGCCAGCATCAACACTAGAATGTGACTTTTTGTCTTCTTACATGATTTTTTTATGCTACTGGCACTGGTGGTGGTGGAACTTTGGTGGGACCTTGACAAACTGCATCCTCCCCAGGAGGAGAGGGATCATCATCATTTATTGCACATGCTATAGCAACCATGGTTGCAGTCAGTTTTTGAACTACCACTTTACTCCCACATCCCTACACTCCTCCTCCTTTCCCCCTCCTTCTGCCCCTTGTGCATTTGCTAGACATTACTCTGTGTGTGCTTTTACTCTAAAGTAAACAACAGAAGTGAGAGAATGTGATATCTTGCCTTGGCCCTCAACAAAATACTCAATCTAATCTGCTATCCATCAGGTCTGCCTCAGTCACACAGCTCACGTCAGGTTCATAGTCAGGACTCTGTCACCTAACATACATATATATATATATATATATATATATATATATATATATATATATATATACAGTATATATATATATATACACTCTATAAATATATATATTTTTTTAAAAAAAAACCGTTGTCCACCCTATGTTGTCACTGTCAAAAAAAATTATAACTAAAAAAAAAATCAACATCCTATTTCCCCAGACTTCCCCAGCAGATAGATAATAACTAAAGGTGTATGAAAGCTCTCGCCGTGTTCCTGCAAGAAATTCTGAAAAAAAACACGTTTTCCACTTTTTCACAGGAAAATCCTCTTAAAACCATTGATTAAAATCCTTGCAGTTTTTGACCATTGGCGAAAATTCTTCCCCATTACTTCAATGGCTAGAAAGCTTCTGTCCATTGATTTATGTGTTTTTTGCCTTTTTGCTAAAAAAAGTGACTAGTCCAGGAAGTGGAACACAGTAGAGGAATCTACAGAATGAGGTAGATGTGTTGTGCTGTTCTGCTGTGATTTGTTTGTAAAACTGAGGCAGGAGAGGGTCATAGTGACTGCTATCCCTTTGAGCAGGTTTAAAACTGAAAAAAGAGGAGCTGGAAGGACTCTTATGTGTCAACTGAGTCTGAGGAGGGGGAGAAAGTGAGCACTACTGAACCAATGCTGTTCAGTCCCCCTAAATCACCCCTATGGATCTTGGGGAAATTAATGATAAGGGAGGAAAAAAAGGTTAGTAGTGAGAGGAGGACAGGTCAGCTGCCTGTGCCTGCTGCCAGGCGTGCTGCCCCTGCTGCCACCATTACTGTACCTGCTGCCAGATGTGCTGCCACGAGTGCTGTGCCTGCTGTCAGACATGCTGTCCCTGCTACTGCTACCACCATTGCTGTGCCTGCTGTCAGACATGCTGACCCTGCTGCCACTAGTACTGTGTCACGGTTTATTATGACTCTCCGACACAAGTTTTTAGGTAAAAATCAATTTTATTGAAATAATAAATTGATAACGTAGGATGGCAATCACATACATACAGATATATTCAGAATATAACAAGACGGAAGGCAGACTCTACCGGTCCTGTCAATATACCGGACAGGACAGTCTGAAGTAATAGAATGTTAGGCTCTACTGGCCTTGCCAATACCGGGTAAGGCAACCTGCAGATGGAATCGCATAATGGTTCTACCGGCCTTACCAAATTACCGGGCAAGGCAGCCTCAATAGATTCACAATGTAGGCTCTACCGGCCCTGCCAATACCGGGTAAGGTAACCTCAGATGGAATGTGGCAAAAGGTTCTACCGGCCTTACCAATACCGGGCAGGGCAGCCCAGAGATAGTAGCAGCAGTCAGATGGTAATGGCAAATTGACAGGATCGTAAGCAACCCAGTGTACACACACTGAGACTAACAGGGGAATCGTAAAGCCGCAAGGCTTTGGAGCAAACCAGCGTCCGCACGCTGGGACCAACACTGAATTGTATAGCCGATAGGCTTAGGAGCAACCCAGTGACCGCACACTGGTGTAACAAGCGAGTTAGTATAGCCGTAAGGCTTAGGAGCAAACCAGCGTCCGCACGCTGGGACCAACACAGAATTGTATAGCTGATAGGCTTTGGAGCAAACCAGTGACCGCACACTGGTGTAACAAGCGAGTTTGTATAGCCGCAAGGCTTTGGAGCAAACCAGCGTCCGCACGCTGGGACCAACACAGAATTGTATAGCTGATAGGCTTTGGAGCAAACCAGTGACCGCACACTGGTGTAACAAGCGAGTTTGTATAGCCGCAAGGCTTTGGAGCAAACCAGCGTCCGCACGCTGGGACCAACACAGAATTGTATAGCTGATAGGCTTTGGAGCAAACCAGTGACCGCACACTGGTGTAACAAGCGAGTTTGTATAGCCGCAAGGCTTTGGAGCAAACCAGCGTCCGCACGCTGGGACCAACACAGGATAGTACAGCCGATAGGCTTTGGAGCAAACCAGTGACTGCACACTGGTGTAATAAGCGAGTTTGTCTAGCCGCAAGGCTTTGGAGCAAACCAGCGTCCGCACGCTGGGACCAACACAGGATTGTATAGCCGATAGGCTTTGGAGCAAACCAGTGACCGCACACTGGTGTAACAAGCGAGTTTGCCTAGCCGCAAGGCTTAGGAGCAAATCAGCGTCCGCACGCTGGGACCAACACAGAATTGTATAGCCGATAGGCTGTGGAGCAAACCAATGACCGCACACTGGAGTAACAAGCAATGTCGCCGACGTGACCAGGCAGGAGGTCACCAGGATACAGGAGACAGGCGATGCGATGACAGGAACCAGCAACGATCAGTCAGGTCAGGAAACAGCAGAGAAGAAGTTCAGCAGGAACTGCAACACCAGAGACTAGGCCGGAACCAGGACTGGAAGTACTTCAGTATGCAGGAAACACTGGAACAGTAGAGATCAGGAACTCAGGAACACATGAGATCAGGAACTCAGGAACACTGGAACAGAGGCCCAGCTATCACTGGCATAGTGATAGCAAGAAGGTCAGAAACAACACGAAAGGGCAACCAAAGGGTGCCCAATCCAGGTTTAAATAGGCAATGAAAGGCGGGCTATCTGCAGACAGCCAATAGCAGCCCCCTACTCGTGACAGACAAGGAACTGCAGCAATCACGGGCACCGTGATAGTACCCCCCCTTCAAAGACCCCCTCTCCTAGAATAGGGTCTAGGTTTCTGTGGGTAATTGGCATGAAAGGCCCTAGTTAGCCTAGGTGCATGAAGGTCCGTACTATCCACCCATGATCGATCCTCAGGACCATACCCTTTCCAATGTACCAGGTACTGTACCCTTCCTCTAAGCCTATGGGAATCAATAATGCTCTGAACCTCGTACTCCTCCTGGCCCTCGACCTCAACAGGTCCTGGCACCACAGGTGTGGTAGTATAGCGATTGCAAACCAGAGGCTTAAGAAGGGACACATGGAACACATTATGGATACGCATGGATGCAGGTAGGTCTAGTGCATAGGAGACAGGGTTAATTTTGCGAATAACTCTGTATGGACCAATAAACCGGGGAGCCAACTTATTAGACGGAACCTGCAGCTTGAGATTTCTGGAGGAAAGCCATACTCTATCCCCAACCTTAAAGGAAACCGCTGGAAACCTTCTGCGATTAGCATGGCGCTGATGACGCTGAAATGACTGACCAAGTGCCCTCTGAACTTGTGCCCATGTGGAACGGAGTTGCTCGATATGCTCATCCAGAGCTGGAATCTGTTGCGTCTGAAATGAGTCTGGAAGCAAACAGGGCTGGAACCCATAATTAATCAGAAATGGAGAGCTCCCAGATGAAGAATTGACCGCACAGTTCCTGGCGAACTCTGCCCAAGGCAACAAGTCGGACCAATTATCATGATGGTCAGTAACGAAACAACGGAGAAATTGTTCCAAGCCCTGATTAGCTCGTTCAACGGCTCCATTGGTCTGGGGATGGTAGGCAGAGGAGAAGGACAGCTGTATGCCCATCTGTTGGCAAAATGCCCTCCAAAATCTAGACACAAACTGGCTCCCCCTGTCAGACACCAGTACCCTAGGCACTCCATGCAACCGGAATACTTCTCTGGCGAACACCATTGCCAATTCCTTCGCTGAAGGAAGACCACGGAGGGGCACGAAATGAGCCATTTTAGAAAACCTGTCCACCACCATGAATATAAAGGAGTACCCCTTGGACATAGGCAACTCTCCCATAAAATCAATGGAAACATGAGACCAGGGGCGTTCGCCATTAGGCACCGGTTGAAGCAAGCCCACAGGGAGATGTCTCGGGGTCTTAGCGTGGGCACAGGTGGCACAGGCATTCGTAAATTCGGCACAATCGTTTCTCATGGAGGGCCACCAAAATAACTGAGAAAGGGACCATAACAATTGGTCTCTACCAATATGTCCAGCAGCCTTAGAGGAATGGTAGGTTTCAAGCAGCCTAGTACGAAATGGTTCATCAACAAAAAATTTGCCCACTGGAGTTTCATGGGGAGCGGACCCCTGAGAGGCCAGGATCTCCTCCCCTAAAGGAGAAGTGATACTCGTGCGTATAGTAGCCAGTATTCTATCAGGTTGGATGATGGGTGCTGGTGCTTCCACTCTGTCACTGTCGGCCTCAAATTGTCTTGACAGTGCATCCGCCCTGATATTCTTTGACCCCGGTAAGTATGATACAATGAAATTAAATCGAGACAGGAACAGTGCCCACCTGGCCTGACGGGAGGACAATCTCTTGGCCTCCGAGAGATAAGTCAGATTTTTATGATCTGTTAGGATTAATACGGGAGTCTTGGTACCTTCAAGCAAATGACGCCACTCCTTAAGAGCAAGGATAATGGCCAATAATTCTTTGTCACCTATCTCATAGTGGCCTTGAGTGACAGTCAACTTCTTAGAGAAAAACCCACAAGGTCTGAGAGTACCACCTTTCTCGTGTCGTTGCGAAAGTACTGCCCCAACCCCAATATCTGAGGCATCCACCTCTAACGTAAAGGAGCCGCAGCAAATGCCAGCTTCAAATTCTCAAAGGCATTCTCATCAGATACCGGCCAACAAGAAGGATTAGCGCCCTTGTGCGTAAGATCGGACAAAGGTTTAACAATGGAAGAAAAGTTCTTAATAAACCGCCTATAATAATTAGCGAAACCCAGGAAACGCTGTATGGCTTTAAGCCCCTTGGGTTTTGGCCATTGTAAGACAGCTGACAACTTATCCTTGCCCATGGCAATGCCATCATTGCCAATTATGAACCCCAAGAATGGCACACTGGTTCTATGAAAGTCACATTTTTCCAGTTTACAAAATAATTTATTCTCACGGAGTCGTAGCAATACTGCGGATACATCTTTGATGTGCTGTGCCATGTCTTGAGAGTAAATCAATATATCGTCCAGATAAACCACAACACATGTCTGTAACATATCTCTCAGAACATCGTTTATCAGTTCCTGGAAAACTGCGGGGGCATTACATAGCCCAAATGGCATTACAAGATACTCGTAGTGCCCAGCTCGAGTATTAAAGGCAGTTTTCCACTCATCACCTGCTCGAATGCGCACCAGATTGTAAGCGGCCCGTAGGTCCAATTTGGTAAAAATCGAAGCGCCCTTAAGCCTGTCAAAAAGCTCGGTGATGAGTGGTATGGGGTATGCGTTTTTTGCCATTAGTTTATTCAAGCCCCGGTAGTCAATGCATGGTCTTAATTCGCCATTTTTCTTTTTTACAAAAAAGAACCCAGCCCCAGCTGGAGAGGTAGATTTTCGTATGATCCCTCTAGCAAGGGCATCAGAAATGTAATCCTCCATAGCCTTATTTTCCTCACAAGATAATGGATAAGTGCGTCCTTTCGGAGGTACTGCCCCAGGCTGCAATTCGATGCAACAATCATATGGTCTATGCTGAGGTAGCAAACTGGCCTCTCCTTTGCTAAAAACATCGCCAAACTGTTGGTACACATCCGGTATAGCCGAGGAGGTGCACAGGACCTTAACAGGCTGGATGACGCACTTGTCCATACAAAACTGGGACCAAGCAGCAATTTCACACTTTTTCCAATCAAATTGTGGGTTATGTAACTGTAACCACGGAAAGCCCAATATTACCGCATGGTGCGGAGAATTAATCAGTTGAAACTGCTGCTCTTCTCTGTGAAGTGCCCCAATAGTCATAGACAGTGGCATAGTTTCAAACATAACCTGAGGCGGTTCTAAGGGTCTGCCATCAATCGCTTCAACAGTCAAGGGATTTTCTCTTTCAATGCGTGGAACTCCGTGCAATTCAGCAAAGGTATTATCCATAAAATACCCTGCTGCACCAGAGTCAACCAAGGCCAAAACCTCCACGGAGCGTTGTGCCCAAGATAATACCACCTGTATGGTGGATTTCATTGTGCCCGACACTGGGGACAATTGTACACCACCTAGGGCCTGTCCCCCAAGGTACCCTAGGTGTGTGCGTTTCCCGGACGTACCGGACAGGAATTTAGCAAATGCCCTTTTTTACCGCAGTATAAACACAACCCTTGTCTTCTGCGATAAAGTCTCTCAGCCTTGGTTAGTCTAGTGAAGCCTATTTGCATAGGTTCACTTGTCTCCCGTACAGGTTCACTAGACTTCAATGCCAGGGGAGGGATGGGTGGGCAAAACATGCCACTAGGCTCATTTTTCTTTGACCGTAACTTACGATCTCTGGCAATTGATCTCTCACGTATTCTGGAGTCAATTATCATAACATATTCAATGTAGTCATCTAGATCAATAGGTAGATCTTTAGCAGCGATTTCATCCTTAATGTGGTCATTCAGGCCTTGAGAAAAAGCTGCCAATAATGCCTCGTTATTCCAACCTACCTCTGCTGCCAATGTGCGGAATTCGATGGCGTAGTCGCCTACTGTACGCCTGCCCTGATGTATCTCCATAAGGCGTTTGGCAGCAGAGGTGGTTCTACCAGGAGGCTCAAACAGTCTTCGAAAGGATTGCACAAATTCTCTAAAGTTTTTAGTACAAGGTTTAGCATTCTCCCACAAGGGGTTAGCCCAAGCCAAAGCTCTGCCAGTGAGCAAAGATATTGTAAACCCCACCTTACTACGATCATTGGGAAATGCGTGTGCCGTCAATTCCATAAAAATCTCGAGTTGGTTGATGAACCCTCTGCAGAGACTAGGGTCCCCATCGTATCTTAGCGGCAAGGGTGCAGAAGCCGTTAACCCTTTAACCGTGCCCCCTAGGGGTCTGGTATCACTCTCCGGTGTCTGACTTGGCGAGACCACCGGGCTAGAGCTAGATTTGTCAGCAAGTACCGTGCGTTCAAGGATCGTTTGAATTGCAACTGCCAACTGATCCAAACGTTGCTCGTGCACATCCATCCTCCAATGGATATTCTGTGCATTACCTTCACCTTTGCTGTCTGAGGTCATGGCCCTTTCGTACTGTCACGGTTTATTATGACTCTCAGACACAAGTTTTTAGGTAAAAATCAATTTTATTGAAATAATAAATTGATAACGTAGGATGGCAATCACATACATACAGATATATTCAGAATATAACAAGACAGAAGGCAGACTCTACCGGTCCTGTCAATATACCGGACAGGACAGTCTGAAGTAATAGAATGTTCGGCTCTACCGGCCTTGCCAATACTGGGTAAGGCAACCTGCAGATGGAATCACATAATGGTTCTACCGGCCTTACCAAATTACCGGGCAAGGCAGCCTCAATAGATTCATAATGTAGGCTCTACCGGCCCTGCCAATACCGGGTAAGGCAACCTCAGATGGAATGTGGCAAAAGGTTCTAACGGTCTTACCAATACCGGGCAGGGCAGCCCAGAGATAGTAGCAGCAGTCAGATGGTAATGGCAAATTGACAGGATCATAAGCAACCCAGTGTACTAACACTGAGACTAACAGGGGAATCGTAAAGCTGCAAGGCTTTGGAGCAAACCAGCGTCCGCACGCTGGGACCAACACTGAATTGTATAGCCGATAGGCTTAGGAGCAACCCAGTGACCGCACACTGGTGTAACAAGCGAGTTAGTATAGCCGTAAGGCTTAGGAGCAAACCAGCGTCCGCACGCTGGGACCAACACAGAATTGTATAGCTGATAGGCTTTGGAGCAAACCAGTGACCGCACACTGGTGTAACAAGCGAGTTTGTATAGCCGCAAGGCTTTGGAGCAAACCAGCGTCCGCACGCTGGGACCAACACAGAATTGTATAGCTGATAGGCTTTGGAGCAAACCAGTGACCGCACACTGGTGTAACAAGCGAGTTTGTATAGCCGCAAGGCTTTGGAGCAAACCAGCGTCCGCACGCTGGGACCAACACAGAATTGTGTAGCTGATAGGCTTTGGAGCAAACCAGTGACCGCACACTGGTGTAACAAGCGAGTTTGTATAGCCGCAAGGCTTTGGAGCAAACCAGCGTCCGCACGCTGGGACCAACACAGGATAGTACAGCCGATAGGCTTTGGAGCAAACCAGTGACCGCACACTGGTGTAATAAGCGAGTTTGTCTAGCTGCAAGGCTTTGGAGCAAACCAGCGTCCGCACGCTGGGACCAACACAGGATAGTACAGCCGATAGGCTTTGGAGCAAACCAGTGACCGCACACTGGTGTAATAAGCGAGTTTGTCTAGCCGCAAGGCTTTGGAGCAAACCAGCGTCCGCACGCTGGGACCAACACAGAATTGTATAGCTGATAGGCTTTGGAGCAAACCAGTGACCGCACACTGGTGTAACAAGCGAGTTTGTATAGCCGCAAGGCTTTGGAGCAAACCAGCGTCCGCACGCTGGGACCAACACAGAATTGTGTAGCTGATAGGCTTTGGAGCAAACCAGTGACCGCACACTGGTGTAACAAGCGAGTTTGTATAGCCGCAAGGCTTTGGAGCAAACCAGCGTCCGCACGCTGGGACCAACACAGGATAGTACAGCCGATAGGCTTTGGAGCAAACCAGTGACCGCACACTGGTGTAATAAGCGAGTTTGTCTAGCTGCAAGGCTTTGGAGCAAACCAGCGTCCGCACGCTGGGACCAACACAGGATTGTATAGCCGATAGGCTTTGGAGCAAACCAGTGACCGCACACTGGTGTAACAAGCGAGTTTGCCTAGCCGCAAGGCTTAGGAGCAAATCAGCGTCCGCACGCTGGGACCAACACAGAATTGTATAGCCGATAGGCTGTGGAGCAAACCAGTGACCGCACACTGGAGTAACAAGCAATGTCGCCGACGCGACCAGGCAGGAGGTCGCCAGGATACAGGAGACAGGCGATGCGATGACAGGAACCAGCAACGATCAGTCAGGTCAGGAAACAGCAGAGAAGAAGTTCAGCAGGAACTGCAACACCAGAGACTAGGCCGGAACCAGGACTGGAAGTACTTCAGTATGCAGGAAACACTGGAACAGTAGAGATCAGGAACTCAGGAACACATGAGATCAGGAACTCAGGAACACTGGAACAGAGGCCCAGCTATCACTGGCATAGTGATAGCAAGAAGGTCAGAAACAACACGAAAGGGCAACCAAAGGGTGCTCAATCCAGGTTTAAATAGGCAATGAAAGGCGGGCTATCTGCAGACAGCCAATAGCAGCCCCCTACTGGTGACAGACAAGGAACTGCAGCAATCACGGGCACCGTGATATACTGTGCTTGCTGCCAGTATTGCTTCTGATGCCACCAGTGCTGTGCCTGCTGCCAGTGCTGAACCTGCCGCCATCAGTACTGTGCTTGCTGTCAGTCATGCTGCCCCTGCTTCCAACGGTTATGTGCCTGCTGCTAGTGCTGACCCTGCTGCCACCAGTACTGTGCCTGCTGTTTGACCTGCTGCTCCTGCTGCCAGTGCTGAACCTGCTACCACCATTGTTGAACTTGCTGTCAGACATGCTGCCCCTTCTGTCACTGCTGAGCCTGCTGCCACCAGTGCTGAACCTACTGCTAGTGTGTCTTGTAATAGAGGAGGGGGGGAGGAGAAAATTATGCCAAGTGTGAAAGCAGGGGACCCTAAGTCACACTTGCCATCCCCAAGCAGTACCACCAATACTAGTACTACTGCTACTAAGAAGGTCCAGCAGTTTGTTAGTGTTAGGAGTGAAGGAGAGGGTAAACAATATCCTCATATTACTAGTGACTGTTAGGGAGGGGTAGGGGAAGGATTTGAGAGCATCCAGACAAGTGGTGAAGGGAGCCCACACCATTTCTCTGGCCCTCGGAGTCCCCATCCCTTCATGAAGGTGTCCAAATGGAACATAATCCTGAAGACGCCAGAACTGGTGGTGGATAACAGATGCAGAAATAATACCACCACCTTAGAGCTTGTGCCAAACAAGCCTAGGTCCTACAAATCAATGTTTCTTCAGGACTTGTGCCTCTAATAAGTCTAAGTCCTACAAATCAATGTATTCTCTGGGCTTGGGCCTCTAACAACAAATCTAACAAATCATCCTCTACCAAATACTCTATCACGTCAAGTATTAGTCTACCCCAGTGGCAGCTTATGTCAGGGGGTTCCTGTCTCTATAATTTTACATACAAATTTCTTATTTTATTTTATTTACTTATTTTTTTTATTAACTGTCCCCCAAAACCAGTCAACAAACCCTCCCAAAACAAATTCCCTGTTCAACTGATTCATTCCCTAGACTTCACCCACCAACACAGGAACCCTCCACATACCCCTTTTTTATACCATGTCTTTTAGGTTTTTTTTTAATTGTTTTTAGGATTTATTTTTTTATTAACTCCCCCCACAATCCCAGTAAACAAACCCCTTCAAAAAACATTCCCTGTTCAACTGATTCTTTCTCCACACCCCACCAACACAGGCACCCTCATGCCCCTTTAATAATATGCCTTCGGGAAATAAAATAATATTTGTTATGTGTTGTGTGTAAATTCAATGTACCCATTGATTTCCATGGAATGAGTTAGGTGAAAAAAAGCTGAAAAAGTGCACTTTTCACTGGAAATGTATCACGGTGCCCGTGCTATGATGGCAACATTCTGTCAATCTCTGTTTACTGCTGACGCTTACTGGCTGAAGTGACTTCGTCCCGCCCAGTATTTGTCCTTAAATACTGGACCCTGTCACTTCTCCGGTGCCCTTTCGTCTTGTTTCCGTTACCATCGCTTGTTCCAGTTATCATGTGATCTCTGTGTACCGACCCAGTCTGCCTGACTACTCACTGTATCCGTTCCTGCCTGTGTACAGACCTGGCCCGGATGACGTTCCTGTTCTGTGTACCGACTCGGATTGGCTGACATTCCTGCTCTGTGTACCGACCTGGCCCGGCTGACGTTCCTGCTCTGTGTACCGACTCGGATTGGCTGACGTTCCTGTCTGTATACCGGCCCCGTTGGGCTACTACTTCTGGGCATCTCTACTGCTGGTGGTCCCATTCTGGTCCTCGGTTTGGGGTTCTCCTCCGAGCTTCTGTCTCAGGACAGTACCATTGTGCCTTGGTGCCACTCCTGCAGTCTAGTCTCAGTTCAGTCTTGTCATGAGGGCAACATTCCGGTGTCTATCCCATGTGTGCACCACGGTACGCTTGACCTCCCTTCCTGCCTATAGCTGAGGTTGGTGTCACATTGGGCGCCTCAGGCTGTTCTTACGATCTGGCAGTTGACATTGGGCTTAGCGTTCGTTAACCCCTTCGGGGAAGGTGCCACTATTTCACTGGCTATCCACCATGCAGTCTCCGTTGGGTGCCCTCCTGGGCATACTGTCTCAGTCTTCTGTTACTGCTAAGACAGTCCTTTAGTTGATCCTGGGCCTCCATTGTCTATTGGGCATTTCTCGCTATTTAAGCACTCCCTACCGAGTGGGAGTTTTCAGGGCCTCGCACTATTAGGGCCTGTTAGCATTCCTGGCCTAATAGTAACCCATCCATTGCTGTCTCAGTTGAGTTTCACACGAACATTGCCTGACCTGTGTCAGTATATTGTAAATTCTGTATTGTACATATACTGGACCCGCGTGGGTATATATATCTTGCTATAACCTGTCCTGTGTCAGTAATATATTGTATATACATATACTGCTGCACCCGTGAGGGTTATCATTTCTGAGTCTGTTCAATAAAACTGTGTTTTATCTCAACTACTGTGTCTGAGTGTCAATAAAACCATAACAGAATGATTCACCAAGCGGGAAGAGCCATTATTCGCTGATTTCAGTTAGAGGCAAAAATGTTTGCCCATCCCTAATAATAACATGATCAGCAAGGAAACTGGACTGCAGCTGTCTGTGTCTTTTAAATCAGTCAGACAGAATATTGGGGTATTTGGGGACAACCTCCTTTGCTCCCTTCTCACACCCCCAGCCACATCCAACACAGAGATAATAATAACAGCAAGATCAGCAACAAATTGGACCCCAGCTGCCTGTCAGTTATTCACACCAAATTTTGCAGTATTTGGGGGTCAGCCTCCTTCCTCCCTTCTTCTCCTCCTGAGTGTCCCCAGACTCCCCTAATATAAAGAACAAATATGCTACCTAAAAGACCACATAAAGTAAACTTCAATTCCCCTTTATTTGCCTACCTGCTCTGTTTAAAAAATGTGCTGCTTTCACCTCTTACAAACACAGAATGGCATGCTGTGAGAGCCTGACACCCTTTTATACGGCTGCAGGAGAAGAAAAGAAAAGTTCCATGTAGTGGGGAGAAATTCAGTCTTCCCATTGATTTCAATGCAATGAGCTAGGCAAAAACTGCAGGAAAATGACACTTTTTGCAGGAAATGTTTTGCTAGATAGTAAGTGACATTTTTCGCCTATTTTGGTTTGAAACAAAAAGTTTCACCCATCCCTAATCAACAGGTTCAGAAGAATGCACAAGTAAGGTAGTTTTAGTAAGGCATTCAGGACTTCATAGAAAGGCAAGAGAAAGATTTCAGAAGGGAAGAGAACAGAAAGTATTTTATAGCTAATAAAATAACTAATTACATTTAGGGAAAGCTACATGGGCAAGTGTGTTATAGGAACAAAGTTGCTGTGACAGTTCTTATACATTATATGTATAATTCTTTCATTGAAGCAGCCTGGTGTGTTTTCCCATTGGAGAAACATCACAGGGAAGATATACTTGCATTGCAGTCTATGGTGCATCACTACTGTTAGCCACATGAATGCTTGCCCAAGGCTACATGAGGCATCAAGCAGAAAGACTTAATTAATGTAAATCAGGACCGTGATCCCTTTTATGGTGCTGTGACTAAATGCAGACAGAATCACGGTCCTGATTTATGGCAGCTGCAATGCTGAACATCGTATACCATACAAATACAAGTTTATATTATAAGGAAGATTTTGTTGTAACGTTTAAAGATATGAATGAAAGATCCAATATCATGACAGAATTCACTTAACCCTTTAAGAACCAGAGGGTTGTACAATTCATTGCTTCTCAATACACTGCACACCCTTTTGGTATTATTGCTCAGTAGGCTGGGGGAAGTAATGCTCCTTGCATTTTTCACATACTGCTATTTCTTACACCAAGGACATAATTACAGGGGGCGCAAATGATGCAGCTGTGGCAGGGCCCAGCATCCAAGGGGTCCCATTGACTCCGAACTCTAGCCTGCAATCCCTTACAATCAGACTAGTTTTCATATCTTAGCTGGAGGCCACTGACATTATCACACATAGCCACTACCAGCCAGCAAGAGCAGAATAGCCCTTTCCTCTTTATTTATTAGCCCCCTGAGCACCAGAGAAGGGTGAAACACATTACAAAGGTTTGAGTTGGTATGTGTTATTCTAACTCAAGCAAATATCGCGACATTCAGCTTAGTGCAATATATTTATATTTTAGCTTTAGTTTGCATTTAACCCTTTGATTGCCAGAGGGGCACTCTCTGATACTCAAATGGTTGAGCTGGGTGAGAATGTGGGTCTGTAGAACAGGTTTAACCCCTTAAGGACCAGCGGTCCTGGGACGTTTCATTCCCATAAGGACTGCTTTGATCCTTGTTGATGCGCCGGTACACGTGACTTGTTGCGTGTATCGGCGTGCCGCTTTGGGGCCTGAAAGAGATCGCTCCAGTCTTGGAACGGTCAATTTTAGGCCCTATTTTTACTTGCAGCGCTCCCGGTGGAGCTCTGTAAGTAAAAAGTATGTGATGTACTATGACTGTCATCGGTCCTTAAGTATTTAAGGACCATGACGGTCATAGTACGTCACATAATCCTTAAGGGGTTAACAGTATATGAACAGAGAAGAGTGTGTAACCATTATGGCTCTTGAGAAAAAAGTCTGTGAACCCAAAATGTATAGAGCAGATTGCTTATTCTCCCCTCCCCCTGGTGTCTTAGAATTCTGATGGTGTTTCAATTAACCACTTAAATAATCTTATAAGCATTCTTCTCTCAGAATAAATTATCATATTTTTATTAACCACCACTGAGATTATAAATTTGATTTTGGTATATGGACAAATCTTTTGTGGTAGATGATGACGCTTTACATCATGGCAACCTAAAATATTGTGGCAGTGCAGCAGTAATATCCAGGTTTCCACTTAGATTATTCTCATTATCATGTAACTAATGAGAATAAGCATCAATAGTTATGCGGTCAGTAATTATTTCGAGAAGGCAGTAATGTTGCTTTATGTTTGAATATTTTTCCTCAAAGATGCCTTGACAACTCTTCAGCATGTCCCAAAATGCCTACGCTTGCTCACTGTGTTAGTACAATTACAAGGTTTCATCAATGTCATGAAAAGTAGAAATCTCCAGAGTCTGCTGGGATGAGTCAAATTATGTTTTACTTAGAACTTTCCTTTTTACTTCCTGTCACTTTCTTTGTGGTACACCTGTCATTGTCACTATATGTCATGTACGTAGAGATGAAGAACATGTCACATGGCTGTCATCAAATATATCTCCTTTAATCACCATTCCCTATACAATTGAAGAAGAAAATGGTCTCTCATTTGTCTGGTGGAAAATTATTTTATACTAAACATGAAAGTGTGAAATAACATTTTGTTCATTAACAAATTAAATGAAACTTTGAAATGGAGCATCTGGTTCTGTTTGCTGTTGCATTGTAAATGTTAGTATAAAATTGTGAAACCTGCTATTGGAATCCATTGCTGATTGAATCATAGGCAGCTTATGTCAATCTACATTGGAGATAATGGTCCTGTTTTTTTCATAAGCACACATTTTAAATGGGTCATGGCAACATTAATGCAAGTAATTTATGCTGTTCAGTGTTGGCAGGGGAGTTTTTAAAGCTCTGGTACATTTTATTTCTACTTAAAAATCCTTAAAGGAACAATACCTAATAATAATAATAGTAATAATAAACAATCACTAACATTAATCATGACCGTTATGAGTCTATGTGGATTGTTTCCCAAAAATGTATTTTTAATTAGTACTGGATTTCATGATGACCACAGAGATGGGCACAATTCTATACTTCCAGACTCTAGGATTGCAAACTCCCCCCCCCCACACTAAAATTTTTGTTTTCTTTCCAAGAAAACAGAGTTTTTCATCCTTCAGTCCTGCAATAAAGAATTATGTCTATTGATGGGCAAAAACTAAGCCTCAAATCAAAATCAGTGAATAATGGCACTTCCCGCTTGGTGAATAATTTCCAAAGAAAAGTACTGTTTTTACACTTTTTTCACCTAGCTCATTACATTGAAATCAATGGGAACACTGCATTTACACACAACACATAGCAAATGTTATTTTATTTTCAAAGGCACAGTAATAAAGGGTTATGAGGCTGCCTGTGTTGGTGGAGTGTGGAAAAAGAATCAGTTGAACAGGTAATGTTTTTATGGGGGTTATTTACTGAGACTGAGAGGTCAGTTAATAAAAATTAAAAAATAAATACAATTAAAAAAGCATAAGACATGGTATAAAATAGGTCTGATGAGGGTAACTGTTTTGGTAGGTGGAGTCTGGGGAAAGAATCAGTTGAACAGTAAATTCGTTTTGGGGGTTTTATTGACTGGTATTGAGGGACAGTTAAAAAAAAAAATAAAATAATAATTTGTCAAATAATGTAACATAGACAGGGACCCCCTGACGTAAACTGTGACTGGGGTAGACTGTTACTTGACAGGATAGAGTATTTTATTTAGGAAGATTTGTGAGAATTAGACTTAATACATATATATTGATTTGCAGGACTTACAAGTATTAGAGGCACAAGCCCTGAAGAAACATTGTTTTTTTGGAGGAAATAAAACTTGTGTTAGGCACAAGCCCTAAGGAAACATTGATTTGTAGGACTTAGACTAATTATAACAAGCCTCCAAAAATGTTTTTCTTTTGTAGGCCTTTGTTTTTATTTTAAAGAACAAGCCCTGAGAGAAAAAAGCCCTACTGGCCTAGTGCCAGCAGATCATGTTGTGTTGGCCACATTGTCAAATACCCTGATGAAATTGCGGATATTTCAACTGCTGTTCTTCCTGCTGCTGCTGAGTTGTTTAAACAGCAGGATGATTAGACAGCTCAAAGGGAATGGGATCTACAATAACACATGGGTAAAGGGTGATGAAAGTTCCATTTGCCATGACTAGCGCCAGTGATGCACCTCAGGTATATGCCCCTCCTCCAAAATCATACCCCTCCTCCAAAATCTTGGGTGTGTTGTTACTAGAATAGAAATGTTTCCCTTAACAACAGGAACTGTGACTCTCACATCAGCAACTGCAATGTACACAGTGTGTATGATAAATAAGGGAAGGACTGGGAACAATGGGTACACTCACATCAAACACCTGGCACAACTCTATCCAAACACCATGACAATTAGGGTCCCCAGCATGAAATTCCCCTAACAGAAACCAAATACTACTGCTGCCACCATATCCCTTGTCCACTCCCTGCTAAGAACACATGACAACTTGCAGACCGTTTAATATTAATGATGATGAATTCTCCTCTACCACACTGCCATGTGTGGTCAGTGCACCGCACAGTGTGCAATGGGTGGACACGAACTGCCACATCCTAACATCTACTGAATGTCTATCACTTTGTGACGGAGGTAACGATCAACAAGGTGGATTGGCAGAAGATGTAGTTACCCAAGAGCAAGAGGGGGTGGCGAGCCAGGTGTTTCGCTTTTCTTCGAACTTTCAGCCTCTGACTGGGTTTCTCTATGCTTCATCTTTCTCCTCTTTGATCTCTACCTCACCTCTTGTTTCCATTCTGGAGAGTCAGGGGGTACAGTAACAGCGGTGTTTGATTTCTGTGGTGGTTGTTTGGCTTTAACATGTTTCACATAAATGTCATGGTTTCTGTGTTTCATGTGTGTTATCAGGGAGGTTGTGCCAAGGCACGTTCTCTCCTTTCCCCTTTTCACTGTTGTTGATGACTGCACTGTGCCTGCCCCAAGAGAAAAATAGTCCCACACCCATGACTTCAGGGGAGGCAAAGATGGAGAAGAATGTCCTCTTTCTTCTTCTCATCCATATTCCCCTTCACTGGCTGGGGCAGAGGATGATGTTGCTGCTGTTGCACTGCACAGAATCAGCACTGTAACTAGGACCAGGAGTATTGCTGCTGGCAAGTGGAAACTGTCCTAGTCTCACATCACTTGTTGAACCCATTCCCACTGTGTTCACTGTGGTCTGTGGCACACTAGCCTGCTCCTTAGCATCCTGCTGCCCTTTCAACTCAGCAGCAGCAGGAATTAGAACCATTGTAAATTCCGCAAATTCCAAAAGCTCACTGCTGGTGGTGATGCCTATCACCATCCCTGCTCCCATTCCTTTTCGGTTTGGGCTAAAAAGGCCATCAATGTCTCTTCCACCCTAGCTTCTCCACCATCCTCATCACTACCACCACCAGTCCCTCCTTGCTGCTGCTGCTCTATTATCACACCTGCCATTTCTTATTGACCTGAAGAAGGCAGACTGACAGCACTAGCAGCAGGCACAGGCAGATGATCTGTCCTCCTGGTGGAGTTATTATTGTTGCTTTGCAACAATTCTGCCTTCTTAAGGATCATGTTTCAAGCTGGATAATGCTGTGGGGGAAGGGGACTCCCAGGGTCAGGAGAATAGTGTGGACTCCCTTGACCACTAGTCTGGACACTCTGAATTACTTACGCTACCACTCCCCTAGTCTCACCAGCTGCTTCGTCATCACTCTTACTACTACTAACACCAACCACATCAATTTCAGTCCCTGAGTCTTCCTCCTCAAAGTCAGTAGTAATATGATGATCATCCCCTCCTTCACTCTTAACACTTTGTATAAGCTACAGCACCTTATTAGTAGTAGTACTAGTGGCGGGAATGCTTGGAGGTGGCTAGTGTGACTAAGGGTCTTAGCTGTCACACTTGGAATAATCTCCTCCCCCTCCTGAGAATTACAGGATACACTTGCAGCAGGTTCAGCACTGGCATCAGACACAGCACTGGTAGCAGCAGGGGCAACAGTCGCAGCAGGCACAGCACTGGCCGCAGGCACAGACATCTGACCTGTCCTGCTCACACTACTACCCTCTTCTTCCTCCCATGAGATAAATTTCCTCAAGATCCCTAGGGGTGATGTAGGTGGACTGACCAGCATTGGGTCTGGGGAACCAAGGCATCCAGACCCTTTCATGTTGGTGGTAGTGGTCACTTCCTCATCCTCAGACTCATTGGTATTATTGTTATTAAACTTGCTCACAGTGATAGCAGTAACTATGAGCCTTTCCTGCCTCAATTTCACTATTAATGCACAGCAAAACAGCCTAGCACCTCTCTCTCTCTGTAGCTGCTTGTATTGTGTTTCACTTTCTGGAAAAGAGCACATTTTTTATAGTTAAAAGACAGAAAACAGGTTAATAAAGGGGAAAACATTTTCTAGCCATTGAAAAAGTGGGGAAGAATTTTTGCCATTGGGCAAAAAAGGCAAATATTTTAATCGCTTTATTTAAACTGGATTTTCCATTGAAAAAGCAGGCAACCATTTGGTTTCCACAGATTTTTTTTTGCGGGAACACGATGTAACCTTTTGCCCACCCCCAGTTATGTCTACCTCTATGGCGATGATATGTTTTATTAATTAGAGATTAATTTTGGATAACCAATCTCCAAAGAACTGGTTTAAAGAGGCCATTGCACTTTTCTGCCCAGATTAAGGTAGTGGGAGTTATTATTATGAGGTGTTAGTTTTGTTTTAACAGTGTATTAACCCTCTGAGTGTCAGTAAGGAATGCAGCACATAGCAAAACAAACCACTGTACACTCGATAGGTTATGGGAAAACAGATCAAATGAGCCCATGTTACATTGCAGAAAAACAATACATTGCTTTGGGAATAAATAGATAACACCGAATGAATGCTAATAGACTGAAATGCAGTAGGTTAAAAAGGTTGTGTCTGAGATGTTAATTAAAGTGCAAAGAGATACACACTTCAGAATGTGACCTTTTTTGTTTGGACTAATGATTTATTTTGCAAAAGCTTTCAAGAGTTTTACTCTGCTTCTCAGTATAAGTAGCACTGTTGAATCAAATATAAATTGCTAGTTCAGGTATGACAATATACTGAAGTTTACTTTTCACACCATCAAAAGTAGACTACAATTCATGATCCAATTAAAGGGTATTCAATATTCAAAAATCAGAAAATTATTTTTGAAAGAATATGCATTATTATATTGCAAATTATTTAGTTTCCTTTGATTGCTAATAATTTAACATATCATGAGAAGTGGGGACTAAAACGTATTAAGTTTCATTGGTTAAAATACCAACCTGATCACCTGCCCTAAGGCTGATAAAGAGGTGATAACAAGGAGATAAGTAATCTCCTCTTTATTACATCTTCATGCATAACACTTAAGGACTATTGCACATTCAGTCAACCTGAGGTATGGGTGTGGAGAAAAAAAAACACGGGAAATTAATTTTTCAAGTGACCTGTAGTTGGTACCTTCTTCATAAGTGATGGTTGCAGATTCCTTTGGACTTTTATGAAGTGCTGCTCAGGGGACTTTCTAGGTTCCCAAATGACCTACATTTTGAGCCAACCTATTATTAATACAAAATGTGACACACATTCACCGTGTTGGGACATGAACACTATTACACACACCCAAAGCTAGCAAGATGACCCCGGTTATAAAGCATGAGATCAGGGATTTTAGCCCCTTCGTCCAATACCTATGCCCCTGGTGCTGCTCATCATTTCAGTTAGGTTTAGATCAAACAGGTAATTCTAACATGGCACTGGCTCTGCTATATTCCATTTGCCCATTTTGCATACCTTCATTACCCTAATTTCCCCCCAACAATTAAGTCTTTGGGTTGGTTATTGATGATGGCTAGCTCCCATTGGCACTGGACATACATGATAGACTGACACCTATGTGAGTGGGCCATTCAGTGGCGGTTGCAATCTGCATAATAATCTCTAATGTTAGCTGTGTTTATTTGCATTGGGGCCCCCTAGGCCTAGGCCTGGATTTGCACCTCAGACTCCCCTGGGCAAGGTACCCATATGCTCCTCAAAATATGGCCATGGTTACACCCAAATGTATATCCCCTCCTAATTTCAAGCCTGAGTACACCCACTAATTATGAGGTGCTTATATAGATTCTAATTGCAGACAAAATGGGGTTGATTACCCTTTAAGTGCCAGAAAGGTGGGCAAGGTGGGCAATTTTGTTACCAACCTCCATGGTACTCAAAGCGTTACCATTCTTAAAGATAAGCTAAAAATGAAATTGATGTAACTTTAAATAGCCTGTTCTTCCAGCTAACATACGTAAAAATTAACTATTCATCTGTTACAATCTAAAATATAATCCTAATCGTTTAATGCATTTGTAAACTGTCATATTCAGAGAGCATTTAGTTGTGCTTTGCTATTTATTATGAGAGATAAGAGCTAGTCAGTTAACTGGAAGTGATTGTTGTCCATTGCTCTTAAAACTTATTTTATCTTAGCCCATTTACACAAAATCCTGGACACTCGATCACACCTCTGACAGGGATGGCTGCTTCTACAGAACACAATTAAAACAAGATATTAGGCCTTAGAAAACAAATGAGGCTACCATGAAACGGGGTATTTAAAGAAGCAGTAAACCTTTGTTTTGAAAAAATATATATTGTAGGGCTTTTCCCACAGAGTAAAATATGCGGACTCCCATTGCTGAAAGATGCATATTTCCAGAGTTATTACAGTTTAAATCCATGCTTTTTTACATTTACTGTACCCTCTAGTGGTCAAATTCCAATTAGTTTTCTGTTACATTCTATTGGAGAGGAAAGTCGATGACAGACAGCTCTCCATAGAAAGTATAAAAACTGCTAAGTCATGTCTCAGTTAGAACTATCAGGAAGTGAACGCACAGTAAATTCACTTCCTTATTATTTGAACTGTTTACTGTATAACATATATGTTTTCATAAAATAACTTATGACTCCTTTAATTTATGTAATCCTAGTTTATTTTTAGGTGTTAATGTTCTTATAATGCTGGAGAGGTCTTTGGAAATTCAATGGAGACCTCTCTAAAATCTGAGGGGTTACATATCTCATATATAAAAAAAGAAAAAATCTAAAGTAGGTCAAAATAAGCACTCAATCTCATATTTAATTAACCTAATAAATCACAAATAAACAAATATGTTTAAACATATATTTATTACGGCGTAAAAATATATATCAGTGAATACCCAAGCTAGTCTCCAATTGCTCCACCCCCATACCCTCACATCCCTCCAAGAGTTGAAATACCTGCTACAAAAAAGCAATACAACACTTTACATCAATACAAAATCTGTGTCCCTATGTCCCAATTCCTACAAACATTTAATTCAACCTATGAAAAATATAAGAAAAAAGGGGAAGAGATCAAATATCTACACGGTAAAAAAAAAAATATACAAGCACTATTGCATACAAAAAACAAAGTGTTCACATTCGATCAAAAATTGCCTCCACATGATGTCACAAAGGCAAAAATAAAGGAGTACTGGTGCACACCTAACATGAAATTACTTCACAAATGAAATAGTATATTGGATAGTATGTGGTGCTCACAGAGTAGAGCTGATACCGAAATAAAAAAAGAAAGGGAAAGGAACCCTGCAAAATCAAGCACTCAAAATAACTATCAATTCCACCAACCTATGTGAGTCAAATTACATGAGAAATAATGATAAAATATAACCTTTATAAGAGATACAATCTCTATATATATATAAAATAATAAGCCTCGTTGCATAATTTATGGTACCCCACACACGGAACATAATTTATGTCTCCTCAGAAAAAAAACTCGCATTGAACAGAATGCCTCATTACATAATTTATGTCTCATTAGGAGACACAACTCCTATTGGGTTATTCAATGGGGACTTTACTGCTCCCATTGGGTGATTCAATGGGGGCATGTTTATCATACAGGGAGTTGGCCCGGCCCCTCCAGGCCGCCCACAACTATCCAACTGACAAAAAAAAATATGGCTGCCACTTTCTCCTGAAGTAGGGATATCAATAACTTTTCCCGGTCCACACACACTGTCACTCAGGATCATGACCCCACAAACACACTGTTTCACCTACCACAGATAATTGTAACCCTCCATACACTCTGTTTCACCTCCCACAGATAACTGTAACCCTCCATACATACTGTGTCACCTCCCACAGATAACTGTAACCCTCCATACACTCTGTGTCACCTCCCACAGATAACTGTAACCCTCCATACACTTTGTTTCAGTACGAGGGTGTAATGTTTCCATAAAATACAAACTCAGGGATAGACTTAATAGCAACTCTTTTATTTAACTCTTCATCTCTTCAGTCACCTCATTAACTGTCTCAACTGTCACTCCTCCACTTCCTGCTTCCTGATTCCCACCCTTTCTCCTTAAAGGGAGAGAGATGCTTTGCTATATGTTACAAGCCTCAAACACCACTTTCTATTTGTTCCCTAAGCATATTGCTAAGTTGCCTCAACTGAAGAGCCACTGTGTGTTATATTGCTATGTTACCTCAACTTAACCCTTTGAGTACCAGAGGGGTACACCAGGAGCGTTTCTAGGTTACAAAACGATCTGGGGCTAGAGCCCACAGCAAAATTCAACAGAGTGCCTGCCACCAGTGGTAGTGATGATAATGCTATAGTGTGGAGTGAGTTATCCTTACACAACATATATATTTATTTTACTAATCTATATATAATGCAATGCAAAGAGTTAAGAAGTAAGCCATTTTATGTTCAACTCTTGCCATAGTTTTTTGTTCTAACTAACTAAAGTTATTGTGGTGTAAACCAACTGTACCACAGGGAACAAATCAAAATTCCTGTCGCATTAGTTAGGGGTTTTAACTCCTTGAATGCTAGAGTGGTCTTCAATACATTGCAAAGCAATGCATTGCAGACCTCTCTAGCATTCAAGAGGTTAAAAAACTCTATTCAAGTGCAGTGGATTTTAAGAACTCTTATTTGTCCCCTATTGTGCAGTTGGTTTACTCCAGAATAAAACCAGGTTGCTTTAATACATATGAGCCATTGATGTAACTGAATAAATTATCAAGATTAACACCAAAGTATTTTATTTACACAGATAATGTATAAACAAATATAATGATGTTTAAACAAACATTAATGTGAGTTTTATTGCTGTGGAGCAATGTGATACACTTATATACCCACCACACAGTCTGATGTCCTAAAAAGAGGGACACCAGGGTGTGAAAAAGGGACAGAGGGATTTGGGGCTCAAAGAGAGACACTTAGGAGGTATGCTTATACCCAGCATTGTTCCATTGCCCACTGGTAGCCATAGAACCCCTCATACACTGCCTGATAAGCTTGCGCTTCTAGCCCCTATTATCCACACATCCACTGTCTGACACTCCAGTGGTTTGCCACCGGTAGCACCAGGCCCACACACAAACTGATATCTCAGTCTTCTTCTACTGGCAACTGGCAGCCATAGAATCACACATATATTGTCTGATACTCCAGCATTGTTTCTCTGGTTACTGGTATCCACAGAACCAGACATACACTGTGTGATACCCCATCATTGTTCCACTGGTTACCTGTAGCCAATCATACACTGTCTGATTGTTGGCATTTTTCCATTGGCCACTGGTAGCCACAGAACAACACACATAAATTTTATGATACCACAGCCTTGTTCCACTGGCCACTGGTAGCCACAGATTCCCCATATACACTATGTGACCCCTACCCGCTTTTTTCCCCTGCCCACTGGTAGCTACGGATTCCCCACATACACTGTGTGACCCCCACCAGCCATGTTTGTCTGCCCAGATTCCCCAAATACACTATGTTACCCCACCAGCCTTCTGCAACTGCCTACTGGTCCCCACAGATTCTCCTCATACATTGTGCATCCCCACCAGCCTTGTTCTCCTGCCCACTGGAAGCCACAGATTCCCCACATAAACTGTGTGCCCCCCCCCCTGCCCACTGGTGTCCACATATTCCTCACATACACTATGTGATTCCTAACTGCATTTTACCCCTGCCCACTGATAGCCACAAATTCCATACATACAATATGTGACCCCCCCACTAACTTTATTCCCCTAACCACTGGTAGCCACAGATTCTCTACATACACTATATAACCCCCTCTAGCCTTGCTCCCCTGTCCACTGGTAGCCACAGATTTCTTACATACACTACGTGACCTCCCCCAGCCTTATTACCCTGTCCACTGGTAGCCACTGATTCCCCACATACACTGTGGACCCCACCAGCCTTATTATCCTGCCCACTGAAAGCCACAGATTCTACAAATACACTGTATGACCACCACCATCCTTATTCCAATACCTACTTGTAGCCACTGATTCCCTACATAAACTGTGTGACCCCACCAGCCTTGTTCCCCTGCCCACTGGTAGCCAGCCCACAAATTCTCCACATATACAATGTGACACCCACCAGCCTTGTTTACCTGCCACTGGTAGCCATATATTTCCCCCATCTATACTGTCCCTCATACCTTCTCTTCTGCTTTGCCCCATTCTGCTTTCTGTTTCAGTGTATAGCCATGGGCTCCACACTGCTTCCACTGGTACTTCAGGTGCATGTTGATAACCTCATCGCAAAGCACCAGGAAGTGCTAGAAGAGCCAGTGTGGAGCGGATGGCTGTGTGCTGAAGCTGAGAACAGAGTAAGGCAGCAGCCTGCTGTTCCAATCTATATATGCCCACACGTTGCTGGGCAGCAGCAAGCCAGCCTCAGGATAAACAGCAGGAGGAGTGAGTCTGCTGATTGTCTGACATTCGGGGCTGCCCACTGACACACTCGGGGCTTCAGCCCCCTTAGCCCACCCCTAGCGACGTACCTGGGGTACACAACGCATTGCAAAGCAATGCGTTGCATACTCCTCTGGCACTCACAGGGTTAAGTAAGGAGGCGTTACTGCTCCCATTGGGTGATTCAATTGGGGAGTGATTTAAATCATGCAGGGAGTTGGCCTGCCCCCACTATCCAGTCCGCCCACCACTATCCAAGTAACTGAAAAAACAAAATGGCTGCCACTCTCTCCTACACCACAGACACAAACACATCAGACAAAAAACACACACACACTCAGTCACACACTCTCACACACACTCTCACACACTCAATCATACACACAATAATTCACACACTCATTCTCACACTCACACACTCTCACACTCAATCACACACTCACACACATTCACACTCTCACACACACTCTCACTCAATCACACACACTCTCACTCAATCACACTCACTCACACTCTCACACTCATACACCCTCTCACTCTCACACTCACTAACACACTCACAAAATCACTCACTCTCGCACTCACTCACACCCCCGGAGTCAGCACGATCCACCTTCCACCACAGTCTCACTCACACCCCGGGAGCCAGCACAATCCACCTTCTACCATAGTATTTGCAATTCCCACATGCATTTCAACTACATGAATGAATGCCACTCACTCACACCCCAGGAGCCAGCACAATCCACCTTCCACCATAGTATGTGCAATTACCACATGCATTTCAACTATATAAATGAATGCCACAGTGGAGGCATAAGTACAAACACAAACTCATTACAATGACACATAAGTCATCCCCTTATGACTCACTTCTGTGTGTGCCTGTGTGTTCCTCACTGTGTGTGTTGCATGTCTGTATCACACTCTATGTGTCTGCATGGTGTGCACTAAATGTATGTATGTATGACTGTGTCGATCTTTATTCATCTCAGTGAATGCGTGTGCATTTGCGTGTGTGTCTCTGTGTGTGTTTGTCTTGCATCCGTGTGCGTGCGTATTAATTCCCTATATATCCTGACGGGCAACGCGTCCCACATTGCTAGTATAAAACAAATAAACTAAGGCAAATTAGTTATAAAGTTTTGCGAGCATATTACATGTTCTATGATAGAACTTTTTGTATTATGCTTTATTTTCATATAAAAGTGTTGCGTGAAGCAGAGATATGATGATTTATACTCCATCGTCTTTTTGGTGACATCTACACCGTTATCTGGTCAGCTATTATAAGCGTACACTCTTATCTTGGCATCTGGAGGGGAGCCGCCTGCTCTGGTGCTCAGGGAGGTGGCCGGTTCCCTCTGAGTGTCTCTTCGCGGCCACGTTGCATCCTAAGTTCGGAGAAGAGCCAAACGCCCTGGTTCTTGTCTGGGTGCCGGTCTCCTCTCTTCTTCCCCATGAGGCTCTGCCTCAACTGCAGGCTTACTCTCCCAGCCAGAAGAGTTGGGCATGCGTCACTGGGATTCCCTCTGGTGACGTTGTGTCCCGACTCTTAAAGGGACAGGCCACTTTAGTGCTGCACCTCCTAGGGGTGGGGAAATCAGTATATAAACTGACTGGACACTACACCAGTTGCCCTTTTGTGGTGTTCCAGTGCAGTTCAGTTTAGCGTATGATCGTGTATGACCCTCGGCTTGGCTGTCTATCCGGTGTCCAGTGTTGTGGCTTCTCTGACTATCCTCTTGGTATCGATCTTCAGCTCTGGCTGACTACTCATTCTGGTATTGACCTCTGGCTTGTCTGACTATCCTTTTGGTATTGACCATTGGCTCTGGTTGACTACCCGCTCTGGTATTCACCCTTGGCTTGTCCGCACTACCGCCTGATTCTGACTGTAGGACTGAGTCAGTTTATACTCTTGTGGCAAACTGTACGCTATCTTTACTGGGTCTCAGCCCCAGTCACTCCATTATACTTTTCTGGGTCTTAGCCCCAGTCTACATTATACCTTCCTGGGTCCCAGCCCCAGTTTATCCTCTTTCACGGTTGCCTTCATTGAGTCATTTAGAAGAAGCCTCCTATTTCTGGTAGGAACTGCTTTCTTTGTACCTATTCCCTACACTCTCTATTATAAGTGTGGTTTGCCATTGATTATTTACTGTGTTCAATACAGGTGATGTTTCAAACCTATACTGTCTCTTGTATGTTTCTTGCTATCCTAGACAGTACGAAAGGGCCACAATAAGTACTGAAGGTATAGGAAACCCACCGGTCCAGAGCATCTTGGCTAGAATGGACAGTCAGGACCAACGTATTGATTAACTGTACTTTGCCATGCAGACACTATTAAACCATATGGCTCATTTAGACCGCCCCAGTAGACAACCGGTGGCCCCTGCCGATACTGTTCTGGCACCAATTGATGCGGCTGCTCAGGATCCCACTGTTGCCAGGGGAATATCTTTATCCACTCCGCTCCCTCAGCAGTACAAGTGTAACCCGGTACTTTGCCGTGTTTTTTTTAATCAAGTGGGCATATACCTGGAGATGGTGCCTCATTTGTTCCCTACAGAGCGTAGTAAAGTATGGTTCATGATTTCGGCCCTTTCGGGCACGGCTTTGGCATGGGACAATCCACTATGGGAGAATGATAAACCCATTATCTACAATTTTGTGGAGTTCATGGCCTCAGTTAGATGGGTGTTTGATGTGCCTGCCAGTTCTGCCTCTGCTGCCAAACAGCTAATGTCTATCTGCCAGGGTAGCTGTATGGTGGCCGAATATGCTATTGAGTTTCGCACATTGGCAGCGGAGGTGGAATGGAATAATGAAGCACTGATAGCCGCTTTCTCACAGGGGCTAAGTGACAACATCAAGGACGAAATTGCTGCCAGGGAGTTGCCTGTTGACCTAGACTATCTGGTATCATTCACCATATTGATTGACACCCGTATCAGGGAGAAACCCTCATTTAAGGAGCACCTGCAGATGCTTCCGGAGCGTTTAGCCCTGATCTTCAGTCACCCACCCATTCTACCCTCATCTCCCATGCTTCCTAGTACAGACATGGTGGATGGGCCGATGCAGCTAGGGTTTACCCATCTCTTGGCACAGGAGAGAGCATTCCACCCGTGGGAGGGCCTTTGACTTTATTGTGGTAAACCAGGACACTTGCTGCACACTTGTCCCATATGCCCGGGAAAAGGGCGCACCTAGAGTCACGTCGGGGACAGACTCTAGGTGGTGTCTCACAGTGCCCAGACAATTTTCAGGATAAACCTAACCTCGAGGTCATCCTCTCATGGGCCAATTCATCGGTGATTACCCCAGCATTGATTGACTCAGGGGAGGTGGGGTATTTCATTGATGTTGATTTTGCAGCTAAACACTCGATTCTGCTACAGCCACGTGCATCTCTACTGACTATTGAGGCTATTGATGGTAGGCTGCTACAACCACCTCAGGTCAATCATGAGACTATTTCTGTTTCACTGTTGGTAGGAGCTCTCCATCATGACATACTCCAGTTCCAGGTCATTAACTCACCTCATTATGCAATAATTCTGGGGTTTCCCTGGATCCAAAAGCATAACCCCAGGGTGGATTGGCGTAATTGCAACAGTCTGTCTTGGTCTCTGCATTGTGCAGAGTTGTGTCTTCTCCATCCTACCAGAGTGTTGGACATGACTGCCTCCATCTCCTCTATCTTACCTGAGGCGTATCAGGCCTTCTGTGACATTTTCAACAAGGTGCAGGCCATGACCTTACCTCCTCACAGGCCGTACAATTGTTCTATTGAATTGGTGCCAGGGGCTGTTCCTCCAAAGGGCCGTGTTTGCCCTCTGTCAATGGCTGAGTATAGGGCAATGGAAGAGTATGTGGCGGACGCTCTCTCCAGAGGTATCATTCGGAGATCCACCTCCCTGGCAGGGACAGGTTTCTTCTTTGTTAAAAAGAAGGATGGAGAATTGAGGCCGCTGTCTTCCAGGAGTTCATTAATGACATCTTACGAGACCTTTTGCCAAGCTGTGTGTTTGTTTATTTGGATGACATTCTCATCCACTCCCCGAATCTGGAACAACACCGAACTGATGTGGCGAAGGTGTTCCAACTCTTACAGGCCAATACCCTGTTTTGCAAGTTGGAGAAATGCAAATGTCACCAGTCCAAGGTCACATTCCTGCGTTATGTGATTTCCTCCTCTGGGCTGGCTATGGTTCTTGGGAAGCCTTCTGTGGTACTCCAGTGGCCCCATCCTATGGGACTCAAGGCGATACAGTGATTCTTGGGCTTTGCCAACTATTATCGGAAATTTATAAACCAGTTTTCTACTATTGCTAATCCTATTACTGACACGATGCACAAGGGTGCAAATAATTCCGAGCGGTCTCCAAATGCTCTTCGGGCTTTTGAAAACCTCAAAGCAGCTTTTGCCGCTGCTCCACTTCTGAGACATCCAAATCCCAAGTTACCTTTCACTTTGGAGGCTGACGCATCTGAGTCGGAAGTAGGCACCCTCCTGTCTCAGCGGTCTTCTCCAGATGACCCTTTGATTTCTCGTGGTTTCTTTTCCCGGAAACTTTTGAAGACAGAGACCCTGTACGAAATTGGGGACCGCAAATTATTAGCCATAGTCCTGGCTTCACGTGAGTGGCGGCACTTACTTGAAGGTACTTGTGTGCCTATTCTTATCCTAACGGATCATAAGAACTTGATCTACCTTTCTGAAGCTAAATGCCTGTCCCCACATCAGGCTAGATGGGCTCTGTTCTTATCGCCTGAGTCAAAATGGAGGCACAGCAATGCCGGTGCAGTATTCCCCCAATAATAAGAATGAAACTACAAAGAGGAAATAATTAATGATGTGTGTGTAGTTTGGGCAAATGATCCTCATGTATTGATTGAAACACACACACATCCTCAATTATTTCCTCATTCTAGTTTCATTCTGTGAGGTGCACTGCATGTAGCTGCATTTGGCAACCCAGGCAGATGCAGACTAGGCTCTTTATTTGGGGAATAATGCACTAACATTGCTGTGTAATGCACTAGCGTGCTGCTCCATTTCCCCCTGGTTGACTATATGTCACCCTTTTTTGATACGGGAAAAATTCTGATGTCTCCCTTTTGAGGGTTGCCGTGTAGGTGGAGACATTTTGATAATATACTGCATGTCAACCGCCAACATTTTGGCAAGTTTGTTATTCCACAGACATACTTTTGGATTATTTTTTTCAGGTTTTGATTCCTTTCTAAAAACCCAGTAAATGTGGGATGGCAGTACATAGCGGAATAAGTATGTAACTTAATTGCTTTAATGACATGACTTGAGGTGGTGGGGGTGGCTTCAGTATATGAGGGCATTACATGACTCTTGTCATCTCTGACAACAAACTCAGAGTTACACTCTGTTATTCAAATGAATTAAATCTTTCACACACTCTGACACATGACAGGACTTCTATTATGTGGCCTAGAACCCCAGGAACATTTAGGAGTGCTTATGATGCAGCTGGTTGTGGCATCTCCCACTCAGACTCATGGTTGTGATTCAGGTTGTATCTCATTGAGGTGGGATCCTGCTTTCCACCTGCTCACGTGCTTCTTACACAGACAACAGACCGCAATATGTTATGCTTTTGAATCATGAGTGAAGGATCTCTATACTGTAGACTTCATAGACTGAGGAGATCCCGAGAGGCTGCTAATACTGGGGCTAGATGTTGCTGCAATTGTACTACTAGTTATCACTTCCAACAGAAGCAGAGGCACTCGTCATAGCAAGGGTTGTGGATGTTGATGACCTGTGATGCTAGTTATGCAACATTAATATGTGTGGCTGGGTGGGGATTGGACTTGGAAGCTGTGATGATGCTGATGATGGCTGACAAGATGACTGTGTTTTTTTAGCATCTTTTCTTGTCCATTCAGACTTTCCAATTGGTTTCTCAGACAGTTTATAAACAGACACTGCACTCCTTTTCAGTGGTGGGAGATTGAGCCTTTGCATTTCAGCTAATTTTCTGCATATGTGTGCAGTTAGTTTTTGGACTACAACTTTACTAACACTCCCCTGAACTGCTCCTATTTCTGTCCCTACCCCAATACACCTTCCAGACATTATCAAAATAGGATGTATTTTAATTGAGACACACACAGAAGATCTGAGTGTGTATAATGTCTTACAAAATACTCTGTCTCTTCTAGTATCTATCTGCCTCAGTTACAGCTCACATCAAGGTCCCTGTCTCTGTCACCGATCAGTCAAATATTTTTAATTTTTTATTTTGATCTATCTATCTATCTATCTATCTATCTATCTATCTATCTATCTATCTCTCTATCGCTCTATCTATATTATTAACTGTATTAACTTTGCAATAAAATATCTGCCAGCTTTTCTTTGCACAAGAATATATAATTTCCTTTTAATTATAACCCTCCATGTGTCTTTAAAAATGTTTTTTTTTTCAAAAGTAAACTTTTACAAAGTAGATAAATGTATTCTGATTCTCACAGTTCTGTACAATGTTTTAGTACTTTTTCCTCAGGGCTGTGCAAACCACGGCTGTTAATCAGACTGACTTAGTTTTATAGAGGTAGATTATGCCTTTATAGCGTAAAGTACTGTTTGTACTTTGTGCTGTACTGACATTTTATAACTTTGTTAGTTTCACGCATTGTGACTGTGTACCTTCTGGAGTTTCAGAATAATATGCACAATCTCATTATGTTACGTAAATCCACTGCCAATATCAAGATGGCAAGCTCTTTGTAGCTGCACCTGTAGTCACAAGTCAGTTATCGTACACTTCTGCAAATACGAGGCATTTGCAGATGGGGATTTTCAGTATGATCATGTTGAAATCCTAGATACAGGATTATGTTTTGAGTGAATTGATCTGCTTGTTGGTTTTCCCACTTAAATAACATATGAGCTATTTAAAGGCCATTGAGTATGATCCTGTGCAAAATGAAATGATCCCATATATTTAGACTGAAATCAAGATTTTAAAAGAAATACATCATAGCAACAATCTCCTGAATAATGTTATAGATGCTATTCTACTATTATGTATAAGCGGTTTATTATATTAAAATAACAGTAAACTTTTTCTAAGAATTGCCATTGTTTGAAAGGTGGCCAGTCGCAGCAATGAAGGGGTTATTTTATTTATCCCCTATTGTGCAGTTGGTTTGCTGCAGACTTGCTCCAACCAGCACTGTGTATCAATGCACTTGATCTGATTTTTGTACCTTAACCCGTTGAGTGCCAGATATGTACGCAATGCATTGCTTTACAATGCATTGCATACCCCTCTGGCATTCAAAGGGTTAAAATTAGAAATGATCTACATTTGAAATGATTACAAAAACATAAATACACTTTAGCTTATCATAGCCAGACAATTCTAATGGCCACTGTGAATTTTGCTCTTGCTCTGATACAAGATACAACAGGCTGATGTACTAATATGGTTCCATACTATAATAAGCACTGGAACTTACGGTACTTCTTAGTTCAACTTCTGCCCAACACCAATTTACTAAGCTATTGCAATTGAAAATTCTCCCTTTAAAGTGCAACTGTCATATAGATTGTACCCCACTGGCATATTGCTCCTCTTCTAGTGAAGACGGGGCTGCATTGTGAGTGCTGGGGGGGGCAACTTGGGAGAAAAACCAAGGTCACAAATATACCCTATTGCACCCCTGCTGGTTCTACAGGAAGATCTTGAACTGTGAGAATGAAGTTCAGTTTCCTGTCTTGTGTGACAAAGATCCAGATAGACCCATTGTATAGGGCTTGAAACCACAGAACAGTAGGAACTGTTTTTTGTGGTTGAGCGATACAAACTTTTGGGTTGCTCACAGCTGGGGGGTGGTAGTTTGCATCTTTTTTTCCACTTACAGGAGCCATTCTGGGGCTGTACAGGGTAGCCCCAGTCTTTTTTCTAAGTCCAATCCCATAGAAGAAAGTCATAAGTGCCCTTTAACACCATCTGTTGCAAGGGGAAGGCAGTAAGGATGTGCATGGATGTTTCATGGAATACCTTTTATGTGCCTATATAACACTATGTAGTAACAAGGCACCGGAAAAAGTGCCCATGTTATATGAGGGGTATTTAAATGTGCACCAAAAGGAGCAGTAGTTACAGTCTAATGCCAAAGTACTTGTGCTGGGGTATTCATACATTCCCATTATCATCTTCATCTTCAGTCAGTCCTCAATGTCATGTCCATGAAGGTGGATGTGACAGTTGCTACCAGGATTACGGGATCTCATAATGCACATGGTAATCTTCTGCTAGCACATGCACTTTACCTGCTTAAATTTGAAAAACAATAAAAATATGAATACGAATAACCCAGTGGGTAGTTTATAAGGTTCAGTAATCCTGTTTGTAACTGTTATGGCTGCCTCAATGGATATGAAATCCATGATGGATTGAAGATGTTATGTCTTGCACCAAGGAGAAATAACAAAATTCATAAAGGCCATTAAGATTGTCTGGCCATAGTAAGGTAGGTATAACATTACTGATGTAGCCCTACTTATTGTTCATGTTTTTCCTCTGTTATCTGTAATTTTCTCTCTTAAAGGGATAGTAATACTTTGCTTTATCTTTATTTTATTTTGTAGGCATTAAAAAGCATGAAAAATATATGTCTTATGTCTCAAACCTTTATGGTTTGAGAGATATTCACAAGCAAAGTTTCCCCTCCCACCCCTTTTACTTAGTATAAGCCATCTCTTCTCAGATGTGGAATCTGGTTGTAAGACCAGACAGATAACAGAAGAGAACAATCTTCTTCCTATGAGAACAATGAAGGCCCTGCCCCCTTGACAAGTTTTTCAGGTTTTTCCCTTATCTTAATTGAAGGTTGTCCCTCTCTGCAGTCTACCTGGGCACCTCACTTCTGCTCTGGCTGAGCAGTGTTATATCAGTAAAAGGGGAGGGAGGGGGACACTTTGTCATTGAATTACTCTTGAACTATAACTCTGACAGAATTGAAATAACACTCTCCAAAGTCCAAATACTATGATGATTAATTAGAGCTGCTTTTATTATGAAACAATACTATCCCTTTAAGTAAACACAGGTCCCCAAGCAACTCGATAGAAATTGCTTATAAGATCAAGATGACAACTTAGAAAGACAACAGCCAAGGACAGTTATAACTGTAATATTAGAAGTTGTTAAAGTTTCTTTAACTTTTTTAGGAATGGTTATGCAAATATCTCCAGTTCATGTATTAAAATTTCTGTTGAAGTTCCTTTTAGTTCAGTTATTGCACAGAGAAATTTGATTCCAAAATGGAACCCCTTTGGTAATATTAAAATATTTATACAATTGAATCTATTCAATAATTAAAAATAATTTCCTGTTTGAAACTTCAGCACTAGTTAAAGTTAGCTGAGCTTGTGAAATGTCTGGATTTAATGTAGGATATAGCAAGCTTCATTATTGTCTGATTATATCAGGGTTGCTCTAAGGACTGAATGAAGAGAGCAAAACTGCAACAATTCTGTAGCAAACCATCTGCTCCATAAGTTACTGTTAAGCAGTCACTTTGATTTAAATGGGGATTTTATGCTCATGAATGCTGCTAGAGAGGTTTACAATGTAGGGGTGAGAGTAGCGTCAATTAACGTGTAAAGGACTGAGCAGCAGTGTATTTTTTCATGTTAGTAGCCCTTTAATACCAAAATTGAGGGCCCTGAACCAAATAAAGAACTTTTTTCAGGCAGTAGCTGAGTTAACATGACCTGTAGAAGTATAAGGGTTCATTTTCAGTTTTAAGTGTTTGATTCTTTATCCTTAACACCTTCTCTGGAGTAAACGTATGAATCTTGCATAGCAGCTCTTCTGGCATTAACCTCCAATCCAAGGCTAGTAGCTGCATCCCAGGGTATGCATTACAGCCTATGATCAGTGTAGTGATATCTGAAGATACACTTTGTCATCAACTTTAGTGCCAAGGCGTCCTTTAAGCTTACTCAGAAGCATGCACAGAGATATGGAGTAAAGTTATAGAATTGCATCTGTTAGTTGTTTAATACATTGCATTAATCCTTTGAGTGTCAGCCTTATAAGATTCACAAGGTTGGCTACACGGGCCTGAAAGGCAAACCTTGTGAATTCTACTAGGTTGGCTATTTTGGCTTCTCCATGTATTTGTTTTGCAGGGAGAAACTTAAAACGTGTCCTGTGTGCATGGCAGACCTTACCAAACATCTGGTCCATTTCTGTTATTCAGTGAGCCACTCAGTCACTTCCCAGAATGATCATGTAGCCCTTTGATTAAAAAAAAAAACCTGAAGAAACAGCAGGGAATCACATGCATAACCATGGCTGTTTCAAACTCCATAGTTTGGGAATTAATTTGGGTATCTCCCCCAGCCGCCTATCATCCTTCTGCAGCATGGTAAGAGATATTGGTTACCAGTTAAAGCCATATGCAATGTAACAGATGCAACAGATGCATCTATTTGTCTTTCCAAAATGGTAACGCTTGTCTCTCTTTTATTCATATGCATTGTTTTAGCAATCACTGAAGTGCAGGCATTTCCTATATCAAATGACATAAGACGGCAGAAAGATTGCTGTAGGTGAAGCTTTGTTCTCCTGGTTCCCTCTATAATATATAAGCTCATATCAATGGGGTATTATTTTTCTGGGACAATAGCTACTGTATGTTGTGACAATTCTTAAGTAGTGTTGAGCGAGCATGCTCGGCCGATGCTCGGATCGGCTCGAGCATCGCTCTGCTCGGCACATGGCGGTACTCGTACGAGTACCGCATGTGCTCGCCCGCCATGTTCGGGTCTCCTCCCCGCACGTTTTGCGGCTGCTGCGCAGCCAATAAACGTGCAGGGAGGCTCTGACATCGGTGTAATGCCAGCAGCCATGTTGGCTGCTGGCATTACACTGATTGGCTGGCCAGAACCCGTGGTCAGGTGCTGTATAGCACCTGACCAGCGAGTTCGGCTCAGTCTGAGCCAGGGAGAGCTGAGGATAGGAAGGGAAAGGCAGTGTAGGGAGGAAAAAAACAAAAATTGTGAAAAAAAAAGAACCAAAAGTCCTTTTTAGGACTACTGTGTGTGGGGGCAGCAGGTTATTTGGTGTGGGGGGAAAAAAAAAAAAAAAAAAAAAAAAATATATATATTGCAAAGTTGCAGATTAGAGCACATTCTGTTTAGTGTGCACAGTTGCAGATTAGAGCACATTCTGTTTAGTGTGCAAAGTTGCAGATTAGAGCACATTCTGTTTAGTGTGCAAAGTTGCAGATTAGAGCACATTCTGTTTAGTGTGCAAAGTTGCAGATTAGAGCACATTCTGTTAAGTCTTCAAACTAAAATATCAAAGTCACGTATTCCATTCAGTGTGCGTCGCCGCAGTTTAGCAGCACATTCTGAGTACTGTGCAGAGTTGCAGAATAGGAAGAAATACTGTTAAGTCTTCAAACTAAAATATCAAAGTCACATATTCCATTCAGTGTGCTTCGCCGCAGTTTAGCAGCCTATTCTGTGTACTGTGCAGAGTTGCAGAATAGGATGAAATACTGTTAAGTCTTCAAACTAAAATATCAAAGTCACATATTCCATTCAGTGTGCTTCGCCGCAGTTTAGCAGCCTATTCTGTGTACTGTGCAGAGTTGCAGAATAGGAAGAAATACTGTTAAGTCTTCAAACTAAAATATCAAAGTCACATATTCCATTCAGTGTGTTTCACCGCCGTTTAGCAGCCTATTCTGTGTACTGTGCAGAGTTGCAGAATAATAAGAAATACTGTTAAGTTTTCAAACTCAAATATTAAAGTCACATATTCCATTCAATGTGTTTCACCGCAGTTTAGCAGCCTTTTCTGTGTACTCTGCAGAGTTGCAGAATAATAAGAAATACTGTTAAGTTTTCAAACTCAAATATTAAAGTCACATATTCCATTCAGTGTGTTTCACCGCAGTTTAGCAGCCTATTCTGTGTACTCTGTACAGTTGCAGAATAATAAGAAATACTGTTAAGTCTTCAAACTAAAATATCAAAGTCACATATTCCATTCAGTGTGCTTCGCCGCAGTGTAGCAGCACATTCTGTGTACTGTGCAGAGTTGCAGAATAGGAAGAAATACTGTTAAGTCTTCAAACTCAAATATCAAAGTCACATATTCCATTCAGTGTGCTTCGCCGCAGTTTAGCAGCACATTCTGTGTACTGTGCAGAGTTGCAGAATAGGAAGAAATACTGTTAAGTCTTCAAACTAAAATATCAAAGTCACATATTCCATTCAGTGTGCTTCGCCGCAGTTTAGCAGCACATTCTGTGTACTGTGCAGAGTTGCAGAATAGGAAGAAATACTGTTAAGTCTTCAAACTCAAATATCAAAGTCACATATTCCATTCAGTGTGCTTCGCCGCAGTTTAGCAGCACATTCTGTGTACTGTGCAGAGTTGCAGAATAGGAAGAAATACTGTTAAGTCTTCAAACTAAAATATCAAAGTCACATATTCCATTCAGTGTGCTTCGCCGCAGTGTAGCACCACATTCTGTGTACTGTGCAGAGTTGCAGAATAGGAAGAAATACTGTTAAGTCTTCAAACTAAAATATCAAAGTCACATATTCCATTCAGTGTGCTTCGCCGCAGTGTAGCAGCACATTCTGTGTACTGTGCAGAGTTGCAGAATAGGAAGAAATACTGTTAAGTCTTCAAACTAAAATATCAAAGTCACATATTCCATTCAGTGTCTTTCACCGCCGTTTAACAGCCTATTCTGTGTACTCTGCAGAGTTGCAGAATTATAAGAAATACTGTTAAGTTTTCAAACTCAAATATTAAAGTCACATATTCCATTCAGTGTCTTTCACCGCCGTTTAACAGCCTATTCTGTGTACTCTGTACAGTTCCAGAATTATAAGAAATACTGTTAAGTTTTCAAACTCAAATATTAAAGTCACATATTCCATTCAGTGTCTTTCACCGCCGTTTAACAGCCTATTCTGTGTACTCTGTACAGTTGCAGAATTATAAGAAATACTGTTAAGTTTTCAAACTCAAATATTAAAGTCACATATTCCATTCAGTGTCTTTCACCGCCGTTTAACAGCCTATTCTGTGTACTCTGTACAGTTCCAGAATTATAAGAAATACTGTTAAGTTTTCAAACTCAAATATTAAAGTCACATATTCCATTCAGTGTCTTTCACCGCCGTTTAACAGCCTATTCTGTGTACTCTGCAGAGTTGCAGAATAGTAAGAAATACTGTTAATTTTTCAAACTCAAATATTAAAGTCACTTATTCCATTCAGTGTGTGTCACCGCAGTTTAGCAGCCTATTCTGTGTACTCTGCAGAGTTGCAGAATAGTAAGAAATACTGTTAATTTTTCAAACTCAAATATTAAAGTCACTTATTCCATTCAGTGTGTGTCACCGCAGTTTAGCAGCCTATTCTGTGTACTCTGCAGAGTTGCAGAATAGTAAGAAATACTGTTAATTTTTCAAACTCAAATATTAAAGTCACTTATTCCATTCAGTGTGTGTCACCGCAGTTTAGCAGCCTATTCTGTGTACTCTGCAGAGTTGCAGAATAGTAAGAAATACTGTTAAGTTTTCAAACTCATATATATTAAAGTCATATATATCGTGTAAGATGAAGAAGGCGGGTAAAAAGGGACGGGGAAGTGGACGTGATCCTGAAAGTTCAGGGCGCGGGTCAGGACGCGGAGAAACTGTGCCTGGTGCCAGAGCACAAGAAAGAAAGACATCCACCATACCTAGCTTCATGTCTGATTTCACAGGGCGTCGCAGGACATCACTCTCGAGGTCCGACCACTGCGAACAGGTGGTCGGTTGGATGACAGCTGATACTGCTTCCAGTCGGTTAAGCACCACCCTGTCTTCCACCAAGTCCACTCTCAGTAGCCAAGAGTCTGGTCAACATAATCCTCACTCTGATCATCCTTCCTCCCACCATACACGGTCTGGTCAAAGAAGTGATCCCACACTGGGATATAGTGATGAGCTCGTCTCATCACCAATCCTTCATTTGACCCTCTCTCCAAGCACGCTTGCAGAGGAACATGACATCTTGTGCCCTGATTCACAACCTCTAGAGGCTACCCAATCACAAGAAGATGACAGATGTGAACGGCATTTAAGGTCAAAGGAAGTAGTGGATGATGATGATGATGATGAGACACAGTTGCCATTAAATCAACCACTATTTCCTTCTCAAGACCTTGTTGAGGAGAATGTTATACAGTTGTCAATGACTGAGTATGTGGTGGGATCAAGACATGAGGAGGATGATCAGAGTGAGGAAGTGGAGGAGGACTTGGTGGACGATGAGGTGACTGACCCCACCTGGGAAGGTGTAGAGCCGAGCGATGACAGCAGTCCTGAGGGTGAGCCATCTGCAGCACCGCAACAGGCTGGAAGAGGCAGTGGTGTGGCTACAGAAAGAAGGCGGACCGCACCAAACCGGCCCGCAAATGTTCCACGGAGCACCCCCTTGCGTAAATCTACCTTGCCAAGGGGTAGGTGTTCCGCGGTATGGCGTTTTTTTAAGGAAAGTGCGGACGACAAAAGATTTGTAGTTTGCAACCTGTGCCACACCAGAATGAGCCGAGGCATGAACACTAGAAACCTCACCACCACCAGCATGATCCGACACATGGCATCCAAGCACCGTAGTAAGTGGGAGGAACGCCTGGATCGCCCATCTGTGTCTGCAGGCCACACCACTGCCTCCTCTTCCCCTGTTTTCGGTGCCGGCCAATCGCCTGTCGAAGGCGCAGGCCCGCATACCTCCCGCCCTGCACCTGTAGCATCTGAAGCACCATCAGCGACCACATCCACTTCCCTGTCCCAGCACAGCGTCCAAATGTCGTTACCCCAGGCATTTGAGCGCAAGAGAAAATACCCAGCCACCCACCCACAGGCCATAGCACTAACCTCACACCTTTCCAAATTACTGGCCATCGAAATGCTGCCATTTAGGCTTGTGGACACTGAGTCCTTCCGCAGCCTGATGGCAGCAGCTGTCCCTCGGTACGCGGTCCCCAGCCGCCACTACTTTTCCCGGTGTGCCATCCCCGCATTACACCACCATGTGTCCCGTAACATCACCCGTGCCCTGACCAATGCAGTTACTGGGAAGGTCCACTTAACGACTGACACATGGACAAGTGCTTGTGGCCAGGGACGCTACATTTCCCTGACGGCACACTGGGTGAATGTCGTGGAGGCTGGGAGCGACTCGGACCCTGGGATGGCACGGGTGCTACCCACGCCGAGGATTGCGGGCCCTACCTCCATCAGGGTTTCCACCAGCACCTACGTTATTGGCTCCTCCTCCTCCGTTTCCACCTCCGAATTCTCTACACACACCGCCACTCCCCCATCAGCCAGTAGCTGGAAGCAGTGTAGCACTGCAGTGGGGAAGCGTCAACAGGCCGTGCTGAAGCTGATCTGCCTTGGGGACAAACAGCACACGGCCTCAGAGCTGTTGCAGGGGATTAGTCACCAGACCGAGCAGTGGCTCTCGCCACTCAACCTGCAAGCAGGCATGGTTGTGTGTGATAATGGGCGTAACTTGGTGGCGGCTTTGGAGCTCGGCAAGCTCACACACGTACCATGCCTAGCGCATGTATTTAATTTAGTGGTGCAGCGATTTCTAAAAACCTACCCCAATGTGCATGATCTCTTGACCAAGGTGCGCCGCGTGTGTGCACATTTCCGTAAGTCATCTACAGCTTCGGCCGGCCTGTTGAAGCTGCAGCAGCGCTTACAATTGCCAGCTCACCGGCTGCTGTGTGACGTGAGCACGCGCTGGAACTCCACCTTCCACATGTTGGCCCGGCTTTGTGAGCAGCAGAGGGCAGTAGTGGAGTACCAGCTGTTACACGGTCGTCGCCTCTCCGTTCAACTTCCTGTAATCAGAAGTGAGGAGTGGGAATGGATGTCAGACCTCTGCGAGGTTTTACGCAATTTTGAGGAATCGACACAGATGGTGAGCGGCGATAACGCTATTATCAGTGTAACCATCCCACTTCTGTGTCTACTGAAACGCTCGCTGCTCACAATTAAAACCAACGCTTTGCATGTGGAAGAGGTGGAAATGGGGGAGGAAGAGCTTACACAAGGTGATAGCCAGAGCACCCTCACTTCGTCTTCTCAGCGACAATTGGAGGAGGCGGAGGAGGAGGAGGAGGAGGAGGAGGAGGAGGAAGACACGGTTGCCTCCGCTACAGAGGGTAGCCATGGAACTTTAGTTCCATCTCTTCAGCGTGGGTGGGCAGAAGAGGAGGAAGAGGATGAGGATATTGAGAGTCAGCCTCCTGGTGAGGACAGCGAAATCTTGACTGTTGGTACTCTGGCACACATGGCTGACTTTATGTTAGGCTGCCTTTCCCGTGACCCACGCGTTGTACGCATTTTAGACAACACGGATTACTGGGTGTTCACCCTTCTGGACCCCCGCTACAAAGAGAATTTCTCATCTCTCATTCCTCCGGTGGAGAGGACAAGCAAAATGGTGCAATACCAGAAGGTTCTTGTTGAAAAATTGCTCCAAAATTTTCCATCTGACAACGCTGGCGGCAGAGTACGTGCTACCTTGGCCAACCGAGAAGGGGAGAAAAGGGGAGCACACAGCAGTTCCGAGAAAGGCAGGGCAACACTCTCCAAGGCGTGGGACACCTTCATGACACCCCGCCAGCACCCTCACCCTGATGCGCAGCCTAGTGTCACAAGGAGGGAAAAGTTTTGGAAGATGGTGAAGGAGTACGTAGCAGACCGTGTCAGCGTCCTCAATGATCCCTCTGTGCCTTACAACTACTGGGTGTCCAAGCTGGACACGTGGTATGAACTGGCACTCTACGCCTTGGAGGTGCTGGCCTGCCCTGCCGCCAGCGTTCTGTCTGAGCGGGTATTTAGTGCTGCTGGTGGCATCATAACAGATAAGCGTATCCGCCTTTCCACCGACAATGCTGATAGGTTGACACTTATAAAAATGAACAAGGCCTGGATTTCCCCTGACTTCTCCACTCCACTGGAGGAAAGCCCCGGGGGAACATAAACTCACTTTATATATGTTATTTACAATGATGGGAATACTCTGTATTCCCATTCACCCCTTCCACCCCAAAAACGGGTATATGGTTGACTCTTAATGTTCTCATCCTCCTCCTCCTCTTCCATATGCCCTGGGATATAATTTTTATATAGGGCCAGCTCACCAGCGTGCCCTGGGATATAATTTTTATATAGGGCCAGCTCACCAGCGGGCCCTGTGATATAATTTTTATATAGGGCCAGCTCACCAGCGGGCCCTGTTTGCCAATTTTTATATAGGTCAGCTCACCAGCGGGCCTTCTCATATAATGTTTTATTGGGTCAGCTCTCTAGCGGGCCCTCTCATATAATGTTTTATAGCGTCAGCTCACTAGCGGGCCTTCGCATATAATGTTTAGGATGGTCAGCTCTGCAGCAGACCCTCACCCATAATGTTTTAGATGGTCAGCTCAGCGCACGTTTCCCTCTTAATCATGGCCTCAGTTCTGAAAATCAAGGAAATTTTTGGGAGAATTTGCCTCTGCGCACGTTTCCCTCTTAATCATGGCCTCAGTTCTGAAAATCAAGGAAATGTTTGGGATAATTTGCCTCTGCGCACGTTTCCCTCTTAATCATGGCCTCACTTCAGAAAATCGATGAAATTTTTGGGAGAATTTGCAGATGATATACAAGTAAATATACAGCAAATACTGTTTGGTAACAATTTTTCGCCTAAAGTCGTTTTTATTTTCCTTTTTGTGTGTTTTACGGTCAGTCTGTAAAAATGGCGTACTACGGGCGAAAGATCGTTCCCAGCAGCGATGTTGGAGTCCAAGGTGCATCCAGACATCCTCCCTATGCTGTCCCTGAACCATTTCTGTAGTGTTTCCATCTTTTTCTGCCCTTTTCCTATGGACCAGGCACCCTCCCCTCATCAGAGCAGGGGGTGCCTGGTGTAATGCTCGAGTCCTCCCATTGACTTCAATGGGGCTCGGGTGCTCGGCCGAGCACTCGAGCCTCAGGGGGTGCTCGGTCAGAGCACCCGAACATCCGAGCATTGGGGTGCTCGCTCATCACTATTCTTAAGTTTTCAAGATTTTAGTATCTTTGAAGTGGTGGGAATTTAGAAAAAATCCCTATGTTGCCACCTTTTGCAAAACATTTGTATTCTTCAGCCTAGGGTTATAAAGACATATGACCACTAATCTGGTGTGTCTGGCTGTCTCCTTTCCAATATGTTATAACTCATCTTTATTTTCTTTCTGTTTGTTGTTTATATCATTATATTAGTGCGGCATATCTTATTTTAATAATAGAAGAAGCAGAAAGATGGGGTTGATACAGTTTTGTGTTCCTGCCACCTACTACGGTAAGCAAACTTATGTCATTGGGGTAAATATTTCTGGTAAGAATGTAGTTACTGAGTACAGCAGGAAATTCTGTAATTCTTGAAGAGTTTGCTTTGTTTGATGTGGGGAAATGTAGAGAAAAATCCTATAACAAAAAACTTCTGGAAACATTTGCATGGCCCAACCTAAGGTTAGAAAGACAGATGTCTATTAATTAGCTGCACCTGTGTCACATTTGACCTAAGCGTCCAATGTAAGCAGCCAGAGAATGCCTAGAGGGGAGGTAGCCTCAGTACGAGTAGCAAGCTGCTGCTTTTATCAATACAAGAAATACAGTAGACAGAATGTAATACCAAATACTCACTGAGTAGGCCGCAGTGAGCCAGAAGCTAGAGTGTGAGGAGTTGGGAGCGATGCTGGCTGTCTGTGGCTGTTCCCAGGAGGCCTTGCTGTGGCCGGAGCTGGGTGGGGTAGCAGTCAGCGAAGCCTGATGGCTGGATAACCACCTAGGAGACAGACAGCCACTCATCAGGTCAGGAATCAGTGTTAAAAACCTGCCAGCAGTATAGTTGCTTCTGTCAATACTAGATGAGCAGCAACATGGGTCGTAAGGTGACAGTATGACTGGAAGTCAGAAGTCGAGGAGTCAAATGGGAACACTCGGCGGCTAGTAGATGAATCTGGTTCAGCAACAGGCGGGCAATGTCAAAACTTAGGATGAGACAAGAGGGACAGTTGGACAAGCCAGGGTCAAAACCAGTCGACCGACACGGTACCAAATCAGCAGACAAGAGAGAAGTCATAAACAGGCCAGGGTCAAATCAATACAGGAGTCGAAGCTGAATCATGAGACGAAAACAAAGTCGAGGAAAGCCGGGTCAGTAATAGGAAACACTGGTACTCTAGCATAAAACTCTGAACTCAAAGCTTTGATTGTGCACTAACACAAGAGTGTCAGTGCTTGATATAGGCCCAAAAAGGGGTGTAACACCAAGGCAGAAACAAGAGGAACCAGGAAAGAGGAAAAACCCAGAAAAACCCAAGAATCATGACACTACCCCGCCATCAAGGGACCACCTCCAGGAGGCCATAGAAGGCTTGGAACGGTGGAACTGGAGGAATAAGGACTGGGCATGAACGTCTGAAGCCGCTACCCAAGAGTGCTCCTCAGTTCTGTAGCCCTTCCAATTAACCAAGTACTGGAAAGCACCACGGAAAAAGCAGGAATCAAACACTGCGTCAATAACGTACTCCTTTGAGTCGTCCACAGACACCGGAGGAGCTGAAGGGGGATGAGCGGCGTGAGCTGTAACATAGGGCTTGAGAAGGGAGACATGGAATACTGGATGTATCAGCAACGTCCCCGGAACAGCCAGGCGGTAGGAGATCGGGGAGAGACGGGTCTCGACCTTAAAAAGCCCTAACTACCGAGGACCCTATTTACCAGATGGCTGGTTGATGTTCTTAGCAGACAACCAAACCAAGTCCCCAAGATCAAAACGGGGGGCCAACGAGCAGTGGCAATTGGCAGCCTCCTTCTGTCACATCTGTCATATCTGGAGTGCGATGGATAGCCTGCCAATGGGTCACCAACTCACGAACACGTGTCAGCTGAGGGAATGTTTGTTGCAGGAGGACAAAGTGATATAGCTGAAGGATTATTTCCCAAGGCAGCAAAAAAAGGTGAATGTTAAGAGAGGTCTGTAGGAGAGAGTTTTCATCCTGCTGATGGGAACAAGAGCACTGCAGGTAGTGTTCCATATTCTGATTGAGTTGCTCCGACTGGCCATTGGTCTGGGGGTGGTATGCAGATGAGTGCTGCAACCGAAAACCTAGCCAAGAGCAAAAAGCCCTCCAGAAACGTGACATGGCATGGGAGCCATGAACAGAAGTGATATGTTGTAAAATTCCATGTAGTCGGTAGAAGTGTTCTACAAACAGGTCTGCTAGCTCCGCAGACGTAGGCAGCTTAGCCATAGGAATGAAGTGCTCCTGCTTAGTGAACTGATCCACCACGACCCATATAACAGTATTGCCAGTGGAGGAAGGCAGATCCACCACAAAATCCATGGCGATATGAGTCCATGGCAGGGCTGGTACTGGGAGTTGTTGGAGAAGGCCTAAGGGTCGTACCCTCTGTGTCTTCATGCAGGCACACATAGGGCAGGACAACACAAATGAGGAGGTTTCAGTCCTCACTGCGTGCCACCAAAAATACCTGGAAATAAGATCCAGGGTATGTAGGAGTCCCAGATGACCGGCTGATACAGAGCAATGTCTCCAATGGAGGATATCCTCACAGAAAGGCTCTGGTATGTAATAGGCCTCGGGGGCACAATGATCCCTGTTGGATGGGTTGACTAAGCCTCCCGTATATGGTTGAAAAGTGTACTAGACAAGGAGGACACAATCCATGTAGGGGGCACAATAGGTGCAGGAAGCATAATAGGAGCTGTGGGCGAATCGTGTTGACGTAAAAGGGCGTTGGCCTTGATATCCTGGGGATATAGGAGATCACATAGTTGAAATGGGAGAATAATACTGACCAACGTGCCTGCTGCCATTCAGTCATTTAGCGGACGCCAAGTACTGGGGATTTTGGTGATCCATTAGGATGGACACCACATGGGGGAACCCTCCAACAAATCTCCATTCAGCTAAAGCCAGTTTAACAGCCAGTAGCTCTCTATTCTCCATGTTGTAGTTTCTCTCAGTGGGATGAAAAATGCCTGGAGAAGAACCCCCAGGGGTGTATAATGTCTGTGTCAGGGGCTTTTTGGGAAAGGATTGCTCCAGCAGCAGTCTCAGAGGTATCCACCTCAAGGATAAAAGGAACCAGAGGGTCGGGGTACCTAAGAATAGGTGCAGAAGAGAAGGATCTCTTTAATTCCTCAAAGGTCTGAAGGGCTGCAGGGGACCACTTGTGGGGACTGGCACCCTTCCAGATCATAGCTGTAATGGGAGCTATGAGTGATGAAAAGCCCATAATAAACCGGCGTTAATAGTTGGCAAAGCCAATGAAGCTTTACATGGCTTTAAAGGGATAGGAATGTTTCATAATAAAAGCAGCTCTAATTAATCATCATAGTATTTGGACTTTGGAGAGTGTTATTTTAATACTATCAGAGTTATAGTTCAAGAGTAATTCAATGACAAAGTATCCCCCTCCTGCCCCTTTTACTGATGTAACACTGCTCATCCAGAGCAGAAGGGAGGTGCCCAGGTAGACTGCAGAGAGGGACAATCTTCAATTAAGATAAGGGTAAAAGCTGAACAGCTTGTCAAGGAGGGCAGGGCTTTCATTGTTCTGTTAGGAAGAATATTGTCCCTTGCTGTTATCTGTCTGGTCTATGGACTGCATTCCACATCATTCCACTTGCACCTGTCCTATATTAACACACATCTTCAACACTTCTCTCTCCACAGGCACCTTCCCTTCTTCCTTCAAACAAATTAAACCTCTGCTCAAAAAGACTAACCTTGACCCCTCCTGTCTCTCTAACTACCGACCTGTCTCCCTTCTACCTCTTACCTCAAATCTCCTAGAACGCCTGGTCTTCTCCTAAATAACCAAATTCCTCAACTCTGTCTTTTAGATCCTATGCAGTCTGGTTTCCGGTGAGGTCACTCAACTGAGACAGCTCTCTGCAGGGTGGCTAATGATCTCCAGACTGAAAAAGCCAAAGGACAGTTTTCTATACTTATACTACTTGATTTATCCTCTGCCTTCGACACGGTTAACAATACTCTGCTCGCTCAAATTCTCCACAGTCTTGGCTTCCGAAATCAAGCTGCTACATGGCTCTCCTCCTATCTCTCACAACATTCCTTTTTTGTGTCCTCTAACAATAACACCTCCTCCACAGTCCCTCTGTCTGTGGGGGTGCCTCAAGGCTCTGTTCTGGGTTCTCTGCTTTTCTCACTGTACGGTATTAGTTCATTTGGCTTCAAATACCATCTATATGCTGACAATACCCAAATTTACATCTCCACTCCTGATCTTTCACCTCAAATCCAGCTGCAAATTTCAGACTGCCTTTTGGCCATTTCCTCCTGGATGGCACAACGTCAGCTGAAGATAAACATGGCCAAAACTGAACTGCTAATCTTCCCACCAAGACCTTGCCCAACACCTAGCTTCACCATTACAGTTGATGGAATTGATATTGATCCGGTCAACTCAGCACGCTGCCTTGGGGCCATATTTGATTCCTCTCTTTCCTTCTCCCCTCACATTAACTCCATGGCTAGATCATCTCGCTTCTTTCTCCGCAACATTGCTAAAATCCACCTGTTCCTCTCCCAACAAACTACTAAAACTCTTATACATGCCCTCATTCTGTCCTGCTTAGACTATTGCAATATCCTACTAACTGGCCTCCCTGCTACTCATCTTTCACCTATGCAATCTGTTTTAAACTCAGCTGCACCAATCACCACACTCTCCCCAAAAACTGAACCTGCCCACATAATTCTCAGACATCTGTCATGGCTCCCGATTCAGCAGCGCATCAATTACAAAGTCCTTCTTCTTACCTTTAATGCTCTCCACACTGCTACCCCTCCTTATATCTCTTCCCTCATCTCCTCTTATGTTCCTGGCCGCTTCCTTCGCTCAGCACATAATGCACTTCTTGTTGTACCATTCACATCCTCTGCCCTCTTCCATCTCAAACCTTTTTCACTCTCTGCTCCATACCTATGTAACTCCATACCCCTCTCCCTAAGTCTTGAAAAACCCCCTCTGTCTTTAAGTCTACTGTAACGGATACCCAAGTCCTTGGGTTGGACTCAGGCCGTCGTTCCAGGTTTCTCCCTCCTGAGGTCAGCTACAAGCATGCAGCTCAACCGGTTACTCAAGCAGCATTTCTTCCTAGGATGGGGGACAACAGAAGTCCCTTGATACCATCCAGCGACAGAGAGACAGGAGCCAGTTGAAGTTCAAACTGTAACACACTTTATTGCACAAACTTCAGCTCTTTTATACATGGTAAACCACATCAAGATACAATACTAGACAATGGACAGAGACAGATGGTGTAAACATAACACAAAGGGCCAGACATGATTACATTATTTACACAAAGGGACTGATTAAGGGTAAACACTGTGACAAAAGGCTAAGGGACTCGAATACACATCTTTACACAATGGCCAGGGGTTGAAGCATCTTTGAATATTCCGCTTCAAACCCTGGCCAATCAGGAGCCTGGAATCCGATGGCCAATCCGGGCCAAGATCATCATTGCTGTCTCAGCCAATCGGAACTAGTGGACGGGCAGCTAACTGGCCAATCCAAGGGGCGCCTACTTTTCCCATGCAAAGTCAATGGAGTCCCTTTAACTCAGACTGGCCAATCAGGGAGCCGCCTACTTTCCCATGTAAAGTCTATGGGACTTGTTGAATAGGCTGCCGGTACAGCAGCCAGCCTGCGGCAGGTTTTGCAGTCCATGCATTTCAGTCTTTTTGGAACAATGAGAGCGTAGCTGTCCTGAATTTCAGCTCTTCTCATTGAAAGTAGTTTATAGCATTGTAGCCAAGAAACACATTTTCCAGTAACGGGTTATTGCCCGTTACATCTACCCTGATATCTTATCTTCTGGAGCACTAGGATCATGCACCGCCTTTGGCCAAACTCAGCACTTGTAATCTCAGCACTTAACACCCTCTTACCCCATTGTATTTCTCCTTTTACCCATTTAGACTGTAATCTCCTTGGGGCAAGGATCTCTCTCCCATTGTTTTTATGAATGTTGCACTTATTTCATCCCCTCTTATTTATTGTAACACGTCTATTGTAAGGCGCTGTGTACACTGTGTGGCGCCATATAAATAAAGATATACATACATACATACATCTGAGAAGAGATTGCTTACACTAGGTAAAAGAGGCGGGAGGGGGAAATTTTGCTTGTGAATATTTCGCAAACCATAAAGGTTTGAGAGATAAGACTTATATCGTTCTTCATGTTTTTTTAATGCCTACAAAATAAAATAAAGATAAAACAAAGTATTACTATCCCTTTAAGGCCATGGGTAAGGACCTGTTGGTAACAGCAGATAGTTTCTGGGGGTCCATGGTCAGACCCTAGGCCTATATAATATATTCGAAGAAGGCCAAGGACAAGGTTTCGAAGTCACACTTCTCCAGTTTGCAATACAGGTGGTTCTCCCTTAACCGGGTCAACACCTGGGTCACATGACTACCTGATGGCTGGATAACCACCTAAGAGACAGATAGCTACTCACCAGGTCAGGAATCAGTATTAAAAACCTACCAGCAGTATAGTTGCTTCTGTCTTATACTAGATGAGCAGCAACGTGGGTCATAAGGTAACTGTACGACTAGGGTTCGTACGGTTTACCGTGCAACTGGAAGTCAGAAGTTGAGAAGTCAAATGGGAAAACTTGACGGGTAGTCGACAAATCCGAAAAGCAGACAAGAGAGGAGTCGTATACAGGCCACAGTCAAATCAATACAGCAGTCGAAGCCGAATCATGAGACGAAAACAAAGTCGAGGAAAGCCGGGTCAGTAACAGGAAACACTGGAACTCTATCACAAAACTCTGAACTCAGAAAGACGAGTGTTGGTGCTTGATATAGGCCCAAAAAGGGGTGTAACACCAAGGCGGAGACAAGAGGAATCAGGAAAGAGAATCATAAATCCTGGAAAAGACAGGAAAACCCAGAAAAACCCAAGAATCATGACACTACCCCCTCTCAAGGGACTACCTCCAGGAGGCCATAGAAAGCCCAAAAAGGGGTGTAGCACCAAGGCGGAGACAAGAGGAACCAGGAAAGAGAATCATAAATCCTGGAAAAGTCAAGAAAACCCAGAAAAAAACAAGAATCATGACAATCTAGTTGTTTTCTCTCCAAAATGGCTTGTCTGTCTTTTCTTCATGTTTTTTGATTTTACAATTGATTTTCCTATGAATGAATGAATGAATTAATTAATTAATATGTTTATTTATATAGCTCCATAAGTGTACACTCTGATTTATAATTTATCCCTTTGAGTGCCATGGGGTACTCAACGCATTGCTTTGCAATGTTTTGCGTACCCCTCTGGCACTCAAAGGGTTAAGGGTTTAGATACTATAAGGTTGCAAGTGCTTTGCAAAGTGAAACACTGGAAGTACTGTCCCTGCTCAAAAGCTTACAATATAAAATGGTAAGGGAAGACATACAGAGTACATAAGGTTCAAATGCAGAATACAGTGCTAGAGTTCTGGTCGGGATAGAGTACACATAAGTAAAGAAACTTAGTGTCTTCTATTTTGTTGAAGCTACAGTATGTAAAACAACACCAAAAGGGTATAATTTTACTTAGGTGCAGTCTAGTTACCTATCCTGATTTGAAATTCCATAGTTTAAGATTATTTAATTATCTTTGATATAGTGAAAAATGTAACAAATATAACATAGTAACATAGTAACATAGTAGATAAGGCTGAAAAAAGACATGCGTCCATCAAGTCCAGCCCATGCCAATAACACCCCTGTTGATCCAAAGGAAGGCAACAAAAAAGCCCTCTGGAGAAATTTCCAATGTAGGGGGGGTGTGTGTGTGTGTGTGTGTGTGTGTGTGTCAAATAGTTCCCCGGATCAATATCCTATTTGCTTTGAAGCCATCTGTCATAATTGTCAATATTGTTCTGTGCTAGATAGGCATCCATTGCTTTTTTGAATGCAGTTACATTATCTGCAAGCACAACATCCCGAGGCAAAGAATTCCATAGCCTTACCACCCTTACTGTAAAGAATACCTGCCTGTGTTTTAGTCGAAAGCGCCTTTCCTCAAGTCTTTGCATAAATAATTCATTGGATAGTTCTTTGTATTGACCTTGAATGTATTTGTAAATGGTTATCATATCACCCCTTAGACGTCTCTTTTCTAATGTAAACAAATCCAGTTTGGCTAGTCTCTCTTTGTAACTCAGATCCTCCAATCCCTTTATCAGTTTTGTTGCACAAATAAAAACACAAAAAAACCCCACTTTTTTTGCTAAAGGGCCATCTTCTGGAGATTTACAAGCAGCTCAGTTTTGAAATCAGAACACATCTGACCCCTTTCAAATTGGAATTTTGTATATAATTAAAAAATATAGAACATTGTTGGGTTCCATGTTTCTTTCCCACTTGTTTCTTGCCTGAATTGTTGAATGGTGCAAAATGTAAAAAAAATGCTGCCTTCTAATTTTCAATAGCTATTTTCATAGGAAGATCTACATGTAAAACAATGATTTTGGTAGACTGAAAACATGGTATGGTGACCAGGGCCGTCTGCAGAAATTTTGTCCGGGGAAGGCATCAAAGACATAATGTGATTCTCATGCCAGCCTGCCCATCTCCTATGTTTACATTGAGGGAACAAGTGCGTGTGGGGGGGACACACTGACACCCATGATGGTATATAGAGTCATGCCGTGTCACTGACTGTGGAAAAAAGTAAATCTCCATACAGTTGTTTGTTATTCACTTTATTACAATTTCAATATATATATTTTTTTCTAGTTAGATTTTCCTTTACCACTGCTGGTGGCACTAGCAAACCATTGGCATGTTCTTAAAGTGCAGGTTCTGTTGAAAACAATGATATATAATATGCATGGTTTTGATGCAAAATGTCAATGAAACTGATGTTTGACTGTAAACAGCAGTACCAGGAATGATGGGCTTAAGGGGCAGTTCCTCCTAGAAGAAAACTGAGAACAATACAGTTGCATGTTAAAGGGAAACAATTATTCAGGTCTGTGTTTTTATTTTTGTCCTCACATCTCATATTAAAAAAACATTTTAAACAACAGTTTCACTGTCATTGAACACATAAAACTTTTAAGGGTCTTTTTGCTTAATTTTGCCTCCTCTGTTGATGTCAGCAGCTCAAATCCCACCAGTCCTCTCAGTTAATGCTTCTCCATCAAATGCTCTTCAGTGTGGTTGGCATTTCATCATCAGTGGGAGGTTTAAAGAAAACAAGGGTAAATTTAGAGGCCCCAGAAAATTTCAGATAATGGTGAAAAATAATATAAAATAAAATATTTTAAGGTTTGTATTTTTGGATGAAAAAATTGCTGCTCTGATTAATCATATGCCGGGGCCAGTTAGAGTGGTATTTCAATATTTTCAGATTTGTAGTTCAAGAGAAATGAAATTCTAAGATATCCCGCTCCCTCCCCTTTCACCTATGTCACGCTGCCTCACTAAACTGGTCGGATGGAACACAGCAAGGGACAATCTTCAGTGAGCATAAGAATAATTCTGCCCTCCTTCGCAAGGGGGCAGGGTTTTCCTTATATCAGTGTATGAAGAATTTCTCGCACTGCACAGTATTGAAATAACATTGAAATAACACTCTCCATGGCCCAAATACTATGAAGATTAATTGGAGCTGCTTTTATTGTGAAACTTTACTATCCCTTGAAATCAGTGGGAAGGTCTGTTTTTTACCTATGGTACAGATTGGTTGCTTAGAATTTCCCTACTTTTTGTGTATGTACATGGCCCACAGTTTTTAACCCCTTAAATACTAGAGAAAAGTACTGCACTGGAGACCTTTCTAGCATTCAAGGGGTTAATCTAGTTTCTTTCACTACTGCATCATATTTTTTTCTGTGACAGTATTGATCATTCTCTCTTCACTCTACAAGATTACATGACAGATCTTTCTCTTGTCTTAGGTCAAACCTAGCTAACCTAACAAAGAGCCATTTTCCTTTTTAGTTTTTTGACTGGCACCTTCTGTTGTTTTTTTCCTGCTATTCTTTTGGAAATATGAATTATTTGTTTTTGCAGGTCAGTAGCTTTGCAATGTGGTGAACAGTGAGATAAGGTGCCTTGGTGTTTTTTTTGTTATATAAATATCAAATATCTACTGACTGCTAGGATAAAAATAATGTGTTTTTCACAGAAGCATACACTACCCGGTATTTGCCATTTGATGGAAAAGGTAGTTGATCTTATATATGTACCTCGAATTCTCTGGATCTGCCCAAGAGACTCGGGTATTTAGGGTTAATTACAGGGTTTTTGGGGACAGGGGATGATTCTCTGGGGAAATCCAACCACTTTAACCCCTTAGTGACTGGCCGCGCACGCAGCCGGCACTTAACACCGGCCAAACTTTTTTTACCCATTGCTTTGAACGACCTCCTGGACGTACTTGTATGTCCTCTGTCACTGAGTGACAGATTCTGCTGGACATACATGTACGTCCATTGTCGGGATGGGATTAAAGCATTCCCCCTAATTCCACCCTGTTCTGACCACTTCCTTCTGATTCTAAAGTCAAACCCCACCTTTTCACCTGTAAATCCCACTCTCAATTAAGCTCCACCCACTTTGCAATGAGATTCACATCATTTAAACTTGCCCATTTCTTGCCCATGAGCCCTCTCTAGTTGCTCCAAAGATGGAAGTTCCCTGGTATTTTTGTATATGAAACAAACTGGAACAGTTCTGGTGTTTTCTGTGCCATAGTGGACAAAGAAACAACCCCATTGCTCTAAATATGGTGTTTAACCCCTGGAATGCAAGAGAAGTTTCCAATTCATTGTTTCGCAATGCACTGGCGACCTCTCTGGCAAGTTTGAAAATGTTTATTTCTCCCCAATGGCGCAATTGGTTTGTCTCATAATTGCTTCAGAATGCTTTTATAGATAAGGCACAATATAGTTATCAAGTATTCAACTATGGAAAAGTAGAAACTTACTATTTTCAGAGGTCATCTCACAATGCATTGAAGAGCTCAAGGTATTAAAATCTGCATTTATTTAAAAGCCTACTAACCTAACAGGCCAGAATTTAAAGATTTCCTTGTTAGAACATAGGTGAATTAATTAGAGGCTAAGTTAGTTTGATTAACTTGCATGTGATCTTCAAAAGGAAAGCCTCATATCCTGGCCTTTTAGTGGGCCCTGAGGTCATGGATTGGGAACCACTACACTAAGGCATGATACAGAGGAGATAATTTTTCCACTGAAACCACAAAGTCTATATGTTATTCTGTAAAGGGATAGTAATACTTTATTATTACTATCCCCCATATTGTAGATATTTGCAAAATAATTTAATAGCCGCCAGGTTCATCTCTCAAACTTTTATGGTTTGAGAGATAACCAAAGGCAAAGTTCTCCCCTCACTCACCCTTCCCTGAAGACAGCGTTATACTGACTGCAGGGATATCCGGACTGACTTTCATCAGGTGGCTCTGCGATCGTGTTAGTGAAAAATAATTAATTCACTGAAACAGTCTTCTACGTATGCTTGCAAACCATGCACATGTAGAAGACCGTTTCAGTGAAATAATTATTTTTCATTAATGCGATCTCGGCTCATCTGCAGAGCCGCAAGCCTGTCGTATGACAGACTTCGCATGCAGTCAGTACAACACTTACTTCAGGGAAGGTTTGAGAAATGAACCTGGGGGCTATTAAATTATTTTGAAAAAATCTACAATATGGGGGATAGTAATAATAAAGTATTACTATCCCTTTAAAGCCTATATACTTAGATCTCCAAAGCTGGAGAAATTTTAGTGCATTGGCTCCATAAAATAACTTAGGAACTGGAGAAGTGATATCACTGGAGAAGTCATCTCTGCTTTATCACTTCTCTATCATGCCTTAATGCATCTCCCACTTTATTTGTTCCTGTGGTGCAGCTGGTTTGCTCCTGTTCCTCTTAATTAGGCTGACCAGATCTCACCTTTAACCGGGGACACATAAGAAATAGCCATTTTGCAGTACTTCACTGAAATCAGTGTAGTCCTGCAGTATGCATTTTTCTTATGCATCCCCGGTTAAAGGTGAGGTCAGGTCAGCCTACTCTTAATACACCAGTCTCTTTGTGCTGTACAGTCTAGGCCCAAAGTAGGCCAAGACTTGGCCCTTCAGCTGTTCCCATCATTCCCAACCAGCAAACTTGAGAACGTCCTTGTTCAGAACCTTAGGAGAAACCAATAGGCTGAGTGTCCAAATTATGTGATTTGCTTCATAGTATGGGAGGGGCTTAATCGTAGTGGTTGAGGTTGAGAGGTTGAAAGGTGTGGTTTGCCATGATATGGGCAGGTGTGTGGAAGGAACAAGGTGAGCATGGACAGAATTGCTAGAAAAGAGGGTGGGATTACCACAGAAATTACCAGCCTCTGACCCCATAAACCCAGTCAATCTGAAAACTGGGGAATCTGGGAAAGAACTGGAGAATTCCTAGGTATGCTAAACAGTCAGTGGCTGGTTGGGGGATGATGAAGTTGCAGTCAACAGCTGGAGAGCAAAAGATTGTCTATTACTGGTATATGGAAGCAGTAATATTCACAGAAGGGTGAAGTGAGGATTTCATGGAAAGAACAAGAAAGTAGAAGGAATAGAAGGTGTTAAGAATTGGGGGACATAGTGATAGGAGAGGAAGAAGAGGAATAGGGAGAAAGATTTTGGAAGAGAAAGTGGAGGGGAAGAGATGGTATTACAAGAAAAAAGAGGCTTGAGAAGAGAGAGGAAATGTTGAGTTCTTGCACCCAGTTACGTTTCTGCACTGATCTCTCACTACACACTTTCCTGCCACCTCTATTCTGTTCAAGGTTTCCTTCTGTGCACTCACTACACAAATCGAACCAAAACAGATACAAGTTCATCTTCTCCCTGCCTGCCCCATAACTGTGGAATGATCACCATTTGCTAATTATCCACACTCACTTTCAAGCATCTCTTAAAACACCACTTGCTCAAGTAGGCATCTCAGTACAAATATTCTCACATCAAAATCCTTCTGCCCCCAACTTACTAAAGGCTTGTGCTTGCACTTATCATCCTATGTCTCTCAGTGTTGTCACTATTACTAATTAGATGGTCCCCTGTCCAATGTATAATTCACTTGGTTGTACTTATCCCCTGCTTATAAATCAATGTTCACACTTTAGCCTGATGATCTTATCCCTCTCCTATATATTTTTTAATTGTACTATTATTACTGTTTCTGTTAAGCACTATATACATATGTCTCTATGGGGGAGATTTATAAAAGTGGAGTTAAGTGGATCTCAGCATAAAAATGGAGTTAAAATACATTTGGTATTTATAAAAATGACAGTGCCACGTTAAGAGAGCGTAATGCCATATAGTTGTTTTTCTGTTTTTTTTTTTGATAAGTGGAGTTTGGAATTATTAAAAAAGTGGCACAGCAAATTTATAAAGAAATGTATCTTCTTGCAAAAGTTTAGTGACAGAATTTTTGCTAAAATGTTAACAACACATCTGACCTGTTCTTACTTCTGGCATTTCCACCACATTTATAAAAGTTCCTAAAAATCAATATAAATACCAACACTCCCAATAAGGCATAAGGAAATTTTTAGAATCCATTTGTAACAATGAACAAGAACACTTTTTACAAATCTCCCCTATAGAACTAAACCTACATACAAACACGCATACATGCAATATACAAATCTGCCAGCTCAGCCCATATAAAGCATAATGGCACACACAGATCTACCAGAGAAATCCTATAAAGTAGGTATAAGGAACATTTAGCTCTCAGTAGTTGAGGGCTAGGGGGTGACGGGAGTTGTAGTCTCCAACAGCTGTAGATCCTTTGTTTGCCCACTCATGCTCTAACAAAGTGATGAGAAATGTGAGGCTCTTCAGTTGCTTCTGGAATGCAACTCTCATCATTTTCCGCCAGCTTTGGGATGGTGGTAGATGATGGAAAGTGTAGTTTGGCAGCAGTCTGAGGGCATCATGCTTCCCACCTCTGCTCTAACACAAGCAAGGTCTTACATCCACCCCTATATGGAAAAGGGAAGAATTCACCACTCAGGTGCTAGAAGAAGTCTTTGTGACATGTACTTACATCAGTCCCTCTTTTTATTGATACCTAAAGATTGAGTCTCTGACTTCTGAACTACAAGTCTTTATTAACCTTGCAACAATTTTTTCTTTTAAATATATGTCCTCAAGAAGGAGCTTTTCTCTATTTCTACATCTGGGAGATTTACAGTTGATGACAGAAGTTTTTCATGGAGGCTAATGAAACAGCAACACCTAGTGGTCACTTTTGTAGAATACTTTTATTTAGAAGAAAAGACAAGAAATCAAATTTGAACTCATAACTTTGGACTTAAAGTGCAGCTGCCACATTCCAATTTCTCCCACTAAATTGGTATTGACCCCACAAAAAAACTAAAAAATTTCCAGGAAACATATATTATCCCTCTTTGTTAGAGAGAGAGAGAGAGCGCTGTCATCTTGATTAAGTTTAGTATGATTGGCAGCACTCTTCCTCCCACTTCTAAATTAAGCCTTGCAACAAGACAGATGAGCGCCAACACTTGCCTTCCTCCCACTGTCACTTATGAACTTCAGTGTACATCACCTCTGTCCTAGTGCCAGCAACACTTACAGAGTCACCTCTCTCACGAGGCAGCTCTTGAATGGGATATACAAATGGCATGGGTTAGACACAGAGAAGGTGCTTGCTTTCTCTGTGTTTAACCCATGCCATTTATATGTTCCATTCATGCACTGAATTGTGAGAGAGGAGCAGAAGGTGATTCTGTGCAGTTCAACAGGCTGGTAATAGGAGGGAGTTGATGTACACTGAGGTTCATGACCGATCATGGGGAGGAAGGCAAGTGGAGGCACAGGCACCTACTCCAGTAGCAGCATCTGCAGCCACACAGGAAGTCCAGAACAAAATACAGGTGGTGCTGGGGAGAGGTAAGAGGAGTGGTGGATGGAGTACATCTGGACGGGGATGGCACACACAGCTCTCCCAGAGAAATCCTGTAACATAGGGATTCTACCACACAGACCATCACAATGTACTCTTTTTAAAGGCTATTTCTTCCATAATATTGAACATTTCTAAAAATAAAAAAAACATGTCAACTTTACAGTATGCATCAAATAGGATAACCTTGTTTGGAGATGAAAGTTCCACTTTAATTATCTTACAGCAGTAGTAGTAATATTCTTGCTTTATGCAACATGGAGCATTCTGGAGCAATAGGGAAGGAATGAAAATTCTGGATTTTAACCCCTCAAATGCCAGAGGTGCATTGCTTTGTATTCGCTTTTAAATCATTTCCTCTCTGTGGTGCACCTGACTTTCTCCAGAACCACACCTATTTAGATTATTAATAAGGATCCTGTTGTCAACACTAAACTAGGGGTTCATTCAGCTCCTCGAGGTTTGTGAGTGTATGGGCAGAAGAGTGGTTACCAGCTGTTGGATTCTAGCCTTTGTGCTTATTCCCAATGCCTATAACACGCTCTTCTAATCACAAAAGCAAACTGTTAATAATAACAATATGTAAACCTCTTGAATACCAAGGGCTACTCAATGCATTGTGAAGCATTGCTTGCCCCTCTGGAATTCAGTGGGTTAACAATTTGGCTAGTTCTTCAGCAATTCATTTTTTTTGTAAAATGGCTTGTCAACAAAGTTAATAAGTTCACACAAATATTTATTTTTCCATGAAACAATATAATTTCCATTCATATTTTGAAAACACTAAATATGAATTAGAGCTGAAGTAAGAATGTTTCATAATTGCTTACACTATAAAATGATGAACTTAGAAAGGAAATGTATTTTGTTAATGGAATTCTTATGTGGCTAATTAACACAGGTTACAGAGTACTGCATGCAAAGTGACAACCATCTCTGCACCAAAGATATCCTGGAGATCCCAAAGCTATGATTATCTCACTGTGTGACCTTAAAAACCCTTTGATTTCCAGAGGAGTATCCAGTGCATTGCTTTGCAATTAAAGGGGAATTATCACCCCTATACAAGTTTATCTCATTGCCATCCTCATCTAGCGATAAGCTTTAATCGTTTTTTTTTTTTTTATATAGAATGCATGCTTTTGCGAAATTTACATTATTAAAAATGAGCCATGACCTTACTTCCGGACAGACTGCAGTTACAGCTCTGCACCACAGTTTGTCAATCCTCTTTTGTTCCAGCTTATTGTCGCATTCCAAACAGCTTACATGGAGAAATCCGGCATCATCGGAGGAGGTTGGAACGTAACAATACTTGGGGAGGGACAGAAGAAGATTGACAGGCTGCGGTGCAGAACTGTAACCACAGGCTGTCCGGAAGTATGGCCCTGGCTCATTTTTAATAATGCCAATTATGCAAGAGCAGGCATATATATATATATATATATATATATATATATATATATATATATATATAAAAAACAATTAAAGCTTATTGCTATATGAGGTGTATCGAATTTTAATTGAATACCCATCTGCCACTCAAAGGGTTAAAACAGAGACGTGCAAATTTTGAATTACACAAATGTTTACAGACTCTAGAAGAAACTGAGTAATTCTGGGACAAACTAATTGTACAATAGGGAACAAGCAAAAAAAAAAAAAAAGACCAAAATCCTCAATAATTCAAATTATTCTTCCAACCCCTTGAATGCTGGAAGGTCTCAAATGCATTGTATTGTATTAAATTGAAGACCTCTGTCATTCAAGGGGTACCCCAGAAGTACTTCAGCTCTTCTTATTAAAGCATAGTTACCATCAACCATGTTTGCAACTTTCTTTAAAAAAATGGAGTTAAAAACATCATATATAAAGGTCAGTAGGAAGTAGGAACATTTTATTTATAGTAAACTCATCTTTTCACCCTTGTTGGACAGGGCTCTGCTGCCTACTGCTCTTAAAAGATAAACTCACAGTGTTAGATACATCATTATGGCTAGCCCAATGTGAAATATCTAACTATACTAAAGCATCGACCGTCAACTCCTTTTACCCTTTGACACAAGAAGGTTACTGTAGCTCCTCAAACGTATTCCCTATTGCCTTTTTCTCTTAAAAAAAAAATAATGGCAGCCTTTATTTGGCTTATTTCTGGAATATTCTCATGCCCTCTTCCATTAAAAGATTCCACCATCCCAATTTAATTAAACTATCTGTTGACCTAGAACAAAATGTACTACTGGATTTTCCCTTATTTAGAAAATATCAAACACTTTCTCAACACCACTGGCCTCTTTGACACGGTCCTTCTCCTAATTCACATTTTCCCTCTCTAGCAGTTTCTGTTTTATTTAGAATTTTTATTTTACACTGAAAACAGCAGTATAAGGTATTAGTGTGTGGAATTCCATTAACCCTTTGAGTGTGAGAGGGGTATGCAATGCATTGCAGAGCAATGCGTTGCATACCCCTCTAGCATTCAAAGGGTTACATTTCAAAAGATGAGAGTTGAATGTATTTATTTTACCTGATGGATGCTAAAGAGGTCTCCAAATCATTTTTTTTAATGTGGTTCCCTTAATGTTAATGAGTTGGATATCAAAGCACAGGGAATAAGCAATTGATAATTTCTAATTTTTGGGTACTTAGCTTCTTACTCATAGACCATTACACATATATACATTCCCCATTTAGAACCTACAGAATTTAAAGGGATAGTAATACTTCGTTTTATCTTTATTTTATTTTGTAGGCATTAAAAAAGCATGAAGAACGATATAAGTCTTATCTCTCAAACCTTTATGGTTTGAGAGTTATTCACAAGCAAAGTTTCCCCTCCCGCCCCTTTTACCTAGTGTAAGCCATATTTTCTCAGAAATGGAATCTGGTTGTAAGACTAGACAGATAACAGAAGGGGACAATCTTCTTCCTACGAAAACAATGAAAGCCCTGCCCCCCTTGACAAGTTTTTCAGGTTTTTCCCTTATCTTAATTGAAGATTGTCCCTCTCTGCAGTCTACCTGGGCACCTCCTTTCTGATCTGGCTGAACAGTGTTACATCAGTAAAAGTGGCAGGAGGGGGATACTTTGTCATTGAATTACTCTTGAACTACAACTCTGACAGAATTGAAATAACACTCTCCAAAGTCCAAATACTATGATGATTAATTAGAGCTGCTTTTATTATGAAACATTACTATCCGTTTAAGCTGCTCAGTTATAACAGCCTCTGCAGTACTTCCTCCAAATAAGAAAACCAAGCTGCTCACCCAAGTACTTCCCTCACAAAGTCAGACAAAAACAAAACAAAGGGGTGCCAACAGTCCCTTTTCACACCAAATAATAAAAACGCTTAAAATCATTTAAAACATATACCACTTTTCTACATGTTTTGCAGTGACACTCTGGTTTAACAAAACTGTGGCTATATTACCAGTCTTGACAAAGCAGTGTGTCACTGTGAAATGTGTAGAAAAGTGGTATATCTTTTGTATATTTTTTTTAACATTGGATAAAGACATAAATTATTGGAGATCCAGTTTGCATTTTAGAGAATCTAGACACTTGGATGGGATACCGATTCTTCAAAAAGTCCGAGCAGGGACTGTAGGAATTTCTCTGCATGCCATTTTTGCTGTGCATATTCAAGTTTATTACATAGCTACATTTAAATGTGAGTGCAATATCTATAGATTTATTGTTTTATTATTTGATTTGATAAGGCACTATTGGCACCCTCTTTGTTTTGTTTTTGTATTTTTGTCTTGACTGCTCCAAACTGTAGGTTGATTGCTAATAAAATAATGGGCCTTATGTTAAAAATAAAATTGGAGGAATTCTGAGGCAATCTAGTTACACCTTGGAGATTTAAATAGAAAATGTAACCCTTTGAATGCTTTGCAATTCTTCACATACTCATATGGCATTTATAGGATTAAACCTTGAGTGATAAAGAGGTCTCCATTTCTTAGTGAGTCTCTTGCATCCAGTGGATTCAAAGCCTCAGTTAAATGGATTGGAAGTTGGTTTGATCCAGAATTGCTCCAGGTCTTCTTATTAAATCAATTTTGTATGGATTAAGAGAAAAAAGCATGTAAGAAACTATAAAATATAGTGTGAGAAATGAGTGGTAAGTGCTGGATCAGTTGTTCTTTGGCCTATGAAATGGGTCACTTTGTTCAATTTCTATATATTTTTAATAAAATCATCATCATCATCATTGTCTTCTTCATCATAATTATCATCATAGTTATCATCATCACCATCATCATCATCATCCGTTTAATAAAACCTGGATCACGCTAAGGTACAAAATAGTGTATAAATAAAAAAATTTCAACAAAGCACACAAGGAAAAGAGAGCCCAAACTAGCAAGACCCTTTAGAGAGGCACTCAATCATCAGTTCTTAATGAAAAAATATAAATGTATTTATTAGATACAATACATAAAACAAAAAGTACTTAAAAACACATTGAAGGAGATCAAATGGAGGCAAAAAATTGATAATCAACTCTCCAATTTCCAAATAAGAAAGAGAGTAATAATAATAATATATGTTGCTACTTAGACCTCTACAAAATAGCCCAAAATCAATATGAGTAATACACATACACAATATAATGCAATAAGCAAATGACTCAATAAAGTGCCAAGTGAGACTGTGCAAAAAAGTAGCAAAATACAAGTGAGAAAAACAATACTTATTAGAATAAATATCAAAGATCTAACAGGTCACAGGTAGAGAATTGTAGCCTCCTAAGTGTCTCCTCCAACCCACATAACCCAACACGTATCGCCGGAAAGCTTTTTCAGGGGATGCATTGTGGGTAAAGTTGTCCCGTTTAAATGTCCATAAACCACCAATGAAGATCAAAAAACCAGGTCACGTGATATCGCAATCTTACACAGATATGTGGAAGAAACTTTAATATAGAATGCTTATTTCATTATCTTATGTATGTGTATTACTCATATCGATTTTGGCCTATTTTGTAGAGATCCAGGTAGCAAAATATACTATTGTTATTCACCTTTTTGGGAATTGGAGAGTTGATTATTAATTTTGTGCCTCCATTTGATCTCCTTCAATGTGTTTTTAAGTATGTTTTATAAGTACATTTTGTTTTATGTATTGTATCCCATAAATAAATTTACATGTTTTCATTAAGAACTGATGTTTGAGTGCCTCTTTAAAGGGTCATGCTAGTTTGGGCTCTCTTTTCCTTGCGTGTTTTGTTGTAGATTCCCTAGACTCTGAGTGCACCAGACATATATTTTTTGTCTATATATTAGCCCAGTCTTATATTTTAGTATTAGTGCTGACTGGATTTTCTTTTTGACGTATAAATAAGAAATTTGACCATGATATAGCTTTTGACATTGAGAATATTTTGAGACATATTGGTGAAGCCAAAACAGGTACAAATTTTGGGGAAAATCAACTGCACCATGAGGGATAAATAAAAACAGACAAAATTACCATTGACTTAAATGGGATTTGAACCTGTTGCGTGCACTTTAGATTTTGTTTGCTTCAAGTGGATAAAAGCCCCAATGAGATTTTCCATTTGTTCCAAAAAGTGCAACTGGTTTGATACAGAAATGTCTGTTTTTTGCCTCTGAAAATAGCAGTTCTGTGGCCTCAGAAATTGTTCACTTTTGTCCATTTCTAGATACTTTAATAAAAACATAGGCCACCTTACATAATTTTGGTTACTATATAACACTTTAGATAGACAATAACTTGGGACATATTCATGAAATTGGAGAGAACCAGTTCTGGGGAAACCAACTGCACCATAGTGGACAAATCCATTTTCGTAAGTTCCCTTTGAATTAAATGAGACTCTTAAAGGGGTAGTAATGTTTCAAAATAAAAGCAGCTCCAATTAATCGTCATAGTATTTGGGCCATGGAGAGTGCTATTTCCGTACTGTAATAGTTGTAGTTCAAGAGTAATTGAATGATAACGTATCCCCCTCCCACCACATTTACCTAGTGTAAGCCATCTCCCCTCAGATGTGGAACCTGGTCTTGAGACCAGACAGCTCACAGCAAGGGATGATATTCTTACTGTGCCCCCTTGACAAGTTTTTCCCTTTTGCTAATTGAAGATTGTCCCTCTTAGCAAGCCATCTGGACACCACCTTTCTGTTCTGAGGTGAACAGTGTTCCATCAGTAAAAGGGGCAGGAGAGGGATACTTTATCATTTAATTACTCTTGAACTACAACTCTGACAGTATTAAAATAACACTCTCCATGGTCCAAATACTATGAAGATTAATTGGAGCTGTTTTTATTGTGAAGCAAGAAAGATAACCAATGCATTTGGAGACCTCTCTAGCATTCAGGGTGTTACATACTCTGTTTAAATCAATGGGAATTTTAAGTTGATTCTGAAATACAGATGTTTGTACTAGAACTAATCCTCTTTATCATCATAAATACAACCCATTGTATCTTAAACTACCAGACCCCAATACAAAACTTTCATTTTATAAACATATAAAGGAACGCATGGTGCAAATTACAGTCATCGATGAAGTCTGAGGTTATAATGCAGCTGCCACAAAAGGCATAAGGCATCACAAGTGCATTTCACTGTTTAACAACTGCTCGCTGAACTTTTCCTGAGCTGTCAACTGACGGAGACTTTCTAACCTTTCATTTCAAGCTGCACACACAACAACTGTAGAATCTAATTACGACTTAATTAAATAATTAATGAATTTCTATGACAAGCTTTTTAGTACCTTGAAATCCATCTTGACTTTAGTTTTAACAGCCAGTCTTTAGAGATGATAAACATAAATTAACAAATTTGTATCTTCAATACATGGCAGGCACCAGAGTACTGTATGCTTGCTTTTGAAAGGCAACAATAGGCACTAGACTCATCAGCATTGCTTAGCAACAGAGACGCAGAGAGAATGCATTTGCCACACATTTGTTTACACACTTGTTGGTATGAATCCCCAATTGATCACTCTGTTTTTTAGACACTAAACACAGCTGGGAAAATATATGGTAGTATTTTATTGTAGTCAATTGTACTGTCCATATTGTTTGATATTCTGAGTGAATGGAGCTTTGGATCAATGTGTATCCAGGAAGCCCAGGAGCCATAAGTGTGGGCAGCATGACAGAAGATCTGAATGACCTGTATCCTGGTCTTATAGATTACGTTTAGTGGGCTAGACATGAAAAAGCAACTAAACATGTATTTGGGAAGAAAAGGGTTAAGTAAAAATCACACTGGCTGTGTGAGGTGGAGCTATAGCTGGAAATGGTTTAGAGGTGAAGATACTTCAGTGTTCCTGGGTTTGAACATGAGGTAACACCCACCCTACCGACCTATTTATAATGGTTGCATACAGGATAGGAAATAGTGACATAAATAAGTTTGGATATTTAACATGCTATAATAGGAAGAGGTGCAGTGGTGGTAGTAGCTGTTATGGGGGGGAATGTATGGGTAGGTGGTATGGGTTTTGATTAATATGGGATGGGTTCGTTTAACCACTCTTAACCCCTTAAAGACTAGCCTCAGTAATGCAAAGCCAGCAGTTAAGGACCATGGGTCATTTTTTTTTGTGCAAGGGATTTCAACGACATGCCAGGACCTGGGTTATGGTCCTGGCATGTCCAGGGTCGTTAAGGGGTTAAATACCTTTCTAACCTGTTTATGTATTCTCTACCTCTTTCCCTACCACAGTTGAGATGTCTATATATTCCCGTTTTCTTCCCTTTCTTTTGTTGACTGTGATTTTGCATTGACTTGCTTTGGTCAATTTCATCTCTTTGGTTGAAATGTTACCATTAATTTATCCAGGTGCCATAATTATGAGTACTGATCGGATTTGTCTCAGAGACTCCAGTTTTGACTCTGCTTTACTGGAACTCCTGGCCAGAGGCTGAGTCCTCCAGTTGTGGGGAGTTTCTGTTGAAACTCTGTCTCCCCTGGTGTTCTTCCTTCCTCAGCCTTCTTATAACATCTGAGTGACAATTTTAAGCCCCCCCCCCAACTTGCGTCAAGGCCTGTCCCATTTTGGCACGATTTGTGCCATCATTTCACCCCCTGCTGTGCCAGAGGACTCTACAGGTAGACATCAATTAGAAGTTCCCAGGTATGGGCGTTGCCCATCTGTTGTTTGTTTTTATCCTTGTACATACAGAGTTGAAGAGTGGGGGAAGATGAAAGAGGAAACACATATGGAATGTTTAATCCCTTGAGTGGCTGAAGGGTACGGAAGGCATTGCTTTATTAAAAGGCATGAATGAGGTGGAATAGAGTATAAGAGGGTTCATGGGTGTAACAGGATAAAACCGCAATGAATAAAATAAATATAACAATAAATATACCAAGGGATGGATATCTGGGTCTTCTTCTGGTTTACACTATTAGGGAAATGAAACTGGCACTCATTTATATACTTTTTCAATATCCATATGTATTCCTACCACCTAGAACTGGGGTAGGCAATGTGAGACCCTCTGTCAATGGCTGAACTTCATCTCTCATTATAACCCATGAGCCATTGGCTGAAAGTGGATGATGGAAGTTGCAGTCCAGAAGCAGATGGCTGACCTCACTTTGCCCACCCCTGACCTAGACCCTTGACAGACAAGGTCTTTTTGATCTAGGAAAGCTAGACAAAAAAACACAACCCTCTGCTGGCCCATCATGTAACATGTTAAAGGGATAGTAATGTTTCAGAAAAACAGCAGCTCCAATTAATCTTCATAGTATTTGAGACATAGAGAGTGTTATATCAATACTGTCAGAGTTGTAGTTCAAGAGTAATTGAATGATAATGTATCCCCCTCCCGCCCCTTTTACCTAGTGTAACACTACTCACCTCAGATGTGGAATCTGGTTGCTTTACCAGACAGATAACAGCAAGGGACACTTTTCTTACTGTAAGAACAATGAAATCCCTGCCCCCCTTGACAGGTTTTTCAGCTTTTTCCCTTATCTTAATTGAAGATTGTCCCTCTCTGCAATCTACCTGGGCACCTTCCTGCTGCTCTGAGCTGAGCAATATTATATCAGTAAAAGGGGCGGGAGGGGGACACTTTATCATTTAATTACTCTTGAACTACAACTCTGATAGAATTGCAATAACACTCTCCAAGGCCCAAATACTATGATGATTAATTAGAGCTGCTTTTATTATGAAACATTACTATCCCTTTAAAGAAGGGTTTGCAGGACTATAACTGTTGTTCAGCTACAGCTTCCATAATCCTCACCAGCCATTGACCAGCAACAGATGATGACTTCAGATTGCCACACTTGTATTAGTAGAATAATTGGCTCTACATGGATCATGAATTTGGTGGGGCCATGGCCCTGATGGCCCATCCTTTTCCTCTGAATACATACAGTCAGCAGAAGGAGTCACAATGTTATTTTTTTGGACAGGTCTGATGTGCATTACCCTGTGAAATATAATATAATAACTTTTGAATTTTTAGGACATGCAGACTAACTCCTGTTAGCTCATTCGAGCTCATTCATCCATTCAGCCCCAATATGATTTGTTATATATGACTATCCCACTAGCATTTTCATTAGAAATGGTTTCTTTTTAATAAAAATAGAATATGTAGTTCTATGAAAACAATAACAGACAGATGTACATAAATCCTGATTTAAATTCCTTTGATATAGATAATAGAGTGATAGATATAGATCTATCTCTACCATCTATCTATCTATCTATCTATCTATCTAGCTATCTAGCTATCTAGCTATCTAGCTATCTATCTAAATATCTATTCTCATACCTTCTACCTCCTGAGTGTAATATATAATGTTAAAATATAGAATATTGGCACTGATGTTTACCTTATAGTCCAAGATAAAAGGGCAATATGCATTTTAATATAAAAAATATGATACCATAACAAAATAGTATTTAATATACAGAGGTGGGGCCCCAAATGAGAAATAGTAAAGAGAGCTATTATATTCCCTATAAGGACAAATAGTTGACTTGCACGGTCTTACATGAAAAATACACGTTTGAAAGCAGTTCCCTTCACACAACACTAACCAGTGCTGTATTTCTCCAGATTCAGGTCTGGTTGCTTACTGAGTGAGAATGGTGATAGACCATGATTTGAATACATTTATGTGTCCATAATACTGGATTTCATTTACATGTACTGTATCTAAAGACTGACGTTTATCTGCATTGAATGGGGGAACTGTTTTCAAACATACTTGTATTAATAATTTAAGAATGGGGGGAGTGAACAATTTTTCTTTATAGGTGATATAATAGATCCCTTTACTATTTATCGATTGGAGTCCCAACACAGTGTTTTTGTATGCATTTGTATGCATTTACTAATTTTTTACGTTATAATGTATGTTGATTTTTTTGTCTCATTCTCCATGGTTAATGGCAGTGTCAATGTTATAAACATACATTTCAGAGTTGGATTTAATTGGGCACTGTGTGTAATATGAAGAGTATTGCTAGAACCTCTACCACAGATAGAATAGAATTGGATTACATGGGGGAGTCAAGCAAAATATGGGTGAAAGCCCCAAGGCCTCAATAGAAATCTCATTAGTAAAACTGCCTAATTCATTCCATATCACATACACTTTTCACTGTTTAGTAAAAATGGTCAACTATCTGTGAATTGTAACTGCAAACCAATATCCAAACTGTCTTCATCAAGCTGAAAGTATCAGATTGTATTCCATCAATACAGTGAGATATATTATAATTGCTATCAGATAGCTATAAAGGGTCAAAAAATTATGCAACACTGTACTTTTGTAGATATGTTTTGTACAATGTGTTTTTGCATGAAAACTCTAGAATTAAACCTTGATCTCTAAAATACACAATACAGGACCCACATCAAAATCATTTCCATAGATGGTTTTGGAGAATTCACACTTATGAAATAAATAAGATGCTGTGGTACAGAATAACAAAATATGTTCTAATAGAGGAAATGAGAACGATAAAAATAAATAAGATTTGACATTCAATCGGTAGAGAGATTCAGTGAATGTGAATTTAGGAGGCGCTTCTAGCTGTTACATTATTATATAGAGATAGCAAAGGGAGATACGTCAAGCAGTGAAGCAATGCAGCAGGATGCTACAGTAATCAATACAGCAAGTGCTGATTGTGCTCAGAAGACAGACTTATATAATGGGGAAGTATGTGGTGTGTGAAAGTTGTTTCCGCTCTGAATTAGAAAGATTACACACTCTGCCATACATTAAATAATTTTAACCGCTTGGATACTAGAGAGATCTCCAGCACATTGCAAAGCAATGTACTGGATATTTCTCTAGTATGGGACAGGCTAAAGTGAAAATGAGGCTCATGTACGAACACACTGGTATTGATCTACAACACTGTAGACATTCCTGGGGAACTAAGCCAAATGGCAGATGATTTAGGTAAATTAAAAGAATGGATGAAAGTGTGGCAGCTGCAGTTTAATGTTGATAAATGTAAAATAATGCACTTAGCATTTAAAAATACAAAGGCAGAACATAGTATTAAGGGTACTATGTTATCACAAACAGCAGAAGAAAGGGATTTGAGAGTAACTATTTCTGATTACTTAAAGGGATAGTAATGTTTCATAATAAAATCAGCTCTAATTAATCATCATAGTATTTGGACTTTGGAGAGTGTTATTTCAATTTTGTCAGAGTTATAGTTCAAGAGTAATTGAATGATAAAGTATCCCCCTCCCGTCCCTTTTACTGAAATAACACTGCTCAGCTTAAAGCAGAAGGGAGGTGCCCAGGAAGATTGCAGAGAGGGACAATCTTCAATTAAGATAAGAGAAAAAGCTGAAAAACCTGTCAGGAGACAGGGTTTTCATTGTTCTCACAGTAATATGACTGTCCCTTGCTGTGAGCTGTCTGGTCTGTGGACCAGATTCTACACCTGAGGGGAGGTGGCTTACATTAGGTAAAAGGGGCAGGAGGGGGATACTTTACCATTCAATTACTCTTGAACTACAACTCTGACAGTATTGAAAAAACACTATTTATGGCTCAAATGCTATGAAGATTAATTGGAGCAGCTGCTTTTGTGAAACATTAACATCCTTTTCAAGATTGCTATGATAGTTGGAGCCCTGAAAAAGGCAGGAATGGCTGATGGCTCAGAGCATATGAGACATAAGTCTCTAGCATTCAAGATGTTAAGGATAGAATAAGTAACAAATATATCATACTGTGTGTGCTGCTGGTGGAGCAGGGATAAGAAGTGCTATTAGACAGTATGAGAATGAGACAGATATACTTAGAGTGACTAATTCAATTCTACAGAAAATCAACTGTGCCATAAGGTCCAAAATATCTTCCCAATATTCCAGTTGATTTAAATGGGGCTTTTAACCATTTGGATACTAGAGAGTAGTGTTGACCGAGCATGCTCGGCCGATGCTCGGATCGGCTCGAGCATCGCTCTGCTCGGCACATGGCGGTACTCGTCGAGTACCGCCATGTGCTCGCCCGCCATGTTCGGGTGGTGGGGATCTGTGCCGAAGGAGGCACAGATCTGAAGACGCTCCGCTGGACCACCAGGGACTGGAGGTACGGGGGCATTGCGGAGATGAAGGGGGCATTGCGGAGATGAAGGGGGACAGTGTGGAGATGAAGGGGGACATTGCGGAGATGAAGGGGGCATTGCGGAGATGAAGGGGGACAGTGTGGAGATGAAGGGGGACATTGTGGAAGGGGGACATTGCAGAGATGAAGGGGGCATTGAGGAGATGAAGGGGGCATTGCGGAGATGAAGGGGGCATTGCGGAGATGAAGGGGGACATTGTGGAGATGAAGGGGGCATTGACCAGGCACCCTCCCCTCATCAGAGCAGGGGGTGCCTGGTGTAATGCTTGTGTCGCCCCATTGAAGTCAATGGGGCTCGGGTGCTCGGCCGAGCACTCGAGCCTCCGGCGGTGCTCGGTCAGAGCACCCGAGCACCCGAGCATCGGGGTGCTCGCTCAACACTACTAGAGAGGTTTACAGTACATTGGTCTGCAATGAGTTGCAAACCTATATATCATTAAAGGAATAGTAATGTTTCATAATAAAAGCAACTCTAATTAATCATCAAAGTATTTGGACCTTGGAGAGTGTTATTTCAATTCTGTCAGAGTTGTAGTTCAAGAGGAATTCAATAATAAAATCTCTCCCTCCCGCCCATTTTACTGATATAACACTGCTCAGCTCAAAGCAGCAGGGAGGTGCCCAGGTAGACTGCAGAGAGGGACAATCTTCAATTAAGATAAGGGAAAAAGCTGAAAAACCTGTCAAGGGCGGCAGGGTTTTCATTGTTCTCACAGTAACAAGATTGTCCCTTGCTGTTATCTGTCTGGTCAAGCAACCAGATTCCACATCTGAGGTGAGCAGTGTTACACTAGGTAAAAGGGGCAGGAGGGGAAAACTTTATCATTCAGTTACTCTTGAACTACAACTCTGACAGTATTGAAATAACACTCTCTATGGCTCAAATACTATGAAGATTAATTGGAGCTGCTGTTTTTCTGAAACATTACTATCCCTTTAAAGATTAGCAGGCAATGTAACAAAGCAGTGAAGAATGCAAGTAGGGTCCTAGACTGTACAGCTAGAGGCATTAGTAGCAGAAAGAGGGAGGTGGTAATGCCACTCTACAGATCCCTAGTCAGACCTTACCTAGAGTGTTGTATACAGTACTGAAGAAGGAAATAGATATTCTGTAGAGAGTTCAGAGAATGGCAGCTAAATGGTGAATGGTGATAATATTTATCATGATAGACTAAAGGCATGAATATGTATAGCTTGGAGGGGAGAAGAGAGAGGGGATATGATGGAAATATTCAAATATATAAAGGGATTTCTACATAGTGCAGGAGGTAAGTACATTGCAAATTAGTAGAAATCTTAGGACAAAAAGGCCACAGCTTAAAACTAGATGGTTATAGGCTTAGATGTAATGTAAAAATATTTTATTGCACTGAGAGGGTGGTAGATAAGTGGAATAACCTACCATCAGAAGTGGTAGAGGTTAATATTTTGAGTGAATTTAAGCATGCACAGAATAGGCATCATGCAATCCTGAACATGAGACAAGAGCAAGAAACAATGTTTAAGGTTTTTGGAGTAGAAAAATGGCCAGAGTAGTTGGCCTGAATGGTTCTTATCTGCTGTCAGATTCAAATTCTATGTAAGGGTAGTTATCATGTTTCCAGTGGAAGCAGACGTAGTAAAAAACCTAGGTTTGCATGGAGCAGCCCTAAAAATGTTTCAATCAGTAATTTGGGGAGGAGATCAGAAAAATTCAGAAGTCTGTTTTTCTTGTCAAAAAACTTCTGGGTTGCACCTGGGTCTGGATTCCAAGCCAAGATACAGAGGGTCTGCAATCCACAGGACAGGAAACTGAACTGCAAGATGTCAGTCTTGCTGATCAGTCTCTTCCCATGGGAGCACCATAGGTCTCTATTCAAATTTCCATTATGTGCCCCCCATTAGCCAGTATGGGCTCACAATGGAATCCCGGCAGCAAGTCTGCTCCCAGGACATAAAACCTTCTGCCAGGGTATTACTCTGATGATTGTTGCCTTTTAACTACTTAGATCATTGATGGCCCACTGGTAGCCCTCAGAGGCCTTTCCTGTGGCCCTCAGCCTGTCCTTGAAGGAATTGGATAGAGCAGAAAATTTCACATTACCAAATCACTCATATTTTATTTTCACCTAAAAAGCACACATCCTCATTCTTTTGCCTCTTAGCATACTTCCCTTCATATGCATAATATTCTCTTTTCTATGCATTTAGGGAATGCAACCTATTGCAAAGCAATGTGTTTTGTACCCCTCTGGCACTAAAAGGGTTAAAGGGGAACTCTCACCTCTGTAAAAGTTGTCCACAACGTAATATTCCTTTTGAGGTAATTTGTAATCCTTCTTTTTTTTAATTTAATGCAGGATATCCTGAGAGTTAAAATTTTAAAAATGAGCCTGAGACATCAGTTCAGGACAGGCTGTGGAACAGCTCTGTTCTGCAGCCTGTCAATCTTCACCTCTACCCCTCCACAAGCAGTGCCTTGTTCGTACCTCCTACTCTGATGGAGGCTTCTTCAGTGTGAGCTGGAGCACTCTCATTGGGAAGAGAGCACTCGAGCTCACATGGAGAATTCATCCATCATTCTAGGAGGTTGGGAACGAGGCACTACTTAATGAGGGAAGAAACGAAGAGTGACAGGCTGTGGGACAGAACCGTACTGCACCCTGTCCTGAACTGATGTTGCCGGCTCATTTTTAACATTTTAAATCTCAGGATATCCTGCATTAAATGGAAAAAAAGAAGGATTACAAATTACCTCAAAAGGTATTTAGATTTTTAAACCATAATCTGTGGCCCTTTGGGGTCTCAATGGCAACATATGTAGCCCTTGGGAAAAATCTGGTTGCCTGATTTAGATTGCCACAACTATAATATGATAGTCCAGTGATACTAGTGCTTAAAGGGATAGCAATGTTTCACAATAAAAAGCAGCTTCAATTAATATTCATAGTATTTGGGTCATGGAGAGTGTTATTTCAATATTGTCAGAGTAGTAGTTCAAGAGTAATTGAATGATAAATTATCCCCCCTCCTACCCCTTTTACATAGTGTAAGTCACTTCCCCTCAGGTGTGGAATCTGGTCCCTGGAAAACGCTGCCCCCCCTCTTAGGACTGGTTTTTCAATAACACTGCTCACCTAAGAGCAACAAGACTATTTGGATGGATCGTAGAGAGGGACATCTTCAGTGAGCATAAGGAAAAACCTGAAAAACCTGTCAAGGTGGGCAGGGTTTTCCTTGCCCTCCTTGACAGTAAGAAGATTGTCCCTTGCTGTGAGCTGTTTGATCCCAGGACAAGATTCCACATCTGAGGGGAGGCGGCTTACACTAGGTAAAAAGGTGGGGCAGAGATACTTTATCATTCAATTACTCTTCAACTACAACTCTGACAGTAGTGAAATAACACTCTCCATGGTCCAAATACTATTAAGCTTAATTGGAGCTACTGTTTTTGTGAAACATTACTATCCCTTTAATTCCAGTAATGCTGATCTATTTTATAGCTTTATAATGAACCAAATGATGTTAAGAGATGCTACATATACACATATTGAGCCTTACAAACATTAAGGCATGTGCATCAGAATCTTTCCTGAGGAACAAAATATAACTAGAAATGAGAGAATGGACTCTTTGAAGGGAATGTATAAACCTGCCAGCACAGTACATGAGTCACGCTTGATAACAGGTTTGATGATTTCTTGCTCTTGCTCTTGTGTACAGATGCCTTTAGGACATACCAATGCACCCCCCACCAATGCACAACTTCAATATTAACAAGCATTAACACCAGACCTATTGCAAGCATACGGAAAAGGAAGGATTTTTGCACTGGTCTCTTCTGTGCCAAGTCCCTATATATGATAGTGTGGGACAACATTCAGAAAGACATCACGACCCAAAACTTCCACACACTTGCACACTACCCACACCTTGGTACAAGTAATCCTACTGAACCATGACACTTTGGTTTATATTCAGGTTCGAAAGAGCTTCATCTGTTATCTTTCTCAGTCATCTTCATCTTCATCTGTCATCTTCTTTCTATATATGTGCACCTCTTCATTCTTCTTCTGAAATCATAGTGTTGAACCTGTAAAAAAAAAATGGTTATTAAATTAAATATAACATTAAACATATACACTGCAGCCACAGGCAGTGGTGGCAGGAGAAATCAGCAAAAAAACCTCCTTGTACCTTTCAGGCCATTGCCCAATGCCAGCTGAGTCAAATTTGAACATGGACTGCCTTTTATATGGCTATTCCCTGTTCAGATTGCCTTACATGCACCAATTGACTGGGATGTGGGGTTACGCAGGGCACAGAATGTGCCCTGCAGTAATTAAACCTCCCAGACAAATCAGCCTCTAGCTGGAGGGTAGACTCAACATGCTAGAAGCTGATTGGCTGGGAGATGTGGTTACTGCAGGGCACGTGAGTGTCCTGAGTAACCTCACATCCCAGCCAATGGGAATTAGTTTGAACAGAGACTGACAATGTAAAAGGCAGCCCCTATTCAAGGAGGAGGGGGGGATTTTTGCTATTGTTTCAAACCATTGTCAGCGGCGGCAGTGTAAGTTTAATGGCAGATTTAGTTTATTAATTTTTTTTACAGTGTAAAGAAGAAGAATGAAGAGGATCACAGATGAAGAAATAATATGTAGATGAAGAAAGAAGATGGAGATGACCAATGAAGAAGAAGAGAGAAGACAGAAACCTACAGAAGAAGAACTGAAGAAGACCAGGGTGTAGAAGACCCTGCTGGACATCTAGATTACAGGTAAGTGTTGATTTTAATTTCATGGTGTTATTTTTGGGGTGATTGACCCTTTGAGTGCCAGTGGGCTATGTAACACTGTGCAATGCATTGCATACCCTGCTGGCACTCAAAGGGTTATTTTTTTTCCATTCACACACATTTTTGGGAAACTTTTCAGTGGAAGAGGAGTATGCAATTCACTGGCATTGAAAGGGTTACTGATTTTTACATTACAGACATTTTGTAAACCTTTTCAGTGCCAAAGAGGTATGAAATGCATTGTGTACCCCTCTGCCACTGAAAGGGTTACTTATTTTTACATTACACACTTTTTTAGGTACTTTGAACATATCTATACATCCATGGGTCAGTTTTTCTTAGCTTTTCTTAAAGTTCATTTACACATCTGTGGTTAGGCACATGAGTTAGGGGATTCATTTTTTGTGCCTGAAATTTGTGCTGATGAAGTTGAGTTCCTTAACGCATGTTACTAGCCACCACATGTAATTGCAGTGCAAATTCAACTTCTTTTTCATTGTTTCCTATGGATGCTAATTTTTTCCGTTCTGTAGCGTGTCACAGCGCAGGTAAGTGCAAACCTGACTGTGACTTTATACTACCGACTTTTTTATCGGTGTCTTTTGGCTTGAACCCTCAAAGAGTGCAATGGAAAATTGCTATTCCCAGCCTGATGGAAAAAAGAATTTGTGATTTGAAATATTGTATGTGTTATCAATATAGGGAAACTTTTATATATACTTGTGAATTTTTTAACATGCTCTTTCATATAAAATGTGGTACAGTTTACCTTTAGAGCTTTTTTAAAGGATATGTCCTTTTGTGTTCTTTATTGGCTCTAAAATGCTATACTTCCTGTGTCACAATTTTATATAATTATCTGAAAATGTAAGCTGCACAAAGACACATTTATTGCTAACTTAAGAAAAGTATATTTGCAAGTTCGTCACTAGGTGTCACTGTCATAGTTATAAATCCTTGAAAGCTGACCTTGACTGAGATTGAAATTTTCAGGTAAATAGAACCAATTAACTAGTGATAACTTTGAGATGTTTCAGACCATTCCATTTATTCTCAAAATTGCACATTTTTAATCTTCTATTCCTGAGTAATTTTACCTGACCTTCTACAAAATGCTCAGGAAAGGAAGAAAATAACATAGGCTTTCTGTATTTTAGCACTGATAGTTATGTGAAAGAACTGGCCGATATGTTGATACTTAGAATGATTAGAAATGCAAACAATGATCTTCCCAGGACAAAGCATTATCATTACTACTTGCAATAAGATATATTATAAATCTTTGTCAGAAATAATTGTGCATTTGGCTAAAGGTATAGCCTCAAGTTATTGGAGCATGGACTCTCCAAGGTGCCATCATTTTACAACAGGAAATCTGGCCTGTGTGTGTGTGACGGGTTTCTGATTTGAACAGCCCATTCCTGCTCATTTTACTAATTCTCTAATGAGTTGATATTTGGTGACTGCTCGGTACAATTATATAAGGCAAAGCCAACCTTGTGTTTCTGGAACTATTCCCTAAAAATCAATGCCTTGCGACATGATGCACTGTCCTTCTGAAAGCAATGGATTGGAGGCACCTGATCAGAAACAATGTTCAGATAGGCCATATCTTTCATGCGTTCTCTGCTGATATAAAGGGCCCTAAGGTATGGAAAAAAAAACATGCACATACCTTAACATGATTGGTCCCTTGATTTGTCTTGCTTTTTTTCATACTCTGTCCTTGATTCCCTGATAGAGCAACAGGTACTATGATTCACTAGACTATGGAATCATTTTTCATCTCTTAACCCCTTAAGGACTGCCGATCATGCATGCGACTGTCACTTAAGGACCACGGACCATTTTTTTTTTTCTTGCCGCATCTGCTTACGGGCTCCCTGAGCAGCGTGAAGCCGTGCGGTTAGCCCGGAATTCCATGATGGACCAGGACTGTCATGGGTCCTTAACGCGATTCTACCCATGATGGTCATGGGTCGTTAAGTGACCAGTCGGGGTTGCACCTTATAGTCATGACTGTTTGTTTTCAGAATACAGCTGTGGAACCTTGTGATGTCATCTGCAATTATATACCATCTGTGATACGAACTGATGCATTGTATATTCTGATATGTTCCCTTGCACACCATTATTGTACTGTGTTAAAATGTTATAAATTGTGTCTCTTTTAGTCTTTAATGGGAGGAGTTCAAAGTCCTTGAGTACTGCAACAGAGAATTGCATCTAATTAAGTGGAAATGATATCTATTACTAATTAAATATTAATTTCGGAGAACCAATCCATAGTGTTCATGAGATATCCAGATTAAGATGTAAGTGGAGCATATTATCCAGAGTTCCTAGTTTTCCATTAAGCCTTTGAGTGCCAGAGGGGTAAGCAATGCATTGCAACAATGTGTTGCATACCTCTCTGACAAAAGGGTTAAATAAAACATGCCCCCCCATTATAATTTTGCCAAAGCTAATAACTTTCTTATCAATAAATATCATGCTATTGTGGGTTTTTGCCTATTTTGGCACAAGGAACATGTTATAATGACTGCTACGTGTATAATGAAGAACAGTTCACACAGTTTTAGTAGATCTGAAACTCTGTGTTTACACAAGGGTGGTCAACTAAGGCCCTCAAGTTGCTGAGGAGACATTGCCAGCTACTATTTTCTTATAGCTGAAAAGCCATTTTATTTTTAACATTCTTAAAAAACGTGTGGATCTTGAAAGCTGTCAAGTGCCAAATTGCAACCATTATCAACAGCACAGGTAGAACTTATTCGTGAGGAGAAAGTGTCTTATCTGTTTCTAAAAAATAGAAGCTCTTTGGTTCATAAAATTGTCACCTCTGATGCCAAAATAGTTTTTTTATGACCAAGTTCCCTTATTTAAGTTACTTTTTTTAGCCAACCTCCAATCACCACATAAATAGTCAAAGTTTATAGAGGTTAAATTATATGTAAGGGATGTGGCTGACATTAGGGAACGTTCAACTAATAAAAAAAAAAAATAATCTTAAAGCGGAACTTTGACCTATTAATAAGTCGACATGCATTCATTAAGCATATGGCGACTAGCTTGAAAATACCTGTCTTACCTATAAAAAGTGGCAGATTCTAAAGAAATCTTTACTCTTTGGAGACTGATGGCCAGGTTCATGCAGTCTGTGTGCCTGCGCCGTCAGTCCCTTCCGGTTACCATGTGGCACACTGCAATGCTTTACAGGAGACTGGGACTAATGTCACAGGCACGCAGACAAGATGTCTGCACTGTTACCTGGCTCCCGGTGTCCAAAGGTTAAAGATTTCTTTAGAGTCTGACACTTTTTAGAGTTAAGACATGTATTTTCAAGCTAGTTGCCATATGCTTAATGAATGCATGGCGATTTATTAATAGGTCAAGTTGGCTTTAAAGATTTGAATATGCAAAACTTTTAGCACTAACAAAATGGGAACAACTGCAAACCTAATTAAAGAGAATTTATCAACATAAACAAATTGAAATTATCACAAATGCATGTTTGCAGAAATGTCATTATGTGTGTATGGTTCTCTGGGGCTGTTACCCAAGCAGTTCTAAAATTTTCCACTTAGCAGAAGCTATTTTCCAGGTTTGTAACATCCATACAATTATAAAACAGTAATAAACAAATGGGATTTGTACAGACACCTCAGAAGCATGTAAGTAATCTACTGAGGAATGCTCCTAGTGGTCAAATGGTAATCCAATAGTCCAAAGCACCTCCTCCATATCTTCTTGGAGAGTTAGATCCATCTGAAGGATTCAGGACCATGGATGGGCAAAAACTCAAACCAAAATTGGCAAAAAAGGGGCAATTCCTGCTTGGAGAATAACTTCCTGCAAAAAGTGCAGTTTTCCTGCTTTTTTCACCTAGCTCATTGCATTGAAATCAAGGGGAAGACTGAATTTTCCCTCACCACTTGGCAGTTTTCTCTTCTTTTCTTGCAGGCATATTAAAGGGTGTCAGGCTCTCACAACATGCCATTCTGTGTTTGTGAGAGGAGAAAGCAGCACGTTTTTGAGCTAGAGAAGATAGGCAAATATAGGAGAATTGAAGCTTATTTTAGGGAGTTTTTTAGGTAGGACATTTGTTCTCTGTATCAGGGGAGTCAGGGGGCATGCTGGGGGAGAAGAAGGGAGGAATTAGGTTGACCCCAAATACTCCAGTATTCTGTGTGACTAGCTGGAAAGACACAGGCAGCTGGGGTTCAATTTTCCTTGCTGATCTTGGGCTAGATTCTATTGCAGGTGATAAATGTTAACACCCATTTTACCAAACATTTTCCTATTGGCGTCTGTGGGGAAAACTGGAAATAAACGCAGTTATAAAATTAGCACCTGCAATAGAATCCAGCCCCATGCCGTTATTGTCTCTGTGCTGGGTAAGTCTGGGGAAAGTAGTTGTTGATTTTGTTTTAGTCATATTTTTTCTTTTTTTGGACAGACTGTGATAAGATAGGGTGAACAACTTAAAAAAATAAATAAATATTTTAGGTGACAGTCAGCTGACTTGGGAGCCTGACATGAGCTGTGTGACTGAGGCAGACTTGATAGACAGCAGAAAACATTAAGACTTTTGTTGAGGGCTAAGGCAAGATATCACACTCCATCAGTTTTGTACTGTAGATTGAAAACAAACACACACAGTAGTTAAGTGATATCAAGCAAAAGCACAAGGGGCAAGGGGAGGAGGAAAGGTGGGGCAGTGCAGGGATGTGAGAGTAAAGTTCAAAAACAACTGCAGCTGTGGTTGCAGCAGAGTATGCAATAAATGATGATGATCCCTCTCCTCCTGGTGAGGATGCAGTTTGTCAAGGTCCCACAAGGTAACCACCACCACTGCCAGTACAAAAAAATAAATAAATCTAAGAAGAACACTGAAGACGACAATGAGTCTCATACTAATGTTGACGATAGCAATGGCATAATGGAGGAATGCTTAGCTGAACTAACTGCTGCATCTGACAGTGAGACAAACAAGCACCAACACATCTGTCATTAAAGTAGTAGCGAACTTTGTGAAAGTAAAAAAGACATTGTTTGACACCTCTAAAAGCTTAGAGGAATATAAGGGTAGTGTGCAAGAAGTGGCTGGCAATGCTGATGCTGAGGATGACCAAATAATGACTTATGATAATGATGATGCAGATCTAGAATATATCCCTCCAGCATTCTCCTCTTTTTCAGATACAGATGAAGTTGAGCGTGAGAAAGATGATGGCATGGCCAGAAAGTTAGGAGAAAGACAAAGACTCAATATTCCACCACTGAAAAGGAGCATTGTGCCTGTCTATAACCTGCTTGAGAAAACCACTGGAAACTCTGACCCTGGACAAGCAAAGATGGCAAAAATTACACAGTCATCAAGTGACTTATCATTAGCATCATCGCTGTTTCCAAGTCCAAGTCCCACTCAGCCACACACACTTGTTGCTTTAGTCAAATTTGTCTCTTTACTTGAAATGTTATCATTAACTTATCCAGGTGTCATAATTACATCCATGTGTCATAATTATTGAGTTCTTGTTGAGTAACCAGCAGTAACATCAACAGCAACACAGGTTAGTAACACCACGTCCTTAACTATGACAAGTGACTCTGCTGCTGGAAGTGTTACACCTTTGACAACTAGTAGTAGTAGAATTGCATCAACATCTAGCCTCAGTTGTAGTATTAGCCCTCAGGAACCCCTCAGTCCATTAAGTCCACAGTATGAAGATATTTAATTCAAAATCCAAAAGCTAAGCATGTTGTTATCTGTTGTCTGTGCTAAAAGCATGTGAGAAGGGTGAAAGCAGACTCTCACCTAGGCAGTGGCACCTTCTCTATGAGATTCCATCTGAAGCACAACCACAAGTCTGACTGGGACTCTAGGAGACACACTATTAGCAGTCCAGAGGTGCCACAACTAGCAGCAGCAGAAGCACTCCAAAAAGTCCCTGGGCTTTGGGACAGATAAAGGAAGTAATGATGTTATTTATGTGTCAGAGAGTGTGCCACTGCCAACAGTTAGTTTATTCCAAATAACACCTACTACAATGAAATATAATGACTTGGGTTTACTGTAGGAGATAGCAAGAGTCATAGACTGCCCACATGCTGCCTCTACCTCCACCGCCTCCTCTAGTCATGTTGTTAAAGCAATAATGTTTCAGGGTTCTTCTGCCATGTCCTGCCAACCCACACTGACTGAGTTCCTGGGAATGTGTCAAAAACTATACAAAAACAATCCCAAAATATATATGTGGCTAGGGCGGGGCGGAAATTTTCGCCTCAAACTGAAATTGGCAAATAATGGCACTATCTGCTTAATAAATAATTTCCTGTGAAAAGTGTTGTTTTTCACCAAATTTCACCAAATATTTCACCAAAACGCAAAAGTTTTCTACAGCCATATAAAAGGCTGCCAGGCTCTCACAGCATGCCATTCTGTGTTTGTGAGAGGAGAGAGCAATAAGTTTTTTGAGCTAGAGAAGATAGGGAAATTGAAGTTTAGTTTAGGGAATCTTTTGGGTAGGAGATTTGTTTTCTGTATTAGGAGAGTCTGTGGGGCACACTGGGGAGATGAAGGGAGGATGATCTGGGTAAAGAAGTTGTTGATTTTGTTTTTCAGTTATAATTTTTTGGGGGCAGACTGTGATAAGACAACAGGGTGGACAATGTAAAAAAAAAAAAAAAAAAAAAAAAAAAAAAAAAAAATAACTAGTGTTGAGCGAGCACCCCGATGCTCGGGTGCTCGGGTGCTCTGACCGAGCACCGCCGGAGGCTCGAGTGCTCGGCCGAGCACCCGAGCCCCATTGAATTGAATGGGGCGACACGAGCATTACACCAGGCACCCCCTGCTCTGATGAGGGGAGGGTGCCTGGTCAATGCCCCCCTTCATCTCCACAATGTCCCCCTTCATCTCCGCTATGCCCCCTTCATCTCTGCAATGTCCCCCTTCATCTCCGCTATGCCCCCTTCATCTCTGCAATGTCCCCCTTCATCTCCGCTATGCCCCCTTCATCTCTGCAATGTCCCCCTTCATCTCCGCTATGCCCCCTTCATCTCTGCAATGTCCCCCTTCATCTCCGCTATGCCCCCTTCATCTCCGCAATGCCCCCTTCATCTCTGCAATGTCCCCCTTCATCTCCGCTATGCCCCCTTCATCTCTGCAATGTCCCCCTTCATCTCCGCTATGCCCCCTTCATCTCCGCAATGCCCCCTTCATCTCTGCAATGTCCCCCTTCATCTCCGCTATGCCCCCTTCATCTCTGCAATGTCCCCCTTCATCTCCGCTATGCCCCCTTCATCTCTGCAATGTCCCCCTTCATCTCCGCTATGCCCCCTTCATCTCTGCAATGTCCCCCTTCATCTCCGCTATGCCCCCTTCATCTCTGCAATGTCCCCCTTCATCTCCGCTATGCCCCCTTCATCTCTGCAATGTCCCCCTTCATCTCCGCTATGCCCCCTTCATCTCCGCAATGCCCCCTTCATCTCTGCAATGTCCCCCTTCATCTCCGCTATGCCCCCTTCATCTCTGCAATGTCCCCCTTCATCTCCGCTATGCCCCCTTCATCTCCGCAATGCCCCCTTCATCTCTGCAATGTCCCCCTTCATCTCCGCTATGCCCCCTTCATCTCTGCAATGTCCCCCTTCATCTCTGCTATGCCCCCTTCATCTCTGCAATGTCCCCCTTCATCTCCGCTATGCCCCCTTCATCTCTGCAATGTCCCCCTTCATCTCCGCTATGCCCCCTTCATCTCTGCAATGTCCCCCTTCATCTCCGCTATGCCCCCTTCATCTCCGCAATGCCCCCTTCATCTCTGCAATGTCCCCCTTCATCTCCGCTATGCCCCCTTCATCTCCGCTATGCCACCTTCATCTCTGCAATGTCCCCCTTCATCTCCGCTATGCCCCCTTCATCTCTGCAATGTCCCCCTTCATCTCTGCTATGCCCCCTTCATCTCTGCAATGTCCCCCTTCATCTCCGCTATGCCCCCTTCATCTCTGCAATGTCCCCCTTCATCTCCGCTATGCCCCCTTCATCTCTGCAATGTCCCCCTTCATCTCCGCTATGCCCCCTTCATCTCCGCAATGCCCCCTTCATCTCTGCAATGTCCCCCTTCATCTCCGCTATGCCCCCTTCATCTCCGCTATGCCACCTTCATCTCTGCAATGTCCCCCTTCATCTCCGCTATGCCCCCTTCATCTCTGCAATGTCCCCCTTCATCTCCGCTATGCCCCCTTCATCTCTGCAATGTCCCCCTTCATCTCCGCTATGCCCCCTTCATCTCTGCAATGTCCCCCTTCATCTCCGCTATGCCCCCTTCATCTCTGCAATGCCCCCTTCATCTCTGCAATGTCCCCCTTCATCTCCGCTATGCCCCCTTCATCTCTGCAATGTCCCCCTTCATCTCCGCTATGCCCCCTTCATCTCTGCAATGCCCCCTACCTCCAGTCCCTGGTGGTCCAGCGGAGCGTCTTCAGATCTGTGCCTCCTTCGGCACAGATCCCCGCCACCCGAACATGCCGGGCGAGCACATGGCGGTACTCGTACGAGTACCGCCATGTGCAGAGCAGAGCGATGCTCGAGCCGATCCGAGCATCGGCCGAGCATGCTCGCTCAACACTAAAAATAACCATTAGGTGATAGTGACAGACAGCTGACTGGGCTTAGGAAAGGCATCATACAGCTCCATCACTTGTGTTGTGTACTGTACAGTAAAAAACATAGTGTAGTTCCATAATGTCCAGCAAATGTACAAGGGGAAGGGGAAGGGATGGAGCAGTGCAGGGACATGAGAGTAAAGTAATAGTTAAAAAACTGACTCTAGCAAAGGTTGCTGCAGCATGTGCAACCAATGATGATGAACGCTCTACTCCAAGGGAGGATGCAGCAAAACTAGTTCAAGCACCACCAGTGCCAGTAGAAATAAAGAACTATATAAGAAGAACACTGAAGAAGACAACAAGTTGCATTCAAGTGTTGATGATGCTGGCAATAGCATAATAGAGGGAAGTGTAGCAGCTAAACCACCTGCTGCTTCAGATAGTGAGACAAACATGTACCAAAACACCCATCCTCAAAGTAATAGGGAACTTTGTTACAGTAAAAGTAAATATAAATTGTTTGAGACCTCTAAAAGCTTAGAGAAATATAAGGGTAGTAGTGGGCAAGAACTGCCAGGTGATGCTGATACTGCTGAGGATAACCTAATGATGACTGATGATGATGCAGATCTAAAATATATCCCTCCAGGATCCTTCTCTTGTTCAGATACAGATGAAGTTGAGAGTGAGGATGATGACAGTACAATAAGGTTAGCAGAAAGTCAAAGGCTGAAACTTCTACCGCTTTTAAGGAGCACTGTGCCTGTCTATAAATTGTTTGAGAAAGCCATTGGAAAGTCTGACCCTGGACAGGCACATATGTCAAAAAGCACACAGTCACCCTATCATTCATCAAACAGCAATGTTGGGAGACTAACATTCTTAAAAATGAACCAACATCTCATACCATCTGAGTATCAGGTAGCAGAAACCACACATGACAGACAAAGCCAGGACAAATATATTAACAGCAGCACAGATAAGGTGGCGGAGGTGGGATGTGAAGAAGGATTGCCACCATCTACCCCACCTGGGACCACTGGTATAAAGTAATGTGTGTCAATAATCTGAGAAGGAGGATGGCGTATGACAATGGTAAAAATACATACACAATTCACACCATGCTAGTCCCCACCACCACCACTACAATCTGTCACATTGAAGGTTGTACTTTATTTTTTTTTTTTACTTGACATCATCATGAATATGTGCCAGTGTTATTTAAGCAGGAAGTAAGTGTTGTGGGAAAAGGACAAATGCATTCTGCATGCTAACACATTTTTCAAGCCATATGTTGCGATAGGACTCACAACTTTGACTTTCAGCCACTTAATTCTAAACTTCAGCCCTCAGAAGAAGTTATATTACAGTGGGAAATGTAGTACCTATAGGAAATACAGGCAAAAATGTTTTAGGGCAAAAAAATTTGTTAAAATAGGCAAAAAGGAGGATTTTTTGCAAAAGTGGAAAGGCAACATTTTTTGTGGGAAAAGTGAAAAAATCAGCAAGTTTTCACAAAAATTCATGCTGGAAATTTTTCATACTTTTCGCCCACCCCTACCTGTGGCAAGGTTGCCAAGATGTTGGCATTAGACATGCTTCCTTATTGTTATGTAAAAATCTGAGGTAGCTCCACGCTAGCATAACTGTAGCCGCAGTTAATTTTCCTGGACGGTTGCGCCTGAATTGTACAAGCAGAAAGTCAGGTCAAATGTATTAACAGTAGCACTGATGAGGATGAAGAGGAGGGATGTGAAGAAGGGTTGCTACCATCTACCATCTACCACACTTGGGACCACTGCTATGATCAATAAGTTATATATATCAGTAATCTGAGAAGGATAGCTTATATTTGAATCAAAAATGATAATGATAATTATTCTTACTTTTTGCCCAACCCTACTCAGGACACCCACAGCAGCTCAGAACAGCCGTTTTTGTAGAGCAGAGAATTATAGACTGTTCTCCCAATTTAACTTATCTCTTTATCAAAGGGCCCTAAAGAAGTTGTTTTTAAATGTTTGTATTTTTAAGAATGATTTGGAGCGTTCCTTCCCTTTTGTTCAGTTTCGGGTTGTAGATTGTGCAGCTGTGCAATAAATTTGGAACCCTACTCTCTCTACTGCTACTATCAACATGTGCAGTTGCAGTATGGCGACATTTTTTTAAAAAAATCTTGGATGTATTGGTTTTTGGTTTTGTTTAAAATCATTCTCTCAGAGAATTATTGAAATATTTTGTTACACCTGGTTACCTTTTCTCTATAAAGCTATGTTTCGATGATGAAAGGAAATATTTTGTTGCTCAGCTGCTGAGATATGCTGCTGTTAATGTCAATACTTTTTTTCAAAAGATTATTTTTGTTTACAGTACAGTATTCCTTTTTCTGTTAGTTACATTTTACTTGAGCTATCTGTTTGTAGTGACTCTTTTTTACATAGTTGTGCCATTTTTCTATGTTTTGGATTTATTAGGACATATCGGGAAGTTAATCATGGTTGGTTGATGCACTTCATAGTAATTATTTTCAGTTTTTCTCTCTGTTTCAAAGTCCTCCTGCTCTTGATCATTCTGCTAAAAATGTATTTTGTACCCGTCTCTGTCATCTAATATCTGGTATCCGCAGCCACAGTCTAACCTGAATCAATATCTGGGTCAATATCTTCTTTTTATGGATCAATGTTTTCTAAATTTAGGATGCTAACAAAGTAATATGTGATAAACAATAAAATCTAAAAATGTAATTCAATGTGTATGTGTATCATTGTACCCCTTTGTGCTACTGAGGTATATGCAACACATTGTTTGCTACTTCAGATAAGTTTATTCTAAGGCAGTTGTAGACTGAAAGCATTCGGGGTCCTTGGTTGTGCCCCTCCCACATTAATGCTCCACCCTCAGTTATCATCCCAACACACCTTTTGCTAATTTTCATACCTGGGAACTTTTGAGGCAGGGCTACCCGGAGGGTAACCCTGTCAGTGACTACAGGGAAGGAAAATGACGCGATTCGCGTCATAAAAGGGGCGGGGCTTAGTCTCGGCGGGGGACGGGACCAAAAAAAAACAAAATAAACCCTTCAAAATTATGGTAAGTGGGAGGAGAGTGGGAGGAACCGGGCGGGATGGAGCACAAGTGGGCAGAGTTTCTACTTAAACTCTGCCCACCCGGTGATTTACACATTGCCCCGGAGACCCGGTAATTCAGTTTGAAATCCGGAGTCTCCGGGGCAAAACCGGAGAGTTCCCAGGTATGCTAATTTTAAACTGGGAAGTTATGTTGTGACGTAAGACAAATTATACTACAGAGCTTACAAATGAAACTTAGCGACACTAGTGATACCACAGAGCGTACAATTGAACTGAAGCTACAATACTAGTGTAGCTCTATTTCAGTAGTAAGCTCTGCAGCATAACTTGTGTAGCTCCATTTCAATTGTTATGCCACAGAGCTTACAACTGAAATATAGCTGCACTACAGATACCACAGAGCTTACAAGCATAGCTACATTTCAACTTTAAGTTTGTGTATCTTCATTTCAACTGTAACACAACAGAGCTTACAATTGAATTTAGATACACTAATGATACCACAGAGCTTAAAACTGAAATGGAACTACTACTAATTTACAGAGTTTACATATGAAATGAGGCTACAAATTAGTGATACCACAGAACTTGAAATGTAGCTACACTAGTAATATCACAGAGTTTACAACTGAAATGGAAAAACACAAGTTATCCTTCAGAGCTTACTATTGAAATGGGACACCACACGTTATACCACAGAGCTTACAACTGAAATGGAGTCACACTAGTGATACCATAGAGCTTACAATTGAAAATGAACATCACAAGTGTTTACAGTTTAAATGTAGCTACAATAGTAATATCACAAAGATTATAATTGAAATGGAGCAACATTAGTTATGAAACAGAGCTTACAATTGAAATGGAGCTATACTAGTGATACCGAAGAGCTTACAATTGAAATGGAACACCACAAGTGATAGCACAGAGTTTACAGCCAAAATGTAGCTACACTAGTGATACCACAGAGCTTTCAAATAAACTGGAGCTACAATACTGCTGTAACTCCATTTCAGTTGTAAGCTCTGTAGTATCACTTCTGTAACTCCATTTCAATTGTGGTATCTGTGGTATGACTTGGATAGCTCCAATTCCATTGTAAGCACTGTGATAACAAACACTATCCCTCTACCCCCTTTTTCTCCCCTTACCTCCAGAGTTGTTGGCATTCTAGAATTTGCCACCATCTTCATTCCTTGTCTTTGAGGACTGGCTGGCTTGAGGGCTTGTTAATTGACCCAAGGACTTGTTAGCTAGCTGGCTCAAGGTCTTGCTAGCTAGCTGGCCTGAGGGCTTGTTAGATAGCTAGCCCGAGGGTTTGTTAGCTAGCTGGCCAGAGGGCTTGTTAGCGATCTGCCCTGATGGCTGAGTGAGGACTGTCAACCAGCCTTCACATGCTCCACTCCACTGTCAGTCCAAGTGATCAGGCATTAATGAGTGCACTGTTGTCCAGAACACCAGGCAGACCTCATGTTGCAAAGCTCTTGTACATACCCTCCTAAGGTATCCCACTGTTTACACTATTATTTAACCAACTGAACAACTAATTTGTAATTCTGAAGCACATACTGTATATTTTGATACACTTAGAAGAACTTAGCTATTCGTTCTAATCAACTGTACCACAGGGGAAAAATAAACATACCTAGTCATTTAAATTCCCTATAGGTGCCAGAGAGGAATCCAACACATTGCAATGCAACGTGTTGGACAGCCCTCTGGCATTCATATTTGACTTTTAACTTCTTTAAAGGTCCCTAACACAAATTCATTGGGTTAAAAGACGCATTTAAATGCATGGGGTTTGGGGGAATTATTTTTCCCCTAAAATGAATATAACCATCTCCATTCTCATTCACATGTTCCCTTCTCTTCTTTCATCCAGAACCCCACCTCGTGCGCCTTTCTTTTTTTTCCACAGGTTCCATTTATTTATCTACACAATGTTCTCCATTTTTATTTCTTCCAAGGTTCCCTTTATTTAAGTTGTTTTACTCATGCTTCCTTTATTTTTTTTTACACACATTAATGGATTCTGGATATGTCCTGTATGGATATTGTTCTCCTGATGATGTATTATGTGTGGTGCATGGATGATATATATATAGGTGCTATATGATTGACAATTGTTGTCTGGTTAATATAGTGGTGCTGTGTGATTTTATCAGGGCTTTGTTGGTGATATGTGGCTGTTGAGTAGTTTTATGGGTGAGATACAGGTGTTGCATGGATTTTGGTTGTTAGGAGTGCTGTATGTGATGTATGTTCTGCAGGTGAATGATGTGGCTGACTGAAACAGTATGTATGTTATTGTATATTGTGCACTGACATCCAGCTATGTAATTGCATGGTTGTCTGAGATCACATGACCCCACCATCAAGTGCATGCTAGTAACCTAGGGGTTATGACACTGAATTTGGCTTTTATTTTTTAGGCTGTGTTCTAGAGTCAACAAGGTTGTCTAATCCTAATATATTGAACCCCTTCCCCTGGTTTGAGAGAAACACTTATACCCCATGACAAATGTCTAAGAAGTATGCAGTACCAGCAGCTTTTTGACAAAGTGGGATGGCTCACCCATATATTAATCCCTGTCTTATTTACCAGATCATATATTTTGTAAACTATATGCTTCATAGGGAGCAATGTTTTGGACTAATGACATTTTAATGGACTATCCTAAATGTTCTAGCTTTGTATTCCAATTGATTATAACATATAAATGTAATACAAAAAACATAGATTACATATGTATAGTAACACAATGGAAAGCATCAGAAGAAAATCTAGTAGAATATATAAATACTCATGTTTTAGACATAAAGCTGAGCAGAAATCTCATTTAAATGCATGGGTTTAGTGGCATTATTTGTCCCCATAACGGAGTTGGTGTGCTCCAATTAAGTTTAAACCATCAGTCTTATAATGAAACAAATCAATTTCCATCAGTCATTGAACTACACCTCACATTATTCCCAGTGACTGGCTACACCAGGTTAGCATGGTATCTGTAATGTCCAAATACTTAAAGGGATAGTAAAGTTTCACAAAAACAGCAGCTCCAATTAATCTTCATAGTACTTGAGCCATTGAGAGTGTCATTTCAGTACTGTCAGAGTTGTAGTTCAAGAGTAATTGAATGATAAAGTTTCCCCCTCCCTCCCCCCCTTTTAACTAGTGTAAGCCACCTCACCTCAGATGTGGAATCTGGTCCACAGACCAGACAGCTCACAGCAAGGGACAGTCTTCTTACTGTGAGAACAATGAAAGCCCTGTTCCCATTGCAAGGATTTTCTGATTTTTCCCTTATCTTAATTGAAGATTGTCCCTCTCTGCAATCCACTTGATAACACCCTGTTGCTCTGAGCTGAGCAGTGTTACATCAGTAAAAGGGGAGGGAAGGGGATACTTTATCATTCAATTACTCTTGAAGTAGAACTGTGATAGTACTGAAATAACACTCTCCATAGCCCAAATACTATGAAGATTAATTGGAGCTGCTTTAATTATGAAACATTACTATCCCTTTAATCTCCAACTCTGTATTCTACCCTATCAGCAGAGAAAGCATAACCAATATAACTTACTCTCCAATCCATCACTCCATACCTACAGTAGACAAGGCAAACCACTTGAAAGCACTATAATCTCTGTCCTGTCTGGTTTGGCAGCCACTGACTATGTGATCTCGCTTGTCATCACCTTGTGGCACTGTGGGCCATGATGATGTAACTGCACATGCTACACAGACCAGCAGATCACGTACACATGCACAGTAGAGCAGGACTGGCTTGACTTCATTGAGTCTTGAGACTTGAGTCTAGCTTTGACACTGCATATCTTCTCCTCCTTGGCTATCAGACTCTTAAAAGGAGGCAGGCCCCTCCTTGGTTGTAAGCCACAGGTCAGCAACTGAATGCCCGAATGTTCAGTCTAATCCTGCTCTAAGGGCAACTGGTGCAAATCAGATTCACTATAGAAGACCAATAGAAATTCCATTGATTTAAATAGGACTCTATTTGAACTCCAGAGAGGTTGAGACTTCTCTAGCATGTAAAGTATTAAAAGTCTGATTTACATCATTGGACATGTGTGAGACTTTTATTTGTCCCCTATTGTACATTTGGTTTTCCCCAGAATTACTCCAGCTCTGTTTAGTACATCAGCCTCTCTGCTGGCTGCACAAAATTTAGTCCAAAACTGATCCTGAGCTATAGCTGAGGAACTGTTATTTTCCTTCATTGTAATTTATGGAACTGCAACATAAGTTGGACAGTTTACTTGAAACTTTGTTTATTGGTGATATTGGAAGGGGATGATAAGTAAAGGTCATTCTTCACTCTAATGTACAATGCATGTGCAAGCTTTTTCCTATTTTAGTGTTACAGAGTAAAACAGGTACAGTGAGCACTTTAGAAAAACTGGCTATTTTTTCTCATCATACGACTAAGATGTTTTTATTTTTCTATATCTCTGATGTCAGATATTATTTTGTAGACCCGTAGAGTGATTCACTGAATGCACATTCACACTTATTGAAAACAAAGCAAAAGTGCATCAAAATAACAACAAAAAGGTTTTACTTGTATGTCAGGTTTTTAGAGGCAGAATTCTGAAGTACTGTAGGTTTGTGAAATAAGCTATTACTGTTGCAGATGCTAACATCTAACATGATAACTAAATTGGACCTGTCACCTTAAATGCATATATTTGCACACAATTCAAAACTGTTTATGAATCATTTACAAAAAGGCCACCAGATCACTAGATAAGAAGACATTCTTTTTATTATTTTATTTTTGGATGGTCTATTCCTTTTGCATTTTATTTTTCACTCATTGTAATGGTTTTATTGGAAAGCCAATAACAATATCGTTTTTACTCTACTAGTCCCCTGTAGATTCTTTTGAGACACAAGAAGTTTTGAATGAGGTTTGCAAATATACAAGACTTCATTAAAGGGAATCTATACCCTCAGAATAAATGTCTCTAAATCTGTTATCAGAAACAGGGATGGGTGAAATGTCCCATTCTGTTCCATTTCGAGAAACCCATAGATTAACATCACATAATTTCCAGTGAGAACAGTTCCATTTCTCTCCCATGTTTTTAGTGGTGTGGCAAGACTACCTGCCTTCATACTATTAAAACCCACATTTCCCACATACCCCTGATACAATGATTCCTGTTCCCCCAGCATTCTCCTTCTGGGGAAGTATTTTGAAGAAGGTGGTACTGCTGCCAGTGTACCTTCTTCAGAGAAGGATATGGAAAAAGTGACAGCAGGGGATCCTCAGCTACACTTGTCATCTCCAACCTTTCCCAAAGAGCTGCAAGATACCGGTGGTTATGGTGGTCACCAGACTGAATGTTATGGTGGATCAGCTGGTGTGGAGGAGTGCATAAGAGTGTTTTTGGCAGAAAGCAATAAGGAATGGAGAAAGAGATGCAAATGGGAATGTGCATTACCACCACCAGTGACATTGTGGAGTTTGCTGCTGCAGCTGCTGTGATTCTGTTGCTGAGTCATCATAGGCATTCATTCATCTGTCACAGCAGTAGGATGATGATGAGCAGGTTAGTGTGCCACAGACCATAGTGGCCACCATGTGACTGGGTTCAGAAAGCTGTGATATGGTTCCACTTGACATAAGTACTCCTGGTTCTAACTCTGGGGCTAATGCTGAGGCAGCAGCAGCATCACCTACCCCAGCTAGTGAAGGCAGCAGCATCATTTGCCATAGCCAGCGAAGGCTATTCTTCTCCAACTCTTCCCTCACTGAAATCATCGGTGTTGGAATATTTTTTCCTTGGACCATTTATAGTGCAGTCATTAGAGACTGCAGTGTGCATTTTTACATTTTGTGTGATAAGGTAGTGAAGAGGGTAAAGGGTGGTAGACACGTTATCACATCTGTCCTCATTAAGCACATGCAACATAAACACCTTGACTTTTATGTAGAAGCATGTGAAAGCCAGACCCCACAAAAAAGAAATTGAGAGCCACTGTTACTGCCTCCCCTGCCACTCCTCAATGGAACAAGGAATGGGGGATAAAATCCCAGAAGAAGACAAAACAATCCTGGAAGTTTGATGACAAGTGTAACACCTGTGTCATCATTGTCTTCTTGTGCTAGGGTCCAGGTGCAGGAAAATGTACCCACTGCCCCTGCCCCAATACTCTCAGCATCCTCTTTCACCTTTTCTGGCGTACAAACTTTGCCTCCATTACCTCCCCACCAGCTGTTAACAATTCTTTAGATGTGAGGATCTGGCAGTTCACATACAGTCATTGCACATAGTGTGATGCACTAATAACACATGGCAATGTGGTGGAGAGCAATCAAATGCAGTGTGTCAGGGACCATCTGCAAACATTCCATCCCACTGAATATGCTAAGCTGGTGGCAGGGAGGATTAACTGTTTTTATTAAGCCTTCCATCTTGATATCATGTGTCCTTTGTGTGGTTGACAAAAGCAGCACAGTGACAGCAGCACTTGGTTTCTTGGGGGTGGGTTTACATTGCTGAGCTAACTGGCAAGGTGTTTGTAGCTGCGCCTGTTACTAAAAGGGAAAGCACATGTGTCAATTGTTATACGTCACAGTTCTTAAACTATTTCACAATGGTTTCTTGGGCACTTTGTGCATATTGCAATTGCTAATGACAGTTACAGTTCCTTCCTGCTCTCAAGGGAAAAAATAGTACTCCACCACACCCATGTTTTAGAGGAGGTGTAGGAGGAGAAGCATAATTGGCAGACTTCTTCATTCTAGATGCACCTGAACGATGTGGAAGCTTGTTGTACTGTTGCTTCTGCCTCAGCAGCATCACTAGGGCTAGTGTCAAATGGAAACATCATCATACCATCGCCTCAGTCTCAGTGCTGATGATCCCAGACCCATGCAGCATCCTAATCCTCTGTAGCAATGTTTAACGATCTGTAAACATATATAACAAATATATAATGCTTTTCTCTCTGTAATCCTTCTGCTTTGCTTGTTAAACATTATTTTTAAAAAAGGTAATTAAAAAATAAACAACAACAAAAAGCTTACAAATACACTGAACGTGGCAGATGTGCACTGTGGTGGTGGTCTGGTGTGATGTGATATATATATATATATATATATATAATCGTGATTCATTGGACTGAATGCTAGACCAATTATTTTCATTTTTATCTTTGAGCCCAACACTGGTAGATAGTAGCAACCATACACATCTCTCCTCCTCCTCATCCTCTGTGCTGCTGTTAAAAGTACATGTGCTGTTGGTTTCCATGTCATGTGTGGTTTTGTCTACATCTGCTACCTGATATGCAGGCAGTATTAGTTGTTGATGGTTTATTTTTAGAAATGTAAGTTTACCAACGCTGCTACTTGATAGCCATGTACTATGGGCATTTACAATATAACCAGCTGCACTGAAAACCTTCTCAGACTGTACATGCTGGCTCGTGGGTAACTAAACTTTTTCAGTGGCAGTACGTATCAGTGTTGGCAACCCACACTGTTTTGTTTACCAGAAATGTATGGGTCATTGTTTCTGTAGAGAACACTGCTATCCTGCAAGTATGCCGAAACCATTTCACTTGCAGTAGGACCACTCCTAGGAGCTACACGGTGTTCATGTGTAAATATTTCCAACCCATGCTCTGGGAGCAAGTCCCATAGAGATGTACCACCACAACCACAAATGTTAAATTGTCTTTCATGAGACATATAAATTGGTTTATGTGATAATGATGACGGCTTGTTCAGAAATATGTTTGGGTGCTCTTGTTCATGTTGTTGCTGCTGCTGCTATAAACCTTCTTCACTAAGCTTTCCACCAGTTTTTTTTACCCTAACTCTCTCTCTCTGTCACAGTGCCTTACCTTGGCCTGCGCCATTCGGCCGGGAACAGGGTTCTGGACTGAAGCTCCAGCGTCACTAGCTGCGTCCCTCTTCCCTGCGGCCTGGTCGCGTATGTTTCTTGTTACTGGCATCATGAATCAGGCACTTGTCTGGATGCATGTTATAGGCCCAGTCTGGGGGACTTAATTGGTACCACCTTCTCCTACTCCTTTATAAACCTCTCCGGGCCTGTGTATCATTACCCTTACGTTGGTGTTCAGTGCAGTTCTAGTTCCTGCTGCTCCTGTATCCTGTGTATGACACCATTCTGGTGCTGACCTGTGGCTCTGTCTAACCATTCTACCTGTAAGCTCCTTTGGCTTTAGACATCCAATCTGGTGCAGACCTGTGGCTCTGGCTGACTACCTTCTCCATGTATGATCCTGGCTTGTCTGACCATCCAACCTGGTACTGACCTTGGGCTCTGTCCAACAGTGTTGCCTCCTACTATTGGACATCCTATCTGGTGCAGACCTGTGGCTCTGGCTGACTAACTGCTTCATGTATGAACCTGGCTTGTCTGAGTATCCTAGCTGGTGCTGACCTGTGGCTCTGTCTGTTCACTCCACTATGTGGCTCCGTTCCCCACAGACATCCATCCTGGTGCAGACCTGGGGCTCTGGCAGACTTCTACCTTACTGACTGCAGGCGTGAGCCAGTAGTCTCCATTGTTGCCATCCGTAGTGGAGATGAGGTCTTCCTTACTCACTGCAGGCATGAGTCAGTAGTCTCCCTTGTTGCTACATTACGGGAGACTGTAGGTTCTATGTGCATTCCACCTACTACCCTGAGACTACCAGTTGGCTTCGGCTTAGTCTTCAGCAGACGTGGTTGACCCGTAGACAGGCTCCTATTTCTGATAAAGTCACTAGCCTCTCCAGTCACCCTCTGCTTATAGTATATTCACTTATTGCCTATTGTTTTTTATCCTAATAAAGGTGATTCTAACTATACCGTCTGACTCCTTGTCTTGTTTGCAAACCGTAACGATAAGTAAGGGTCATGACTACTGACGGTGATAGTGGTTCACCTTTTCTGGAATTACTGGACAGGATGCAGGTTCAAGAGCAACGTATTGATCATTTGTCATTGGCTTTGCAGACCTTGAGTCTATCTCGGTTTCTGCATTAATAGACTCTGGTGCGGCTGGTTATTTTACGAACGCTGCTTTTGATGAGCAAAATGGTATTCCCTTACAGTCACGTGCCTCTCCCTTGGCTGTTGAGGCCATTGATGGCAGACCCTTGCTGCCATCACACATTACTCATGAGACGTCTCCGTTAACCCTGAAAGTGGGAGCCCTCCATAAAGAAACCCTGAAGTTTCAGGTTATCAACTCTCCTCATTATGCCATCATCCTAGGGTTTCCTTGGTTGCAGGCACATAACCCTAGGATTGATTGGAGTACTTGTGAGATACTGTCTTGGGGCCCACACTGTGATGAATCCTGTCTATCACTCCCCACTAGACTGGCATGTGCCGAGTCTGCTGGCCTTCCGGAGGCCTATTCTCAGTTCATTGATGTGTTTAATAAAGTCCAGGCCGGAACATTACCTCCTCATAGACCTTATGATTGTTTGATAGACTTACTACCTGGCCACATTGGGCGAGACCAATTGATTTGGTCCTTGTCTAGACTGTTCTGGTGGCCAAGCCTTCGATCTGATTGTGCTGCTTTTACCACAACATGCACCACTTGTGCTCAAAATGAATTGCCTCGACATTTGCCAATGTAGAATGACCGTAGTCCCATCTGTCCATAGATTTTATGGTTGATCTCCTGGCATCCTCTGGTTTCATGGTCATCCTAATGATTGTAGACAAATTTTCTAAGATGGCTCATTTTGTACCACTCAAAGGCCTACCATCCACGCAGGAATTGGCAGTGGTTTTCACTAAAGAGGTCCTTCGACTCCATGGCATACCTAGGGTTATTGTCTAAGATAGAGGTAGCCAGTTTGTGTCTTGGTTCTGGAGATGCTTTTGTGCTCAAATGTGGATTCAGTTAGCATTATTCCTCCTACCAACCACAGTCGAATGGTGCGGCTGAACGGTCCAACCAAGCCCTAGAACAGTTTCTCCACTGATATATCTCTGACCACCATGATAATTGGGCTACCCTGTTACCTTGGGCGGAGTTTGCCCGGAATTGTGACATCCAATCTGGTGCAGACCTGTGGCTCTAGCTGACTACCCGCTCCGTGTATGATCCTGGCTTGTCTGACTATCCAACCTGGTGCTGACCTGAGGCTCTGTCCAACTATCCTCCCAGTGTTGCCTACTACTATTAGACATCCTATCTGGTGCAGACCTGTGGCTCTGGCTGACTAACTGCTCCGTGTATGAACGTGGCTTGTCTGACTATCCTAGCTGGTGGTGACCTGTGGCTCTGTCTGTTCACTCCACTGTGTTCCCCCGTTCCCCACAGAAATCCATCCTGGTGCAGACCTGGGGCTCTGGCAGACTTCTACCTTACTGACTGCAGGTGTGAGTCAGTAGTCCCCATTGTTGCCATCCGTAGTGGAGACAAGCTCTTCCTTACTGACTGTAGGTGTGAGTCAGTAGTCTCCCTTGTTGCTACATTACGGGAGACTATAGGTTCTGTGTGCTTTCCACCTACTACCCTGAGACTTCCAGTTGGCTTTGGCCTAGTTTCCAGCAGATGTGGTTGACCTGTCGGCAGGCTCCTATTTCTGATAGAGTCGCTAGCCTCTCCAGTCACCCTTTGCTTATAGTATATTCACTTATCACCTATTGTTTATTATCCTAATAAAGGTGATTTTAACTATACCATCTGACTCCTTGTCTTGCTTGCAAACCGTAACACTCTCATCCTCCACCTTGCAACCTGCCACTATTCTATAAGCATATATTTACTTATTTGAGAGAATCCTATTCCTCAGAGGGATACTTCTGGCCCTTACACCTTGTCACAAGTTGACCACGCTGTGGCAGAAATTCAGAAATTTTATGTTTAAGGTGTGGGTCCAGTAACGTAGCAAGAATGCATTGCTCAATGCTTTTAGTTTACACTATTTGGGTATCCTTTCAAAGCATGCGACCATGTCCTTAACTAGCTGGTGCATATCTGTTCAGTATCGTAAGATTCATTCAGCCATGCTCTTCAGGTTTTTCTACATTACATATATTAGTGGGAGAATCTCACAATTCCTGCCCCAACACTACTAACCAGCATGGTTGTCTCTTCAAAAGGTTTCAGCAACTCACATAGGTCACATATTACTTACCATTGCCCAGGTGACAAAGATGCTCCCTCCAAAGCTTTCCCATTTTGCATTGTATACTCACTGATGGCCTTATTCTTATACAAAGGCTCTAACATGTACAATGTTGAATTCCACGTGGTTGGGACCACCATTTTCAGCTGCGGATGAGGCAGGTTGTTAATATTTTGTATGGAATATAATTTTTTGCGAGCACTGTAGGAGTGGCTAAAATGAGCTCAGATTTTGTAGGTGATATTCAGCATCTCTCTGAGGTTTTCAGATTATGTGAGGAATATAGTCACAACTAAATTTAGCACATGGCAAAGCAGGGTTCATGCACCATATCAACTGTTCTCAATGTAGCTATTATGTTGTGGCCATTATCAGCAGACACAAAACCAGCTTTCAAGGAGCAGGGTACGAGCCATTCCTCTATCACCTGCTCTAGTTTATTTAGCACATCTATGGCTTTGTGGGATTTTCTCTCAAAACTATGCATGCAAGTGACAATGGTATAGTCTATCCTGCTGCTGTCTTTTAATAAAACTGCCAGAACTAGAGACAAGTTCACTGGTTATGCCAGTGACCTGATGGTGCATGGTATTGTTGACCACTGGTGGGAGGGTAACCCAGTGAGAAGTGACAGTCATATAGCCAGTACTTTGCCCACTTGTCCACATATCTCAGGTAAATTTTCTTGATGTATGATATTTCAAGCATTTTGCCCACTACACTTGCCGCCTGCTTGAGAGTTGCCAGCAGGGTGCAACACATGACATCAATTATTTAAAACCTCTGTTTTCTACAAAAGAATATGGAAGCCAACATCTTCACAACTTGCCTTTCCACAGGCATTCTATAAGATTATTTTTGTGAAGTTTTTGACTTTTTCCCAACAACTCAAATATTGTGAGTTTGTAGTACATGGTAAAATAAATGTGTAACTTTATTACTTTTACAGCATGACTTGATGAGGTGGTGCAGGTGGCTGTGGCATGTGTAGGAAGTCTGTGACTCTTTTCATCTCCTCCAACAAACTCTGAGTCATACACCTCTGCAGCAATAACCATAGATGTGCATGGCCTGAGGGTTTTCTGAGGGTTAGCTACTAGCAATGGGGCTAGATGTTGCTTCAGTTGTACTACTTGATGGCAAAGGTGCTGACCTTCCAACAGCAGCAGAAATACTCATCATCAGGATTGTGGATGTTGATGATCTGTGTTGGTGATCTCTTATTGTCTGTGATTGGTTGGGTGTTGGATTTGGAAGCGGTAATGATGCTGATGATGTCTGAGTATTTTTAGGTAACTTTACTTGACTAGAGTCAGACTTTCCAATTGATCGTTCAAAGAGTTTATAAACAGGCACCACACTCCTTTTCAGTGGTGGAAGATTGATCCTTTGCATTTCAGCTAATTTTCTAGCCATGTCATCATTAGTGTTGAGCGAGCGTGCTCGGCCGATGCTCGGATCGGCTCGAGCATCGCTCTGCTCTGCACATGGCGGTACTCGTACGAGTACCGCCATGTGCTCGCCCGACATGCTCGGGTGAAGAGGATCTGTGCCGGAAGAGGCACAGATCCGAAGACGCTCCGCTGGACCACCAGGGAATGGAGGTACGGGGGCATTGCGGAGATGAAGGGGGCATTGCGGAGATGAAGGGGGACATTATGGAAGAGGGGCATAGACTCTATGCCCCTCTTCCACAATGTCCCCCTTCATCTCCGCTATGCCGTCTTCCACAATGTGCCCCTTCATCTCCGCTATGCCCCTCTTCCACAATGTCCCCCTTCATCTCCGCTATGGCATAGGAGATGAAGGGGGACATTGTGGAAGAGGGGCATAGCGGAGATGAAGGGGGACATTGACCAGGCACCCTCCGCTCATCAGAGCAGGGGGTGCCTGGTTTAATGCTCGAGTGCTCCCATTCATTTGAATGGGGCTCGGGTGCTCGGCCGAGCACTCGAGCATCAGGGGGTGCTCGGTCAGAGCACCCGAGCACCCGAGCATCGGGGTGCTCGCTCATCTTTAGTCATCATATCTCACACTTTTAACTTCTTCAGTATCTGAAGAAGAGGAGGATGCTGGAGGGATATATTCTAGACCAACAATAATCATTAGGTCATCCTCGTCAGCATTGCCCACCACTTCAACTACTTCTATATTCCTCTAGACTTTTTGATGTCTCAAACAATGTATTTTTACTTTTCTCCTAAGAGGGATTTTCAGCAAATACTCCACTATTTTAAGGTCTATTTTTTACTCTCACTGTCAGGTACAGCAGCTGGTTGAACTGCCACACCATCCTCCATCATGCCATCAACACTAGCATGTGACTCATTGTTGCCTTCAGTGTTCTTACATGGTTTATTAATATTACTAGTGGTGCTGGAACTTTTTATGTGACTTTGACAAGCAGCCTCCTCAGGAGGAGAAGGATCATCATCATTTAGTGCACATGCTGCAGACACCATGGGTGCAGTCAGTTTTTGGACTGCCACTTTATTAACAAGTATCTGCACTGATACAATTTCTTTTGCCCTACCATTGCCACATTAATTTTGATGGACATTATTAAACAGCAAAATACACAACAGAATTGTTTGTGATGTCTCACCCTTTACAAAATACTCTATTCTAGTATCTGCCTACTTCATTCACAGCTCAAGTAAGGGTCCCTGTCACCTATCAAAATATTTTTAATTTTTTAGAGTATTTTTTATTGTATTTTTAATTTTTGTAACTATCCCTATCAGTGTAAAAAATCACACTCCTCATGCACCTGATTCTTCCCACCACACTCTCCTAACACAGATAACTGCCAACAGAAAGGTACTTAGATCAGAGCAGCCTGTGTCTTCTCAGTCACACAACATTTTGGGGGATGGTCTCCTTTGCTTCCTTCACCCCACCCCCTCCCCCAGGACTCTTCTAACATAGTATCACAGTCTCCCTTTGAGGCCTAAGTGATCCTGTGCTCTTAACACTGTATGGCCGCTGGATGGCATGGCTTCCGGACACTTCCTCATTGCTAGAGTCATGTTACAGGCACTGGAATGAACGCCTGTTTATGGACCTATTCTGTTGGGCCTAATTGGGTCCCTCCTCCTTCTGCTGCTTTATAAACCTCATTGAGGCTAGTACTTGTTGCCCTTTCGAGGTGTACTGAGCGTTGTTTCAGTGTTGCTCTCGTTTGACCCTTGCTTGGCTGCTGTGTTCTCTCCTGATCGATCCTTGACTTTGTCTGACTTTCTGCTCCGTCTCAAGACCTAGTGGCTTTGTCTGACTACCCAATCTGTGTATGACCCTGCCTTGTCTGACTACCTGCTCTGTTTTGACCTTGGCTGTGGCTGACTACCCGATTTGGCTCTTGACTGTGGCTTGTCTGAATTATGCTCCATGCTGCCTTTCGCTCCAGTCTGACTACCACCTGTCCTGGCTAGTTTTGGGCATCCTCCATCAGTGTAGAACAACTGGTACCTCTGTGGTAGAGTTGCTGGTTGCCTCTCTCTCTCCGTTGCCTCCATTCTGTGCACTGTATCAGTTGCCTCCTGGTCCTGTTGCGTACACTCTGCTCTGTGGCCTATATACTGTGTGGCCTTCACATACTTGCCCATGTCATGGCTGGCTACACTCCACCTTCTTGCCTCCACTCTGTGCCTACGCCTTTCTCCCTGTCTCGTGTATGGGAGTTTATCTGTTGCTCCAGTAGTCCAAGTTCCTGGCGTTCCAGGTTTCCATATACTCTGTGATAGAACTAAGCTTGGTTCTACTCCCATATATTCTATAGACAACTGGCTACAGTTCAGTGTCAATCCTTGGTTAGTGGATTAGACACTGTCCTCACGCCTGTTCCTACTAGGTTGGGGAAGTGCTTGCTCTTACTTATTTTAATAAACTGGTTAAATTCAACTGTTCAAAAATATATATATGTAGAAGCACCCTCCATAATAAACCATGAATGGCTACCCATCCAAATTTAGAATGGGGTGCACTCTGTCCAAAAATAGCAAATACAAAAACAGAAAGAAGAAAAAAGGTATGTCATCGAAGTAGACGAAGCCTCGGAGGAGGCGATATGCATTGGGATGGTCGGTTTGTAGAGAGGGTCCCACACCGAGTAGACTTCTATCTATGATAAGTACCATTTTTGTCCTGTTTATCCTTTGACTACTTATATTTTAAGTTGTTATAAGTGTATCATTGATTCCCTCTTTATTGGGGTATCTATGATTACACATGAAATATATATCTTTTTCATTTGAGAGGAAATAGGACTATGATATTTAATTGGTACGTGTATAGAGTATTAAAATGGTGTTATTTATAATCTTGCATGTTCGTATTTAATTATATTTATTTGTGATGTTTTCACTATATTTGTGATTGGAAATTATTATGACATGTTACACTATTATACTATTTATTTATTGAGGTCTATTCCTTATGAGGACCAATCTCTTCTGTATTTTAATTGGTTTTAATTTTATCTGAGTATATTTGTATCAATAAAGCTTTATATTTATATTTTTTTGTATTTCTTTGGGTCCGAGTTCCTCAATATAAAGACTTCTTTAGATGGGGTTTATCTTCTAAGGATCTACCTCATCTTATTTCTAGTACTGTTTATAGTTAAAGTCTTGCGTGCACCCTGCTATTTTAGCGGTTGTATGGGGATCTGCATAGTGATTTGAGACCAGTGCCTGTCAAGATTTTTTTGTATATAATAATGTTCAAAAGGGCAAAATAACTGTTAAACTACACATTCGGTGCAACAATTTATTTTACTCTTGATCCAAAAAGTCTTTGTTGAATGAAGGAATCTATCACGTTGCCCGTGCTACCTGCTCTGACATCGACATTGTTATGCTGTACCATAATCTGATTGGCTGGTCATTTTCCTCCACCCTGGGCTTGCCTTTATATACCGTGGTATGTCTTTTCTAAGGCACCCTTTTGTGGTGTACGAGTTCCTGACAGTGTATCCATGCTATCGCTTATTCGTGTATGACCTAGCCTGCCTGACTACGTTCCTGAGTTCCTGTTTCTGCCGCTCCGTTGCTGACTGTATCTGGCTGAAGAACCCGCTCCGTTGCTGACTGTATCTGGCTGAGAACCTGCTTCGTTGCTGACTGTATCTGGCTGAAGAACCTGCTCCGTTGCTGACTGTATCTGACTGAAGAACCCGCTCTGCTGCTGACTGTATCTGACTGAAGAACCCTCTCTGTTGCTGACCATATCTGGCTGAGAACCCGCTCAGTTGCTGACCGTATCTGGCTGAGAACCTGCTCCGTTGCTGACTGTATCTGGCTGTGAACGTGCTCCGTTGCTGACCGTATCTGGCTGAAGAACCCGCTCCGTTGCTGACCGTATCTGGCTTGAACCTGCTACTTTGCTGACCGCATCTGGCTGTGTACCGGCACCGTTGCTGACTGTAGCTGACTGTAGGACCCGCTCCATTGCTGACCGCTGGTGGCTCTGTTCTGCTCCGTTGCTGTCTCCTGTATGACCTGGCCTGCCTGACTACGTTCCTGAGTTCCTGTTTCTGCTGCTCTGCTGCTGACTGTATCTGGCTGAAGAACCCACTCAGTTGCTGACCGTATCTGGCTGAGAACCAGCTCCGTTGCTGACTGTATCTGGCTGAAGTACCCGCTCCTTTGCTGACTGTATCTGGCTGAGGGACACGCTCCATTGCTGACCATATCTGGCTTGAACCTGCTCCGTTGCTGACCGCATCTGGCTGTGTACCGGCTCCGTTGCTGACTGTAGCTGGCTGTTGGACCCGCTCCATTGCTGACTGCTGGTGGCTCTGTTCCACTCCGTTGCTGTCTCCTGTTGCCTGTTTACCGGCTCCGGTACCGACTGTGTCTGGTTGTGCCCTGGGCGACCCCATGTGGTCATCGTGATTACTGGGCCTTGTATTCCTTATCGTTGTGCACCGCGTGACGCTATTCCTTGTTGATCAAAGGCTAAAGCTTGGGCTTAAGCTGCTCTTATAACTGCTGCTGGCGGTGTGCACATTCGAAATACCGATTCAGTCTTCTTACACTGATTGTGTTACTCTGATCTCTCTCTCTGTGGCCTCCCTACCTTTAATGCTGTGCTCACTCCCTCTGGGAGTTTTCAGTAAGTTTCTGGGTGTTGACCATTAACCCTGTGGGTAACTGGATAGTCCAGGTAAGGTATACTGTTCACTGCAGTAACCTCGACCTAGAGCCAGCATTGTACGTACCATGCTGTAGGTTGAGTGGTCACTGGTTGTGTTACAGTTTCCTATTGTCGCCTCGATCCACCCCTAGCGTTCTAGGGTTTGTCTCTAGCAGCTGCCTTGGTCTCAGTTAACCCTTCCATAGGGTTAGTGTTGCCATTCCACAGTTGCCCGGTATACCCAGTCTGAGCCTGGGTCAGAGTTGCCTCGTTACCATATCTTACAGTCTGGGTCAGAGTTGCCTTGTTACCATATCATACAGACTGGGTCAGTGTTGCCTCGCTCCTCCTGGTTCAGTGCCCATGCATCTGGGTTGTGCCAGTCCTCCTATACGTGCACCTCCGGTGTAAGCTCTCCTGTGGTTAGCTCTTGACCTCCAACCTCTCTGATTCTGCCAGAATCTGTACTACCAGCTTGTATTCTGTTAATCCAGTCCACCTATTCTGGTCCTGCGGGCAGCATCCTATTGTATATTGATCTATTGCTGTTTGATCTGCCTTGTGGGCCCCAGGGTCTAATTCCTTGTATGCTCTTGTTCTTATAAAGTCATTTTAACCTTACCATCCTGTCTGAGTGTTCATCAAAAACCGTGACAGAATCGTCTTGTTAAATCTTTTGCCTGTAACTTAGATTCAAGTATATCCGAACAATTTTGTCTCAATCTGAGATATTGTCCATAGGGGATTGCCTTAATTTGTGCAGGTGGACGATTACTGGATGCATGCAATAAAGTATTGCATGCAGTTTTTTTACAATAACCTTTTGTCTTCAAAACATTCTCACCTCTATAAATTTTTAAATCCAAAAGATCAAATTCATTTCGACTAATTCCATATGTAAGTCTGGCGCCAGACTTGTTTGCCTATTCTTGTTTTCTTTTTATTGCTGTTTTTAGATATATATTGTTAGAATTGTAGTCTGTGTAGGAGTGGGGTGTGTGATTATGTATATGGGCTATGTGTTTTTCTCATACAACATCATATTTTGATTTTTATAGTTTATGTGAGCCTTACTATATAATAAATTTTGTATTTTGGATATATCCTTGTTGATTTTTATTACTGGCGTTTGTGCCTCATTTAAGTCCATATCTATTTTTTTTCATTCTTTCTGTTTTTTTAAATTCAATTGTACCTGTGTCGTGTGTTTCATTTACTCTGGTGTCCATGACACAAAGAGATAACAGCCAAATCAGGAAGGAACTTGAATCACAGCTGTCTGTCTCAGTCAAGCAAGATTATGGGGTATTTTGGGTAAATCTTCATTCACCTTCACTCCCACAGAGTGCCACAGTCTTTTCTAACACAGAGAACAAATTGCCTGCTCACACAACTACCTAAACTAAACTGCATCTTTGCTTTATTTGTCTGCTTTCTCTAGCTCAAAATTGGGTTGCTTTCACTATCTCTCACAAACATAGAATGACATGCTGTGGAGATGTGATACCATTTTTATACTGTGACTGCTGGAAAAAAAGTGAAACTTGCCATGTGAGGTGGACATTCAGGCTTGCCATTGATTTCAATGCAATGAACTAGGTCGGAAAAAGTGTACCATAAATTCTTGCTCGGTGGAAAGCACTAAAAGTTCCACCCCTCCCTAATCAGAAGGATTATAGCAGCCAATTATTTATATTTACTGTCTTTGTTTGCATTTGATCTCTGTTGTAGTATGCTACTAGTTTTTACAGGCTTAATCTGTTTAAGTCTAATAACAACTAGGTCCCCTTATGAGTAATTCAGGTCTATTCAAGCCCATCGTCTGCCTGAAGAAATGTAAACTAAAGCAGAGCTTGAACAGAGATCATTATATACAGGAACTGCAGATATAATGCAAAATATGTATATATAGATATACCAGGCTACTGTATGAAGGACACCTACCTGGGTATGTAAATGTGTTAATACATTTAAAGTTTTTCTTATTGCATATTTCCTCTTAAAGATGACAAATCCACTTTAAAAAACAATAGGTTTTTTTCAGATGTCTCTTATAGTGTATTCAAACACAATTTGGGTATTTCATATAAAATGTATTTATGATATTAGTTATTTGGCTTTTTAAACTTATTTCATCTGAATTGCAGTTTCCTAGCAACTGCTATACTTATGAAGTGTGTATGCTTTTCAGTTAAAGGTCTCCTTTACAATATTTCTTTTTATGCCTGAAACACTTATCTCTTGATTGCTAATGCAAAGTAAGGTTTCATATGAACATACTAACATTTTGCATGCATACTAAAAGTACATTCATTAATAGATAAAGGGTGAACAGGACAACTTGCATTCTTCCAGCTGTTGTTATTTGATTGTAGATTTTGATAGTCTATAGAAATACCAATCTGATTCAGGGATTTTCACCACTAGAGTGAAACATGAAAAAGCAATGGGCACAAATTTTCACCACAAGAGTGAAACAAAAAGAAAAAACACTCCCTGCCTGTTACAGGACGTACCACAAAAAGTGCAGTTTTCCTGCTCTTTTTATTGCACTGAAATCAATAATACTATAATCCTCCCCACCCAAGGAAACATCCCCCATGTATTGCCACTGTGCTGTCTCACCATTGTAAAAGGGTGGTGTCAGTTTACCCCATGTCATCAGTTTTGGGGTATGGGGGTGGAAGGGAGAGAAAAGGTACATGCTATCCAATTATTCCACCCTGTAGCAATCCGTATTGCAGTAGTATACAGACCTCCCACAACCACACCCTCTTCCTTCCTTTCAGACTTTGAGTGCTGACTGGAAGGCTTTGGAGGGAGCTTCTTTGTCACCTGGCCAATGGCAACTAACGTGCAATGTATGTGAGCTGCTGAAAACATTTGAGGAGGCAACCATGCTGGTGAGTCACACTGGGGATGGAATTAGTGAAATTCTACCACTGATATTTTTATTGCAGAAAAAAATGAGGAGCATGGCTGAGGATTCTTACCAGAATGACAATACCGACATGCACCAGCTGGTAAAAGACATGTTAGCGTGCTTTGAACAAGATCCTCGTATAGTGTCCATTAAAAGTAATGTGGACTACATTCTTGACACTTTGCTGGACTCCTGCTTCAAACACAGCATTTCAGAATTTCTGCCAAAGGGCCATCAGCAGTTTGTCACAACAAGGAGTCATGATCAGCAGCAACTCTCTGAGGAATCAGATTCTGTCAAGGAATATTGAGACATGCTTATTGATCGAGTAGAGGGTTGCAATGTGGAGGATGAGAGGGAGAAAGTGAGGGCACAACAAACATATAGGTAGTATAGTGAAAAGGAAAGAAGCAAAGCATTTCAACCAGCAGAAGCAGCTACATCATCAACCAGAATATCTCATTCAGAACAAAGGGCAATTCATGGGTCTCAGCAGGGGTGGCAAAAACCCAGCATTCGTAGTGGTGGTGGTGATGGTGGCAGCACATCTCTTTGGAACTTGCTCCCTGAGTATGAGTTGGTAACTGACACACAGGAACACCGTGTATCTTCTAGAAGTGGTCCCACTGCATGTGAGATGGTTTCTGAATACTTGCAGTATAGCTACATTTTAGGCAAAAACAATGACCCCATGGAATACTGGCAAACAAAGCAGTGTGTGTGGCCAGCATTGACACGTACTGCAGTAGAAACCCTCAGTTGTCCTCCAGCAAGTGTTGATACTGACAGGGTTTTCAGTGTGGCTGGTTATATTGTCAGTGAGCGCAGGACACGGCTATCAAGCAGCAATGTTGAGAGATTAACATTCTTAAAAATGAAACAACATCTCATACCATCTGAGTATCAGGTAGCAGAAACTACACATGCCAGAAAAAGCCAGGACAAATATATTAACAACAGCACAGATGAGGAGGTGGTGGAGGGATGTGAAGAAAGGTTGCTACCATCTACCCCACTATGACCGATAAGTAAAGTGTGTCAATAATCTGAGCAGGAGAGTGTATGACAATGGTAAAAATACACACAAATCACACCATGCCAGTCCTCCACCACCAACACTACAATACACATCTGCCACATTGTAGCTTGTACTTTATTTTTTTTTATTACTTGACATCATCATGAATATGTGCCAGTGTCACAAATAACTGCGGCTTGGGATATTACAGCGTGGAGCTACACATGATATCAGTTCTCTGACACCTCTGTTTTCTACAAAAGAATACGACAGCATGTCCATTGCCAACATCTTGGCAACCTTGCCATTCCAAAGGCATACTTTGGGATTGTTTTGGTGAAGTTTTTGACTCCTTCCTAGGAACTTAGTCAGTGTGGGTTGGCAGGACATGGCAGAAAAAGCCTGAAACTTTATTGCTTTAACAACATGACTAGAGAAAGTGGTGGCGGTAGATGCAGCATGTGTGGACAGTCTATGACGCATGTCATCTCCTACAGCAAAGCCAGAGTCATCCTACTGATCTGCAGTAGGAGCCATAGGTGTTATTTTGACTGAACTAACTGTTGGCACTGGCAGTAGCACACTCTCTGACACTTATATAACTTCATTACTTCTTTTTTCTGATCTAGAGCCCTGGGAACTATTTCAAGTGCTTCTGCTGCTGCTAGTTGTGGCAAATGTGGACTGCTCATAGTGTGTCTCCCAGTCAGACCTGTGGTTGTGCTTCAGGTGGGATCTCATAGAGGAGGTGCCTGCTTTCCTCCGGTTCACATGCTTTTTGCGCAGACAACAGATAGCAACATGATTAGCTTGAGGATCCTGAGAGAAGTATCTCCATACTGTGGACTTCATGGAATGAGGGGTTCCTGAGGTGCTGCTGCTGCTACTACTTCTACTGGGGCTAGATGTTGATGCAGTTCTACTGCCATTACTACTAGGTGTCAAAGGTGCAGCATCAGCAGAGGAACTCGTCATATCTAACATTGTGGATGTTAACATTTGTTGCTGTTGCTGGGTACTCAAAACAGGTGTGTGTGGCAGAGTGGGACTTGGACTTTGAAGAGGAGATGATGCTGATGATGGCTGATAGGGTGACTGTGTGCTTTTTAACATCTATGCTTGTCCAGGGTCAGACTTTCCAATGGCTTTCTCAAACAGTTTATAGACAGACTATTACCAGCATCATCAACAGCTGAATGCAACTTGTCGTCTTCAGTGTTCTTCTTACATGGGTCTTTATTTCTTTTGGTGGTGCTGGAACTAGTTTTGCTGAGATCTTGACAAACTGCATCCTCCCTTGGAGTAGAGGGATCATCATCACTGACTGCATACGCTGCAGCAACCATTGCTACAGTCTGTTTTTGAACTACTACTTTACTCTCGCGTCCCTGCACTGCTCCACCCCTCCCCCCTTCCCCTTGTTAGTTTGCTGGACATTACGCAACTACACTGTGTTTTTTTACTGTACAATACACAACACAACTGATGGAGCGGTATGATACCTTACCTAAGCCCAGTCAGCTGTCACTGTCACCTAATGTATTTAGTTTTTTATTCTTTTTTATTTACTTATTTTTTTTTTAGTTGTCCACCATGTTTTATCACAGTCTGTCCAAAAAAAAATTATAACTCAAGAACAAAATCAACAACTTCTTTCCCCAGACTTCCCCACGCAGCACAGAGAGACAATAACAACAAGATCAGAAAGCATATAGGTCCCTAGCTGCCTGTGTCTTGTCAGTCACATGGAATTTTGGAGTATTTGGGGTCAACCTCCTTCCTTCCTTCTTCTCCCCAGAGTGCCCCACTGACTCTCCTAATACACACTTACACAAAACAAATGTCCTACTAAAGATTCCCTAAACTAAATTTCAATTCCCCTATCTCTTTTCTGTAGCTCAAACAAGGTGCTGCTCTCTCCTCTCACAAACACAGAATGGCATGTTGTGAGAGCCTGACAGCCTTTTATATGTCTGTAGAAAACTTTTGTGTGGTGGAGAAAAAATTTTCTTCCCATTGATTCCAATGGGTGAAAAAGGCAGGAAAAAGTGGAACTGCAGTTTTCACAGGAAATTATTTGCCAAGTGGAAAGTGCCATTATTCGCCAGTTTCAGTTTGAGGCAAAAATGTTCACCCATCCCTACTCAGTGGGTTTAGATTCATTGACTGTTCAGTTCAGACTGGCCAGTGATGTATGGTAAAGTCATCCTCATGGACCTAGAACCATTCACCAACAATCTGTGACATGGTGCATTGTCCTGGTGGAAGTAAACATTATAGAGTACTGTGTACAGTTTTGGAGACAAAGAGGCTGATGAAGTAAGTAAAAACAGTGACATTATGGTACACACTAACTACATTTAGGGAACAAGTATATATTTCCATTGATTTAAAAAGGTGGTGTTTAATCTCATTCGGTGTTAGCCAGATCTCCAGTATATTGCTTCACAATACATTGCAGACCTCACTAACATTAATAAGCCCTATTTAAATCAATCCATAATTGCACAGTTTTTCCTTAGTACTCAATTCTCAATATTTCCAAAAGGACATCAAACAATTAAAGACTATCAAAAGAACAGCCTGAGCTGTAGAGATGAGACAGCACACTGAGGTCTTGATAGATGAATTTTAATCAGTCAGTGCTCCATACACCATAAGTTTTTGGTCCCCAAATTCGATTTTGATCAGGGTAACCATCACACTTGTGAGAGCACAACTATTTATACTTACTAGATATACCAGACCACCTGAATCCTCTATGCTGCATGCCAGTCCAACTCCCAAATGCAACTCCACATAGTAGCAGAACATCAAAAGGGGGAATAAAATCAAAAAGCAAAAAAGTGGAAAGAAAATGAAAACAAGAACGATAACCAAAACGAAACCTAGCCTCAATGCGCCAGGGGATCGAAGCCTGTCACAAAGTGACATAAACTGCTCTCCTGCACATTGCAGAGCATATCTAAAAGATCAAAAGACAGACCTATGAACTAAATCTGAGTTCAAGATGCTGTCTGAAGGCATCCAAAATTTGAAATACAATTAGCACTAGCTAATTGTAAGTGCTAGAGGTTGATCAAATGAATCACAATCAACCTCCAGCACTTACAATATCTAGCTCTAGCTGTGCCACCAAAACATTGGAGACCTCTGTATTTAAACTAATGGGGATTTGGGGAATTTATACCTGTACACTAAGATGCAGTTGGTTTTCTCAAGATCTACTCCAGCTTTTTGTTAATGCATCAGCCTAACAGTGTATTCTGGGCTTCTAATCAAGGATTCAACCATCAGCTGATTATTGAAATGGTAGAGGAAGATTCCTATTAGCAGTGGTGGGTAGCCTTGATTGCCTTGGGTTCCCATGAAATTTGCAGGGTTAAGGACCGTTTCACCCATCATGAATGGCAGGGTGCTGAATTAAGGTGCCTTTTACATGGGCAACAAGCACTAACATTTGCAGCATGACTGACTAGCGTGGTGGGCTATGGGGCTGCAGGTAGAACTTTCACATGAGCAACACTGTGGCACCCAGGTTAATTAAAGAGAAAAACAATAAATTAGATAAGCAGAAAAACAATCCAAAGACAACAGGGGGGAGTTGCACTTTGGTTCATTGCAATCACAAAGTGTGTCTGACCATATGTGGTGATCACTTTACCATGTAAAATAGACACACTACATCACATGCACTAGGAATTATCTATGGGGAGTGGAGACAATTTAATCATTAGCATGTAAGGTTGGCAAAATTCTGCCAATGTGATAAGGAGCACAAGCAGAGAGGATGCACTGAACCTTCAGCACCAAGAATATCACCAAGTGCACTCTTAAAGGGATAGTAATACTTCGTTTTAACTTTATTTTATTTTGTAGGCATTAACCCCTTCGCGACACAGGACGTACATGTACGTCCTGTGTGGCTGTCACTTAGTGACAGAGGACGTACATGTACGTCCCGGAAATCCGGCTCCCCGCGCAGCTGCACGCCGTTCGGGGACTCCGGATTCTTTTAAAAAAAAAAAAAAAAAAAATGTTAGACGGGCGTTAAGTGACGGCTGCATCTACACGCGGCTGTCACTAAGGGGTTAAAAAAACATGAAGAATGATATAAGTCTTATCTCTCAAACCTTTATGGTTTATGAGATATTCACAAGCAAAGTTCCCCTCCCGCCCCTTTTACCTAGTGTAAGCCATCTCTTCTCAGATGTGAATCAGGTTGTATGACCAGACAGATAACAGAAGGGGACAATTTTCTTTGTATGAAAACAATAAAAGCCCTTCCCCCCCTTGACAAGTTTTTCAGCTTTTTCCCTTATCTTAATTGAAGATTGTCCCTCTCTGCAGTCTACCTGGGCACCTCCCTTCTGATCTGGTTGAACAGGGGGGGATACTTTGTTTGTGAATATCTCTTAAACCATAAAGGTTTCAGAGATAAGACTTATATCATTCTTCATGTTTTTTTAATGCCTACAAAATAAAATAAAGTTAAAATGAAGTATTACTATCCCTTTAACCCCTTTGTGTTAAGAATAATTGAGTAGTTAGTAAATAGGGGTAGATAACCCTGTTTTCAAGAGTATTAATAACCCCTTTCTGTTGCCCTGGTGCATTCCTCCACCAATTGCAAATATTATTGGCCCAAGTAGGTTGGCCATATATTGTAATTTGTAATAAGCATTGTAAGATTTATAGAAATGGTTTATAACATATGACTTCCACAGAGTGTGACTCCTTCCATCAGAGGTAGATAGATTAGATAGGCACACACACTCACTCACTCACTCACACACACACACACACACACACACTTACAATGACCTTAGAGCCCCCTTTGGGTCTCAGAACAGCCTCCATACATTTAGTCATGAACTTCTTGACATGTCAGAAGCATTGCTTTAATTCACATTCAAGAGGTTAAAAGCACCATTTAAATAAATGGTAAACAAGATATTTTTATTTGTACCATATGGTACAATTTGTTTTGCTGCAGTTCTCCATACTAGTACATTATCCTCACTGGATGAGTTTATTATTTCCAAGATAAACTAATTATGAAAGGATGGAAACTATACGAGGGAGGCTATGTCAAGGCCTTACAAGTTGTTGCCCAGTAATTACACTGTTAAAATGTGTTTTTTTTTTTGGACAAAAAGCTGAGAAAGTTAACAAGGATCATTTTGTTTTTCAATGGCACACTGGTAAAATTGACACAAGTGACAAAAGGACTTCTGGGTTGAGAAGCTTCCAGTTCAAACTAAGGTCAAATGCCACAGTGCTTCTTTGCTTTTCGTCAAGCTGTTGCCTTCACTTTTGACATATACAGTTGTTTTCTGAGGTACAGTATCATACGCCTTCCTTTTGTCACAGATAACATCCTCACTGGAAACTTAAAAAACATGGAAAGATACTGAGGCTGAACCAAATGCATCATAGGAGGCAAATACATATTATCCATATTTTGTTTGGTTTAAGTACAGATCTTAACCTCTTGAATGCTAGACGTTCAGTAATATATCACTTTCTATTCAAGTTAAATGTTCTAATTTGAAGCTTTTTTGAGAAAAATTCTGTAAAACATTTTGAAGCATTATTACATTTTAAAAGTTTATTTTTTTGCCTTGCACACATGTCAGACAGTTAGACTCAAGGGTGTAAATAGATTTATTAAATTAGATATATTTACTTATAAACTGTAAAATAATTATATAAAAAATATAATGTTAATAAATATGTTCCTTTCTTGAATTCTTCCATGGGAAGAGGGAATAAATATCTTTCTGTGCCTATACTGCACGTTATATTTAACCTCTTGTATGCTAGAGAAATCCCCAACAAAACAATACATTGGGAATCACTGTAGAACACCAAAGGTTCAATTTGCACTTAACTCCTTGGATACTAAGGATATCTCCAATGAACTGCTCCATAATGCTTTCCAGATGTCTTAAAGGGATAATAATGTTTCACAAAAACGGCAGCTCCAATTAATCTCTATAGTATTTGGGACATGAAGAGTGTTATTTCAGTACTGTCAGAGGTGTGGTTCAAGAGTAATTGAATAATAAAGTATTCCCCTCACGCCCCTTTTACCTAGTGCAAGCCACCTCCCCCTCAGATGTGGAATCTGGTCTTAAGACCAGACAGCTCACAGCAAGAGACAATATTCTTACTGTGAAGATTAATTGGAGCTGCTTTTATTGTGAAACATTACTATCCCTTTAAGAATCCAAGGGATAAAATATAATTGAACAGAAAATTCACAACTTAGTTTCTATCTCATTAACTGTTTAACCTTTTGACTGCTAGAAGGGTACGCAACTCATTGCGTACCCCTGGTCCTTACCCCTTTGAGTGCCAGATGGGAGAGCAACATATTTCAGGGCAATGCATTGCTCACCATTCTGGCAAACTAAAGGTTTATCCTTTGAGCACCAGAGGGGTACACAACGCACTGAATAGCAATGCGTTGCATAGCACTCTGGCAATTAAAGCATTAAAGGGTTAACGTTTTTTCCTGTAAATGAAATAGTTCACAGAGTCCGTTTTAGCAGAATTTTTGGAAAAATCTCAAATAAGTCCAAAAAAAAGGAGATGAAATAAAATAACATATATTGGCTGATATACTACTGATGCATTTGAATATAATGCCATCCAGATTTCTTCCTCTTCTGCATCTGAAAAAAAAAATATATATATATAAACATAAAATAAGGATATATTCTCTATACATAGAGGAGAAACTATTTTTTTTTTATTAAAAGCTATTTTCTATTGGCCACCAGGTGGTGCTGATGGTGTCACTTACCATGGATAGCCTTAGTAATTGGCTCAAAAGTGGGAGGATATATTAAAGTGGACCTGTCAAGCTAAGATATGTTTTGTTCATTTAAATGAGAATGAAAAACTGTCTATATGTTGTACAAGCCATTCTTTGTAAAATAAATATATATTTTTTTAGAAATTAACCTTAATTTTGAGGGCACCATGTGGCATTTTATGCTAATTGTTTTCTTCAGAGCCAATATTATGGTCATACCTTGGAAGTTTGACTTTTGCACTCCCTGGAGGGGAGTCCTGTGGTGCCACTGGGGTAAGAAAAATGATTCAATACACATAAAAAGTGGTGGGGCGTAATCATGTGGGGGCGGCGCTTATTATACTTGAACAAAGCAGGAGGAATAGGCTGAGGAAGGAGGAAAAGTGGGTGGAGAGTGGGAAGAACAGACTGGGAAGGGGCAGAAGTGGGCAGAGTTTGAGTAGAAACTTCCCACATCCGGAGAATCAGCTCTGTAATGGAGACCCGGTAATTAAGAGCAAAAACCGGAGTCTCTGGGGCAAATCCGGAGTGTTCCCAGCTATGATTACAGCACACTGTGCTATGAATGAATCCAGACAAAAACAACAAAGCAGGACATTTCTAAAAGAAAACAGGAGTTTAACTTCCTACAGAACTCTATAACACACAGTGCCACCAAAATGTAGTACAATCAAATGTGGAGAACAGAAGGATCAGAGGACCCTGCTCATATATATATATATATATATATATATATATATATATATATATATATATATATATATATATATATTAGTGTAAAAGCCTGTGTACGTGGTCCATTGATTTAAATGCTAGGTCTCCAATGCATTAGTAATTTTTTGTTCTCCCTATGATACAAATGGTTTGTGCCGGAACTCTTCCACTTTGCTTATGAACATATGGCTCTTATAAGTTACTAAGCTTTTGTGAACAAAAAATGTCCTCTTAAAGGGATAGTAATGGTTCATAATAAAAGCAGCTCTAATTAATAATCATAGTATTTGGACTTTGGAGAGTGTTATTTCAATTCTGTCAGAGTTGTAGTTCAAGAGTAAGTGAATGATAAAGTATCCCCCTCCCGCCCCTTTTACTCATGTAACACTGTTCAGCCAGATCAGAAGGGAGGTGCCCAGGTAGACTGCAGAGAGGGACAATCTTCAATTAAGATAAGGGAAAAACCTGAAACACTTGTCAAGGGGGGCAGGGCTTTCATTGTTCTCATAGGAAGAAGATTGTCCCCTTCTCTTATCTGTCTGGTCTATGGACTGGATTCCACATCTGAGAAGAGATTGCTTACATTAGGTAAAAGGGGCAGAAGGGGAAAACTTTGCTTGTGAATATCTATTAAACCATAAAGGTTTGAGTGATAAGACTTATATCGTTCTTCATGTTTTTTAATGCCTACAAAATAAAATGAAGATAAAATGAAGTATTACTATCCCTTTAATGGCACTTTTGCCAGTGAAAAGGCAGTGGGGAAGTATTTAGGCATTTCTGGTGTGCTAGCAAAGTGCACAGGAAACTGTCATAACTGGCTCTGTTTTACTGGGAGTATGTATTTATGTATGTAAGTATCTTTATTTAAAAGACCCATACATGTGCACAGCTCTTTACAGAAACAATAATAGTACAATGCAAAAATACCAGACAGGGTTAAGAGCATCAAGCTAAAGTGTCATTATTACTTCATATGCTGGGGGAAAAGTGCAGCAAAGGGAATCATATTTATAATCGAGTTAGAATGTAATATAGGGGAGGTATTCTGGGTTTGCTGGCATTAAAGTCTCATTGTTGGCGAAGTGTGTGTATGGGTATTCACTAAAGTGATTGTACCCTCTAGCACTTATTCCTGTGTAGCCTCATGAACGAATGGCATTCCCCCCCAAGTTCTCCCACAGAGCATATAATTCAAACAATAACATGTTGTACACCAACTGGCACAGTTACTTAAAAAAAGAATGTTTAAACTTTAATTATATTGGATGAAAAGATGATTCCAGAAATGGGAATACCCCTGTTCTTGCACTGCAGTAAAAGCACTATAAAATACATTCTCACTAAAAATAAATTAACCACTTCAGTGCTACAGACATCTATAACACACTGGAGTTGTCTCTATAATCACTGGATATTTATATTAAAATACAGTTCCTCTGGCAACATTCATTATAACTAAAAAAATAAACAAACAATAACCACATTAAACTAGAATGAGAAAAAAAAATCCACAGAAAATTAAATCAAATCAAGTGGCAAATGTAATACAAAGAGACCGATGTATTATGAGGAAATTGCGCAATTCTGGAACAAACCAACTGAACAGTAGAGTAAAAATAAAATACATACAAACAAGGGTGTCCTTGCTGCATGTTAAGAAGAGAAGCATCAGACAGCCGCATACGGTTTCCTGGGGCTTTCCATGCACCAGATGGAGCCCCCCCTGGAAACCTACTGAAGCCCAAAGTAAAAGTCATCTGCCTTGTTTGATGGGCTCTTGAGCTTCCAGTTTCATTATGAGATATCAAGGGCTTCTGCATGGCCTATTTGTCTCCATGGATGTGCTCCCAGAAGTAACTGTAAATCTCGAAGCACGCCAGCTTTTTTATTTTTTTATTTTTTTGAGAAAGAAGAGTGAGGCTTTCAAATGGACACCTTATCTCCCAGGAAATGAGTGGCTATGGGGATGCAGCCGGGGGCACCATCTGGCATATAGAACCTCCCAAAAAACTTTAGCAGGATACATGATGCTTCTCTTCTTCAATTCAGGTAATAGGGACACTTTTTGTATATAGGTGTTGGTGTCCTTTTCAATGGGGCCTTAAATACTAGAGAGATCTCCAATGCATTGCTTCTCAATTTCTAAATTTCAGTGGGTTAAATGCTCATTTTAAATCAATTTTTTTCACTGTGGTGTAGTTGGATGGTCCCAGAATTCCTCCAGTTCCTCCTAGTACATTCATTGTGTATTGATGGGATAAATGACTGCACAGTAACTGATAGGGCTTATCATGCCTGCCACTCTATCAATTTGACGTAATCTAGAGTAAATACTACACTGATACTAGAGCTTAGAAATACAACAGAAAAACAACACACCTGACATAATCACCCCCCCCCTATGATAAACAAAATGTGAGGTTCATCTTTGTTCTCATATACTACTAACAGTATACAGCATAGTATTCAGAACACCAAGAAAAAGTGGTGCAATTCTGGTACCAACCAACTACATCATAGGGAACATGTAAAAAATTCCCAGGCTACACTGCCATTGATTTCAATGGGACTTTTAACTTCTTGAATGCTAGAGAGGTCTCCAACACATTGCTTTGCAACATGTTGTGGATTTCTCTAACACAAAGGGGGTAAAAGCCCCATTTAGATCAATGGCAATTTTTGTCTCCTACGGTGTAGTTGGTATGCCCCAGAACTGTACCAATTTCTTAGTAAATTAAGCTAAGAATGTTCAGGCCAAGCAAGACTGATGCACCAAAATTTGGTACAATTCTGGGCCAAATCAACTACGCCCTGGTGTCCAATAACATTCTCACTGATTTAACTGGGACATTTAACACCTTCAAATGCTAGAGGGGTCATTAATGCATTGTTTGTGACCCATTCAAGAGCTTAAAGCCCTCATTTAAATCAGTGGGTATGTTGGAAATTTTTATTTTTGTCCCTATGGTGCAATTGTTTACTTCAACTATTCCTATAATATCAGACTTAATCTTCCTTTCCCTATAGAATATACAGCCTGCTATTTGGTGCCTGAGGTCCCAGGAAGTAAAAGTGAAGGTCCCAGGGAGCTGATAAGAAAACCAAACCAGACCCAGAGCTCTGTTTTGTGCAATGCAAATGGCAGGCACACAGGGCGATACTCTCATATTGTTGTCATTTGCATATGTATCAGGGGATGTGTACTCAATCAGTTATCAATGAAAGAGTTCAAACATACACAACAATGGTATCTAACTATCCAACTATCTATCTATCTATCTATCTATCTATCTATCTATCTATATTAAATTAGCCATACCATATCAGACATAAGTGTTTAGTCATACCATACAAAAGGATTTGAATAGGATTACAACTTTTAATAATCATACTCAGGAACATTTCTGTACGGCATTCTCAACCTAATTCCCTGGGGAGGGAGTATCTCAGTAACATGATTTGGTCATAAAAAGCCTTAAAGGGATAGTAATACTTCGTTTTATCTTTATTTTATTTTGTAGGCATTAAAAAAACATGAAGAATGATATACGTCTTATATCGCAAACCTTTATGGTTTGAGAGATATTTACAAGCAAAGTTTCCCCTCACTGGCCAAAATGGTCAAGTCTGCCATCTAGCTGTCAGATTTGGAATCCGGTCCTCAGCTCAAGAGGTGGCTCTTCAGCAGAGCCGAGATTGCAAGATATAAAAATAACTATTTCATTGGAAGCATCTAAAAAGTGTGCTTGCAAACCAGGCACACTTTGTAGACTATTCGAATGAAGTAGTTCTTCTTATATCTCGCAATCTCGACTCTGCTGTAGAGCCATGACCGTCTGAGGACCGGATTCCAAATCTGACAGCTAGATGGCAGACTTGACCATTTTGGTCAGTGAGGGGAAACTTTGCTTGTGAATATCTCTCAAACCATAAAGGTTTGAGAGATAAGACTTATATTGTTCTTCATGTTTTTTTAATGCCTACAAAATAAAATAAAGATAAAATGAAGTATTACTATCCCTTTAACTAGACATGGTGGGACAAAGGAAGGGAGTAGCCAAATTTGCATGGAGAAGTGGGCAGATAATAGGCAGAGGGAGACAGGAAGTCAGTGATACTAGGAGGGAAGTCTCTGAATCACAGAATGAAGCCCAGTCCTAGGGGACTCCATACCTGTGAAGTGCCTCTCTTTAGAAGGGACAGTCTCTACTTGAGACCCAAATTCATCTGTCTCTTACTTACACTGGTGTCCTTTTTTTCAGGTGAATAGACTGTGTGGTGTGCTTATATGTGTATCAAATTACTCCACAGCAATAAAACGCACATTAATGTTTGTTTAAACTTCAAAATATATTTTATACATTAGTCTGGGTAAGTAAAACACATTAGTCTTGCTATAAATTATTTATTCAGTGACACAAAGAGGTATCAATAGGTCATGGAATAACCTAAAAATCCTCACTAATTCCCATACCTGGGAACTCTCCGGTTTTGCCCCGGAGGATCCTGATTTCAGACTGAATTACCGGGTCTCCGGGGCAATGTGTGGATTACCGGGTGGGCAGAGTTTAAATAGAAACTCTGCCCGCTTGTGCTCAGTCTTGCCTGGTTCCTCCCACTCCCCGCCCTCTTAGATACATTTTGCAGGGGTTTTTTTGTCCCAGCACCCCTCCGTGCCTAAGCCCCGCCCCTTTTATGACGCGAACCGCGTCATTTTACCCCAGGTCGGCACTGACAGGGTTACCCTCCGGGTAGCCCTGTCTCAAAAGTTCCCAGGTATGCTAATTCCCCACCAACCAGCCCCAGTCCCAGCAACATCACCTAAAACAAATGTGTCCCTCTTTGGCCATTTTAAATGTTGGGAGGTATGGGACTCAGAAGCGAACAGTAAATGTTGGAATGTATGGTGGCATATCTGGAGAATTCCCAAATATTTTAATAATATTAATTGCTTCTCTTCTAATCAGATGAAAAAAAATAGATTTTAATGCCATGTAAAGAAATGTTAAATTAAAATACATTTGTGGATCAGTTATTGCAATTTGAAAATTCATCTTTTATCTCCGTTGGACAAAAATCTGCTCACCACAATCATTTTGTGTTGTTTCTGCAAAGCAGTGAAGCGTTCCATAAGTGCATCGACATAAACTGCAGCCTTTACGTATCCAGTCTCCATGGCGGACTTTAGTGGTGCAGTCTCTGAGAAGATACAATTTTTAGAATCAACAATTACTAAAAACCAGAACATTATTCTGCTTTAAAGGGAGCTTTACCATAGATAAATGTCTCTTTGTTTAACATAATGATTTCCTTTGAGCAGGTATTCCTCAGTATACATAGTATACATTAGGGTTTATTTATACCCCTTTGAGTGCTAGAGGGATATGCAATGCATTGCTTTACAATGTGTTGTGCAACCCTCTGGTGCTCAAAGGGATATACTTTTTTTAATTTATTTCATTTGTATTTTATCTCTGTTGTAGTCTACTGGTAGTTATATTTATTTTATAATATGATTAATACAATTACTCTAAAATAACCATTAAAGCGGAACCATCACACCAAATAAAGTCCACCCTCAATAAGTACAGCTTTATTAAGAAATCTTACTTCATCTGAGACTGATGGGCAGGCATCAGTGCAGACATCTTGGCTAAGTGACATCTGCACGCCTGTGCTGTTCATCCTGGCCTCCTCTAGGAGGTGTTACATTGTACCTTAAAGAGTTAGTAATGTTTCATAATAAAAGCAGCTCTAATTAATCATCATAGTATTTGGACTTTGGAGAGTGTTATTTCAATTCTGTCAGAGTTGTAGTTCAAGAGTAATTCAATGACAAATCATCCCCCTCCCGCCCCTTTTACTGATGTAACACTGCTCAGCCAGAGCAGAAAGGAGGTGCCCAGGTAGACTGCAGAGAGGGACAATATTCAATTAAGATAAGGGAAAAACCTGAAAAGCTTGTCAAGGGGGGGGGGGCTTTCATTGTTTTCATTGTAGGAAGATTGTCCCCTTCTGTTATCTGTCTGGTCTTACAACTAGATTCACATCTGAGAAGAGATGGCTTACACTAGGTAAAAGGGGAGGGAAGGGGAAACTTTGCTTGTGAATATCTCTTAAACCATAAAGGTTTGAGAGATAAGACTTATATCATTCTTCATATTTTTTAAAGCCTACAAAATAAAATAAAGTTAAAACGAAGTATTACTATCCCTTTACAGGAAGGGACTGATGGTGCAGGCGCACAGATGCCTCTAAAGCAAGAAGCCTGCCCGTCAGTCTCAGCTTATCGCTATATGAATAATTATTGGGGGGGGCTTTATTTGGGGTGATAGTTCTGCTTTAAGACTATTGTGAGAATGTGTAAACTAAAGCTATGTAACAAGGGTAGTAGAAAATTGCACACATTCCAGCCAAAATTAAGGGATGTTTTATTTAGACTTTACTTGTTTTCATTTTCACCTATTTCTTTACACTTTCATGTCTCCAACAGTGAGCTCTCTGGATCTGTTTACAGAGAATTTCTATGAGGGACTGTGACAACAGGAGTAGTAATGTAATGTAAAAAAAGATACAGTGTAAAAAAGATAGTGATACAATATAGAAAAGACAGCCTTCCAGTCTGTTAATGGGACGCTAACAACAAAAAATGAAATGGAGTTTCATAATTTCAAATATCTTATACATTCAGCTAACATATGTAAAATGTAGTTGTCTTAAGTTAGATCACTGAAATCTAATCCTAAACATACATTTATAATCCATGTGCATAAAATCCTAAAACTGTTAATGCATTGAGAGTACTACCTACTACTCTTCTGTTAAAAAAAGATTGATCTCATCTCAGGTCGTTTACCATACAATAAAAATATCACTTCTGAGATACCTATCAACATTGATATTGTCATCATGGGAGCCATTGAAAAAGCAGAACTGAGAGCCTCAGAGTTCATATGTAAGACTAGATTTTAGGCTTCAGAAAACAAATAGAGAATATTTTACAGAGCTAACATGGAGTACAAGGTATTTAACCCTCTAAGTCCCAGAGAGTTATAAAATGCATTTCAGCACAATACATTGGATACATTACTGGCACTAAAAGGGTTAAATGTGTGTAACTCTATATCATTTTATGTGTTAATTATTTACTTAAATGCAACAAACAGAGCACTCTGTGTAGCAGGAAGAGTGTTACATTGTATCAATATCCCTGCTGTTACATTCCCTGACAAAAAGCCTTTTTGGAAACAGATTCAGTGCTTACTGTCAGGGTCATACAAGAAAAGAAAAATAAGCAATGGGGGAAGATTCACTAAGAGATGATAAAGTGAAAATGACTCCTCCAGTTTATCAATTCCTATATTATTCTATGTGGCTTATGCACTAAGATTTCTTCCACTTTGGAGATCTTAGTGCATAGACTCTATAAAATAACATAGGAACTGGAGAAGTGATAAACTGGAAAAGTTATCTCCACTTTATCACCCCCTTTATCTCCACTTAGTGAATCTTAGTGTGACCATGTGTCCCTGATTGTCCAGGACAGTCCTTGATTTTAAATGTGTGTCCCTTGTCCCAGGCAGCCCCTTTCTTGGGCAATACAATGTCCCTGAATGAAGACTCCAGAGCACAGAGATCTAAACACTAGAAGGAGAACTGCCCATTGTCTACTGTGATGCATCTGCTGGACTACAAGAAAATGGCTTCCAGACAGAGCTCTATACATTGGGAGAGAAGAGGATTGATCCTGACATCAAACAAGAGCTTCAGTGAAATTTTGTTATAGTGTAATGCTAGTCTAAGGCTTTGGGTTTGATGTAGATTTTCAGTAGCCCACCACAGGCATCACTTTTCTGTGACAGCAGTCAAAGGGCAGTTTTGCCTTCAGTGTAGTGCACAGGAGAAAGAGTAGGTTGAGCCACGATGTCTAGTGATGTACAGTGACCCCTTCTACATAGGTGCACTAGAGCTGATGACTGGTATTCTGTTGATCTCGTGTCCACAGTGTCCCTGAATGGCAGAAGAGAAATGTGGTCACCCTAGTGAATCTCTCCCATTGTTTTGGAGACCTCTCTAGCATTCATGGGGCTACCCCTCTGGTACGCAAAGGGTTAAAATCCCAATTTAAATCAATGGGAATTTTTGCAATTTTTTTGTTCTCCCACATAATGCAAATGGGTTGCCACATAACTCCTCCACTGTTCTTTGAACTTATTGGGGGGGAATTCACTAAGCAGTAATAATAGGGTTGCCACCCGGCCGGTATTTTACCGGCACAGCTGGTAATTAGCACTGCTGAGCCGGTGCCGGTATAACCGCTATACCGGCAATAGAAAAGCCGGTATGAATGAACTCTTTTGCTCACTGCCACTAAGCCCTCCCTCACTCACTCAGCCATGTCCCGTGTCTTGAGTGGTGGTGAGATGCCCTGTTAGAACCTAAATGTGTGTGAGCGTAGCGGATTCGCGCAGGCTTTATGCGCATGCACGCATGTATGTGTATCCACTCCACCGTCCATTGCCTGCCTGGTAAGTAAAAAACTTACTACCACTGTCTGCTGCCTTCTTTCTGACTGTCCAGTCATGCTTGTTGTGTCTTGAGGTGCCTGTGTGTGGGTGATGCGCCGGCCCGCCGCCCTGACATAGGTTCAGATCGTACTTCTAGTGACACTCAGAAAGTTCCCTGCTCCTACTGGAGGATTTACCACCATGGCGGCGGATCCCGGTCTCGAACTCTAAATGGCTTCAATGATCCCAGCCTTAGGAGAACTTGTTGTAAGGTAAATAGGACACAGTTCTAAGACTATGCTCTAATCAGTAGGGGTGCACTTAGGACAATATGCATAAAATAAAAGTGGAGCAAATCTGGTAAACGCCAACTGTACCGGGTAATGTGTTCAGTTGTCCCATATACTGCTCAGGGTGCCTTCATGTCTGCCCCCTTTCTCACTTGGCACTAACTGTGCAGTGCCTACATGCTATGGTGCTTTCATGTCCCCCATTCTAGCAGTGACACTTGAACGCGTGCTTAAATGACAGAAGAATGAATGGCATTTTCAAATTCAGTTGATTAACCCTTTGAGTGCCAGAGGGGCACGGAATGCATTGCTTTGCAATGCATTCCGTACCTCTCTGGCAATCAAAGGGTTAACCCTTTCAGCGGCAGAGGGGTACCAAACGTATTGCACTGTTCTGGAAGTTAGGTGGTTAAAAAGAGCAGTTCTAATAGAAATAAACATAAATAGGAAATGAATACATTTGGAATTTTTGCAATTCCATTATTTGTCAGTGAGCAGTGGCCATTCCTGAGAACTTTTGAGATTAGGTCACCGTATGTATGTGTGTGTGTCTGTACCTGTGTTTGTGACCGTGTGTATGTGTTTGTATGCGTGTGTCTATGTGCATGTATATGCAGGTGTGTGTCTTTCTGTGAGTGTGTATATGTGTGTGTGTGTATATATATATATATATATATATATATATATATATATATATATATATAAAATAATATGTGTGTGTGTGCATATTCATGTACGTGTGCTTGTGTGTATCTGTATATGCGTTTATGTCTGTGTGTGTTCCTCAGAGTCATGCAACATTGAGTGTTTCTGACCCTTTTGTGGCTCCTCCCTTTCGTGACTCCTCCCATTTGTGGCTCCGCCCTCGCAGACACAACTATGGCCGGTATTTTTTTGAGGAAAAGGTGGCAACCCTAAGTAATAAAGAAGTGATAAAGAGGAGATAATGCGGAATTGACTTCTCCAGTTTATCACTTCTCCAGTTCCTTTGTTATTCTATAAAGCCTATTCACTAAGATAGCTGAAGGTGAAGAGATCTTAGTGCATTGTCTCCATAGAATAATATAGGAATTGGAGAAGTTATCAATTGGAGAAGTCATCTCCACTTTATCACCACTTAGTGAATCTCCCCCATGGCCTTTGGCTGTGTTCTTGTATGCATGTGCTCTGACCCACTATTCTAAATACATCCTTTGGGTGGAAAGCAATGCTATGGAGACCTCTCTAGCATAGAGGTGGTTAAAATCTCCATTTAAATCAGAAGGGATGTATCCCCTGTGGTGCAGTTTGTTTGTCAAGGAATTGCTCCAATTCTTCTTACCATATCAGTCACAAACAATTTTAATTTCAATGAAGAAAAAACACATATTCCCCCCACTGTAAACTTACTTCTTTCTTTCATCATATTCACAGTATCGTCCAGTGAAATATTTCGGACATACACAGAAACTCCCCAGGACACATGTCCCTCCATTTTTGCAGCAATTTCTATTGAGTTTACTGCCTTAATAAACAAATAAAAGTAAATTGTCATTGAGACACACTTAACATCTCTGCCCACAGATAAATCATGTTGTCACTCTAGTCACCAAAAGATCTTTAAAGGTTTACGTTTATTGTCTTGTAGAGCAATAAAATTAGATGCCTGTTAGAATTGTTTGTTCAGGTAAGGAAGTCTTGTTTACATAGGGATTAAAGGAAAACTACCAGAGATTAGCAAATACTTTCTAGGAGACTAGAATTCTAGCAGGGGGGTATTATATGACTGTGTACTGTTTTACTGAGCTCATTTACAGTATGTAAATGTGCTTCTAGGGGCATTTTCTGAGTTTGCCAAATGCATATACACAGAGGTACATTTTTCATCCGCATGTGCTGACCATGCATGTCATACAAAACAACTAAACACCATGTGAATTAATGTACATACAGTTTTACAAAGACTCCAAATCATTTGCATTTGATGAACGTTTGACCTTAAAGAAATAATAAACATTTATTATGAAAACGCATATTCTGCATTTTTTTTTACAATAGCAATAACCTCAGGTGTCCAGAGAGCTCATCTACAGTTCACCTGCTGTTATGACAATTATTATTCTGTATTCTATAGGAGACATGAGTCCCTGGAAATGATTCTCCATAAAATGGGGGAGATGCACTAAAGTATGTTAAAGAGATGATAAAGTGAAGATGACTTCTCCAGTTAGCAGCCGCACAGCCGCGCACCGTACGGTGCAGAAGACACTCCCACAGCCTCAGCTCCTTTCACTTGCCCCAGCATCCTCAGATGATGGAGGCATTCTGTTAGTAAGCTGGAGAGAGATCTCATTGGCAGAGATCGATATCTAGCCAATGAGATCTCTCTCCAGCTTACTAACAGAACGCCTCCGTCATCGGAGGATGCTGGGGCAAGTAAAAGGAGCTGAGGCTGTGGGAGTGTCTTCTGCACCGTACGGTGCGTGGCTGTGCGGCTGCTAACGTCATAAGGTACACAATTCAAGTATCTTTTTTCTTCATTTAAACAGATTTGTAGGCAAAAAGAAAGACCGCACTGTACAGAGGAGACACAAAGGAAGGGATACAATTAGGATAATGAGGAGGTGAAAGTTCCCCTTTAAGGGCTACAATATAAAATAAAATTATTTTCAAGCAATACTATCCCTTTAAAGATAAATTTACCACTCTGCCTCAAGCAAAAGGTTTTTGACCAATGTGTCCTCCTAGTCCTTATGCTGTGAATCATGGACACTGAATGCCAAGGCCATTCAAAAACTTAAAGGGATAGTAATACTTCGTTTTAACTTTATTTTATTTTGTAGGCATTAAAAAAACATGAAGAATGATATAAGTCTTATCTCTCAAACCTTTATGGTTTATGAGATATTCACAAGCAAAGTTCCCCTCCCCGCCCCTTTTACCTAGTGTAAGCCATCTCTTCTCAGATGTGAGTCTGGTTGTATGACAGTACAGATAACAGAAGGGGACAATTTTCTTTGTATGAAAACAATGAAAGCCCTTCCCCCCTTGACAAGTTTTTCAGCTTTTTCCATTATCTTAATTGAAGATTGTCCCTCTCTGCAGTCTACCTGGGCATCTCCCTTCTGATCTGGTTGAACAGGGGGGGGATACTTTGTTTGTGAATATCTCTTAAACCATAAAGGTTTCAGAGATAAGACTTATATCATTCTTCATGTTTTTTTAATGCCTACAAAATAAAATAAAGTTAAAATGAAGTATTACTATCCCTTTAAGGTTACACAGAGAAGTATGAAGAGGCTAATTCTAAATGTAACAAAAGGAGACCTATAAATGTGTCTGTAGACTCGTCAGCAAACAAAGTCTGTGATGTAATTGAAAGAGTAAATGCCTGAAATGGAAATGGGCAGGTCACATAGCAAGAAGATCTGATAGGAGATGGACCAAAAGAATTTTGAAATGGATCCCACTTGATACTAAACACCCAAGAAGAAGATCAAAGATAAGATGGGTAGATGAAATTGCCACATTTGTTGGTAAACAGTGGCAGCAAAAAACACAGGACAGAAGTTGTTAGAGGCTTGCTGAGGAGGCCTTCATCCTGTGGATCAACAATGATTGAATATGATGATATATATATATATTTTATATATATATATATATATATATATATATATATATATATATATATATATATATATTTATAATATACAATATATATTAAAACATATACTGTACTATAAAGTGTTGATACTTACTATCAGTAAGACCAGTGAAAGGTACAAGTGCTTTAGTATTGTGTTGCTTCCTGTTTTCATTGTGTTTATTTAGATCATGGAAAGTATCCATTGTTCTGCTATGGTTTATCAGTAGATGATCTGTTATAAATGAGCTTCCCCTGTAAGAAGCTTCAACCATTCCTTTAACCTGTTCTGAAAAATTAAAAAAGAAGAAGGAAATGAACACATTTTTAATATAAAAAGAAGTAAACACTATGATAAGAAGATGAATCAACAAGAAGACATTCATTGGTCCATCTTACAAAACAATGTGAAGAAAGATCTTACCTTTTCCACAGTGGAAGACCATCAAAGTAAATGTTATTGATATGAACCTGAAATGCATGAGAAAAGCTGAATAATTACTGGAGTGTTACTAATACCATGATTCATTATATTCAATCAGTACAACTTCAGGGAAGGTGTTAAGGTACATGTATTTAAAAATGCATTATTATAGAATACTACATTGTTGCAAACATTTATTAAATCATCAGATAAATTCAATACACACATATATATATATATATATATATATATATATATATATATATACACATACACACACATACATACACACACATATATAGATATTCTGTTCTCCACATTTGATTCTACTGTTTAATACCTCTGTATGTCTATTTCCAATTGTACAGCGCTGCGGAATTAGTTGGCAATGTACAAATATAGAATAATAATAATAATATACAAACAAAATTATTTAACAAATATGCACAGAGAGGAACAAGCTGTAAGAGTGTCCTATGAGAACTTACTGTCTAGACCACTGGTTCTAAACCCATGCCCTCAGTGGTCGCTAACAGGCCAGGATTTGAGGATTTTCTTGTTAGAGCACAGGTGAGTTAATCACTTTGAATGAGTCTCTAATCAACTCACCTGTGCTCTAGCAGGGAAATTCCTAAGGCCTGACCTGTTAGTGGCCACTGAGGGCACCGGTTGAGAACCTCTGGTGCATGGGTGTCCGGGGAGGGGGCAAGGGGAGCACTTGCCCCCCCCCTACAATTACCCCCTCCATATAAATAAAGGGGCTAGATGGGCTGGCCTGGGGGTCATATTATGGCTTTGCCCCCCCCTGGAAAAATTTCTACGGACAACACTGCTCTGGTGTAGACTGATTTCCTTTAGACACAATACAACCAGTTGCTATTGAGTGAAATAGTTTGTATCTCACAGACATCAGAATAGTCTGTACATCAGATGAATCTATGCTGTGGTCAAGAGATGTATTCACCTCTTCTCTTTTATGTTACTTTCCTTGGCCACTTGTATATAAAATAGCAATTATCTTATCCCTGCAAGTTTATTAAATCAACAGTTATCCAGAACTCTTTGGCTAGCATTTTCGTAAAGGTTGAATTGTCCTTTAACATTCTGTGCTACTTTCTTACTTTGACACATCTCACATATTATATGATTGACACCTCATCCTATTAATAACATATCATCCAACTTCTCACAAATGAAAACAGGTACACTCACAATTGATGACTTACCCCCATCTCCATATGTATGTGAGTATTGGAAAGTGAGATATTATTGGAAAAGGTAATAGCTGTCTCAAAACAGTTGCTATAAAGTATTTCAGGACTAAATTTTATTTTACCAGAAAGGATACAGTGTTTTCATCTATGTCCTGGGTCCTCATTAAATCTACATCAGAAGGGTGAAAGGCTGAGTTCACCTTGCTAGGACTAGAACCTGTGACCCTGAGGTTTGAACAGATTCTACAGCTGGTGCATTAACCAATTGAGCTTTTTTTGTTATTATTATTATTATTATTATTATTAGGGACACTTGTCTGGATAGTTATTGCTGTTTGTTTGTGAATATAATATTTAGTAAACAGTGAGTTGTCTGATGAATACTTTAGTATATGTACATAAATGTTTTTATATTGCCCCCCAAGTGTGAGCCCCCCCCCCCAGTGGAGAAATGGCCACAAAATAAACACCCTGGCTTTTGCACGTGCTGGTACCACATTCAAAGAAGTCCCTATTATATGACTGGCCAGCGAGCATGGAGTCTGATTGGCTGGTGGCCACTGGACAGGTTACATTTTTAATTCATTGTAAATAGGGGGCTAACAAAGCCAGGGAACAGAGGATAAGAAATTATATGCACATTTGTATAATGTGTGATAACTTTAAATATTTTGACCTGTACAGCACCATAGAAAGTGGTGCTGTAGCAAGCACAACAGTAGTGAGCAGGTAACACTGGATACATACTGCAAGGCTGCAAAGAAAGCATTAAATCCCTATAGCAGTAATAAGAATCTGATGGCTCTGCAACTGCGTGACAGAGCCAGATGACCTGTGTAATGATGGCAATTGTAGTCTAAAAACTGATGGAAACTAGCTGAAGATAGTGGGTGCTGTAGTCCAAAAAAAGATGGAGGCTAGATGAGGATGATGAGAGCTGATGCTGGTTGAGGATGATGGGAGTTGTAGTCCAATAACAGATGAAGGCTGGTTGAGGATGATAAATGTTGTAATCGTACAACAGAAAAAGGCTGAATCAGTCAGAATGTTCAACAGCAGCAGAAGCTAGCTCAGGGTGATGGAAGTGAAAAACAGATGGAGAAAAGGTTGCATATTCCTCTACTCAGGGACTTAAATGGTTCCTATGCAGTCCTGTACTATGGATCTTTCATGAAAAGCTGACACTTAAGCAATGAGCTGGCAACCATACACATACATATCAGTGAGGTTTTTACATGTCAACTAGGTCACTTTAACCCTTTGAGTGCCAGTGGGGCACACAACGCATTGCAATGCATTGCGTACCCTCTGGCACTCAAAGGGTTACATTTTTAATGAGTTCTAGCCTTCAGCCTTTTGCAGTGAGCAAAAGATGAGCAATTCTGTAACACATGGTAGGGAACAAAAAAAATAATAAATAAAATAAATAATAAAAACTCCCTACATTCCCACTGATTGAAATGGAGCGTTTAACCCCTTGAATGCTAGAGAGCTCTGCAACATTCTAGCATTCAAATGGTTAACAATCCCTTTTAAATCAGTATATATGTTAATTTGCAATTATGGTGCAGCAGATCATTTAAACCACAACTGCTCTTCTTTATTTGCTGCATAAGGCATTGTGTATCATACCTCCCAAGTGTCCCTCTTTAGGAGGGACAGTCCCTCTTTTAGACCCAAATCCCTCTGTCCCTCTTTCCCACCCTGATGTCCCTCTTTTTAGGAGATCAGATTGTGTGGTGTGTATATAAATGTATCATATTGGTCTACAGCAATAAAATTTACATTATTATTTGTTTAAACATCAGTGTATGTGTTTATAAATTAGTCTGTGTAAATAAAATACTTTGGTCTTGTTGTTTGTCACTTATTAGGTTACACAAAGAGATGTCAATAGTCATGAAATAGCCTAAAAATTCTCATTAATGTCCCACCCACCAGCCACGCCCCCAGCAATACTTACTAAAACACAAGTATCCCTCTTTGGCAATCTGAAATGTTGGGAGGTATAATGTATGAAAAGTATGTGTTCACTTGTAAGGTACCCATTCACCACTGGCTTATAATAAAGGAACATTGTCACCTAAAAATGGTCTGGGGGTTCTATACACTTAACTCCTTGTACTTTATTGGAGCATCTGTAAAACATCTCTGTCTGTTTTTCAGGCCTAACATCTAGTATTACATATGCTCTGAGGGAGCAGCTATTCTTGCCTTTTCTAGGGCTCAAAGTACCACTTTAGTCTGTAGGTGAATGTCCACTTTTGTCTGTAAATGGGCTTATAAGATAACAGCCTTACTGAATACAAGAGAATTGGGTACCAATCACAATAAATGAACTGACATAAGGTCCTTACAAACAACAACTAAATTAATTTAATGCTCTCTGAACTAGATAGTTTACACATGCATAAGAAGTATAACACATGAAATTCTGAATTTTACATATGTTACCTATAAGTATTATTTCAGCCTAGTGTTTTTTTAGATATTACTGTTCCCTTAATAATTCTACTTGATATGCAAGAAACGTATTACTCACACTGTAGAGACAAGCAGAAAGCAACATAAAATGAGCCAGTTGGTTGGTTTTGTGACTTAACAAATGCCCTCCTCAGTCTCCATTGTTAACCCTTCAAGTGCCAGAGGGCAATGAACTGGCAATGCGTTGCATAACCCTCTGGCACTTAAAGGGTCAAAACTAATTCCAGTATAATACAGCATACCTCCCAAGTCTCCCTCTTTAGGAGGGATAGTCCCTCTTTTAGACCCAAATCCCTCTGTCCCTCTTTCTCACCCTAATGTCCCTCTTTTTAGGAGATCAGACTGTATGGTGTGTATATAAATGTATCTCATTGCTCCACACAATAACACTCACATTTATGTTTGTTTAAATGTCAGTATATGTGTTAATAAATGAGTCTGTGTGAATAAAATACTTTGGTCTTGTTATAAGTCAATTATTAGGTTACAGAAGGAGGTCTCAACAGGTCATGAAATAGCCTAAAAATTCTTGATAATGCCCCGCCCACCAGCCTCACTGCCAGCAACACCCCCTAAAACACAAGTGTCCCTCTTTGGCAATTTGAAATGTTGGGAGGTATGATACAGTATTTAGTCATACTGAAAAATAAATCTTATAATAAACTTTAATAGTATTATTCTGGTCAGGCAAATTGAAAGAGAGGCCCTAATACCTGAATTGACCAATGCCTACTGAAAAGTAACCAAAGTCTAGAAGTGGATTTCTTGCTAGTGCATTCATGTGTGGAAATGAAAATCGTGAAAGCCCAAGGCTATATTTACAGATCATTGCAAAACTCTATCAGAAGTGCAGCTTCAAGTACAGAGTTAAAATAAAACTCTGAAACAATTAGTATTAGCATGAAAGCACACCACAGTTGATTTGGCAGAAAAGTTAATTGTTTTTATCCACCCGCTTAACAAAGTAATTCTGTCTCCACAAACATCAATACCAAATCATTCTCTGCTTCTTTCTGGCTGGTTCCTGGACATCTTTCAGGTCTCTATTTGCTGCACTGAGAGCTCCCATAATTGGAAATTGACATTTTCAATGTAGCAATTGACATCCAAATCTGTAGAATTCCAGTGTTTAATACATTTATGAACTACTCTTAAGGTTACTTGGCCTCACAGTATTTCTACAGATAAAATATTTTTCATGTGTCTATGGTGCTTGTGTGTATGGAATTATAGAGTAGAATAGCCAAGTAATAAATTATAACGTGATTAAAAATTAACAGTTTTAAAATAAACAAATGCTACATTTTTTGAAAAACACTTTTTGAGACTGTTACACTAAAATGAACTTGACCGATTCTGGGACAAATTAAATGCACCATAGGGACAAAGACAAATTCCCATTTACTTGAAGGTGAGACATCCCCAGCAGTAAAGGGGTTAAAATCGCAATTTAATTCAATAAGGATTTGAGGAGTTTTTAATTTTATCTCTATGGTGCAGTTGGCTTGCCCAAGTTCTTAGTACATTAACCTCACAATTTTGAAAGCTATTAGACTAATGTGCGTTGGAAAAACCAGAGTTCAGCTGGAGTAAACCATCTGCACAATGAACAACATATAACAATTCCCAGCATGCAACTGGTTTAAATGAGGCTTTTAACCTTCTTGTAATATAGAGGCCTCCAACAAGCAAAGAAGGCCTCTCTAGCATCAGGTCAACACCTCCAATTATTTTATGTATAATAATATAACACAAACACATATATATATATATATATATATATATATATATATATATATGTTTGTATATAAAATAACATAATTTTTTTGTTACAGAATCGATTGAGCTTCTCCTTCATCAGTCTCTATGTGTATCTCCGATACATTAAATATGTTATAGATTTATAATAAGGGTACTTATTTAACCTTAGATGAAGCAATCAGAGAGTTTGAAACATTCAAGGGGTTAAAAGTTTCAGTCAAATTCATGGAAATTTAGAAAATATATATTTGTCCCCTACTGTGCAGTTAATTTTTCAAGAATTGTTCCAGTTCTCCGTAATACATCAGCCGCTTTCTGTATTATAAATATATTATATATTTAATGTATTTATAATTAGGATATTTAACTTCAGGTCAAACATCAAGAAGTTCACAGTAACTTCTTACCTCACATGGTCTCTCCAAAGCATTTTTCTTGAAGCCAAATGTTGATGTGAATTTCCCTCTGCCCCTCACAGCTGCTAATCTCAAATCAATATTACTCACTTGAGATAAAATGTCTTTGTAGATAGCCTGACACGCTTGTATAAGAATTAATCCATTCTCAGACGGTGCCTCAGAATGAAGGGATCTTGAGGACTGGAGGACACCGATAACATAATTTTATGCCTCTCCATAGCATACTAATACAAACAGGACCCAGCTCTCAATGAATCCCTTCTTTGGATCCTGACCGAATAGTAGAGTGGCATGTCTCTTTCACTTAGTGCTCCTCCCAACATGTAATTGACAAAGGGTGGAGCAGGCCACACAGAGTTTTTGATTTGCTTAAACTATGTAAACACTTTTTAATGACCACTTCAGCATGCAGTGTTAACCCATGGATGTCAGGGGCATGTCCAGTGGGTTGGAAAACAATTATTTTCAGACATCTCTGGCATCCAAAAGATGAATGTTTCATAATAGAACTGGTTTCCTATATTTAAACATATACATATATGAGGCTGATGAACTAAGGCAACATTAGTTAATATTTGGTAATCCATTTGTTGAGGACAACAACTCCCATCATCCACAACCAGCCAAAGGTTACTTCGCCTTGCACTAAGAAAAATCTGGAACAATTCTGGTTAAATTATTTGCACCATAATGGTCAAATAAAAATCTCCATTGATTGAAATGGGGATTTTTACACCTTCAGGGGATTAAAGGACTATTAACCTAATGAAAATTGTGTTAATATATAATTTAAAATATCATGTGCTTCTAGCTGTAAAAACACAGTTTTCTTAGTTCTCTAAAATGAATTTAGACTATTGTGTTTCTGCAGATCTCTGCTGTTGTCAATTCATTAAGATTTGTACACATTACTCTTCTACTAATAAAGACTGTTAGCTTATATCAGTCTATTTACAGACAATTGTACAGTATTGCTTCCAAGACACATATCAATATTGCTATTGTTATTTTAACTCTGAAAAAAGCTGCTATGGGAGCTCACACTTAGTAAATAAAAGACTAGAATTTAGGTCTCAGAAAAAAACAAATAGAGTTTTACAGATGCTAGTATAGCGTAAATGGTATTTAAGTATATAACCCCACATCATTTATAGTTTTTACTGTTCCATTAAGAAACAAAATTGTGTTTGGTCCCTGTGGTGCACTTGGTTTGTCCTAGAATTGATCATTCTTATCTTTGTACATCATACCTTCCAATATTTTTAATGGCTTGTTTTAAGTGGTGTTGGTGGGCTGGGCATTACCAATAATTTTTAGGTTACTTCATAATAACCTACTGACAGTGCTTTATGTAACTGAATAAATTATTTAGAACAAGACCAAAGTTTTTTATTTACACAGACTAATTTATAAACAAATATGCTGACGTTTTATTGCTGTAGAGCATGTCATACACATATGCAGACACTACACTTTGTGATGTCTTAAAAAAGAGGGACACCGAGGAAGGAGGGCTCTGGGTCTCAAAGAGGGATGATTAGGAGGTATGGTACATAAGCCTCACAATTGTTCTTTTCTATTGGTGATTATTTGCTTAGCTGCTGTTTTAAAGGGATAGTAATACTTTATTATTACTATCCCCCATATTGTAGATATTTGTAAAATAATGTAATAGCCCCCAGGTTAATCTCTCAAGCCTTTATGGTTTGAGTGATAACCGAAGGCAAAGTTCGCCCCTCCCCCTTCCCTGAAGACAGTGTTGTACTGACTGCAGGGGTATCCGGTCTGACTTTCATCATGTGGCTCTGCAGCAGATCGCGTTAGTGACAAAGAATTATTTCACTGAAACGGTCTTCTACATGTGCTTGCAAACCAGACTTCCCCTGCAGTCAGTACAACACTGTCTTCAGGGAAGGGGGAGGGGCGAACTTTGCCTTCAGCTATCTTTCAAACCATAAAGGCTTAAGAGATGAACCTGGGGGCTATTAAATTATTTTGTAAATATGTACAATATGGGGGATAGTAATAATAAAGTATTACTATCCCTTTAACAGTCATTCTTTTGGAAACCGGAACAATTACAGCCTTAGCCCTTTAAAGGGTTACAGAGCTGTGCACAAAACATTGTGAATATGTTGTTCAACCCTCTGATCCTAAAAGGATTAAACATCCCTGCATTTATAAAGTGTGCAAGCACTTTTGATATCCATGCACACCCTGCCAATATTGTACAGGTGGAAAAAGGTAAATCACAGTTGCTTTGCCTTGTACATGCACAAATTGCACCTATAGGCATATAATATATAACTGCTAAAACATACACTGTTTGTGCATACTGATATATCAAAGAATAGACACAAACCAGAGGGGTGTGCATAGAAGTGATGACAGACGAAATACATGGCATGATATATATCTGTTCTATAAATAAAATCTCAATACAGTGTATGTCCGTAATCACTCCCGTGCATTAGTTTATCTCTGCTAGTTATAACATGCAACCAGGAGCACTCCCCATTTTTTTCTGTCCTAACTACATTCACATGGTTTTATAGATGTACAAAAGACCAGAAAAGGGCAATGTATCTGTTAAAAATGTTCAGTTGGAGAACAAAAGGTGAGAGATGCTCAACTAGGCTCATGAGCTAGCAATTACTTGCAAGAAGCTCACAGGGACTGTGTCCTCACGCCCAGGGTGCAATCTCTTTTAGCTCACCAGTGCCATATACAGAGAGGAAATCTTCTGAAGCATATCATACTGGTCAAGCCAAATGACAGTCCAGTCACGAAATGCCAGACAATTCCTCTCTGAACAAGGGAAACAGCTAACCCCAAACGTACGTTTCGGCCTTCTTGGACCTCGTCAGTGAGGTTCAGCTGATCCCTCTAGGCACTGTGAGCAAGGGGTCCACGTGTGTATTACCCTCATTACTCTTAGGGTTACCAACCCCAAGAGCAATTTGCATATGTAGAACAAAAGGTGACAGATGCTCAACTAGGCTCATGAGCTAGCAATTACTTGCAAGAAGCTCACTGGGACTGTGTTCTCACGCCCAGGGTGCAATCTCTTTTAGCTCACCAGTGCCATATACAGAGAGGAAATCTTCTGAAGCATATCGTACTGGTCCTGCCAAATGACAGTCCAGCCACAAAATGCCAGACAATTCCTCTCTGAACAAGGGAAACAGCTAACCCCAGACATATGTTTCGGCATTCATGGGCCTCGTCAGTGAGGTGCAGCTGATCCCTCTAGGCACTGTGAGCAAGGGGTCCACGTCGGGATTACCCTCATTACTCTTAGGGTGACCAACGCCAAGAGGAATTTGCATATGTAGGACAAAAGGTGAGAGATGCTCAACTAGGCTCATGAGCTAGCAATTACTTGCAAGAAGCTCACTGGGACTGTGTTCAGTTGGATTTTATGATTGTAACATGTTTTAATGTGGCATTAACACCTAAAAATTAAAAGGTTTGATATCCATTTAAACATTATGGACCCCTAGACAACAGTTATTTAAAAAAATGGCATATGATGCATAATATCTGCCATAGACATACTCTTCCTATGAATATGAAGGTGACCATAAGTGGACACCTGGCCTGAGTTAATTATCAGGCCACTGCTGCTGAGGTTTACACCATACCATAGTGCATGTCTTTTTATTTTTTTACTAGTTGAAGAGCCCGTTACACGGGCCACAGTGCCACTGCCAGCCGGTCGCAGAGCAGTCATGAGTAACAGAGACTGCCCACGCCGCGGCTGATACAGAGCTGGATGCTCCTACAGAGCGTCCAGCTCTGTATCAGCCGCGGCACAGGCAATCTCTACTATGTATGACTGCAGCACGAGCAGCAGTCTCTACTGAGCATGACTGCGGCGTTACACACATTGTAGCGAATTATTATATAGGACATACCTCCCAAGTGTCCCCTTTTTGAGACCCAAATCCCTCTGTCCCTCTTTCCCACCCTGGTGTCCCTCTTTTTAGGAGATCAGATTGCGTGGTGCATATATAAATGTATCACATTGCTCCACAACAATAAAACTGTTTGTTTAAACTTCAGTATATGTGTTTATAAATAAATAAAATACTATGGTGTTGCTCTAAATAATTTTTTCAGTTACACAAAGAGGTATCAGTAGGTCATAAAATAACCTAAAAATTCTTGGTAATGCCCCGCACACCAGCCACACCCCCAGCAAAGCCACCTAAAACAAAAGTGTCCCTCTTTGGCCATTTGAAATGTTGGGAGGTATGTATAGGATGCAAATCTGTCCTTTTAATTTGACTATGCCTGTTTTACAAGTGTATCTTCTGAGAATAAAATTTGCTCAGTTTTCATAAATATTATTAGGATATTGATGCAGTGTACCACAGTGATACATTCACACCATCATCACAAAAACACATCGAGGATGATGTACTAAGAGGAACTGGAATCATTCTGGAGCAAACCAGCTACATAATCTGGGACAAATACAAGTATCCACTGAATTAAAAGGTGCTTTTAATACCTTGAATGTTAGAGAACACAAGACATTGCTTACCTTGATGTCTAGCATTCATGGAATTAAAAGCCTAATTTGAATAAATGGGAATTTAGGTAATTGTTATTTATTCTCTGGGGCAAGCTGCTTTTGCTCCAAAATTCCTCCAATTAATTTTAGCACATCAGCCTCACAATAAAGTGTGTTAGCTCCATAAACAGAGCCTGATGCACAGTACATCATGACTGATGCACATTAAATAGATATAAACACCCCATGACTGTTTCAATGAATGATATAAATAAATAAATAAATAAAAACATAATCTGATCTATAGGACTTAAATGACTACAATAGTTTATGCATCTCTCTATTCTATCTATATAATATTGGACATTTTACAAATGGTACACTCACTTCTGGAATAACTGATAAAACACACATACTGTGTGTATACTGATTTATCAAAGGCCAGGCAACAAAGAGGTGGGGTGTGCACAGAAGTGGTAGACTTAATAGTGACATTTTCTTTGTATATATGATCTTTTTCTGTTCTTTAAATTAAATCTGATCATTTTGTATGTATGTAATCATCAATGTGCCTGAGTGTGTCTTTCTCTCTCTGTTACCTGCAGAATTAACCCATCAGAGCTCTCCTCATCTTACTGTGCTGAAAAAAGGTACAACATCCTCATATTGCTTTATAAGGTACCTCCTAAAAAGGTTTAGTTGGAGGGTAAAATAAATATGACATGAGTTTTGTTTTGGCTGCATGTGTTGTAGTATGCTGTATTTCTATCCATACCATAATAGTGGATGTTTGCTATACTTTCAGGGCTTATTTGTCAGAGGAGATAAGAGAATAGACAGTCTGACTTACCATTAGCATTAGCAGCAGAAAAATAGAATTCCTAATGCCACTTTACAGATCACTGGTTCAAACATACCTAGAGAATGATGTACAGTTCTGGAGATTATATTGCCAGAAGGACATCAATAAATTAGAAGGAATGGCCACTCAAATGGTGCATGGTCTAAAAAAAATGAAATACATCAAGAAAGACTCCAGGATCACAATATAAGTATAGCTTAGAAGATAGATTGGAGAGGCATGATATGATGAATAAGACTGAAACTTTCAAATATGTTAATTTTAGGGATTTTATAAAGGAGAGATCAGTTTTTAAGAAAATGAAAACTAGAATTAGAGGTTAAGTCCTAAAATTGGAGAGTGGAAAAATTAGAGGACATTTTTAAAAGTACTTTATGGAAAGGGCGATACATGAGGGAGTACAATAAGTCTGAGTTATATATATAGGGAAATGGGCACACTAGATGGGCCAATTGATTCTTATCTGCCATCACATTCTATGTTCCTATGCTTTATATTAATATGAAGTTATCAGAAAGAAGATTAACTAAAACAAATGCAATGTTTTACTACTTTTAAGTTAGATGTCTTGAAATCATTTCTTCAAAATATATTGGGCAGGTTTATAGCATCTAAGGAGTTAAAACACAGATCCTTAATCCCTTGGATGTTAAAATGCATCCAATGCATTGCTTTGCAAGATGTAATACTAATTAGAGAGATTAATATATCTTTTACTATAAAAGAGAATGTGGTCACGTGACCACATGACCACGCAGTCCACACTGCCTAAGGCCAGCATACACAGGGGAGTGATTTTGGCAGGAGTTGGCAGGCCACTGGTCACTCCTGTAAACATCTCTGCAAGGATTTTCCCTGCCCTCACTATTGCTGCTCTAACAAACATCCCAAATTCTGGCCAACATGAAGAGCCTGTCCTGACACCTGCAATAATGTCTGCCTTACCCCCTCCCCAAATAAATGTCACTGCTGCCCACTACCACAGAACACTGGCCACCAGTAACAACCTTCCCCGTACCCTGCCCCTTCCAAAACGACACCCCTCTGCTAGGTTCCCATATCAAAAATAGCTCATAAGAATTTTTTGTTTCAATGGGCCAAATCATTTTACATGTAACACATGAAACTCATTCGGATGAATGTGAACAATCGGTGACCTGTCATACAGCTGAAGAACAGAGTGAAAACTATAAATGCACAATACACTGGATTTATCTACATATTTATACTTTTCATTTTCTGTACATTTATCCACTATAATATGCATTTATACTTTTCATTCTCTTTTTCAGCTGGATGGCATACTCTGTGACAGTGTTTGGCTGTTAACCCATTTGGTTGCCAGATGACTCCCTCAAGGTAGGCTGTCTGTCAAGGTGTCCAATTCTGCTGGTGTTGCTGGTGGATACATTGCTACTGCAAAGCTCAGGACACTTTCTAGCATTAAAGGGTTTAAAAAACCCACAAAATTAAATTGTTCTATATATTTTGTGTTTATCAATGGATTGCCATTTTGGATGTATGTTTGCAGATCATATGCACAAATACAAAGTGGTAAATTCAGGATACAAATACAAGTTGCAGCTGATTTAAATGAGGATATTAACCCTTTGCGTTCCAGATGGTGTTGATGCATTGGACACATCTTTGCCATGTGGTGGTGAGTCCCCTATATTTGATGATATTGCTGCATTATACAAAGGATTAGGCGATTGTGCTTTTATTGATCTTTCTACACATCTTTGGCACTCAAATGGTTAACCATATGGTGCTCTTGCGCGCTTAAACACAAAATAGGCACAGACGCACTCCAAAAAGATTACTAAACAAAACAAGCATTTATATTGCATGCTACTAGTGTGGGACGGCATTGGCTGTCTGTTTGTTTATTTTTTAAACAATGCTTAACCCTTTGAGTACCCGAGGAGTATGCAATGCATTGCAATGCACTGTATACTCCTCTTCCACTCAAACAGGAGTATATATATAATGTATATGTACATACTGTGTACATTAATATACATTATATATACAGTAGTGTGTACAGTGTGTACATTAATATGCACTATATATATATCCCTGTGTGCAGAATGTGTAGATTAATATATATTATGTATACAGTACTGTGTGTACAGTGTGTATATGTAATATTCATTATATATACATTGTTGTATCACTGAGGCTCACATTAACCCTTTGAGTGCCAGAGGGGTACGCAATGCATTGCATACCCCTCTGCTACTCAAAGGGTTAAGCATTGCTTAAAAAATAAACAGGCAACACCGTCCCACACTGCTAGTCTGCCATATATCTCTCCATCATTACTCTCCACTATACATAACCAATTCCCCCGCCCCAACACACGCACAGAAAATCTTCCCTTAGCCCTTTGATTGCTGGAGTGTGCAACACATTTCTCACCCCACTGGCGCTCAGACTACACCTCACCTAAACAGGTATTTTTTAGGGCTTCACTGAAATCAAAACAGCCCTGCAGTATGCATTTTTCCTATGTATCCCCAGTTAAAGGTGAGGTAGTCAGTCTGTTCAAAGGATTTAAGAGAATCTGAAGATGGAAAACATTTTCTTATTTGCAGTAGTGACTATCATACTTGCTACATTACTAATTTCTTGTAGAAATTGCAAAACATTTCAAATTAAAAGTTGCAACACTATATTTTCTACAAGGAAACTAAATGGCTTATCAATAGTGTATTATAAACTCCTGCTTTGTGAAGGTATACTGTACAAGAAAGATTAAAGTGAACTTTGAATGCAAGAGAACAGTCAATGTTATCAATGATTTAACCCACCAGCTGTCAAACAGGCCATGGCATCCATCTGCAGTAAAAGAACATTATTCAATATGGTAGTAGTTGATTACAAGAGTTAATTAAAGAAAGGGTGAGTAAAATCACTTAAAAAGTATTATCTATGGGATCTTGGTGGTACTATAATGTTTGTCCTATTCATGTTTTATAAATCAGATGAATCAAGTGTTACATTCTTTGAGTGCTAAGTGTGTGCAAACCCCTCTCTCAGTCAAATCATTTAAAGGGATAGTAATACTTTGGTTTATCTTTATTTTATTTTGTATGCATTAAAAAAACATAAAGAACGATATAAGTCTTTTACTTAGTGTAAGCCACCTCTTCTCAGATGTGGAATCTGGTTGTAAGACCAGACAGATAACAGAAGGGGACAATCTTCTTCCTATGAGAACAATGAAAGCCCCCCTTGACAAGTTTTTCCCTTATCTTAATTGAAGATTGTTCCTCTCTGCAGTCTACCTGGGCACTTCCCTTCTGCTCTGGCTGAACAATGTTACATCAGTAAAAGGGGCGGGAGGGGGATATTTTGTCATTGAATTACTCTTGAACTACAACTCTGATAGAATTGAAATAACACTCTCCATAGTCCAAATACTATGATGATTAATTAGAGCTGCTTGTATTATGAAACATTACTATCCCTTTAAGTAATATCGTAAAATGCATGTTTACCACTGTGAGTGTCAGATAAGGGTACATAAACATTGCATGTTGCACATCCCTTTGGTAATGAATGTGTTAACTACACAGATAATTTGATAATGAGTGGGAGGGAGACAAAGGGGATGCACTAAGGGGTGATACAAAAGTGATAAAATGAAGGTAACTTCTCCAGTGACATCACTTCTCCAGCTCCTATGTTATTCTATAGCACCTATGCACTATGATCTCCACTTTAAAAATCTTGTGCATAGGCTCCACAGAATAACATAGGAACTGGAGAAGTGATATCACTGGAGAAGTTATCTCTGTTTTATCACCTCTATTTCACATCTTCCCCCTGGAGATGAGGGAGGTATCTACAATATTAAACAGCACATTGGTAGCGTCTATGCTCACATATAAACAGGTATTTTTAACTTTATGTATAGTTTTCATGGTGTAGATGGTGTGGTCTTGTTTTTGCAAGATGATTTAAAGTTGCTTAAGTTTGTTTAACCCTTTGAGTGCATTGCAATGCATTGGATACCTCTCTAGTACTCAAAGGGTTAAGATGACAGTTCCACTTTAAGATGATTATTGCACATTGATCATAAAACAGGAATAATGTCTGCTGTAAAGTTATTGGGATTGCTCTGACCATGGCCGAAATTCAGAATATGGCTGTGACAGCTGAGATGCTCCTCAAAATGTTGTGCTTTAGGAAGTTGCCTATTCCACCTAATATAAAATCTGTCCCTAAAGGGAACTGCATTTTAGATTAGTGTTCCTTCAAATAAGGACTCTTATACAAATATGTTGGGTAGTAAATCAGCTTGAGGTCTGGAGCTGATTAGTTCATTGTTTCTAGTACACCATCAACATTTCAACCTTGTACCAAACAGGTGGTAGACAATTCCTCATCTCTTCTGGGGTGCACCAGCACTTCAGTAATACATCAGTCTGAGGTCAGTTTATGCCAGCAGCACAGCAGATGTAGGCAGGAAACATCTTTACATAAACAAATTAAGCAAATCACAGGAGTGAAGCATATTTCACATAAAAATGCAGAAGGTGCAGGATTGCACCTGAAACCCATTAACCCATTAAGTGCCAGATAGATATGAAACACATTGGTGGAGATGCACTAAGGCGTGATAAACAGATGATAAAGTTGAGATGACTTCACCAGTGCCTATGTTATTCTATGGAGCCTATGCACTAAGATCTTCACATTTGGAGAAGCCATCTCCACCTTATCACCTGTTTATCACACCTTAGTGCATAATGAACATTGTTCTGCAATGCTTTGCATACACCTGTGGCACTCAAAAGGTTATGGGACATGGTGTCTGCCCCCTTCCTCCCTTGCTTTGTGTTGATGCGGGAATAGGGAGCAAAGAGGATCAGTAGGTGGTCTGTCTATCCCACTGGGGTGAGTAGAAAAGTATTAACTTGAATACTCGGTTAACAAAACCAAATGCTGTAAGATAGCAATTCATCAAATCCACCCTTTTCACACAAATACAAAACACTGCCAAACCACAAAACTACCATACAAAATAAACACACTGACAACTGTATATGGTGGAAATAAAGAGGTCACAGCTTTATTAATTTGGGTTTGATCTATTTAACCATGAAGGACCCTCCCCTCTTTTAATGTAGGACCACAGGATCACAGGCCATTAAGTAGCATGTACCCATGTACAGCTCACTGGCAGCCCGTTGATTGTGCGCCGACCATCTGCCACCTGAGAGTCATGTAGTGCATTTTCAGGCACTCAAGACCTACCCTGAAGCTCGGTGATGGCCCCATCAGTGAGGGCTTGTGATTGCCAGTCCAGACAACATCTCCCCAAACTCTCTTCTCTCCACAGTGCCGCATGGTGTTACCCTATCCTGTATTCGAGGCCCTTCATACAAGTAGTCCTCTGGGAGCTGCCGTACATCCAGTCTTCCCCAAGGATAACCATAACCTTCAGTGGGCGGAACCCTGCCCCACTCGGCCAGGACTTCTGGAAACCATACCTTCTGAGGCTACCTTGTACTGAGTCATCCTGGCTCGCATTATGGACCTAAAGTACTCTACACCTGGGAAGGACATCTTTTGGCCTAAACATGACCTTTTCTGTAGATGTCAGTATGTTGCTTCACACCGCTATAGCAGGGCAGATCTCAGGGGCTGGGAGGGAGGGAAAAGAAAAAGGGAATATTCCTTCTTTATTTTAAACATTTCTTATTTATACATCGTCCACTCTCTTCTCAACTCCCCTCCAACCCCCCAAGCCAAACCCTTTGTTCTTGGGAAATTGGCTACCCCCCCTACAAAACTCTCCCCCCTACCTGGGGGGCTATAGGTAGAGAGGGGGAGGGCAGTCTAAAGCCCCGCAGCAAGGAAAGAAGGCAGGGCTGCCTGCTATCTTAATGGGCTTTCAGGGGCATGTTGCCCCTTCTGCCCCTCATAAGGTGGCAATACATCACGTCTACCTTTTTGCCCCAAACACAAAACCCTGCCAAACCCCAAAATAACTATCATACAAAATAAACACACTGACTACTGTATATGGTGTGAAGAGGTCACAGTTTTATTAATTTAGGTTTGGCCTGTTTACCCATGGAGAACCCTTTCTCCTTATAATACAGGATGCCAGGCCATTAACCAGCATGAATCCATTTCCAGCTCACTGGCAGCCCGGGCCGTTGTGCACTGGTCATCTGCCTGCCAACCAAGAAGTATGTACGGCATTCTCAGGTACTCATGGCCTACCCTGAACCTCTGTGATGGGGAAAGAAATGGACATATGGAAAGGATTGCAAGGAATAAAACTGATTTAACTAGAAATTGTTTTGTGACCTTTGGTCACATATATTCCTGAATGTGTCTGAAGATCGAGTCTAATGTTAGAAAACAAATATAGAATTTGCCAAAAGATTATAATGATATCAATTACATGAAAGCTAAAAGCTAATATGTTATAGTGATTTATTTGGAACCTGAAAACTAGTTCTGTGAGTTTATCCATTCATGCTTAGTACAAGACCACATGACCGCATTAGCATTATTTAACGTGATATGTGTAATATCCTTCATGAACAGAAGAAGTGTGTATAATTACCTCAATAAATTAACAGCCTTAGACAGTGTCACCCATTACAAGCTGCACAAACAAAACTAACCCAGGACTGCACATGCATTAAAAAAGCAAATACAGGACTTGATTTTAGTGTTCTAGAAATAGAGTATAGATATAAATCCATGGCAATTTTTTTAATTTTAGAACTGCAATTGTCATTTTGATCACTGAGATGCCAGAGAATTATTTAGGAATTTCAGCTTGATAGGGCCTTTGCATGGAATTAGTGGTCCTGAATGGACAATCCACAAGTCTACGACTGATGGTTCAGTTGCAGACCAATTTATTGTGGAGGCTGATGTATTTACTAAAAAGATCTAGAGTCATTTCTGGATCAAACCAACTGCACCATAGGAGACACATAAAAAGCTCCAAATCCCTATTGATTTAATCCTTTCAAATTGAAAGTTTCAATGATAAAGAGCTCTCCGGTGCATTACAAAGCAATGTTTTGGAGACTTCTCAAATATTCAAGGGGTTAAAAACCCTATGTATTTATATCAATTAGAATGCTTATTTGTCCTCTATGTTTTATTTACTTTGCACCATAATTTCTCCAGTTCTTATTACATCAGTTTTACTGAGGTACAAAGGGCACCTCTACAATCTGTTGCAGGACCGGTGCAAGGATTTTTGTCTACACAGGCGAATGTGCATTTTGATGCCCCCCCCCCACCCCTGAAACCCGAAAAAAAATTTAGCAGCTCCCCCTGTTTTGGTGCCCCTGCGCTGCGGTGCCCTAAGGCGGCTGCCTTAACAGCCTTATGCTAGCACCGACCCTGATCTGTTGGACATAAATGGTAACTTTTTGGATCTGCCCCGGATCTCCCATTTTGGGTATAAACCCCACCCTCCCTCATCCCAATCCCACCCACTTATATATAGCCCCACTCACATTGTAACACAATTTTTTGCCATTTGAACACTCCTATCTCCACCCATAGCCATCATTCTGAGTTCTGCTGTTTGCAAAGTACCCAGGTATGATGCTGATAAGAGCTACCTCCATTCCAGAGATTCTTGTAATCTGTGGGGTGTGACTGGGTAGGAGGGGCTGATCACATGGATATCCCTAAGGGAAAAAAGCTATTTTGGAGGTGCCAACTTGTATTGACAAATGTGCCTCTACACAAGCCAGATACTGATACTTTCCAGAGAAACAAACATTGATGACAGATAGGAACCACTTCTCCTAAGAGTCCAGCTTGCTAACTAAAGACTTGCACATTTGCAAACAAATGCACTGGAGACCTTTCTAGCATTGAAGGTGTGAAAAGTGCCAATAAAATCATTGGGAGTTGTAGGAATATTTATTTCTCCCATATGATGTACTTGGATTATTCCAGAATTATGCTATAGCTTATGAAAGTAAAGCAACATTTGGCAATGTCACAGTATGGTAGCATTTTTCTTTATATTTTGCTGTCTTAACTTTTTCTTCATGATGAGTAAGATTATGTCTGCAAGTCTGACCATGTATTATTGCTAACTAGTTGAACAGCCCATTACACGGGCCGCAGTGCCACTGCCACCAGGTCGCGGGGCAGTCATGCGCAGTAGAGACTGCCCGCGCCACAGCTGATACAGAGCTGAACGCTCCTTCGGAGCGCCCAGCTCTGTATCAGCTGTGGCGCGGGCAGTCTCTACTGCGCATGACTGCAGCATGCCAGGCAGTGTCTACTGCGCATGTCGTGGCGTTACACACGTTTTAGCGAATTATTATATAGGATTTGGTAATTTTAAAGGGGACTGTTATGAAATATACCCACTGTGGGACTGCACCATTTAAAAAGCATTGTCTATGTGTTAATTATGGGAGTTTTGATGGTTCTCAAGAAAGCTGTAAACAGTGACCAATATAAATGTGTTACCTTCTAAAGAAACACTTACACCTTAAAAGAAAAGACTCTAAATATGATAGAAAGAGACAGAAAAAGACACATTTGCATGTCCTTTTTTAGCATTTTCATTTTCTTATCTTGAATAAATATTTTTATTTGGACTACGTCCATTTGCAGAATATCCGCTCTTGGTTTCCTTTGGTTCCTGATACACAGATAGCCAGACAGAGACAGGTTACATTTCTGAACATGAGTTTATCAGTTGGGAGTATTCTGACCAGTTATAAATATGAGTGCATTGTATATAATTGATATGTGTGCATATTCAAGTCTATACATTATAACACTATTTGTGCACCTTTTTCTGTTTCTTTCGATGTGTGTGCAATTGTAGGACAGAGAGGAGATTGAAAGTACAGCCCTTCTTTTTGGAACAAATCACATCAGTCATCTCAATACGTTGAAGATAACCAATTTTCTATGCCTTTACAGCTGAGAATTATTTATGTAATATCACAATCATTCCTTTTATGAGTACACAACCGGGAGGTGTTTTCTGCTGGTGGTCTTGTAACTCAAGTGTCTATATTGCGCCCCCTGGTTTCTCATTTTTTTGTGTTTGTATAATTTAAATATCATGTACCCCTAGAATTCAAGTTAACATTAAAGGGATAGTAATGGATGATTTTAGCAAAATGTAATACTGTAGATATTAACGAAATAAATTAACTGATGCAAGTCTGGTCTCTCAGACTTATATAGTTTGAGATATATATGCTTATAAAGTTCCCCCCTCCCTCCCCTTTCACAGAAGTCAGGGCTCTAGGAGACAGCATGAGGTCGTGGTCCTGGAACCAGCCGGCGGCTCTTCAGCAGAGCCGAAATAGCATTCTGTAAAAAGAAATGCTTCACTGGAATGGTCTACAAAGTGTGCTTGCAAACCAGTCACACTTTGTAGACCGTTCCAATGAAGAATTTCTTTCTAGATAATGCCACTTCAGCTCTGCTGAAGAACCACTGTCGGGTCTCATGACCCGAATCTCCTTCTGTCAGCTAGAGAGCTGACGTCTGTGAAAGGGGAGGGAGGGGGGAACTGTAGAAGCGTATATCTCTCACACTATAGAAGTTTGAGAGACCGGACTTGCATCAGTTAATAAATTTTTTTTAATATCTACAATATTAAATTTTGTTAAAATCAGCCAGAGGGATGCCCAGTGCTTTACTTTGAAATACGTTGGGCAACCCTCTGGCACTCATAGGGTTAAATAAACATTTTCTGAAATCTCATAGCAGAAAGAGAATTGTGTTGACATGTTTTTTAATGAGGATGGAAATGTTCAAACAAAACACTTATTGAGTAGATTATCCTGGGATTTTTTTTAGACTGTACTGTCTATTACATCTTCTATTCTTAGACAAATGACCTTAAGCAAATATCTTGGGTTGATTTACTAAGCACTTGAGAAAATATAAAATCTGTTGCACTCTGGCATTCTCCAATTTTGTTATTTGTCAGTGAATGAGCTTCTTCCCTGCTCTAGTATACATAAGTTTATATAATAATGAGCATAAACTGGACTTTCCGCATAGTCATTGAAACTAATGTCATTGATGGAAAAAAATACATAGACATAGGCTGCAAATACAAACATTTTTAACCCTTTAAGGACCGGGAAAATCTGAGGTTGTTTTCCCTTAAGGACCGGAGAAATTCTGACCTTTTTGACTATGTCTTTGTTCAACAGTGTTTTCCCTCTTAGGCTTTTATTCCACCCCCATAAATTATATACTGTTTTTTAAGCACAAATAGGGCATTCATTTGATTCCCTACTTATATGGATAACCCACCATTTACTTTATTAAAATTAAAAAAAGGTAAAAAAAAAAGGTAAAAAAGCACCATTTTTGTTTTTTCTCTTGGGATCAATTGGGCACAAAGGGTTACATTTTTATGGAGACTGCATGAAAGGTATGACCGGTCAGTCATACCTACAAAATGTGCAGTTTAAAGTGGTCACTGTCCCCCCCCGGGTGAAAATCTCCATGTCCCTTTTTCCCATCATATTTTGTCACTTTTTTTCCCTGACATTTGGCGGTGTGTATAAGTGGACATAGCTCCACAACAATCACACTTCCAAAATTGTTTAATGAGATTTTTTTTTCTGTACTGCCTCTGTCTCTCACAATGCCGGTACATGTGATCGCTGCTACAGCAATCACATGAACCGGCACAAGCAAGAAGGGCTGAGACTGAACACCCCAGTCTCGGAGCGCTCAGTCTCAGCCTGGAATTAATGATAGCAGTGTGCACGGAGGCACCCTGCTATCATTTAAGCTATGACGGTCCTGGACCATCATGGGTCCTTAAGGGTATAACAACCCATGACGGTCCAGGACCGTCATGGGTCCTTAAGGGGTTAATACAGTAATCCAGCTTTGCCTACTCTGCCTTTGGCCAGGATGCTTGGTGGAGTTCAGTAGCATAACCTTTACTGGTTTGTTGATTCACCCTTCAAGGACCATAAGGGTGAGAAACACATTGCAAAGGAAGGTCTTGCACATCCCTCTAGATTTTAAAGGGATAGTTACACTTAAAATGTAAAAAAAATATGTTGTAGGGTTTATCCCCCCTGAGTAAAACAAGGGTACTCCCACTGCTGAAAGGTGTTTTATTCAAAAGTTATTACAGCTTTTTTAGGTGCAATATCACAGTAGCCTGAAATTGTACAGTGGCGCTGTTGCTACACCAGCCTATGAACAGCTCTGGTCCATAGGCAATTCGTTGTGTAGCCCGTTGGCTAAATTTACCAAAGAAATAAATCGGTAGAGGAGGTAGGACCTGCTCAGATAATGATTTGTGCCTATGTATACATTGTAAATTGAGTTCCTGCATCTGCGCCTTATGTACAGACATATTTAGTACATTCCAGCTAACAATCTGCATGAGTAAAAAGTTTATGTGAATAAGCCCTTAACACCACCCATAGAGCTGGTGTAAAGAAGAGGAAGGAGTTTGATTTAATTTCCTCTGTGCCTGGTTCATACATAGCATGCATCTAGCATGCATCTTGGAATGTCCACACACTTTCACACTATCTATCCATTGGGGAAAGTGAAAAAAGCAGCCATTTTATCATCCATAAAGCTTTGTGTATGTGTGGACAAAAGCATATTTCTGTGTAAATCATTTTTCATAGTGAGGGGTGAAAAAAAGAGACTACTAAATATAATATAATATATTCCATCTATCCATGATGCTAAAAATGAATACTTTTTTTTCTACATCATTACCCTTGATTGACTCCATTGATTTGCAATGCATTGGCGACCTCTTGAGCATCCATGGGGTTAATCGTTGACCTTCCAATAGTACTTTTTTCTAATTTTCAGGGCCAGCGCCACCTATAGGCAAGGTAGACACTGGCCTAAGGCGTACATCTATGGGAGTGCAGCCGTGCAGAGACAGAACCAAAGGCACAGTGATAAGTGTGTGGGGGGGGAAAGTTACGTATGCCACTGGACGGCACTAGTTGTGCCCCACCGTCCAGTATAATCTTCCTAGGAGGCATATTCACACTGCAGGCTGCAACCAATAAGAGAGGAGTGCTTTGACAGAATACTCCTCTCTCATTGGCTGCCTGTGCTGTGCGTGTGATGCGGGGTGGCGCTGTTGCGTAACAGCACATGGTAATATTGTCACAGGACCACAGCGACCGGGGGGGATTAATTCACAAGTTCGCAACTTAACCCTTTGAGCACCAGAAGGGTACGCAAAGCATTCGAAAGCAATGTGTTGCTTACCCTTCTGGCACTCAAAGGGTTAAGGGCAGCAGTAGGCTGCAGGAGTGATCGCGTTGAGCGACTAGCGAGGAGGAGGCCTGAGTTATATTGCCAGAACCTGCTGAAGCCGGGGGTTGCAGCAGAGATCCGGATCATCCGGCAGATGACTTTACACTTAAGAGGAGGCGTGCGGAGCACAGGGTGAGTACATAACATTCAATACGCATGCTATTGCTACAACTGGGTTTTAGGAGCTGAGAATTCTGATCAATCAACACCATTAGGAAAAATTTTGAACAAGTAATAGAAGTTGAACCTCTCAGCCCCTAAAACCAGTGTGGATATTTGACTTAAAATTTATTTTAATAAATACACATTTCTGATTGATTTATTATAGATTTTAAATACATACTTTTATTGATTTCAGATTGATTAAGTAAAGATTTTGTTATATGTTGTTCATTTGTGTCTATCACTAAAATATTTTGTGATCTGGATTACTACAGATGCATAACATTTCCTGTGAGCAATATCCAAGTTAATAATCTCAAAAGGGAATCTTTAGTAGGGCAACTTAACGGCAACTCTTATTATCCTGTCTATGGGGTAAAACATGTCTAGTTGCATCTGATTCTAATATTCGCTTATTAATTACAGTACAGGGATATACACTTATATCATTAAAAGAGGTGGAGTACAAATGGGTGGGGATAAAGGGGCGGGACACAAGGGGCAGGGCCAAGGGGGTGGCAAAATGAGGCTTTGCCTAGGGTGGCAAAAAATCCTTGCACCAGCCCTGATGATTATGACCTAACTTGCCTAGTTTTTCTATGGGGCCAGTGGTGAGAAAGAGTCTGAACTGTACATTGACAACAGCAACAAAATTGAATGATCATTACTTTGCCACAGATGGCAGCCAGGAAAGTTAAACAACTCAGTGTCAATAAAGGGACTTGCATTCTTGTTCCCATATATCTTTCTGTCATTTTAAATACATTCTTAAATGTACTCCGCTTAGGAAGAAGTCTTTTCATCTCCGGTTTTGTGCCAGAGGTGATTCAGTACATGGATATAAGTAAAACCAAAATAGGTGTCGTATTCTACATGGGGTACCATTTGTTATAGAATAGAAGTCAGCCGTAGGGAGTCAAGAACCGGGGAAGTTGTAAAGCAATTGATGAATGTTCTTTATAAGACACATATTTCTGTTTCTTTCGCCTGCTTATATAAGTACACTGGAATAAAGCATATAATATAGATGTGCAGTTTCTAGGATCCAGTGTTTAGTGGATAGTTATATAGAAGTCATCCTTAAGGAATAAACAAGAAATATTGTCTTCATTGTAGCAGAAAAAATAATATCTGGATGGTGTTCTTATTTCAAAGTCTCACTATTAGAAGAATCAGGGAACCATTCACTTTACCAGTAAAGAGAGCTGGTAATAGATATTAAAGACCTACACTTGGACCCCCTAACATAAAAATATTCTCCAAGATGATAGAATCTATTTAACCCTGAGACTGATGGGCCCTCCTTGAATGGACCCTGTAACAACTGCACCTACTGTACCCATATGTATATGTGTGTTTGTGTTTATGTGTTTTAAATTCCAGTCTTTCATTAGTTAAAAGTCCCCTATCACCAATTTAGTACCCCACTGGCAGACGTTTTACCCTGGAAGCAAACTTCTGATGAAGTTGGGGCTGCATTGTGAGCCCTGGTGAGCTAACAGGAATCAAGAGAAAAAAGATATTTTATTTCAAATTTATGTCATATTCTGTAAATGTAAATGCAGTGTTATTCTAGCTTTATTTGTCAACCCGTGCCTGAATAAAGGGCCTTAGTGTCCTGAAAGCTTGCAATTTCTATGTCCTCAGTTAGCCATTAAATGATATCACCTTTATATCACTCTTGTGGAGAGAGACCTTGATTCTCCCTTGTTGGTCCCCTGGGAAGAGAAACTGTTTTACATGATGCTTCCATCATAGACCCTCTGTATTGTGCTTGATATCCCAACAAGGAGAGTCTATGGAGAGTACACACACAACCCAGTGAAGGTTGTGACTGCTTTCCAGAAGAGAGGCTCAGTTTTCTGACTTCCCAAGAGGCTGATAAGGGATGGACTTTTTATTAAGACTTCTCCCACAAGAACAGACTTAGAAAAACATGATAATTGCCATTTGATCTCAGCTTCTTCCTTAGGAATAGCAAAATTATAAATATACAGCCCTTGGTGTACAGGCACAGCACCTCAGATTCTCCACCCCAGCGCTGGTGCTCAGAGCATTGGAGAGGCAGCTGATGATTCCTGGCTATTCTGATGTCATGCCCGCTGGCACAGCCATTAGGAATGAAGCTGCTACTAGTAACTTCAGCTCTTGCAGGAGGTGTGTCAAGATGACGCCTATGCATTGTGAGATGTTGTAAGGTCAATTAAAAGGTATCACAGAGAATAACTGAAGGTAGTTAGTGTTTGCACATATGTTATAGTCATTAACCTCATTGGTACTATATATGTAAAAACATACTAAAGAGAGTAAAATAAATTGAGTTAGCAAATTAGATAAGCATATATAGATAAAGTAGCAGTAACATTTTGTGCAAAATATTGCATCACATTTTGCACATTAAAAATAGTACTGTACATTTGTATCCCATGTAAATTGGGTGTCAAATGACTTTTGTAATCCCCAAATCTTACACATATTGGCTAATAAATGGTCTGAAACATGGAAAATCACAAAAAAACAGAAACACTAAAATGAACCCATCTTGCTGATATCTAAAAGCCATGTCTAGAGAGCTTGTCATGAGCCAAGAAGGACTGGTGATAGCTGCCTTTTCTTGTGAAGAAAATTAAGACATCTATCATTTGCTCAGGAAACAACAATATTGCTGCTTGTCTATAACACTAAATGGATGTGTTGAACTGTGCAAGAATGTAATATACTTCATGTCTCAATAAAATGTCTTAATAACACTGTTTCAATCAATCCTATTGTGTTGGAAATATACTCTACTATTTTTTTATGAAGCTGTACAAATACAAATTAACCAGTCTTTGAATATTTACAGCTAAGTTGACAAAAAAGAAAAAAGTTATTAAATAACAAATTTTTGCCCATTAAGCATCATATGTATTATAATAATTATTATCATATATTTATAAAGCTCCAACATATTCCACAGCACAGCAGTATGACAAGTTAATTGCACAATAGGCTTTGGAAACAGAAATAAGAGGTCTCTACTTTATAGAGTGTAAAGATTCTGTGAATAAATTGTTCTATAATGGATTTTACAATTGTCTTTCTACATAGACACCCAACCAACTGCTACTATATCACTCCAAACCACAGACTTTAGATTGAAGGATATCATATATATAGTCCTCCCAGCAAATGTGTGGGGAATTCGAGAGGTAGTCTTTATACAGCCCTAACTCTTGACCTTTAGGTAGGAGATGCAGCATATAATCACTCACAATGCCTTCAGTTAACATACTCAACCCCAAAATATATTTTGAGTACCTTACCAACAGTGGGAATATATCTATATATATATATGTACATCTCTCTCTCTCTCTCTCTCTATATATATATATATATATATATGTATGTATACACCAGTTTTAAAGCCTGCGTACACGGGCCAGCACTGGCAGCGCTGCAGTCATGTGCATTACTGACTGCCGGCACACGCCAAGACTGATACAGAGCGGGTCACTCCGAATTCATACCGTGCTGGTCTGAATTCGGAGCACCCCGCTCCGTATCAGCAGCGGCGCAGGCAGTCTCTACTGCGCATGACTGCAACGTGCGCAGACATCTCTACTACGCATGACGGCTTCTGACAAACATCGTTAGCAAATTATTATATAGAATATATATATTTTAATGAATATTTCCAATATACAATAATAAAAATAAAATAAAGCAAATATCTTAATAAGTATTAAACAATACTATTTGAAAACATGAATTGTACTTTCACAAATGCTTTTTTATTTTGCTTTTTAATATATTACAAATATTTATTATATTGAGATTATAATCATTATAAAAATGTTTTAAATATTAACAGTATTATAAAGTAATATATTTAACAACTTAAGAGCCATTAATTTCTAGGGTTACTTTTCCTTTAGACTATGTTCCTATGACAGGCTTGGTTACAGTCTTTTACCTCATACCAAGCTGCCAGTGCTTACTTTCCTTTCATGTCCTGTATTACCTCACTGATGTTTTGCATGAGGCCATTGTGAAGGTGTGTCACAAGGTTCCTCCACGTGGTCATTGATGCTCACATCGTTGTAAGCTGCAAGGAGAATCACAACCTCCAATGTGACCCATGTGAAGGATCTGTGGCGCAACCCATAGGTCGCCATGCAGACCAGGCATGCTGAAACATGTGTGCATCCAAGTTGCAGCATACTGCATAAGGGTGTCACATTGTTTCACATGTTTGTGTTTGCTCAGAGTTAACAGTGATGTGGTAATCACAGGTGTTAATAGACCTTAGCCCCTTAATGACCCTTGAAGGTCATAGTACATCAAGGGTCGATCTGACTGAACGACCCATGACGTACTATGACCGTCATGGAGTTCCGGGCTCCCCCTGTGGCTACACGCCATTCGGGGAGTCCGTAACCGGAAAAAAAAAAAAAAAATGCTCCGTGGTCCTTAAGTTGCATCGTGGTGCCGATCGCTCAGTCGTTAAGGGGTTAAAGAATGTTCTTATTTTATAAATATTTATCAACTATCTACAAAACTATTTAATGAAAGTTAATTACATAAAAAGACTAACATTGCTATTTAAGACTACATTTATTACGTTAGTATAGGTGTGATAAGAAAAAAGGGAGCCAAAAAGCATTAACCCTTTGAATGCCAGAGGGGTGTGCACCCCTCTGGCACTCAAAGGGTTAAATTACTAAATCTAAATAGGTTTTATTAAATAAGCCAATATTAAAAATGTAACTTCCCAAAAAATCAATTGTAACCAAAATCTACATGCTTTCTGTGGTGAAAAAGTATACCAAATCAACCTCTACCTATGTCAAAAATATATTTAATGTTAAACCTTTGAGTGCCAGAGTGGTACAGAGTGCGTTGCTTTGCAGTGCATTCCATACCACTCTGGCACTCAAAGGTTTAATAATAATAAAGTATTAATAAGAATTTGAATAGAAATTAATAAATATCATGTAAGCCAATCCTAAAGTAACCACTAATATAAATCATAAGAAGAGAATAAATTATGCTACAGTTCTCTGATCTATCAGCAAACATAATGAAACCCTACAGGTATGGTATGATCATTAGCACACATCCATAAAGAAGCTATTGAAAGCATATGAGCGATGTTACCCCATTATAAAATCCACATTAAGGAACAAACATGGAGATAATTAGATTTTAATGCTCCTTTGTATAAAACAATATTATTAATCTCTTTATGTTTCCCTTTCCATATATTTACTTAAACTGACTGTGACTAGAGCTATCAACAATTTTGCAATGTGTTTCATGGATCAGTTTCATGGACCTTGAGAAAATTTAGTTTCAGGGCAAATTTACTGGGAATGAATCACAGGGAAGCAGGTTCTCATACATTGTTTAGAGGAGCAATGCCCAAACAGAAACCATTTTTGAATGACAGACATTATGAAAACCTGACTTTTTTCCAGATATACTTTTCCCTGCTATTTAATTATGTGACAAATGAAATGCAAAATCTAAATACTGTTGTTCAAAACATGTTTTTGAACCTACCTATCTATTGTAACGGAGTCTAATCGTAAATTGGCCCCAGTGGACTCCTACAACTATCTTGGCATGTGGCTTGACCCCAACCTCACTTTTGGATATCATATTGACAAGTTAACTTCCAAGCTTTATCCCAAAATCAGTACTCTTTTTAGACACAAATCATGTTTAAGTCCCCTGGTTAGAAAACGTATTGTGCAACAGATGTTGCTGCCTGTCATAGACTATGGTGATGTAGTTTATGCTCCAGCGCCAGAAATCCATCTTAGTAAACTTGACACCCTGTATAATTCAATATGCCGCTTTAGCCTCCAATGTAATTACACTACTCATCGCTGTTATATGTTAAAAGAACTAAATTGGTTAACACTCAAATCTAGACGTGCCCTTCACCTTTCTTGCTTAGTACACAACCACTTCTCTGGAAAACTACCACACTACCTGAGCAGTTTGCTCACTCCTGCTCTTCATACTAAATATAACCTCCGCTCCACTGCAAACAACTTGCTACGTATACCACAATACAAGAAAGAAGCAGGAAGATCTGCCTTCTCCTTCAGGGCGCCAAAGGCCTGGAACAATCTGCCTGAAATAATCAGATCTGCTCCCAGTCTAAAATCCTTAAAAGTAAATGCTTCTCTATATCTTAAAACAGAGTGTAACTGTTTATAATTTAAAATTTCCATATGAATATGTGTATGTATATTTAATAACATGTAATATATAATGTTTCTCAATTTGTATAAATATGCAACCCTCTACTGAAAACTGTCCAGGACATACTTGAAAACGAGAGAAATCTCAATGTATTCTTCCTGGTAAAACATTTTCTAAATAAATAAATAAAATAAAATAATGTTTTGGATCTTGCAAAACAGCTAATTTCATATGAATATCAAAAGAGCCTACCGGAGCCGGCGAAGTAGGCGGAGGGGGCATGACGGAGCCCGGCAGGAAGGGGAAATGACGTGGGCAGGAGCTTTAGGCCGCAAGGGATTGTGTTCCCGCGGCCATTAGGCAGTGTTGGAGCGGCACGCGAGCAGTAAGTCCCTAGCGCGGCCGCTCAGTAGGGTTCCCCGGGGCATAATGGCGGATTCCGCCGAAATTGATTCCCTCCTCTCTGAGATGAGAGAGGAGGCTTTGCGGAGAGGGGCTGGCTGGTTGCGGAGGCGCCTTGTGTCATCACCAGCCGGTCCGTCTCCTTCATCCTCCAGGCCAGTGCGGATGTCGCGCCCGCCTAGGAGGCTTAGCCCTTCTGGGTCAGCGCGGCGGGGGGGTCCTGCCAGGCGGGGGAGGCGCTCTTCCTCTCCCCCTCGTGAGAAGAGGGCTTCCCTGGGGGCTGTAGGTGAAGCTGCTGGGGGGGGAGCTGTGCAGTCTTCCTCTCCTGTTCTTCCTCCTCCTGGTCTGCATGGGGGGGGGTCTCCAGTTCCTGCTGCTGCTGCTGTGGGAGGCCCTGCGGTTGGCGAGGTGTTGGCTGGACCTGCACGCGGTCGCAGCGAGGTGGCGACCATGCGGAGGGGTGATGGCGTGGATGCTGGAGAGGGGTCTTCCAGGACGGCCCATGGTGGGCCCGTGGATGCGGGACCGGTTCAGTTGCCCAGCTCTTCACCTGTTGGACGGAGGAGGAGTGCGTCTGCTGGGCGGAGTTTGCGGGAGGAGTCTCACGGTCCTGGGTCTGATGTGGATCCGGTGGACCAGGAGTTGCTGGAGGTGCGGGATGCTGTTCTGGACGATTCCACGGCTGGGGGGTCCCCCCCCGGTCCCAGCGCGCGGCTGAGCAGAGGTATCAGGAGTGTCGTGGTGGTTCCAGGGTCCTCAGGATCGCACGGCGCGGCGAGCGCCCCGGGAGCAGGACGTGCGGCTCAGCTTTCTTCTGGCGGAGTCTCTGGTGAGTCTTCCTTTTCTTTTCCTGGGTCCCCTGGGGGGGGGCGGGGGCGGACGGTGTGGGGGGTTTTATTGAGGGGTTGAAGCAGTTTATCGGTCGTTGGGAGGCGGGCAGGGCCGCGGTGGGCCCCCCTCAGGGACCTGGGGGGGTGTGGGTGGCTGCGCCGGCGTCTGCGGGTTCGTTGGGTTTGTCACCCGGGGTTTCTGAGGGGGTCCCCGGCGGGGCTGGGCAGTCTCCAGGCGCGGTGGCGGCGGTTCCGCGAGGTGTGGGGGTGCAGCTGGCGGATACTGCGACGCTGGGTTCTTACTTTTGTTCGGCGGGTCCTTTGGGGGTTCATGTGCGGTCGGAGCTGCGGGAGCGTATTTGGAAAGGGGAGTTTGTGGAGCTTTTCTCCTTGCTTCCGAGGGAGGATTTTGTGGATGTACGGGAGGATAAGGATAAGGATAAGAAGCGGGAGGAGGAGGAGAAGAAGCGGTATAGGCGCATCCCAAAAACTTTCGGGAACTGGTTGCGGGCCTTTTGCATTTACGCGAGCTTGCTGGGGGAGAAGGCGCCGGAGCATTGTTCCGCCCTTTTTTGCTATGTGGATGAGATTTGGTGCATGTGCAAGGATTATGGTGGGTTGGCGTGGTGGCGGTACGACGAGCACTTCCGTCAGAGGAAGGCTGTTCAACCGGGCATGCGGTGGGATCACAAGGATATCCATTTGTGGATGAAGCTGTTAGGTCCGCAGAAGGCGTCGTTTTTTCAGGGGGGCGCCGGCGGGTTGGGTCCCAGCAGCTCGTCGGCCGGACAAAGGCGGGGATGTTGCTGGCTGTTTAATGACAGCCAGTGCAAATGGGGGGTGTCCTGTCGTTTTAAGCATGAGTGTTCCGGTTGCGGTGGGCCCCACGCGTTGTCCAAGTGCTTCAGGCGAGGTAAACAGGGTGCCAAGCCGGGGGAGCCCCCTGCCGCTGGGGGCGACGCCGGTGAGGCTAGGCGCGATGTTGCCTTTGCTCGATCGTTACGGTCGGGTGTCTGAGGCGGCCGCTTTGCGGGAGGGTTTTTCTGTGGGGTTTTTCATTCCCTTTCAAGGGGTTGGGGGGAGGGGTTTCACGGCGCAATTTGAAGTCTGCTTTGGATTTCCCTGGGGTGGTGCGGGAGAAGTTGTCCAAGGAGGTGGCTTTGGGCAGGATGGCGGGCCCTTTCCCGGATCCGCCGTTGCTTGATTTGCGGATTTCCCCCTTGGGCGTGGTTCCGAAGAAGGAGGTTGGGAAATTTCGGCTCATTCACCACTTGTCCTACCCTGCTGGGCAGTCGGTGAATGACGGCATTGATCCGCTTTATGCTCGGTTCGGTATACGTCTTTCGACCGGGCTGTGGCCCTGGTGCGGAGGGCTGGGCGCGGGGCGTTGATGGCGAAGGCGGATGTTGAGTCTGCGTTTCGTCTGCTGCCGGTACACCCGGACTCTCACCATTTGTTGGGATGCTTCTTTGAGGGCGAGTTTTTTGTTGATCTTTGCTTGCCGATGGGTTGCTCCTTGTCGTGCGCGTACTTCGAGATGTTCAGCCGTTTTTTGGAATGGGTAGTCCGGACGGAGTCGGGGTCTTCTGCCATCGTCCACTATCTGGACGATTTCTTGTGTGTGGGCGCGGGGGGTTCTAGGGACTGTCTGTACTTGTTACGTACGCTGCAATGGGTGGCGGACTGTTTTGGGATTCCTTTGGCACCTGATAAGACTGTGGGGCCTGTGACGTGTTTGCACTTCCTGGGCATCGAAATCGATTCGGTGGCCATGGAATGTCGCTTGCCGGTGGAGAAGTTGGTTGACCTGCGGGACACGATCACGCGATTTTGTGCGGCCAAGAAAGTGACTTTGCGTCAGCTGCAGTCGCTCGTCGGTAAGCTGAATTTTGCTTGTCGCATCATTCCTATGGGGAGGGTCTTCGGGCGCAGGCTGGCCGCGGGGGCTTCTGGTATTTCTCAGCCGCACCATTTTGTGCGCATTACGAAGGGAATGCGGGACGACCTGCGGGTCTGGGACACATTTCTTTCTGGGTACAATGGGCGGTCCTTTTTCCAATCGGAGCTGGTCGGGGCGGATGATCTGGAATTGTTTTCGGATGTGGCGGGGGGCTGCGGTTACGGGGCGTACTTTCGGGGGCGCTGGTGTGCCGGTGAATGGCCAGAAGCTTGGAAGGGGTCGGGTTTGGTTAGGAATTTAGCATTCTTGGAGTTGTTTCCGATTGTGGCAGCGGTTTTCTTGTGGGGCACTGATCTGAGGGATAAGAAGGTCTGCTTTTACTCCGACAATTTTGCGGTTGTTCAGTCCATCAATGCGGTGTCTGCTTCGTCCCCTCCGGTGGTAGCGTTGCTCTGGTTGCTGGTTCTTCGCTGCTTAGAACTTAATCTGTGGTGTCGGGCGAGGCACGTTCCTGGGCATCTCAATGTAATTGCTGATTCTCTCTCTCGTTTTCAGTTCGCCCGATTCCGGGAGGTGGCGCCAGACGCGGCCGAGGTGGGGGAGAGTTGTCCGGCCCAGCTGTGGGACGCGCTTGCTGGCTTGCGGGAGACCTTGTGAGACGGTCCGTGGCTCCTCGGACATGGGAGATGTACCGGAGGTGTTGGCAGGATTGGTTCTCCATGGTCGAGATCATGGGTGGAGCGGAATCGGATGATGACCGGCTGGAGGTGCTGCTGTGGTTTGTGGCTCGGCTCGCCGAGGAGGGGCGGTCGGGTTCGTCTGTGGATCAGCGTATGGCGGCTTTGGCCTTTTTGTTTAAGTTGGAGGGTTGGCGGGATGTGACCAAGAATTTCTTGGTCCGCCAGGCTTTGAAGGGGCTGCGGCGGACGCGTGTCTCCAGGGACTTGCGGCGGCCGATTTCCTTAGGGATCTTGAGGGGTTTGTTGTCGGTTTTGCCTGGGGTTTGTTCCTCCAGTTTTGAGTCTTTGCTGTTTCGGGCGGCATTTTCTTTGGCCTTCTTCGGGGCGTTCCGGATCGGGGAGCTTGTGAGTGCGAACAGGCGGGAGGCGACGGGGCTTGCTTTTGGTGATGTGTGTGTGAGCCGAGGTTGTGTGTCTGTGGTACTGAGACGGTCGAAGACGGATCAGGTGGGGCGGGGTTGCCGGATTTCGTTGTTTGCAACGGGGTTGCCGGAGTGCCCGGTTGGTTGTGTGCAAGAGTATTTGGGGGTTCGCCCGGCGGGCGGGCGTGCCTTTCTGTCGCATGAGGACGGTTCTTCACTGTCCCGGTTTCAGTTTATCAGTGTCTTTAAGAGGGGTTTGCGGTGTTTGGGTTTGGATGAGGCGGAGTTTGGTTCTCATTCGTTCCGCATCGGGGCGGCTACGGAGGCGGCTCGGTGGGGTTTGGGGGACGAGGTGGTGCGGAAGATTGGGCGGTGGGAGTCTGATCGTTTTCGCTTGTATGTGCGGCCTTCCTTCCTGTTGTAAGTTGCTCATGTGCTGATTTTCTCGTTGCAGGTGATCGTGCGGTGGTGGTGTGGTTGGTGGGACATTCGTTCATCTGCCGGGCCCAGAGGAGAGCTGCAGTCCGGAGGGCCGGAACACGGCTGGGTTTTCCTGAGGGTCGGGTGGTTGTTCGGTGGTTGGGTGTAGGTGGTTTGGTTTGGGAACAGGTTTTGTTGTTAGTAGTTAGGACGGCTCGGGTTAGTTCACCGCCTGATGTGTTGGTGGTGCATGCGGGGGGAAATGATTTAGGTTTTGTGTCGCAAAGGGAGCTGGTGCGGTTGTTTAAGCGGGATTGGGATAGATTGGGGGTTTTGTTTCCGGACACTGTGTTGGTTTGGTCGGAGATTACGCCTCGGTTGAGGTGGCGGGGAGCTAGGTCCCAGGAGGCGATTGAAGGGAGCAGGAAAAAAGTGAATAAGATGCTTTCCAGTTTTGTGCGGAAGGCGGGTGGGGTGGTGGTTAGGCATAGGGAGATAGACGGGGTGTCCGGGTTGTTTTTGAGAGACGGGGTTCATCTTTCGGAAATTGGGCTGGACATATTTTTGGAAGGTTTGAAGGATGGTGTTGAGAAGGCCATTTCTCTGGTTGGTGGCGGGGCTCAGCCAGCTTAAGGAGTCAAGCGGCTGGGCCTTGGCGGGTGCTTGCTGGGCAAGCCAGGTGGTTGTGGTGATGGTACGGGTTAAGACTCTTGGGCATGGGGCCCAAGGGGCAGGAAATTACGGCTGGTGGGCTATTACTTGCCACGTTCAAATAGGGCAGGGGTGGATGGTGGCATGGCCCCCAGTCAATTAGTGTGACGTTCTGATAAGCACTAAGATGTTATGTTTGTTATGGTAAGGTATAGGTTTTATTGATGTTATTTAAAAGGATGTTGGTAATAAATGTTAAATAAATGTTAAATTAATGTTACTTATGATAATAAAAGCTGTGGCCTTTTGACCCATCCGAATAGTCTCTGTGGTTATTATGGGAAAGGGGAAAGAGGTATAGAGACCGGGATGACTTGACGGTGCGCTTGTCAAGAGCCTACCGGAGCCGGCGAAGTAGGCGGAGGGGGCATGACGGAGCCCGGCAGGAAGGGGAAATGACGTGGGCAGGAGCTTCCGGCCGCAAGGGATTGTGTTCCCGCGGCCATTAGGCAGTGTTGGAGCGGCACGCGAGCAGTTCCCGCCCGTCCCTGCTGCGTGCCTTTAGGGCCACGGGGGTGTGGTCTTTTCGGCACATGGGGGTGGTGTGCTGGTGGCGGTGTGGGCTCGTTGGTATTCGGGTTGCTGGCAGTCTTTGTCACAGCTTGGCGGGTGCTTGCTGGGCAAGCCAGGTGGTTGTGGTGATGGTACGGGTTAAGACTCTTGGGCATGGGGCCCAAGGGGCAGGAAATTACGGCTGGTGGGCTATTACTTGCCACGTTCAAATAGGGCAGGGGTGGATGGTGGCATGGCCCCCAGTCAATTAGTGTGACGTTCTGATAAGCACTAAGATGTTATGTTTGTTATGGTAAGGTATAGGTTTTATTGATGTTATTTAAAAGGATGTTGGTAAAAAATGTTAAATAAATGTTAAATTGATGTTACTTATGATAATAAAAGCTGTGGCCTTTTGACCCATCCGAATAGTCTCTGTGGTTATTATGGGAAAGGGGAAAGAGGTATAGAGACCGGGATGACTTTACGGTGCGCTTGTCATGTATAGCTGTGACATACAAAAAGAGTTGTTGTATCATTCTTGGAACTTTCTAGGGGCTGGATACTATTACAAGTGCTAATTTTATCTCTACTTTTATCTCCAGGCTTGCTCATAGACTTCAATAGGAAAATGTTTGATAAAAGGGAGGTAACATGACCTGCAATAGGATCCAGCCCTAGATGTCTCTTTAGTACTCTCTTAATGTGTGGTACTAGTAATGGAGGCCATTTCTAGAAATAGGAAAAATGCATTTTCATTTTTAAGTACTTTTCCACAAAAATATATAAATACGGTAAAAAGTACTGGCACCTCTTTTTCCAGAAAGAGGGTAGCTCTGTACACTGAGAATCAATAATCTGGAAACACCTCAAAGGATTGAATCACGAGGTTGCAAATATGTAAGATTAGTTACCTACTCAGTCGTTTGCTGGTCTTAAATAACTAGACAATATATTTGTCCATAGTGAATTCCATACTCAAAACCAGAGGTGTTGCAATGTTCCCAAAAACCTGTGGCTTGTGCCATCCATTACATGCCCCAAACTGGCAACTAGACCTGGGGCATTGTATGTATGCATGTATCACTATTTACATTACATTACACATGTGCAAAGGGCTTTAAAAAAACAATAATAATACAATATAAAGAATACAGGACAGGCATACGAGAACCAGGCTAAAGTGCAATCACTGCATTATTAGCAAGTGAGTCATTCACTGGAAAGGGGAACCTGTCCCAAAGATGTGACAATATAATTGTAAGCTTTAAGCTTTTAGTCCCCTTAACCAGTAACTAACAACACCCATGCTCACAGTCCTTTTAATACTTTGTATTTCTAACCTACAACCTACACAGTAGAGTGTGTGTTCCTCCAATATCCCCAACCCATGGGTTTTGGGTTAGTGGAGGCACTGAAATTCAGCCCCTACCCCCAGAGAAAGTTCAGAATTTGCAGCTGGCTAAAATCCAGTCACCCATGGCTATAGGCAGAATGCATATGTGACTGTTGTGACTCTAAGTCAAGTGAGAACCCATTTGTTGGATTCTTCTTAAGCTTATCTATAAACACAAAGATGGCTTAGCACCACTACAATGAATGATAAGGCAAACTATCCGTTATACTAAGAATAAAAATAATATCTAATAACTCCATTCTAGTGTCGCAAGCTACATAATACAGATGATTTTGGAGAACTTTTGCCCATCTATCCAATGCGTGCATATTAACCCTTCCAATGCCAGAGGAGTGAGAACACCTTGCTCCATAATGTGCTCTCACCTATCTGGCACTGAAAGGGTTAAACAAAAATAAAGCTGCAAATGATCAAGGTTATCGTTTCTATCAAACTGTAGAAAGACCGCATATCACCAGAATCATGTAGTACAAAAGGGTAAAAACCTCAGTTTAATACTAATCTATGTGCAAAGTTATTAACTTTCTGTCACAAAACCTGCAAAGACACAAAGGGAAAGCACAGACATGTCTCCACTAAAATATGTGCTGGAACTTTGTTGCAGTTGATTTGTCCCAGTATTGATCCATTTCTCCTTAGAAATTAGTCTCCTTGCTTCTCGATGCTTTGGAAACTTCTCTTAGCAGCTAATAGATTTAAAAAGGTACAATAATATAATCTTCTACAGTGCTAAAGGATTTGTGAGTCATATATTTTAGCATTTATTTATGTCAGCATTCTTAAAGAGACAGCAATTATTAGAAAATAGTTGGCTTTAAACTATAGAAAAGCATTTCAGAGAGTGACTGATACCAGATACCAGAAATCTTTATCAGCATACATGGGGGCAGACCTTTTGATTCAGATTGAGCTCTTCATGAGCCCCAGTGCACCAGGGAATCAGTAAGGGAACAGTGTGGGGGTCTTTAAAGAGGAACGATCACCCCAAATAAAGTTCCCCCCAATAATTAGTCATATAGTGATAAGCTTAGGAATAGCACTATTATCCAGCATAAGTACCACTTTATTAAGAACTACTATTAAGAACTACTATTTCTAAGCTTATCGCTATATGAAATAATTGGGGGGGGACTTTATCTGGGGTGATAGTTCTGCTTTAAGGAGATCCCCATTGATTCACTGGTGTATCTATTCTACATCATGCAGAACAGTGTCCTGTCCCACATTGTGCATGTCCCCATAATTGTTGAAGGAAGATTGAAAGCCCAAGACACTAGGTTTATGGGAAATTTGTCTTTCAGCAGAGAGGGTCAGTTTTTGGAAACCCCTCCCCCCTAAGTGGCTGATATCAGCTGTTTTGAGGTTGCACAGGTCACTTTCATTCTACTTGTAAAGCAGTATATTGCATATCCCTCTGGCACTTAAAGGGTTAAAATGTTAATCTTTTCCAAAGTTAGGATCTGTACAAGTTTAAAGTTGACATTTTTGCCTTTATTCTTTAAATGCCAGAAAAGTATGCAGGAGATGAAGCAATCTGTTGCACACACTCTGGCACTTAAAAGGTTAAAACAACTAAATTAAATTAGTACTTTAACACACTGAGAACCAGACATTGCTTCGCAATGAGTTACACACTCCTCTGGTCAGCAAGGGGTTAAAAGACATTCTGGCAACTAATCAAAATTGACTTTATATTTTGTTACAATTTCGAGCTAATCTATTTTTTGAACATCTGTCTAATGATGAGATAGGCAGTCTGAGGACACAACGGGAGTTATGCACTAAAGTGTGATAAAGAGGTGATAAAGTGGAGATGATTTCTCCAGTAATATCACTTCTCCAGTTCCTATGTTATTCTATGGCGCTAAAGCACTAAGATCTCCAAAGTTCTAGAAATGTTAGTGAATTGGCTTATAGAATAGTATAGGAACTGGAGAAGTGATATCACTGAAGAAGTTATCTCCACTTTATCCTCTATTTATCATGCCTTAGTGAATCTCCCCCAAACACTCAGAAATAAGTAGGAATAAGAGCCAAAATACTCTGTAAGTTAAATTAATAATCTTCCAAACAGTTCCCAGGATGTACTTTGGCAAAATAGTATAACTCATGGGTGTTTATTTCACTAAAATGAGATTTTTTCAGTTTGACACATTTGAGTTACATTGTTGGAACCACATGATGACATTCATGTATTTTGTTGCATATTTTCAACAAAGTAAATTGAACTGTACACATGGAAGATTTTTGTAAAGAGTATTGCACATAATAGATTGAGAAGAGGTGCAAAAAAAAACTCCATTATTTATGGCCGATTGAATTGCTTTAAAAATGGAATCTTTTTCATGCACATAGTACTGACTTTCAGTGATGGATTTAACTGTTTGGATCAAATGACTGGAATTATCATATTTTCCTAGCATATTTAAGCATGTGTAAACTCCCACTGTAATAAATATAGAGTGGTTGAATCCTAATTTAGTAAATGGCATGCAGGTCAAGATTATTTACTTCTTTAAAAACAAGTTTCCAAGGTAAATATGAGAAAGGTAAGGACTCTTTCACACTGGTGATAGAACTTTAGCAGCCCCTGCCACGGTTTTGTCACCTGTAAACTCCGCTTTCTCTTGCTTTCCCCTGCTGATCCAGGTGCAGGAGGATGTGTCTGAGGGCAAGCCCATGTGAACTTCAGTTGAATATTATTGGCTGGTGATCACATGGGTCAACCATTCTTTGCAGGTTGTGATGAACAATACAACCACCATCACTGCTCTTGTGATATGTCTGCAGGCAGACCTTTCTTGCCACATCCTGTGTGAATGCAGTAAAGATGCAATATTGTGAACATCTCACAGGAGATGATGATTGCATGTGGAAGACATCATAGTTCAGCACAGTAACTTTCACAAAGAGAGGTATCACAAAATCAACATAGCTCTGTTGGTGTCACCTATGTGAAAGGGGTCTGAAAATGGTGGCATTAAACCCTTCATACTCTCAAGTATCACTTTAGAAATAAACCACTTGCAAGTATTTTGTTTAATTTTAATACATCTTAAAACTTTTAAAATTTAAAGATATCTCCAAACCATTGGAAAGCAATAAACAGAAAACCTCTCTTGCAACAATCGGTAGGAAATACTAGGCACTTTGACCGTTGTTGGCAAACAAATGCATAATGGGCTAGGTGAACAACGTAAGAATCAGTTCTGGGACAAACCCACTGCTCCATAGGGAACAATTAAAAATAAATCAACAAACTCCAACTGAACCAACTGATTGCAGCAAAATGTAACAGAGACCTCAAGATTCAAGGGATTGAAAATGAACTTTTAGTTTATTTTGTGCAGTTGATTTGCTCTAGAATTGCTCCACTTTTTTCTGTACCATCTTAAACCCCTTTTCAAACAAGAGGGGTTTGCAACTAACCTTGATGCAATGCATTACACACCCCTCTGATCCTTAAAGACTTAAGTTTTTCCATATCTCTTTCTCTCTCCACTCCTAACCTGTGATTGGCCTTTCTGCAAACTCATTCTGGTTGTCTTCCCATGATGTAAAACAAAACTTTACAAACACAGTGATCACTGTTTTCTCCGGAACTCTAAATGGTAAATTGCTGAACTAGTCCACAATTAATTCATCTTTTCAAAATCTTCTTTTGAAGTATATTTTTTTTTCTAAATAATTCCTCATTCAAATGGTGGAAATTTTCTATGCCAGGTCTTGGCAGGCATGTCCTATTGAGCACTTAAAGCACTTAAAATCTTCGCCATTTTCGCCTACTTAAAAAATGTTTTAGCTATTTTTTCCAATGGCTACGAACTTCCTGGCCCTTTACTTATATGTACTTCACTTTTTCATGCCAAAACCAGGTGCTAGCTGTTTTGAAGTGCTTTATTTAGCAAAGTTAATGTAACAGAGGCTCATAGTGTGTGCTATCACTATGAGCACCTGGATTAAAAAGAAAAAGAGGAACTGGAAGGGCCATGATGCATCCAGGTAGTCTGAGGAGGAGGAAGTGGCCAGAACCAGCATAGAAGGGTCTTAGAAGCTTTAATTCCCCAGAACCAATGACGTCCAGTCCCCCTATACCATCCCTGGGAATCTTGGGTAAAATGATTAGCAAACCAGTAAAGACACATGAAGAATTGGATAGCAGTGTGAGCACCACAGGGCAGCTATCTGTGCCAGCTGCTACTGATGCCAGTGTTCTTCCTGATAACCCTATCTGTCCACCCTATCTTATCACAAACTGTTCTCCCCAAAATAAATTATAACTAAAAAACAAAATCAACAAATTCTTTCACCAGACTTTCCCAGCACATAGACAATAACAGCAAGATCAGAAAACAAATTGGACCCCAGCTGCCTGTGTCTTGCCAGTCACATTGAATTTTGGGGTATTTGGGAATCAACCTCCTTCCTCCCTTCTTCTCCCCAATTTACCCCCATACTCCACTAATACAGAGAATAAAAGTCTTACCTAAAAGACTCTCTAAACTAAGCTTCAATTGCCCTTTGTTTGCCTATCTTCTCTAACTCAAAAACACACTGCTGTGTTAGCCTGACACTCTTTTATATGCCTACAGGAAGAGTAGAGAAAATACAGTAATATCACCTACATAATAGGCCCATGTATGTTAAAGGTATAGGTAAAATATATAGCATACATAATAAATATCAGCAATATCAAATTCTTACTGTAACCAGTAATCTAATAGTAAATACCTATGTATAGACCAGAGGTTCTCAACCCATGCCCTCAGTGGCCACTAACAGGCCAGGATTTAGGAATTTCCCTGCTAGAACACAAGTGTGTTGATCAGAGGATCATTCATATTGATTAACTCACCTGTGCTCTTAAAAGGAAATTCTCAAATCCTGGCCTGTTAGTAGCCACTGAGGGCACGGGTTGAGAACCACTGGTACAGACTCTTAATGTATGTAGACAAACCTAGACAGCTCTTTCTCCCAATACTCCCTCTCAGCAATGTCCATCCCAAATAGACCTTGTTGGGTGTGCTAATATATCCTGCAGCTACACCCAAAGTAATGAGTAAAATGAGTCGACATTAATGAGCATGGCAAAGCAATGCATTGGAACCTTTTCTTCATTCAAGGCATTAAAAGTACCATTTCATTCAACTGATATGTTTATTTGTCTCCTTTGGTATAGCTGGTTTTTCCCATAATTGTTCCACTTTTAAACTGTGCTTTCTCCTACATAAACTGATCACTTTAATAAATTAATATTCTGCCAAAGCACCAGTTCAGTGTATACAAAACAGATTTAAAGGGATAGTAATACTTCGTTTTATCTTTATTTTATTTTGTAGGCATTAAAAAAACATGAAGAACGATATAAGTCTTATCTCTCAAACCTTTATGGTTTAAGAGATATCCACAAGCAAAGTACCCCCCCGTTCAGCCAAATCAGAAGGGAGGTGCCCAGGTAGACTGCAGAGAGGGACAATCTTCAATTAAGATAAGGGAAAAACCTGAAAAGCTTGTCAAGGGGGGCAGGGATTTCATTGTTTTCATAGGAATAAGATTGTCCCCTGCTGTTATCTGTCTGGTGTATGGACTGCATTCCACATCTGAGAAGAGATGGCTTACACTAGGTAAAAGGGGAGGGAGGGGGAAACTTTGCTTGTGAATATCTCATGAACCATAAAGGTTTGAGAGATAAGACTTATATCATTCTTCATGTTTTTTAATGCCTACAAAATAAAATAAAGTTAAACCGAAGTATTACTATCCCTTTAATTTAACTCATTAGGTGCAAAGCAATGCACTAGAGACATCTCTGGCATAAAAGGGGTTAACCTGTTAATTTCATATTTAAAGCACATAACCTGATTTCATTTGTTTAGTTCTAGATTTTCATTGTTATTATTTGAATTATCATGACTACTTCTGAAATGCTAGAATAAGCTTCCTATGGGGCTGTTCTCAATATGAGGATTAAGGCTGATCTCTCCTGTTAAATCCTATAGCTGTCAATAAGAATAAGGCCTTTAATCTGATGAAGTTTGTTTGTGATTGTAAACCTGCTTCCTGTTGAGTTTAGATTAGTAAAAGGGCAAGTGTAAAGCAAATAAAACATACTGCTATTGATCACATCATCTGCCAAGCAGCCTGGGAGTTTGATGTTCCCCGAGAAGCACAGAGGTCATTATTCAATGTGTTATCAAGTCACTTATTTAGCAGCAATTATTTCACAACATATTGATGGGATGAAAGCAATATTTTTCATAGACAGGTTCAAAACTTGGGGAATCCATATGTCAGCTGTTTTTGCACTCTATATAAGATTTATTTACTTAATAACAATAATATACAACATATTATTATTTTGTACATTTGCCTTTCACATATTTATCAATTGACATTGAATACATTGAAGCAAAGAAGCACACCCCAACTCCAACACTGAACATGCAGGGCCATCAGCTTAGAGAATGTTTGCTTTATTTGTAGTTTAAAACCAGTAGAAAAGTAATGACAAGTAAGACTTAAAGCAAACATGGGGGTGACCTTATGACTTTCTGTGTAGTACATGCTTAAATCTAGGACTTGTGATTACGCTAGTGCTACCTGGTTATCTGGTGTACGCTGGTTATCTGATTTGTATTGGCTTTTACATCGGTTTTAAAAAGTAAGAATAATAATACTGGGTTTAACTAAGCTGAGGGGTCTGTTATAGACCAAATTTATCTCTACAGAATTGGCAACATAAAAATGTGGGAGTAATGATATTTACAGGTCTTATTAATTAGCCTCTTGACAAGGAAGTGGATTGTGTTTGTGTGCACAGTGATGAATGTCTGTGGTAACCTAAAATTGCTTGGGTTGATATCTATTGCAATGCCTGGCCTACCCTACCCTCGCATTACCTACATTTCTTCATTTGCATAGTAGCAGGAAAACTAGTGCAGATGTGGAGCATATTACCCTCTGTCTATCGTCCCTACTCTAAAATCAGTCAGCTTTACAAAACTGCATGCAATGTTGCAGAGATAGATAGAGATAGACAAATAAATGCAATGATTATTATAGTGTGTTATTTTTATACAGAACAAAATAGCTTTCTTATGTTTTGGAATTTTTTACAACTGCAGCTGCTTAAACAACCATGTTCCTTTTTCATGCAAAACAGTGCTGATTACTCCTGAACATGAACAGTGAATGTTGTAACCATGAAAAGAACAAAACACATATTCATTACGGATTTATCTTACTACATGTAGAAAGTGAACAAAATGCTTGTGAAGTGTAAACTGATCAATGAGATCTCACCAAATTACCAGCAAAAGAAAACAGAAGCCTTATAAGACTCATTGAGAGAGTTAAATTTGAACAATAATTTAAGTTGTCCCACAGTACTAAAGCTATTGTAAGAAATTAGCCTCTTTCTCTTTATTTGCAGGAGGACTAAAGAAAGAGGCTTAAAGGATGATACCAGAGTTGCTTTAATTATTTGCCTGTCTGGATTAGTCAAACCCTGCTAGCTTCAAATTATATTTTGTACTCAAGTCGGCACCAAGGAACATATCAAATGAAAACCTAGTTTATTAGCTGGATCAAATCCTTCTCAGATGGTTCTGTTTTAATTGATAGTAGTTCATTTATTTACACTGTGTACATGTTAGATTCTGTTATGCACATTCCTGCCATGAGGACAACATTAAAATAAGCATACAAAATGTGAGAGGACAACATTGAAGTAATTAGATAGTTTGGGTACTTTGCACAAAAAAAGGAACAATTTTGGAACAGATCAGCTGCACCATTAACCCTTTGAGTACCAGAGGGGCACGCAACTCATTGCTTTGCAATTCGTTGCATACCCCTTGCCACTCAAAGGATTAAAGGGCAATTTCAAATGCCCATTGATTTTAAATTGGGATTTTAAACCCTTGAATAGAGAAATGTACAACACATTGCTTCTCAGTGTGTTGGAGAGCTCTTTAGAATTCAAGGGGTTAAAAAGTCCACTTCAGTCAATGGAGATTTGCGGTATTTTTAATTTGTCTCCTGAATTTGCTCCAGAATTATGCCTCTTTTCTTTGTGCTTTCAGTCATTTTCATTTACATTGTTTTTAACCCTTTGCATGCCCGATATGTGTGCAATGCATTACACCTAAAAATGTATAAACAAATGGACAAGGACTAATAGTAATATGGCAAAATCAATCTGTCTGTCCATCCATCCATCCATCCATCCATCTGTCTGTCTTTCTGTTTAACATGAAGACTTTGGAAGGGACCTTGTGCCCTGGTCACTGGCAGCTAATGTTTGACTTTTGTGAGATTCTGAAGCCATTTGGCTGATACTTTGCTGGTTAGTTGTGTCAGAGCAGTAATCATTGGGATATTTCCACTAATATACTACAGAAAAAATGAAGAGCATGGCCAAGCATTCTTACAATAACAGCAGCATAGATTTGAGTCACCTGGTAAATCTTATGTTAGCGTGTTTTGAGCAGGGTCCTCGCATAGTCTACATTAAAAGCAATGATGAATACATTATCGATACATTGCTGAACCCCCACTTTAAATATAACATTTCTTAAACTGAAGAGTAGTAGCAGCAGCACTCTAAGGAATCAGATTCTATGAAAGCATATAAAAAAAATCCGTAGAGATAAAGTGGAAGATTGCATTGTGAAGGGTAAGAAAGAGTCAAAACTACTTGAAAGCATACAGAAAATGAAGTAAGAAAAAAAAGGATTATGTCTTCAGCATCAGAACACAACAGCATTACAACAATTTGCAGAACAGATGACATTACAGAAAGTGACTAATATGTCTCAGGGCAGCAGTATAAAGTTTGTGTTGATAGTGGTGAGGGTGGTGGCACTGGCACATATCTATTTGACTTGGTCCGAGAATACTGGTAACCAATGCACATGAACATGTCTATCTACAAGCTGTGCCCCCGTTGAATATGAGATGGTAATAGCTTACTTGCAGATTAATTATGTTCTAGACTGACAAAAATTACCCACTTGAGTACTAACAAGCAAAACTGTCTCTGTGGCCAGCGCTCATTAGTGCTGCTGTGGAAACCCTTACTTGACCACCATTAAGTGTGGGTTTTCAGTGATACTGGTTTTATAGTGATATGTGTATCCAACACCTTTGATGGTAGACATACTTTTAAAAGTGAACTAGTGTCTAACACCATATGAGAGTGGAGTGAGACGTGTAACATATGTGCAAGACAAAGAAACATAAGGTACATGAAGCAGCAGTAGCAGCATTTAGGACAATGAAAATGAGGAGGAAAGATCTGCACAGTTTACACCATATACAATAATTGGGACCAACACCATGATAACTGATGAATGATTGACATTTAATCCTATATAATAATTTGCTAATGTATGTTTGTCAGATGCTATCATGAGCAGTAGAGACTGCCCAAACACACAAAATATTGGGAGGTGTAGGAATGCTGGGAGTTCTGTGGTGGGAGCATTCTGTGCTTTCAGGCAGCCTCTACAGTGCATGACTGCATCAGCAGCAGGGTGCAGAGCAGGACAGGCCTCTTAACCCTTTGAGTGCCAGAGGGGTACGCAACGCATTGCAAAGCATCACCCGATCCTAGGCCCATGTACACGGGCTTTTATACTAGTACTAAAATATTTTGTCACCATAATCCTTTTCTTCTTTTGCCTATCCTGATATCATAGGTGTAGGACTATTTTTCCTTGGGAGCAACGAGAGGAGCTGTGCAGTTGTAAATAACTCAATGTGCACAGTGTGTGAAAATGAGATGTGTGGGCACAAGGGATCACACCTCAGCATCTCTGCTTTAATTAAGTACATCCAATATAACTACCCTGATGTTTATGTCGACAGTGTTAAACTGTCCCCAAAGAAAATCAGGTGCTGTTGCTATCACTGTGCCTCTTGTCTGTCAGCAACAATGACCACAATGGTCATGGTTGAGACTAATAGGATACATTATATCTCGAAACACCTTCAGACTGTTCACCCTGTACAATATGCGTAGCTTATTCAGGGAGCATAAATTATTTTCATTAATTTTGTTTGATAATACATAGGACCCATGAGTCAGTCACCCACCACTGCCACTTGTTAATTTCAGTTGTCAATCCACCAGCCCACAATCACCTTCAAGAATGAAACATTTTTCAAGGCTTGCATTTCTATAGACATCAGTCTTCTATCAATTTTTCAACTCTTACCTTGCTGTAGGCCTCAGTCTTCTATAAAGATATTTAATTCCTTGCAAGAGCATAACCACTGATCCATCACCAACTCAAAATAGAGGTCTCTACCATCCATCAAAAACATTTTCCAGGCCTTAGCTTGATAGACGCCTCAGCCTACTAAAGTCTTTTCAAGGCTCACCTTGCTATAGACCTCAGCCTACATTACAGTGGTTATGCTCTTTAAAGGGATAGTAATACTTCGTTTTAACTTTATTTTATTTTGTAGGCATTAAAAAAACATGAAGAATGATATAAGTCTTATCTCTCAAACCTTTATGGTTTATGAGATATTCACAAGCAAAGTTTCCCCCTTCCTCCCCTTTTACCTAGTGTAAGCCATCTCTTCTCAGATGTGGAATGCAGTCTATAGACCAGACAGATAATGGAAGAGGACACTCTTATTCATATGAAAACAATGAAATCCCTGCCCCCCTTGACAAGCTTTTCAGGTTTTTCCCTTATCTTAATTGAAGATTGTCCCTCTCTGCAGTCTACCTGAGCACCTCCCTTCTGCTCTAGCTGAACAGTGTTACATCAGTAAAAGTGGCGGGAGGGGGACACTTTGTCATTGAATTACTCTTGAACTATAACTCTGACAGAATTGAAATAACACTCTCCAAAGTCCATATACTATGATGATTAGAGCTTTACCGGGTCTCCGGGGCAGAGGCTGATTCCTCTGGATGTGGGGATTTTCTACTGAAACTCTGCCACATCTGCTTTTTCTCCCGCTGTTCCTCCATCCCCAGCCTTCTGTGTGACACCTTTAAGCCCTGCCCCCTCACTTGTGTCAAGCCCCGCCCCTTTTTGACGCAATTAGCATCATTTTTGTCACCCCCTGCTGAACAGAGGACTCCCCTCCGGGTAGCCCTCAACTGGGAGTTCCCAGGTATGTATATTACATTTCAGTTAATAAGTGTTATCACTGAAGTCTATGCATAAATTCTAAGATAAAACCATTGATAAAGTCATCAAATGCTTAGTATGAGTGTATAAAACTCATGCAAGTATCTTAACCCTTTGAGTTCCAAAGGGGTGCACAAAGCATTACAAAGCATGTGTTAATAGATATCATCTAGTGTAAACTGCACACTGAATCCACTACTGTAATTGCTTTAGTCTATTTTATACATTTCCCTCAGTGTTATTTAATCGGGATTGGAATGTATTAAATGTTTAAATGTTTCTACTGTTTTGTTCAAGATTTTTAAAGTAGGAATAATTAAAGGATATTTAGTGATTCTGGAAGATCTATGTACTTGTTTTAGCCACTGATTTGATATGTTCAATTAGGCAAAGCTTTATCTGCTACAATTTATACTATTTTCTGTGCAGAATCTGAATGGAACCAGTATCTGTATTCATGAGTTGAATTAACTAATGGTATGTAAAGATACTGGAGATTATGTATAAAACAGAAGTAGATCAGTTGTGGGGCAAACCAGCTGCACCATGGGGGAGAATTCATCATTCTCATTGATTTAAAAGGGATTTCTAACCACTTAAATGCTAGAGAGGTCACCAACACATTACATTGCAATAGTATTCAAAGGGTTAAAAGCCGCATTTAATTCAAAGGGAATGTGGGGAATTTTTTTATATCCCCTATAAATCAGATAGTATGCCACATGTCTTGGGAAAGGGGCCGTAGAATTCAAAACACACATAATGACTTGATAGGTGCAAAGAATACATCCAACCCAATCTCTTTAGGGTGGACCCCATGCCAGTCCAATAGACTAAGGTTCTGCTCTATGTCTCACCTCAATGCCTGGGTGTAGCACCACAAACGTGGAGATACGCAGATTAAGGAGAATTTGATTCTTATTCAGAGCCAGTAGATCTCTGGTGCATCTCCAGCATCGACAAGGGATGATCTCTGCCCTCACCAAAACCATACTATGGAATTATGCTGCCAGTTTAGCAGAATCTTGTTTCATCCACGCCCCTGCGGATATAGTGGAAATGTGCTCAGATCATTACCACCAAGTGGACCACTAAAACTCTAGGTATTGACACTCCCAGCCTGACCAGTTCCAAGGCCTCAGGGACCAGCTGTACCCAGTACATTCCCCTGAAACCAAACCAGGACACCTGCACTGAAGATTGAGGTAAGGATAGCTGGAGGCCATACACTCTAAGAGCTGCTCTCTGTCTGGCCTAGTAAACAAAGAAATGCCTCACCACCCATAGTTGAATTGGCAAAGCACCTACAAACTGACAAACACAAACAAAAAGGGGGATGGGGTGGTAGGAACTATTAGCTGGGAAAAGGACCATCAAACAGCTGGTTACTAAATCAAGCTTCACATACAATCTGAACCTACTGACTCCCATCTTCCTATCCTCCTAATTACTTCATCCTGCAAGCTGAACCGAGCAGCCTTTGTGGCTGCCCCTATCCATAATGAATGAACCCCAGAATCCCCTGGCTCTAACCCCAGCCAAGTTAAACACAATTTAAACAACTGAAAGTACTGAAAGTGTGTAAGAGGGAACCTGGAGAGGTGTACCAATAAAGGCCCATTTCCTGCAGGAAGGACATCTAAGAAACTCAGAACCAGGTGCACTGAACATACATTGCTCAAAACTATTGGATATATAGTGATCCACTTCCCCCTGCCAAACACATCTGTTTTGGAGCTTGCAAATCTAAATTACATCATCTCTTACATGATGCAAATGCCTCCTTTGATTAACCCCCTGGGATCCTCTTACTATAGCTAACCAATTCAGCCAAGCACATTGCTCCAAAAAATGCAAGGCTGAACACAATGCAAAACAATAACACCTCGAAGGTCACCTCTTATCCCTTGAGAGAAAACCTTTCAGAAACCCTGCCTGGCCTATTTATCCACAAAATCCTTAGTGTAATTCCTCCAGTCCAAAAACTTAAATGAAAGGCCAAACCAGCAACCTTATCCACACAGTAGATGGGGATATGCCCTTACTGGCCCACAATCAGAACAGCCAAAGCACCCCATATACTGTTTTGGCATTACTGGGAAGCCCTCCAGCCAAAAATATCAGCTCCATCCACTCCTCCCGCATTGCTGCATACAATGCCTAGCTGTCTGGCAGCACACCATTCCGCAGCCAATGCACTGCATCTCTCATCCAAGGTCCCAAATTTCCTCCAGGCATACTGTGCCCTGCTCCTGCACTCCAGACCAAGCCTTCAGAAATAGCTCCATCTGCAAGTGAGAAAGAGCACCAGCCACTGCAGTTAGGACTACTAAAACATGCTCAGCTCTAAAGGAAACATTGAGTCACAAAGAACAAGTCAGTACAACAGCCGCAAAATCAGAGGTGATGACACTGACAACACTCACATATTATCAAAGTGAAAAACAATCTCTCCATTCCACTGTGTCACCTCAGAGGACCATCACCACCAGAACAGGAAACAATTCTTGGATTACTAAATTCTTAGTCAGTCTCAGATTCTACCACCACTCCGGCCAACATTCTGCCGACCTCTCGGGTCCCAAGATTGCTCACTGGCCCACTGACTTGGCCACTTCAGTGAATAGTGTCAACTCCTTGTTCAAAGCCACTAGCTTTGCCAAAAGGACTGGCCATTAATACCCCTGAGTAAGAGGTCCCAAACCTCCAAGTCCTTTTTGCATGCCCTGAGGCCTGCACACACATAAAAAGTCTTCTACAATTCAATCAAATCCAAACCCCTTCTGCACTACCCACTTCAGCAATGACCTAAATACCTCAAACCGAGAAAAATAGATTGAACACTCCATAGGCAAACAGTGGTCAACACAGAAAAAACAAAACAAAACTGCACACCAGCAAATGATGGCACTCAGGATGTACGGGCAAGAGACAGAAAGCTGACTCAACATTAGTTTTTGCCAACCACGACGCCTGTCCTGTCTCGTGGATAAAGAACATCACTTTGCCAAAAGATGCATATGAAACAGATCAGAGTGCCTTATCAATCCCATCATCAACCAAGTTCCCCATAAGGAAATTAAACAGTATTTTTCCAAGCTCCATTTTTGGGAACACGCCAAGAGGGAAAACCTCGGGTTCTGCAATGAGGGTTTGTTGAAACTCACTTTTCCAAATGTTTTCCTTCACCTCAGGCTTGAGATGAAGACCAAGAGGGTCCACTCAACAAATTCCTTGTATGTCACCTCTGGAACACCAGGGATGCCTAGAGGGGGATGAGGCCCTGTCATCCCCACCACCAACTGAATGTCTGGAGTCAACAACTGCGGCTCAACCACAACTGCAGGGTAAGCCCCTAATGCAGAGAAAACTGCAGCAGACCTTCCACCTGTAATGCTCAAAATGCCTGTGCTACCTACATTTGTTTAATTCCCAGTCAACATCATGTCCTGCAGGCCCGCACCCACACCCTGCACATGCACCCAAGGGCTGGCTGGCCATCCCCCCTGTCTCCCCCAGACACAATAATAGATATAATGATTCATAACTTAATTAAGAGAATTGTGATAGCAGACAGATATATTCACAAAATTTGGCATTATTCGACCATTTGGCGGAGGGCTATTTTTTAATGGTATCAATGTCTTTAGGTTGTACTTATAATTTTAGCAACTCTGTTTTATTAAAATTGACTTAAAATCTGAGAATCTATATTTTTAGAGTTCCTTTTATAAGTTAGGATGTTATCTGTGTGGCTGTATGAACGTCAAATAACATTTCAGATCAGTGGTTTTCAACAAGGGTTCTGTGGCACATTGGTGTGCCAGGGACATCTACTTAGGGTGTCCCATTTTCTCTGAAGACTTTTGCAGAAATGTGAATGTTGTGTTTCAAATGCACATTTATGGGAACTGTTATGCAAGATATGTTTATATTCATCACTCTGATGTGAGACAAAATAATAACTGTATATGTATTGTACCCTTCATTATGCTCTTGACAAATTACATAAAATGTGTTAGGGTTGTCCTGAACAATCCACACTGTATATTATGGGCGCCTTAAAGATGGAGAACCACTGTTTTAGATAGTAAAGAACATATTTAATAAAATGGTGCCAGATTACTTCATTGTATATTAGCAGTTAAAGGAATAGAAGCACAAACCAATTTCACCATAGGGACAAATAAAGGTTCCCATCTCTAGCATTCACTGGGTTAAAAGGCAAGCCCCAATTAAAGCAGAACTATCACCCTATATAAAATACCCCCACAATAATTAGGCATATGGCAATTAACTTCTTAACGATGATATTATCGGGTACAAGTTCCACAATCTGATGCAATCCTTCTTTTTCTGAGATTGATGGGCAAGCTTCTTGCTTTAGAGCTGTCTACACGCCTGTGCCATCAGTCTCTTCTGGTACCTTAAGGTACCATGCATTGCCCCCTAGAGGAGAACAGGACAGACATGCGCAGGTGTGCAGATGTCTCTAAGACAATATGTCTGTGTGAAAGCCTGGCCGCCGGTCTCAGAAGAAGGAGGATTACTTCAGAATGTGGTACTTGTGCCCAATAATAGCACTGTTAAGAAGCGAATCACCATATGCCTAATTATTGCGGGGGAACTTTATATAGTACAGATGATTTGCTCTAGAATTGCTTCTATTCTTATATACATAAGACCCACAGTGTATTTGTACCTGTATGTTCACGAAATATCCTGTCTCATGTGTACAGAAATAGTGTACTTCTGTTCCATTCAGTACCCATTTGCTTGTTTATCACTAATAATAAAAGGCCAGATGTATGTTTGTCCGATGCAGTCATGCGCAGTAGAGACTGCCCGAACGCAGTCATGTGCAGTAGAGACTGCCCGAACGCAGTCATGTGCAGTAGAGACTACCCAAAAGAAGTCATGCGCAGTACAGACTGCTCAAACGTCCCGAACGTAGTCATGCGCAGTATAGACTGCCCGAATGTCCTGAACGCAGTTATGCGCAGTAGAGACTGCCCAAACTCCCCGAATGCAGTTATGTGCAGTAGAGACTGCCCAAATGTCCCGAACGCAGTAATGCGCAGTAGAGACTGCCCGAACATCCCGAATGCAGTTATGTGCAGTAGAGACTGCCCGAACACCCTGAATGCAGTTATGCGCAGTAGAAACTGCCCGAATGGCATGAACGCAGTTATGATGAGTCTGATACAGAGCGGGGAGCTTCGAAGGAGCTTCCCGCTCTGTATCAGCCGCGGAGCGGGTTGTCTCTACTAAGCATGACTGCACCGCGACCGGCTGGCACTGTATCAGCTGCGGCGTGGGCAGTCTCTACTGTGCATGACTGCCCCGCGACCAGCTGCCAGTGGAACTGTGGCCCGTAACGGGCTCTTCAACTAGTATGATGATAAAATCTTTGATAAACTTATTAGCTGCAGTGGAATCCATGGCTTATATACTGTAGCTATTTTCCCTTTGATAAATAGACCTGTGTGGACTTGTATGAAAGCGAAATGAATCAATTATGGAGCGAACCAATGGCACCATAAGGAGAAAGTGCAAATTCTCATTAACTTAACCCTTGGAGTGTCAGAGGATGCAACACATTGATCTGCAATCCTTTGCATATCCCTCTGGTACTAAATTGACTAAATGGGGATGTTAAATGCTGGAGTGGTCTCCAACATATGGCAAAGTGTTAAAAACCTCTCTAGCATTCAAGGGGTTTAAAAAAGCCCCATTAATATTAATGGGGATGTTGGAACATTCTATTTGAACCCTCTGATGCAGTTGGTTTACATCAGAATCGCTCCACTTTTTTTATACATAAAACCCCCACGTGATCAAGTGTGAATATGCATGAAATGCATCAGATCGCACTTACATTTTATAGTCTTTTTATTAGCAGTCTGATCTGTACTCAAATGCTGCAGCTTTATTCAGATTATTTTGCCCCATTCTAATGTTTTGGAAAATACAGATCAACAACCTGGATAGCTTGGTTGAAAATCTGAAACATAAAAAAAAACGTGAGTGTCATTTAAAGAGAAACTAATACTGAATCTGAATAATAACCCCCATCTGCCATACTAAAGCTGGAAAATAGTATTAATTTCCTATTCGCTTCCTGTTCATTTTGCCCTTACTCCTTAGTTCAAGAGCAGAGGCAGACATGACTGCTACTTAGCCCTTTGTGTGCCAGAGGGGTATGTATGTATGTATCTTTATTTATATAGTGCCCTACATATACACAGCGATTTACAGAAGCTGCCATACCACAATACAAAAATACAGACACTGGTGTAACAACATTCAAACGTTATTACAGCTCAAAGTTGAATTTTTTAGGTGCAATATCACAGTGGCCTGAAATTGTACAGTGGTGCTGTTGCTACACCATCCTATGGACATTTATGGTCTATGGACCAGAGCTGTCCATAGGATGGTGTAACAACAGCGCCACTGTATAATTTCAGGCCACTGTGATATTGAACCCAAAAAATTTAACTTTGAGCTGTAATAACTTTTGAATAAAACACCTTTCAGCAGTGAGAGTTCTCTTTTTTTACTCAGGGGATAAACACTACAATATATATTTTTTTACATATTAAGTATTTCTATCCCTTTAAGGACCCATGACATGCCAGGACCGTCATACATAAACTTGCATTAAGGACCCATGACAGTCCTGGCATGTCATGGAATTCAGGGGTGCCCACGTGGCTGCAGGCCACTCGGGGACCACTGAATCCATTCTGCTAAAAAAGAAAAGCTCCATGGTTTAAAGGGTTAATATTACAATGTGTAATAAGCAGTATTGGAGGTCCTTTTAGCCCCCAGGGACATGACATCCAGGAAGAACTGAAGATGTTATCTCTTAAACAAAAGCACAAGAAAAAAATTCAAACGAGCCATTAGGCTTTTCTGGCCCTAATAAAATAAAAGGGTAATTGTTATTATTATGATTATTAGGACAGGTTAGTCCTCCTTTAATGCAATCGCTATTAATTTCCTGCCTTTGGTAAGAGCATACATATGCATGATCCAGTAAAGACTATACCTGCATGCGTTTGTCTATGCATGAATGAGCTTTTCAGAGTCTTGCACCTTTGCAAATAGTGTTAATTGAGTCTGCATGGTTAAATGAAGCCATATTTACATGAAAATGGCTATTTTAAGTAATCTGGTCCATGTTAATTGTTTAGAAAGTGGAAGTTCTATTGAAGGATTTAAGAATGTTAACATGGAAAATAGGGAGTGAAAATGAAAATCACGTGACTCAGTACCCTACCTGCATGCACTTCCCCCAGCAAGGAACTTGTTTGAACTTATCCTATATAATAATTTGCTAGAAAGTTTGTATCAATGCAGTCATGCACAGTAGAGACTGGTGCGCGTGCTGCAGTCATGGGCGGTAGAGACTGCCCATGACAAGGCTGATACAGAGCGGGGAGCTCTGAAGGAGCATCCAGCTCTGTATCAGCCGCGGTGCGGGCAGTCTCTACTGAGATTGACTGCACCGCAACCGGCTGGCAGTGGCACTGTGACCCGTGTAACGGGCTCTTCATCTAGTAGTAGATAAAAAAGTATCTAATCTATCTATCTATCTATCTATCTATCTATCTATCTATCTATCTGAAAGGATATATCCATTTGCTGGTTCAGGCTATCTATCTACATATATACACACATACTGTATATCCTGTGTGTCCTACCCACCTTCCTCTAGACTGTAAGCTCTCACGAGCAGGACCCTCTAATCCTTCTGTTCTCCACATATGATTTGTACTATTTAATATCCCTGTATGTCTATCCCCTATTGTAAAGCGCTTTCGGAATAAGTTGGCGCTATATAAATAAAGATTATTATTATTATTATTATTATTATCCTATATAATAATTCACTAATGTATGTTTGTCAGAGGTCGTCATGCTCAGTAGAGATGGCTGAGTGCGCTGCAGTCATGCACAGGAAGGTGCACAGAGAGGGCTACAGTCTGACTTTGGAGCGCATCGCTCCGTATCAGCCGCGGTACAGCCAGTCTCTGCTGCGCATGACTGCAGCTGACTAAAGGATCTGGCCACCAGCCGAGGTTGCTGGTGGTACTGTGGCCCGTGTACACAGCTTTTCAACTAGTTATCCTATAATATAAAAGGCTGGATGTCCGATGCAGTCATGCGCACTAGAGACTACCCAAATGCACAGAATGCTCCCAGGATTCAGACAGTCTCTATGGCACATGAGGCGAAGTATGCAGAGCAGGACCGGCCTCTTAACCCTTTGAGTGCCAGAGGGGTACACAATGGCAGGGGATACTCTGCCACCTTGCCTGCCAGTTGAGTTATTGGTATATGTTATTTTGTAATAAATACTTTTTTATTTTTATGTTTAATTGGTTATGTGTTTATTAGACTGAGTGCCTAAAATATACTAAGTAGAACTGGCTTAACCCTTTCAGTAGGGCTATGCAACACTCAGGTACTGAAAGAGTTAATTGAAGAGCAAACCAATTGTACCACATGGCCAAAAAAATCCCATTCCTTTAAATGGAGCATTTATCTCACTGAATGCTAAAGAGGTCTCCAATGCATTCCAAAGCAATGTGCTGGAGAACTCTCTAGCATTCAAGTGGGTAAAACCCTATGAATGAATGATGTTTATTTATATAGCACCACAAGTGTACACAACACTGTACAATTAAAGAGTTTGGATAATACAGGGTGACAAGTGCTTAAAGTAAAACACTGGAAGTGGGGTCCCAGCTCAAAAGCTTACAATCTAAAATGATAAAGGGAGACGTACAGAGAACATAAGGGTTAAGTGTAGGGCTGCAACTAACGATTATTTTGATAATCGATTAGTTGGATGATTATTTTTTCGATTAATCGATTAATCGGATAAAAAAACCAATATGCTAATTTTTCATTATTTAAAATGATTTAATGAACAAACTGGGTGTTAAAAAACTTTACACATTTAACATGCGTCATTGTTATTATTTTACTATGGGGTCTATGCACCTCTCTTTCTCCCCCTTGCACCTCTATTTCTCCCCCATGTACTTCTTTCTCCCCCTTGTGCCTCTCTTTCTCCCCCATGTACTTCTTTCTCCCCCCTTGTACCTTTCTCCCCCATGTACTTCTTTCTCCCCCTTGTGCCTCTCTTTCTCCCCCATGTACGTCTTTCTCTCCCTTGTGCCTCACTTTCTCCCCCTTGTGCCTCACTTTCTCCCCTTGTACTTCTCCCCCATGTGTCTTTCTCCCCCATGTGCCTCTTTCTCCCCCTTGTACTTCTTTCTCCCCCTTGTACTTCTTTATCCCCCTTGTGCCTCTCTTTCTCCCCCATGTACTTCTTTCTCCCCCATGTACTTCTTTCTCCCCCATGTGCCTCTTTCTCCTCCTTGTACTTCTTTCTCCCCCTTGTGCCTCTCTTTCTCCCCCTTGTGCCTCTCTTTCTCCCCCATGTACTTCTTTCTCCCACTTGTGCATCTCTTTCTCCCCCATGTACTTTCTCCCCCATGTGTCTCTTTCTCCCCCTTGTGCCTCTCTTTCTCCCCCTTGTGCCTCTCTTTCTCCCCCATGTACTTCTTTCTCCCACTTATGCATCTCTTTCTCCCCCATGTACTTTCTCCCCTATGTGTCTCTTTCTCCCCCTTGTGCCTCTCTTTCTCCCACTTGTGCCTCTCTTTCTCCCACTTGTGCATCTCTTTCTCCCCCCTTGCACCTCTCTTTCTCCCCTTTGTACCTCTAGAGTGTCACTGTCGCTCTCCTTCTCACTGCTGCGTTGAGTTGGCGGGCTAGGGGGTAATCTGAGTGGCATCCGGTCCCCTGTGGCTGGCTGGCTCTGAGTTCCCTCCTGCCCGCTTGCATCATCAAGCGCCCCTGCGGGCCGTGATGACATACATACAGAGAAGGGGAAGAGGGCAGAGGCACCAGAAGAGAAGCGCTTGCTGCCAGACAGTAACGATCAGTCTGCTGGCAGCAATCGCCTCTCTTCCAGTGCCTCTGCCCTCTTCCTCTTCTCTGTCTGTATGTCATCACGGCCCGCAGGGGCGCGTGATGATGCGGGCGGATGGATCTTGTCATATTCACACTGGCGGCGGCGGCGGCAGTCTGGGGCTGCAACTAATTTTTATCGATAATATCGATTAGTTGTTGCAGCCCTAGTTAAGTGTGGAATACAGTCTACTATTTCTGGTTGGGATAAGGGAACGTAAATAAGTAAATTATAAGAACCTTGTATGTAGAACATCGGTGCCTTGGAGCTTGTTGAAGCCTTGTTCAGGAGGTGTACTTTTAAAGGGATAGTAATGTTTCAAAATAAAAGCAGCTCCAATTAATCTTCATAGTATTTGGCCCATGGAGAGTGCTATTTCAATACTGTCAGAGATGTAGTTCAAGAGTAATTGAATGATAAAGTTTTCCCCTCCCACCCCTTTCATTGATGTAACACTGCTCACCTCAGAGCAGAAAGGTGGTGTCCAGATGGCTTGCAGAGAGCGACAATCTTCAATTAGCATAAAGGAAAAACCTGTCAAGGCAGGCAGGGTTTTAATTGTTCTCACAGTAAGAAGATTTTTTCATTGATCAAGTCATTTGACAATACTCATATGTAACAGACATCTATTCTTGAACTATACAGTACTGGTAGGCAGGGGATAAAGTATTACTGGCCTAGTTCATGTGTGCTAGTTAGTTAGGTAAAATATATATATATATTTTAAATTTAGGTGGGCCACACCCTGAGGTCATATTGTATTAAATTGTCTGCAGTGAAAAAAAAACCACAAATTCCAGGCCCTTTTCTTACCATTATATCCATACCTCCCAATATTTCAAATTGCCAAAAAGGGACACTTGTGTTTTAGGGGGTGTGGCTGGGGGTGTGGCTGGTGGAAGGGGCATTACCGGGGATTTTTAGGCTATTTCATGACCTATTCATACCTCTTTGTGTAACCTAGTAAATGACTTATAACAAGACCAAAGTATTTTATTTACACAGACTAATTTATAAACACATATACTGACATTTAAACAAACAATAATTCAAGTTATATTGCTGTAGAACAATATGATACACTTATCTATACACCACTCAGTCTGATCTCCTAAAAAAAGGGACATCAGAATGGGAAAGAGGGACAGGGGGATTTGGGTCTAAAAGAGGGACTGTCCCTCCTAAAGAGGGACACTTGGGGGGTATGTTACATCAGATGTGTTGCTGTGCAAATCAAGTACATGATACTTATTGCTCTGAAGTATTTCCAATGTATAGACAAACAGAAATTCATGTATAAAACAAAATACTGATGGTGAAATGTATATTAAACAAGCAACTCTTATAGCTTTAAACAGTAACTAGGAATTAAAGTGATACCTTAACTGGCTAAGAGAATAGCTTTAGAGTGCAAGATTTCAAGACCACTTATGTCTCTTCACAAGGCACTAACTGGTACTAACTGAAGAAGTATCCTATTTGTATATAACATTGTTATTACAGTTAAATAGTTCTATAATGGTTATTGGAAACAAATATATCAGTGTTCTTTCATGATTGTTATTTAAACAGATACATAAATCACTAACACTGTTAATATGAAAATAGATCACAAATTAAAAATTCCCATAAGTCTTCATTATTGATATGCTTTAGAATGGAAAAATATAGGAGGAGAATGTAAAAATCTGCCAGGGCACCACATTTTCTGGCATAAAAATCATGCTCCTGCACCACGGGGTATGTACTGGAGAGTATGAGTGCTTTAGTACATACTGCATTCTGCCATCGTTCATTGTTAAATGTGAGCAAGTCCTAACATCTGTACTATAACATGCATAAGAAATTGACTCTGTTTACATCCATTCCCTCTGGAAACAGAACTGTACTCGTAGAAATGTCCACAGCTTTCCCCACTGCTCTCCCCTTATACAAGAAAAGTGAATACATAGCTCTCAAGTGTACCTCTTTAGGAGGGACAGTCCCTTTTTGAGACCCAAATCCCTCTGTCCCTCTTTCTCACCCTGGTGTCCCTCTTTTTATGACAGCAGATTGTGTGGCGTTTATATAAGTGTATCATATTGCTCTACAGCAATAAAACTCACATTACTGTTTTTTAAACATCAGTATATGTGTTTTTAAACCAGTCTGTATAAATAAAATACTTTGGTCTTATTATATGTCATTTATTAGGTTACGAGGAGGTATCAGTAGGTCATGAAATACCCTAAAAATTCTCATGAATGCCCCACCCACCACCCACACCCCCCAGCAACACCCCCTAAAACACAAGTGTCCCTCTTTGGAAATTTGAAATGTTGGGAGGTATGTATAGAAGACTTATCTGAGTACTAGCTTAGAACATAGGCGTTAGACAGGCACAGCAAACTAGAATTGGTTCCAGGGCCTATTTTAAGAGTGGAATCATATTAGTGCATGTTTTAACCCTTTGCGTACCAGAGAGGTATCCAGTGCATTGCTTTGCAATGCATTGGATAAAAGCAATGCATTGGATACCCCTCTGGCACTCAAAGGATTAAACTCATATGAAATTAATAATGTATATTATGTGGAAAGATATATTTTAGTTAAGCCCATTTGTATATTGAATCAGAACACCAGGCTGATGTATTAAAAGAATATGAGTAGTTCTGGAGCAAGCCATCTTTTTCCCAGGGGACAAGTAACAGAATCTAATTTATTTAAAAGGGGCTTTTAACCCCTTGAATGCTACAGATGTCTCTGATACATTGTACAGCAAGGCTTGGAGAGAACTATCCAGCATTCAATGTATTATAAGTCTCACTGAAATCAATGAGAATTTAAAGAATTTTTATTTGCCCCCTGTGGTGCCGTTGGATTGGCCCAGATTTACTCAAATTCTTCTTAGTAAATAAGCCTCTAAGTCCCTTTTTATTATCAAGTTTACAAGCTCAGACTATGAGATATTCTGAGTAGTAAAGAAGATCCTCTTGAGCAACTTCCTGGTTCCACTGACCCGTATCGCGTCCTGCTGTGCACACCAGGAGTTGGAGACAGGCTTTAGGCTTCTATGGAAGGGAAACTGGTGGCAGCTCCCCTGTGATTCACACTTCTTTAGGCACTTTTGAAAAATAAATTACTTTTCATGTCTCCTGATTTAGCTAATCACTTAGGGTGATTTTTTTTAATTCGGACAGATGCTATATATTCTATATGTATTGTTCTAGTGGCTCTTATTTTTTGTTGAAAAAATGCATATTATTAGTTCCTTAAATCCATTTTCATTACTTTGTGCATTGGGAATACAATGTGTCTGTGTACTAGGGGCAGATTTTCTAATAGGCAGAAAAGCCAACTGAGCTCAGTGCCTCACCTCTGCTGGCCACATCCACATTCTGAATTGTGTGTGTGTCTCCAGAGCAATCTCAATGCCCATGTACCAGTTTATATACCCTTTACAGGCTATTATTTAATCCTATGGATGCTAGAGAGTTCTCCCTAACAACCAAGGGGTTAATTTTTTTCATTCTTGTTTGTTATAAGCCATGAAATTTGAAAAGAAAAAGAAGAATGGAGGAACAGACTCTTAGCTCCCTTTCTGCCAGTGACCACAAAAGAGAGACAAGTTCAAAGTCTTTTATAGTAAAGCCTACATTAATACTTCACTTTTATTTTAATCAATGTAAAATCTCAACAGTACACCCTTTATCAATAGGGATTATAATAAAAAAAAACCTTGGTTTGTCAAACTATGACTTCCAAGCTATTAAAAGAAAATACCTTAGCTGTTTAAATATAAGGATAATACCCTAACTGGCCCAGTGTGCCTCTCTAGCTCATACTTAAAGGGATAGTAATGTTTCACAATAAAAGCAGCTCCAATTATTCTTCATATTATTTGGGCCATGGAGAGTGTTATTTCAGTACTGTCAGAGTTGTAGTTCAAGAGTAATTGAATGATAAAGTATCCTCCTCCCGCCCCTTTTACTGATGTAACACTGCTCACCTCAGAACAGCAAGACTGTCCAGATGGATCACAGAGAAGGACAATCTTCAGTGACCATAAGGAAAAACCTGAAAAGCCAGTTAAAGGGGGCAGAGGTTTCCTTATGCTCACAGTAAGATGATTGTCCCTAGCTGTGAGATGTCTGGTCTTAAGACAAGATTCCACATCTGAGGTGAGCAGTGTTACACTAGGTAAAAGGGGCGGGAGGGGGGACACTTTATCATTCAATTACTCTTGAACTACAACTCTGACAGTGTTGAAATAACACTCTCCATGGCCCAAATACTATGAAGATTAACTGGAGCTGATGTTTTTGTGAAACATTACTATACACTGAATTTCATTCCATCCAGCAGACTTAAAGGGATAGTAATACTTAAAAATTACTATCCCTTATATTGAAGCCCTTTAAAAACTGAATTAAATGCCACCATCGGCATCTCTCAAACCTTTATGGTTTGCGAGATAGCCGCTTTTAAACTTCGCTCTCCCCTGATGTCATCATTCTTGCTGCAGCAGTGAAATCTGGTCCTGGGACCGGCGGAGGCTCTTCAGCAGAGCCGAGATCTTGTTATGGAAGACAAGATCCTTCACTAAAACAGTCTTCTACATGTGCTTGGTTACCAAGTACACGTAGAAGACCGTTTTAGTGAAGGATCGTTTCTTCTATAATGAGATCTGGCTCTGCTGAAGACCCTCCTCTTGATTCAATGAACGGATTCCCCTGCTGCAGCAAGAACACTGATGTCAGGGGAGAGGCAGGGGAGAGCGAAGTTTAAAAGCGGCTATCTCTCAAACCATAAAGGTTTGAGAGATGCCGCTGGTGGCATTTAATTCAGTTTTTTAAGGGCTTCAATATAAGGGATAGTAATTTTGAAGTATTACTATCCCTTTAAATCATATATAATGTACCATATATAGTGAAAAAGATTCTAAAACACACTAAAACTGTAGCCCTGCCTCGAGTATAATGGATAAATAGACTGGTATATTTTTAACTTCTCTGTTTGAGATTATTAAGCTCTGTAATGATTAGTTAAATTGTGATTATACACCTTCAACGAGGTTCACTCTGCGTTTCACAGAAGAAAATATTATAGTCCTAGGTGATACTTGGTTTCAAAAGAGTATTATGAAAAAGTTACAGATTTCCTCCCAGGGATAACCTCTGGCAGTTATAGCTTACTTTGTCACTAATTAGTCTCAGGAACTTTATAGCATTATCTCCACTTAATTGGAAAGTTCTAATCCATAACCAAATAATGTAAGAGATGCTGCTCTGTGCTGTAGCTCATACAAATAATTACATTTTATTGTCATGAACTTATTGGAGTTTTTACATTTTCTGAAATAAAAGTAAAGTATTAATGTGAGAGGGACATGCACGTGCAAGCGCATACTGATCAGACCTCCCCTTAGTGCAGAATATATTTGAAAAATAAAAAATATATACTACACTAGTTTCTTTTCAGCTGTGCAAAGTAAAGATATTTATAAGTAACAATTTGCAGCGCTCAGGCTTGGTATCCTTTTGAAATGTTGCCCACTGCTGTCGACCAACCAAATTGTGCATTAAACATGTCGCCGGGTTGAAATGGGAGAAATAAGAATATTGCAATCTTAAGCGTCAACACATCAGAGTGGCAACACTCTGCTGCCTGCTGCTGTGCACAGTCTCTGCCTGCCATGGTCACATGTCTATTGCATATACGCATTTGCCAGGTTAATTGTCCATTTACTAAAGTTTAATTGGAGTTCCACCACTGTTTGCGTAAGCTCCTGCCCCAGACTCCTGGTGTGTGTCTGTGAAGACATCCCTGCACAAGTTGGCAACCAAGCAGATGAGATGCACTGTCTCTGAACATCTTCACAGCCACGCACACCACGAGCCTGGGACAGGAGCTGACACACACAGCTGTGGGACTCACATCACACATTAGTAATCTGACAATTCAACCGGGTAAATGCATATATTGTCAGGAGACAGTGATAACAGAAGACCGGCACTGTATATCTCTAACATAAGATAAACAGTATAAATACATTCAAGATCTTGCACACAAACTAGATATGACACACTTTTTCACAGTGAATAGAATTGGTAAAAAGAATCAATTACTCATATTTGTGAAACAATATATGTAATTTTATTTAAAGCTAATGAATATAGTTACACAGAGGTATAAGGTAGCAATGTTTGAATAAAGCAGTAGTAAGGGTTAACAGTTCCTACAATTTTAAACAGTACAATAGGTGGCAGTGTAACAACACCTGCCCATCCCGAATGTACTAAGGCAATCAAGTGGCAGGGAACTCTTCACTTGAGTTGTGCTCAATAGGACACAGGTTAAGTGACAACCCTTTTTATAACCACAACGCACAATACTGTAAGAATAAACACACAATCTGAAAGACTTAAGGACCCAGATCTAAATATAGAATTTAACTATATAGCTGCTGGTTTCAATCTCTGTATACCTCTGGAGGAGCACAGAATAATGAAATCCATTTCCTGGTAAAAATATGCATTACCACATTATAATCTTAAGCAATAAAAGTAAGGTACGGGTATAGCAATACAATGATAATATATTTTAAAATACCAAAGCATGTGAACCCTAATAGATTATAATGACAAATTCATGTCTGCACACATCTGTCAGTGCAGTGGGTTAAATGAATTATGGACTGTAAGGACAAGACCAAATACACAATCCAAAGTTTTGTTTTGTCAGAATATTCACAGAAGTGACTATCCGAACAAGACAATCCACGCCTAGATATCACAAGCAGACAAGGCAACATAGAACAGAATCAGCCAAAATACCAAATCCACAATTAAAGACACAGAAAGATTCAGAACACCATGAAATAGAGCACAAAGACCGTCTCAGAGTATATTACTGTGAGTTCTCTATGCCCGTTTGCAGTGATAACAAATGCACCTCACTACAACCCGGCATAGACATTTGCATGAACAACAAACAATTGGCTCTTCTTTACCCTATATTAATGTGATTGAATTGTATAATTTACAAAAAGTTATACTGAACTTTACAGCCAAATGGCTACTGAATTAAATTAGTTCTCAGTAGGATGGCCGGTCAAACTGGGAAGTAATTTAAATAAACAAAACTATCCCAAAATTCACAGGGTTATGATAACCTTGGAGGTTTATACAGTGTAAAGACAATAACTAAGTTACACTTTACCAATCATAAATAGGGTGTGGTCTTAGGCACAGCACCGTTCTGTACAATTCAGGAATCAGGAGAGTTGACAACCCTCAGAATTCTCTCAAAACAATGCTTATATTACCCAAAGCCCCCCTTTATAGAAGGATATGCCTATTCTTCTTTCATAGGTCACTTGTAAAAGAATAATTTGCATATAGTGATATATTTTAGTAAATACTAATAAAATATACCTGAAACTTAAAACCTATCATGTCGCTAGTATCTTTAGTTCAGTAATAGCAAGATCCTTAATATTTATTTATGCACTATCATCAAGCATAGGGCCCTGTAATTGGAGGAAAGCAGATGTAGTATCATTATTAAAAAGGGGGCAAGATCTAAACCAGGAAATTATAGACCTGTGAGCTTGACTTCAGTAGTGGTTATCAACTAATAGTATTCAGAACTATGTGATGACTAACAAGACTATGAATAGGAGCCAGAATGGTTTTATGAAGAATAGATTATGTCAGACTAATTTGCTTGCGTTTTACTAAAGGATAATTAGTATCTTGATCAATGGTATTGCTGTTTATGTAGTATACTTGGATTTTGCAAAAGCCTTTGTGTGCCTCACAACTGGTTACTGCATACATTAAAAGGATTCTGTTTGGGAGGTGATATCTGTGCATGGATATGATAGATGGCATAGAGTTGTTGTAAATGGAACCTTTTCAAGTTGGTCTTAAGTTGTAAGTGGAGTGCCACAGGGATCAGTCCTGGGCCCAATGCTTTTTAACTTATTTATTAATGATTTAGAAGTGGGTATTAAAAGTATTGCTCAGTCCTTTGCTGATGACACTAAGCTGAGTAAGGAAATACATACAGAGAATTATATTTTTTCTATGCAGAAAGATTTAGAAAAACTGAAGGAGTATGCAGGGCCGGATTTCCCGTAAGGCAAAGTAGGCATCTGCCTACAGGCGCACCCTACAGAGGGGTGCCTGCCACTACAATTGATTTTTTTTTTTTTTTTATTTGAGCTGCCACCTTGTAAGCTGTGAGCTCTCTCGGCTCTTTAGCAATGCAGAGCGCTGGGAGATAAAATCTCCCAGCGCTCTGCATTACTAATGGGAAGGCCGCGCGGGAGCTCCAGCAGCTCCATGTCTGTGTAGAAGCACAGATCTCTCCAGCCGCTGGACAACCAGGGAAGTAGGAAAGGGATGTGGGGGGGAGAGAATGAGGCTTAACCCTTTGAGTGCCAGAGTGGTACGCAACGCATTGCAAAGCAATGCGTTGTGTACCATACCACTCTGACACTCAAAGGGTTAATTTGGAGATAATGGGAGCAATGTGAGGTCAATATGGGGATGATGGGGGGCAAGCGATGTGGAGCTGATGGAGGTCAATGTGGAGCTGATGGGGGGCAATGTGAGGGCAATGTGAGGGCAATGTGGAGCTGATGGGGTCAATGTGGAGCTAATGGTGATGGGGTCAATGTGGAGCTGATGGGGGGCAATGTGGAACTGATGGGGGGCAATGTGGAGCTGATGGGGGCAATGTGAGGGCAATGTGGAGCTGATGGGGTCAATGTGGAGCTGATGGGGGTCAATGTGGAGCTGATGAGGAGCAATGCAAGGGCAATGTGGAGCTGATGGGGTCAATGTGGAGCTGATGGTGATGGGGTCAATGTGGAGCTGATGAGGGTCAATGTGGAGCTGATGGGGGTCAATGTGGAGCTGATGGTGGTTAATGTGGAGCTGATGGTGATGGGGGTCAATGTGGAGCTGATGGGGGTCAATGTAGAGCTGATGGTGATGGGGTCAATGTGGAGCTGATGGGGGTCAATGTGGAGCTGATGGGGGTCAATGTGAGGGCAATGTTGAGGTGATGGGGCAATGTGGAGCTGATGAGGGCAATTTGAAGGTGATGGGGGGCAATGTGATAGCAATATGGAGATTTGGAGCATTGTGGAGATGGCGGGGGGGGGGGGGGCGCTTCAGATATCTGTGCCTACAGGCTCCTGAGATGTAATTCCAGCCCTGGGAGTATGTAGAAAAGTGGCAGATGAGGTTTAATATAGAAAAAATGCAAGATTATTCATTTGGGCTGCATAAACAAATATGCTACATATACACTAAATGGTAAACTACTTGGGTAACCCTCATTAAAGATTTAGGATTGCTGACTGCTTCTAGTGGTAAAATAAATAGTAATTACCCTGGTGTTTTATGGAGTTAGAAAAGCGGGTGGCACAGACTCCACTATGGGTTTCCCTTTATTCTTCTTTTTTATACTCTCCTCAGACCTCTTCTCAAGGTAGACACTTACATATACACCTGATAAACATTTTTGCCACTCCACCACACTGTTGGCTTTAACCCTGCCCTGATCCTTATTGTTCCATGGCCTCCTTTGTTAACTTAAAAACATCCACAAATTTCCCCAACCAAATCTGCTTTTGTGTCTTGTTAGTAATTCAAATATGTGGTGCGCCTTTAATACAGGAAAAAGGATCCACTGTCACTATACGCCCTTACCTAGTAACTCTACCAATACCCTTCTGCTCACTCTTATCCTCCTGCCTCCCCTTGCCTCCTAAGTGGTGTATCTACCCCCATAAGTCAATTTGTAAACATTGTATACACTCTATACCCTCTGACCTTGAGTATGACAAATCTGACTCAACCCTCTTTTTTGTTGCCACATTCTTACAGCGTGTCGGCAGGACCAGCTATTACAGGGGCCCCAGGCTGACTGATATCAGTTGCAGTGGTGGTCTCCTGGGACTCAATCCATGTAGTGAGGGTTCAAGCCAGTCCAGACAGTCCCACATTCTGCAGCAAGCTACAATTATAAGCAGAAAAATGTGTACATTGTCATTGTGTAATACTGCACATCCCTTGCCCCTGGGAAAAGAAAATCTGCACAGGTGTCATGGGTGAATAACTCAAGGGAAAATATACATTTAATTGCCCCCAAGGAGCACAGGCTGTAGCCTGAAAAGACCCCCAATCTCCTAATCTGGACTTGCCACCTTAAAAACCTCCCACCTGTGATGGCCATTTCCTCTGGTAACTGTGACCCTAGTCCACTTCCACCCAACCCTGCTTGCATGAACACTGCTTAGGGTTTGTGGGTTGCTTGCCTTCTGCCTTGAGGCATTGGGGTAATCGCCAGGGAAGAGTCTGCAGGCTAGTTTGAAATCTAATCAGCATTAAGCCTGACCTCATAAGATCCAACGGTTCCAAGTTGTCCCCTGAATATATTAACCCAACTGGAAGCCACACCAGATGCTATATCCTCTACTGAATATAGAAGAGGAAGGCCGCTATATGAGGAGACCAGCTAAGGGTGCAGGGTGCTATTTGAGAAGATCAGTTAAGGGTGCAGGGTGCTCATTGCTAGCAGTGGGAGGGATGGAAAGCATAGTAGTCAGTGAAGGATCAGTGTACAGTTCACACCAGAGGGATTTGGAGGAGCCAGAAATGGAGAAAAGATGGTGGGCTTTCCCATATCAGATTGAGAGGGAGAGAGACCAGGAAGATTGCAAAAAGAGTTAGGGGTAGCAGGAGTACTCAAGAGCTGCATCACTGTAGTGGATAGGGGGTGGGAAATGCTGGCTGGAATAAGGACATTGTTGCAAAAAGCTCCTCTGTGAGAAGGCTGTAGGCCTACGGTTGGAAAATACCCACAGGGGGTGTGCCTGCAGTGACAGGAACACTTCCTGAAGGTGAATAAACCTCTGGTGTCACTAGTGTATTTGTGGAGGTTAGTTAAATGGAGGGAGATAATGCTTCTGATGTGGTTATACCCATGCCAAACAAAGAAACAAGGGATAGCACAGGATGCACAAGTGAGGAAGAACAGAACAGTGTGGATTAGAGCTAAACAATATTTATAGTTTCAAAAAGGATACCGTATGACAAACTAACGCAAATGTTTCAAAAGATCTTTGCTAAAAGAAAACAAAGAATAAATAAAAAGTAAACAAATACAGTAATGTGCAATGGTTTTAGACAGGTGGGAAAAAAATGCTGTAAAGTAAGAATGCTTTCAAAAATAGACATGTTAACCCTTTGCTTGCCAGGGGGGTATGCAACGCATTGCTTTATATTTGGTGTGACCACCCTTTCCCTTCAAAACAGCATCAATTCTTCTGTGTACACTTGCACACAATTTGTGTGTGTGATATTAAGGGAAGAACTTGGAACACTGGCCACATCTGGACTTACATCAAACACCTAACCGAACACCATGACCTTAGGGTCCCCAATGTGAAATAATCCCACCAGAACCCAAGCACTGTTGCTGTCACTATCCCCCTTGTCCACTCCCCACTAAGGGCAAGTGACAATTTGCAGGCAGTTTAATAATAATGATGAACCCTCCCTGGCACCAGCTTAGCATATTCTGTGGGATGGATTCTCCTCAGATGCTGCTTGATGCTCTTCTTGCGATTATCCTCCATTCACTGGCATGTGTGTTCAGTGCATCACAAGAGTATGCAATGGGTTGATATGAAGTGCCACATCCTGACTTCTGCTGAAGGCTGTCAACTTGTGGTAGAGGAAAAGATGAAAAAGGTGGATTTCCAGACATTGTAGTTACCCTAGAGCAAGAAAGTGATGGCAAGCCAGGTGTTTCACTCACTATTCAACTTTCAGCCTCTGGCTGGGTTTGTCTGTTCTTCTCCCTGTTTGATCTCTGCCTCTTCTCTTGTTGCCTGTGGGCAGAGTTAGGGGGTACAGTAAAAAGTGGTGCTGATTTCTTTGGTGGTGTTTCACATAAAGGTCATGGTGTCTGTGTTTCATATGTGTTATCAAGGCGGTTGTGCCAAGGTGCATTCCCTCCTTTCCCTTTTTCACTGACTTGTCCCAAATTGTGCACAGTGCCATTGCTGATGACTGCACTGTGCCTGCCAAAAGAGAAAAATAGTCCTACAACCTCTTTCTTCTTCTCCTGCACATTCTCCGTCACTGAGTGAGGCAGAGTATGATGTTGTTGCTCTTGCACTGGACCCCATTCCCACTGTGCCCACAGTGATCTGTGGCACTAGCGGCAGGAATTAGAGCAGTAGCATACTCTGTAAATTCGAAAAGCTCACTGCTTGTGATGGTGGTGATGCCCATCCCCATCCCTGTCTCCCATTCCTTCTCAGTTTGGACTAAAAAGGCTATTCATGTCTCTTCCACCCCAGCTTCTACACCACCACCACTAGTCCCTCCTCATTGTTGCTGCTGCTCTATTACAGATGTCTCAATGGTTGGAGGAGGGGATGGGAAATGTGACAGAGGGTCCCCTAATGTCACACTTGCCACTTGTTGATCTGAAGAAGGCAGACTGGCAGTATTATTGCTCCATCTGGACAAAGCTTCAGGGGGAAGGAGTCTCCCAGGGTTAGGGGAATGTTATGGGCTCTCTTGACAGCTAGTCTGACCTCTCTGCATTACTTCCCCTACTACTCCCCTAACACTAGTCCCACAAGCTGCTTCCTTTTATTGCTACTAACACCAACCACATCAATTTCAGTCCCTGAGTCTCCCTCCTCACTAGTAATATATGAGCTCCCCCCACACACACACACTCCTAACACTCTGTACAAGCTGCTGGACCTTCTTAGTAGTAGTAATAGTGTCAGGATTGCTTGAGGATGGAAATGTAACTTAGGGTCCCCTGCTGTCACATCTTCACCTTCTCCCCCACCCCGAGAATTACAAGACACACTGGTAGGAGGAGCATCACTAGCAGCAGGCACAGGTAGCTGACCTGTCCTGATCACATTACTACTACCCTCTTTGTTCTCCTTTGAGTCAACTTTCCCCAAGATCCCTAGGGGTGATGTAGGTGGACTGGGGAACTAGGACATCCAGTCCCCTCAATGCTCTTAGTGATCACTTCCTCCTCCTCAGACTCACTGGACGCATAATTATCCTTCCAGCTCCTCCTTTTATTATTATTAAACTTGCTCATAGTGATAGCAGTCACTATCAAACTCTCCTGCCTCAATTTTGCAAACCATCAGTTTTGCCTAGCATCTCTCTCTCGCTCGGTAGCTGCTTGCATTGTGTTTCATTTCTTTGAAAATAGCACATTTTTATAGAGAAAATGCGAAAAACATGTGATTAAAGGGGTGACAAATTTCCAGCCATTGAAAAATGGCAACATTTTTTTGCCAGCGGGTGAAAACGGCTACGATTTTAATCTCTTTATTTAAAGTGGATTTTCCTAAGAAAATGCAGACAACCACATGGTTTTCGCTGATTTAATCATGGGAACACAACGGCCCACCCTTACACATATGTACCACAGATAAGGTGCCCATACCATATTCCCACGAAAACCTCAATATAAATGTAAAATTCTCATGTGGATCATCAAATGTTGTCTTCCTCTACATGTGTGTGTGAAATGTCCCAGCACAGGATTATATATAGGTGAGTGAGGACAAACTCTAAGATGAATTATCATAAGTCCAGTTTAAACAACAAAATAAACACCCAGTGGATCCACATTTTTGCAAAACTGGTCACAGCATTAAAGATCTCAGGGTGTCTATACTGATGAGAAATATCAAGACACAGAAAGATAGAAAGATCTGGGAGTATAAACTGATGACCAAGTTTAACACTGTTAACTGTGGCTTGAACAGTGACAAGGAATTTATTTCACATTATCACACTCAATAAACATATTTTGTGCCCTTTGGCCCAAAATGACAAATAAAGCAAGTTCCACTGTGTGTAATAGTGTAAAGTGCTCTTTTGCTCTTAGTAGTGGCAAATCTCAGATATGATCATCACATAATACAAATGAAAGAATGAGCAAGCATCTTTCACTGAGCGGACCATTTCATCATTACTATGCACATAAGAGCATTATACTGCTGTTTCACACAGAGGACTTTGTCTTAAAGGGATAGTAATAACTCGTTTTATCTTTAGTTTATTTTATAGGCATTAAAAAAACATGAATGCTTTTTTACTTTTGATGCTGTTCTGTTTTTCTGTTTTCAAGTTTGTTCATTACACACCCAGGGATCCAGGTGATTAGGGAATAAGCAGCATATTAAGGAAGTAGCAAACATATTTTATAAACGTGTGATTATTAATGACTGCTTCTGCAACTAGCACATATCATCATTCGTCAACCATTGTCATGTACTCTATCATACATCTAATCTCATCTTATTCTATGAAATCTAAATACTAATGAACTATTGAGAGGGCGTTGATCCATCAACTGGGTAAGCATATAAGGAGATAAATTAAACTAAGAACTCATATCACAAACTGTTATTTGTTTTTAAATAAATACATTATTTACAATAGAGATTAACCTCTTAACAATGTTTGACATGTCAGTGATGGCCTCGGCAAGTCATTGAATTCTGGGATTGCAGCTCTGCTGCGCTCCACTCTGTGATCCCAGAATTCATCAGTGTAAAAAAGAAAAAAGTGCTGTGGTCATCTAGAGCCATTCAACCCTTAAGGAGTTAAAATACTCTTAGATTTATTAACATTGCAGGAATTTAAGTGAACTATTTAAGTAACTTCTTAATACATTTCATTGTCTGTTGAATCTAACATATTACTCCTGACTAAGACTTTTGCTGCAAACAGTATCTTGCAAAGTAGGTTCTTCTAATGTTAAGTATATGGTAATCTGGTGTTTGATATTTATTAGTATTTTATGAGTTATCTGTAATTTATAACTAACAATCTCTACCTAGTGATCATTGATTCCAAACTTTGACTGCTAGTGAGCACTGGTTTCCCTGGCGAATATTTGTACTCCTCTTGTAATATAAATTCAATTAGTTTATTTCTTTCTCAGAAACAGTAGGTCCAGCAGCACAGACCCCACTAGGGTTTGCATCAGGAGGGGGTCCAGCTTCAATATTACTATGCCCATGTATACTGTCTGATCCCTCCATTTGGGTTTCCATTCATCTGCTCTTCTCCTTCCTCTGCCATGTTGAGAGGGTTCCTGCTCAAGGAAGTGCTTTGGGAGGTGAATGTTTAACAAGGCCCTACAATGCATTCATTTGAATCCCTACACACATATGCAAAACTCCACCACTATTTCAAATGTGCAGATAAGACTAATTTCAAGTAACATCTCCCTCTTACTTCAAAGAGTGTGTATCCTATGAACATTAATATGTCTGTAATGGATGTAAATAAACCCCCAGTTGTGCACTACACGTTTTTTTTCTTCTAGATTGTACACTCTTGTGACAAGGGCCCTTACTAGCTTTGTTTCAGTATGTTGATGTATGACATTAAAATGGAGCTGTTACCCATAAAGCTTTTAGCCTAATTTAATTGTTCTATTTAAATTGTAAAAAAGACAAACAGGTTAGTAGTTTTAGAGATTTTTTATCTAGTACTTTGGGAATCTGATCTCAGCAGGGCTTTGTTCTTTGACTTGATCATATAAAGCATGTATAATTACATTACTCACAGAAAATCACCTCTCTATTGCCACCTTCTTACCAGAGGGGTGGAATAATCATGCAAATCATCTCAAGGTGTAAGCTCCATCTCAATGAAGAAATGCTGGTATTCATTAAAAAACTAAGAAAAATAATAAAAACTGTTCATCTCTATAAATATATCAGTCACCTTGAATGGGATCATCCTATGCCTTTTAATTATGGTATTCAGCACCTGCATTTCCTTAATAATTGAACATTTGCCTTGAACAGACGTATAGCTATGACTTACTCAGCAAAACAGTACAGAGCTAAAGAAGATGAAAGGCCCATAGGATAAATAACACTGCAAATGACTCACTAAAAGGAGATGGAATGGAACATAATCACGTACTGAGTTATCAGTCATCTTTTAAAAATCAGCATGCTTAAAAGATAAAGAGGAGCTATACTGTAACCATAGGTTTATATGATAAACAGATTGCTTAAGAAAAAAGTGTACATTTGGTAGGTATCCATTATTCAACAGTTAGTTAAAATTACCTTTGTTTGCAATGGAATTATCTTGTACTACGCAGTTAATCATTTTCAGCTCATCATTTCATTAAACCTGACCCTCGCAAAGCCCTGCTCTGCTTATTCAAATTAGCCTGCAACCAAGAGCTTGGCCTCAGACTAATCGACCACCAAGGTGTGATGCACATCTCAGTGGTCAGAAATCCACTTCTTGCACCATATGTTTATTATTAACTTGGGGTCTTCAAAGCAAATATTAATTATATACACTATTTTCTCTTGTAGTGGGAGAGTAGAGTAGGAGTCAGAAGATCCCTCAATAAACTTAGTATAGGATTACAATCCTATTTTAATTATTAATATTATGCTTTCCCTTCAATGATATTACAGGGATAGGTCAGATGATCTTTGACTTGGTTTAATATGGGGTCTGTGGATCCTATATTAATTTAATTTGGGGAGGCTAATAACTAATATGCACTCCATAATATATTTAAAAAAAAATAATAATTTGGGGTTGACAGACCACATATTACAATTTCTTTTGTTTGGGGAGGGAATAAATGTTGCCTCTGTTAGTCAAAAGTAATATTTTTTAGCACCTCATATTATTTATTAACCATCAAGAGGTCTCCGACTACTTTGCATCTTAAATAGGGACTATTTTTGGACTGGGACTATTTTTAATTTTCTTAAAGGAAGACTAACACCAACATGAAACAATGTAGATTTACTTCTTTGCAGCAAGGTACCCATCATGGAGCCTCCTAAAGTGTCCTAGAGGGTTCCATGCACAGAGAGAGAGAGAGAGAGAGAGACCCTCCTCCAAAACTGAACTTTCCTCTGGAAATGAGGTAACCATAAAATGATGCCTTCTTTCCTTTTGGTGAAAAAAAAAAAACATGTGTGGCCACAGTCATAGTTACATAGTAGTTTAGTTTGAAAAAAAAAAAAAACTTGTGTCCATCAAGTTAAACCCTTTTCTCATTCTTCTTTACCTCTGTTGATCCAAAAGAAGGCAAAAAACACTTATTTCAGCAATTTCTAATTCTGCCTTGAATGGGGCAAAAATTCCTTCTTGACTCCAAATGCAATCAGATTTCTCCTTGGATCAACTAGCCCAAAATAAATATTAATCCCAATATTAAACATGCATAGCCTTCTATATTCTGCTCATTTAAAAATGTATGCAGGCATCTAATGTATTTGATAGTGAATTCCAGGCAGTGAATTCCATACCTTTATTGCCCTTACCATAAAGAATCCCTTCCGCTGTTGCAGACAAATCTTCTTTCCTGAAGTCTTAGTGAATGACCCATTGTCCTTTGTACCGTTCTGTTAATGAACAGGTCTTTGGAGAGCCCTTTGTATGGGCCCTAGACATAGTTATATAATGTTATCATATCCCCTCTATGCAGAGCAGTCAGACTAGTGGTCAAGGGAGCCCATAACATTCCCTTAACCCTGGGAGTCCCCCTCCCCCGAGGCTTTGTCCAGGTGGAACATTAGCATGAAGAAGGCACAATTGTTGCCTAACATCAATAATACCACCACCAGGAGCACAGATCAGGTGCCCTCTAAGATGCCGTCTCTCTAGTGTGTACATATTTAACTTTTCTAGTCTTTCTTCATAACAAAAACTTTCCATTCCCCTCATTAGTTTTTTAGCCCTTCTCTGCACTTTCTCTAGTTCCATAATGTCCTTTTTCAGAAAAGACTCCCAGAATTGAACTGCATATTCAAGGTGGGGTCTTACCATGGACCTATAAAGAGGAATAACAATAATATCTTTCTCCCGTGAGTCAATACCTCTTTAAATACATGCTAATATCTTATTGGCCTTTGCAGCTGCAAGCCGGCACTGAGCACTCCTGTCTATTGTCTACCATTACTCCCAAATCCTTTTCATTAGTAGACTTCCCCAGAGAAACACAATTTAAACTATATGTTGCATTTTTATTATTATGCCCAAAATGCATAACTTTACACTTGCCTATATATTGAATCTCATTTGTCATTTGCCTGCCCAGTTACCCAATTTGTCCAAACCCTCTTGTAACGAAGACACATCCAGTTTACACTTTATTACCTTACTTAATTTTCTGTTATAGTCAAAGAAAGATACATGGTTCCCTATGCCCACTGGGAGATCATTAATAAACAAATTAAAACAAGAGGACCTAGGACAGATCCCTGAGGTATTCCACTTAACACGTTTGCCCAATTGGAGAACTTCCCATTTACCACCACTCTTTGCATTCTATCTTTTTAGCCAATTTCCAACCACGCACAAACGTTTGCTCCTAAGCCTATTTCAATCAATTTGTACAGTAACCTTTTGTGTGAAACCGTATCAAATGCTTTACCAAAGTCTAAATAGATCACATCAGTCGCAGCACCCAAATCTACATTTTTACTCACTTGTTAATGAAATGCAATTAAGTTAGTTTGACAAGACCTTTCTTTCACAAAATGTCATGTTTCCCTTTTTTCCATGTCTTACTGGAATCTGGTTCCAGCTTTCTGGTCTCACTCTTGGTTCTTTCCCCATCTCTGTACACTTTGTCTAGCACTGGCACCTTGCTCGCGATCTAAGCGTTCTTGCCGTGATATTGTATCCAGTCTTGAGCGAATGATTTCCAGACCCAGCTATTCCTGACTAACCCTTTGCCTGCTGATTCGACTCTTGTATACCTCCTCAGCTTCGACACCTGGCTTGCTCCTTAGACCATTCTCTCGCCTGCTTCTTGGTACTGTGTTTGTCCGACCGGCTATCAACTCTGCTTGCTCCACTATTCCCAAGACACCCTTGTATTTCTCCTTGTTGACTCCCCGATTTGTCGACCCCCTGTTGTCAACTCCCCATTGTTGACCCCCTGTTATCGAATCCCTGTTGTCGACTCCCTATTGCCGGCTCCCAGTTGTCGACCTCTTGTTGCAGACTCCCTGTTGCAGACTTCCAGTGCATCCAGTCTCTGACTCTCTGTAACTGACTCCTGTGGCCTCCTAGTTGAAGATTCCTGTGCTAGTTCCAGAGTTGCAACCGAGACAAGTTCAGTTGCTGGTAGGTTCATCTACTTCTGTTCCAGTTCTCAGAAAGTAGTAGTCTGTGTCTAGATGTGCTATCCTGCCATCAGGCTTCGCGGTCTGCACTTTGACCTCCGGCCTTGGCCGCAGCAAAGCATCTCTAGAGCAGCCCATGATCCCCAGCTACGCTCTCTATCCAGCACTCTCTAGCATCTTGCTCTCTGAGGCCTACCTAACAATAGACTTAGTTTTGTCTTTTGTTGCTCTGTATCTTTATATCAATAGCTGCTTGTCACCTCTTGGCAGGACCCTATTCCTGGTCAAGTTAAACAAGCAGCTTACAAGGGCTCTTCCAGATCTGAAATCGTTACACAAAGCCATGTTGGCTCCTGCTAATGATATTCCTGTTCAAGATGATTTCTTGAATATATTCCCTTAGCAACCCTTCAAACAGTTTCCCCACCACAAATGTTAAAGGGATAGTAATACTTCATTTTAACTTTATTTTATTTTGTAGGCATTAAAAAAACATGAAGAATGATATAAGTCTTATATCTGAAACCTTTATGGTTTAAGAGATATTCACAAACAAAGTATCCCCCCCCCTGTTCAACCAGATAAGAAGGGAGATGCCCAGGTAGACTGCAGAGAGGGACAATCTTCAATTAAGATAATGGAAAAAGCTGAAAAACTTTTCAAGGGGGGAAGGGCTTTCATTGTTTTCATACAAAGAAAATTGTCCCCTTCTGTTATCTGTACTGTCATACAACCAGACTCACATCTGAGAAGAGATGGCTTACACTAGGAAAAAGGGGCGGGGAGGGGAACTTTGCTTGTGAATATCTCATAAACCATAAAGGTTTGAGAGATAAGACTTATATCATTCTTCATGTTTTTTTAATGCCTACAAAATAAAATAAAGTTAAAACGAAGTGTTACTATCCCTTTAAGCTTATAGGTCTGTAATTGCCCATCTTGGACTTTGATCCCTTTTTAAATATGGGCACCACATCTGCTTTACACCAATCCATGGGCACAATACCTGAAATAAAAGAATCCCTGAAAATCAAAAATAATGGTTTCGCCAGGGCCCAGCTTAGCTCTTTAAGTACCCGTGGGTGTATACCATCTGGCCCCAGGGCTTTGTCTACCATAACACCATTTAATTTTTTAAACACTTTTGTGTCAGTCAATCCCATGCTTGCTGTGACTGCTCTGTAAACGTAGTTTGTAGGTTCTTGTCCATTGGGTCTTCTTTGGAAAAAACAGAAGAAAATAAATTATTTAAAATATCGGCTTTCTCTCTGTGCCCACTGACCATCTCACCAGTTTCAGATAACAAAGACCCAACATCATCAGACTTAAATTTTTTGCCATTAATGTATTTAAATTTTTTTTTAGCTAATTTAATGACCTTTTTACAGGTTTTGTTGGCATCTTTGTATTTTTCAAATGCCTCTGCTGATACCTCAGCTTTATAATGTTTAAATGCTGCTTTCTTGTTATTAATTTCATGAATTACTTTACTGGTTAGCCACACTGGTTTTAATTTGCTTATTTTGTATTTGTTTCCAAAGGGTATACATTTATATGTATATTTTTGTAATATTATTTTTAAGGCATTTCACTTACCGTCTGTGTTTTTTCCAGAAAATATTCTATCCCAGTCAACGAGACCAAGGGATGCATTCAAACTGTTAAATTTGGCCTTTTGAAAATTCATTGTTTTGGTGGAACCCATACAAATTTGCCACATTGTAGGTTGTACTTTTTTTTTTCTTTTTAATCATTTGACATCATCATGTCACTTATGCAGAAAGTAAGTCTTGTGGGCAAAGGACAAAGGCATTCTATATGTGAATACATTTTTCAAGGTATATGTTGCTGTAGGACTCACAACTTTGACTTCCAGCTACTTATTTCTCCACTACAGCCTTCAGAAGTAATGTTGTGCTGGGAAATGTTGCACCATGTTAAACATAGGAAAAAATGTGTTGAAATAGGAAAAAATATGTTAGAATAGGAGAAAAATGTGTTAGAATGTGATAGGAGAAAAATATGTTACAATAGCAGAAAAATGTGTTGAATAGGAGAATGTGTTGGAATAGGCAAAAAAAGTTCCTGGAATAGGCAAAAAGGAGGAAAATTTTGCATTGGAGAAAAAGAGAAAACTTTCGTGAAAAAAGCCATTTTTTGCAAAAAAAAAAAAAGTGTGGGAAATTTTTCGCACATTTTGCCCACCCCTACTGCTAAGCCCGGTAATGTAATCAGAGGATAGACCAATTGGTAGTGCTTCAGAAATGTTTATTTTTAAATCAGAAAAAAGCAAGAATTCATTGTATTCTGTCAAAAATGCTGAGATTGAGGTATCAGGGTGAGTAGCTGATGAAAATGTAATCTCCGAACATATACAGTTTGCGTTCCTTGCCTGCAAGATGATTTCCCAAAATATTGGAATTTAGTGGTACATGTTGAGTGAAGGTTTCAGTGATGAGGACAAAGAGAAGGAGAGATACAGGGCATCCCTGTCCAGTGCCATTAGAGATGGGGAAAGAGTTCACACTGACTCTGGAGCTAGGGTTTTGGTACAGTGAAAAAAAATGGTGATGGAGGAGTGGTCCAAAGCCGAAGGAGACCAGCGTTTCCTTCAGGTAGTCACAGTGAATCCTGTTGAAAGTCTTCTTCGCATCAATGGTGAGGAAGACTGTCTTTAGCTTTTCTACCTGGGGTAAAGCCTGCCTTATCTAGGTTGGTGAGGAATGGAAGAAATATTTTAATCTGTTCTGCCAGTACTGTGACATATGTTTTCGTGTCTAAGTTCAGAAGCGAGATGGGTCAATATTTTTTGCAACATGTGGGATCTTTTCCTGGTTTCGGAATAACCACGATATGTTCATCTGTAACCTCTGGATGATTCTCAGTGGCACCAGACAGGGAGGAAAAAGAGGATGTCAACATAGGGACTAGGAGGTGTTTGAAGGTTTTGACTGTTTGGCTTCACTGTCATGTCAGATTAATTGTGCAGTGGTATCTTTCACCAAGTTAATACAGCTTTCATTCTTTTGTGTGCTGTACTTGCATGGCCTGAAATTTTACAGTGGCGCTGTAGCTACAGAAACCTATGGAGGGTTATTGTCATTGACAGATGATGTCCGTAATCTACTCTGCTCACATTGATAAAAAAGGAGAAGGTTAGAGAGGAAGAATCAACAATAATAATTCTTAACTTATAATATATTTCTTAATCTGGCTATACATTTTATTTAAATTATTTTTATTTAGCTATTTAACATTTTATTGATTGATTGACCTTCTGGATACATTGGCTTGATCACCTGAAAAAAACATTATTGATACAAAGGGGTGATCACGGGAATGCTATCTTTCTTAATTGGGTAATAATTATTTTAGGGCCCTGTGTTCATAAGAAAAATGGAATAATTCAGGAAAAGCTAACTGCAGCATAAGGGATAAATACAAATTACCCAAATTCCCACTAGCGAATTAACATATTAGTCTTAGTGAGTTGGTATAACATGGTAGATGATGACAAAAATCAATAGAGAAATAAAATCTAACCTTTATTTAACATAGTTAAAATAGTTGGTGAATTAAAAATAAATATAGTTACTATCATATATGTGTGTCTACAGCCTGGTCCCTAGAAATCCTGGATACCAGCAAGCTGATATTTTGAAATATATTAAGTATGGTCACACAAGGAAAATTACTTAGGGCTTAGTTATCTTATCTTCCTAGGGGCTCCAGCCAGTATATATTTAGGGCCCAGTTAGGGGTGGTATTTGCCAGGGTTATTACCACCTTATCTAAATACACCTAATCAAAGTATGGAGAGTTAAACAAGAGAGTTGAACAGCAGAGTGGACAGGAAAGAAAGACCTCTGCTGCATCACATCCACTTATAACCCAGGCAAGTAAACAAAAAGGAATAAAGTGGAATTGGAGAGAATAGATTAAATAAATATTACAATTATAAAATTATTTTTAATCTCAGCTGGTTTCTGACTACATGTAGCTACCCTGCAATCCTTGTCACATGCATGCCAACCTGAACATATTACTTCTATTTGTTCTAACCATTCAACTATTAATACAGATTTTCTCTTATCCCTGCAACCATGACCCGCACCTTCACCATTACATATTAATCCACCATGGACTTCTGCATATACTAGCAGTCAAAAGTTTGAGAACACGTACATTTTTGCTACTTTTAGTTATTGCCATATAACATTAGAAAAACATGTTGACGTTTGGTAAGAGGAAAATTACAGCTAAACACTGTAGAAGTGTTAAAACAGCCATTGTCCAGAAGGACAACAGCTCATTGTTTAAAACATCAAACTTATCACAGCTAATATCCTCCCCTACTCGCATAAATCTTAAAACATCCAACCATACTCTGCTAGACTGGATCCTTTCATCCTGCACAAGCAGAATCCAAGATTCTGTTGTATTAGCAAACAATTACTTTAGCGATCACTCTATAGTTTACTGTGTCCGCAAAATAAAACCAGTCATGTTCCAAAATCATACTCACAAGATCATTTAGAAAATGTAATCTTCAGTCCTTCCTAAATGATTTAAAAAATTGCTCATGGTATAGAATACATCTAATACCTGACCGAGACTCAGCGATTGAGTTTTTTAACTCAGAATTCTTACAGGTCTATAACACATCTGCCCTGGGTCTCAGATGACTTGATTCAATTATACAGTTTCAAAGATGCCTTATAGACAAAATTTAAATAAACCGGCTCCGCTTTTGATCATACTACATACAGACAATTAAGGAATAATGTACAAAAAAAACAAAATTAGCAAAAGCACAAAGTTTTACTGCCAACTTGAACAGTAACATTTCAAAGATAGCCAACTTCTGGAAGGTTATTAAAAACCTCTACAACCCTCCTAACCATTCTCACCCATCAACTATAACCATAGACAAAGAAACAATACAGTTCCCCATAGCCATAGCCAATGCATCTAACAGCTACTTTATAGGATATGTGCCACCACCCTGATTATACAAAACAAAAGTAACTCAGAGGTTCAGTTGTGTACAGAACTGTCACTGGCACCTGTTGCTTGGTCCAATTAGGAAAATGAATTCAATTTCATGCCAGTAAATGAAAGCGAAATATATGATCACTTCTCCGAAACAAAAATGATGTCCCAATCTAGCCCTGACCAACTACCAGCAATGTTATTAAAGCTCAGTGCCATGGTCACGGCCGAACTGATTGCACCTTTAATTAATGCCTCTTTGGCAGCAGGGTATATGCCCAAAGCCTGGAAGGTGGCTAAAGTTGTGTCTGTCCACAAAAGTGGGGTTAAAAATGTAGTATCAAACTACAGACCAATATCACTACTCCCCACTTTATCTAAAATCCTAGAGAAATGTGTACTTGTGGTAGGGGCTTACGGCTGCAAACTGTAGAAGGGATGCGTGGTGTGTGGCTATGACATATGGTGTAAGGTTGCCGGCCCCCCGGAGCCTAACGGGGCCCCCGGGAGTAACGTTGATAGGTTACCTGTAAGAGGGCCAACCTAGGCAGAAACCCCTGAAGAAAAAGGGGGGGTATAAGGGGGGGCTCAACACGAATTGAGCTCCAGTGGAAGGGGCTGCTACCTGTATTTAAGGCCTGCAGCCCCTCCCACAAATACAGGTGGAGCACCTTCCACTTGTGGTAGGGGCTTACGGCTGCAAACTGTAGAAGGGATGCGTGGTGTGTGGCTATGACATATGGTGTAAGGTTGCCGGCCCCCCGGAGCCTAACGGGGCCCCCGGGAGTAACGTTGATAGGTTACCTGTAAGAGGCCAAAAAGGAGGCAAAATTTTTGGTTAAACTATTTATTAGAAGCAACGTTATGAGACAAAGATACCAAGGCATGTTTAATTTCTGAACGGGGATCAGGAATGTAACGTGTGTAGCAGGAAGAGCGCCAACGACCCAGCCTTTGAATGATGTGTGCTGGAACGCCATTGCTTGAAGCTGCTGAAGCAGCGCCTATTCTGAATGAATGGCTGGTGTATTGTTCTGGGTTGAGGCCCAGCCCTGTGATAATGATGCGAAGGTAACTTGAGAACTGAATAGCTGAGAGGGGACCTTCCGGGAGCGGGAGGAGGGGGCTGTTGCCCGGAAGGTGCGAGATGGCCTGGACTAAGGCTTGTAGTGCCAAGACGGGGCACCATCTATCGTTGGTGGAATAGAATGGTAAGTTGGTGCCATTCTTTAGCTGGTCAGTTTTGGAGGAGGGAAGAAAAAGCGTGAAATGGTCGTGGTGGAAGGATAGGTGCTTTTTCAGCAAACGGTTTGAGGAATTGGGCCTAACTGTGAATTCCCCTGGTCTGAGGAACCCAAAGAAGGCCAGGTTGATGGCTGCCAATAGGGTGGTGTTAGTGAGGGGGTCGAAGGGTTGAGCCTGGAGGAAATCATACATTCTCTTGAAGATAACGCCAGTAATGGGAAGACGAGTGCGTGCTGGGAAATGATGATTTTTCGAAATTCCCTTGAGGAAGGTCTTGACCCTGTAATTAGAGGATAATGAGGGCGAGGTGGGGTAAAGCGTGGCTAGGTGATGTTGAATGCCTGAGATATACAGTTTGATGGTAGATGGGCTCAACCGAAGATTTTCGTGGCAGTGAGTGGCGAAAGCTAAAATGTGATCTATGGTATATGGTGCTGAAATGGACAGATCGTTGGTGAATCTGGTAAACTGAATCCAGGCATGAAGGTAGTTCTGCCTAGTGCTGTCGGCGAGACCCTGTTGAATATAGTAAGAAGCTCTGGACAGCAAATGATTTAGGTCATGATGAGGTCTTGAAATGCTGGGACTTTGGCGGGCAATGGGCTGGCCGACGGATGAAGCTGAAAAAAGGCCTGTGAATTAAAACGAGAGAGAACATCAGCCTTTTGGTTGAGGTGACCTGGAATAAATTTGCTATAGATTACAAATTTATGTGACAAAGCTAGCCAAGTAAGTTTCCTAAGGAAGTTCATGATAAGTCGGGAATTTGATCTACCTTTGGTGAGTATCTGAGAGACAGCCATGTTATTAGTATGAAACATGACTGCCTGACCTGACCAGTTGCTGCCCCACAATGCTGCTGCCGCCACCACTGGGTACATTTCCAGTAGTGGAGAACTAACCAGGAATCGTGATGAGGAGCGGATCTCGGTGGGCCAAGGCTCTGCAAACCAATTATCACCCCAGATTCCCGCGAAACCCCGGCCCGCCGCGGCGTCTGTGTAAATTGATGGCGAGGTGGAGGATGGTGAGGGAGGGAACATGGAACGGCCGTTCCATGAGGTAAGGAAAACCTCCCACATGACCAAGTCACGGCGGGCCGGAAAATCAAGGGAGATCGTTTGAACTGTGTCTGGAAAGCTTGAAAGGAGCCCAATGAGGTGCGCCATGAAGGGCCGGCCCTGTGGAAAGATGCGGGAAGCGAAGGAAAAGTGACCCAGGACTGACTGTAACTGAGTTCGAGAAAGCGATGGAGATGCAAGTGTTGCTCTAATGATGGCTAGAATACGGGATACTTTCTCTGAAGATAAGCTAGTCATGAAGGAATGTGAGTTGAGCGTGATACCTAGAAACTCAATTGTGGTGGAGGGGCCAAAAGTTTTTTGGGAAGCCACTGGAATGCCTAGTTCCTGAAAAAGGAGTAAGAGCTTACCGAGACTGGAGGGTGGGTCTGTGTGGGGCTCTATGAGCAAGAAATCATCCAGATAGTGGATGACGCCCGGGCATTTGCAGTGGTTTTTGAGAAGCCACACCAAGACCTGCGCGAAGGTATCAAAAATCTTAGGGCTACTCTTAGCCCCAAAGGATAGGCGAGTGGAGAAAAAATATTGATCCTTCCAACAAAAACCCTGCAAATGCCACAGTGACGGGTGGACCGGGAGCAGTTTGAATGCATCGGATATGTCGGTTTTGGACATCCAGCAGTCCCTGCCGAGAGCTGTGATAAGATTAATAGCGTCATCTATGTTGTTGTAGCTAAGTGAGAATTCGGAAGAGGGGATTAGGGAATTATAACTGGCCTGACTTGAAGAGTGGGGTGCAGAAAAATCGATGATAAGTCTTTTTTTGGAAGAGAATTTTTTAGTGACAATGCCTAGAGGATTAATTCGCCATGTAGGGAACGGGGGGAAAGGAAAAGGGCCCAGAAGGAAACCTTTCTCTAATTCTGCTGCAATAAGTGTGGATACAGAGGCAGGGTCATTAATGGCTGACTGTAAGTTAGGACAAATAACTGATTCTGCGGGGCAGGTGATGATGCCCGTGTGAAACCCTTCTGATAGGCCATTGATAATGTAAGAAACAATATGCTGATCTGTGTGATTAGAAATAAGAGACCGGAGAGCTGAGATGTTTACAGGACCTAGTCATTTATTCTTGCTTAAGCGAGGACAAATGTTGCGAGGGTGGGAAAGTCTACAGGTGATGCAAATATGTAACATACGACATCCACTGAAAAAACATCCTTTGAAATTATAGTTGTTACAGATAGGGGAACTACCGTGGTAATAGATGGGACGCCCCATCTTGTCCCTGGCGGGGGGGGTGGTAGTTGTAGGTTGAGGAGCGGAAGCCGGAGTGAGGATGGGGGGCTGAGGTTGTGAAGGTGGAGTGTCTGAGGTGTTAGGACAAAGGTTACTGGTATGATTGGTCGATTGGCAGATAGAGCAGGTTATGCTTTTAAGCCCGGCGAAGTGTCTGCAAAATAACTCGTGGTCTAGGATACTCCAATCGACCGTGTAGCTGAATTGAGCCCTAGCAGCGGCTGCCTTAGCGGCGAAGGACTTGTGATAGTCAAAGAACGAATGACCACCGTATTTGGATTCTAGATCAACAATAGTGTATAGGTATTGGTCTAGCTCCTGACGCCTTAGCGGAAAAGCGGAACACAAAATGTCACGGTAGATGTTAAAAGCGAGTACGAACTCGGACACAGAGAGACGTCTAGACAGGCGAGAGTCCTTAGATTTAAGAGTGACCGAGACGTCACCGCAGTTGACAGTCTTATTTTCCGCTAAATCCTGCGAGGCTATCAGGAGAGAAACCAAGTTAACGTCCTTGCCTTCAATGATATCGCGGCGCAGGTGTTGCGGAATCATATGCGCCGGAATGACCCTGGGTGAAGGGCCTACCGTATTGGAGGTAGCAGTGTTACCTTCAGCTGCTGGAGGAGACACTCTGGCGTTGATGACTGACTCTACCGCTGCCAACCTGCCCTGCACGTCAGCTACAGAGGAATTGAGGTCTGTAAGTAGGTGAGTGATGTGTTCCAATTGAGGATGCATACTAGAGGAATGAGTAGAAATTGGGGATGATGTAGAAGTGCGTCTGGCCCGAGGGGTACACGGCGTGGAGGTATTAGGGAAAAGTAGCCTGAACAACTCGGCTTTCCTAGCAGTTGAGGAGTGGGGGATATTCTTCCTGGCCAATTCTTCTATTAGGGTGGGTATGGTCCAGTCCCTGAGGTTGGGTCCGCGCGTCCTTGGAGAGGCAGGTATGTCCTGAACTTGGATTTGAGGACTTGCTTGGCTCTGTTGTTGTTCGTTGTCGGCCATGCTAAAGTGAAGATAAACAATGTTAGGGTAATAAGGAGGAGCCAGTGAGGCGAAAGGAGGGAAGTAGGTGAAGGAGATGAATGTGGAGAAAAAGGACTTACCGGAGGGAGAGATGGTAAGTGAAAAAAGGTGATGCCTTCGGCCTCCGTGAGGAGGTAAAGCCGTAAGAACCTTAGCTGCAGCACTGCCTTCGTCCTCCCAGGAGGAGGGGAACCACCTACGGCCTCTATGATGAGGTGAGGAGGTGCCACGCCCCTGCATTGAGAGTAGAGGTGTCCTGGCTTCGGGTGCGAGAGGATGCTCCTTCGGCCTCCGATGAGGTAAGGAGACTTGATCCCCCCCTGAGGTGACGGAGGGCCTGAACCTTCGGCCTCCCGGAGGTAAGGGCAGGGATCCTCCGCCCCCCAAGGGGGCATGTGGTGAATCGTGAGGAGGTGAACCCGAAGCCTGTTCGGTGGTGAAGGTGATGATCGGTAGCTGATGAATGCAAACCTACCTTCGGCCTCAATAAAGAGGTAAGGTATGTGAATGGGAAAACGTGACGTATAGAAGGTGTGGATAGTAAGAACTGTAAGTATTGTTGTGGAAGAGGATGATGAGAAATGAGAGTGAAGATGATACCTACCTGCGATCACTCAATATGAATCTAATAAAAATAAGAATAAAATGAGCGCAAAAGGACTTTTTTTTTTTTTTTTTTTTTTTTTTTTTTTTATATTATTACTAATAAAATGTTGTGAAACGGACCTACCAGGCGTAAGAGTAATACTGGAGGGGACTAGGTGGACGTGGACAATGAGCGACAGAGGGACCTGAAATAATAAAAACATGAGTGTAACGAAAAACCCCCCCAAGTTGAATAAATGTTTGGAAAAGAAGGTTACCTGGAATAATACCTTGTGCCTTGAATAAGCAGAATGCTGGTGGTAACGGGGGTTTCTTAAAGGAAGGATGATTGTAATTTAGAATCCAGTACCTGTGCTTAAAAAGACATTTAAAAAGGATTTTTTTTTTTTTTTTTTTTTTTTTTTAACTTTATTGAACACCCAGGACAAGAACAAACTAGATACTCTACATGCTGCACACGACTGCCATGTAGTCGGACGCCATCTGCTGGACGCCCGGCATATTGCAGCCAGAGAGACTTTGCCGCCTAGGAGAGCGGGAGGGGAGTGAAACAGCCACCGCAGAAGGAACCGGCAGTGAGAGGGGGAACCGGAGGGAGAGAGCGAAGGGAAAAATAAGGGAAGGAAATGAAACGCTAGTGACTTGAGGAGAGGGGCGGGTAAAGAGAAGAGCTATGAGCCATAACTGACGGAGCGATTGGAAGGGGAACATAACGGAGCGAACTAGCGAGGAGAACGCAGAGAGAAGGAGAAGGGGGAGAACGGATAGGGCGACAGGAGAATGCCATGCTGAAAGCTGGAGGGGGCCGTGGATGAGCAACGCTGGTTGGGAGCGAGGGAGCAATAGGAGGGTGATGGACATTGAAAAGAAGGACCGTGGCTACAGTAGTAGTAAGGAGAGAAAGACTTACCGCAACGCTTAGGAAAACGGACCGAAAACCGGAAGAGGATGGAACTACGAGCGTGCGACGTCAGGTGAGCTCAACACGAATTGAGCTCCAGTGGAAGGGGCTGCTACCTGTATTTAAGGCCTGCAGCCCCTCCCACAAATACAGGTGGAGCACCTTCCACATGTGCAACTATATAAATATTACCGACAGACCAGTTTTTTCACCCCTCTTCAATCAGGCTTTCAACCAAATCACTCAACAATCATGGCCCTCCTAAAAGTAACCAATGATGTCCAGATTGGCATGGAAAATGGTGACCTTACAGGAGCCATTTTCCTAGATTTTGCCAAGGCCTTTGACAGAGTAGACCATAATATTCTTATAAACAAACTCCATAGATCAGGATTGTGTAATAATTCTCTAAACTGGTTCTGATTCTATTTATCAGACATCATGCAGTATGTGTCAGTTGCTGACAATGACTCCCTTCTGCTCAAAGTAACAATTGGAGTTCCTCCTTCTATTTTCTCTTTTTATAAATGATCTGCCCAAGGTTTGTAAATCATCTTCAGTACACACTTATGCAGAGGACACCATAATCTATGCTAAAAACTCAAACATATCACAACTTGAAGCCATAATATTCTGCGAGGTTGAAAGATGGATAGCAAAGAATAAACTGTTCTTAAACACAGACAAAATTGTCACAATGATATTTGGCACAACGCACAAACTGCGTAATCTCGGCAATACCCACCTACCCAATGTAACAGAGTCTAATCGTAAATTGGCCCCAGTGGACTCCTACAAATTTCTTGGCATGTGGCTTGACCCCAACCTCACTTTTGGTCTTATATTGTCATATTGACAAATTAACCTCCAAGCTCTATCCCAAAATCAGTACTCTTTTTAGATACAAATCATGATTAAGTACCCTGGTTAGAAAAAGTATTGTACAACAGATGTTGCTGCCAATCATAGAATATGGAGGTGTAGTATATGCTCCAGTACCAAAAATCCATCTTAGCAAACTTGACATCCTGTATAAATCCTTATGCCGCTTTAGCCTCCAATTTAATTACACTACCCATCACTGTGATATGCTAAAATAACTAAAGTGGTTAACACTCAAATCTAGACGTGCCCTTCACCTTTCTTGCTTAGTACACAACCACTTCTCTTCAAAACTACCAGACTACCTGAGTAGTATGCTCACTCCTGCTCTTCATACTAACTATAACCTCTGCTCCACTGCTAACAGCTCTCTGTGTATACCATAATATTAGAAAGAAGCAGAAAGATCTGCCTTCTCCTTCAGAGCTCCAAAGGCCTGGAACAATCTGCCTGAAATAATCAAATCTGCTTCCAGTCTAAAATCCTTAAAAGTAAATGCTTCTTTATATCTAAAAACAGTGTGTAACTGTATGTAATTTTAATATTCATTATGTATGTATATTTATATGTGTATGTATATATAATAACTAGGGGTGGGTGAAAAGTGTGAAAAATTTCCCTTGAAAAATTTCGTGAAAACATGCCGATTTTTCACCTTTCCTGCAAAAAATTTCACCTTTCCCCCTATGCAAAAATGTCCTCCTTTTTGCCTATTTTAACAAATTTTTCACCTATGTTAACACATTTTTTTTGCCTATTTTAACACATTTTTGCCTATATTTCTTTAAGGTACTACATTTCCCACTGTACTATTACTACTTCTGAGGGCTGAAGTTTAGAAATTAGTGGCTGAAAGTCAAAGTTGTGAGTCCTACAGCAACACATGGCTTGAAAAATATGTTAGCATGCAGAATGCATTTGTCCTTTGCCCACAACACTTTCTTGCTTAAGTGACACTGGCACATATTCATGATGATACCAAGTAATAAAAAAATAAAGTACAACCTAAAATGTGGCAGATATGTATTGTAAACAAAGATAGAAAACCCACAGCGCTAAACAACCATGGTTAATATATTTAATGTGAAGAATGTGAATGAATCTAGTGATTAAGGTATGGAACACTGCAAGGAAAGATGGGGCTTATCCCCAAACCCCCAAACTCAGGAAAAACCTAGAAGAAACACAAAAGCAAAAATTAACCATTAATCCATACTGATAATATAAATTGTAAACCCCGTAATAAGCCTTTATCATAATTGCGCTGTGCTATCTTTAAATAAAATAATAATTAGGGTTTTAATAGCATAGATTGGCCAATGTATGTTTAAGCCCGCTTGCCATGCCAAGGCAACCCAGAGAGAGTGAGTCCTAAACCTAACCTATACACATAACATACAAAACTTCTAAAGCTTGATCTGAGGAAACGTTGCAGCTTGCCTGTAAGCATTAAAAACAAATTAAAAACATCTGAAGCGGTCTGAGGAAATGTTTTAGCTTGCAAAAACTTTAAAAACATAGTGGTGGATCTATCATAGTCTCCCATATCAGGAATCACCCATTGTCCAGCTGGAGCTAGCCACAGTGAGCAAGGGAGGCAGGACCCAAGGGACCAAACACTATCAATCCCGCCTTATATATTCCCAGCTTCCCTCCCTCACCACAATATACCTGAACATGTAGTTAATGGCAATGCCAAAGCTAGGCCAGCAAAGCAAACAAAAAGGCTATATATATATATATATATATATATATATATATATATATATATAAACCCAATTAACCCTTTATGTGCCATAGTTATGTTTATTAAAACTAAAGAAAAATGCTAAATATGTGAATTAAATAAAATAAGATACCATGGTGTAAGCAGCTAGAATGGGAAAAAAAGGACAAAGTACAAAACAAACAAATATAGAAAACCAAGAGCGCTAAACCACCATGATTAATATATTTAATGTGAAGGATGTGAATGAATCTAGTGATTATGGTATGGAATGCTGCAAGGAAAGAGGGGGCTTGTCCCCAAACCCCCAAACTTAGAAAAAACCTAGAAGAAACACACAAGCAAAAATTAACATGCGATGATCAATACTGATAATATAAATTGTAAACCCTGTAATAAGCCTTTATCATAATTGTGCTGTGCACATATTCAGGGTGATATCAAGTAATAAAAAAAAATAAAGTACAGCCTACAATGTGGCAGATATCTATTGTAGTGGTGGTGGTGGGGGACTGGCATGGTGTGATTTGTGTATGTATTTTTACCATTGTCATACTCTATCCTCCTTCTCAGATTATTGACACATATTACTTATTGGTCATAGCAGTGGTCCCAAGTGGGGTAGATAGCGGCAACCCTTCTTCACATCGGTCCCCCACCTGCTAATCTGTGCTGCTGTTAATATATTTGTCCTGGCTTTGTCTGTCATGTGCGGTTTCTGCTACTACTACAACTACTGGAGCTGGATGTTGATGTAATTCTACTGCCACTACTGTTAGGTGTCAAAGGTGCAGCACTTGCAGCAGCAGCAGCACCAGAGGTACTTGTCATATCTAACCCATGTTGCTGGGCACTCAAAACAGGTGTGTGTGGCTGAGTGGGACTTGGACTTTGAAGAGGTAATGATGCTGAGAATGACTGATTGGGTGACTGTGTGCTTTTTGACATCTGTACTTGTCCAGGGTCATACTTTACAATGGCTTTCTCAAACAGTTTATAGACAGCCACAGTGCTCCTTAAAAGTGGCGTAAGATACAACCTTTGACTTTCTGCTAACCTTATAGCACTGTCATCATCCTCACTCTCAACTTCATCTGTAACTACACTGTGTTTTTTTACTGTACGGCACACAACACAACTGATGGAGCTGTATGATGCCTTGCCTAAGCCCAGTCAGCTGTCTGTCACTGTCACCTAAGGTATTTTGTTTTTTATTCTTTTTTATTTATTTTTTTTATTTTTTATTTTATTATATCCCTCAAGCAACAGCAACACATTGGTTAGATATGAAGGGTACCTCTGGTGCTGCTGCTGCTGTAAGTGCTGTACCTTTGACACCTAGTAGTAGTGGCAGTAGAATTACATCAACATCTAGCTCCAGTAGTAGTAGTAGCAGAAACCACACATGACAGACAAAGTCAGGACAAATATATTTACAGCAGCATAGATGAGGAGGTGGATGACAGATGGGACCACTGCTATGACCGATAAGTAATGTGTGTCAATAATATGAGAAGGAGGACAGAGTATGACAATGGTAAAAATACATACACAAATCACGCCATGCCAGTCCCCCACCACCACCACTAAAACACATCTACCACATTGTAGGTTGTACTTTATTTTTTTATTACTTAATATCATCATGAATATGTGCCAGTGTCACTCACTTATTTCTAAATTTAAGCCCTCAGAAGAAGTAATATTACAGTGGGAAATGTAGTATGTATAGGAAATATAGGTGAAAAATGTGTTAAAATAGGCGAAAAATGTGTTAACATAGATGGAAAATTTGTTAAAATAGGCGAAAAGGCAGAAATTTTTTCATAGGCGGAAAAGCAAATTTTTTTGCGGGAAAAGAGAGAAATCGACAACTTTTCGTGAAATTTTTTGCTGGAAATTTTTCACACTTTTTACCCACCCCTACTGACCAGATTTCTCCGGACAGTAGATGAGTGTACCAACGTCCCACTGTTTTCTGCCAATTCTGAGCTTGATAGCACTGCTGAACATCTTCTGATTGTGAAGGGAAGTAAGCAAGATTTGTATTTCGTCTGCTGCACTAAGTTTCCCTGGACGACCACTGCAGCTACAATCCTAAGCGTTGCCTGTTTCTTTATGCTTATTCAAATGAGCTTGGACAGCACATCTGGAAACCCCTGTCTGCCTTGTAATTTCTGCCTGGGAGAGACCTTGCTGATGCAGTATAACTACCTAATGTTATTCAGCAACCTCACCTTGTTAGCAGAGTTTGGCAGTTCCTCGCCCAATTTAATTCCACCTACACAGCTGTTTCTGTTTCAGTTAATTATTGTTCCAACCTACATATTAAATTGATCATCATTAGCACCTGTTTGGTATAAATGTTTAATCATTCACCTGTCTAAATGCCTAAAAAATCCTGGCTTTGTGCAAGTGTACCTAGAAGAACTGATGATGTTTTGTAGGCAAAAGGTGGACACACCAAATATTGATTTGAATTAGATTTTTCTTCTGTTCACTCACTATGTGAAAGCGCATATCTGGGAACATCTTCCCCTTGGGCCCAGGGAGAGGACTCATGTGCTGCTGACCAGGGGGATATAAAGGATGTGATTCATGGCATAAAGAGGGCTGGGTTTAAAATGTGTGAGCAGTGCTTACCATCCTTGTGTCATAAAGTGGGCAGAACAGGGTGGAAAGGAGGAGGAGGAGAACTGTGAAGAGTTTCAGATTAAAATCACCACCGAAAAGTCAGCTTCTGTGAGCCTCTGTCCCCCAAGACAGATCCAGAAAGTTCCCAGGTATGCTAATGTATTAAATACCTGTCTGGGATTCAAAAGGTTAAAAACCCAGATTTGCTGCTCTCTCTCTCCTTCGGTGTATGTGTCCTTTGTGTACCTAGACAATCTCCAAACTTGTGAGTGACTGCAACCACCAACTATATTACGTTAGATTGTATTATGATCCAACTCCACATTTCTTCCTCTACCTTCAGAGGTTGCACAATAAAGCATTGCATGTTAGTTGACATTGTGGCCCAGATGTATTACAGGATAGTGGTACAAATCTGTGCCAACCCAACTGCACTATAGGGGACAAAAACACTCCCCCAAATGCATGTTAGAAAGTAAGATAAGAACTATAAATGGTGCAGCAGTTGAAAAGCCCCAATGCCCAGCCAACTTAGGGGGTGCCATTGAATGCTTCAAATAGAAAAGTGTCTTATGTTTTAAAGTGAATTGGTGGCCAAAAATGATTTTGCACTTGTGCACTATAACCACCAGTGCTAGAGATATCTCCATCATATTGCCCTCTCCAGGATTTTAAGGGTTAAAAACCCTAAGTTAGTCTACATTTGCATCCTATGGCACAATTTGCTTGACTCAGGGTTGTGCCATATATATCTATAGGTTTTTCAGATTATTTAAAAAAAAAAAAAAAAAAAAAAAAAAAAGAACACTACCACACTCCTAATTTAGTTTTTACCATTTGTGCATCAGAGGGGTAACCAACATGTAGCAAAGCAATGAATTGGATTCCCCTCTGGCTCTCAAATGGTTAAAACAATTTGGAGCTAAATCTGGAGGCGATTGTCTTAACAGAGAGTACAAATTCACACTAAGATGCATAGACCAATTAACATATTTTATCAGCTACTAATTGCAATGGGACATTGATAAACAGGCTCCACTCTGCACTTGAATCATCCTAGTGAAGGCTGTTGGCTCTTCCAAAGCAATTTGCACTCAATCTGAGTGACAGATCAATAAATGTCAAGATAAGGAAAAGCTATGCAATTGGACCAGCCACTTAGATCTTATAAGTAAGACTACACAGTGCTGAACTCAGAATTAGGCACTCTATTGTTATCTTTGGCCTTGTGATAAATAGAAGTCTGTAAATGACAGCACGCTGAAGAATGTCAGTACGCAATGCACTCCCACCATCTACTGCTCTTTATGTAACACACACATTTTTTTTACATTTTAATGGTTAATATGCAGATGTTTTTTAAATAGGAATGGACCTGCTAGTGATTTGTTTTCCTCTTTGTATGGAATCCATTTTATCTGCAACTGAAGAATTACACACCCAGAAACTCCTTCTCTGATCTTTTTTGTTCATTCCTTACTACTCCCACCACACAGAGCAATTGCTTTTACAGTCTTTATAGGGATAGTGATGTTTCACAAAAAAAGCAGCTCCAATTAATATTCATAGTATTTGGGCAGTGGTGATTATTCAATACTGTCCGAGGTGCAGTTCAAGAGTAATTGAATGATAAGTATCCTCCTCCCACCCCTTTTACTGAGGTAACACTGCTCACTTCAGAGCAGCAAGACTGGCCAGATGGATCTCAGCAATGGACAAGCATCAGTGAGCAGAAGGAAAAACCTGTCAGTCGAGGGGTGCAGGGTTTTCCTTATGCTCACAGTAAGAAGATTGTCCCTTGTTGTGAGCTGCCCAGTCAAGGGACCAGATTCCACATCTGAGAGGAGGTGGCTTACACTAGGTAAAAGGGGTGGGAGGGGGATAATTTATCATTCAATTACTCCTGAACTACAACTCTGACAGTATCAAAATAACACTCTCCATGGCCCAAATACCATGAAGATTAATCTTAGCTGCTTTATTTGTGAAACATTACTGTCACTTTAAGTGGCCTTATTATTTAGTGAACAGACTGCTTGGCTAAGGTTGAAGGTGTTTTCATTTGGGTGTAGACATTACTGATAACCTTGAACCAAAATTGGGAAGACAGACAAGAGGGTAAGGGGAAAAAAAAATATATATATATATATTGCCAATTGATCTGCACCAGGGGTGGGTGAAATCTCTTGCTGCGTCCCCGCAAGAAATTCAGCAAAAACCATGTTGTTGTTGTCCGCTTTAAAACTAGCAATTAAAATTTTCAAATTTTTCGCCCACTGGCCAAAGTTTTCCACCATTTTTTCAATGGCTAGAAAGTTTCCGCCCATTGATTTACTTTGTTTTCACCTTTTTGCTATAAAAGCGTGAGGTATTTGCAGAAGTCAAACACAATAGAAGCAGCTACAGAGCGAGATAGACGTGCTGTGCTATTCTGCTGTCATCTTGAGGAAAAATTGAGGCAGGAGAGGCTCATAGTGACTGATATCACTATGAGCAGGTTTAAAACTATGAAAAGGAGGAACTGGAAGGGCCCTTATGTGTCCACTGAGTCAATCAGAGGAGGAGGAAGTAAGCACTACTGAACCAATGCTGTCCAGTCCCCCTAAATCACCCCAAGGGATCTTGGGGAATTAATGGAAAGGGAGGGAGAAAAGAGTAGTACTAGTGAGAGCAGGACAGGTCAGCTTCCTGTGCCTGCTGCTAGACATGCTGCCTCTGCTGCCACCATTTCTGCCCCTGCCACCACTAGTGCTGTGCCTTCTGTCAGATGTGCTGCCCTTGTTGCCAGTGCCACCAGTGCTGTGCCTTCTGCCAATGTTGAAGCTGCCGCCACCAGTGCTGAAGCTGCTAGTGTGTCTTGTAATACTCAGTGAAGGGGGGAATGAGAAGATAATGCCAAGTGTGACAGCAGAGAACCCTAAGTCACACTTGCCATCCCCAAGCAGTACCACCAGTGCTAGTACTACTACTACTACTACTACTACTAAGAAGGTCCAGCATCTTCTTAGAGTTAGGAGTGAAGGAGGGGGTAACCATCATATTACTAGTGACTCTGAGGAGGAAGACTCTGTGGCTGAACTTGATGTGATTGGTGTTAGTTGTAGTAACAGTAATGGTGAAGCAGCTGGTGGGACTAGTGTTAGGGGAGTGGTAGAGGAAGCATTTGAGAGTGTCCAGACTAGAGGTCAAGGGAGCCTACACCATTCCTCTGGCTCTGGGAGTCCTCCTTCCCTTCCCTTCTCTACAGTGTCCAAGTGGAACATGAAGAGGCCAGAACTGGTGTTGGGGAAGAGCAGGCTCAGAATTAATACCACCAACACCAGCAGGAGCACAGATCAGCTGCCTTTGCCTGTTACTACCGCTGCCAGTCTGCCTTCTTCTGGTCAAAAAAGAAACACCAAATGTGACATTAGGGGACCCTCTGTCACATTGCTCGTCACCTCCTCCAAGCAGAAGTGAGATGTCTGTAATAGAGCAGAAGCACATAGGTACTAGTGGTAATGATGGTGGTGATGATGCTGGAGAAGGTGGGGTGTAAGAGACATTGATGGCCTTTTTATCAGATGGGAGACAGGGACGAGGGTGGGCATCACAACCAGCAATGAGCTTTTGGAATTTTCAGCTGCTCTAATTCCTTCTGCTGCTGAGATGCAAGGGCAGCAAGAAGCTGAGGAGCAAGCTAGTGTGCCACAGACCACCATGAACACAGTGGGATTGGGGGTCAACAAGTGAGACGGGACTAGGCCAGGTTCCACTTGTCAGCAGTAGCAATACTTCTGGTCCTAGTAGCAGTGCTGATTCTGAGGCAGTAGCAGCAACAGCAACATCATCATCTGCTGCCACAGAAAGTGAAGGGGAATTTGGAGGAGAGGAAAAAAGAGGCAATTTTTCTCCACCTGTTCCCTATCTCCAGAAGTCAGTGAGAAGGGTTAAGGATGGAACACACCTTAGCACAACCACCCTGATATCACACATGAAACACAGACACCATGACATTTCTGTCAAATATGTTAAAGACAAACACCTGCCACAGAAATCAAGCACCACTGTTACTTTACCCCCCGACTCTCCAGAAAGGCAACAAGAGGCGAGGCGGAGATCAAAGAGGTGGAAGAATAGAGAAACCATCCAGAGACTGGAAGTTCAATTGCGAGTTAAACACCTGGCTCACCATCACCTTCTTTCTCTAGGGTGACAACATCTTCTGCCAATCCACCTTGTTCATTGTTACCTCCTCCACCAAGTGATAGACACTCTGTAAATGTTGGGATGTGGCATTTCGTCTCTACCCATTGCACACTGTGTGGTGCACTGACCACACATGCTAGTTTGGTGGTGAAGAATTGCCAGTTGGGCATCAAGCAGCCTCTGAGGAGATTCCATCCTGCAGAAAATGATAGGATGCTGACAGGGAGGATTCATCATTACTATTAAACTGTCAGTAAGTTGTCATGTGTCCTTAGCGGGGTCTGGACAAGGGTTATAGTGACAGTGGCAGAACTTGGGTTCTGGTGTCATGGTGTTTGGATACAGTTGTTTCCCCAGATGTTATTTACCACACACACTGTGCACATTGCACAGTGTGTGGCTGATAAGAGCCACAGTTCCTGCGCTCAGTGGAAACATTTCTATTCTAATAACAACACACCCATGGTTTTGGAGGAGGGGCAGGTGGATAAGAATTATTGGCCATCTTCTTCTTTTCTCCACAAATACTGGGAGCTACTTATTGTGCTACTACTGCCTCAAACACATCACTGGAGCTAGTCAAAGGTGGCAAGTGGAACATTCATACATTTTGCTGGGGGGTAGAGCTTTGGTGCCCCTCTTCCTAAATGCCCATCTTCTAAAGTGCCTGCAAGAGTTTAACAACCGAGTTATTGGGTGACACATCTCTCTCATCCACAGGTATGAACAGTCTATCTGCCTTGCATTAACCCTTGTGTGCCTGGTGCATCTGGATCAATTAATCTGGGTATGAACAGTCTATCTGCCTTGCATTAACCCTTGTGTGCCTGGTGCATCTGGAGCAATTAATCTGGGTATGAACATATATTAACAGCTTGTGTATCTAATTTATCAACACTGATAGCTCATAGATTGTCTGACTGCATTCCCCTACAGAGTTAATTCCCTGTCACACCTTCCATTTCCCCTCAGCCTTATTCTCAATCCTTTGATATGTTAATAGTTTGATTGCTAATCACTATTTTGGGGGCTATATATCTTGACACACTCTGGGGGAGAGCATTTGCTGGGGGGGGTAGAGCTTTGGTACCCCTCCTACTAAGTGCCCATCTTCTAAAGTGCCTGCAAGAGTTAACAATTGAGTTCAACAATGAGGACAATACACATTGCAACACACAAGGCACCAGAACTCCTGCATTACCTGTAAAGAGCACCTGTAGGAAGATAATCAGCAAAGACTTTTTTTCTCTGGCATCAGATTCAGACTTGTTGACATCTGCTATTTATTTTGTGGTTATATGTTCAGTGCTCCCTAGGAATCTTCTCAGCTTCAGCTCTCCCCCCTGACTTCACAAATTTCATCCACATGCCCCTCTCTCTCCTCCCCATCACACCTGTCTGCTCTTACACATTTTTCCATATTTTAACCCCTTTTCCCTCTGCATTCCTTATTCCAAAACACCAATATAAACCCGACTCCAATATTTCTGCCCTTTGTCTTATCTTTCTGCTTGCTGCAGGGGATATTGCTCCCAATCCCGGCCCAAACCCCTTACCCACCTTTCATCAGCTATGGACTACCATTTCTTCCCACCGCTACTTCAAGGGTTCCAACCTCTCAAATCTCATAAACTTTCCTCTTTGTTCACCCCCTTCTCCTGTGCTCTGTTGAGCACCAGCTCCATTGTTAACAAAACAACCCCCATTCATGACTGTTTCTGTGAGCAATCACTGCAGTTGTTTGCTTTCATAGAAACTTGGTTATCTGTACAAGACACAGCTGTGAAGGCTGAACTCTCTTATGGAGGGTTCTGCTTCTCACACACCCCCTCGTTCTACTGGTTGGGGGTATGTCTCCTCGTCTCCTACTTCTGCTTCGAGACCTTCTCAATCGCACCATCTGAGCACTTTTCTTCTTTTGGAGTACACGCAATCCAGGTCTATTACCCTCTGTCTATGCACGTGGCTGTAATATACAGGCCACATGCTAAATTCTCTTCTTCAAACCTTCCCTCAGATTTCAAATCCTGGCTCTCTTTTCTCTCCCCTGACAATCCTGTCCTTATTCTAGGTGATTTTAACTGTCATATTGATGACCCTTCTGTCCCGTGGGCTTCCCGTCTTCTAGACCTAACCTCTTCCCTTGATTTCTGGCAGTGGACTGTGCCACTCACAAAGCTGGTCACTGCCTTGATCTTGTCTTTCCTAAGAGCCTGGATCTTTCCTCTTTCACATTTTCCTCATTCCCTCTATCAGACCACCATCTTATATCCTTCTCTCACTCTCACTCTGCCCCTTCCCCATCAACAGATTTATAAGGGATACCTGCTCACTTGATCTCACTGGGATGAGCACCTCACTTAACTCCAATGTTTCCTCCATCTTAGCCATCTTTAACACAGACATTCTTGTTAACTCCTACAACTCAATCCTTTCCTCTGCTATTGATTACTTTGCCCCACTGAAACTACAACGGAGTCTCCAAGTCAATCCATGACCCTGGCTCAACTCCCACACTCGTTTCCTACATTCTTGCACTTGCCCTACTGAACACCTTTGGAGGAAATCACGTTCTCACGCAGATTTCATCCACTTTAAATTTATGCTGTCCTACCTACATTCTGCTTTATCAAAAGCTAAACAGAAATACTACACCATATTAATCCACAACAACAAATCTAACCTTCACCATCTCTTTGCAGTCTTTTAAGCCTTTCTCAATCCTGCCACAGCTTTCTGTCACCCCATACATTCACCTCAAGCTTTTGTAGAGCACTTCAAGCACAAGGTAGAATCTATTCAAAAACAGATTTCTACTATTTCATCTTCCTCCGAACTCGCGCTCTCCAAACTCCCTGCATCATACTTCAATAGTTTTACTCCTATAACAGAGGAAGAAGTTTCTTAGCTTCACCTATCTACCCACCTCACTACCTGCTCCTTGGACCCTTTGCCCTCCCACTTACTAAAACAACTTGCCCCAGCCCTTACACCTATATTAACACACATTTTCAAAACCTCTCTCCCCACAGGCACCTTCCCTTCTTTGTTCAAATAAGGCACATATTAACCCCTTACTCAAGAAGGCTAACCTAGACCCCCTCCTGTGTCTCTCACTATTGACCTGTCTCCCTTCTACCTCTTACCTCAAAATGCTTAGAAAGCCTCGTCTTCTCCCAAATAACCAAATTCCTCAACTCTAACAATCTTTTGTACCCTTTGCAGTCTGGTTTCCAGTGTGGTCATTCAAATGAAATGGCTCTCTGGAGAGTGGCTAATGATCTCCAAACTGCAAAAGCAAAAGGACAGTTTTCTATATTTATACTACTCTACTTATCCTCTGCCTTTGACATGGCTAACCATTCTCTTCTTGCTCAAATTCTCCACAATCTTGGTTTCCAAAATCAAGCGGATTCATGCATTATCATCATAGTATTTGGACTTTGGAGAGTGTTATTTCAATACTGTCAGAGTTATAGTTCAAGAGTAATTCAATGACAAAGTATCCCCCTACCACCCCTTTTACTGATGTAACGCTGCTCAGCCAGATCAGAAGGGAGGTGCCCAGGTAGATTGTAGAGAGGGGAAATCTTCAATTAAGATAAGGGAAAAACCTGAAAAACTTGTCAAGGGGGGTAGGGCTTTCATAGGAAGAAGATTGTCCCCTTCTGTTATCTGTCTGGTCTTATAACTAGATTCCACATCTGAGAAGAGATGGCTTACACTAGGTAAAAGGGGCAGGAGGGGAAACCTTTGCTTGTGAATATCTCTCAAACCATAAAGGTTTGAGAGATAAGACTTATATCGTTCTTCATGTTTTTTTAATGCCTACAAAATAAAATAAAGTTAAAACAAAGTATTACTATCCCTTTAAAGGGGAACTACCACCCCACAAAAGCTTCATCTTAATTAAGTCTTCATCTGGCGACTAGCTGCTTAGTAGCACTAGTTGACAGAAATATTATCTGGCTCCAAAAGGGACTGACAGCGCAGGAGCACGGACATCACTATGGCAAGATGTCCATGCTTCCTGCTACTGTCAGCCTCCAAATAAGTAGAAAATCTTTTAAACCAGATAATATTTCTGGCAACTAACGCTACTAAGCAGCTAGTCGTCAGATGAAGACTTAATTAAGATGAAGTTTTTGCAGGGTGGTAGTTCCCCTTTAATACCAGTCAAGAACTCCCCTCAAAAAAAATTCCCTGTTCAACTGATTCATTCCCCAGATTCCACCCACCAACCCAAGCATCCTCCTTAGACCCCTTTTATACCATGTCTTATGGATTTTATTTTAATTGTATTTAGGTTTTATTTTATTAAATGCCCCCAATCCCAGTAAACAACTCCCCGCAAAAAACATTACCTGTTCAAGTGATTCTTTCCCCACACCCCACCAACACAGGCACCATCATGCCCCTTTTATACTATGCCTTTGGGAAATAAAATAATATTTGTTTTGCGTTGTGTGTGTAAATTCAGTGCTCCCATTGATTTCAATGGAATGAGCCAGGTGGAAAATCGGCATATTTTGTGGGAAATTATTCAGCAAACGGTAAGTGCCATTATTCGCCGATTTCAGTTTGAGGCAAAAGTTTTCGCCCATACATAATCAGCACCCCACAGACTATAAAACGTTTGTTTTTAGTTTTCACTTCTGCTTTATTTCTCATTTATTTTATTGAAAGGCTTATGTTTTTCATAATCTTAGTGCTTCTAGCCATATCTGGGAATATTATGGAGCACTGGAGAGAAAAACTGATTGGGTGACATCATAAGGGTTTCGCTTTATCTGAGTGGATGGAAAGTTTAGGTTGGCAAAGCAAATTGAAAAATGGACAAAATGCACAACTCTAATATAAAATACATACATGGTAAATTAAATTAATAAAAAAAAAAATAAAAAAAAAAAATACACAAGTCCAACCTTTGCCTTGTTAGAACCCATTTGTAGGCTGTCCTGCCCCCAAAAATGAGTAGAAGTCTATTTACCAGACCTTTTTGTTTTATCTACTAATAGATAGCAAAACCCTACATCTTCTGTCTTGCTGGAAATGCATCTTATCTTCTCTTAAACACCAGTAACTCTGGGAAATCTGGAGAGATCTTCGTTCTGCTTGTAAATGCTTCCCACTAATCAGAAAAACAAAAGTCTGGTTCTACTTTATGGCAAATACTTCCTGTAAGATTCCAGTTACATGCCATCAATGGATTGCTATAGGCAGGGCAATCTATTGTTTAGAGCAGTATACCAAGATAAAGTGCAAGGAGATTTATTAAGCAGTGAGAGAGCAAAACAGAATTATACACAAATTTATAGCTTGGCAACCAGTTGTATTAGTATGATAATTCAATTTCAGTTGAGTATTTTATAGTACAACTCTATATCCCGAAACACAAATACTCTGTTAATGACCATGTGATGTAATTTTTAAATCACTGTAAAAGGTAATAGTTTTTTGGGAGATTCTCCATGTGAACAATAGAAGAAGGGATTCGGCTGTCAAAATAAAGGTTTAAGTAGCTTATAACATACTAACCTATGTGTGTATGCTAAATTTAAAGAGGAACCTATACTGATAGGAATTGCTCTTACTTTAAAGCAGAACTCTCGCCTTCCATAAAGTTATCACTATCTAAATATCTTTCCAATAAGGCTTCAATCCATCTTTAAAAAAAAAAAAAAAATCTGTAATTTCAGATACTGGCATTTAAATATTTACCTGATGAAGTCACTGTTGGGATGACCTTGGTACAGTCAGGTACCTAAAGGCTATCAATCACCTCTCCTCCTCCTTCAGAGACTCGTGAATCTTCATGTGACCTGGCGCGCATTGATTTGACAGTCTGTGAAGGAGGGAATGAGGCACAACATGGGAGGAGGAGGAGGGTAGGTGATTACAGCCTTTCAGTACTGAGCTGTACCTCTGTGATCCCATCAGTGACATCATTGAGTAAATCTTTCAATTCTAAGCTGTGAAATTACAGATTTTAAAAAACACACAGCAGAATGAAGCTTTAAAAAGGTATAGTAATGTTTCACAAAAACAGCAGCTCCAATTAATCTTCATTGTATTTGGGCCATGGAGAGAGTTGTAGTTCAAGAGTAATTGAATGATAAAGTATCCTTCTCCCACCCCTTTTACATAGTATAAGCCACCTCCCCTCAGATGTGGAATCTGGTCCTGGGATCAGGCAGCTCACAGCAAGGGACAATCTTCTTACTGTGAGCATAAGGAAAGCCCTACCCCACCCTTCACAGGTTTTTCCTTATGCTCACTGAAGATTGTCCCTCTCTGCGATCCATCCAGACTGCCTTGCTGCTGAGGTGAGCAGTGTTAGATCAGTAAAAAGGTCAGGGGTGATACTTAATAATTCAATTACTCTTGAACTACAACTCTGACAGTACTGAAACATATCCATGTCCCAGAACACTAAGATTATTTAGAGCTGCTTTTATTGTGAAACATTACTATCCCTTTAATGGAGACAGATCTTTAGATAGCAATAACTTTATGGGAGATCAGAGTTCCACTTTAAAGGAGCAGTAAACTTTTTTTTATGAAAACACATTTTATAGATCTTTTCCTGCTGAATAAAACAAGGGTACTCCCACTGCTGTCAGATGTTCTATTCAAAATGTGTAACAGGAAAAACTAATTAGAATTTGACCACTAGAGGGCACTGCTAATGTAAAAAAACATGGGTTTAAAATGTAATAACTCTGGAAATATGAATCTCTTGGCAGTGGGAGTACCCTTCTTTTACTTAGTAGTAAAATCCCTACAATATATTATATATATTCATAAAAAGTTTACTGCACCTTTAAGAGAAATACTTCAGAAGCTAAGAATAATTCATTCAGAATTCAGGTATAAATTTGTCCAATTTTCAATTCTGCTGTCGTCCACAATTTGAAAATCCTATTCTTCAATGAGATCTTCCACTGTTCTGCATAAATATGGGTGCTTGGGAGATACGTTTGCTTTAGTTTCCCATAGCTTGTGTTTTTACACTGAAGAGGTATGAACCAAATGCAGAAGCATAACTTTTATTCAATAGCAGAATTACAATGGGCAAATGTATTAGATTATTACACATACACACTATGGCTAATATTTATAAAAGTTGGAGTTATTCTGGAGCAAACAAACTGCACCTTAAAGGACAAAACAATGCCTAAATTCCCATGCACTTTAATGCATTGGAGATCTCTCTGGCATACAAGGCGTTTAAATCCCAATTTAATTTAACTGGAATGTTTATTTGTACCCTATGGTACAGTTTGTTTCCTCCAGAATAACTCCAGGCTGTTTTTATAAAAATGGGCCTACATATTTTACATACAGTTTGAAGTGTGAGCTTACATAAGACAAGCATTTACTGGGTGCCAGTACTAAAATATTTACCAAACTGGAAAGTGGTACTGCTCACACATACAAAAAAAGATAATTATATTAATCTTCCGTGGGTGTATGTTTACACCAAAATATCTGACAGTTTTTTCTTGCAATAAAAGTGATTTTATTATGTAAGACCTGTATAAGACCTGAGAGTGCAGTTGTGTCCAACTACAATATATACATACATACTCAAATCCACTTAATTAGAATAGGATTTAATCTGAGCCCTAACTAGCCAGAATTCATTGTCAAGATTCAACAAAGGTTCTAAAATTTGTAATAAATAAATGTGCAAGGCTACTTCTGTCCAAAGAAAGCAGCAGCACCTCCATCTTATACAGACTGTTTGAACTGTAATGACTTAAATGAAGCATCGCCGAGCAGTGGGAGTACTTTTTTTTTTTTTTTTAAATCAACAGGGAAAATCCTACATTATATATTTTTACCATAATAAAGCTTTACACTCCTCAATAAAATAATAAAAAAAAAACACCGCTTTTATTCCTAGCGTTATATAAAATATGGTATGTTTTGTCACCAATAAATTAAAATTACATATTGCTGCTAAGATAATGGTTTTACAACTTTAGTGCATCACCATATTGATAATACAAATAAAAAGTATTACAATTAAATGAAACATTGGTCTAGGGCTGTTGGACGGTATTAGTCTGAAGTCTTCCTCATATTCTTTCACTCCTGTTAGAAAGAAAATGCTCAGGTTAGTACTCACTATGTTATAATGTTGTATGATTACAGGAAAGACATTGGGGAGATTTATAAAACTACAGTTATAAAGAAAGTGTCTGTAAAATGGTTGCAAAGAGACATAAGGTTATGTATAAACACATAGCATCATTTTTTCAACTTCAGTGAGTTGACTTTGACAAGGTCTTATCCAAATAAGACTTGTGCTGCAAAGCAGTTACAAAGGAATTTGCTAATTACACCAAAAATAGTCAGATCTATAATCTTGACTATATATTTATAAACTAATGTAAAAGCCCGTGTACATGGGCCAAGGTCCAGGTGATGTTAACCCTTTGAGTGCTAGACGGGTACGCAATGCATTGCTTTGCAATGCGTTGTGTACCTCTCTGGCATTCAAAGGGTTAAGAGGCCGGTCCTGCTCTGAGCCCTGCTGCCGATGCAGTCATGAACTGTGGAGACTGGCAGGATTCCGTACTCTCTCTACTGTGCATGACGGCTTCTGAAAAACATCCTAGCAAATTATATAGGATATAACTCAATTATGTTAGCTTTATCAACAGTTCGTAAATATTTACTAAAATAGGCAATTTTAACGTCTTCTCCATAGGCCCATATTTATAAGAGCAAACAAACTATTCTTTAGCAAACCAACTGCACAATAGGGGACAAATAAAAATCCCTGTAAAGTTAAAGTTAAATTGGACCTTTTTTTTTTTTTTTTTTAACCCCTTAGTGGTCAGCCGCGCGTGCACGTGGCCGGCACTTAACGACGGGGTTTGGGTTTTTTTCCGTGATTCTAGCGAAGGACTTCTGGGACTTACCACGTACGTCCTCTGTCACTAAGTGACAGTTTTTGCGGGACGTACCTGGTAAGTCAGATGTCGCAATGGGGTTAATAAACATGGACCTTTGTTACTGAACTGAGTGGGATGCTTTGACTGAAGTAAATTGGGCAAGGCATGAAAAACCAGAGAGCAGAAACCTAGTTGCCTGATAGTTTTCCTCTGAGTGACAGCGGACTATGCAGTGCATTTCTTTGGATACCACTCTGGCATACAAAATTATAAATGTAGAAGAAATCTAGTTTAGGTCTTTACCTTGACTTGATAAACAAGGGGAGAATGGAATTCAGGACAGCTGACTAGACTGACACTTTATTGCTTTTGAAACTCAGAGCATATAATAGCCAGTTCAGCTATAACTTCCAACTCTCACCAGTTTTACACATTTAAATACAGATTGTTCATAAAGCGGTCCAGAAAAAGCTAAAAGTTTGTTTCTACTAGAGTCCCAAATATGCCTTCTACGATAAATATTTACCCTTTATTGTAAATTCAGCCAGTCATATTAATATTAACCCTGCTACACACTTGCATTAGGTGTTCCCTAAACAGTCTTTGGTAGCTTGTTTAAAATAACAAACATAAGGAAGTTATGATTTGTTAAAGTTAGATTGCCTTAAGTACTTTAAGTATATTGTTAACAGGGCTGGATTTTCTCATTAGGTGGAGTAGGAAAACTGTTGTATATTTTTTACTGAGACAAAGGTTCTTATACGTCAAGCAAAAGGTTATGTGTAGAGTTGGGGTGGGACAATGGGCAGGAGTCAAAGATGCCTAGGTTGTCTTGCTTAACAATCTAGGCCTGAGTTAGCTGCTCTCTCTAGACAAGTATTTTTTATCTTCAAACAAAATCAAACTTACCAAACCTATACAATGTAAACTAATTTCAAATAAGAAAGGCACAGAGTTGAAGAATCTCTTGAGATGCTAAAGTTCTGGGCAAAAACAGATGTACCATGTTGAAGAAATTCCCATTGATTTAATGGAACTTTTAACCTCCTTGAATGATGGATCTCCATAGCATTAATTAGCTTAAGTCAATGGGGACTTTGGAGAATGTTTTCCCTATGGTGCAGTTTATTTCCCCACAACTGGAATATGTGTGTGTTTATACACACATAAGGCCCTCTAGGTCTTATACATACCACAGTTCCCAGATGAGAAGCAGCGCATCACTCCATACATACATCTGCATGTAGCACATACTGTCTGAAGCCAATGACCATGAGAAACCACACCACAGTTTCTGTAGGAAGAAAACAGAGCAAAGCAAATTTACATTAATTTATCAGTTTAATCTTAATAGGATTTATGGTAAAGCTTTACATCACATACCTGTTATGTACATGAAACTCACAATATCTCCCTATAAAATTTCTAGGGCAGGCGCAGAAATTTCCCAGCATACAAGTTCCACCATTCTTACAGCAATTTTTGTCTAGGGTGCCGCCTGAGGGAACGGAAAAAAAGCCCCACACGTTTTACACAAAAAATAGTCTAAATCTAAAGTAACACGGTCATGTAAAAATCTCTCTCAGTAGTACATTTTGAGAACTTGAAGTATTGCAGTGAAATAAAAAAAACGACTTTGTCACTAGAACTTGTCACTTCTTCCTAAAAAATATAGCAAAAATACGTCCATTCCTCTGCCTATCAACAGCTAAAACTCTATCTCAGGCACTCATTCTCTCTAGACTTTACTACTGCAACATTCTACTCTCTGGTCTTCCTGCTTCTCATCTCTCTCCACTTCAATCTGTTATCAATTCAGCCGCAAGAATCACCACATTTGCTCCCAGATACCTTCCATCACATCTCCTCCTGAAATCCCTCAATTGGCTACCTATAAAGTATCGTATTTCTTACAAGATTCTCCTCCTCTCCTGTAAGTCACTCTGTTCTTCAGCACCCTCTTACATTTCTGCCCTTATCTCCCGCTACACCCCTTCCCGTCCCCTACGGTCTTCTCAAGGGTTCTTCCTGTCCTCTCCCTACACAACTCGAGCCATCTCTCGACTACAATCTTTCTCACTGGCTGCTCCTCGACTCTGGAATGCCCTCCCCATCACCGTTCGCCAATCATCCACAATCACCACTTTCAAGCAACTCCTCAAAACCCACTTGCTCAGGGAGGCATCTCAATAGCAATGTCCTCCTTCTGCACACTGACAGCCACATCAGAATCCTTCTGCACTTCTTTCACCACACCTTGTACCTGCACTTGTAATACTCTTCCTAGTGTCTCTGTTTGTCAATATGAATTCAGCCTAGATTGTAAGCTCCTTGGGGCAGGGTCCCTTTCCTAGTGTATGATTCCCTTGCTGCACTTTCCCTCACAAATAATGTAATGATTGTACTTAACCTTAATGCTCTTAACCCCAGTTCTGTCGTTTTTGTATTGTATTGTTTCAACTTCTGTTAAGCGCTGTGTACATGTATGGCGCTATATAAATAAAGATACATACATACATACAAGCAGCATCACAACAATTTTGTTATATGATGCTGGCTCCATTTTCAAATACATAAGCAAAGCAGCAGATCCATTTTTGCAGAAAACAGTAGTGTGTCACTAGCACTTACAGTTGGGTAGGGGGAGGTATGTTAGAGGAGCAGTAAACCAAGAAGCAAAATTAACAATTTCTCTTTGGAGTCCCACATATAGGAATCCAGAAATAAGAACAGCCTGTGCGCCAGAGTACATTCTTCTACAGAACTTTCATTACAAGGAATACTGACCCCCGCCTTGTCACAGTGCTATGTTAGTCTTAGTCATAGGGATAGACAACATGAGGCCCTCCAGCAGCTGCCCGACTACAACTCCTATCATTCCCCATCAGCCGTTGTTGTAGTCTGGCAGCATCTGGAGCTACTTGCATTGCCCACCATTGCCATAGAACCACTCATACTGACCTCCAAGTCTCAGTCTAGTCCTACTTTCATGCCTGGGAATTCTGAGGATAAGCCAGAGACTGTTTTTAGAGGTTTTTATTTTTTTAATGGAAAAATACATTGAGATTGTATAATTTTTAAGTATGTCCTGGGCACTCATTTTAAAAACTACATCAGAAGAATGAACAATTGAGTTGACCTTCCCTGTATTAGAACCTTTGACCCGGAGTTTGGAAAAGATTCTACCGCTGGTGCATTAACCAACTGAGCTAGCTCCCCAGGTTATCAGTCTCTGGAGACAGAGGCAGATTCTCCAGCTTTTGACGAGTTTCCTGGGTAACTGACCACTTATCGCACATTCCTACCCTGTTCCACCCACTCCCTCTCTCAATTCTGATTACGCCTCTCACACTTTTACATGTCTCAGTTGGTTAATGCACCAACTGTAGAATCTATTCAAGCCGCAAGGTTGCAGGTTCTAGTGCCGATAAGGTCATCCAGAGACTGGAAGTTCAATTGCGAGTTAAACACCTGGCTCACCATCACCTTCTTTCTCTAGGGTGACAACATCTTCTGCCAATCCACCTTGTTCATCGTTACCTCCTCCACCAAGTGATAGACACTCTGTAAATGTTGGGATGTGGCATTTCGTCTCTACCTATTGCACACTGTGTGGTGCACTGACCACACATGCTAGTTTGGTGGTGAAGAATTGCCAGTTGGGCATCAAGCAGCCTCTGAGGAGATTCCATCCTGCAGAAAATGATAGGATGCTGACAGGGAGGATTCATCATTACTATTAAACTGTCAGTAAGTTGTCATGTGTCCTTAGCGGGGTCTGGACAAGGGTTATAGTGACAGTGGCAGAACTTGGGTTCTGGTGTCATGGTGTTTGGATACAGTTGTTTCCCCAGATGTTATTTACCACACACACTGTGCACATTGCACAGTGTGTGGCTGATAAGAGCCACAGTTCCTGCGCTCAGTGGAACATTTCTATTCTAATAACAACACACCCATGGTTTTGGAGGAGGGGCAGGTGGATAAGAATTATTGGCCATCTTCTTCTTTTCTCCACAAATACTGGGAGCTACTTATTGTGCTACTACTGCCTCAAACACATCACTGGAGCTAGTCAAAGGTGGCAAGTGGAACATTCATACATTTTGCTGGGGGGTAGAGCTTTGGTGCCCCTCTTCCTAAATGCCCATCTTCTAAAGTGCCTGCAAGAGTTTAACAACCGAGTTATTGGGTGACACATCTCTCTCATCCACAGGTATGAACAATCTATCTGCCTTGCATTAACCCTTGTGTGCCTGGTGCATCTGGATCAATTAATCTGGGTATGAACAGTCTATCTGCCTTGCATTAACCCTTGTGTGCCTGGTGCATCTGGAGCAATTAATCTGGGTATGAACATATATTAACAGCTTGTGTATCTAATTTATCAACACTGATAGCTCATAGATTGTCTGACTGCATTCCCCTACAGAGTTAATTCCCTGTCACACCTTCCATTTCCCCTCAGCCTTATTCTCAATCCTTTGATATGTTAATAGTTTGATTGCTAATCACTATTTTGGGGGCTATATATCTTGACACACTCTGGGGGAGAGCATTTGCTGGGGGGGGGGTAGAGCTTTGGTACCCCTCCTACTAAGTGCCCATCTTCTAAAGTGCCTGAAAGAGTTAACAATTGAGTTCAACAATGAGGACAATACACATTGCAACACACAAGGCACCAGAACTCCTGTATTACCTGTAAAGAGCACCTGTAGGAAGATAATCAGCAAAGACTTTTTTTCTCTGGCATCAGATTCTGACTTGTTGACATCTGCTATTTATTTTGTTGTTATATGTTCAGTGCTCCCTAGGAATCTTCTCAGCTTCAGCTCTCCCCCCTGACTTCACAAATTTCATCCACATGCCCCTCTCTCTCCTCCCCATCACACCTGTCTGCTCTTACACATTTTTCCATATTTTAACCCCTTTTCCCTCTGCATTCCTTATTCCAAAACACCAATATAAACCCCACTCCAATATTTCTGCCCTTTGTCTTATCTTTCTGCTTGCTGCAGGGGATATTGCTCCCAATCCCGGCCCAAACCCCTTACCCACCTTTCATCAGCTATGGTCTACCATTACCTCCCACCGCTACTTCAAGGGTTCCAACCTCTCAAATCTCATAAACTTTCCTCTTTGTTCACCCCCTTCTCCTGTGCTCTGTTGAGCACCAGCTCCATTGTTAACAAAACAACCCCCATTCATGACTGTTTCTGTGAGCAATCACTGCAGTTGTTTGCTTTCATAGAAACTTGGTTATCTGTACAAGACACAGCTGTGAAGGCTGCACTCTCTTATGGAGGGTTCTGCTTCTCACACACCCCCTCGTTCTACTGGTTGGGGGTATGTCTCCTCGTCTCCTACTTCTGCTTCGAGACCTTCTCAATCGCACCATCTGAGCACTTTTCTTCTTTTGGAGTACACGCAATCCAGGTCTATTACCCTCTGTCTATGCACGTGGCTGTAATATACAGGCCACATGCTAAATTCTCTTCTTCAAACCTTCCCTCAGATTTCAAATCCTGGCTCTCTTTTCTCTCCCCTGACAATCCTGTCCTTATTCTAGGTGATTTTAACTGTCATATTGATGACCCTTCTGTCCCGTGGGCTTCCCGTCTTCTAGACCTAACCTCTTCCCTTGATTTCTGGCAGTGGACTGTGCCACTCACAAAGCTGGTCACTGCCTTGATCTTGTCTTTCCTAAGAGCCTGGATCTTTCCTCTTTCACATTTTCCTCATTCCCTCTATCAGACCACCATCTTATATCCTTCTCTCACTCTCACTCTGCCCCTTCCCCATCAACAGATTTATAAGGGATACCTGCTCACTTGATCTCACTGGGATGAGCACCTCACTTAACTCCAATGTTTCCTCCATCTTAGCCATCTTTAACACAGACATTCTTGTTAACTCCTACAACTCAATCCTTTCCTCTGCTATTGATTACTTTGCCCCACTGAAACTACAACGGAGTCTCCAAGTCAATCCATGACCCTGGCTCAACTCCCACACTCGTTTCCTACATTCTTGCACTTGCCCTACTGAACACCTTTGGAGGAAATCACGTTCTCACGCAGATTTCATCCACTTTAAATTTATGCTGTCCTACCTACATTCTGCTTTATCAAAAGCTAAACAGAAATACTACACCATACTAATCCACAACAACAAATCTAACCTTCACCATCTCTTTGCAGTCTTTTAAGCCTTTCTCAATCCTGCCACAGCTTTCTGTCACCCCATACATTCACCTCAAGCTTTTGTAGAGCACTTCAAGCACAAGGTAGAATCTATTCAAAAACAGATTTCTACTATTTCATCTTCCTCCGAACTCGCGCTCTCCAAACTCCCTGCATCATACTTCAATAGTTTTACTCCTATAACAGAGGAAGAAGTTTCTTAGCTTCACCTATCTACCCACCTCACTACCTGCTCCTTGGACCCTTTGCCCTCCCACTTACTAAAACAACTTGCCCCAGCCCTTACACCTATATTAACACACATTTTCAAAACCTCTCTCCCCACAGGCACCTTCCCTTCTTTGTTCAAATAAGGCACATATTAACCCCTTACTCAAGAAGGCTAACCTAGACCCCCTCCTGTGTCTCTCACTATTGACCTGTCTCCCTTCTACCTCTTACCTCAAAATGCTTAGAAAGCCTCGTCTTCTCCCAAATAACCAAATTCCTCAACTCTAACAATCTTTTGTACCCTTTGCAGTCTGGTTTCCAGTGTGGTCATTCAAATGAAATGGCTCTCTGGAGAGTGGCTAATGATCTCCAAACTGCAAAAGCAAAAGGACAGTTTTCTATATTTATACTACTCTACTTATCCTCTGCCTTTGACATGGCTAACCATTCTCTTCTTGCTCAAATTCTCCACAATCTTGGTTTCCAAAATCAAGCGGATTCATGCATTATCATCATAGTATTTGGACTTTGGAGAGTGTTATTTCAATACTGTCAGAGTTATAGTTCAAGAGTAATTCAATGACAAAGTATCCCCCTACCACCCCTTTTACTGATGTAACGCTGCTCAGCCAGATCAGAAGGGAGGTGCCCAGGTAGATTGTAGAGAGGGGAAATCTTCAATTAAGATAAGGGAAAAACCTGAAAAACTTGTCAAGGGGGGTAGGGCTTTCATAGGAAGAAGATTGTCCCCTTCTGTTATCTGTCTGGTCTTATAACTAGATTCCACATCTGAGAAGAGATGGCTTACACTAGGTAAAAGGGGCAGGAGGGGAAACCTTTGCTTGTGAATATCTCTCAAACCATAAAGGTTTGAGAGATAAGACTTATATCGTTCTTCATGTTTTTTTAATGCCTACAAAATAAAATAAAGTTAAAACAAAGTATTACTATCCCTTTAAAGGGGAACTACCACCCCACAAAAGCTTCATCTTAATTAAGTCTTCATCTGGCGACTAGCTGCTTAGTAGCACTAGTTGCCAGAAATATTATCTGGCTCCAAAAGGGACTGACAGCGCAGGAGCACGGACATCACTATGGCAAGATGTCCATGCTTCCTGCTACTGTCAGCCTCCAAATAAGTAGAAAATCTTTTAAACCAGATAATATTTCTGGCAACTAACGCTACTAAGCAGCTAGTTGTCAGATGAAGACTTAATTAAGATGAAGTTTTTGCAGGGTGGTAGTTCCCCTTTAATACCAGTCAAGAACTCCCCTCAAAAAAAATTCCCTGTTCAACTGATTCATTCCCCAGATTCCACCCACCAACCCAAGCATCCTCCTTAGACCCCTTTTATACCATGTCTTATGGATTTTATTTTAATTGTATTTAGGTTTTATTTTATTAAATGCCCCCAATCCCAGTAAACAACTCCCCGCAAAAAACATTACCTGTTCAAGTGATTCTTTCCCCACACCCCACCAACACAGGCACCATCATGCCCCTTTTATACTATGCCTTTGGGAAATAAAATAATATTTGTTTTGCGTTGTGTGTGTAAATTCAGTGCTCCCATTGATTTCAATGGAATGAGCCAGGTGGAAAATCGGCATATTTTGTGGGAAATTATTCAGCAAACGGTAAGTGCCATTATTCGCCGATTTCAGTTTGAGGCAAAAGTTTTCGCCCATACATAATCAGCACCCCACAGACTATAAAACGTTTGTTTTTAGTTTTCACTTCTGCTTTATTTCTCATTTATTTTATTGAAAGGCTTATGTTTTTCATAATCTTAGTGCTTCTAGCCATACCTGGGAATATTATGGAGCACTGGAGAGAAAAACTGATTGGGTGACATCATAAGGGTTTCGCTTTATCTGAGTGGATGGAAAGTTTAGGTTGGCAAAGCAAATTGAAAAATGGACAAAATGCACAACTCTAATATAAAATACATACATGGTAAATTAAATTAATAAAAAAAAAAATAAAAAAAAAAAAATACACAAGTCCAACCTTTGCCTTGTTAGAACCCATTTGTAGGCTGTCCTGCCCCCAAAAATGAGTAGAAGTCTATTTACCAGACCTTTTTGTTTTATCTACTAATAGATAGCAAAACCCTACATCTTCTGTCTTGCTGGAAATGCATCTTATCTTCTCTTAAACACCAGTAACTCTGGGAAATCTGGAGAGATCTTCGTTCTGCTTGTAAATGCTTCCCACTAATCAGAAAAACAAAAGTCTGGTTCTACTTTATGGCAAATACTTCCTGTAAGATTCCAGTTACATGCCATCAATGGATTGCTATAGGCAGGGCAATCTATTGTTTAGAGCAGTATACCAAGATAAAGTGCAAGGAGATTTATTAAGCAGTGAGAGAGCAAAACAGAATTATACACAAATTTATAGCTTGGCAACCAGTTGTATTAGTATGATAATTCAATTTCAGTTGAGTATTTTATAGTACAACTCTATATCCCGAAACACAAATACTCTGTTAATGACCATGTGATGTAATTTTTAAATCACTGTAAAAGGTAATAGTTTTTTGGGAGATTCTCCATGTGAACAATAGAAGAAGGGATTCGGCTGTCAAAATAAAGGTTTAAGTAGCTTATAACATACTAACCTATGTGTGTATGCTAAATTTAAAGAGGAACCTATACTGATAGGAATTGCTCTTACTTTAAAGCAGAACTCTCGCCTTCCATAAAGTTATCACTATCTAAATATCTTTCCAATAAGGCTTCAATCCATCTTTAAAAAAAAAAAAAAAATCTGTAATTTCAGATACTGGCATTTAAATATTTACCTGATGAAGTCACTGTTGGGATGACCTTGGTACAGTCAGGTACCTAAAGGCTATCAATCACCTCTCCTCCTCCTTCAGAGACTCGTGAATCTTCATGTGACCTGGCGCGCATTGATTTGACAGTCTGTGAAGGAGGGAATGAGGCACAACATGGGAGGAGGAGGAGGGTAGGTGATTACAGCCTTTCAGTACTGAGCTGTACCTCTGTGATCCCATCAGTGACATCATTGAGTAAATCTTTCAATTCTAAGCTGTGAAATTACAGATTTTAAAAAACACACAGCAGAATGAAGCTTTAAAAAGGTATAGTAATGTTTCACAAAAACAGCAGCTCCAATTAATCTTCATTGTATTTGGGCCATGGAGAGAGTTGTAGTTCAAGAGTAATTGAGTGATAAAGTATCCTTCTCCCACCCCTTTTACATAGTATAAGCCACCTCCCCTCAGATGTGGAATCTGGTCCTGGGATCAGGCAGCTCACAGCAAGGGACAATCTTCTTACTGTGAGCATAAGGAAAGCCCTACCCCACCCTTCACAGGTTTTTCCTTATGCTCACTGAAGATTGTCCCTCTCTGCGATCCATCCAGACTGCCTTGCTGCTGAGGTGAGCAGTGTTAGATCAGTAAAAAGGTCAGGGGTGATACTTAATAATTCAATTACTCTTGAACTACAACTCTGACAGTACTGAAACATATCCATGTCCCAGAACACTAAGATTATTTAGAGCTGCTTTTATTGTGAAACATTACTATCCCTTTAATGGAGACAGATCTTTAGATAGCAATAACTTTATGGGAGATCAGAGTTCCACTTTAAAGGAGCAGTAAACTTTTTTTTATGAAAACACATTTTATAGATCTTTTCCTGCTGAATAAAACAAGGGTACTCCCACTGCTGTCAGATGTTCTATTCAAAATGTGTAACAGGAAAAACTAATTAGAATTTGACCACTAGAGGGCACTGCTAATGTAAAAAAACATGGGTTTAAAATGTAATAACTCTGGAAATATGAATCTCTTGGCAGTGGGAGTACCCTTCTTTTACTTAGTAGTAAAATCCCTACAATATATAATATATATTCATAAAAAGTTTACTGCACCTTTAAGAGAAATACTTCAGAAGCTAAGAATAATTCATTCAGAATTCAGGTATAAATTTGTCCAATTTTCAATTCTGCTGTCGTCCACAATTTGAAAATCCTATTCTTCAATGAGATCTTCCACTGTTCTGCATAAATATGGGTGCTTGGGAGATACGTTTGCTTTAGTTTCCCATAGCTTGTGTTTTTACACTGAAGAGGTATGAACCAAATGCAGAAGCATAACTTTTATTCAATAGCAGAATTACAATGGGCAAATGTATTAGATTATTACACATACACACTATGGCTAATATTTATAAAAGTTGGAGTTATTCTGGAGCAAACAAACTGCACCTTAAAGGACAAAACAATGCCTAAATTCCCATGCACTTTAATGCATTGGAGATCTCTCTGGCATACAAGGCGTTTAAATCCCAATTTAATTTAACTGGAATGTTTATTTGTACCCTATGGTACAGTTTGTTTCCTCCAGAATAACTCCAGGCTGTTTTTATAAAAATGGGCCTACATATTTTACATACAGTTTGAAGTGTGAGCTTACATAAGACAAGCATTTACTGGGTGCCAGTACTAAAATATTTACCAAACTGGAAAGTGGTACTGCTCACACATACAAAAAAAGATAATTATATTAATCTTCCGTGGGTGTATGTTTACACCAAAATATCTGACAGTTTTTTCTTGCAATAAAAGTAATTTTATTATGTAAGACCTGTATAAGACCTGAGAGTGCAGTTGTGTCCAACTACAATATATACATACATACTCAAATCCACTTAATTAGAATAGGATTTAATCTGAGCCCTAACTAGCCAGAATTCATTGTCAAGATTCAACAAAGGTTCTAAAATTTGTAATAAATAAATGTGCAAGGCTACTTCTGTCCAAAGAAAGCAGCAGCACCTCCATCTTATACAGACTGTTTGAACTGTAATGACTTAAATGAAGCATCGCCGAGCAGTGGGAGTACTTTTTTTTTTTTTTTTAAATCAACAGGGAAAATCCTACATTATATATTTTTACCATAATAAAGCTTTACACTCCTCAATAAAATAATAATAAAAAAACACCGCTTTTATTCCTAGCGTTATATAAAATATGGTATGTTTTGTCACCAATAAATTAAAATTACATATTGCTGCTAAGATAATGGTTTTACAACTTTAGTGCATCACCATATTGATAATACAAATAAAAAGTATTACAATTAAATGAAACATTGGTCTAGGGCTGTTGGACGGTATTAGTCTGAAGTCTTCCTCATATTCTTTCACTCCTGTTAGAAAGAAAATGCTCAGGTTAGTACTCACTATGTTATAATGTTGTATGATTACAGGAAAGACATTGGGGAGATTTATAAAACTACAGTTATAAAGAAAGTGTCTGTAAAATGGTTGCAAAGAGACATAAGGTTATGTATAAACACATAGCATCATTTTTTCAACTTCAGTGAGTTGACTTTGACAAGGTCTTATCCAAATAAGACTTGTGCTGCAAAGCAGTTACAAAGGAATTTGCTAATTACACCAAAAATAGTCAGATCTATAATCTTGACTATATATTTATAAACTAATGTAAAAGCCCGTGTACATGGGCCAAGGTCCAGGTGATGTTAACCCTTTGAGTGCTAGACGGGTACGCAATGCATTGCTTTGCAATGCGTTGTGTACCTCTCTGGCATTCAAAGGGTTAAGAGGCCGGTCCTGCTCTGAGCCCTGCTGCCGATGCAGTCATGAACTGTGGAGACTGGCAGGATTCCGTACTCTCTCTACTATGCATGACGGCTTCTGAAAAACATCCTAGCAAATTATATAGGATATAACTCAATTATGTTAGCTTTATCAACAGTTCGTAAATATTTACTAAAATAGGCAATTTTAACGTCTTCTCCATAGGCCCATATTTATAAGAGCAAACAAACTATTCTTTAGCAAACCAACTGCACAATAGGGGACAAATAAAAATCCCTGTAAAGTTAAAGTTAAATTGGACCTTTTTTTTTTTTTTTTTTTTAACCCCTTAGTGGTCAGCCGCGCGTGCACGTGGCCAGCACTTAACGACGGGGTTTGGGTTTTTTTCCGTGATTCTAGCGAAGGACTTCTGGGACTTACCACGTACGTCCTCTGTCACTAAGTGACAGTTTTTGCGGGACGTACCTGGTAAGTCAGATGTCGCAATGGGGTTAATAAACATGGACCTTTGTTACTGAACTGAGTGGGATGCTTTGACTGAAGTAAATTGGGCAAGGCATGAAAAACCAGAGAGCAGAAACCTAGTTGCCTGATAGTTTTCCTCTGAGTGACAGCGGACTATGCAGTGCATTTCTTTGGATACCACTCTGGCATACAAAATTATAAATGTAGAAGAAATCTAGTTTAGGTCTTTACCTTGACTTGATAAACAAGGGGAGAATGGAATTCAGGACAGCTGACTAGACTGACACTTTATTGCTTTTGAAACTCAGAGCATATAATAGCCAGTTCAGCTATAACTTCCAACTCTCACCAGTTTTACACATTTAAATACAGATTGTTCATAAAGCGGTCCAGAAAAAGCTAAAAGTTTGTTTCTACTAGAGTCCCAAATATGCCTTCTACGATAAATATTTACCCTGTCTTTATTGTAAATTCAGCCAGTCATATTAATATTAACCCTGCTACACACTTGCATTAGGTGTTCCCTAAACAGTCTTTGGTAGCTTGTTTAAAATAACAAACATAAGGAAGTTATGATTTGTTAAAGTTAGATTGCCTTAAGTACTTTAAGTATATTGTTAACAGGGCTGGATTTTCTCATTAGGTGGAGTAGGAAAACTGTTGTATATTTTTTACTGAGACAAAGGTTCTTATACGTCAAGCAAAAGGTTATGTGTAGAGTTGGGGTGGGACAATGGGCAGGAGTCAAAGATGCCTAGGTTGTCTTGCTTAACAATCTAGGCCTGAGTTAGCTGCTCTCTCTAGACAAGTATTTTTTATCTTCAAACAAAATCAAACTTACCAAACCTATACAATGTAAACTAATTTCAAATAAGAAAGGCACAGAGTTGAAGAATCTCTTGAGATGCTAAAGTTCTGGGCAAAAACAGATGTACCATGTTGAAGAAATTCCCATTGATTTAATGGAACTTTTAACCTCCTTGAATGATGGATCTCCATAGCATTAATTAGCTTAACCCCTTAGCGACCCTTGACGTACCAGGACCGTCAAGGGTAAATGTGCTTCAACGACCCTTGACGGTCCCGGTACGTCAAGGGTTAAACTCTCCCATCGCGGCCGCACGGAGCGATGGGAGAGCGCGGGCTGCTTGTTACTAAGTGTCCAGATACCGGGACACTTAGTAACAACCAGTAAAAAGTTTGTTGCAACATGCGATTCGCTTGATGAGCGAATCACATGTTGCAAATGCTGATTGACAGGGACAGTATTTGTAAATACTGTCCCTGTCATATATCTCTGTCTCCCTCCATCTTGCACACTGCTGAGGTGGAGAGAGACAGAGAGAGATTGTGCCAGATTGAGATCCAGCGTTCCAGTGTTCCTGCAAACTGTGTTAAAATAGAAAATTAACCCTTTGATCACTGTTTTACAGTGATCACCAAGTTCCCCCCCATCTGATCACTTTTACAGTGATCAAAAAACTACAGATCAGCGTCTGCTGATCTGTGGGATACCCCCCATCCCCCTTGTATCCTCTGAATTTTTTTTTTATTTTTTTTACATTTTTTTTATTTTTTTTTTATTAAAAATTGATTTAAATATAATTTAGGTAGTTTAGGTAGGTAGGTGGGTAGGTTTAGTGTAGACTTGTGTTAGGGAAAGGTTTAGGGACAGATCTAGGTTTAGGGAAAAAAAAAACCCCAAAAAAACCCAAAAAAAACAAAAAATAAAAAAAAATACTAAAAAAAAAATATATATATATAATAAGTATAGTTTAGATAGGTAGTTTACTTGGGTTAGGTAGGTTCTAGATATACGTAGGTTAGGGTAAGTTTTAGGGTTAGAGTTAGGTTTAGGGATAGCGTTAGAGTAAGGAAAAAAAAATTTAGTGGGCAAAATGCAGCGCACTTATAGCGTTGAAGAGGCATATGCCTTTTTGGCATCTGACTCAGAGGCAACAGATACTGCGTCAGATTTTGAAATAGAGCAGTTTTCAGAAACTGAGAGCAGCTCTACTGACGACGCTGGGCCTTCTATCAAAAGAAGACGCACTGCCCCAAGAGCTGCCCTGGCAACTGCCCCAGCACCTGCCAAAAATCCTGCCCCAGCACCTGCCAAAAATCCTGCCCCAGCACCTGCCACAATTCCTGCCACAAATCCTGCCACAAGATCTGCCAAAAATCCTGTCACAAGATCTGCCAAAAGACTTTGCAAAATACCTGCCAAAAGGAATGCCCCAAGTGCTGCCCCAAGAGCTGCCCTGGCAATTGCCCCAGCACCTGCAAAAAGATCTGGCCAAAGAAATGCCCCAACACCAGCCACTCCTGATCATAATGATTGGGTATCCCCAATAAATTTTTGCCCACAAATACCAGAATTTACAGGCACCCCAGGGATTCAAATTGATGTTGAGGGATTTAACTATGATAATTTTTTTGATTTATTTTTGGGGGAAGACCTTTTAGGGGAAATTGTGTCCCAAACCAACTTGTATGCAGCCCAGTATACTGCCGCCAACCCTACAGCTTTTGTAGTTAAGGAAGAAATATGGAAACCCATAGACCTCATAGAATTTAAGCAATTCTGGGCCTTAATAATGGCAATGGGTATAATAAAAAAGCCCAGTATCCGATCCTACTGGAGCAAAAACCCTGTATGTGATACCCCTATATTCCCCAAGACTATGACCAGGTCCAGATTTGAAATCATTTTGCACTTTATGCATTTTAACGATAATACCCTGTGCCCCCCAAAAGAACACCCCCAGTATGATAGACTATACAAAATTCGTCCCCTAATAAGCCATTTACAGAAAAAGTTTGCCCAAGTGTATATGCCCCAAAAAGAAATTAGTATAGATGAATCCCTAATGAAATACAAAGGCAGGTTAGGGTTCAAGCAGTACATCCCCTCAAAGCGATCCAAATTTGGTGTCAAATTTTATAAATTGTGCGAAAGTGCCACAGGCTACACCCAGGCTTTTAGAATTTATGAGGGCAAGGACAGCAAACTTGATCCTCCTGGGTGCCCCGAATTTATGGGAACAAGTGGGAAAATAGTTTGGGATTTAATTTACCCCTTATTAAATAAAGGTTATCAATTATTTGTTGATAATTATTACACCAGCCCCCTTTTATTTAGGTCTCTGTTTTATTTTGACACCGTGGCCTGTGGCACTGTCAGACGCAATTGCAGGGAGTTTCCCAAAATACTCATAGATACCAAATTAAAAACTGGGACGTCATCATCTTTGTGCCAACAGGAGCTGCTGGCAGTGAAGTTTAGGGACAAAAAAGAGGTCTACATGCTCACCACAATGCATGAGGACAGATCTGTGGCAGTCACTGTTCGTGGCAGGACAGTGGTAATAAGAAAGCCAGTCTGCATCACGGACTATAATAAAAACATGGGGGGAGTTGATCTGAGTGATCAACTAATGCAGCCATACCTCGCAATGAGGAAGTGTAGGGCATGGTATAAAAAAGTTGCCATCTATATGATGCAGACTGCTGTACATAATTCCTTTTTACTTTTTAAGCTGGCAAACCCCAATCAAACATGTAGCTTTTTACAGTACCAGCTACAACTTATTTCCATATTTTTATTTCAAGGTGCGTCTGAAATAATTCCACCAAGACCCGGGTTAGTACATTTTATTTATAAAATCCCCCCAACTCCCCAAAAGAACAAACCACAGAAGCGCTGCAGGGTTTGCTACAGAAAGGGAATACGGACAGACACCACCACTTACTGTCCTGATTGCCCTTCCAAACCTGGCCTCTGCATTGGTGACTGTTTCAAGGAATACCATTCAGGCACAATGCAGTAGTGCTGTAAAGGTTCTTTTATTATTTGGCCACTTTTTCCCCCTGAAATATCCTGTTTTTTATTTTTCAAAACACATCCCTCCTTAGATCTAACACTATCAAAATTTATCTCTGATAATGGAAACACACATGTTCCCTACTGGGCCTAGTAGCTCCCCCAAACCCTGACAAACCTATGCATATGGGGCATTGCCGTACTCAGACAATGTAACTCAACACTAATGTAAAGCATTTAAAAAATCTGCAAATATAATCTGATTGAAATCCAGAGCAACACTAAAATAGAAATGTGAAAAATGGTGTTTCTCTGCCTTACTGCAGATTTTAGGAGGGATTGGTGATACAGTGGCAGCGAAAAAATTGATAAGATGCAAATAGAATGAAAGCCAGGGTTCTCTACTCTTCTACAAAATATACTTTTGGGGGTAAAATTAATTGCAGCATTGCCAAACAGACCGAAATGAGACAAGGCACCAGCTGTAAAAATGGCATGTCTGTAAAAGGAAACTAACATGTTCCAACTGGGCCCAGTAGCTCCCCCAAAACCCCGACAAACCTATGTATATGGGGTATTGCCGTAATTAGAAGAAGGAGCCGAACACTAATCAATGCAGTTTATAAAATCTTCACCTGTTCTGTGCTTGAAATTCACATCAACACTGAAGGGAAAGCTGAAAAATGCTGAATTTTTTTACTTACGTCAAGTTTTCACAGGCTTGGTGGTAAAATGGCTGTTTGCAAGATTTGAAAACACACCTAAAATGAAAGCCTGGGGTGTCTACTTTCAAAAAATATCCACTTTTGGGGGGAAATCTTAAAAAAGAGCAGTGTTACACAGCCCAAATGAGAAATGGCACCAGTAACGCAAGCTGTGAAGATTCAAAGTGTGAACCTGGAAACGCGCATGTTCCAATTTGGGACCCGTAACTCCCACAAACCATGAAAAAGCTATGCATATGGGGTATTGCCGTACTCAGAAGAAGGAGCTGAACACTAATCAATGCAGTTTATAAAATATTCACCTGTTCTGTGCTTGAAATTCACATCAACATTGAAGGCAAAGCGTGAAAAATGCTGAATTTTTTTACTTACGTCAAGTTTTCACAGGCTTGGTGGTAAAATGGCTGTTTGCAAGATTTGAAAACACACCTAAAATGAAAGCCTGGGGTGTCTACTTTCAAAAAATATCCACTTTTGGGGGGAAATCTTAAAAAAGAGCAGTGTTACACAGCCCAAATGAGAAATGGCACCAGTAACGCAAGCTGTGAAGATTCAAAGTGTGAACCTGGAAACGCGCATGTTCCAATTTGGGACCCGTAACTCCCACAAACCATGAGAAAGCTATGCATATGGGGTATTGCCGTACTCAGAAGAAGGAGCTGAACACTAATCAATGCAGTTTATAAAATCTTTACCTCTTCTGTGCTTGAAATTCACATCAACAATGAAGGCAGAGTGTAAAAAACGCTGTTTTTTTACTTACGTCAAGTTTACGAGAAAGTGGTGGTAAAATGGTTGTGTAAAAAATTTGAAAACACACCTAAAATGAAAGCTGGAGGTGTCTACTTTCCAAAAATAAACACTTTTGGGGGGAAATCCTAAAGTGGAGCATTGGAACATAGCCCAAAATGAGTAATGGCACCAGTTAAGCAGGACTTGAAAATTCAATATTTGTTCAAAATTGGGCCCTGTAGCTCCCCCAAACCTTGAGAAACCTATGCATATGGGGTATTGCTGTACTCAGAAGAAGGAGCTGAACACTAAACAATGCATTTTTAAAAATCTTCACCTATCATGTGCTTGAAATTCACATCAACATTGAAGTGAAAGTGTGAAAAAAGCTGTTTTTTTAACTTACGTCAAGATTTACGAGTGATTGGTGGTAAAATGGCTGCGTAAAAAATTTGAAAACACACCTAAAATGAAAGCTGGAGGTGTCTACTTTCCAAAAATATACACTTTTGGGGGGAAATCCTAAAGTGGAGCACTGGAACATAGCCCAAAATGAGTAATGGCACCAGTTAAGCAGGACTTGAAAATTCAATATTTGTTCAAAATTGGGCCCTGTAGCTCCCCCAAACCTTGAGAAACCTATGCATATGGGGTATTGCTGTACTCAGAAGAAGGAGCTGAACACTAAACAATGCATTTTTAAAAATCTTCACCTATCATGTGCTTGAAATTCACATCAACATTGAAGTGCAAGTGTGAAAAACGGTGTTTTTTTAACTTACGTCAAGATTTACGAGCGATTGGTGGTAAAATGGCTGCGTAAAAAAATTGAAAACATACATAAAATGAAAGCCTGGGGTGTCTACTTTCCAAAAATATATACTTTTGGGGGGAAATCTTAGAGTGGAGCACTGCTACACAGCCCCAAATGAGACATGGCTCCAGTGATACAAGCTGTGAAAATTCAAAGTGTGAAACTGGAAACGCGCATGTTCCAATTTGGGCCCCATAGCTCCCGCAAACCTTGAATAAACTATGCATATGGGGTATTGCCGTACTCAGAAGAAGGATCTGAACACTAAACAATGCATTTTTAAAAATCTTCACCTATCCTGTGCTTGAAATTCACATCAACATTGAAGTGCAAGTGTGAAAAACGGTGTTTTTTTAACTTACGTCAAGATTTACGAGCGATTGGTGGTAAAATGGCTGCGTAAAAAAATTGAAAACATACATAAAATGAAAGCCTGGGGTGTCTACTTTCCAAAAATATATACTTTTGGGGGGAAATCTTAGAGTGGAGCACTGTTACACAGCCCCAAATGAGACATGGCACCAGTGATACAAGCTGTGAAAATTCAAAGTGTGAAACTGGAAACGCGCATGTTCCAATTTGGGCTCCATAGCTCCCGCAAACCTTGAATAACCTATGCATATGGGGTATTGCCGTACTCAGAAGAAGGATCTGAACACTAAACAATGCATTTTTAAAAATCTTCACCTATCCTGTGCTTGAAATTCACATCAACATTGAAGTGCAAGTGTGAAAAACGGTGTTTTTTTAACTTACGTCAAGATTTACGAGCGATTGGTGGTAAAATGGCTGCGTAAAAAAATTGAAAACATACATAAAATGAAAGCCTGGGGTGTCTACTTTCCAAAAATATACGCTTTTGGGGGGAAATCTTAGAGTGGAGTACTGTTACACAGCCCCAAATGAGACATGGCACCAGTGATAAAAGCTGTGAAAATTCAAAGTGTGAAACTGGAAACGCGCATGTTCCAATTTGGGCCCCATAGCTCCCGCAAACCTTGAATAACCTATGCATATGGGGTATTGCCGTACTCAGAAGAAGGAGCTGAACACTAAACAATGCATTTTTAAAAATCTTCACCTATCCTGTGCTTGAAATTCACATCAACATTGAAGTGCAAGTGTGAAAAACGGTGTTTTTTTAACTTACGTCAAGATTTACGAGCGATTGGTGGTAAAATGGCTGCGTAAAAAAATTGAAAACATACATAAAATGAAAGCCTGGGGTGTCTACTTTCCAAAAATATATACTTTTGGGGGGAAATCTTAGAGTGGAGCACTGTTACACAGCCCCAAATGAGACATGGCACCAGTGATGCAAGCTGTGAAAATTCAAAGTGTGAAACTGGAAACGCGCATGTTCCAATTTGGGCCCCGTAGCTCTCCCAAACCTTGAGAAACCTATGCATATGGGGTATTGCCTTACTCAGAAGAAGGAGCTGAACACTAAACAATGCATTTTTAAAAATCTTCACCTATCATGTGCTTGATATCAACAGTAGTATTGAAATGTAAGTGTGAAAACTGCAAAAAAACAAAATATTACCACAATTTTGAAATTTTTTTCTGGAAAAATAGCTGCATGAAAAACTCCAAAATTCTCCTGATTATTTACCTTATGTTGTGTAGTTTTCAGAAACCTATACCTTTGTGGGACATTTTTGGTTCTGGCACCGTCAGCTAAGCTATGATGCTCACATGCCAATTGTTGAAAAATCACAAGTTGGAAATTACGGCAGCCATCTTGTAATATTTACCTTGTAAATGTGAGTAAAGGACTAAAATACTAGGCATATGGGGTACTCTTATATTCAGGAGAAGTAAATGAAAATATTTAGGGGTATTTTTTTTTCATTAACTAATAGTATGCAAATCCTGACAGAAAAATGTAAGCAAAATGTTGTTTTTTTTCAATTTTTTTCCTCTTTTTTTCTATTTTAATCAAATTAAACAATGAGGTATTCATATAATTGTGGTATCAAAAGAAAGCCCTACTTGTGCTTAAAAAAACAGTATATAAAATTTATGTGGGTGCACAAAAGGAATTAAAGAGAAAATATGGTTGAACAAAGACATAGTCAAAAAAGTCAAAATTGCTCCGGTCCTTAAGTCAAATCTAACTCAGATTTTCCCGGTCCTTAAGGGGTTAAGTCAATGGGGACTTTGGAGAATGTTTTCCCTATGGTGCAGTTTATTTCCCCACAACTGGAATATGTGTGTGTTTATACACACATAAGGCCCTCTAGGTCTTATACATACCACAGTTCCCAGATGAGAAGCAGCGCATCACTCCATACATACATCTGCATGTAGCACATACTGTCTGAAGCCAATGACCATGAGAAACCACACCACAGTTTCTGTAGGAAGAAAACAGAGCAAAGCAAATTTACATTAATTTATCAGTTTAATCTTAATAGGATTTATGGTAAAGCTTTACATCACATACCTGTTATGTACATGAAACTCACAATATCTCCCTATAAAATTTCTAGGGCAGGCGCAGAAATTTCCCAGCATACAAGTTCCACCATTCTTACAGCAATTTTTGTCTAGGGTGCCGCCTGAGGGAACGGAAAAAAAGCCCCACACGTTTTACACAAAAAATAGTCTAAATCTAAAGTAACACGGTCATGTAAAAATCTCTCTCAGTAGTACATTTTGAGAACTTGAAGTATTGCAGTGAAATAAAAAAAAACGACTTTGTCACTAGAACTTGTCACTTCTTCCTAAAAAATATAGCAAAAATACGTCCATTCCTCTGCCTATCAACAGCTAAAACTCTATCTCAGGCACTCATTCTCTCTAGACTTTACTACTGCAACATTCTACTCTCTGGTCTTCCTGCTTCTCATCTCTCTCCACTTCAATCTGTTATCAATTCAGCCGCAAGAATCACCACATTTGCTCCCAGATACCTTCCATCACATCTCCTCCTGAAATCCCTCAATTGGCTACCTATAAAGTATCGTATTTCTTACAAGATTCTCCTCCTCTCCTGTAAGTCACTCTGTTCTTCAGCACCCTCTTACATTTCTGCCCTTATCTCCCGCTACACCCCTTCCCGTCCCCTACGGTCTTCTCAAGGGTTCTTCCTGTCCTCTCCCTACACAACTCGAGCCATCTCTCGACTACAATCTTTCTCACTGGCTGCTCCTCGACTCTGGAATGCCCTCCCCATCACCGTTCGCCAATCATCCACAATCACCACTTTCAAGCAACTCCTCAAAACCCACTTGCTCAGGGAGGCATCTCAATAGCAATGTCCTCCTTCTGCACACTGACAGCCACATCAGAATCCTTCTGCACTTCTTTCACCACACCTTGTACCTGCACTTGTAATACTCTTCCTAGTGTCTCTGTTTGTCAATATGAATTCAGCCTAGATTGTAAGCTCTTTGGGGCAGGGTCCCTTTCCTAGTGTATGATTCCCTTGCTGCACTTTCCCTCACAAATAATGTAATGATTGTACTTAACCTTAATGCTCTTAACCCCAGTTCTGTCGTTTTTGTATTGTATTGTTTCAACTTCTGTTAAGCGCTGTGTACATGTATGGCGCTATATAAATAAAGATACATACATACATACAAGCAGCATCACAACAATTTTGTTATATGATGCTGGCTCCATTTTCAAATACATAAGCAAAGCAGCAGATCCATTTTTGCAGAAAACAGTAGTGTGTCACTAGCACTTACAGTTGGGTAGGGGGAGGTATGTTAGAGGAGCAGTAAACCAAGAAGCAAAATTAACAATTTCTCTTTGGAGTCCCACATATAGGAATCCAGAAATAAGAACAGCCTGTGCGCCAGAGTACATTCTTCTACAGAACTTTCATTACAAGGAATACTGACCCCCGCCTTGTCACAGTGCTATGTTAGTCTTAGTCATAGGGATAGACAACATGAGGCCCTCCAGCAGCTGCCCGACTACAACTCCTATCATTCCCCATCAGCCGTTGTTGTAGTCTGGCAGCATCTGGAGCTACTTGCATTGCCCACCATTGCCATAGAACCACTCATACTGACCTCCAAGTCTCAGTCTAGTCCTACTTTCATGCCTGGGAATTCTGAGGATAAGCCAGAGACTGTTTTTAGAGGTTTTTATGTCCTGGGCACTCATTTTAAAAACTACATCAGAAGAATGAACAATTGAGTTGACCTTCCCTGTATTAGAACCTTTGACCCGGAGTTTGGAAAAGATTCTACCGCTGGTGCATTAACCAACTGAGCTAGCTCCCCAGGTTATCAGTCTCTGGAGACAGAGGCAGATTCTCCAGCTTTTGACGAGTTTCCTGGGTAACTGACCACTTATCGCACATTCCTACCCTGTTCCACCCACTCCCTCTCTCAATTCTGATTACGCCTCTCACACTTTTACATGTCTCAGTTGGTTAATGCACCAATTGTAGAATCTATTCAAGCCGCAAGGTTGCAGGTTCTAGTGCCGATAAGGTCATCTCAGCCTTTCACCCTTCTGAGGTAGATAAAATGAGTCCAGGACATACCTGAAAATGAAAGACATTCATAAAAAAAAATGTAGACAGATTTAGACAGTTGTAGCCCATGAGCCCTCTCAGGAGGCTCAGCAGAAGAAAGTTTGCAGGTATGGCCACGTCACAGGTAGCCATAGAACTGAACATATTAAATGTGAACCCCAGACAAATGTCTCAGGCATAGGAAACGTTTTTTTTTTGTTTTTTTTGGGGGGGGGGGCGGCGGTGAAGAGTTTAGTAAAAAGACAGAAATTTCCTGGCTTTTCTACGTGAAGGAAATCCTGTGGGGGAAAAAAAAAGCTGCAAATTATTCTTTTTCCATGAAAATTCCTACAGTTGGGGAGGGAAAGCAAGACTCTTTACCCATCTCTAATTGTGAGCCATTTCACACCAAGTGAGCAGCATATGGATCTGAAAGTGACTTTCCAAAGTTCAATCACCCAGGAGATTTTCCATTCAAGAGTAAAGCAAAATATATTTATATATATACATATAATATATATATATATATATATATATATATATATATATATATATATATATATATATATATATATATATATAATGTTTTTGTTGTATGTGTGTATATTACATTACACATACACACAGTAAATGTGCAAAAGTTTAAGGCAGGTGTGAAAAAATGCAGGAAAGGAAGAATGCTTTCAAAAATAGACATGTTAATAGCTTATATTCATCAATTAACAAAATACGTAGTGAGCGGACAAAAAAAAAAAAAAAAATCAAAAATTAATATTTGGTGTGACCACCATTAGCCTACAAAGCATTCTTACTTTAAATTACTTTGCGGCATTTTTTTTTTTTTTTTTTTTTTTTTTTCTCACACCTGCCTAAACCTTTTGCACAGTACTGTATATATTTTTTATAATCACACTCTTTGATTTAAATGTTTATACCCTAAGGTGCAGTTGTCTTATTTTCAAGAAAAAGGCCTAATGAGTAGTGAAAGAAATGGATAAAATAGTTGAAGTAACAAGCTTAAGCTGTGTTACTTCCCCAATGAGTTTATGATTCTGAGAGTACAGTTACAAGTCATTCACAATATGGAAGATTGACAGTAAAATGCAATGGACAGAATTGTGTAACAGGTCTTACTTTTTGTGAGGCCAATAAAAGGAATAGTCTCT